>CM024540.1:6919154-8213797 GCA_014182365.1 Eucalyptus tenuipes
AAAAAAGTGAGCTGAACTGAGCCAAGTATTCTATTCGGTCCGAAACTAATGAATACTCAAACTATTAACACCCCTAGCGATAATCACTTATTTTGGTGAATGCAAGGTCACATGAGGATTGGCTGACACAAATCTAGTCCACTTTTGAAAAATTCCAATGGGATAGGACTTATGAGGATTCGGCCACCAATCCCATAAGGCGCAATCTCATGATGGATAATGTGAAAAATCCATAGCAATCGCATTTGTTTGTCAATTTAATAAATCATAACAAATGCTAACATATTCTTTTTTATACATACAAAGGGCTAAATTACACACCTATGAATATTTCTATTAAATCAAAATCATGACCCTAATGGACAATCATTCTTATGATTCTAAAATAATCATGTTGGTGTGCTTCGGATTTGTGAGTTATAAGTACTAACATCACTCACAATTAATCTTAATTAAATTAAAATTTTGGTGATATCATAAGTTATAATCCACTAGTAAATTTTCTCCTATAACAACAATGAAAATATCAGCCCATTATAAAATCACCTCATCCATTTTTGCCGGCTCCTTGGGAAAGGAAATGAAATATTTTGTCCTCATGGGCGCGTCAATCAACAGATTGACGTCCCCATCGGGAGCCAAAAGACAGGACCACTGCGGACATGACGAGTCGGCCCTTTGTACCAGGAGAATCGAATGTTTATCACGGGAATGGATGTAGACGGCAATTGGAAATGATGTTAATTCGGCTTTAGCACTTTAAGTAGGTAAACATCACGTCAGAAATAAGACAAAGTTAATGTAAAAGTAAAGTTGCGGAAAATAACTTTTTAAAAAATATTTTTCAGATTTTTTCTATTTTAATTTCACCAAAAAAAAATTGTTTAAGGAAAATAATTTTCATGAAATCTCCTAAATTAGGAAAAACATTTTTCACTTTTAAAAAGTGAAAAACATTTTCTCCACTTGATTTCTCTCATCTCACGTTTCTACAAGCCTCCATTTCCTCCATTCTCTCCTCTTTCTTCTTCTACTTTTTTTCAATATATTTTTATTTTTATTTTTACTTTCTTTGTTTTTCCTCTTTTTTTTCTTAGTCAGTTATTGGCCACAACAACGGCCGACAAATGGACACAGGTGAGCCTCGAGCTTCCTGACGAGCACAAGGCTCGCCCACCTCCGGCGAGTGTGAGCGTCAAGCTCGAGGCTCATTGATCTGGCGAGCCTCGAGCTCGTCAACCTCGGGCCTCGCCAGATCTACAAGCTGCAGGCTCGCTGGCCTCGAGCTCAACACTTGTGCTCGCTAATATGGCGAGCAGCAAGCCTGAGCTCGTCGAAGGTGAGCAAGCCTCGTACTCGTCAGTGGCCGGTGACTAGTGACTAACCAAGAGGAAGAAGAGGGAAAAAAAGAAAACAAAAGGAAAAATAAAAAAAAATTAATAATCGATTTAAAAAAATTAATGAAAAAGAGTGTATGTAGGAAAAGATTTTCTTTACTAAGCAGCGGAAAATATTTTTCACTTCACTTTCACGTTTCATCCGAACACCGGAAAATAATTGCATTTTCTTATAAAATGACTTCTTGAAAAATATTTTTCAGAAACGGCATATTTTTCGCGAAATGAATGGAGACTAGAGAAATTGATATATTCTCTTAGATTGAGGTGATGGGTTGGGACATTAGAGTATTTTCAGTTTGGAAACTGGAGGTTCCTTGTTCGAATTGATTGCATGTGAACCCCTCAAGGTTAGAGCAACCAACAAAAACTAAGGACTTAGATTTAACTGGGCCAACATCAATTTAACTGTCATAACTTTCATATGAAGTTATCATAACTATTTTTCGATCACTTAAGTGTCAATTTTTTTAAAAATCGTTCATTTGAGTGTCATCAGCAATTTAGGTTGCCGAAAAGTCCAATGTGCTGTTAATTTATTATAAATAGGCTAACCTGGCTTGCTAGGACTAATACAATCAGCTAATACCAAATGAAACGGCGTTGTTTTGGCCCTTATATGGTAAAAAAATTATACAAAAAAAAAAAACAAAAACCAAAATAGAAAAAGAAAAGGGGGAAGGGATTTGTTGCTCGCCAAATGCTCTGTTTCTCTCTGTTCTTCTCCATGGCTGAGCCATGGTTTTCTCAGCCGAGCTTTAAAAAAGGCAAAAGTTTTGGAGGAGATGCTCAGGCAATGAAAAGGGGCAAAACGTGAATTGAGTTGAATAATTATGAAAGCTGAAGAGCGGTCAGAGAAAATCAGAAAGGGGCTGAATTGGAAACAAGATGAGTCGGCAAAATAGAGGGAAAAAAAGGGAAAAAAACAAAAAAACAGTATTGGCTGAGAAGAGACTTGGTGAATTTTCCCTAATGCAGCCAATGTGACATCTCCATCACCTTATTTTCGGCGATTTGCAGGATTCCAACAAGGACCATGGCGATTCATGTCCTAGACCCGACAATTTCTTTGCGATTACTCTAAATCAAGCACTACTCCTTGCATCATGCTATTACACTCATCATCATCTCAATCTCACCGAACCAATTCGATTAGTCCCCACTTTGCTATCTCATAAGCTTGAATTGTCCACTGCTCATATCAACTATCTCATAAGCTTGAATTGTCCATTGCATATCTCAAGATTGAACCTCTCTGTTGCTCAAGCTTATTGCAAAAGCATTCCTCTTTTTAGAATTTGGGGTTTCATTTTGAAATGAATTTGGGGAAGAAAGGGCCAAAACGACGTCCCTTTCTTGCCACATCAATCAAAGATTATTCAAGTTGGACGTAACTCTCTTTTAAAGAAGTCACGTGGTGATAAAAATTTAATTTGAAATGCCATGTAGGACGATTTGCTAGAATAAATACTTAAGTAAAGATTTTTCACCAATTTTGTCCTCATGTATGTACTGTACGGAAGTTATGGTACTTATACTATTCTTATCCTAATTTAATTGATGCATGTCTCTTATAGAGTATCCGTGGGGTATAAAATAAATTACATACACAAGGGAAATTGAGTACCCGCGAACCAAATTAAAACCAACAAATGATTGAATTTTTCCCTTCAAGCTTACAATTTTGGGTGATTGATGCAATTTTGCAATATTGAAGGTGCCAAATCATGTCCTGCACATATTTGGCTTTGGCCCATGCGCAGGCATTTTGGCAATCTACTTGTTAGATCTAAATCTTAGACGAATTTGACAAATAGGTAATTGGACAAACAAACTCAAGCTTGTCTTCTAATTCTAGCTTGACCACAGAGGGATCGAACTTTTACAAAAAGCAATTGTTAGAGACTTATGGTGTGTGAATATGCGTGAGAAAGGCGTGCTAGCTCCTGAGAGCAGTAATTAACTAATCTGAATGACAAGGAATCTAATGTACTTGAAATTAAAGTGCGAAAACTATGAATTTGGCTAAAACGAAGAAACTAAAATGAAATAAAGCAAAGTGCGAGAGATCTAAGGAAAATCGAAATCACAACGCAGAAAAAAAGTAAAGATGAAGATGTGAACACTTAATCTAAAGAAAATAAAGGGCAAGTGCTTGAAAATGAGATAAACTTCACTGAAATTGAAATGACACATTGAGGCTCAAAGAGCGTCATAAGATGCCTATTCGTCCCACAGGTACCCGGATCCACGGGCCTTAGCTCTCTAGGTTTCGTTAGGAGCTCCTTTGCATGTGCACATAGGTGGTTTCACTTCCCAAACACTGCCCGAGGCTTTTAGCTATCAATTAACATAGGTTTACCTGATCTAGATTATAAGCTCATGATCATTTGCACCTAATAGATAACCTGAACCTAAAATTTGGGAAGATCCTAGGAACTAAGGTTCGCAAAATTCGAGATACTACATTGCGATAATTCGAAGATTATCGAGGCATCATTCAAACGCAGTCTTAGGCTTGAATGTGCGTTGAATACTAGCCGTCCAGGCCGCTCTTCGGTCTGAACAGCATACGATCAGTCCACTTCTTGTCCGTTCGAGCTTGTCCTAGCCGATCCTTGGTGTCCCCTTTGCGATGACCCTATCCGCGTGGGCATTCAGGTAGTTTCATTTTCATGTGATTATAACATACAGATAACAGTATACAGTGAAGACCTATTCACAGTTTGACTGGTGACTACAATTCGAGTAGTGTTGAGTCACCCTAGACATCGAGTTTTCGTTTTGACATCAATGTGCATCCTCAAATTGTGGTTTTTCAGGTTCTGTTTATCATTACCTATTTTCCGTTTATCATCTTTTAGATTTTTTTTTTTTTAAATTCATGCTAGGGATAGTCGAGATTACTTTCTTACTTTTGTCATAAACTATCTTTAGAATTGTTCTGCATCAGAAATTAAGATGCTCACTCGTATTCTATTTCTCGTTTTTAAGCGTACTTACTTTTATAAGCATTGTTGAAGGGGTCTTACCTCGAGGCATTATGATAAGGTTTTGCATTAATTGTGCCTAATATGGATTGGTTTAGATTTGGATATTAGGAATAAATTCAAAAATAAATTGCAAGAAAAAACATTGTTCTTTCCTAAAAAGAAAATATACCGATAGCAAACATTAGTAAATTCGCATAATCAAGTCTCAAAACTCAAAATTTCTTATTCGGTGGAGTAGGTCGTCTTCTTGTGCTCTAAGTAGCACCGACACTGACACACGCACGCGATATGACACGACACGACACGACACGCCAATACGTCTTTTCTCAAAAAACAGAAAATTCCGACACATTGGGACACGTTGTATATTAAATATATATTTTTATAGATACATAATAAACTATCATTTTTATGATTATTTCAATCAAATTCATAAATAAATAAATAATTAAAAAAACTAAAATGAATTTACACTAAAAATATTAATCCGTCATTTATTAATATCATTTATTGTTTCAATTTGACAAATTCAACTCTATTTCAATACTTCATAAAATTTGGAGAAAAAACAAGCAATCTATATTTTGGACTTGCATGTTAGATATATTGGAAGAGGAGAAAAAAAAACTTAAGGGGTGAATTTTGTATCACATGAAGTGGGAGTAAGAAGAGAAGAGAATAATAAGTTTTTTTTCTTTCTCCATTTATTATTTTTATTATTGTGTTTTATTTTTTCACATATATATATTTTGACCTCTCATTTATTGAATTTTTAAAATTGATGTTGATATTGGAATCATGTATCGGAAACTCGTATGTCAGAATTCCGACTCGAGTGTTAGGAAAGTTGACCAGGTGTCGGATTTTTCGACACGTGTTGATCAAGTGTCCGAGAATATCGAAGAGTGTCGGACACGTGTCGAAGTGTCCGACACAACACGAAAGCTCTTGTAGAATGTCGATGCTTCATAGCTTGTGCTTTACTCAGTTCCTGAACTGTCTAAAATAAATTGATGGCAACTTGAAAACTATTTGATTAATAATAATAATAATAAACCAACTTACAATCATTAGGTTTTGAAAGAATCCTTTGCAAGAGGACTTTTCTAGCTGGCCTAGCAATCTCTTAATCCCCACGAGGCCTAATCTCGGAAATATCGCAAAATATATATAACCATATCATCACCAAGGATATTTCTTCCCAAAGCCTTTCGTTTTAGTAATTTTATTTTCGATTCTCTCTTTGGTTTTTTAAGAAAATTATGATAGGAATGTGTGAATCAACGTCAAGAGCCACTGAGAAAAAGTACATGTTCACATTGGGAAAAGTAATTTATATCCTTGCAATTTGTAGCATTTACAAATGTTTTTTTTTTCTTATCACGATAAAATCAACATCTATGGAAAAAATTAGTTAGTAAAAAGATTATGTATTTTTTTAAAAAACAAGCAAAGAAGAGAGTCATTATAATACATTTCCTCTGAGCATTTTCATTGACAAGCACACGTGTCTGACGAATTTTTTTGCAAAGCGCTAGTTTTAAATAGTTTTTCACATATTTTTCCTCTCTTTTTAATTATTTTCTTTTTTATTTCCTTTTTCCCCTTCCATTATTCCTAATAAAATTTTATTAATTAGTAAATTGTACTAATGTAAAAAATACTAAAATACCTCAAATATATAATAAATATAAATATTTATTTTTATCTATGTGTTGAATTTATATTATAAGATATAATTAAATTCAATATATAAATAAAAATAAGATTAAATATAAAAAAATAAATTGGTATTTTTTTAATGATATTAATTTAAGAAGTTTGTTATTCAAGAATAATAATTTTCTTATTAATTTTATCCGGACTACACCCCTCTTATATCTAATTTAATCTCGAGCCAATATAAATGCATGATTAAATATCCTAAATTTTTTCTTGACTATCAAACACAGCCTTTGGACATAAACTGCTGTGTTGTGATGGAGGTTAGAGGCCTATACTTGCTAGATTGAGAATGTGCTCGTTTTCCTAAAAATTAATCATTTGAAAACCTTTTTACAAAAATAATTACTCGTATCGCTTATAAAAATATATATTACGGCCCGATAAATAAATATATAAATATTATAGAGAGGGGGGCATATATCAATGCCTGATAAATTGATGTATTCTAGAAGTTTCCTAAACAAAGGACCGTGGTTCATTCATGAGCAAGCAACCCTCTAACTTCTTGAAACCTTAGGGTATTCTAGAATACTCCTCGAAAAGAGGCAATGTGGTCATTATACATCTACATAATGATGTAGTGATAGTAGAAGATTTAAACATCATCGTTAGATTAAAGAGGAGATCTACAATTATGGATTGACACCGTACTTGCATGAATAGGGACTTCCTCCTCTTGAATTGTATCATCTTATTCACAAATGAAATATACTAAGGGTTCTTTCTTAAGTGTTCCTCTCTACGATCATTGTAACTCGAGTGTGGATAAGGTTGAATTGGGAGAAATCCTAAAGCTGCATGACTTAGGAAATATTAGATCGATTAACATGTGACAAGTTTCTTCAATTATTCTATCTCAACATACATGAAATCAAGAATTAAAGCAATTTGCATAAAAAAAAAAAAAACAGAATGTAGCATAAAAAACGGTACGATTTTGGCATAAAAAAGAACGGTACTCACGATTATCTCTTTGTTATCATAATAGCTAATTCGAGTTCATAAATTCCATTTGGATTCGTAAAATACCTCGCCCATTCATGAACCATAAGTTCGTATGGGTCCGTAAAATGTCGTAAATAACCTTTCTCATCTTGTAAGTTTTTGCAACACCAAAATATCAGATTGGTCATAATTTCCTTTTTTTCCGTTCATAAATACCTCTATAATTGTAAGTTATGCAACCTGCTATCGTAGGTCAATATTTCACGCTTGACCTAGTCCTATTTTCTCTTACGGGGACAGTAGAAGGACCTCTATAATCACTAAATTCATAATCTGGCGTCGAAGAAATTGAAGCAACCTTTAAAAATCGATCACATCTAAGTGATACCAGACCATCCTTTAATTGGAAAATTAAACTGACAGATCTTTGTTTGAGGCTTGTTTGGTGTTCGATTAGATTCTTCGGAAGCCATTAGAGGAGGACCAAGACTCTTTAAAACTCACTCGCAATCGCAAATAATAGCGGGGCTAAGCGGTTGGAGATTGACCGAATACTATGTTTGTCACTTGCGCAAAGGAAGTGCAACTCCTTCAGAGGCCCTTTTTTCCCATTAAGTAATATTCTAGACCAGTTTTCACCAAGCCAAGGCCACGTCTTAGGTCCGATCAAAGGCAAGTTACCCACGGCAGCAAATAGGAAATTCGCTAGGAAAATTTCAATCATGACTTGATACCAAGTGATTGCCCCCAAGTCGTACTATAATCTCTAAGTCTTTTGAGCAAAGACATGGGATGGTTCAAATTCGCCAACCGACGGGGACAGAAGGCCCAAACTATAATGTAATGAAATTGCTGGCATTGGAATTATCATCATAAATTTGTTCTTGCCCTGCCAAATTTAGTGTCAATTAGCCGTCTTCTGCAGATCTTTACTGGAATATTCCACCTCGGTAAACGCCAAACCTGTTCCAAAATATCTGTGCAATCTTCTATCAAGATGCCACGATACTTTCTGCAACATTAACATCGTATCTGTCAGTACACAACACAACATGAACCCTCTCGTGCTAGCGTTTGTTCTGCTCTTCTTTCCCCTTGTGGCTTCAACCACGACCCAAGAAAGTTTCATGCAATGCATCAGAACTCGATTCAGTGACTTCACGAAGACCCTCGAAATCATATACTCCTCCAACTCCCCCTCCTATCCGCACCTCTTGCAATATTCTGAACAGAACCCCAGATGGGTCAACTCTTCTAGGTCAACTTTGAGGCCCCTCCTCATCGTCACGCCTTTCCACGAATCTGAGATCCAAGCAGCCATACTTTGCACCAAAAAACATGGCCTACAGATCAGGGTCCGCAGCGGAGGCCACGACTATGAAGGCCTGTCCTATCGCTGCAAAACCCCGTTCATCCTTGTCGACTTGGTCAACCTCCGTTCGTTGGACATCAACCTCGAAGAGGAATCAGCTTGGGTTTAATCCGGTGCAACGCTTGGGGAACTCTATTATAGCATTGCCATGGAGAGCAAAGCCCATGGGTTCGTCCTAGTGTTGGGATTGGTGGGCATCTTAGTGGAGGTGGGTTTGGTACTATGTTGAGAAAGCATGGCCTAGCAGCTGATAATGTCATTGATGCTTATTTAATTGATGTCAATGGGAGAATCCTTAACAGAGAATTAATGGGTGAGGACTTGTTTTGGGCCATAAGAGGTGGTGGTGGAGCTAGCTTCGGGATCATATTGTCATGGAAAATCAAGTTGGTCAGGGTCCCACCGACCGTGACGGTCTTCACAGTATCGAGATCGCTTGAACAAGGCGCAATCGAGCTGGTGCATAGGTGGCAATACATTGCACATGAGCTATCTGAGGATCTCTTCATTAGGGTGATAATTCAGGATGTGGATGATCCAAATAACGGGGCGCAAGAACCGTACAAGCCGCATTTAACAGTTTGTTCCTTGGTAATTTGGATTGTCTTATGCCAATGATGAACCTAAGCTTTCCTGAGCTGGGACTGAAGGTCGACAATTGCACCGAAATGACTTGGATTGAGTCCGTGCTCTATTTCTCCGGCTACAAGAAGGACGACCCACTGGAGGAATTGTTAGACAGGAACACGCTATACAAGAGCTACTTCAAAGTGAAGTCGGATTTCGTGCAGGAACCCATCCTAGAAGTCGGATTGAGAGGAATATGGGAAAGTTTTTTGGAAGAGGAGATCGTGTTCATGATAATGGACCCCTATGGTGGGAAAATGAATGAGATATCAGAGTCAGAACTACCATTTCCTCACAGGAGGGGCAATTTGTACAACGTACAGTACCTGGTGAAGTGGGTTCAAAATGGGGTTAAAGCGTCCAAGAAGCATTTGCACTGGATGAGAAGGCTGTACAATTACATGACACCATATGTCTCTGCGTCACCTAGAGCTGCCTATTTGAATTACAGAGATCTCGACTTGGGAATCAACGGGAAAGGTGAGTTACTCAGAAGCGAGCGTTTGGGGCGTAAAATACTTCAAGGACAACTTCAAGAGGCTGGCCATCGTGAAAGGTCGGGTCGATCCAGAGAACTTTCTCAGGAGCGAGCAGAGTATTCCACCATATCCTGCACTCAAGAAGGCGAGGTGACTGGCTGTCAGCCTTAGATTTGCATGACTGTGTCAACCTCAGATTGCATAGCCATGTATAAGTTTTCACTTCCATGACAGTTTGTGGTTGTGTATCAGGCTTTAGATTAACTGCGAATTAGCCTTTGATTCAGAATCTCTTTGGGAGAAGGATTCCTCCTCCTGTGACTACGTGTCAGCTTCAAGATTACATAGCTGTGTCGCAGCTGTTGCATGACAGAGTCATAGATTTAAATGATTGCTTTGCCGCAAGACATTTTTCTCGGTGTCATTTTGCGACCAAACGCATGGCTAAAACTGTTTTGCGCCAAGAAGTTTAAGATTTTAATGCAAGCATTTCACCGTCTCTTTAATTATTAAATTTCAATCAGTTTCAAACACTACCTAAACCTTTAGACGTCCAATCGACTTAAGCTCTCTTGAATTGATTAGTGGCCACTCCGGATTGGTATATAAGTTCATGTATAGAAGATGAAATTATGTTTGTAAAGGAAATCTACATTACGAATATATAAATAGAGCGAGGGATAGAAGAGATTGGAAAGAGAACAAATTGCCTATGCAAACTGTCGGACACTTCCTCTAATTAGCCTAAGAAAAGGCAAATCCCATCCCCAGACCAGGGCGCCGTACACAAATTTCAAGTTCCTTCATCTTCAAGCATTTCAAATTCCACAACGGAGCATTACATGAACAGGAACTCGAAGGCAAGCTTCCACGATTCCAATATGAAACATTCCAGTACATTCATCCTCAAGGGAGACTTTTCCTTTTGAATGCCATACAATGTGACTTCAAATTCATCCCTCTCTTGGAATTTAATCTTTCAGCCCTCGTTCAAAAAGAGAAGAAAAAAAAAAAGTCGAGAATTCCTTTTATGTAATACGACATCAAAGTCACGTCCTGAATGTTATACTTCCATTTATTTATAAGAAAGATTAGAAAGGAAGAAAATAAAAGAAAAAAAGAAAAAAAAGAGCCATGACTCGTAAAAGCGGTGCGGCTCAAAAGCAAAGGCAAATGTCGGAAGCTTAGAAAAACAGTCAGTACAAAATTTCCCCCGAGAAGGTAGCTTTTTGATGTAAAAACGTACCAAGTCCCGGCAGCCGAACGTAGCAGTCGGAGTTCGAAAAGCCTGGACGGACATATTACCTTGAAGAAAGTTCATGCCCATCGAATGAAATCTCTAATTTCAGAAACCCAAGAACGTTCATTCTGATTGCTCTAACTGGACATCGTTCGAGCCTTTTATCCTTCTCCCTAACATTCAAATCTCGAAATCTCCAGTATCATGTCCCAATATTCAAATTTGTTTCAGCTAGAACTTCTTTCCCATGAGCATTTGATTTGAACTCTTTAAATGCCTATATTATTTCCTGCATCATTCTTCTGTCTTCACTCTTCTGCGAGCACTTGTTTTTGCCTCATTCGTCCGCATGACCTTTTAACATGTAATTCCCCATATGCATAATCGACTTGTGTACGAATATGATCACCGCATTATGTCCACAATATGAACATCTAGCTCTAATCTTGCACGTGCATCTCTTCATGCTGTCTTCATTTCAAACGATGTTTTCCAAATATTTAGAAACTTCCCTCCGTTCCTTTAAAGAATTTTCAAACGAAACATTCCCAAAAGTCACAATTCAAAGTGGTCGCAGATATAGATGTCGAATTTCCCATGGCCCAGGCAGGCTTATCACGACACACTCCCGCTTTTCACACATATGTTCAATTTCTCAAATATAGATGTCGAATTTCCCATGGCCCAGGCAGGCTTATCACGACACACTCCCGCTTTTCACACATGTATGTTCAATTTCTCAAACTATCGATCAATCATTCGGCTCTCTCATAGTTATAGCAACCTCCTACATTAGTAACCAAAACCAATCATCTCAGTCAATATTGAATCTCGGCTTCATCTCATCTAATAGGTTGGGTCATAGATTTCAATGCGAAAGGTCTATAAGTAATTGCTCAAACGCTTTTGCCCCTCCTTTGGTAAATTTCCTAGCTCTTAGCTAGAAGTAGAGGTGGCAAAATGGGTCTTAGACCCATGTATGACCAATTTAAATCATAAATGGGTTATATATGGGTCATTTGTTTTTTGATAAAAAGTAGTTAAATGGGTTTAACAATTAAAGATTTTGATAGATGGGTCTTAAATGGGTTGGATTTAGAACCTATTTTCACCCAAAACCTCACAATCTCTCTCTTCTCTCTTTAACTTTACAATTTTTTTTTAAATAAAAACCGAAATTATAATTATTTTTTATTTTAATTTTCTTTTGTTTTTTTCTTTTTCTTTCCTTTTTTTTTATTTATTTCTTTTTCTCCGGTCGCCGACGGCGATGACCCGATCGGCCGGGCGAGGCTCGAGGTCGCCGGATCCAGCCAGGTGTAGATCTCGCCGACGCCGGGGTGAGGCTTGAGCCCCACTAATTTGACGAGACTCGAACTCGACGGACTCGTCGATCGGCGAGGCTCGAGCCGCCAAATCCCGGCGAGGGGCGAGCCAAATCCGATGAGGCGAAGGCCTCGCCAACGTCCGTCGAGGGGCAAACTTGAGCTCGCCCGACGCCCGAGTCTCGAGCGCCGGATCTAGCGAGGCGGAGGCCTCGCCGACGTCGACGAGGCTAAGCCCTCGCCGATATGTCAAGTCGGGCAAGCTCGAGGCTTGCGTATGGCCAGCGGCTGGCCAAAAAAAAAAAAAAAAAAAAAAAGAAATTATTTAAAATTAAAAAAAATATTTTAAAAAATTAATTAAAATTCGATTTTTTAAAATAATTATTTAAAAATTATAAAAATTGCCCATTAAATTTGTGGTGTTAGAAATACCATTTTTTTTTAAATATATATAAGAAATAAACTTTCTTAAATTTAGTTAAATTGATCGGGTCCAGGGTATGGGTATTGGTAAAAAATTTTGCATTACGAATAAATGGATCATAAATGGGTTAAATTAATCGATTTGGGTCGGACCATTTATGACCCGACCCACCCGGGTCCAACTGGAAGTACTGGACACCACTGCAAAATGTATTACTGTTTCCACTCCCCAGTAGCTTCAGCGCATTCAAGTATAAGCTATCACCGCAGTTCGCACAAGTTGTTACATCTCCAGAGGTATTGCATTCCACCGACCTGCAAATGGGCGACAACCTCAGCATCAATGAAATATGTTAGGCGCGTTAGCTTTCCTCCTCCAAATTAGGATATGTTTTTAGGTCTGATGCATGCGCGTCCACGCCCAAGGCCTCAAAATAAGCTAGCAGATGGCATGTGAAAGACCAGAATCAATAGATAAATATATTTAGTCAAAACAGAAAGAAACTGGACAAAAAGGCTTTCCATTCTCATCCTCTGAGCAAAAATCCTTCCCCGAACATTCCAGTTACACAAATTGCAGTATGACAAGCCAAATTGCAATATCGACAACAAAAAGCTTCTACCATCAGATCCAAAATTGCCATGCCACCAACTGCATTGCAATAATCTACAAAAAGTGAAAGTTGCCGCTATTTCCGCTCTGCTTCAATAACTTAAACCTGACAATTCTGTGTAGAGCTTGTGAATTGACTGATCTTCTAGTACAAGAAAAGCGAGTCAGCACATGATGCTCAGATTTTATCTACAGTTGCTGATTGGAGAAGATTACAAATCAAGGTTTTCTGTTCTCTTGTTAAAGAAGAAAACCATTTTCTGACACCACAGGCAGGGGCAGACTGACTCACACTCGCATTACCCTGTAAAATATTCTCAAAATCTAGGGGCACAAGCCAAAGCAGAGCAGTTGTGATAGCAGTCTGAGTAGAGAAGCCCATGTTCAAGGTGGTGGCCTGTTGGAGAAAGCTATACAAGGAAGACCTCAAACTTTGGACTCCAACATCGTCAAAGCCACCGGCTTTAACTCCAAGCCTGAAATTAGAACAAAACATAGTTAATGCATACCAAACAAAGCATGTACAAGAAAGATGATCAAGGGAAAAGCTATAGGCAATTTGCCACAAATTAACGTTGAAGGAGTACTGTTTCATTTATTATCATCCTGTTCAAGCCACAACCTTCACTTAGTTTTGCAATTATTCATTCCAGATGTCCATGACACCAGCGCAGCCTACTATTCAGCCCTCGCACACTTGACACCATATGACTATATATCAGTCATAAACATATCTCTTGATTATATCACTACTATCTACATCTATCAATTGACACACTAATAAGCCTGCAAGTCAGATGTCCATCCCATTGTTTGACAATTTTTCACAATTTCTCTCTTTGAAGTATGGAACTTTGCCATGCCACTTCAATAATTTAAGTCAATCAAAGTTTTCCATTGTCAATCCTTCCAAAAGTAACCATTATGTCCTCAATCGAGCTTAGTTGTTTTCTGCCAATATTTGTTTGGGAACCATGTGTGGAGGACTGGCCAAACTCATTAAGCACTAAAGATGAAGAAAAACTAGGATTTAATCAACTTGTAAAATCAGATGGATATAATTCAGACCAGTGGACACTGCATAGTCATCATTGTGAGCAAGTTCACAGATAGAGATAGATAATATTACTTTGTCTGGTTTTCTGAAACAAAGTTTTCAAGATGTTTAAACAGACAAGTCGCCAGCAACCTCTTCATACTCTCAAGAGTGCATCGTTGAGAAATAAAAGTTGAATCACATCTTTTTTAGAGGAATTTTACACTTTCATATCTCCCCAATCAACATTGACTGATAAAACCATTCTCAATTAACCATCCGCCTGGCTGAGATCTTCACAAATTAAACTGGTGCACAATTTGCATATGCACCCCTAATACCTTCTAATCTATAGATATATAAATCCAAGAAGCATTAGACAGCAAAGGTGTAGTAAAAGACCATGACATGCCACACAGAAAAGCAGTTTCCTATAGGTGGGTTTTGCAGCCTGGCCTTACATTAATGTACTATGCTTGAAATGAGGTACATGGAACTCTCTCCACAGAGACATTTGAGCATTGTGCACAAGATCATATAACAAATAAAGGTGCCCGACATGGATCTACTCAGCAAACTTCACATAAACAAGTCCGACAAAATCCTCTCCAAGTATCTGTCAGAAAGACTTGCTCTGTGGAATCTCCACAAGTGACATTTATCAATTGACAAAATTTTCAGAACAACGATATTGACCCAAAACCAATGCAACCTACAAATGTATTATAGCTCAACACCAATATATGTCATAAACAGCTAGTCTGATCTTTCCACTTCAATTTTTGTCAGGATTAGACAATATACCTCCAGAAAGGGGGAAAAGCCAATTCATTCTTTTTGTTTGATAAAAACAAGTCAGTAACATCTTACCTTCCAAGTTGACCAACAAGAACTATGACAGCTGCAGAAACACTTTCCAGCACAGGAGATTCAAAAATTTTTAACAGTGGCGGGATGATTTTACTTTGTGTGGACTCCCAGCCCTGCATCATCAGAAAGATGCTTAGATCAAACAGAACTAGGGTGGTCAGATACAATATGTTAGTCATAAAGGACAGATCAGTAGATTCAGCAGAAGACTTACTGCATTCATTGCAATTAGCTCCACCAAAGAAAGTAATTCACTAAGATCAAAGAGATTCTCAGCACTTCTGATTTGTGTTTCAATAGGGGGAACCCCATTGTTTCCCTTCTCAGGCAGGATTTCAAATGCATCGAGCTGAGCACTAAAATTATCTAGAGTATTTCCTGAATTGATCGGTTCACATGTGACAGGTTGCAGTCTTCCACGAAGAGCAATCTTTTGAAGCCTCTCTAATAATTGTGATATGACATCATCCACAGAAGTTGTTCCGATACTGAATGGGCACCTGGTGCACGGAGGTACTACAGCTCCCACCTCCCCCACCAACAAGGGACATTGAGAACCCACTGACAAATTAGATTGCTCAAGAAGCATAACCACTGACTTCAAGACGGTCATCAGCAAACTATATCTACTTGATGTAAGATATTCACTTCCACATAAATAAGCAAACACATGAAGAATGCTAAGGACCAATAAAGGATTTGATCCATTTGTATGACAAATCTTATAGGAAGCTTCACATGAAAAACCAATCTTATTGTCCGCCACACATATTGATGCAAAAACAATACTGCCAGCCACCAATAGATCCCTTGATGCAGTTCCTGATGACAGGAGACCATCAACATTGTTCAAATTCATTTCCACTGTTCTATCAGCTGAGATCGAAGATTTAGAAGGTACACTATTACAGAAAATAATCTTTCCGTGAACAAGGAAATCCTCAATGACACAAAGAAGTCCATCAACTTGACATAATTCCATAAATAGTTGTCTTGTCTCTGCGTTTGACATCACTGTTTCCATGAACAAACAAACCAAACAAAATCAAATTTACATTCAGCATAACAAATGTAACTAACAAAAAATTTACTTCCACGGTTGTCATATTTGACTTCGTGGAGTACATTTAATAATCACATGAAGATAACTTACCAGACTTTATATGCTCAGCAAATGAATCTACCAAATTGAAAAAGTCTCCATCAAATGAGTACCCAGATGTTCCCGATGCCACTACAGAGTAGTTGACCAGCAATAATGAAAACAGAACACATACCCTTTCCCTGAAATTAGTATAAAAAATAAATTAAATCATTACGTTCGATTTTCTCAAGTGGATAGAGCAACAACTATTAAAAAGCAAGCAGTTACAATAAAAGCACGTGCAAAATGCAGAAACAAACTAGAAATGTCCGTGCATGGAACCAGATAGAACATTTGAACAGGCACAACATGTAACATATTTGTTTTTCTCTTTTTCTGATACTGTTACTTTCCAGCGAGGATCAACATAAGTACATAGAAGCAGAAGAATAACTCACTTCTGCAGGAGATTTTCTTCCTTCCTCAGTTCAATCAGAAATTTTTGCAGCATCCAGCCTGGGTGAAATAGCAAAGAACTCCGAACCACACAACTGTTGATTGCAAGAATTATCCTATATATGCTTTCAATTTCCTTAACATCCGAAGAGATAACACAATATTTAGGAAGAGTATCGTATGCAGATCCATGTTGGCTCTCAAATGAATATTTATCCCCATCTCCTGAAATAATAAATCTCAACCTGTTTGAATCGACTCTCCCTTCTACCAAGCCAAGACAGCAGGAAGTTGCTGTATTCTCTTTCTCACACACTATTCCATGGATGAAGTCTTTCTCTTCCTTATCAGAAGATTCAGTGATCTCGAAGTCCATCTCAGGAAGTGCTGGAGAAACAAGCCTGCCAATTGCTCTCCTGTAGCGCTGCTCATCAGTCGGATCATCCAACTCCAGCAATTTCATATAACTGCCATCCATAGTATCAAAGATTTCAACTCTATCATTGTTACAGCCAAAAGAACCACCAACATCCTCCCTCTGTACAAAGCAAACTCCTCCGTTTAATACATTGGGAACCTGTCCACCGATATTTGCTTCAGTGCAAATTTCAGATTCACAGTTACTTTTGTTCTGCAGTATCCTTTTGCCATGTTGTAGCCCCTTTCCAATGTCCTTTTCATGAAAAACTTTTCTCTTCTTCCGCCTGCTCTCATGCTCCACTTGTTTACTATCAAGCATATATCCAGCATCATTCAAGGGTTCATTTGTTTGTTGACTTAAAATACCATGCAACTTCCTACTTCTTACACTCATATAATCAACCGATTCAATTAAATCAAGAAGGTCCTTCCTCTTCTGTCCACATACTTTTGATCCACGAAGACCCACATGAGGACTTCTCACACTATCGTCACAAACCTCAGGAAATTTTTCATTGGCCCTCACTTTGGTATCTCCATTGGATAGGGTCGAAACGATTCTTTGCTGATTCAAGTTATCTTCCCTCAGTTTTGCTGATGAAGCAACAATGCATCCCCTGTCCTGTGATCCCACCAACTCTCTATCAGAAAAAGATGCCATAGCAGAATCTATGGCAGAACGCTGTAATTTTTTTCTGTTAGAGCCTCTAGGCGGAAGCTCCGATTTAGAATCAGTACCTGATACAAAATCAGTAGAACTGCCTCTAGGCGTCGGCGGCCCAACTTCTCTGCGCGGAAGCTGTCTCAAATCATCACATGTGGCAACAGATATACAGCTAGGCTTGAAAATTGCATTGTCGCTTTGACAGCATACATATAACGATTCTGGGACACACAAATTTTGCCTCCTTCCAGTTGTACAGGTGGTTCTTGAATTCTACAGAGTTCATCAAACCATCAGGTAAGCAAACGAGAAAAAGATGTTAGTCCACCTTTAGATGATGTTTATGAAGAAACTATAAGTAACAAGAATTTGAATTTACTGATTAGGAAACACACCTTTTCAAGATCAGGCATATCTCCACAGCCAGGCGAGTAACAGCTGCTTAGTAAATCCAGGCGATGTGAAAATTCACCAAACTCCATCTTCATACGAAGGATTTCTTGCATCAGAAGATTGTTTCGACATTTTTCCAATTCCACCACTTCTTTGGCATGTTTAGCTCTCGTCTTTTCAAGCTTCAATCTTTCTTTCAAAAGCTTCAGTTTGGTAGATTCAGCATCCCTCATAGGCAAGGCAGAAGGAGCCTCCAACAGTTTCCCAGATCCATGTATCTGATGATCTAACTGGAACTTTCCACTCCTTCGCCTCTTTTTCTCTGACGATTTAGATGATTTATTACTATCTTTGTCATCCAAAGCCTTAATATGCTCTCCAGTTTGACCATTTCCTTTCAACTTTTTCAAAGCTGTCTGTTTCTTCTTACTTGACTGTCTCTGTTTCTCAACATCAATGGCTGCTTTCTCACCTGTGAAAATCAGCTTAGCCGTTTTGCAAAGCTCATCATTCTGCCTTGCCATCTCAAAATCCACTTTCTGGTCAGCTCTTGCTACAGGACAGTTACTCATTCTGATAGAAGACATAACGTCATTAAGCTCTTCCTGCAATTTCTCAATGCGCTTTTTGTCTCCCTCAACTTCGCCAGACAATTTTTTAGCATGATCTTTCTCTTCCATCAGCTTCCTGTGATTATCTTCAGCTAGCTTTCTTTGATCAGCTGCTTTAGTCTTCTCCAAATTGGCACGCTGTCTCTCTTTCATTGTTCTTTGCTTCTCTAATTCAAGTTCTTTCTTTGTCTCTTCACACCTTAAAGTCTCAGCGACTAATTTTGATCTCGCTTCATCAATTTCTTTTCTCAAGTTCTGCAACTGAAGCCTAGATTCTTCAGCCTTTCTCTGCTCAATAGCATAGATCTTTCTCTCTTCATCAGCCTTACTTTTCTCAGTGTGCAACATTTTCCAGGCTTCCACAGCTCTTCTTTTCTCAGACTCTGCATTCTTCCTTTCTGAATCTGCCCTAGTTTTCTCCTTCTTTGCAAGTTCCTTAAGACGTTTGATTTCTGCTTCCCCTTTAGAGACCTGGGCCTCAAGCAACTTGATTTTCTCCTTCCGTCTTGATCATCAGAACCGACACTTGTCCTCAAGACGCTATCTCGGACTTCAAGGCGGCGACTTCATTCTCCAACGAAACTCTGACAGATAAAGCTCTCTCCTTTTCCTCTTTCTCAAGGTCTGCACGAGCCCGTTCCACATCACATGCTGCAAGAAGAAAAAGAGACATAAGTACACATACTACACGTCAGTGGCAGCGCCAAATCTGTTCTTCCTTAAGGAATTGAATACCGAAATAAAAGCATAAAGCCCCTCACAAAACAATTTCATCGAGCAAAGTATTGAATAAACACATTTCAGATTTGACATCAAAACCCACTCCATTTTTCAGCTCTCAGAAACATACACAGCAAGATGGTATCCAACATGACCTTCTCGTCTGATCAAAGCAGTAGTTTTTCCATTACCTTTCTTGAGATTGAGGCTTTCGGTCTGAACCCTATCGAGCTGCTGCTCCAGAAGCTTCACGGCTTGCCTGAGAGCGTTCCGCTTCTCCTCCAACTTCGAGTACTTAACCTTCCACTGCATGCGCACACAACACACCCAAGAAGAGTCGTCAGCTCGAAGGACTATCGAAACCCACAAAAACCCACCACTCTAAGGAACCCAAAAAAGCCAAACAACAAGCGCGTCTAAATGCACCCATCAACCGTACCGCTCTGCAACAGACGTTCTCCGGCTCCACCTTCAGTGAAACATCCGCCGCCATGGCAGCTACTACAAGCGAGGAGCCGACAGTTCAGCCTCGGATCGACCCAGGAAGAAGAGGCGCATTGACGACAACACCTAAAGCCTCGCCCTTGCTGCTCGCTGCGTTCGCAGGTAGAGAGAGAGAGAGAGAGAGACGAGACGAGACGAGAGACCGGCAAGATTTAAAGAAAACCCCGACGACCGCCTCTGCAGCCCGTTGAAGGAAGGGCCTCCCTGCTTGCGTGGAACCCTAGAAGGTCCGACCCGAAACGTTGACGGCGGAATCTCCTCGCGGGTCGCGCCAGATCCGAGTAACGGATCGGGTCGGATGAGATAAACGATTCGGATTTCGCTCCTCTAGGGCAAGGCTTAAGCATGTTTTTACAAGGCCTTTTTGTATAATTTTGTCTAAAATTATAACGGGGCTTATGAGTTATGATGTGTGCATATGATGTCAATTATCAAGAGGTCTAAATGACATTATTTAATATATATTGACTTTATTATTGTCCTCATACAACTTGGTGCAACTAAATTCTACTTACTATAAAAGCCTATTTTTTTATAAAAAAAAATTGGGCTATTTAGGTTTCGCAATGGATCTAGATAATAAACACTAGTAAAATCACTGAGATTTTAGATGCCGAGAAGATGAATCGCACCTTAATCTAATTAATTTAAATTCATAGTTGGTTTATGTGTCACGTAGAATGAGTTCAAGACATATATGTATCTGCATCTTGCATGAGTACCCGCCTATGCAAATTTTTGAATTTTTGGACAATTTATTTTTTAATGAATATGAAAATATTTGGCCTATCAAACACTTAGTTTTGTTTGTTTAATGAAAACTAAATGATTTGGAAAACGTGCCCTATTTGCCCAGTTATTCCAAAGAACACTTGCCTCCCTCTCATCTTCCCGCCGTTGCTGGCACAAAGTTAGCCAGGGTTTATTCCTTTAGTTCTATCATGATCACACACTAAACAAAAGAGCTTTAGAAGCGACATTGCCCTTCTTCACTCATGCAATATTGTTGGATCAAGCTTTCGCCCATTATCCAATATTCCCCACTTTTGCTCCCGGGGAGTCTGGGCCATGTTTCAATCCCAGTATGGCCAATCATCCCAAAAGACCAACTAAGCATCATTGCTTTAGTTAGCCTTTACTTGACCAACTACCTAATACTACGTAAGCTCATCAAACAAAAAAATTAATTATCCCCAACAATTTACATCTAAACATTTCGGAAACAATAAAAACATTTTTATTTATTTTTTGTAAGAGATCATAATTAGGACAATATTTTCCAATTGTTCATTTTCCCAAAAAAAGGGTTACGCTATTTCCACCGTCTTATAGGCTCCTAATACCCCCTCACAATGAATGGACTACAATTCATAATAGATTCCAATCTTGATTTAAAATTATTTCCTACATTTTTTCTTTTTTTTTTTATTTGAATTTTATTAGATAACAAAACTATCCACATTCCTTTCAATTTTTTTTTTTTTCATTCTAGCCAATTCTTTCGCACTCATTACATTTCAACATTTCTTTTATGTTTGTCTAATTCTAATTTTATTCTCCATTGTTATAGTCTAAGCAAACACTAATTATATATCGGAGTAGAGAAAAGTTAGTTCTATTTGTAGACTGTTTACTTTATTTTCCTAAATTATCTTCACGATCATGAATTTTTCAATTTCAATAATGTAGTTGATCTATGCATTATACATCATTTCCTCATCTTTCATTGCATTTTTTTTTGTAGTGCATATGCAATATTGTTTTTTGCTTAAATGTATTCATCGATGATGAAATTGCAAATGAAAAACACCAGTTAATTGTGTCAAAAAGTTCATTTGAAATTTTATTAGGTAATTTTTTTAACACGAGAGTTGAGTAATGTACGGATGCATTTTCTTGTTTCAGGTTATATTGTGTTTACAAAAAAAATTCAGAGAAAGACAACTATGTTTTTCTTGGGGGGAATAGTTATCCTAATCAACATAATATTTATACTACATGTTAGAGAAGAAATATTGGATCTTGTTTAATTAATTATCCTTTTGAAGTTTGTTGCTATAAATAGAATAACATATTAGGATCATGCTTTCATCAAATGCATCACACAATAAAATATTAAAAATTTGACAATTGGATTCACTAAATATAATGAAAGTTGAGTAGTTAAGATACACGAATTATAATGTAATGATGCTTATAAAATTTATAATTAAATGAAATGCGTACTAAAACTAGTCGATAGTTCTTTTTCACTCTTACTTGTGCTTAGATTTTTTTTTTTAAATAACCGATTCCTAGTAAAAAAAAAGACATATACAAATAGTTAACACAATAACTAACTTTTTTGTCAATTAGCTATCTACTGAATATACCTTCTTCTTCTTCTTTTTGGGAGAAGAGGTACACCAATTTTATTCCAAATAGAGAAAGAAAAGGAAAAAAACCACAAAAGAAGAAAAAAGGCAAGCAATAATATTAAAGTAATAGTGGGCCCCATGTCTTAATAAATGTTGTTTGATAGTATTGTTTTTAGAAAAGTTGAAACAAAAGAAAAGAAGAACAAAAAAAAGAAAAGAAATAATATTAAATCAAGAATGAGACTTGCAACAGATGATGTAATCAATTCGATGTGAAAATGGGTATCGGAAGCCAATAAGGAGATCAAAACAATGTGAGCAAAAACAAACAGATCCTTTAGGATGATACTCATCAGTTAGGAACTTAATTTCTTTGAAAGTTATAGTGTGATTCTTTTAGGATTTCTCGATACTAGAAATATATGGAGACTTAGACTCTATATTAGAAGTCCTAATCTCTACATAAACCTATAATCATTTGATCAATCTTTTTTCAACATCAACCTAGTTTAATCATGGGGATGCCTAAGGATAGACCTAATTATGCTTATAAAGTAAGCTATTGGCTCTTAATTTTGTATTATAACAATAAAGCGTCGCAACATGTATGGACATCTCTAATTAGTCTCCTCCATCTTTTTCGTTTGTCTATATTTTTTGATTAAGAAAGTAAGTAAATGAATTATTAGAATGAATAAAAAGTAACGGGGTAATCCTATTACACGCTCGAGAAACAAAATTAGTCAATCATATCCATTCGATACTACAAATATATATGTACATATATATTGGTCAAAAAACTATAAAATAATTAAATAATTGAGTTTGAATTTCCCTTTTTTAATATATATATATATAGACACACACACATACAAAAGGTTCGGTCCAAGTGGGCGGGCGGGCGGGTGGGTACCGAACCGATACTCATTGGTTCTAGTAAATTGGAATCGGGAATTGGACCGATCCCTATGAGAACTATCGATTTTGAGCCGATCCAATCCAATTCCGAGCGATTCCCAATTTCTTTGTACGCCCTAAATGTAGCTATTGCTATTCATTTTAGTATGACAATGGACAAATTATAATATTTTAAAATTTGCTGTCTAATATCGATAAATATATATTTATTATAAGGATTTTATTAGTTTTTTATTTATTTATTCATGTTCTTATATGGTAAGTGTCAGTGGTACACATTTGTATATTATTGAAGGGATAAATAAAATATAGATGAAAACATATCACAAAATGCATAATGCACATAAAAATGCGGATCTAGTACCTATATTGATATAAATGTTGAGGTGAAGGTTAAGATTAGCCGCTCTACATGTCCTACCTGTCCTTGTCATAGCTTTTGCAGTTCAAGGACTTGATTTCCTCCCTTGCAAGAGCATCTCTCCCCTGTTTTTTTAATCAGCATAGTCATTGTCTTACAGGGAATTTTATTCCGAAATATCTGCTTGATTAATAGATGTTCTTGTCAAATTTGCTACAAAGTATGATATCTCATTTCACTGGTCTCCTAGGGAAATTTCCCCTAAAAAGACCTCAGTTTATTATTAGAACCCTCATCTTCACCAACGCTTTTCATCTGCATATGGGATAAGAATATTCTCCTTCTATTAATAATTTTTAAAAAATTAGTGGCGATTTTTCAATGTCATGTAGATTTGGGATTATAGTGAAAGTTTGTAATTTTTTTAAATAAAAAAGTTTGAGACAAATTTGAGATTAAACCTAAAGTTGAGTTTTTTTAAAGGAATTGAATTGAGAAATTTGTGATTCACTTTCGTATGGAATAACAATATCCTCATGATATTAATAATTTTGAATAAATAAGTGGCGATTTTTGGATGTGGTGTATATTTGGGATTATAGTGAAAGTTGGTGAGTTTTTTAGAAAAAATTTCGAAACAGATTTGAGATTAGACCTAAAGCTAATTTTTTTAAAAGGAATTAAATTTAGAAATTTGTGATATACTAAGGGGCCATCATCTAACTTTTGATATGTGAATATAAGTACTTTATTATAAAATTAGCTTTGATGGCAGGTTACAAGCCTGTGCCCCTCGATTATCCTTAACATATATAATTGCCCCATATAATTGAACCTCTTTTCCTTGATGTCAAAAGCTCATCAACCATAAAATTTGCGACAGTGCTAGCAATAGGATAATCTCAAGATCTTAGAGGAACCTCCATTAAACATCTTGAAGCTACTGGAGCTTGACTGTAGAAGCTGGTGTTTCCAAAGACCCGTTAGATTGTGCACAAGAGCTTAACTTCTGCATTTTACGACCATTACGACCATTAGGTCCTCTTTTATGGAATAACAACAGTCTCTTGATATTAATAATTTTGAATAAATCAATGGCAATTTTTGGATGTAGTGTGGATTTGAGATTATAGTGAAAGTTGGTAATTTTTAGATAAAAAAAATCGAGATAGATTTGAGATTAAGCCTAAAGTTGAGTTTTCTCCATTAAAGGAGTTAAACTCAAAAATTTCTGGTACACTAATAGGCCATCATCTAACTTTTGATATGTGATAATAAGTACTTTATTTATAGAAATCACTTTGATGAGTGATTACAATCCCTTGTTACCTCGGCTTATCCTTAACATAGACACTTGCCCCATATCATTGAACCTTTGTTTCTTGATGTCAAAAGCTCATCAACCATAAATTTTGCAATAGTGCTAGCAATAGGATAATCTCAAGATCTTGGAGAAGCCTCCATTAAATATCTTGAAGCTGCTGGAGCTTAACTCTAGAAGCTGGTGTTTCCAAAGACCCGTTAGAGGGCCGAATGGTCGTAAAATGCAGATAAGTTGGGCTTCATAAGAGCCGAAACATCTGCTGCCACAAACAAGTAGCGAGTACTGGGCTTCTGGCAGTAGCCAAATGCATTTAAAATGAAAACTTGCAGTCCTCAAGATCGACCACGGAATCACATCCTCTACAGCCGGTACAGACTGAAGAAAAGAAGAAGAGAATGATAAAGATCATCTTGTATTGCATAAACAAGCCACAGGAATAACAAAGCAAAAAAAGGAAAATCGATACTGAAATTCTTTTGAAGAAACAAGAGAGACCTATTCCAAATATGATCTCCTATTTTCTTCCATCAAATTTAGGCAAAGAAATGTCTACATTCCCAACTCTCTGATTGGTTAGAATCATGAAACATAGAATCAACACATTCTATAAAATCAGAGACATCACAGCTCGACCGATGTCCTTAATGAACGCGCCTGCAGCTGCGTACTCTTCCAACCCCTTCTTGTGGACATCATCCCTCAGGAGCTGTGGAAAAAACAGCCAAGATGCAGTCACCATCACAAATGTCACCGTCATCAGACCGGTCAAAGCCCTCGGCAACCGCCACTTTGTGGCGCACTCCCTTTTCACCACCATCTCGACCACCAAACATGCCCCATGGAGCACGAAAAACCACATGACCTCCCATGTGGGCTTCATGCGCCCCATGTAGAAAAAAATCAGCTCGTGCATGAGCCCTGACACCAGGAAGGCGGCCATCACTGCCAGCAGTGCCGCCCACTTGCGCCCAACAACCGCTGACGCAGCGTTGTGGACCGGTTCGTATACAGTCAATCGCAGGATATTTGTGACCATGAGGTTCCACCGCTTCCCCCAGAAGTCCTGAAGTGAAGATGAGAGGTACGGCTCACGGAACTGCGGCTCCAACTCCATCCCGAAGCCTGCTCGAGCTGCAGCTTGTATGGAGGCTAAGGTCACCTCAAGGACAAGGTATATGTGGCAGCAATAGAGGAACAACATCAGGTTTGGATGGAAATGGTCGCCATAATTGTATAGATGTAACAGCATCACAAAAAGCAAAGCTTTTGTGGGATAGTTCAGGAACAAGATAGCTTTATGTCTAATGTTTTCAGTATTTTGAGGAAGTGGGTTTTCTTTATGATGGCCTTCTTGAGGTGGGTGTGTGTGATTTTTGGTGCTGTGTGTCCTCTGTGGTGATTCTTGAAGTGGGGTCTGTTGGATCTTGATGGGGAAGCAAGCAATGGCCAAAAAGCATCGAAGAGAGATGGGAGGATCTGAAGATAAAGGCCCTTTGCCGAAGGCAAAGAGGAGGAGCTTGGAGTTGCCAAGCCATGAAAGCATGAAGCCAATTTGGCCACTAAGATTCACTGCAGAGAGATTGAGAGGAAGATAAAGAAAGAGAGCCACAACGGGTAGTATCGCTAACAGTCTTTGAGTGCCTTTTGGGATGATCCTGCCAACTATGTAGCAATAGCACAGAGACATCAAAGCTGTGATGCATACCTTGAAGGCGTTGTAAATCTCTCCTTCCATTTCCTGGCCTCCTCTCTTCCTTCCCTGTTCCTTAATTTTCTGCTCTTCTGTCTTTCAATCTTTTCGCTGGACAGCCGGCAGTTTTAGAGTTTTGCGCAAGTTTGACAATCAAAATGTTGGCAAGAGAAGGCCATTTGCTCTTCAATAAGTAAGACCCGGGAAGCTACTTGCCTGCTCTTATTTTTTGTTTATTATCTGAGCATGCTTGACTGTACCTTCTTATTTTGTTTAGGAATGACATATGATGCTGAATTCAGTAATGGCTACGGTATTTTATTCATTTTACATCTGATGAACTGGTAATTTTTTATGTTGAGTCAACGGAGCCTTAAGCACGCCATGTGCGGCTGCTCGTATAACATAGCCAAGGATACGGAGGAGAATCGTCAAATGAACAAAGTTTCTTCCCTTGATAGCCCTCAGAAAAAAAAAATATTGCTGATACTGGAATGGGAGATAAGGCATGGAAGACTGATAATATATGTGTATGAAGATTGTTTGGTTTGCAGTGCAATAAAAGATTAATTTCTACACGTCGGAACTAAGCTGTTGCAGATCTAGGGCTGTTTTTATAGACAGACAAGATTCAAGAAACTCAATAGAAACAGCCGTTGCACATTGCAGTTGTATAAATATGATGCCATTATTTGAATTGTACCTCCAAAACCAGCCAAGGCCCTTATATTAGCTGAAGCAATACAACATGTCCACCGGCCATTCTCTCTATGAGATTTACAACATGTCCATCGGCCATTCTCTCTATGAGATTTTGTGAGATCACTGCCAACTATTCTAAAAGCTTAAACTATTAGATGAAGGCGTGGTTTATTATTTAAATATTCTAATACTCCCCCTCACGCTTAGTTTGGTCTTTTTTTTGCCTAGTATTAAGCGTGGAAATTTAATTGGGGAGGCAAATAGGGGCCTGGAAAATTCGAACTCAGGACTTCCTAACTCTGATACCATGTGAGATTTTGTGGGACCACTGCCAACTGTTCTAAAAGGTTAAGCTGTTAGATGAAGGCGTGATTTATTATTTAAATATTCTAACACTTTCTTTGTTTTCTACTATTAAAAATATTGTTTTTCTTGGATTCTCATATGTTTTCTCCATCAAAATAGACACAGAAATTAAAATACTCAGTCCCGTACATTCCCTTTTTCCCCACTGCATTCATTCGTCTATTCCATTTCCACCCTGCATCATAGGAGTCATACTTGTCTTCTCCTTCTCATCACAAGCTATCTCCTTTCCAAGAGTTAAAAGCTATTACGGAATCCACAGAGCGCAAACAGGTTCCAAGCTGACAAATCCAAATGGCAACTTAAGTGCAGAATAAAAATCTAAGGGGAAGAGAGAGACAGTCACAAAAGCAGTGTCTTCAACAAATTTGAGCAAATTCATTAGTGTGCAGAAAGCATATACAGTAGCGAATGGGCCTTTGCTTCACCGCTTCCTTCCACAAAGAATCAGCTAAATGATGCAAAAAAAGGTATAGATGATGAAAACCTACATTGCTCTTCACAACTCGTTCTTACGACCATTGTACTCATTAAGACCGAGGGACTGAGAATAGGCTCAGATGCACCACTTCCAAAATACTAATTAAGGAAAACCAGCTTCTTTCTTCATTCTGATTTTCTTCATCCCAATAAAACTTCGCACAAATATCTGTTCTTGAACTGTCTAGATGACCATCTACGATGAAACTGAAGATAAGTTGCACAGCAATGGAAATCCATCTAGTATATCAACCTGGGAAAAAAGCAAGATTAGGTCCATCTTTGATAGAGTGGGAAAGTTGAATTTCAGTCTTTCGGATGTCAAAAGTGCAGCTGATCTCGAGGTAACACTTGTTGTCATCGTCAACAAACTGGAGATCAAAGTAAAAGCAGAAAGGCAATCAGTGTGCTGATATGCTTGTCAATGTTGGCATAACAAAGCATTTGGATACTATGTTCTACTTGCAGTCTCCTAAAGAATTGTCTCATGTTTTGTTTAGCGATAAAGCTAGGATTATAGAATTTAGACGTTACTTTTTCTTAGTTTTGCATCTTATATACCCAAAAAATAAAAAGGCAGAATCTTTGGTGAGAGGATAATAACAGTGAATTCTTTTTATGTATCGGTGAAGTTTGCAAAGAACAATTATCTCCACCAAGACCGAAGCCTTTAGGTGATGTTCAACATACTTTTCACCGCTCATTTCAAAAAGCCATCACCGCCATCAGGCTCATTGCCCTCAAACAAGTGAAATACTAAAATTTCGTTGCCAATTGACGCCAAACGCTGCCACACGCTCCCCCACGGGCAGTCGCGTCTCGGACCTAGGAAACCCCCCACTGTTTTGTGATAATTTGGATGCCTTTCGCCGAATTTTTCGAAGAACAAACACCACCCCACGACTCACTGTCCTTCGAAGAGGCAGCCCATGAAGTTTCGCTGCCAAAAAAATTGACGGACGTGCCCCGTACGCGCTGCCAAATGATTTCGTGCGTGAGATCCACTTGTCTGCACACGCCACCGTCTCAGGCTAACGTCATCTGACATGTTAGCACCACGTCATCTGACATGTCAGTGCAAGTCATCCGCCACATCAGCGCTACATCCCTCTAACTTTGACTGTTGATTGGGTCAAACCGGACTATTGATTGGTTCATACTGGATTAGTCGGACCGTCCCGCTGCTTTTTTGACCGGTTCGATTCGGTGATTTGTGACTGGTTCCTAAGGTATGTTGGCATTTTGAGTTCATTTTCAGCCTTACTTTCTCCATATATGCTCTCCGGGTACTGTTTTCCTCATATTTATTGCGCAACCTACTGTGTTTAACATTTTTTTTTTGTTGATCTTACTCTATTCTTACTTTAATACTTACTCTCAGACTTTTGATTTACCTCTTTCCAAGACATGGGAATTGATGTTTAACACGTTAAAGTGCATACAATGGAGATATTTTATAAGCATTATTATGATCCCATTGTGCTACTAGGCTGAACAATCGACTCCAAAGTTGAGGTTCAAGGTAAGAAGCATTAGCACTCTCCAAAAGCATTCATGTTGTATCGGACACTTCGAAATGTGTTCAACATTCTTTGACACTTGGTCAGTAGGTATCGGATCAACTCCCCCGACACTCTCTGACACATGAATTCAGAATTCTGACATGCAAGTTTGGCATTTCGACATGTGATTCCGACATGTATAGGATCAATTTTAAAAATTTTCAATAAATGAGAGATCAAAATATAAATATGTAAGCTGTGTACTATCTAGGTAGAAGATCTCCAATCATTAGCTCTGGTTTACGTAAAAGTTAAAAATAATAAACTAATAAAGGGAGACAAGCCTAGTTTTTTCGTTTCTTTTTATTCTCATTTTTCATGACACACAATTCACCCTCGAAGTTTGTTTTTTTTTCTTCTTCTCTTCCCATACGCTTTGACACGTGAGTCTAAAATGTGGATTGCTTGTTTTTTCCTCCAAGTTTTATGGATCATTCGAATGAAGTTGAACTTATCAAAATGAACAATGAATGATATTAACAAATGATAGATTATTATTTTTAGTGTAAATTCATTTTAGGTTCTTTTTTTGTTATTTATTTACTTGTGAATTTGAATCAAATTATTTAATTAAAATAATAATGAAAATGATAGTTTATCATATATATAAATATACATTTAATATACAATGTGTCTCAATGTATTGGAATTCTCTATTTTTTAAGAAATGATGTGTTAATGTATCATGTTGTGTCGTGTCGTGTATCCCTTGTCGGCTGTCGGTGTCGATGCTACTTAGGGTTCGCGTGCACATCCCTCTGCCAATATTGTTGCTATAGAGACTTCTTCTCCTAATGGATTATCGATCGCTTTTTCACTAGAGGATTTCCATTTCGTTCTTCAAGAAGCATGTACTTTTAGCTCATCTATCTCTCCTGCTATGTTTATTGCTTTAGGTAATTTCGATTCATGTTATTTTGACTTTGCTTACTGCAATCATATGACATCAAATTTTAATCTGTTTCGATAAAAATCCTTCCTTCACATACACTGACTATTTATATAGTAGATAATTTCAACTATACTGGACACCTTTCCACATCCACCTTGTCCTTAACTAATTCTTTTATGGTTCCCAAACTCTCTCTAAATTTAATTTTAGTTGGACAAATTATGTGAACTTGGTTTTGATTCTACTTCTCTCCTCATAATTGTCATATGCAAGATCCACAAACTAGACATGCCATTGGAATTGGTTGTAGAGTGGGATGCCTATTTGAGCTTGTTTCCTTAAATATTCCCAACTCTTTTATTAGTTTTGCTGACATATTGTCATATGAAACTTGACATTCTCAGTTAGGTCATCATTCTTCTTCTAGATTAAAATCTTTGATTTCAAGTGGTCATTTAGGCTTTGTTGATGACGAACATTTTAATTGCTTGCCTTGTCAATTAGGAAAACATCACGCATTGCCATTTGATCTTGGTGAATCTATCTCTCATGCTTCGTTTAATCTAATTCATTATGACATCTAGGGACCTTACACAACACCCACCATGGGAGGCTTTTGCTATTTGTCATTTTTTTTTTTATGATTACTCTTGTTATACTTGACTTTATTTTATGACAAATCGATCTGAGCTTACATGTATCTATCGTGATTTTGTTGCTATAATAAAGACACAAATTTCTAAAAATATCAAGGTTTTTCATACTCATAATGCCATGGAATACCAAGACATAGAATTTCTTAGACTCCTCTCCCAAAAAGGTACTATTATTCATCGTTCATGTCCACGCACTTCCCAACAAAATGACCGTGCGGAATGTAAACATAGGCATATTTTAGATGTTACACAAACTCTTTTAATCTCTGTCTCTTGCTAGAAAAGTTTTGGGGGGAAATTTATACTATCTATTGTACCTTGTCTCTTGTCATAGATAACATTTCTCCTTGTGAGCACTTATATGGCAAGGTTCCTTTTTACGATTGTCTTAGAGTCTGTGGTAGTGCTTGCTTGATGCACTTTCCTCCACATTAATGGACGAAGTTAGAAACCCATGCTCGTTTATGTTGATTGCTTGGGTATGGCATTGAACACAATGCTATCAATGTTGGGAACTATCTCCAAGCGTCTTCGTGTGTCTTGTCATGTTTCATTTTGGGAACATAAGATGTTCTCATCCCTTCGAATCTTCTACTTATGTTCCTTTCTTTACCAATCATTCAGTGGACTCATTTTCAAAAGATCCGTACTACCATCCATTGGTGAATCTTTCTCTCTACATTGCCTTCTTCTCATCTTGATGGAAGCTCGTCTAGTGATTCCACTTCGGCAACTTCTGACATGTCTGCCCTAACCGAGGATCCCTACACCTTCAACCATTCCATCCACTTTTGCTCGTCGCTTCACCAGATTAATTCAACTTCCAGCTCATCTCCGTGATTATAATTATTACTCTACCATTGCTTCTCTTCACGAACCTTGCACCTATAAAGAAGCTAGTACTAATCCTCTTTGGTAGCATGCAATGGTAGATGAGTTGCAAGCCTTGGAAAACTCTCATACATGGGAATTGGTTGATTTGCCTCAAAGTAAGTCTGCTCTCGATGGTAAATAGGTATATAAGATTAAAACCAAGGCAAATGGTATTGTGGATTGCTATAAAGCTCGGCCAGTAGCAAAAGGCTTTACTCATGAGTACAACATTGCTTATGATGAAACATTTGCCCCTGTTGCTCGTCTTACTTTTGTTTATAGTCTTCTTACTATTGTTTCTAGTAAAAATTGGCATCTATTTCAAATGGATGTTAAAAATGCATTTTTTAATCGCGACCTCATAGAGGAAGTTATATGGTACCTCCTCTTGAATACGTCAAGCATTGTACGGATTGAAGTGAGCTCCTTGTGCATGATACTCCATGTTTAGCTCAACCGTGTAATCTCTTGGTTTTAAGTCTAGTTCTTATGACCATATTCTCTTTGTTTAGTGACTGCATCGTGGACATATTATGTTACTTTTATACAAGGATGATTTGGTTGTTACTAGCGATGATCAAACCAACATTACGAAACTCCAATAATAACTTAGTAAACAGTTTGAAATGAAGGATTTTGGGTGACTCAACTATTTTCTTGACTTGGAGGTTGTGTATGATGTTTGTGGATATTATCTCTTGCAAGTAAAATATGCCACGGATCTTGCTTCTCGAGCTGGGCTCACTAACAACAGAATTGCTTCTACTTCCATTAAGTCAAATGGAAAATTCAATTGCGGGATGAAACTCTTCTTTCAAATCCTACATTTTATTGGCAGTTGATTGGTAGCCTTATATATCTTACTGTTACTCGTCTTGACATCGCTTATGTTGTTCACATTGTTAGTCAATAGATGACTGTGCCTCATACAGCTCATTTTGCTGCAATTCTTCGAATTCTTCACTACATCAAGAGTACGTTGTTTCATGGTCTTTACTTTATGCTCATTCTACTTTGGAGTTGACAACTTATTCTGATGTTGATGAGGCTAGTGACCCTCAAGACCATTGCTCTACTACAGCCTATTGTTTCTTTTTGGGTAACTCACTTATCTCACGGCGTAACAAGAAATAGACTATTGTTGCTCGCTCTAGTACAGAAGAAGAATATCGAGCTTTTGCTAGTACGACATCGGAGTTATTATGGTTACCATGACTACCAGAAAATATGAGAGTGCATCATCATAGTGGAACAATTTACCATTGCGACAATTGGAGTGCTATCCAAATTGCACATAATGAAGTTTTTCATGAACGCACCAAGTACATTGAATAGACTATTATTTCATCCAATATCACGTTCATCATGGCACCGCCATTCAATTTGTCTCTACTTCCTCCGTTGAATAGACTGCCAATGCCTTCACCAAGACACATCCACTTGGGCATTTTTTGTACCTATAATTAAACTTGAGTTGACGTCTTTTAAATCATCTTTGAGTTTGAGGGAGATATTAGAGATATATTTAGGATATTCTGTTATTCTGTATATTATTATGTGAATGTGTTTATTTTCCTTGATTGATCCTAATTTGTTACATTAGATAATCGCTATGTAAATCCTTTAAATGGGCATGTTTACTATTTACTAATTAATGAATAGAATATGACTTTTCTCTTCATTCATAATTTTCAATTATGGTTATTGTGATAATTGCTTGGAGAGGGATTTCATGCATTCGAGCGGTGGTGAAAGCAATGGGTGGAATTTCTCTAAGAGGGAAGCCAAGGAAGAGATTAAGAGGGAAATAAGGTACAAGAAGACGAAGTTCGAGAGCCTCAACCTCTCTCTGGCTTTGCTCAATGTGTTTCTCTCGCTTATTGTCTCCATTGCCTTGCAGAATACTAACCCTCCCACTTAGCCGCACTACCAAGTCCACCAACATGAACACCACTTACTACTCACACGATTTCACTGCCCCCACGTCTTGCGCGCAGGTCGTGAGGCATGGCCCCGGGCAAAGGTGGTGGCCTCACTGATCACAAGCAAGTCACCTTCGCTTGCAGCTTGCAGGCCTCACCTAGTGGCCGGTGGAGGCTTGTCGGCCACTGTGAAAAAAGAAAAAGAAAGAAAAGAAGGGAGAAAAGCAAAAATAAATAAATAAATAAATAAATAAATAAATAAATTAAATAAATAAATTCAAAAATAAAATATTATAAAAAATTATCCACATCAGCATTAATCGACATCCATGTTAGCACCAATTGGCTAAAATTAGCTGGATGGAATTAATTGGTACAAATACAAAAAGTTTAGGATTGAATTGGAAGAAAAAAATGGTTTATGATTGAATTGACATAATTGCAATGAATTTAAGACTTTTTTGGTAATTTCTCCTAGTGATTGAGATATTAATGAGAGCATTGTGTAAGTTAGAGGATCTTCGTCCACGAACACTGACAAAGAAAGTATTGGGAGAAATGAATTAAGGATAAGATACCCTTGTTAATTGAAAAATTATCTATTCATTTTGGTGTTAAGAAATATTATGGTACAATTGTACCATAATTAACACTTTAAATTGACAACTTCCCTATGTAATTGACATATTTGACCTAGAACCCATCAAATCAAATTGTAGCGAAATTAAGCTTTACTTGCATGAGTAGTGATTGGGCCGGTTCAATTAATGAAACATGAGTTGGGCTTTATAGTCGTTCTATCGAACCGAATGCTTTGGCATCAACATGTCAAATGGCACTTAGGAGTTTAAACTAAAATTTTCATTCATTTTATTAAGTTCCTAGGCCTATCTCAAGGGTTAGTAACAGGTTTTTTTTTTTTTTTTTTTTTTGCTCAATACGGCTCACTTTCTTTATTTCCCTTGCATTTAAGTTTTGCTGATACGACTTGGATTCTTTATTTTCCGTACTTTGTTTATTATTGCTTTATTTATTCTTTTGTTTACTTTATTGCTTGAGCACCATGCATGATCACTATTCCCATATTAGAAGATTAAGGTATTAAAATCGATGAAGATTGCATGCTAACTTTTTTCACAAAGAGAAAAGATATCAAAAGAATATTAGAATTATCTAGTGTAATCAAATCCTCGAACTCGTGAATGTCTGATTTATCAAAACTCGTGAATCTTTGATTTACAGGAGTAAGGCGGACTCCTGCCTAGGTATAACCGCCATCTTGGAAGAGGAACCATTTTCCACTCGCTTAGTAATTTGTCAACTTCCCTTGTGGATCTCCTTCCTAGGGGAGGATCAAGACAAAAGGCTAAACGAAGTTATTTAAATAATTAATTAGGGTTTCATGAAGCATATTGTGCTTTAGGGTTTTAGGATTTTAGGATTTTTGTTTGTTCAGCTTTTTTGGCTTGTCGCGCTAGTAACAAAAATCTTGACCTACATTGAGAAAGCATTTACGTGCTGTATTGTGGAACGAAAGTGCATTGTTCATGCGAAGTTATATAAGAAGAAGATAAAGTACTTTCACATATTCATACTTTAGAATCTTAATGAACTTGACCCAAACTGTTATATAGATAGACGTTATATTAACACCTAGCCAAACTACGGAAATAGAAACAGAGAGACACAAACAAATACAAATATCAAAAGTTGACTTTAATCTCATCGATTATGGCTTTGTCAACCTGAAAAGCCTTGACCAGGATATTATTGGCGATGGATGAATTCGATCCAAAAACTATTTGAGCAACCAGACTTCCTCTAAGGTCTCGTTGCTCAATAAGGATATTGAAACTGCATTCATAGACCTCACTTTCTTTTGGAATTGAACGAGTTTGAGTGGGAAGACAAACACGTCACCCTTTTGAAGGACCTTCCTTACTAGCTTGTTGTTAGGGTTTGACGTCACGGAGCTGACGAGAAGGCTCCTTTCTAGGACAATCAACATCTTAGTTTCTCGAGGATGGGTGCATGTGAGGCGGGACCACGTGCTGCGAAGCATAGTTGAACCGACCCAATAAGAGACCAAGAGTGAGTCTTGCTATTTGTCATACTGTGACAGGATTGAAGTTCTCACTGATTGGATTGGTTGTGTTGGTGGCTATATGAAGTTCACTGAGGGAGAAATGGCTAGCTTGCATTATGATACGGGAGCATCCAGCTTAACTCCTGTTGCGAAAGTGAGCGATTGAATAATAAAATAGACAAAATGAAGAAAATAGATCGAACACCAAATTTACATGGTTCAGTCATAATTGTGACGTCTCAATAGTGTCACTTACTAAATTGCAAGCGGAAGACTATTAGTAATGATGTTAATAGGGGTTCATGCAAACCATTTTTTTTTTTCACGAAAGGTAGCTCACCCCTATTGGTTAGCATGTATAACATGAATATAACAGGAAAATGAAACTCTCTAATGCACGGTCATTGTGCCTATGCCACTGATATAATTTTTCAAGTATACACAGCCAATATAAAGTGGGGGCTAAAACTACAACTTGAATTTGTTTTTTCAATCTTACTTCAACTACATGAGAGCTTATGCATTATATGCATACATAAGATGTATCTATAAATTATAAACCAAAATGTGTATGCAATGAATGTCTGGGAAAGGGTTAAAAAGGAGCCTAACTTCTCTACCTAGCCAACTAATCCAAACTAACTCAAAATTAGCTCCCATGCACTCTGACTATCCTAAACACCAACCGCTCCATTACCGGTCCCATCGTCCCTAAAACGAAGCGATCCAACTAGCTCTCCATCTTGGATAATAAACCACGTGACAAACCACACAGTATCCAATTAGGGCACTCATCATCCTCCACATAATAGCCTCATAATAGGTGTAAGTCAAGCCAGTATCAGGGTTAGGCATGTTGTGATATGAAGTCTCTACACATGCAATGACCCCATACCTTGCTAGTGGAGGAACATCCATGCTATCGATCTGAAAAATAAAGGGGTGAGCAATGCCCAGTAAAGGAAACAATAAGGCTTTAGGCTAAGCAATCCATTAATCACTAGGAGAAACACATTTTCCAACCACAAACAGCATATTTGGACAAGAATACATCAACACATAGCACATTCAATCACCACAACTTACCATCTCCATGCATGTTCAAGCAAGGCACAATACATAATTCAAAGACTTCATGCACACCATTCCCATGCAAACATTCATTCCAAATAGCATGCAAAACACATGTGAACTCACATGCCTGATGTATTTTATCGTGTGTTCACAATATTCACCCTCAAGTCGGTTTTCCACTGAGTCACAGATCGGTCTGCTCAAGTCACTTTTAGATCACACATGGAACTTCCATGGAATCCTTACCATGGGCATCTCCCTCCGAGATATCCCGGTATCACAACCGAGGCATCCCGGTTACACAACAGGGACATCTCACTCTGAGGCATCCCGGTATTACATAACCAAGGCATTCTTGATCACATAGTAGGAGTATCTCACTTCGACGCATCCAAGATCTCACAGCATGGGCATCTCATTGCCCGGGGCATCATAGTATCATAAAGCCAATGGAAATCTCTTATACTTAATTCATTTCACACAGTTCACACATCCACTCCTTGGATTAATCACAACACGTCAGCATGCTTATAATTCAAATGCCTCTTAATCATGTTAGAAGCCAATTCTCATGCAATTGCTAAAACAACTCATTACTGCAATCTATATCGCACATAAGGCACTTGCATGGGCATTAGACTTTCCTCAACCAAGTAATCGGCACATCACATTAAAAGATACACCAAAGATCAATTTATAAGCGCCCGCATGATCATCAAAAGGTTACCGACAAGATTCAATCAATTTCCCATTAACCTTCAGAAAATCAGACTAAGGCAGAAAATGAATAGAATTGCACAATTAGAAATACTAGAGTCTAAACCATAGTAAATCACTTCAAAAAATTATAAGCTTTTAGTATGTTATAAAGAAGACGTTAATAAACATTTTTTATGAAGGACACTAGACCTATTTCTTATTCTGCAGAGAGCAGCAAGTCACGGCCTCATCCTATGAATCTGTAAAATTTTCTAGAACTATTACACACTGAAGAAAAGGCATTTCAACACTCAAAACTCAGCCAATTGCCACCAAATTATAGAATGTTATACATGAAGATATACTCTATGACTTCGTGAAGAGAGCATGACCTGATGGATCTATCCCTAAACATACAGAAAATTCAAAGTGTTCCTAATATTCCCCTGTTTCACATCTCGGCAGAATATTACCATAGAGAAGAACCATATTTTCACTGCATATACTAATCCAGAAAATTCCGTGAAAATTATATGTTGTACTAATCCATAATATCTAATAATAACTCTAACGATATTCTCTAACAAGGAAATCTCTAATTACCATAAATATACTTCATCACTCCCCCTCAAGCTGGAGCATCTAGCTTGCATATGATTGGTGTAACTTTCTTCAAAAGTCTGTAATCAAACATTGTGTAAGTTGGACCTTACACTAAACAAACCAGATTTGACAAGCGCTAAAGTAACACATGCTTAGAAAGGTGACATATCTTTGTCATACAACCTTCATAGAATCATACCCGACTTGAATTGCGGCAAACTAAACCGCATCACCCCACAGTGCTTATCTTTGGCTGCTTGATGAAGTGTGCTTGACTCTGTCGCTCACAACTACTTGGATACTTGATGACATTTGCAACATCCTGATTTTCAAGTTCTGATTTCGATTGGATAAGTTCAGCCTTTCGTCGACGCACTTATAGTGTTTTTCTCTGAGATGGCCACTCATGAGATAAATGGCCTATTAGGTGAAGCCGTTAAGAGATTTTAATGTAATAGACTTGGGAATTCGATCAGGAATCGACTACTCGACCATGCTCATCTGCAGAGATCATTTCGGCACAATAAAGATCGATTAGAAATTAGAGATAGGTCGGTTCGATAGAGATGTGTGGCTAAACGTGGGTGATTCCACTAAATTGAAAAATTCTCGTCGATCGGCACTAGACTGATTTTTCTATCATTTTGGTACCTTGTATCCGTATTTGAAATCTCGAGATTTTCACGACCACCGAGAGTCGCCAATGTGTCAAAGAGGTTTATTGTGGCTCGAAGAAAATCGATCAAGGGTCATTTGCACTAAAAATTTCTGAAAGCTACTTGGTAGCCTAGGTCACGCTAAAATCGCGTCGGATTGAAATTTAAAGCCAATTTGAATCCGATTTCAGAAATTGAAAGTTCTATCATATCACAAGTCATTTTAGGAACATTGACTCAGTTTTCGAAGATTTCTTCGCAAACCGAGGTTTTGGCGGAAAAAAGTCGATATAGGGCCATTTTCTATAGGAAATTCTGAGGACCGTTTTCGATCACGAAATTGGGATGCAAGTAGGATCTATTGGCGAGGAAAAATGCCAATTGGATCGTGGACTTGATGATGGGATTTTTAGGAGCTGATTTGAGTCGATGCAAGGAGGAATTGAATGGAAATTGAGCCAAATGTTGTGCAAATTCGTGTGTGCCCCTTGGACCGACCTTTGGACCACTCCAAGGCTTCTAGAAGGAGTTTTTGGTCTAAAAATTTGCTGTGGAAGACAACAAGCAAGGTGGGACCAGCCTAGGGGACAAAGGGATGAGAGAAAGAGACCAAAGTGGTTCCCCCTTGTAGCAAACCCGTCCCCCCTCCTTCCTTCCTCCTCACCCATCAATCCCTTCTCCTTTTCCTTGCTGTTCGAAGTTGCAGCAACCCAAAAACTGACCAGCAGCCAGCCGAAGCCATCGCCAGCCCGTTGGACCGCCAGCACACCACCGTCGTTGCCACCGCGAGCCCGCACAAGCGGCCATAGCCTAGCTGCGCCGTCCAGCCACCTCCATATTCGTGTTGCCTAGTTCGAAGATCCTCCGGCCATGTTGAGCTTGGCTGGAGCTCCTCCGTGGCCATCCTGCCATCGTCGAACATCGCCACCATCACTGCAGCCGCTCGCCAACTGCCAGACCTGTTTCCAGCTCAACCGGTCCCAGATTAGCCCCTTCTCGGCCCCCGACTTAAGACCGAAACTGTGGGTCTCCAAGCCGTTGTTTGGCCCGTTTTCAAGCCTTTCCCGACCTCGTTTGGCGGTCCCGCTTTGGAGTTCATGGGTCCCCTCCACGTCCCTGTCGTTTTGATCCGAGCGGATCGTAAATCAAGTGAATTTAACTCACTAATCCCTGCTTAGTAAGTTAATAACGTTTAATGGTTGATTAGTTTAAGTTAAGCTTGGATTAAGTGGTTAGTTAGAATGCATTAGTGAATTAGTTTATCGTTACTGCATGTTAGGTTGTTAGAGTAGTGTAATTAGAGCCTAGATAAGCTCTAGTATTTATCTAGAGTAGTTTGGAAATTTTCCGGGCCCGACTCGGCTTTTGATTAGGCTTTACGGGCCTAAGTCCTATTTATTTGCATTTAATAATTAATTTCCGTAATTATTTAGTTAATTATTTATTTTCCGGAAATTAGACCGGGATAGCCTTTGACCAGAATTTTATGCTGATTATAGTGGTGTGATCTGTTTATTAATTGACTGTTATTTTGTGCAATTTGAGTGTGGTTTGCAATTTTGGGTATTTATCCCAAAATTTATTTAATTTATGTATTTAATTAGAAAATCACCGGGTGTCGGTTTACAGTGCCAAAAATGTTTTTATGGACTATATAAAGGTGGGAATTTTGCAAGTAAAGATATTATAGTTTTGGTTGAGGCCGATTGTGTACCCACACATGATTATTTTTATCGGGTATCTTCAACACGAGAAAAATAGGCCAAGGTATTATGTTAATTGAAGCATTTAAGTGTGGAATACCATGTTCTTGGCCGTGGGTGAATAATCGTGTGATGGTTTATAGTCGTAGGAAGATGACTATCGAAGCTGAGATGACACATGTTGTGCGTTTATGAGTTAGATCAAGAAAATTGCCGAGGTATAGCCATGCCCATTGGGCTGTAATTCACCGCCAAAGTATGGCTGTGCTTATCGGGCTGTAATTAATCGCTGAAGTATGGTTGTGCCTATCGGACCGTAAATAACCGCCGAAGTATGGCTGCCTATCGGGCCGTAATTAACCGCCGAAGTATGGCTGTGTCCATTGGGCCATGATTATCTGCCAAAGTATGGTTGTGCCCGTGGGGCCGTAATTAACTGCCAAAGTATGGTTGTGGCTATCGGGTCGTAATTAACCTCCAAAGTATGGCTGTGCCTATCGGGCCGTAATTAACCGCCCAAATATGGCTATGCCTATCGGGCCGTAATTAATCGCCAAAGTATGGTTGTGCCTATTGGGCCGTAATTAACCGCCCAAATATGGCTATGCCTATCGAGCCGTAATTAATTGCCAAAGTATGGTTGTGCCCATTGGGTCGTAATTTACCGCTGAACTTGGAATAGGCTGTGCCCTTTGGGTCTTAATTCACCGCTAAGCATTTAATAGGCCGTGCCCAAGTGTGGTCGTAATTAATAGTTGGATTGAGTAATTGAAATGACCGTGTAATGGTCCTGTTGATATAAATCGACTGAGTCGATTATCAATGATTCGATCGGATGTGATAATTTGATTTGTGATGTGATTCGATGAATTCGCGAATTATACTAACTTGCAAGAAGGAACCAAGCAAAGGTAAGTCCTTTGACTCGTGCTTGTGTTTAGGCAGCCCTCAGGGTGTATTTTCTTCCTAGCCGGGTCTTAGGGGGTGAACTCGCTGAGACGTCATCTCACCCCGTTGTGGGATAACATTTTCAGGTCCTTAGATGACAGTTGAGGAGGACCTGAAGCCCTAGAGTTTTGATGAGGAGGAATCCAAAGAATCGACAAATGTGTATGATTAATGGGTCATAGGCCGGTTCCCTTTTTGTTGAGCCGATCTTTTGTAAACAGCCTAGTACTGTGTATAAACTTGAAGTGTTTATAAAGGGCTTGTTGTGATTTTCAATTTGGAGAATTGTGGCCTTACCTTTCTATCCCATCTTGTTGTTTTCTGGGGATTATTTATTCGCTTCCACATGTGCATTAAAAATGAATGGGTTGGCGATGCGTCCTGGGACGTCGCTATTTAATCGACCGCAGAGAGATGGGCACGCGCTTGGAGGATCAGGGTGTGACAACCTCGTTTAAGTGGTTTCAGAGCAAGGTTTGTGTTTGGAGTGATAAGGTGCGATGAGTTGTGGGATAGTTAGTAGGAAGGACCTTTATTTCATGCTGGTGCATGTGATTGATAGCTGTTTGGTAGCTTTTTGTGTGGGTCACTCAATTTCTAATATGGTATTAGAATTAGAAAACAGGTTTCTATAAAGATCATGTAGGATGAGTGATCTGGAGCTGAGGACTCCTTGTAAGAGGACAGTAGTCTCTGTAACTCAGGATAGAACACTGACATGGGTCGGTACCCGAGGTGGTCGAGGTAGAGCGTTGGCTCAAGCCAGCACGAGTGTAAGAGTATTGCCGTAGGCCGGTACTAGTGTAGTGGCACCGAGCGATCCTAGGTTTGATGGGATCGTTTAAGCGCTAGTGTTCCTTGGGAACTTATTGAGCCAGCAAGCTCAGGACTGAGCCGCTGCTATTGCCGCTATCAATGCCGTCGCCAATGCCATAACCGTTGTTGTTATCGCATCTACTGAGGTCTAGCATGGAGACGTGATCTGGGAGCAAGCCGTTGCTTCTAAGTTGAGGTGTAGATCCAGTAGTGATGGGAATCGATTGGGAAGAAGCCTATGACCAGAGAAAGGTATTCTATTTCGCCCAACAGGAAGGGTGGGATAGACAAATCAGCACCGAATCAGAATAGAGTATGTCATTCCTGTGAAAGACGACAGGGATCAGCCTTGTGTCTTTCCTAGGACTAGAATTTGTTACAGGTGTCGCCATCACGACCACCTGATCAAGGATTGTCCGCATAGGCCGATCGCACGTGCTATCGTCGCCGATGGGATATATCGGAGGGAATACGCCGCAGAACGCACAATAGCGGTATTTGGAACAGGCCCCAGGTGCAAGTAAGGGTTCATGTTGTTACCCGATGCGAGACAGAGGACTCACCAGATGTGTGCCGAGTTATAAAAGGAAGCATGGACCAACCTAGTGTCCCGGTATGACTAGAACATGCATTGAATGTGGCCAGCCTGGCCATCAAGCGAGGAATTGTCCGTGTAGGTCTAGGAGAGCACAAGCACCGCTACCGCAATAGGGCGCCACTAGGATGGCGAAGGAATTAGGAATGGAACCGACCCTGCACCAATCAGAGGAAGAATGATTTTTTTTTTTGGTAATTCTATCATAGTAGCACAGCAGAGTTTTGGTTAAGTTTGTGGAACTTCAATTTGTTGTATTAAAGCTGTAGAAAGGAGAATCACTAACTAGAGTTGTACCTGACTAGTTTGCTGATGTGTAACTTTGATGTCATGTGTAAAAAGGTTTGACTCAAAGAACATCTTGTAGTAATGAATCATTGTCGTGGAGGAATCCAGCTTAATCCATTAGCATATGAAAGTGTCGAGTTTATTAGGAGTCGAGAAAGACCCTCGATTTTCTTAATCTCGTTGCTTGAATGCAACCCGTTTGTTAGACGGGGCTTGCCAAGGTTACTTGGCGATTGTCATAGATAAGACAGATTGAAGAACTGAAGATAAAGGACATCTCAGTAGTCCAAGAATTTCTAGATGTGTTTCCACATGAATTGTTTGGCATGTCATTAGAAAGAGATAGAATTTGAGTTTGAATTAGCACTTGGAACAGAGCCACTCTCTAAGACTTCTTATCGGATGTCGTTATCTGAGTTGAAGGAACTGATGGTGCAGATGCAGAATTGATGAATAAGGGATTCATACATACTTGTGCATCAATTTGGGAAGCACCAGTTCTATTCGTGAAGAAGAAAGATGGTTCATTGCGTTTGTGCAACGACCATCGTCAACTTAATTAGGTGATAATCAATAACAAGTGTTCATTACCGAAGATCGACGAATTGTGTGACCAGTTACAAAGAGTGTCGATATTTTCAAAGATCGACTTAAGGACAGGTAATCATCAGTTGAGAATCAGAAATGAGGTTAAACTGAAGACAGCGTTTCGTACTCGATATGGCCTTTATGAGAGTATTGTAAGGCCATTTGGTCTGACGAACACTCCAGCTACTGTCATGGAGTTGACAAATCGAGTGTTCAAAGAATATCTAAATCAGTTCGTGATTGTGTCTATAGATGATATTCTGGTGTATTCAAGGAGTGCTGAGGAGCATTGGAAGAGTACTTCAGGCCCTGAGGATTCACAGATTGTATGCTAAGTTTAGTAGGTGCGAGTTTTGGTGGGCTCGTGTAACGTTTCTAGATCACTTAATTTCAGATGAAGGAATCTCCACGGATCCGACCAAGAGTGAAGCAGTGAGCAACTAGTCAAGACTGACTACAGTAATAGAGATCAGAAGTTTTCTGAATTTAGCCAGCTACTATAGAAGGTTCGTGAAAAGATTTTCAGTTTTAGCATCGCCGTGACTCGACTCTTGAAGAAGGAAGAAAAGTTCGTATGGATAGACAAGTGCGAGCGTAGTTTCTAAGAGCTTAAGCAGATGCTAACTACCGCACTTGTACGGACTATTCCATCTGGTCCTGGAAGATACGAGATCTATAGTGATGCGTCGTTTAAGGGACTGGGTTGTGTACTGATGCAACATGGTAAGATTGTTGCATACGCGTCCTGTCAGTTGAAGATCTCGCGAGTTAAATTACCTGACACATGACTTAGAACTCGCAGCAATAATTGTTGCTCTAAAGATTTGGAGATATTATTTGTATGGAGAAAGATTCCAGATCTTCACTGACCATCAAAGTCTCAAGTATTTATTCTCTCCGAAAGAGTTGAATATGAGACAGCGTTGTGAATTAGAATTCGAAAGGACGGTGATTGTGATGTCTTGTATCACCTTGGAAAGATGAATTAAGTCACAGGTACGCTGAGTCAGGAGTCTTTAGTTGTGCGGATGATGGTCAAAGAATGGGCTTCATTTGAGGAAGTTTCGGTTTTCAAATTTGAAGTAGGCCACATTTCGAATCATATGACCACCCTTGAAATTGAGCCGAAGGTTTAGGTTAGAATCATGATGCTTCAATTAACAGATCCAGATGTGATCTTCAGAAAGTCCTACAAGAGGATACCGATAAGAGAAAGGTTGACTTTCAGATTTCTGAAGGTGGAATGCCAAAGTTTCATGGGTGATGATAGGTATCAGACGGTACGGAGCTTAAGGAGGAGACCTTATCAGGAACTCACTGTAGCAATTGCAGTATTCGACCAGACAGTACAAAGTGGGTCAGGAATGGCATCAGCCCGATTGGTAGACTGATATAAAGATAGATATCGCCGGACAGGTTGCAAGTGTCAGATGCGCTAGTAAGTGAAAGTTCAGTAATGCAAGCCGGGAATACTTTTACAATCGCTCGAGAGTCCTAAGTGGGAATGGAAGTATATCACGAAGGAACGTTGTGATAGGCTCAACAAGGAATCAGGGGAGTAATAATTCCATTAGGGGTAGTGGTCGACAGATGGTCGAAGCCGACTCACTTCATCGCTGTACGGAAGGATCTTGATTTGAAAAGGCATGCAAAATTATATGGGTGTCAGATAATTCGTCTGCATGGAGTGCCAGTGACGAATTTATATTAGATCTAGGTCTGAGGTTCCCAGTTTCAGCAAAGCAGTCAGATGGTCCTCTTTTGAAGCATTGTATAGCAGAGTGTACAGAACTTCAGTTTGTGGAAAGAAAGTTACATGATGAAAGATCACAACCCATAATTAGTCTAACAGTTAATGGATACATTTATAGTTATCAGTGCCAGAATAAAGACCGCTCAAAGTCGCTAGAAAAGTTGTCTTGTTAAGCGTCAAAGGCGGGAATTCCAAGTTGGTGATTGCATCTTTCTGAAGGTGTCACCAATGAGGGATACTTCGCGCTTTGGCAAGAAGGGAAAACTGAGACCGAGGTACATAGGTCCCTTTGAAATTCTAGAAGAATCAGGATTCTAACGTATCGTATTGCGTTGTTGCCAAAGTTGGCGCGAGTGCATGACGTCTTTCACGTGTCGATGTTGAGGACATATGAGCCTGACACGACCCACTGCTAAGTCTGGAATAGTTAGACGTGGATGACAGAGTGTCGTACGTAGAAAGCACAATTCAGATTGTGGATTAGAAAGAACAGATTCTATGTACCAAGATAGTCCCCTTGGTCGAAGTGGTCTGACAACACCACGGGACTGAAGAAGCAACGTGGGAAAGTGAAGACTTGATGAGACGGCGATACTCCCACCTTTTTGTTTAAGATTGGTAAATGTTTAAATTTCTAGGACGAAATTTTTATAAGAGGGGAAGAGTTGTGACATCCTGATTTTCAAGTTCTGATTTCGATTGGATAAGTTGGGCCTTTCCTCGGCACTCCTATAGTGTTTTTCTTTGAGATGGCCACTCATGAGATAACTGGTCTATCAGGTGAAGTCGTTAAGGGATTTTAATGCAATAGATTTGGGAATTTGACCAGGAATCGACTACTCGACCGTCCTCATCTGCAGAGATCATTTCGGCATAGTAAAGATCGATTAGAAATCAGAGATAGGTCGGCTCGACAAAGATGTATGGCTAAACATGGGTGATTCCACTAAATTGAAAAATTCTCGTCGATCGGCACTAGACTGATTTTTCTATCGTTTTGGTAACCTGTGTCCGTATTTGAAACCTCATGATTTTCACGACCACCGAGAGTCACCAATGTGTCGAAGAGGTTCATTGTGGCTTGAATAAAATTGACCATGGGTCATTTGCACTAAAAATTTCTGAAAGTTGCTCGGTAACCTAGGTCACGCTAAAATCGCGCCGGATTGAAATTAATCGCGAATTTGAATCCGATTTTAGAAATTGAAAATTCAATCTTGTCACAACTCATTTTAGAAACGTCGACTCAGTCTCCGAAAATTTTTCTGCAAACCGAGGTTTTGGCGGAAAAAGTCGATATAGGGTCGTTTTCGATAGGGAAATTCCAAAGACCGTTTTCGATCGTGAAATTGGGATGCAAGTAGGATTTATTGGCAAGGAAAAAATGCCAATTGGATCGTGGACTTGATGATGGGATTTTTAGGAGCCAATTTGAGTCGATTCAAGGAGGAATTGAATGGAAATTGAGCTAAATATTGTGCAAATTCATGTGCCCCCTTGGACCTAACCTTTGGACCACTCCAAGACTTCAAGAAGGAGTTTTTGGTTTGAAAATTTGTTGTGGAAGACAACAAGCAAGGTGGGACCAGCCTAGGGGACAAAGGGATGAGAGAGAAAGACCAAAGTGGTTCCCCCTTGCTGCAAACCGGGTCCCCCTCCTTCCTTCCTCCTCACCCGTCGATCCCTTCTCCTTCTCCTTACTGTTCGAACTTGTAGCAACCTAGAAACCGACCGGTAGCCAGCCGGAGCGATCACCAACCCGTCGGAGCACCAAAGCATGCCGCTATCTCTACCACCGCAAGTCCGCGCAAGCGGCCGTGTCCCAGCTGCGCCGTCCAGTCACCTTCGTCTTTGTGTTGCCTAGTTCGAAGATCCTCCTGCCACATCAAGCTTGGCCGGAGCTCCTCCGTGGCCGTCTCGCAACCATCGAACGTCGCCACCATCGTTGCAGCCGCTCGCCAACTGCCAGACTCGTTTCCAGCTCAACCGGTCCCGGGTTAGCTTCTTCTCGGCCCCCGACCAGAGACCAAAACTGTGGGTCTCCAAGCTACTGTTTGACCCATTTTCAGGCCTTTCCTGACCCCGTTTGGCGGTCCCGCTTTGGTGTTTGTCGGTCCCCTCCGCTTCCCCGTCGTTTTGATCCGAGCGAATCATTAATCACATGAGTTTAACTCACTAATCCCTTCTTAGTAAGTTAATGACGTTTAATGGTTGATTAGTTTTAGTTAAGCTTGGATTAAGTGGTTAGTTAGAATGGATTAGTGATTTAGTTGATCGTTATTGCATGTTAGGTGCTTAGAGCAATGTAATTAGAGTCTAGATAAGCTCTAGTATTTATCTAGAGTGGTTCGGAAATTTTCCGAGCCCGTCTCGGCTTTTAATTAGGCTTTACGGACCTAAGTCATATTTATTTGCATTTAATAATTAATTTTCGTACTTATTTAAGTAATTATTTATAATCTGAAAATTAGACCGGGATAGCCGGTGATCGGAATTTTTCGCTAATTACAGTGGTGTGATCTATTTATTTAATTGACTGTTATTTTGTGCAATTTGAGTGTGCTTTGCAATTTTGGGTATTTATCCCAAAATTTATTTAATTTCTGTATTTAATTAGAAAATCACCGGGCGTCGGTTGACAGTGCCAAAAATGTTTTTATGGACTATATAAATGGTGGGAATTTTAAAAGTAAAGATATTACATTTTTGGCTGAGGTCGACCGTGTACCCACACACGATTATTTTTATCGAGTATATTTAACACGAGAAAAATAGGCCAAGGTATTATGTCAATTGAGGAATTTAAGTGTGGAATACCACGTTCTTGGCCGTGGGTGAATAATCGTGTGATGGTTTATAGTCATAGGAAGATGACTATCGAAGCTGAGATGACGCATGTTGTGCGTGATGTTATGGGTTATATCAAGAAAACCGCCGAAGTATGGCTATGCCTGTTGGGCCGTAATTAACCGCCAAAGTATGGCTGTGCCTATCAGGCTATAATTAACTGCCAAAGTATGGCTGTACCCATTGGGCCGTAATTTACCGCCAAACTTGGAACTGGCTATGCCCATTAGGCCATGATTTACCGCTGAACTTGGAACAGGCTGTGCCTGTTGGGCCGTAATTCACTGCTGAGCATTTAGTAGGCCGTGCCCGAGTGTGGCCGTAATTAATAGTTGAATTGAGTAATTGAAATGATCATGTAATGGTCTTGTTAACATAAATCGACTAAGTCGATTAATCGATGATTTGATCGGATGTGATAATTTGATTTGTGATGTGATTCGATGAATTCGTGAATTATAATGACTTGCAGGAAGGAACTAAGGCAAAGGTAAGTCCTCCGACTCGTGCTTGTGATTAGGCAGCACTCAGGGTGTATTTTCTTCTTAGTTGGGTCTTAGGGGATGAACTCGCTGAGACGTCGTCTCACCCCGTTGTGGGATAACCTTTTCAGGTCTTTAGATGATAGTTGAGGAGGACCCGAAGCCTTGGAGTTTTGATGAGGAGGAATCCAAAGAACCGGTGAACGTGTCTGACTAATGGGTCATAGGACGGTTCCCTTTTTGTTGAGCCGATCTTTTGTAAACAGCCTAGTACTTTGTATAAACCTGAAGTGTTTATAAAAGGCCTAATTGTGATTTTCAATTTGGAAAATTTTGGCCCTATCTTTCTATCCCATCTTATTGTTGTTTGGGGATTATTTATTCGCTTCCGCCTGTGCATTAAAAATGAATGGGTTGGCGATGCGTCCTGGGACGTCGCTATTTAATCGACCGCAGAGGGATGGGCACGCGCTCGGAGGATCAAGGTGTGACAACATCACCCCATGGTGCTCTTGTTTGGCTGCCCAATGGAGGTATGCTTGACTCCGGTGTTCATAACTACCTAATTATTTGATGGCGACTTCACTTGTTGATGTTGCTCATAATTACAAGAGAGTACCACAACGAATAACATCCATAGTAGTGTTGTCAAGTGTCGACAAAATTGGGAAGTTTTTGAAGATGAGACGACTAAACATAGAATAAAGGAAAAAAAAACAGCTAAAGTTTGATTTAATTCCTTATCTCTTGGTAGCTCTGACACCATGTAAATATTCTAGGAATTTCAAAGGAGAGGGAGTGAGAGACAATCGGTGAAGACTATATCTTTACTTAATTGGCTTAACTTTACAAGTTATTAAAGAAGGCATTTATACCCAAACAATATGCATAAGAAAGGAAATTAGCTATCTTAGAGAATCACGAAACATTAAATAATATCCCTAGTATCTAATAATATCTCTAACGATATTCTCTAACAAGGAAAACTCTAATCTACATAAATATACTTTATCAAAAGGTTTGAATAGTGAGATGCATGTGGTTTTACTTTCAGTAACTCCATCCAGTCAATAGATAGATGAGTTTCCCCCTCTTACAAGATTGCATGCGAGACATTCACGTTAGGCCGACCTTGGCCCTCCCATTGCTCTTCACGAGCAGGGTCCAACTTACGATGTTCGACTCAAGAAGCACCATGTCTTTGACGACCTCGGTCGAATAGACTCGGGGCAGAACAAAGAAGACTTTCTAAACGACTTGGGTCGAGGCTGAGGCTGTTAGGCTCGCGGTTTTGGAAGTGGAGGCCGGTTTTGAAAGTGGAGGCTTTGAAGCTTGGACCATGTTGGGCGGCTCATGAGAGAGGAGGGATCTTGAGAGGGAGCTAGAAAAGTGGGGCATTTTGAGATGGCCGATGTAAGGGTCGAAGAAGAGCTATCGAGTGTAGAGTGAAGAGGCAATTTGGAAGTGTAATCACCATTGTTGGAGAGAGATGATTTGCTTTGCCCAAAGGGGCAGGTTAAGGAAGCGAAGAAAACGAGATGAAGCGAAGAGGGGGAGAGAGTGTGTGTGTCAATAAGAAAGCCCACTTTAAAGAGAGAGGAGAGGAAATTTATAAAAAGAAAATGATGCAAATGATCTCGGAATTTTGGTTCAATGTACAATATGGTCCTCAAACTTTTAATTCGTCCAATGTGGCCCTGAACCTTAGTTCAATGTACAATGTCATTCCTAAACTTTTGATACATATGCAATTTAGTCCATAGGCTATATGAAAATGTTCAATGTTGTCATTGAACTTAAAATAATAGAAAAACAATATTAACCACTTCATATAATTCAAGAACTAAATTGAACATGTACTGTCACACCCCAACCCTCGAGCGCATGGCATCCCTCGATCTCTTCGGTCATGGAATTGCGATGTCCTAAGACATGTTGCCGACCCTTTTATTTTATCTTTTGATTATACGTAAGCGGAAGCTGAACAAACATCTCCCAACCATTAACAAATAATAGGGATAGTAAAAGGCATACATCATAACACAATTTCATATATACGCATCTATCGTCAAACATAATCTTTCCCTACAACAAAATATTAGTCATTTACACGTTCACATAGCGGATTCCTTCATACTTTGTCCAAGAACCGGGGTTGGTTTTAACCTAACACCTCTATTTTATGAGGGCGACCACATCAAGTTATATCCCCTATGCGTCTAGTATGCATCCACCTCATATTACTTTGGCTCAAGATCGAATAGCCATGATTAGGGCCTGCAAAAGTTAAATAATGAGGAATGAGATAAACTCAGCGACTAAACTCCCTAAACCTCGCATAGGAGGGTTCTTCGCTTCGGAGGCGCCCTAAACATGCAACTTATCTATCGATGGCAAATCAATAGCAAGGCATTTGCTTTGCATTATCTATCAACAGGAACTAGGCCACTCAACATGCAACACTCTATCACGTGTCCAATTATAGTATAACAATCGCTATGTGAGTGCACCATTCCATTAAGCATACGGCATTCACAATTTAATAATCTAGGCATGAATAGCAATAATTCTATGCACAATGCAACAACTTAAATCTCACGATTCCTAATCAAAGGCCTATAAATCCACAACCTTATCCGTGCCTTTCTGACTCGAATATCAACTTGCAGGACTTCATCATGTCTCCAATTCATAAACAGGGTCGATTAAAGCATGCACGTGCCACATAAGTCACTGAAATGACATTTAGTTCATGCACTTTTCTCATGCTACATATGTGCAGACTATGGCATCATTCTCATAATATGTTTTCAGCATTTATGCACTTTACATGCATTGACGTCTCAAGAATATCATGGCATCCATACTACCAAGCTATCCTTGAGACCATGCTGCGCAATATAATATAGTCATGCGCCCATGCCATGCAATAATCCAGACCTGCTCATATATTAATCTCATATCACGTGTGTTGACTATAGGATCACTTTTCAAAATATGCATTCATGCACTCATGCACTTTTCACACAACCATGTCAAGATTATTTCGCAGTCATCTAGTGTAATCGGGCATCGTCCCGCCCCATCGGGCATGACATCATCCTGCGTATCCATACACATTAGGACGGCATTCATATAAGGAGCTTCATTTCGAAATCCATCCGCGAATGGCTTCTCGTTGACTTGGGGCATCCGAACTTAATTAGGCATCGTCCCGCATAATCATACACATTAGGATGGAACCATCACCCCGCATAATCATACGCATCAGGGCATTTATGTGATCACACGAGCATACCATCACTCAAGTCCATTGTTTTCTTTCTCATTAGCCATATATGAATGGCTCAATGGCGTGCAAGGCGGAGTGTGTCTCATGATCTATCGAAACTACATCGATAAAATATGCCGAGCACGAAACGAGAATCCATGGCTTGACCATTATGTTGAGCACCGGCCTAAGTCTAATTCGAATCAGAATTGATACGCATCGAAATCACACCGAGACCAAGAAAGAAACAATCTGTCGTGACATGATCACTGGCCTAGTACCAAACTTAGCTCGGGAATGACACGTCTCAATATTGCACCGAGGCCAAGAAGGACCGACCCGTCGTGACATGATCACCAATTTAGTACCAAACTTGGTTTGGGAATGATACGCCTTAGTATTGCCGATGCAAGAGAGAGACTTGACTTGGCGCGCTTTCACGCACGTCCAAGAACCATTGTATATCCCGTCTCTGAGGCTCAGAGTGTTCTCACGCATTGACCATGGACAATGAACATATGTGTAAAGACTACTTCTAATGAAGACATATAAAACATTGCCATTAATACCAAAGAACATCACATAGAACAAGCACATCCAATAAAATCACAAGTCGCTTCCAATGACAATATCATATCGAACAATCTTAGCATCTTACCTTTCAAAATAGTCTTTCATTACTTATAATTATAGAATGCTACGAATGCTTGCCCATTTCAACTTTGGAATTGCATAGACATATAACATCTTTAAAAACTAGCATTCAACAAGCATATACACTTTAGAATTCACAACATAAAGAACACTTATCATTTCCAAAATAAGGGATTGCATAAGCATCTACTTTCTTCAAAATTAGGCTTTAGTAAACACATATCACATTAAAAGCCACAACATAATACGCATTTATCAAAATCAAGATAGGTTATCGCATCCAACAATAACTTATAACTATAGCTTATCGCATCTAACGATAGCCTATGACGATAACTTATCGCATCTTACGATAGCATATCATGATAACTTGTTGCATCTAACGATAGCCTATCACGATAGCTTATCACATCTAACCATCACTTATTGCGATAACCTAATGCATCCACTTATCCCTTGTCGTGATAACTTATAACCACTACTTATCACTTTAATCCACTTATCGTATAATCTAATCACCATTAACCATAAACCAATCCTAACTCTACTCCTTAGAGCAATTAATACCCTAAGCAAGGGTTAGGAAGCTACTCACTTCCGAAACTAGGCCATGGCAAGTGGTGGCGACGGCGACAGGCTCACGGTGAAGCTCGACAAGGCGTGGTGGTGGCTGATCGGCGGTCGGTAGGCCATGACAAGGCTAGAACAGCCAAGGAATAGCAGCACACGGCTTGAGGGAGGTCTGGCAACTGCTTGGGACTCGCGGCCAACACATGGGAACGACGGTACAACGAGATCTCGCGGCAAGGGTAGCTCGGCAGTTGAACGGTGGATGGTGGCTCATGGCCACACAACCAAGAGAAAAAAGGAGAGAGAAATGGGTATGAGATGAGGGAGAGTGATGGAGGAAAATTCGTCCAAATGAGGGGTAGAGAGAGAAAGTGAGAGAAATGATGGAAAAAGAGGAAACTTGGGGAAGAAGTTGGGCATTTAATACCCCTTGACTTAATGTCCTAACTTGGGGAGCAAGAACACATCTTGGCCCTCCATTCCAACTAGGGGAGCAAGAATAAATCATATCCCTCAATCTTGCCACAAAAGTCAAAGCCTTCTAGAAGTTAAGAAGTTACTATTCACGCGCACTAGTCACGTAAGTTATTGTTCATGCACATGGGCTAGGTCCAAAATGGCCCAATTGTCTTAATGGGCTTGTCCTTGGGTTTGATAAACTTGGGCTTGGGCTTAGTTAATCCAATTTGGGCCTAAAGAAGCTTAATGGGCCTTAAAGGGCAAAACCATCATGCCCCGATCCTCGGGCATGTGCCTATCCCTCACCTGGTCGATTAAATAGTGACGTCCTAGGACGCATCGCCAACCCATTCATTTTAGTATGCATGCGGAAACAGATATAAAATCCCAAGACAATAAAACAATGGGATAAGAAAGTAGGGCTACAAATTTTACAACCAAAACGGCCTTTTATAAACAAACAGGTTTATATACAATATTAGGCTATTTATAAAATATCGGCTTAATAACAAAAGGCAACTGTCCTATGACCCATTAGTCAGACACGTTCGCCGATTCTTCGGTTTCCACCTTCCCAGACTCTGGGGTTCTCGGTCCTCCACCAACACCATCTAAGGACCTGAAAATGGTCATACAATAACCAATGAGACGATTACTCAGCAAGTTCAACCCCTAAGACTCGATTAGGAAGCCAATCCACCTAAAGGCTGCCTAAGCATAACACAAGTAAGAGGACTTACCTTGACCTCAATTCCTTCCTGCAAATTAGTTCAATTCATAAACTCGCAATCATAACACTCAATCAATTCGGATGGACTCAGTCGATTACATGTCATCACGACCCTTTCTTGGTCGGCTCAATCAATACTATCTATAAGTCCGACCATAGTCCAAGACTGCTCACTCTAAGCTGATATATAGATAGTATAGCTCGCACTAAGCTGATAAATAGTATACTACTTGCTCTAAGTTGACATATCACTCGCAGGTTGATATAGTATACTAATAATGCTTGCTCTAAGTTGGTAAGATCAAGGTATACTGCTCTTAATAAGCTGACATATCAAAGCCCGTAGGTTGATATAATATACCAGTATACAGCTCGAAAACTAAGCTGATATATCGCCCGTAGGTCGATATAGTATACCATCCAAACCATTCAATCAATTTATCATTTTTATCATACCCGATAAAAATAGCCGTGTGTGGGTACATGGTCGGCCTTAGCCAAAATACTATAATTTCCTTTCCACAAATCCCACCGTTTTCCGTAGTCAACAAAAATATTTTTGGCGCTGTCAATCGACGCCCGGTTATTTTTCAATTAATTGGCAACATTAATTAATTTAGGAATAAATCCTAAAATCACAATTAAATCAATTCAGCACAAATTAAAGCTCGAATTAATAAACCAGCTGCACCATAGTAATCAGCATAAAATTTTGGTCATAGGCTATCCCGGTTTAATTTCTAGAAGATACATAATTAATTAAATAATTACGGAAAATATTAAATAAATGCCAATAAATCCAACTTAGGCCCATAATGCCTAATTGGACATTGATAACACTCGAAAAATTTCCAAGACTCGTTCAATAAATATTAGAGTCTATTTATTCACTCATTGCACTAACTAACCACCTAACATGCATTGGTAAATCCTTAAATGAACTAATCTACTCTAAGATATCCACCTAAACATGCTTAATTAAATATAATCAACCCCTAAGCATCATTAACCTACTAAGAGAGGATTAGTGAGTTAAACTCACTTGTTTTGCGATCCGGTCGGTTCAAATCGGCGAGGACGCGACGGGGCTCGATTCTTCCCAAGGCGGGCCTAACTTTCGAGCTCGGAAAGCGGGCCAAAACGGGCCTTGAAGCTGGTAGAATACCCACTTCCTCAGCCTCTGTTTTGAGCTGGTTGAGGGTTGAATGGCAGCTAGATGGGTGAGCAAGGATCGACAACGGTTAGGTGGACTCTAGGGGGTTGAACGGCGTCGGAGCGGTGGTCCATGGTGGTCCAACAGGCTTCGGCTTGGCTTCACGAGGCAGCGGCTGGGACGGCGGAGCGAGCTGGATGGGGCGTCGGGCTGGGCAGTGGTGTGCGACACGTGCGTAGGCGGACGGGGCGGCGTTCTAGCGCGATGGTGAGGGCATGTGATGGCGAGGCTCCTCCGGCAGGTGATTGGCTTCAGCTGGTCTTCTTCAGCTGCTGGAGTGTCTGAAATGCACAATGAAGAAGGCAAGGGGCTGGTCGGTTAGCTTGAGGAAGGAGGGGGACAAGGGCCCCTACCTTGGCCAATTTTTCTCTTCTGTGGTCTCCTTAACCATTTCCCCACCACCAACACCTTCCTTGGCTGCAATTCAGCCACCCATGCTCATCCTACAACTCTTGAAATGGTCCAAAACCATAGGCATAGGTGGGCATACAAAGTTCCAAAATTTCTCCCTTAATTGGACACTTGTTCTTGCTTAATTCAATCCCGTTTGACCCTAAAAAATTCAATTGACGCCTTAACAATGAAATTGGTATTTTTCCTCACCAATTGATCCCACTTGCTTCCCAATTTTGCGATTAAAATCGGTCCTTGCCTTTTTCTGGATAAAAACGGCTCTAGGAAGACTTTTTCTCAAAAAGTGTCGGGTTTCAAAAAAATCTTCAGAGATTGAGTCGACACTCCTAGAATTAATTGTGACATGAAAGAACTTTCAATTTATGAAATCGGACTCAAATTCATGGTTAATTTCCATTCGGCGCGTTTTTAGCGTGACCTAGGCTACTGGGTAACTTTCATAAATTTTTAGTGCAAATGACCCGTGGTCGATTTTCTTCGAGCCACAATGAACCCACTCAACACATTGGCAACTCTCGGTTGTCGTGAAAATTTTGAGGATTCAAATACGGGTACAGGGTACCAAACGATAGAAAAATCAGTCAAGTGCCGGTCGACGAGAATTTTCCAATTTAGTGGTGTCACCACGATTAGCCACACATCTCAGTCGAATCGACCTATCTCTGATCTCAAATCGATTTTTAACTATGTCTTAATGGCCTCTAAAGATGAGCACGGTCGAGAAACCGATTCTAGTCGAATTCTCAAGTCTATTGCCTTAAAATTCCCTAATGGCTTTCCCTGATAGTCTAGTTATCTCGAGAGTGATCAGCTCTGAGAACAGCCCTTTAGGCACGTTGATGAAATGCCCGATTTATTCAATAGAAAATAAGGTTGAAAATCTGGGATGTCACAACTCTTCCCCTCTTATAAAAATTTCGTCCTCGAAATTTAAACCATTACAATACTTAAGCAAAAAGGTGGGGGTACAACTATCTCATCGACTCTTCAATCTCCGACGTTGCTCCTTCAGTATCGTGGTGTTGCTAGACTACTTTGACCAACAAAATGGTCTTTGTATGCAGTACTTGCTCCTTTTTGTCCACTATCTAAACCGGGCTTTCAACGTATGACACTCGGTCATCCACATCCAATTCTTCAAAATTAAGCACGTGGGTCAGGTTAGGCTCGTATTTCCTTAACATCGACACGTGAAAGATGTCATGCACTTGCGCCAATCTCGGCAGCAACGCAAGACGATACGCTAAGATCCCAATTATCTCTAGAATTTCGAATGGACCTACGTACCTCGGACTCAGTTTGTCTTTCTTTCAAAGCGCGAAGTTCCCCTCATTGGTGACACCTTTAGAAAAATGTGATCACCAACTTGGAATTTCAATGATCTCCGGCGCTTATCTGCATAGCTTTTCTATCTGCTCTGAGTGGTTTTTAATCTGCCTCTGATCACTGCAACGACATCCACTAACTACTGGACCAACTCTGGGCCTGTGACTTTTCTCTCCCCAACTTCATCCCAACATACTGGTGTCCTGCACACTCTGCCATACAACGCTTCAAAAGGAACCATCTTGATGCTCTGCTAATTACTATTGTTCTAGGCAAATTCCACCAGATGAAGCTGATCTTCCCAACTTCCTTTGAAGTCTAGTACACAAGCTCTCAACATGTCCTCGAGGGTTTGAATTGTCCTCTTAGACTGGCCATCCGTCTGAGGGTGATATGCCGTACTGTACTGTAGCTTGGTACCTAAGGAACTCTGCAAGCTCTTCCAAAAAGCGGCAGTAAATCTCAGGTCTCTATCTGAAGTTATCGTAACCGACACTCCATGCATACGAACCACCTGACGTACGTATAGGTCTGCGTGTCTATCCAAACTGAGGTATTCTCGAACTGCAATGAAGTGAGCCGACTTCGTTAGTTTGTCGACTATTACCCAAATTGAATCATTTCCTCTTCAAATCGACGAGGACGTGACGGGGCTCGATTCTTCCCAAGGCGGACCTAACTTTCGGGGCTGGAAAGTGGGCCAAAATGAGCCTTGAAGCTACTGGAATACCCAGTTCCTCAGCCCCTATTTTGAGCTGGTTGAGGGCTGAATCGCAGCTAGATGGGTGGGCAAGGATCGGCAATGGTTAGGTGGGACTCTGGCGTGGCTAAACGGCGTCGGAGCGGTGGTCCGACAGGCTTCGGCTTGGCTCCATAGGTCACGAGGCAGCGGCTGGGACGACGGAACGAGCTGGATGGGGCATCGGGCTGGGCGGTGGCGCGCGGCACGCACGTAGGCGAACGAGACGACGTTCTAATGCAATGGCGAGGGCGTGCGACGGTGAGGCTCCTCTAGCAGGTGATTGGCTTCAGCTAGTTTTCTTCAGTTGTTGGAGTGTTAAAAAATGCACAATGAATAAGGTAAGGGGCTGGTCAGTTAGCTTAAGGAAGAAGGAGGGGGACAAGGGCCCTACCTTGGCCAATTTTTCTCTTCAATGGTCTCCTTGACCATTTCCCCACCACCAACACCTTCCTTGGCTACAATTCAGCCACCCATGCTCATTCTACAACTCTTGAAATGGTCCAAAACCATAGGCGTAGGGGGCATACGAATTTCCAACATTTCTCCCTTAATTGGACACTTGTTCTTGCTCAATTCAATCTCGTTTGACCCTCAAAAATTCAATCAACACCTCAACGATGAAATTGGTATTTTTCCTCACCAATTGATCCCACTTGCTTCCCAATTTTGCGATGAAAATCGGTCACTGTCTCTTTCTGGACAAAAACGGCCCTAGGATGACTTTTTCCCAAAAAGTCTCGGATTTCAGAAAAATATTCTGAGACTGATTCGACGCTCATAGAATTAATTGTGACATGACAAAACTTTCAATTTCTGAAATCGGACTCAAATGTACGATTAATTTCCATTTGGCGCATTTTTAGCGTGACCTAGGCTACTGGGTAACTTTCAGAAATTTTTAGTGCAAATGACCTGTGGTCGATTTTTTTCAAGCCACAATGAACCCACTCGACACATTGGCGACTCTCGGTTGTCGGGAAAATCTCGAGGATTCAAATACAAGTACAGGGTACCAAAACGATAGAAAAATCGTCTAGTGCCGGTTGACGAGAATTTTCCAATTTAGTGGTGTCACCCATGATTAGCCACACATCTCAGTCGAACCGATCTATCTCTGATCTCAAATCGATTTTTAACTGTGCCATAATGACCTGTAAAGATGAGCACTTTTGAGAAGCCGATTCCTGGTCGAATTCTCAAGTCTATTGCCTTAAAATTCTCTAATGTCTTTCCCTGATAGTCTAGTTATCTCGAGAGTGATTAGCTCTGAGAACAGCCCTATAGGCTCGTCGATGAAATGCCCGATTTATTCAATAGAAAATAGGGTTGAAAATCTGGGATGTTTCAAAAATTGTCATTTCCATCTACTTGGGCCATTGTGGACGAATTTTAAAGGGAATATGACCCATTGGGCCTCTCCAAATTCGTGGGCCCCTTTGGGCTTCCAATTTCTGGCCCAATTCCACTTATCCAAAATTCGGGGTTTACCGATCAATAAAGAATTTGATTAAGTAATGTCCAATGGTTGTCTTTTAATCCTCTATAAAACTAACGGGCATCATTTAGGAGTTTCATTAGTTCAACCTGTGGTTGATTCGATATCAATCCACGTGTAAACCCTTTTCAATTCATGGATGATCTTTGATTATTATGTAATCATGAGGGGTCAATTACTCGTTCCAAAGTACACGATCATTTGGAATTGGTTTCGGGTCATTCGTAATTAATGTAGTAATCGTGCAGAATCACCCGCAATTCGATTATATACTATTATCGAATCCTAGATAGGTTTGAAACGGCTTAAGTTTGTCCCTCATCGATCCTTATGATCGAATTGTCAATTCATGGTTAAGTTCTCTGGTCGTGCACATCGAAATCCTAAATTGTCTTTTCCAATAGGTTTAATACTCTTGAATGGCTCACAAACCAATTCAAAGTCTAATTCTACTAATTGCGCATTGATATAAGTAAACCCCTTATCATATCTTGAATAGAGTTGAATTTTGAGGATGTCACATGTACAAATTTTTTTTAAGGATTATATTGAACAAATTAAAAGTGTAAGAACCACATTGCACATTGGGATAAAGTTTAGGAATTGCATTGAACAAATTAAAAATTCATGGATTACATTACACATTGGGTCAAAATTAAGGGATCATTTATGTCATTATCTTTTTGGAAAATCTGACAAGTGGAAACCTTTTAACATGTGTCAATTAATGAGTAGTATGGCCTATGACTGACATGGAAGCCATGGCTATTCAATATTTTTGCACTTTCATGAAGTGATTTATAAAGTGATACGATGTCTTTTCGGCTGTCCTCAATTTGAGAGGTGTTGGTACACTTTAATAGAAGCTAAAAGAGCCCCGCGACCCGGGGGGGTAGGGGTGACCTTTTGGGTTGGAAGCCAAACTTTGTGCTCTTTTGTGAGATGTTTGAAAGTTCGGATAGAATCCGACTTTATCATTGATAGATGTAATTTCACTAAATTGACAATAACAAAGGTTGTAGATTTGTCCGATTAAAGTTGTGACTTAGGCATAGGACCCTCGTTCAACGAATTAATAATGGAGGGAGAGATAGTAAGGAGAGAGGGGAAAACTTTGGAAACTCTAATGAGTAGGACTCATTTCGGAACGTGATAATCAATAAGTGAAGCTAGTGCAGAAAGCCACAAGTATCCAATAGTTTCTCACTTTTATTAAATAATTTATTGAGTGACACGACATCTTTTCGTTTATCCTCAATGCATGTCACCTAAAACCGAGAGGTATAAGGTACCTGTCGGTCAACATGCCGAATCTCTAACAACTACTATGGATGGATGCTAGAAAGGGGGACTTTTTTGGGTTGAAAGCCAAACTTTGTGTTCTTTTATGAAATGTTTGAAAGTTTGGATAGAATCTGACTTTATCCTTAGTAGATGTAATTTCACTAATTTGACAATAACAATGGTTGTAGATCTGTCCAATTAAAATTGTGACTTAGGTATAGTATCCCTCGTTCAACGAATTAATAATGGAGGGAGAGATAGTAAGGAGAGAGGAGAGAGGGAAATTTGAAAACTCTAATGAGTAGGACTCATTTCAGACGCATGCTAATCAACGAGTGGAGCTTACACGGAAAGCCACAACTATTCAATAGTTTCTTACTTTTATTAAATAATATATTTAGTGACATGACATCTTTTCATTTATCCTCAATGCATGTCACCTAAATCTGAGAGATGTAAGCACATTTCGGCTGACATGTGGAATCTCTAACAGCTACTACTGATGGATGTTAGAAGGGGGAACTTTTTTGGGTTGGAAGCTAAATTTTGTGTTCTTTTGTGAGATATTTGAATGTTCTCAGATAGAATCTGACTTTATCATTAGCACATGTAATTTCACTAAATTGACAATAACTACGCTCCTAGATCCGTGCTATTGAGATCGTGACTTAGGTAATGCACCCATCGTTAAGCTTCAATCGGAGCTCATCCATGGTCAACAACTTTGCATTTTGATTATGATTTCTCAGTCGCAATAAACAACAACCATCAAAATTTACATGTGAAAAGCATATTTTTCTATTTGTGGGAGTTGTATGACACTATTACGATGGAAAGGGAGTTTGGTGGAGTCCTAGTTTGAATGGGAGACACGTCCTATTATTCAAAGCCACCCTAACCAAACTTACATTGATTTTGTACTAGCGATGCCTATTGATTAGGAGCGGCTGGATTTTGGGGGCATTAGTTTTGCTTCTTTAGGGGAATTTTGTGATATTTGCAATCGACAGCAAACGACCTTCAGCTTCGAGAGCGGAGATCTGAAAGCATGGGATTGTATTTACTCTTGACCTGACGTCGCAAAGATGTTTTATAACGCTTTTCTTATTGTTTCTTCTTGAAATTTGGCGAGTCCTCACTCATTTTCTTTCATATTTTCGATTTTTTTTTTGTTTATATTCGACGGTCTCCGAGAGAACTTTTTATAATTTGAGATACTGTTTTTTATAAAAAGGAAAATTAAAAGTTAAGAGGCATTTCATGATATTTGGCCTTCAAATTATTTCTATTTTGTCTACTATTGCTAATACTTTTATTCTTTTATCTTAAAGAAGAGAACATTTTTTATTGACTTTTTTTATAAAAAATTAAATTTGGAAAATGCATAGTTGGGTATAATCACTATATTTCCTTAAATGTCCATATTTCTAGGGTAATATATTTATATCCTTTTAACTGTACATATCCTCGATTAAATGATCTTATTAGACTCGTGTACTTTTTATTACAAGATAAAATGTAATTCTCTCTTCCGCATATTTCTTCTCTTGCTATAGAGCTTTTTGTGGGAAAAAAAGATACATAAGTGCCATATAGCTTTTTCGATAAGTTTGGTGCTATATAGCCATGTTGATTGAATGTTGATTACTACAATGCTTCTCGTGAGATATTCCAGCGATTTGTCTTATGTGGTTTTTCAAATAAATTTTTCCGTCTCCGTCATTTTAAAAAGAAATCAAAGTCTAAACAAGGCATGAGAGGAGGGAAAATTATCAAAATAGACCTAAACTTCTTGTAATTTTTCCAATTTAGTTATAAACCTTTTACAATTGTGCTAATTTAGTCCATCCGACCAATTTTGTCTGGGTGGCACTGATCGTCCAACCGACACTAATGTGTGACAATTTTTAATAATATTATATTTTTGAATTTATTATTAATTTTTCTTTTTCTTTTTATTTCTCCTTCCTCCTCGCTCCTTCCTTTGGCTGGCCAGCTAGAGGCGAGCATCGGCGAGGCTCGCTTTTGTTGGTCATTGGCGAGGTTGCCCTCACCATGGCTGGGCGAGGCCTCGCCTGCCTCTAGCCTAGGCGAGCCTCACCGGCCATGGGCAAGTCACGGCCTCACCATGGCCATCACCATGGCTAGCGAGGCTCATTTCTCGCTAGATCCGACGGGGGTGAGCCTCACCTAGCCACTAGCAACCATTGCCAGAGGCCATGCGTGGTCGGGCCTCGCCCATGGCCGGTGAGGCTTGACCCTCAACAGATCGAGTGAGGGCGAGCCTCGCCCAGCCACTGGTAACTCTTGCTAGAGGTCACGCGAGGTTGCGGCCTCCGGTGAGGTCAGGCCTCGCCCATGGCTAGTAGGGCTTGATCCTCACCAACCTAGCTGGCGGCCTAGGCGAGGTCGCCCAGCCATGGCAAGGCTTCCTCGAGGTCGGTGAGGTGCCTTGCCGGCCTTGTCTTTGGCTGGTTGCTAGCAGGGACCGGTTAGAGGAAGGAGAAGAAAGTGAAGAAAAAAAGAAAAAGAAAAAAATTAATAAAAAATACAAAAATATAAAAATATTATTGCAAAATTATCCATATCGTTGTGTTGGTTGGCTGGCTAGCATGTACGTTAGCACCGGTCGGTCAAAAATAGCCGGATAAATTGAATTGGTACAATTACAAAAAGTTTAGGACTTAATTGACCAAAAAAAAATTATGACTAAATTGGAAAAATTTTAATAGATTTTGGACTGTTTTGGTAATTTTTCCCATCCCACGAGAGGACGTGGCACTTGTGGCTAAATGGAGCCAAACGAGAAGAAGCCAAAGAAGAAAGACCGAAAACATACCGAGAGTCAATGCGACTGTCTTGGTTAGCCCGCCAACATTTATTCGTTTGTTTCCTGTGAGGATTGGTAGCAGATTTCCTGATTTTGCCTGAACCATGTGTATCACCAGATGTTTGCTATGTAAAGCAGAGCATAGCAAGACTATGTTTTCTGCCAAATATCCTAAATAACATATAAAACTGGATTTTCGTTTATCTATTTCGGAGCTTATTATTGATAGTGGCAGGATATGTTCTTCGCTGTGCGACTTCAAAGGGAATAATCATCAGAAAGATGATCCTCCAGCTAGCTTAGTATATTTTGTGAAGTCGGTTTTGCGCTCTGTTTTTCTGCAACTCGCAGTTTTCTATTTTCATCGGGAAAAGTATCAAAAAATCTTGAACCTATTGCATTAGTATTAATTCAATTCTAAATATTTCAATTTAATCAATTTAATCCTGCATGCATTTGTACCAATTGAGTCCATTCGATCAATTTTCACTGGAAACCACTCACATGAATGCCAATCATTTTATGTGACAGGATTAGTGTTGACGTGGAAAATTTTTTAATATTTTTTCTGATTTTTTACTATTTTTACTTCTTTTTTTACTATTTTTTTCATTGTGGCTGGACAAGCCTTGCGACCTAGGCAAGGGATTGCAACCCTTGCCAACAGCCAACAAGGGCTCGGAAGCTCTCATCTAGTGTCTCGCAAGGTTTGCAGTGAACCTTTCCAACCATAATGAAAAAGAAGAAGAAGAAGAAGAAGAAGAAGAAGAAGAAGAAGAAGAAAAGAAACGTAATAAAAAAATTCAGAAAAAATTAAAAAAATTGTAAATTTTGTCAGTGTCAACATCGAATGTGCCACATAAGATAGCTGATGTCAATGTTAGAGATTTCCAGCCAAAATTAACCGGACGGACTCAATTGGCAAAAATGCGAAAAATGTTTATATTTAAATTGGTTCAATCGAAAGATTTAAAACTGAATTAATATCAATGCATTAAGTTTAAGACTTTTTTTTATTTGTACTTTTCCATTTCACTGTCTTGCCAGTCACGAAGGGCACATTCCCGCCTCAATACTCCTCAAATTGGAAGAGCAATTCCTTTGACAGTTACCAGTAGACCCCTAAACGGGCACACATATGGCTTCGGCTGCGCTTCGCAGAGCAACGCCAAGCCTCCACCACTTTGTCCTCACCAAATTGACATGATTGGGAGCCACTTGTTTAGCTCCTGCTCTCCATTGCAAATTACAACAGCTGATTTTGCCCTAAATAATTGTTTGTGGAGTTAGGGTTTCAAGAGCACAACGAATTTAATCTAAATTTTTAATTTAAGGCAAACAAATGTGATGCAAGACCTCTTTTTTGATGATTTTACTTTGTCGGCAAGCTACATCAAACGTTTTACATTAAAATAAGACTACGATGGATTTTCCGAATACACAAATCGCCAATGGCACTGAGGTGATCAATTTTTCACCAAAATTGTATTGAAGTGATTGGGAAAAAGGTTGTGGCACTGAAACAAGCATTATACGAAAGTTATGATACTTGAAACATCATTTCCCCGAGCTTTTGGTTGTCTGAGGAAGAGCCTCTTGGGCCTTTTACATAGTGTTTGTAGCAACAGAGCATGAGCAATGCTGATGTCGTTTTCCCCCGAACTCGCCACTCTTGAGTGCTGTTTTGACACTTTATGTTGCTTGTTTCGAAAAACAAGCACCACCATTAGACAAGCTAGATTCGGAAATTTCGTTGCCATTCACTGCCACAAGTGTCCTCATGCGCCTCTACCCCATTGGGTTTACACGCCTTGTGCCTTCGTGTGCCAAAGCTCCTTCACATGTATTGTTGACGTTATCACACATTAGCACTGGCGAGGTGTCCAGTCAATGCACACGTCATGTAGAAAACGTTTTCTAAGGGCCTATTTAATAACGTGTCAAATAGTGCCTGATTTTTTTTCTCTAAAACAAAAAAAAATAGAAATTTATTTGATAACTTTTTTGTTTTGAAGAACAAATTTGTTCCTAGGAATAAATTTTGAATAGAATCAAGAAATTACAAAAAAAAAAAAGTGCTTCTTTGCTCCCAAGAACAACTTTACAATCAAGCCAATTATGTTTATTTTTTTCTCTTCTCTTTTCTTCTTTTCCTTTTCTTTTCTCTTCTTCTTCCTCTAGTTGATCGCAAAAATATAATAAAATTATTAAAAAATTAAAATATAATAAAAAATATAATAAAATTATATTATAAAATATTATAAAATTATATAATAAAATAATTTAAAAATAAAATAAAATTATATAATAAATGATTAAAAAAATTTAAAAGAGAAAATATTTAAAAATTATTATAAAATTAAAAATTCTAAGTCACAAAAAATTTAAGTGTCATACCAAACACATTTCTATTCCGGGAATAAAAATTTTGAACAGTTACCAAACATCTTTCAATGCTCAGAAACTCATCCATGGAATAAAATTAAAAAGAATCATTTCTTAACAGAAATTGTTCCCGAGAACATAATTGTTACCAAACACACCCTAAACTTTCATTAAGACCCAATATGATTTTACTTTAAATTTTCAAGTTCATTTTCATCTTACCTTTTATATGTTTAAAGAACCCATACACAACCTGACTGTGAAAATATGAGTCAAAGAATGGGTCTATGATTCGTTCAGACACCTCTAATTCCAAAGCACCACGTTCTTATTAATCCAAATTAATCATCATGATTGAGGAGAGCCGGTTTGGAAAAAAAATAAAATAGAAAAGTGCGTAAATTACAATGCTTAGAGAATGGCTCGAGTAAATAGGAAAAAAATCTGCTCTAAAAGCAGCTACAAATTGTCTCCGTGAGGGGCACTCCACACCAACCCCTATATAAAGGATGTTTGGCATACTAAGTGACTTGCAACAGAATTCGCAATGGCTCTTCCGGCAGTGTCAACAAGCTTCCCTCCCTCCTCAATTCACCATAATCAGCCCTCTCTCTTATTCTTTAGAAACCTCCGCTCCTCCTCCTCTGTCGCCACCTCTTCCAACTCCTCCGGTGCTCAATTCGTGACATGCGCTTCGAAGATTGACGTTCAAGAGATCGGGAGACGTCCAGCGAATTGGCAACCTAGCGTTTGGGACTATGACTTTCTGCAGTCACTCAGTGTTGATTACACGGTAACGAATTTTCTTGTCTTTTCGGCACAAAACCCAGCTTAGCTTAAGTACTATGGGAAATATTCACATTTGGTCCTCAAACATGGAAAGATTTCCCAACAACTTTTTTGGTCTATGGTTCTGACAATTTCGGTAACAATTTATTCCATGAGTATTATAGTTTTGTTTGGCATCGATTAATACCTTGGCTTCACTTTGCCGTGCTCAAATTTTAAGTTACCACGCTGACGACGAAAAAAAAAAAAAACATGTGACCGAAGTGCACTGTATCCCTATTTTCTGTTTACAAAGGACAAACTGTATTTTGAATCTGATTTATGGCTGTATACGTCTTGTGTACTTCTGTATACGATTTATATATGACATTCGAGATATGTAAAATCAATTTGCACATTCATCCATTGCCACAGTATCAAATGTACGGCCAACCACAACATTATTCTATAGGAGATATCGATAAACCTGGTCAAAACGACATATTCTCAACAAAAAAAGGCAAGAGGTCAACAGTGCTTGTGCATTGACTTTGATTAAGATCTCATTTTTCCGAGTTTTTCATGTGCTAGGAGGATAAATATTCGGAGGAAGTCCAAAGGTTGAAGAAAGAAGTCAAGGGTCTATTCGACAGAGAGATGAATCAGGTGGCCAAGCTTGAGTTCATTGACATGGTTCAAAGAATAGGACTAGGATACCAATTCGAGACGGAGATCAAGAATGCTCTAAGTTCCATCTATAACAACACCGAAGATGCTCAACTTTCAGACGATCTCGAGGCCGTTTCCCTTCGATTCCGGCTACTCAAACAACATGGATACAATGTATCGCAAGGTACTCGCCAACTATTAATCTTTTGTGAATCATGTTGATGCATCAAAATTTACCCTTCCATTCCTTTTGTTGGACGTATAGATGTGTTTCAAAGGTTTATGAGCAAGACGGGCACATTCAACAAATCGCTCAATGAAGATGTAAAGGGGCTTCTTGGTCTTTACGAAGCTTCTTTTCATGGATTTGAAGGTGAAACCATACTTGATGAAGCTTGGACCTTTGCTTCTAAGCATTTGAAGGATCTAAATCTTGACGAAATTCCCACTAATTTAGCGAGCCACGTGAGTCATGCATTAGATATGCCGATCCACTGGAGGCCAAACAGGTTGGAGGCTCGGTGGTTCATTGACATGTACGAGAAACAGCAAGACATGATCCCCTCTTTGCTACGATTGGCTAAATTAGACTTCAATTTAGTGCAGTCAATCTACAGGAAGGAAGTCAGCCGTCTGGCAAGGTACACAATCAATCTGGCAACGTGGGAGCGCATTTTGATGGACTTAATCATCATACGACAATTTTTTTCAGATGGTGGGTTGAGCTTGGGGCGAACAAGATGACCTTCTGTAGGGATAGGCTAGTGGAAAGCTATTTTTGGAGCAATACCATGGTTTTTGAACCTCAACATACAGCGGTCAGAGAAATGAATGGGAAGATCGCTAGTATGGTGGTACTTATCGATGACGTTTATGATATATATGGGACGCCGGAAGAGCTTGAGCTCTTAACAGATTTCATTGTCAGGTTTGCCTAGTATCACCACTGTCATCATTTTCTCTTGTAACTATTATTGCCAAGAAAAAAGATGGAATTAATTAGTCCATGAATGGAATGGAAAAAAAAGTACTAAAAATTATATATTATGAAATAAATTTTTCAATGCGTTTTGGACATATCATGGTTTTTGTTGGTTGTTTGGGCTAATAAAGTAATGGTTGGCATTAGTTTTCATTATTGTTACAAAGAAGCGTATTGAATGACGGTAAAATTCATAAGATTGTTGAAATGGTGATAACTTATCAAGGTGGGACATCACAGACATCGATAACCTTCCTCCAACAATAAGGGATAGTTTCATGGCCTTGTACAACACCACCAACGAAATTGGATATTGGACAATGAGAGAGCGAGGAATCAACCCCATCCCTTACCTGCGGAAAGTGGTAATTTCGACTTGCTAAATCTTTCACCTGATAATATCTAGTCCATGTCAGTGAACTCATTTTTCTACTTCTAACTTTCGTTGTAACTTCTCTTTGAACGTTTGAAAGTCCGAAAAAGTATGAGAAAAGAACGTTTCTCGACTTGGTCATTGACACACTTTTCCGAATTTTAATCCTATAGTGGGCCGATGAATGCAAGGCGTTCCTGAAGGAAGTCCATTGGTGCAGCAAGGGCATTAAACCGACCCTGAAGGAATACATGGACGTTGCGACGTATTCATCCGGAGGGCTGGTTTTGCTGTTGGCCAGTTACTTCCTCACCACGGATAAATTGACGGAAGAGGGACTTGATTACGTGTCGAAAATCCCAAGCATCATGCATTGTTCTAGCAAGATGCTTCGACTCATCAATGATTTCAGTACATCATCGGTAACTTACTTTTATATTGTTCTTCTCCTTGTAAATAGTGTCTCATAAGAAAAAAAGAGTACATCTTCTTTTCTATTTCTTCCATAAGTGAGATGAGTATTTGGACTTATGCTTATAACCCAACAATAATTGTCCATGCTTAGTATGAATTGGCACGAGGAGACAACTTGAAGGTGCTGGAATGCTACATGAATGAAACTGGTGCGTCGGAAGAGGATGCGCGCGAACACATCACACATATGGTGCGTGAGGCATGGAAATGGATGAATAGAGCCGTGTTTGAAGACTACCCAATTCCCGGATTAGGGCCTTTTCTTGGTGCCTGTTTAAACTTGGCACGAGTTTGTCATACTTTTTACCGATATGGAGATGGATTCGGCCATCCCAGTAATGATACCAAGGACTATCTTGTGTCAGCTATATACAAACCCGTGCCCCTCGATTAGGCATGCATTATTGACCAACGGTCTTGCTTGTGGAGAGAACCTTTGATCTTATGTGTCTTTCTTAGTTTTTTGGGGTGGCTCTGTAAACTCTAAGATGTCGAAACTGTTTTACATGAAGCACATGATATTCCGTGCTTTGTGTGGTGGCTGATTATGTAATCACAAACAGCAAACAATGTGGTGATCGAATTTTATTTTATATTGAATAATTAGCTTTTTATATTGGAGAAAAATTGAAAAGAAAAGGAAAAAGTCGTTCGACTTTGACCAACGCAGGTTCAATGCAATTTGAAACGGTGGCTATGCAGAAATTTTTCTTCTACCATTGAGTTTCATTCGAACGGTGTCACAAAGATTTTCCAACATACAGAACAGTGCGAGGCTATTTTGGAAGGTTGAAATGTCGATTAATTAGATTGGACCGAGTATTTTCTTCTTCTCCAACAATACTGCTATCTTTCTAGATCTTTCTTTGGTTTGAATTCATAATCAAAGAACATTTTGAAGTGCATTATTCTCAGGAAAAAAATAAAAATAAAGACCATGTTATTGTATTCCTACGTGAGACATTATATCTTAAAGTCAATACTTTCATTGAAGCCGTTTGCACAATAATGTAACTGTGTGTCCATCTCGCCGATTGTCTGGCCGCTGCTGATTTACCAGCTATTGATCTATGCACCCTAGCTCAAAGGCTCCGCCACCCAATTAAGAGAGGCCAATGGATAAGTGGAAAACCATTTCAGTCATCAACCAAAACCCAGGATCACTTCCAACTAATTGCTCAGAGTTCCACTGAATCAAGAGTAGCAACTCATGACCAATAATCATCTATTAAATTAATGTCTCGAGTTTAAATTCTGATATTGATTTGCTAAACCGAATATGTTGAGAAAGATTTTCCCTTGAGAATTTGAATTCGGATGAAGAATCTCTTGTTTCATGGACTTGCCTTGGACGTACGAAAGTTTTGCACTAAAGGACAAAAGATGGGCATACTTTCCTTTATTATTTAACTTTTGGGGACAAATACGACTTTGTTCAAGAAAATGAGGAAAGGTTTCTTTTGTCCTTGGCTATACCCGAATAGGAGTTGGTTTTATTGAAGAAGTGGGGCCTAAGGATTAAAATTGTTGACTCTGGACACACATATAAAAGCAAAACGTGGATTCTTTCTTAACGTAAAGCCACAAAAAGCTGAGGAGCTGCACATAAAAATAAAACACTAGGGTTTCTCTTCAGCGAGGAGTAGTCCCACTTGAGAAAAGAGAAGAGTCGCACGAGCCAAAAAGCCGCACAAAAAACGTGGAGCTATCATACCGAAAAGAACAGATAAGAGGAGTTCTTGCAATTGGGAGTACGTAGAGGGGCTTGAACACGTGGTGATATTGTGTTGTGAATTTACATCTTTATTTATAAACACTTTGAGTTTGGGTTTAAATTTAGGTGCGAGAAACACTCGAATGTGTGAACGATGGTAATTCTAATTCTCCAATTATATTAGATTATTTGCTGCTAGTTCTTCCCATGGACATAGGTATCGAACTCGGACTGAACCCCGTAAGTCTCTGGTGTTCTTATTATTTCTCATTTATTTCTCTAGTGATTTTGCATTGACATAAATTGCAAGATCATATCGTTTCCACATATTATATTTCAACAATTAATATCAGAGCTTGGAATCAAATTTCTTGATTGCAATTATGTCTAAGGCAAAAGTTGAAATTGAGAAGTTCAATGGGAGAAACAACTTTGGGTTATGGAGCATCAAGATGCATGCACTATTGACAACGCAAGGTTTGGCCCAGGCATTGGATGGTGAAAATGAGTTGCCAATTATAATGAAAGCCTCCGATAGGGCAGAGCCAATGGAAAGAGAAAAGAGCACAATCCTATTGAATTTGTTGGATGATGTCTTAATAAAGGTGGCCAAGAGGAAGGATGCCATTACATTATGGGGAAAACTTCAGGCACTATGTAAAGAAGGCTTTCAACAATCGCTTATACACATTGAAGATGATGTTTTAGTTTAGATATATTGAAGGTACGTCTATCAGATCTCACCTGGATGAATTCAATAAACTCATAATGGATTTAAAGAGCGTCGGTAAGATACTTAATGATAAAGAAAGGGCATGATGTTGTTAACTTCTTTACCAAAGTCATGGAAGCATTTTACTGATTCATTGTTGCGGTGGCGTACTACAATTACATCGGAAGAGGTAAAGTCCGCTCCATTCTCTAAGGAGTGACAGTGAAAGTTGCAGATTCGACGCAAGGGGTAATGCAAGCACTAATGATTCGGGGTAGAAAACAACATTGAGGGCCTAGTGGCGGCAGAGGTAAAAGCAGGTCAAAATCACGCCATAGAAAGTCCAAAGGACATGTGAAGTGCTTTGAGTATTACGATAAGGGGCACATCAAGAGCGATTGTCCAAAGTAGAGAAACAAATGTGATATGCAGAATGTCACGAGCAGCGTAGCGAACGTTGATGAGGAGAGCACTAGTGATGCAGAAGTTGTTTTATATGTGACTACTAGTTTGCCAAGAGACGAACGGGTGCTAGATTAAGGGTGTTCTTATCACATGGTGCCTCATAAGAACTAGTTTACTACTTACCAGACTGCATATGATGGTAGAGCTTTTTTGAGGAATAATGCAATCTGCAAGGTTGTAAAAATAGGGACAATTCGGATTTGGATGCACGATGGGGTGTTGCCCACATTAACAGACATGAGGCATGCACAAAAGCTCAAGAAGAACCTTGTTTCTCTAGGGACACTCGATGAAATGGGGTATAGGTACATTGCTGAAGGTGGAGTATTGAAGATCTCTCGAGGTGCCATGATAGTGATGAAGGGGAAGAAAGTGAATATTCTTTATCATCTATTAGGAGACACTACAACTAGAATTGCTGTAGTTTCATCGGTGAGTTAGACTCTGACTTTACTCAATTATGGCATATGCATTTAAGGCATATGAATGAGGCATATATGATTATGCTAAGTGAAAGGGGGTTGTTGAAGGGTCAAAAGACAGGGAATCTGAACTTATGTGAGCACTGCATCTTTGAGAAACAATACCAAATTAAGTTTACTATGGCTATTTATTCGATTAAGCGACTAGTTGAATACATTCACTCAGATGTCTAGGGCCCATCTTCTACTCCTTTGAAAGGAGGTGCCCAATATATGTTGACTTTTATTGACAATTATTCGAGAAAGGCATGGGTATACTTTCTGAAACACAAATATGATGTGTTCGATCGATTCAAGAAATTTAAGGCATTGATTGAGAAGTAGTTAGATAAATAGATCAAGTGCCTGAGAACTGATAATGGCATGGAGTTTTGTGGTAAAGATTTTACCAACTTCTACAAGAAAAAAAGGGATTGTAGGACATTGCACAGTTGTTGGGACACCATAATAGAATGACGTGGCAAAACGGTTTCTTAAGCAAGCTCGATGCATGCTTTCGCAGGACTTGGCAAGGAATTTTGGACAGAAGCAGTGAACATGGCATATTACCTAGTTAATCAATATCTATCATCTACTATTGAGTAGAAGACTCCTGAGGAAGGATGGTCGAGGAAACTTATTGATTATTCCGGATTACGTATATTCGGATGTCTTGCATATGCTCATGCGAGTGATGTAAGCTTGAGTCGAGGGCGAAGAATTGCATTTTTTTAGGTTATGCACGTAGGGTGAAAGCCTACCGGCTGTGGTAAACTAATCCCAAATCACCCGATTTTCTAATCAGTAGAGCCATAATTTTCGACGAGACTGCAATGCTTCGACAGAGGAGTTCTATAACACAACCAGCAGAACAAACAAATCATGGTGTCACTAGTGAGGTGGAGCTTCGGGAGTGGAGCTTTAGGCGAAGACTCCAAAGACCTTCAAGGTAATAGAAATTGAGATTGAGATAGAGTAGGCAATTCCTGAAGTTGGTGATGGTGGACAACCAGCATAGTTTCAACATGCTATAGCCGTAAGTATAAAGAGAAGACAAATTAAATCACCGGTATGCTATGGTTATATAGATATGGCTTATGCATTGATTATGGGTGATGAGGTGGAGATAGGTGAGCCTTCATCTTACTCTGAGGCGATAGCTAGTAGTGACCCGTCGTAGTGGCTAGGGGCTATGAGTGAAGAGATGGAACGGCTCAATTGAAATCATACATGGGAGTTGTTGAAAGTACCCAAGAGCCAAAAGATTGTCAGAACTAAATGGGTCCTTAAATGAAAAGAGGGCATTTTTAGTGTCGAGGCAGCGAGGTATAAGACAAGACTTACGGTGAAGGGGTACACAGTAGGAAGGCGTTGACTTTAATAAGGTGTTCTCTCCTGTATAAGATATACTTCTATTCTTGTTTTACTTGCCTTAGTTGTTTCATAGAATCTCGAGTTTGAGTAGCTAGATGTGAAAATAGCATTCTTCGTGGTGAGTTGGAAGAATGGATTTACAAAAGGCAGCTAGAGGGATTTGCTATTCGGGGTAGGGAAGATCATGTTTGCTTGTTAAAGAAATCTTTATATGGGCTAAAACAATCTCCTAGGTAGTGGTATAAGTGTTTTGATGCTTTCATGGCTAGTCAAGACTATTCAAAAAGTCATATCGATAGTTGTGTTTACTTTAAGAGATTGGAGAATGGTTCTTTGATTTATCTATTACTATATGTTGATGATATGCTAATAGCAGTTAAGAATATGTATGATATTGATGTGCTGAAGAGGTAACCAAATGCTGAATTTGAGATGAAAGATTCAGGTGCTGCAAAGAAAATATTGGGTATGGAGATTTTACGTGATAGGACCATAGGAGTTTTACATCTATATTAAAAGAAATATATTGACAAGATTTTGGCACGTTTTAACATGTAGTCGGCTAAATCTATGAGTACACTTTTAGCGAAACACTATAAACTTCCAGATAAATTATTACCGCAAACTAAGAAGGAGGAGGAGCATATGTTCGATTTTCCTTAGTTTAGTGTTGTGGGTAGTATTATGTATGCTATGGTGTGCACTAGGCTTGATATTTCACAAGTTGTGAACGTAGTTAGTTGATATATGAAGCGTTCTGGTAAAGGTCATTAGAGAACTGTGAAGTGAATCCTCAAATATTTGAAGGGGATAATAGACGTGGGTATAGTACACCGAAGGGACAGCAATGGCAGTGAAACCACTTGTTTTGTGGATTCAAATCACGCTGGTGACTTGGATGATTGCAAGTCTTTAATAGGGTACGTGTTTATGCTAGCAGATAGTGCAGTTAGTTAGAAAGTGTCCTTATAGGATCACATTACCTTGTCTTCAACTGTGGTAGAATACATGGCACTAACCTTATTAGCAAAGGAAGTGATATGGCTGCAAAGTTTGCTCTCGAACTTTGGGTTAGATCAGAAAAATGTTGATATACATTGTGATAACCAAGATGCGATATCTTTGGCATATAATTCAATTTATTATGAGCGAACGAAGCATATCAACATAAGGTATCACTTCATCCGAGATGTCTTAGTAAAGGGTAATGTTATTATAAAAAAGATTGCTACATCAAATAACCTAGTAGACATGATGACTAAGCTTATTCCTTTTGTGAAGCTCTAGCTCTGCTCGAGCTCAATTGGCGTCTATCGAGAGTGGGCGCCCATTGGGACGTTGGGATAGCAATATGGATGATGAGCACTATAATTTGGCTTCAAACATCAAGCCAAGGTGGAAAATTGTTAAATTAATATTTCCAATTTGAATTCGGATATTGATTTGCTAAACCAAATTTGTTGAGAAAGATTTTCCCTTGGGAATTTGAATTCGGAGGAAGAAGCTATTGTTTCATGACTTTGCCTTGGGCATACAAAAATTTTGCACTAAAAGACAAAAGATGGACACACTTTCCTTTATTATTTAACTTTTGGGAGCAAATACAACTTTATTCAAGAAAAAGAGAAAAGGTTTATTTTCTCCTTGGCTATGCCCGAATAGGAGTTGGTTTTATTGAAGAAGTGGGGCCCAAGGTCAAAATTGTTGACTCTAGGCATACATATAAAAGCAAAACGTGGGTTCTTTCTTGGCGTGGAGCTGTAAAAAGCTGGGGAGCCGCACATGTATATAAAATGCTAGGGTTTCTCTTCAGCGAGGAGTAGCGTCGCTTGAGAAAAGAGAAGAGCCGCTTGAGCCAAGAAGCCTACAAGAAATGTGAAGTTGCCATACCGAAAAGAATGACAATCAAAGTACTTGTATTTGGGCGTATCTAAAAGGGCTTGAACACGCGGTGATTTTGTGCTGTGAGTTTACATCTTTATTTGTAAACACTTTGGGTTTAGATTTAGATTTAAGTGTAGGAAACACTTGAGCATATGAGTGATGTAACTCTAATTTTCCATTTATAGTGGATTATTTACTATTGGCTCTCCCCATGAACGTAGGTATCGATAGTTGGACTAGCCACATAAATCTCTAGTGTCCTTATTATTTCTCTATCAAGCCCCGATTCTCAAGCGCGCGCCCATCCCTCTTTGGTCGATTAAATAGTGACGTCCTAGGATGCATTGCCGACCCATTCATTTTTATACACATGTGGAAGCAGATAAATAATCCCCATACAACAACTCAATGGGATAGAAAAGCAAGGCCACAAATTTTTGAAAGCTGAAACCACAACCACACTTATACACATATACACACACACACACACACACACACACACACACACACACATACACAGAGCAAACCATGTCACATATAATACAAGTTGGTCTATTTATAACATCTACAAAACGGGGGGGTTTCACAAAACTACGGCTCTTCATCCTCTTCTTCACCTTCATCTAGATCCTAGTTGGAACCTTCAGCTGAATACACCAGAGTTCCTAGATCTTCAAGTTTAGGGTCCACCGGTCTACCACCAAACCTTCTGGAGGATTTGATGTGCCTTTCCCAAAGGCTACTTCCAGCATGTACATGGGAATCTCAAGCTCAGGTATGGGACCTTCCCTCTCTCCATCTCGAGCTTGACGATACCATGCTATCTATTGATGAGGTACCTTATGGGGTAAGGCCTCATCGACCTAGACCACAGATTTCACCAGCTCATAGGCCCATCCCCTAGGGTTCCCATGCGGTTGAATAAAATATTTCTACTCTATCACATTCTTAGGTTGACCAAAACGCTCAAGAGGAGCTACTATCTATGGACCTGAAATTGTTATCCCACAACGTGGTAAGACGACATCTCAGCAAGTTCAACCCCCTAAGACTCGACTAGGAAGAAAATACGCCATGAGGGCTGCCTAAGCACAATCACGAGTCATAGGACTTACCTTGGCCTCAGTTCCTTCCTGCAAGTAAATATAATTCAAATAACTCGCCAGTTATTTCAACCCATCAATTCAATCAATCATATCGAACCATCGATCAATCGGCTCAGTCGATTCCATGTCAACAAGACCATTACACGATCATTTCAATTACTCAATTCAACTATTAATTACAGCCACACTCAGGCACGGCCTACTAAATGTTCAACGGTGAATTATGGCCCAACAGGCACATCTTGTTCCAAATTTGGCGGTAAATTACGACCCAATGGGCACAACCATACTTTGGCAGTTGATTACGCGCCTAATGGGCACAACCATACTTCGGTGGTTTTTCTTGATCTAACTTATAACATCACGCACCACATGCGTCATCTCAGCTTTGATAGTCATTTTCCTAAGACTATAAACCATCACACATTTTCACCTTTTTTATCATACCCGATAAAAATAATCGTGCGTGGGTACACGGTCGGCTTTAGCCAAAATGTAATATTCTCCTATTGAAAATCCCACTAAATCCATTGATCCATAAACACATTTTTGGCGTTGCAAACCAACGCCCGGTGATTTTTTAATTAATTATTAAAAATAATTAATTTTTGGATAAATACCTAAAATTACAAATCACACTCAATTTGCACAAAATAACAGTCAATTAAATAAACATATCACACCACTGTAATTAGCACAAAATTCCGATCACCGACTATCCCGGTCTAATTTCCGGAAAATAAATAATTAATGCCAACAATGCTCACTTAAGCCCGAAAGCCTAATTAAAAGCCGAGATGGGCCCGGAAAATTCCCAAACCACTCTAGATAAATACTAGAGCTTAACTAGGCCCTAATTGCACTAAACTAACCAACTAACATGCAATAACAATTAATTAAATTGCTAATCTATTCTAACTATCCACCTAATCCATACTTAATCTAAATTAATCAACCCTTGAACGTCATTAAATTACTAAGCGAGGATTAGTGAGTTAAACTCACTTGATTGACGATCCGCTTGGATCAAAATGACGGGGATGCGGAGGGGCCCGAGAAACTCCAAAGCGGGACCGCCTTTCGAGGTTCGGAAGGTCACAAAAGGGCCAAATAGTGGCTATGAGATCCACTGCTGTCCAGTGTTGATCTTGGGCCGAGAATGGCTATTCTAGGGCCAATTGAGCTAGAAATGAGCAAGCGAGGACTAGCGGTGACTACAGCAGGCTTGGCGGAGCTCGGCGGGCAGCTAGGCGACTCCGGCGACGACGGGGTGAGCTCGAGCAGCTCTCGAGAGACGATCTAGGGTCGCGAAGGAGGCAGGACAGTGGCCAGGGACAGCAGTGATGCGCAGGAGGCGTGCGGGTGAGCGAGCGAGTGGCGCGCGAGGGTGGTCCGGCGGGCTAGCGGCGGCTTTGGCTGGCTGCTGGCTTGGTTGACTGGAATTTTTAAGTTTCAAAGGCTGGAGAGGTGGGGTGCTCGATGGAATGGAGGGGGGAAGGAGAAGGAGGGAGACAACAACTTGAAGGGGGCCCTACCTTGGTCTTCTCTCATCCCTTTGTCCCCTTTGACTCAGCCCCTCCACCAGCTGGCTTCCTCAGCCAAATCTAATGGCCAAAGCCTTCTTCTAGAAGCTTGAAGTGGTCCAAAATTCATGGACCATGGGGGCATACGAATTTTGGTTGATTTCCCTCAAATTAGACTTCAATCCAGCCTCGAATCAACTCAATTTGACTTCTACAAATTCCAGCGTCGAGCTCACAATCAAATTGGCATTTTTCCTCGCCACTAGAACCTACTTGCATCGCAATTGCGCTATAAAAAATGGTCCAATTAATTTAATTGAAAGCAAAACTAAAAAATTCAGGATGTCACAACTCTTTCCCTCTTATAAAAATTTCGTCCTCGAAATTTAAACCATTACAATACTTAAGCAAAAAGGTGGGGGTACAATTGTCTCATCGACTCTTCACTCTCCCAGGTTGCTCCTTCAGTGCCGTGGTGTTGCCAAACCACTTTGGCCAATGGGATGGTCTTTGTACACAGAACTTGTTCTTTTCGATTCACGATTTGAACCGGGCTTTCAACATATGACACTCTGTCATCCATGTCCAATTCTTTGAAATTAAGCACGTGGGTCGAGTCAGGCTCATACTTCCTCAACATCGACACGTGAAAGACTTCATGCACTTGCGCTAGTCTCGGTGGCAATGCAAGACGATATGCTAGGATCCCGATTCTCTCTAGAATCTCAAATGGACCTACGTACCCGGACTTAGTTTTCCTTTCTTGCCAAAGCGCAAAGTACCCCTCATTGGTGACACTTTTAGAAAAATGTGATCACCAACTTGGAATTCCAATGGTCTTCGGCACTTATTTGCGTAACTATTCTGTTGGCTCTGAGAAATCTTTAATCTGCCTATGATAACTGCAACTGCATCTACTGATTACTGAACCAACTCTAGGCCTGTGATCTTTCTTTCCCCGACTTCATCTCAACATACTGGCGTTCTGCACGCTCTACCATACAACGCTTCAAAAGGAGCCATCTGAATGCTCTGCTGATAACTGTTGTTGTAGGCAAACTCAACCAGATGAAGCTGTTCTTCCCAACTTCCCTTGAAATCTAGCATGCAAGCTCGCACCATGTCTTCGCGGGTTTGAATTGTCCTCTTAGACTAGCCATACGTCTGAAGATGATATGCCATACTATACTGCAACTTCATACCTAAAGCACTCTGTAAACTCTTCCAAAATGCAGCTGTAAACCTCGGGTCGCGGTCTGAAGTGATCGTCACTGGCACTCCATGCAGACGAACTATCTGACGCACGTACAACTTTGTGTGTCTATCCAAACTAAGATCCTTTCGTACTGCAATGAAGTGAGCCGACTTTGTCCCTAAAAACTATATGATATGTAATTTAATTATATTATTTTTGTTTAGGGGTCGGAGTCAATTCCTAATTTTCTAAGCAATAAATAAGTAAATCGGTTGTTAATATTTAGGTGTCAACAACCCGGTTTCAAATTGGGTTGGCTTGGCTCGATCGAATTGGCATATAACACATCAATTCTCTCAACTTCATTCAAATCCCTTTAAATGACACAATGAGTTAGAACAAATATCTAGTTGATGTTCAATTGGCCAAATTGGGTATCAATTGATTAAATTGAATGATAGTACAACATGGGTCAAAATGAATTAGGTTAATTGAACCAACACCTAATTATATTGAGCTACTTGTATTGAATTTTGGTCAGTTTGCATTAATCATGAGGAATTGATCAAAAACCCTAATTAGGGCTCAAATTGGGGAAATTTGCCTTGAGCTTGGAATTCCAAAATTGGTTTGACAATTGAATGCGGAATGACCCCCTAATCAAATGTCGTAAAGAAATTTTCTTAGAAAATGACTAGAAATGAATCAATTTTAATTTTTGTCGATCAAAATTCAAAATTCCCAATTCGGGGAAAAGTTGATTTCTGATCAATTTTTGCAAAATTGATGAGTTCAGAGTCAAATTAAGGTAAAAAGAAATTGATTTTTTTCTTGTTTGAAAATTTTGATTGGGGTTGACTTTAGTGATTGACAAAAAAAAATCAACTTTAGAAACTTTCTTGGATTATTGATGAGATCAATTTCTTGGTTTAAACAAAACACTATGAAACTAAAATTAACTTGAAAAACACTAAAATGACTCTTTTTGGTGAGAAACAAGCCATATCGTGATTAGGAACTCCAATTTCAAAATTTTAATTTATATGACATTTAGGCTAAAAATCAAATATCAACAACCATGACGAGTGTAGATGATGAAATTGGTTAAACGATTATGCATGATTCCTTGTATGAACAAAATTAGAAACTAGGCTTTGACATTTAGGAGCAAGTATCAATGTGGTATCTCATGATAGCTTGAAAGGATCAATTGAGCTAGTGCTCTTTGGAGTCTTTAGATACTGATAAAGGTGGACATATCATTGGTCCTGACATCACGTGTCATTTGGTTGGTATCATCAGTGAAAGTCATCAACCAAATCACTCAAAATCTGCATTGGTGATAGTGTGCAAGAGGTCGTGATAGTGATGAATTGGCTCTGATGATGGTGAGATATGCATCGGAAGATTACTATTGATGGTACAAAAAATAGCCATTACAAGACTAGACTCCATAAGTGGAAAATTGGGAAATAAATCAATCTAGCATTTGATAGTTTTTCTACTTTAAGATAGTTCGGTAGACTCTATTTTAGGAAACTTGCCATAGACAGATTAAGAGATTGTAGGAGCAGTCCCAATTATATCTAAGGTCTCTAATGACTCTCAAATAGCTCGCAAGGCATCCTTGAAGGTCTCCAACAAATAGAACAAAGACTTCAATAAGTAAGGAGTAGCAATGTTAATGTGGCACCCCTCGACGGCCCCCAATCCGTTGGGGTCGCCACAGTTTGCTTACCTTTCTCTTACTTGACCTGAAGGTCTATCAATCTTGGGGTTTTATATCTTTTAGATCGGTCGCTGCGCAATTTATATGGCAGAAGCGTATCCAACAACTCCCTTCCCTATATTCAGAAAAGATGCACACCAACTAAACACATTTATAGGTAAAAGCCGAACACTTTTATTTACTTAAACCGGATGGACATCATTCATCGGTACACCAAAATGCCGTAGTCTTCTATGCTTGGCTATATTTCAAAAGATGACCGACATCTTCTCCAACAGTCTTATACTTAAAGTCCATTGATCGGTGTCGGCGTCCAAAAGTTCCTTCCTCTGCTGTCCTCCTCCTATCGGCCATATCCAACCACTCGGTCCATCTGCTAGTGGTGATGGCAGTAGAGGTATCTTGTCTAGTCTGAAATGTTAGTCCCCAAAAAGGGGTGAGTACAACCACTCAGCAGTAAAAGATTCAACAAACTATATAATGCAAGGTGCATCAATATCTAGATCCATGTCGATAGATCAAGAACAGTAGTCGAGGATAAGTATGCATCAAAACCATGAAATCCTTTAATGCAATGGCCAAACGTGATTTTAAAAGAATCAAAATGCATCAGGTCCAAGTTACACCGGTCCCGATCATAGGGCCAAACCGTAATGACACGTCCCATTCCATGCCATACAATTTAGTCCCATAACCAGACCACACTCACACTTTTATATAATCATCAGTTTTAATCATTCAAAAGGTTTCATCCCCCAGAGGACCAATGCTTGCATCCTTCTGGGATTCCGCACCCAACCTAGCGTCGCGGAAGCCTCCAGGCATGTATTCAAAATACAACCGGGCATCCAAAGGGCATCGACTCATTCGAACCTTTGGGCATCTCGCATCTCACTTGGCATCACGAGGAATCACCGGGGACCATAGACATGGTTACCCCTAACCTCCGGGCATGCGTCATGATACAACCCCTCACCCTCCGGGCATGTATCATAATACAACCGGGCATCCCGACACTCCCGGGGAAAACCTCTGGGCATGTAGTCATAATACAACCAGGCATCCAAAGGACTCATTCAAACCTCTGGGCATCCCGACTCCCGGGGCATCGTTGACCCGAGGGCTCAACGGTAACATTTAGCATTTTAATTCACAAAACATTTTCAAATGCTAAAACAAGATGTCTCATGGACCCTCTATCACATCTCAATATTGCATGAATATCCACAGCCATTCGAAACACCTTCACTTTCGGACACTTTGGTGAAAATTCAAGAACAGAATGGCCCGATTTTTACAATGCACAGTTCTGGTAGAAATTTTGAAATAAATACTAAATGGACTCAGAAAATTATGAAATTTTGATACATACCAATGAGACCTAAAGGAACAAATTTCATGAAGAACACCAAGTCAAATTCCATACATATCAAGAGCAAAAACTTCGGTATTTCTTGCTACAGTTTCTGTAAAATTTCCAGATTTAGCATTTCCTTATGAAAATCATTTCGTCGACCAAATCTTGTCCATTTATGCTAAATTTTTTATATGTTATTTTCACAGATGTGCTCTCCAACTTTCGTTAAGACTTCAAATTCAAATTTTGGCTAGAAAATTCCAGAAAAATCGAGAAATCACCGGTGGTCAGGCTGATCTTGCGAAAACAGCTCACTAGCCTAAAGAGGACTCTTCCTATACTTTGAGTTTCGGTATCCAACTTCCACAGCCAAGATTTATAAGCACATTACACCACAATACAGCCTCTTTACTTCTCAAAATTCACCATAGCTAAATCCTTGAGTTCTCATTTCAATTTAAAAGTGAAATCCACCAAAACTTGCTCTATTTTTGCTCGATTACTTCGGCCAGCTTCATCTTCCTCATCAAAGACAACATGCAGCTCCAAATTCCACATTTCCTCACATCTACCAATTCCTCACTAGATAAAACAGCAAGCAAAACATAGATTGAAGAACTTCTACTTGCCTCAATTCCTAGCTTGATCGGTCAACAAAAACAGAAACTTGGGACTTTGAACGCAGCTCAATCGGTGGCGAAGACGGGCGGCGTCGACGGCGGCAGCTCCAGCACGACCACGGACGGATGAGCACGGACGGAGGGGCGACCTTCTCCCTCCTCATGCCGCTCACACTCACACTCAAACTCTCTCTCTCACTCGCTCGCGTGGTCCCTCTCTCTACCTGAAATTTTCGCTCGGTTCATCTCTCTCTCAATTACTCCTGGTTTCGCTCACTCTCCCTGTTACTCACTTTCACGAGCACCAGACCACCGGTTTTTGCTAAAACCAGTCAACAAGGAGAGACAATTTTCGGTGGCTGCAGGGGGAACGGACGGCTGGAATGGACGTGTCTTCAGCCGGCCTCCCCATGCATTTCGCTGGCTGTCCATACGCCAGCAACGTGGCATCGTCCAGCCAAGCTTCAGTCAACATCTCTTCTTCATAGTTGACTCAAGTGTCGACAGTTAAGGGGTTTTTGGGTTGGTTTTGGGCCAGCAGATTTGTGGCCGCACGGTCCCTAAATAACATGGCCCAATTTCTTAAAAATTTGATCCTTAAATTTCTGCACATGTATGGGGCATTCTCGGTCCCATGGTCTTCATAGTCCAACTAATTCTCCTTTCAATTCATCAAATGTATTTGCTCATGATTCTTGCATAGAAGAAGAACCCGACAAGATTGCATGGTGATTCAAATTCTTTTCTTGTCCCATATACACTTAAATGGTATAGTTGTGTAGTATTACCGAAAGAAAAATGTACACAAATCGGCAGGGTCCAAAGTAGTGCCGATGATGAAGTCCAATAACAAATTCGTTAATCCGCGACGTGTTATTATTTTATTTTTATTTTTCCAAGGTCGGCAAAATTATTGATGAGATTGATCTCACCAATGACCTCAAATAAAAGGGACTTCCGACAAAGCTATAATTTATTCTACTATCAAACCATTACTAAACGAGGCTCATCAGTCCAACAATGAAAATTAAAACGGTGTCCGTAAATGATACCAATGACAAAGTCCAACGATACTTCCGTCGATTACTCACGGCCGTCGTATATTCAGGGATTGTCGAAATTCTCGGATGCCACAGTTAAGAAGAGGGTTAGACACATTAAATACTGCTTGTACAATCTAAGTTAGAAATTGTCTATGATCTTGTTTTGTACTTCCCTCTATATTGGTTTGGCATTGTAATAGCTAATAGTTAAGTATACAAGTGAAAGTCAAGCGAGTGTGTCTTGATAGTGTGACCTCTTAGGTGAAAGGAACATCACTAGCTAATTGTAACTAGCTTTACTGATTACTAGTGAAATTAAATCGCTATTAAGGTTGTTAGTTGGACAGTGGATGTAGACTTGAATATCGAGCTGAATCACGATATTACTATGTGGTCTACTTGTCTCACTTTATTTTCTTATTAGCATCACCCATGCTGACTTGCATCCGACACTATTTTGTGTGTTGATAGTTTAATATCCTGCAAAAGATTTATAGTATCATCACACGACCTGTTCAACTCGCCTTTTATGTTGTATCACTAGCCTCAACACTTTGTGAAATGCTAGTGGATGTTAATAACCACTTAGCATTACTTATTCAATCCTTTGTTCTTATGAGGAGGATGGGTAATCGAATCGCATAATCAATATCAAATTTCCGAGCCAAATGCAATGTTCTTGATTAATTGGGTGAGCCTGCTAATGCTTGGGTTGAATAAATGCATGGTTGAATGATTGAATTGATGATCGAGACCAATAGCCAACAGTCCAAGGAGGCGTCCAACATGGTGGTCCGCGGCGGTGCTCCGTGGTGATAGAAATAGTTTCATTAGTCTAGCTTAGAATCAATTAGGTTAGTTTTGTTAATAAATATAGAAATTAATAATCAAACAAGCGTAGGTTCTAGTTAATAAAATCAATTTAGAGCTTGTTTAGTAATCATTATGTTTCCGGAAACAATTTCTACTCATAAATGATTTCTTTATTCTATTCTTGGATGAGTTTATGAGCATTTCAAAGCATTTGATAACTGTCCAAAATTTATATTCTCGGAATAGAAATGCATTTGGTAGGAATTCAAATTCTTGTGTGATTTAGAATTTTTTAAATTTTTAAATAATTCTATCATTTTTTCTCTTTTTTTTTTTTTTTTCTGAACATCTCGTCTTGTTCAATGTGATTCCGATTGCGCATGTGCTTAGAGGAAATTGCTTCGAGTTAGCCTCATTTGCAGTGGTTGATAGAGGCACCGGAAAGCCCTAAGGGGACACGCCAATTCAAGTACTCTAATACCTCCCTCTCCATGTCCTAGGTGATTGCTAGATAATCCAATCTGCAAATTAAGAGTTAGACAATGTACCGCAGTACATGAGCATATAAATTCCATAGAAAAGCGACAAGAAATACTTTAACACGGCATAAAATATTTTTAACATGATTTTCGCGTGCAAGCCGGATTGAGAACAACAAATGAAATTTGATGAATGGTTCTCACAAACGCAAAAAAAAAAACTGGGTTAGAGCTCTTCTTGTCTAAGGAATCGCTCATTGAATTTTTCTCCACATTTGTTGGGAGTAACGAGAGCCGCACTGTCGTCTATTTCTACTTCATATGCTCCTCTAATATCATGTTAGAAGATCCAACTCAATGTCTAAGTTTTTGGATTGGACAATTTAAAAGTGATAACGCAGCTATACCATTTAGAATGTTCATTGTGTATGATAATTATTAGTATACATACTCGATTTTTTGAGAACTTTTCTAAACAGAGGGGTTTATGATTCTGCTTCGCATCTCAACTCTTCAACGCAGGAGCTGATAGATTTGACTATATATTAGCTCGTTTGTGAGGTGGGTATCAGATTCTCTTGTGGAACTAGGTAATTATCACAGCTTCTAAGAAGAGCGAGCAACATTTTTTTTTCCGTTTTGCCCCCTTAATCTCCGTTGCTAAAAAAAAGAGAGGCTAAAAGGGAATTGTCATCTATTTGGTTTCTTTACCTTCAAATTTCCTTGAATTTTGGGTCATCTCGTGGTTGCTGATTTTCGATAGACTTCCAACAATAAGACAGTCTCAGAAGACAGGTATCAAAATCGCTGGTCGGACGTCGCTTGCTACTAACAAAATCAAATCTAAAGAATCGTTCAAATGTGACATCTTTTCCTTGGTGCCGATGGGTTCTTCAAATAAGTTTCATCAAGAAATCCTGGAATTAGGACTCCGGGGTTTCGCCAGGTAACCTTGAAATTGAAATGTGCAGATTTCAGGAAACTGTTCTTCAAGATAGATCGCAAAAGAGTGCTCACATTAAAAGGGCAATTGTCTCATGCATTTTTTATTATGCTCCACTTGGGACCAAATCATACAGGCTTACAGCAAGATTTGGTTCGCCTACACTACTGACCCTGTTCACCTCAAAATTGATGTTGGATGAGATGGTTTCTGTTTGGGCGTGATCTACAGTTTTAGTATATGTTTTCATGAAATAAATGAATTTGATCGAATTGTCGTGGAGATTTGGATTGTTTGAAACAAATTGCTGTAATCTGTTGAATTGAATTCTCGTTGGTGGGATTTGAATCTAATTATTGTGTTCAAAATACTTGTGTTATATTGATACACATCAAGTTATGGTAGAAAATAAAGGTGCAATGGCCTAGGAAGCACTGACACTCTACAAGAGTTTTTGTATTGTGTCGAATATTTCGACACATGTCCGACACTTTTCGACACTCTTTGACAATTTCTAAGACCTCCGACACTTGGTCAATACGTGTCGGAAAATCTGACACTTAGTCAACTTTCCCAGCACTCAAGTCTAGAATTTCAGCACATGGTTTTGACATGCAGGGGATCAATTTTAAAAATTTTCAATAAATGAAGATTCAAAATGTAAATATGTAAGAAAATAAAAAAAATAATGGAAAAAAGAAGAAAAACCTAGTTTTTTTCTTCTTTTCTGACTTTCACTTTCCTTGACACATAATTCACCCTTCAAGTTTGTTTTTTTCTCTTTACTTTCGACACGCTCTGACACGCGAGTCCAGAATATGGATTGCTTGTTTTTCTCTATTGAAATTGAGTTAAATTTGTCAAATTGAAACAATTGAAGGAATTAACAAATGGTGGATTAATGTTTTTGGTCTAAATTATTTCTAGACTTTTTTTTTCCATAATTTATTTATTTGTGAAATTGATTCAAATAATTATAAAAAATCATGTATGTATAAAAATATACATTTAATATACAATGTGTCCCAACATGTCGGAATTTTTTTTTTTAGAAACAACATGTTAGCGTGTCGTGTCGGGTCGTGTCGGGTCGCGAGTTGCGTGTTGGTATCGATGTTACTTTGGCAGTGTCTAAGGTTGCATCCTCTAGTCATTTGACAAAGAAAAAGTTAAAAAGTATCACCAATTTCCAGCAATGGAGGAAAATCGTGTTGTTAGTATTGATTGGGAGAGAGCAACATAATCATCAAATAGTTAATAAATGTGCCTCTAATACAAATTTGGGGTACGAATAGTACAAGTGCCATAACTTTTATTCACTCACTTAAATGCCACATGAGAGTAAAACTTATCATTTGAGTACCACTTTCGACAAATCGTCCTATGTAGATTTTTTTCTTAATTTCTTATTCCGATTTTTTAAAATTTTTTTTGTTCTTTTATTAATTTTCACATCAATGCCACCAATGCCACATAGGACAACTAGCATACACATCGAATTTTCCAGCGAGGCAAATCACCGATGGTACTTAAGTGACCAATTTTCTAAATTAGTGGCCATCAAGTGAGTGCCATATAAAAGTTATGATACTCATAGTATACTTATCCAAAAAATGCTTATACATGTATCTGTTGAAGGAATGATTATTTGAATATTTAGGAAAATTATTAATTTAGTCTTATACCTATGACATGGATGTCAATTCAATTTTAACTTTCTTACCAATTGTCGTTGCAAATTGCGACATGGAAATCAACAAATTGCCCACGTTAGCATGTTACTTAGGCTATCTAGTAGTCACATCAGCAATTTTCAATGGTAATTGGTGGGAAAGACTACATTGAAATATGGTCCAAAAGTTTATAACTACATTGTCAAAATTGAAAAGTATGGCTGATTAAGTGGAATAATTAATTGTTGACAAGAAAATTATGACAATTGCAATTTCATTATAAGACAATCCAATCAAACCTTAGGCAAATACATATTTTTTGTCATTCTAAATGCATTAGAATTATACCCTCAACCCACACCAAACCCTGTTCAAAGCCATAGTGTCAGAGGAGAGCTTCTCAACTTGGAATAAAAAATTACCAAAAAGAAATCAAGGCCAAGATGAACCTGACAAGTGGCAACCTCCAGCCCCAGGAGTACTAAAAGTTAATATAGATGCCTCGTTTGAAGGTACATGTAATGCCAGCAATTTGCCAAAAGGATATCCAGAGGAGGTGGTGCATCATATTGAAAAAAATTCGAATCCTACCCTGCCTTCAACCTCCAATTGCGACAAAACTCTGGCCAACCAAGATGCCCTCCCAATCCCTACTCCAAATTCAAATGCATACATGGCTGAGAAAAATTTTGAGATAACGCATAACCTGAAAGTCAACAGCACTACCAAGAAGGATAAAACACATAGAGCTACGTCGCCCCGTGCAGATTTGAGAAGTCCAGTCTGGGCCCAACACATACATGGTCTGAACAGAGCAGCTCACAGAGAACATCCTAGCCCAAGTAGAAGGCATACCCGCAAAGGCGCACCCAAGATGCCCAGTAGAGGTCGAGAGATAGACTACGGGAAAGAACCCCTAGATCGAGGCCCCAATGATGCCCGCCCCCTGCCACCTACAGAACCTAATAACCAAGTCAGCACTGTCAAAGTTGACTCCAGAACACAGCCTTCGAGCAGGAGGAATAACCAAATGCCATTTCCATCTAAGAATGCCCGAGCAACAAAGCTAGATAGGATCAGGCCTCACCAGATCAGCAGTGATGACGGGGATGGGTCAGACCAACTGGAGAGGCCACATTCTTTCCAGATCTGCAACAGAACTCGCCCGCCTGAGCTGTACAGTACAGGTGTCGTCCTAGATTGTGGAAAGCTGCCCCTGAGCAGCGGCACCATCGAGGAAGCATCTCCCGCCTCTGCTGCAGCAGAACACGACCTCAGATCCACTGCTGGGAATGGGTCCGACCAAATGGAGATGCCACAATCTGTTCAAATCTGCAATAGAACGCGCCCACCTGAGCTGCACAGTACAGATGTCATCCTAGATTGTGGAAAGTTTCCCCTGAGCAGCGGCACCATTGAGGAAACATCTACCGCCTCTGCTGCAGCGGAACACGATCTCAGATTAACTGGATCTGAATCTCCAGCACAGTAGTAGCATAGAAGAAGCAACAACAATGCCCACCATGGAAGGACTTGCGGATCGAAAGAGAGGGATGGGAGAACGACCTACCAGTACAGCAACAACGCAGAGGAAAGACGCGTCTCTCTTCCCGGCCCATATCTCACCAAACGCACAGCTGCAAGGAACCCTGAACTGGCATTACACCATGCCCCAACCAGAGAGACGACGAGAGCCTTCTTCGGTCCTCAGTAGACACGATCAAGATCTCGGGCTTTTGTTGCTTGCATCTACAGAGATTCATTTGGCCGAATAAGAGATGGGTTTGCAAAGAATATCGAGGTGAGTTTAGCCGAACAAGCAGAGGCTGTAGCTTTGGTTGAAACCCTAGATTTCATCTCTTCTAAGCTCATCCCAAATTCCCTAGAAAAAGAAATAGTACTTATGTCTGATTGTCAAATGCTGGTGGAGAGTGTCCTCTCCTCATATGATTTAAGCTGGTCAGTGCAACCTCTCGTGGACCGGGCCAAGCACAAACTAGAGACTATTTCGGGTCTGACTTTCGCCCACTATGAAATACTAATAGAGTGGCTGATTAGGTAGCTAAAGCCCAGTGCATTTTCTTCCTAGAAAGTGGCCCAATAGGCCCCCCCTTGCTCTTTTGGATTTACTTTGTACTGATGCACGTGCTGTATTTGCTCATATTTTTAGCTAGTAATGATATCCTGCTTTCTCGTTAAAAAAAAAATGCATCAGAATTTCCAAAGAAAGAGAAGAAAAAAAGGTAAGAAATAATTTTAAATCTGGGATCTATAAGAGATAGTATGGTCAATTTAAGGTAAAAGGGGGGTCAAAAGTCAAAAAATGAATGGAAAAAGCGCGATCCTTTATGCAATTATCATTTTCACATAATTGCTCATTTAAATGTTGAACCTAACCTACTTATTTAAATTTGAATTGATGCGAGTAAAATAAGGAGAGAGTATGATGGATTTCTAGAGTCAAGGGTCGTACAATGGTTAGGAAAAAGGAGAGAAAATGAGGTAATTTATAATTGTTTTGATGATATTTTAATTTCAATTTTTGTTGAAAGTTAAATTTAAAATATTTTGGATTTTATATGCAATGCTTCATTCATGAGAAGTACCTAGGTTTATATATATGATACTACCTTCTATTAATGCGTAATAAAAAAATTAATTAATGCAATGCATTTGTCTGCGTGGGACCCTTATGGTAAAATTCATAGGGATAGCTGCATTGGCCCTCCCAACTTTTAACTTACAAATAAAAATGTAGGGATAGTGCCAAGTTCATAAGGACAACTCACTTAAGTACCTTAACTTTTTTTTCTCATTTAGATACCACATTAGAGTAAAATTGATCATTTGAGTGCCATTCTCAACCAATCATCCTATGTGGATTTTTTTATTAATTTTCCATATCCACATGGATTTTTTTGTTTTTGAATTTTTTATTTGATGTCCATGTCAACGCCAAAGTGGGATGACTGGCATCCACGTCGGATTTTTTGGCAAGGCAATTCACCGATGGCACTTAAGTGATCAATTTTTCAAATTTGTGACACTCAAGTGAACGAAAAAAAAAATATTATAATACACAAGAAAGCACCATATGAAAGTTATGGCACTCATTGTGTACTTGCCGCCACATTGGGAAACTATGGATGCTAGAATTCTTGGTTAAATGTTGAACTCTATGGAATCTCAAGTTGCATTTTGGTTACACATACTGATATAGGGGATAAGTACACTATCAGTGCCAAAAGTTGTGTACGGCAATCACTTTGGTGCCAAAAGTTTCCGTCGGATCACTTAAGTGCAAAATTGGAGAAAAAATGATCACTTTTGTGCCACCGGCGAAAGATTCCGACCAAAATGATTACGTGGCTTTTATATTTAAAAAAAAAAAAGTTGCTCGGCTTTTAAATGACGTCATTTTCCATCCTCTTCAAGAAACGACGTCGTTTTGCCGTTATACGTGGACATCCTCGCAAAAACGACGCCGTATAGCTCATACGTGGATTGAGATTAGGGTTAGGGTTTCTTCTTCGCCGCTCGGCCACCGTTGTTCGCTTGCCCACGCTCCGCCATCGTCACTCAACCACCACTGTAGATACTCGACCAGGTGAGTGAGGAGAGAATGAAATTGTTGCTCAAGCAAGAAGTGGCAGGAAGAATAGGAGGCGAGGGTGGAGGAGGAGGAGGAAGAAGAGGGGTCGAAGGTGCCGCTACTGGTGCACTGCCGCCGCCACCGCTGGTGCCATTGTTGGTGCTGCTATTGGTGCGCTCCTGGTGTCGTTCGTTGCTGGTATCGGGGAAGAAGACGACATGCCTCCTCCTCCTCTCTCTCTCTCTCTCTCTCTCTCAATTTGGAGATTTAGGGTTTCGATTTGGGGGAAAGAAGCCAAACGACGTTGTTTTGTGGTTTATATGCTGACTGTACTCTCCGACGAGCCACGTCAGCTTCAAAAATTAATAAAAAAAAAGTGCCACGTCGGATTTCCAGTCAATTTGATCAGAGTTGGCACTATAATGATCGTTTTTCAAAATTTTTGGCACTTAAGTGATCCGACAGAAACTTTTGGCACCAAAGTGAATGCCGTACACAACTTTTGACACTGATAGTGTACTTATTCCCTAATATAGTGAAGAAGTTGTAGGATTACTTGAATGTTTGTTATTCTAGACAAAATAATCTTTCAAGGATTTATGAAGTATCCCGGAATTTTATAAGGTTGATAGAAAGAGTCGGCCACTTACATAGTATTTTACTAATTTAAACAAATGTATGAGGAGCTTAATTCTCTGCTACCCATTACCTCTGATATTAAGAAAATGCAAGAGCAGCGAGAGCAATTGGCTATTATGAGATTTTTGGGAGGACTAAGACCAAAGTATGATGTAGTCCGCTCCCAAATACTTGATAGAGATAAGGTGACTTCACTCACTGAGAAATTTGCTTGTGTCTTGAGGGTCTCACGTGAACCACCTAAGGATGCATTCTCTACAGGTGATAGTTCAACCTTGGCAACCAAAGGAAATCGCGGTGATGATCAAGCTCGTAATGGTGGCCAAAATAGTGGTGGTGGCTGTGATTTTGGAAGATGCTAACCACCCTCATCTAGTAACACTTCTAATGACAAGGGGTAATATTGGATTTGTTTGGACTTGTCATTATTGTGATTTACCTAAACACATTTAGAGATTCCGTTATACACTTCATGGAAACCCCCCTCAATAGGTTGCAATTAATGTAGCCAATGCATTAGAGTCTAGTATCTGTTCGCAATCCTCTAAAAGAGGAAAGGTGATCAAAATGACGCAGAAGCAATTTGCTAGGTACAATCAAATTTAGATTTCCTAGCCGGTTTCATAATCCTCCTCTACAACTACTTTTTTCCATACAAGTAATGCAATAGTGTCTTTCTTTTCCTCTCGCCTCTTGATCATTGATTCAGATGCCTACTGATTATATGACTGAAGTTTTAGGTATCTTTTCTGTCACACCCTCGCCCCACCTCTGGCACGAGAGCATGACCCGACGGGTTAGCATTGATGCCCCAGGCAACGTCGAATGTCCCGAAAGTCTTTTATCTTTAGTTAAGCACATGTGGAAGCGATCATAAATAATCCCCGTACAAACAAACATGGAAGCCAAGCAAGACATATGCAAGCCAAGCAAATAAAAGCAACATATATTCATATACATATTCACATATCAAAAGCTATTTTGATTACATGTTCATCCTAGTCTTGAGCTACTTATTTTTGTTTCCGTACATAGTCAATCAAAAGGTTGGGGTAGCCTAGCTCCTCTACTCGAGTTGCTCCTAAAAGCGGCCCCCATGCTAGATTCATTCCCTTCTTGGACCCATGTTCACCCATCACACACCTAAAATTGTGAGAACAACAAAAGTGAGTCGATGATTCAGTAAGTAGAAATCCCTAATTCTCCTATAGCAACTCGCCATTGATCGTTGGATACAAGGTCACCACCCACTTGTCGATGGCAAATCAATAGCAAGGTTCGTGCCTTGTCTTGCTTATGCATATGAAAGGCTCTCAACCGTCTATTTACCTTCAAGAATCAAATACAAGGAGTTAGTACATATGAACAAACTTTCCAAAGATCCGTGGCTTTTGATCATTTCGGTCATAAAAAGGGATTCTTGCATCTCATGAAACTCATTCAAGCACTAAGTGACCCAATTCAAATATATGCTCAAATTGATGCAATGACTTAACAATACATATAAAACAAATCCAGTTTTTGCAAGCATCACACATGTATCAGTCATGGACCACACGTGAACTTTCATTTTTCTTTTTCAGTATCATATTAGTCGAAATTAATCGACTCTTCTGGTAACAACCAAGTATCGGTCCCCCCCTTGGCAACCGACATCGTCCCAATCTCATTATCAGGATGGCATTCAGGGTGACCCCTAGGCATTAGCCTCACCCGAGCCGGCATCGTCCATGATCTCAATATCGAGACAACATCCAAGGCTTTACCCCAGGCAACCCAAAAATTCATCCGTCGAGCAGATTCAACGGTTAGAGAGAGAGACTCATTTCAAAATCCAAATCTTAACAAAACTCTTTGAAATTTTAAAATGTTGTAAATATGGATGTCATTTAAAACTTTTATGAAGGAAGCATGTCCAAATTCGAAAGGGAATATTTTATAAAAATTCGAGAAAACAACTTGGTTACCGTTTTCACTATACTAGGCAGGTTCTATACGATAATTGATTGAGTGGCCCCCATGTGATAATTAGGTGGCTATCCATATTGCTTCAAATCGAGTATTTCATGAGCTAACCAAGCATATTGAAATCAATTGTCACTTGTCTGTGAGAAGCTTCAAGTTGGAGTTATTTCTACTAGTCATGTTAGGATTAGTGAATAGCTAGCTAATATTTTCACCAAGTCTTTCAGGAATAGTAGGGTCAAGTATATTGTTCTAAGCTCCAGCTCGAGAGTGAGTGTTAAAGTGTGAGGAATATTATGGTCATTAATATTGAGAGGGTTATTATGGTCATTAAATGTTATTTAATTAATAATAACAATGTGAGGAGTGGCAAACCCCAATCAGTTTGTGTGCTCTCCTCTTCTATTCTATATCAATTTCTACATTATTAATATTAAATTAATATTAAATTATTGATCCTAGATCAATAAATGCTTTCTTTCATGATTCACCTTTTGATACTAGTCCTTTCTTCTGTGATTCACTTTCTAACACTAGTCCTTTCTTTATTGAAGAAAACCAATAGACGTTATATTTGAAAATTTTCAGATAACCTCTTTCTCAATCTTTGCATGGATTTCCTCGATTCATCGCAATTCTTTTAGCATACGGGATAGGCATTCTAAACTTAAGTAATGAAAACAAAAGAGGATAAGATTTTGAATGCCTGAGAGTACACAAGGATATAGAGAGATCAGACAAATGGATGTTCCTCTATTCATTGCTATTGCAGACAAGAGGGGAGAGTCAAAATCCATTAACCTGAGAGTTTAACTGCATCTTTAGCATATGTAGCCCAAGTCACCCAGAAAAGTTCCACACCGCATTACAATTATGTGGGCATGCTAACAGGCCAACTAGTATCAAACCTTATATTTGAACAATGTAAAGGATTACCCTTCAGATTGTCTCTAAACTCATTCAATGTAAAGCAAAAAAACAGAGAAATTGACATATGGTATTCATGATTGCTCTGGTACAAAGAAAGAATATGAGATGACATCTTAGTTTGCCCCCATGGACTCACTTCAGAGGAATGAACCTTGACAACCACTTGATTGAAGGTTTTACCATTATATACTCCAATGACGCTTCCAATCATTTCTGGAACAATAGTCATATTGCGCAGGTGAGTTCAAACTGGTTCAGGTTTCTCACCAGGCAGAGCCTCCCTTTTCTGAGCCATGATATGATAGATTTAATGATTAGATTTGTCTTATTAATGCAAGATAAGTGATACAATCAACAATTTACAGTCAGGAGGTTACCTTCCCAAAAACAAGCGTGAACAGCAACCAGGCATATTGAAAGGCAGCATCATCCAAAAGTAACAATAGAAAAGAAAGAAAGAAAGAATTGCAATATGATGGTGTAAAATATGATCTGGACATACAGAACAGGAACAATTTACTTGACACTAAGATTCAGTCTCTAAAATTCCAAGCAAGCAAAATATTTAGGCCTAGAAATTGCACATAGGTCCATGATATCAGTTCATGGACATTACATAGGCGTTTGAGCATTACAGTGTCCAAAGTCCGCTCAATAGAAGATGCATCTTGACCATCCATTGACCAAATACTCAGCAAACCATTTCCCTCCAAAAAAAAAAGGGGATTTCTCCTTCGAGAGAAAATAGTATATTCGAGAGCAACATGTAAGATGGATTCAGTAGGCAAGCAGCACCTTAGGCCATTCACCTGTGGTCCATCTCAATGGTTGTCTGGCTGCTGCTGATTTAACAGCTATTGATCTATGCACCCTAGCTCAAAGGCCCCGCCACCCAATTAGGAGAGGCCAATGGATAAGTGCAAAACCATTTCAGTCATCAACCAACACCCAGGATCACTTGCAACTAGTTGCTCATAGTTCCACTGAATCAAGAGTAACAACTCATGACCGATGATGATTCCACCAGAGGTACTAAACCCCCATACCACGGGGGAGCCATTGAATTGCTCAAGCAACAACTCGAAGCAGATAAACAATCGCAAGAGAGATGCGCAATTTCAGATTCAACAAGCAAAACCACCCACATTCACAGCTTGAAATAATAGACCTCATCAATCGAAAAGGGCATGTGACTTCAGTCTGAACCACAAGACAACTCATCAGGACAGAATTAACGAATGAAAAAAGCATTACCGCCTTGCGCAGCTCCTTAATGAGAGCCATGGGCTTCCTCTTGAGACCTCTCCGGAACCTAACTCACGGGACATCATAACCAACAAAAAGTTGGGGCAAAGAGAAGCCGTCTCCGACTTTGTCTTTCTCTTGAGGCCTATGGTTCTGTAGTCAGAAAGAGTGTAGACGCAGATACCTTCGGCGATCTCGAGCATGGAAGAGCTGACGGGCTCATCGGCGAACATGTCGAGGAGTGGCATCCACGACGCCTCTGAAGGAGAACTTCTTGAAAGTCCTCTTCTTCGGCTGCCCCGCGAGGCCTGCATGACCAGATAGTACGCACCATTGGTAGTCAATCTCACCGGCTTCTCCCCAACGACGAAGAAGAAGAGATCACCATTGTTTCTCCGCGAGCTCGAATCAGAAAGCTCTGTCTCGCCGGAGAAGCTCAGGGCCGGAGGTGGAGGTAGGGTTTACCGGTGAAATGCAGAGCAGCGTAATCTTTTTCGAGAATTTGCAATTTGGGACATGTGACTCTCGTATTTACTTCAACGTCCTTGGGCTCAGGCTTGTATTGTATCTCTCGTATTTCCCTCTCCCTCCCTAACTTGGAGTGTCGGATTGCTAGAACGAGGAGGGGCTGGTCGCTTTTTAAGGTGTCTGTCAAGAAAACTCAATCCAGAAATTAAGAGTTGGACTATTTAATATGGTATCACTATATGAATTCCGAGATGCGGGATGTGGAATACTTTAACGCGATTTTCACGTACAAGTCAGATTAAGAACGGCACGTGACTAATAATGCAAAATAGACTAGGCCAGAGTTCTTGTTATATGAGGAATTACCCAATAATTTTTTGAATTGGACAATTTAAAATCGTTAAAGGAAGCATACATAATCAATTATTGGAGATTCTTTTTTTTTCCGAAAAAAGTGATTTAAGATTTTACTTGGCATCTCAACTCTTTGATTATGAACAAGCTCTCTTGCGCCGTCTCAAATTTTCATGTGGAAGAGAGTTATTTTCACTATTGCCGGAAGTGGCTCTAACCAAACCTGTTGAACCGATTGTAATCGTCTTATTTGGTTTCTTTTCCTTCAAATTTCCCTAAATTTTGTATCATCTCTTGTTTGTTGACTTTCGATAGACTTCCAACATCGAATAGAGTCCGAAGAAAGGTTTCAAATTCACTGATCGGGCATCACTTGCAACTAAGAAAATTGAATCCAAGGAACTGTTCGAGTGCGATATCTTTTCTTTAGTCAACCGATGGGTATTTTAACTATGTTTTATCAAGAGACACTCTTGGGTTTCGCTGGGTCAATCTGAAATTGAAAGGTGAAGATTTCAAGAAACTATTGTTCAAGCTAGACCACGAGGAGTGCCCGCATCGAAACGACAATTATCTCATGTGTTTTCTATTTTGCTTCAATCGGGACATTGCAATATGAAATCAAGTTGCACGGGTTACATTTGATAATCCGAAATAAAATTCTTCAAACCATGTCGTTCGTGGGAATGACTCAATCTCTCCAGTAAAACAAGCCAATATCGTTCACCACTTACAAGTAGGTCTCGAGAAACTCGACCATATATTTACTGTAATCCTGGTTAATGAGGCTTCCTATGTCAATGCAGGCGTGACAGAAGGAAGAGTTTCCGTCCATATGGGAAAAATTACACATAAAAAAAGGAATTTATGCAGATATACAACTTATCGAACTTATATAGTAATTTTGCAGAGGAAAAATGAACCATGGAGAAGGTACATCTACAACTTAAAGCCCAAAAACCTTTCAGGTTTTGTACCTCTTGAGATAGATTCCTCTGCTACCATTTGTCCCTTCATCTATCAGGTGGATGTTACTCGCAAAGATCGCTCCCTCACAAAATTTCGAAATTAAATGTCAAGATCAAGAATGAGCTATCAACTAAAAAAAATTGAAAGGATAAATCAATGAAGTTAATGGTTTATTAAGGAAGATTAACGTTATTAATCAAGGTCAAAGTGATAAAGAATCAATATAATAACAACCTGACCAGAAGAATCGCGTCTCCTAAGGCAAGAACATGGCATCAGATATAAGTCCAAAAACTTGATACGGCTAAATTTCAAGGCATTGTCCTTATTCACAATAATTCTAGCTGCGAAGTGAGCCTGGAATCCATGAAATTTTCCTATATGGTCCTGTTATTCACTCTAAAAGAGCTATATTACCTCCCTTTTCCCTCAATGTTCTGCAAAGCCTCAAACACAGTGGTTTACATGTCTGTTACACACTCCTGAGCTAAGAGAGCTTCCTTGACGATAATAGTATGGAATAACAATGCTTGTCTCTTCTTCGATATTTAAAATCCCACTTTGAAATCGCAGCGGCATTAATTCAATGTAAAATTATTATGGTGCAGTCAACATAAATTCTCACGACACGATAGTCGCCATTTTCAACAGTTCAAAGATATTTTCCCAAGAGGACTCATAGCAGGTATTAACCAAAGTGCTAAGCAGTACCACTCTGTGCATTGAAAAAAATAAGAAGAAGAAGCAGCAGTATCAGCTCATATCCCAACAGCTTGCCCATCTGATGCAGGAAACGACTGAGACTGTACATTTAGTACGCAAAAACAGAGCCACACACAAAAAAGTTACAGGGACAGTAGGTCAATCTATCTTCTGAATATTAGGAGGCAGCAGACTACTTTATTAACAGAGTAATGTCAAATAATTCATTTAGCAAAGAAGTAAGACCCATATCAAGTTTTACAGTGTGCTTGAGCCTATTGAGGAAGCTAAAAACACGGAATCAAGAATCTAATATAGCACATTGTCATTCTTTTTGAGCAAGATCTTCTTGAGGGCATGAAGATCGAAAGAAAGTTCTTCAAGTTCTAAAATAAAAAGTCCTTTCTCATCAGGAAAAAGGAAATAAAAAATGATAACATTTTTAATGAAAGCCTATCATTCAAGAAGTTAACATCCTACAATTTTCAACACACATTTGATCGGTTTACATACAACATGCATTCGAACGCATAAAAGCTTATACTTGTTATTTACAATTTCCTGGCATAATGCTTTTTAGTTATGCGCACAAGCTTTAAAAATACTGAAGATAAGTCAACAATTTTGGAACACCGTGGAAACTCTAAAGAAACAGACGAAAAGTTATAACATGGACAGCAATTCACAAAGAACTAATCTACAAGGAAACATCCAGCAAACAGAGGCAATTTTAAAAGTTTTGGATGCAAGAACCTACTAAGATGATTCTATGCTGCAAAAGCTATCTGGCATTTTGATGGCACATTTCTATTGTCTATGATACTCACCATGCTGCATAAGGATTTCAACATATTGTTCTGGTTTCATCCTAAAGATCGAGTTTTCCATTATGAGATTGTCTTATGTGGAACACATTAAGTCACCTCTGCCTCTGCAACCAGTCATCTCCAAATCTGCACATTGATTGTGCTCAAAGTCAAACCGATAGATGTGAAATCACATGGGTAAAATCGTTAAAAAAGCAAGACCTATTCACAACCTCAGTTGCTAACATTTACAAAGACTTTCGCACATCAGTCATCGTAGTTGCTGTCTACCACAGCTGATATAGCTGACATCCATGCTCGTACCCCACTTTGGGCTTCCTTCTTTGCCAACACTTCCCGTTTGCCAACAGCGTGCTTTGAAACTACATATTCCATCAGAACGTGTCCAGGCGATTTAAATGTAGAATCATCAGGCTGAATTGCAGCTTCCATCATTTCCCTGAAGGTTCCTACCATGTCCCTAACTCTTCATCTAGCATGTAGAGTCCTAGCACACTATTATAACTTAACTGATCTGTTAGGAGTCCTATTTCTCTCATCTGATTCGCAATTTGCAGGGCCTTATCTGCTAGGGCCTTATCTAATTTAACATGATTGCTTATGTGAACTCATTGGCATCCCCCTTGTGCTTCATTCTGGCAAAGAGCTGTTTGGCTTGTTCAACCGTAGACCTCTCACTGTACAGATCAATCATACAATACAATGAGAAAACATCAGGACCTACCTCTGACAACCGCATTCTGTATGTTTCTTCTGCTTCTCTCAAATAAACCGACTTTGGTATAGATTTTGATCAGGGAGTTGTATATTCCATTATTTCCTGTCAAGCCTGCTTCTTTCATATTGTTGACATAACCATGAACTTCCTGAACACTTCCGGCATCAGCACAAGCACTTATTAGTACACCATACACAACGACATCAGGTAGTGTATTACACTGAATCATCTCCCTGTAAAGTCCCTCTGCCATTTCTAATTGCCCTCAAAGCACAATAGGGAATGCGATCTTTTACTAAACCCATCTCCTACACCTTCCTCAAACAGGGCAGTGCTCTGTATGGAAAATCAGCACCAGCTAAGATTTGTATAATGGAACCGTAGCTACATTTGTCGGGAGATATCCCTTGGCCTTCCATGCTATCAAAAATGTGACATGCTTCATTATAATTTTTTGCTATCCCATAAGCTTTAATTATCACATTGTACTCAAGAACTGTCTGCCTTCTCTGCTCTTGGCAGCAAAGGAAAAATCTCTCAGCCTCAGAATTATAACCACGTTCTCCATATGCATCGATAGTGGCTGAACAACACTTAAAACTCATATTCCCTTCAAGATGAAAACTCCTGAACCATAACCATGATTTTTCGAGCATCCCAGCTTCTATGTACATTCTAAGAAGTGCTGATTGTGTGTATTCATCCATTTCACACAAAATTTCTTCAGCTTCATGAACCATTTGCCTTATGGAATATGCATATGGAAGAATGCCATAACTCACCAGGTCTGGTTTAACGCAGGCATCTTTCATCATTCTAAAGTGAGCTCCAGCCACTCTTAACTTTGTCATGCTTAGTATAAATGGAAATCAGTATATTATAAGTTCTTGTATCTAGCACTCAACCGAGCTCCTCCCTCTTCTGCATCAGCATATCTACTTCTTTTGATGGCCATTTTTACCATTCATGTGGATCACTGGGTTATAAATAAATGTAGTAGGTGTTATCCCTTCTTTAAGCATCTGCAAGAATGTTGCAGATGCTTCTTGAAGTTCCCTAGCTTTACCATTATTATCAATCAACGTGTTATATGTATGCGAACTTAAACATTCTCTCGTTCTCTCCTTGTCCCATCGACTCTCAGCTTTAGTGATTCACCTAAAGACCATCTTCTGAAGAAGTCCTCAGCCTCGTGAAACTGTCCACCCTTCTTGTACATTTGGATGACAGTCCCCTTTGTCACCTCGTCAGGTTCAATCCCTTGCTCGCTCATTCTTCCAAGCCAAACGAGTGGCACTTCTCTCCGCCCACCTTTGCTGTAAACATCAGTAAGTGCACCATAAGACGAGCTGATTGGGGCGATCCCTTTGTCATTCATCTCATCCCACAAATGCTCTATATGCCACCACTGATACGCCTTCCCCAGAATCTTGAGCATGATGTTATAATGAATTACATTCAACTCAAAACAACCTTCTGCTTGAAGCTATGTTTTGGTCGACTGAAGAAATACGAGACTAGAATAATATTTATGAACCTATATATATATATATATATATATATATATATATATATATATAAAGGAATATATGTGATTCAAAATTGAATATTCCGAGAAAAAAAACTGGCTAATCACACAATCTAAAGCTCCAAACCCAACTGTCTGCACGAGACCAAGTCCGAATAATGGCCATTTTCCGTGGATGAAGCAGTGTTCCGTGTTCAGCCATGTCACCGCTCGCTCCTTTTCTAACAATGACGTGCCGTCTCCTTCCAAATGGAGTCAAAGTAGACAGTGATCTTTGGGGTGGACAGGGCCCACCTAAGTTTCGATTAGCCCGGATTAAATGGTTTCGGGCCCATCGTCAGAAAAATTTTAACCCACCCCCCGGCCCAAAAAAAAAAAAAAAGAAATATATTTACACCCGCATACATAGCGGTAGCTTACATTTTTTATTTTTTTGGGTAGTTTATATTTAATAGTGTTATGTTGTAACTGGGATATAAAGTGCTGGATTTATTATTTTTATAGAATAATGCTTAGTTGACCGTCACGTCCACTGTAAAAATATGGAGTGGCGATTAAAAATGGGTCACAAATATTTTTATGAAAACCGTTGACGTCCTCAACTGATTTCATTTTTACTCTATATTTGTTCTTTTTTTTTTCGAGATTTGTTTAATTCTTTAATGCAAGCTCAAATTGAGAAACAAATCAAAGTAATAATATTCACACAATAAGAAAAAAAAATCCTCTTCAAATGATAAGAAATATATGAAGAACTCAGTTGTAACTTTTAAAAAAGTAGATATTATTCTCTGGGCAAAGAAAAAATTACTTAATAACTTAAAAAAGGAATGTAATTATCTTTTCTTTGGCAAAACATGTAATTATGTTATACGCTTTGAACTTCCGATTATTGTAGGATTTTGTAATTGAATAATTCATAACTATGGAGAAAAGTTCGTTAATCTCTACTTTTGTAATTGCAAGAAAGCAAGAGGTACTCAATGTTGTTGAATTTTAGATAATCTCAACTTTTCTTATGCATACTTGATAACAGTGGTCTTAATTTTAGATTACCAAAGAGTCCTTCTAGAGCAATTTGATTTGGAAGAAAGAATTGAGAAGCACAGTGATTTTTATTATTAGTTGCAAAGACAACGTTTCAAGATTTTTTTTCATTTTTCAAATTTGATAGATCTATTAACAATTTCTTTTTAGTAGGTAATAATATCTTTTACTTGTAATTATCTATATTTTGGAATTTAATTTATTTTTTCTTTCATCATATTCAAGAAAATTGATTGTATAGGCCATTTTATGATTTTGTTTCTCAATTTGAGTTTGCAATAAGGAAACATAACCAAAAAAACAAAGATTATAAAATGGAATTCATCAAAAGTTGTTTATGGTCCATGTTTGACTGTCACTTTGTCATTTCACGAAGGACGGTCATCTGAACAGGACCCATTTTTATAAGGAAAAGTTTCAAAAAAGTTTTAAATCTATTACATATGAGTCAATCTATTCATAAATCTTTTGATAATGTCAATTTAGTCCTAAATTTTTTAGTTGATGCTAATTTAGTCATAGACCTTTTAATGATGCCAATTGAGTCCTAAACCTTTTAAACTAATACCAATTTAGTCATAAACATCTCGATTTGGTGACAATTCAATCATTCTAGGTAATTTTGATTGGATATTGTTGATGTAGATGTCGGCTTGTTTACGTGGTATCGCGACATTGAGGTAGGTAATATTTAATAATATTTTATTATTATTATTATTTATTATTATTATTTTCTTGTTTTCTTTCTTGCTTTCTCTCCTTTCTTCTTCACTTTGCCAGTGATCGGCCACCGACCATAGGCAATGGCCAGCCATAGACCATGGCCGAGTGGGCTAGCCTTGCCTGGCTATGGCAAGGCCAGGCCTTGCGTGAGGCTGGCCTTAGCCTTGTCGAATCTAGCTCGAGCATGGGTTGCCCCAATAAGGGTTTTCCTCACCAAATTTGGCTTGTGGAGGACAACCCTTGCCTAGGCAAAGGCAAGCCCTAGCGAGGGCTCCCCTCACCAAATCCAGCGATGCTTGACAAGGCCGACTGTCACATGACTCCCTGAGGCTATCCTTGCCTAGGCGAGGATTGACCTCACCCGAGCCAAATCCAGCAAGCTTGACCCTTGTTGGGGCTCAGCCTCACCATGGCTAAGTGAGGCTAGCCAACTCGACTGAAGAAGAAGAAGAAGAATAAGAAAAGAGAAGGGGAAAAAAAATCAAAACAATAAAAATAAAATCAAAAAATTATTAAAAATTACTCACATCAGTATAGATGATGCTACATAAGAGAGCCGACATCCACATCAATAATATCCGACCATGGAAATGAATAAGACATCTTAATTTTTAAGTTAAAACATTATAACTAAATTGACACGCGTCTAAAATGTTTAAGACTAAATTAGTATCTATGTAACACGTTGAAGAATTTTTTGATACTTTCCTATTTTTATGTATCTTGAAACCGTAGTACTTTAAAGTTGATTGGGAGGACTTTCGGCTAAAATTTTTTTCCAAGGGTACAGTTGATTGCTGTCTACAAAGCCACCCGAAAATGGGGATGGTAGCACATCAAGGAGACGAAACGTCCAAGTACACTTCAAGAGAGATATTATTTCACCCATAAAAGAAAGGATTTTATTTGCATGGGGGAGAATCAGAGCACAATCTCCAAGATGATATTCCACCATTGCACGTCATTTTGATTGACATTTAGGGAAAAGGAAAAATTGATCAAGCACTAGCGACCTTGCTCGTGGCACGTCAATTCGCCGCCATCATGTACTGCAAAACCTAAAGGACGACCAGAAAGAAAGACTCATCAAAAGACGAACGATGACGGACGACGACCTACGAAGTCCGGCGTATTTCACTCGCGCTTCCACGACTCAATGAGTTTGGCCAACGCCAACCGAGATGACCCACCGGGGCTCAGCGCAGCCTCAGCTTCTTCCTTCATGGCAAGCACTCGCTCTCTCACGATCTCGCCCTCCTCCCTCTCCATCAACTCTCCGACTCGCTTCTCCACTTCTTCCGAGCTCACCAGCCCGTCCTCTAACACGTCCACCGGCAGGGCGATTTTCATCTCCTGCACCAGCACCACCTTGTTGTGCCCCTGCTCCGCGTAGAGTGGCCACGCCAGCATCGGCACGCCCGCGCGCACAGCCTCAAGCACCGAGTTCCACCCGCAGTGAGTCACGAACCCGCCCACCGAGGGGTGGTTCAACACCGCCACCTGCGGGGCCCATTTCTTGACCACAAGCCCCCTCTCTTTGGTACGTTCCAAAAAGCCCTGCGGAAGCAGGAAGCTCAAGTCCAGGTCGGCCACCGTCGACGACGTAGCGGCCTTTTGGTTCTTGTCATTTGTCGGGTTACGGACCACCCACAAGAACCGGTGACCGCTCCTCTCCAGCCCCAACGCTATTTCCTTCAGTTGTTCCACCGTGAACACGCCCAAGCTCCCGAAACACAGGAACACAACGCTCCCTCTAGGCTGCGAGTCCAGCCACGTCAGAGACTCTGGCGATCTGCCATCGTCGTGTCCCCTGCTAGAGGTCTGTGGCCCGATGCAATAAAGCGGCGGAGTGGGCCCGTTGGGCACACATTCGCCGTCCACGATGGCTCGTATAGCTCTTGGCTCGAGCTTCTCGAAGGTGTTGACTATGATCCCGGTCGAAGTCTGCATCTTCAGGGATGAATCCAAGAAGCCTTTGTAGGCCTCGTCATAGCGATCTTGCAATGGCTTGCAAACATCGGAGGGCGGTATCGACGGTGTGCCGGGGACATCTATGGGGGCATCGAAGTCTTTAATGCTTTTGTCAAACTTGTCGTGAAGAGTTGGGGTGTAGAGGAAGAAGTTGAGGAAACAGGCGCCGGAAGTGAAGAAATAGTAACAGGGGATTTTGAGCTCATGCGCAACGGCGACGGCAGGGGCGCAGAAGAAGTCGATGATGAAGCCGTGAATTATGTGGTTTTTTGAGATAGAGGTGAGGGTATGGTGGACATTGGGGTTGTTGAGGCGGAAAAGCTCGAAGGCGAGGGTCCCGTGGTGGGGGGAGTTGGTGGAGAAATCTGGAGGGAGGGTGGTTGCAGGGAAGAAGTGGAAGACGATGGAGGGGGCGGTGGCGGAGACAGAGGTGATGTAGGCGGTGGTGGAGCCGGCGTCGTAAGCTTGGTTGGTGATGAGGATGTGAATGGAGAGGGAAGGGCGGTAGGTGAGGAGGAGCTTGCCGAGCTCCACCATGGAGATGAGGTGGCCGATGGCCGGTGACGGATACAGCACGACTGCTTCTTCCATTACTTGGGCCTATTGTTGTTCCTTGAGCGACATTGACAGTTTTCTCTGTAATGACACACACAAAGAAGGAGTAAATGAATTAGAGTGGTTCAGTTGGCCAAGGAGAGAGCCCCTGGAAGACTACGCTAATGATGGAAACTCACAATTCTTCGTATCACATTGGGGGTATTTCATTATAATTAAATAAGATGGAATACTTTAAAAAAAAAAAGACGATGGAATACTTATTTAGGGATGTACATGAATATCAAATATAATCTTTATTTTCTTCTTTATAGATTTGAGCCAGATCGCCTATTAAATTTGGACTATTAACTAGCGGTTCTTATTTTTCCAACGCTCCCCTCCAAGCTAGGGATTTTATTATCTTTAAATGGCTGACAAAATTTATTGAGAATTCCTGTTTGTACGGTCAAAGCATGAGCCCAATATTGTTAAAATCTGGATCCTTGAAAATGTTCATCTTACAAAATGCGACAGTTTAAATTCATTTTGATATATGTACTAGATTTACGGAATATCTGTTCTAAAATAAGGTTACTTAAGTGCCATTTAAAAAAAATGATCACTTATATGCCAACTTCGATGAGGATCCATGGAAATTCGACGTGGCCATGTCTTATTAATGTATTAATCTGACGTGGCTTGTTAGCGTGTCTACTCAATATATAAACTTCAAACAACATTGTTCAGAATATTTACCCCAATTAAAAACCCTAAATCAGTAAATTGAAGCAATTTCCAATGTCGAACCCTAACAACCATTCAACCCAAAATCCAAACCCTAACTCAATTTGCCCCAAAATTTGAAAACTCAATCTTGCAAATGGAGTGTAGAAGCTTATGAGCCTTTCACCAATTATAACAAAGGCTCAAAGTGCAAATATTTCAAATGGGTTGATGTCAAATTCTAAGTTCAAGCGACAAAGGTTATCTTGGAGTGAAGAAGGAAGTTTCAAGGCTTAAAAGGAAAAAAAAGTGTTATTGAATGGTGATTGCATTGTTCTGTTGTTTGACCTATCTTATCCTGAAATGTAGTGTAAGCAATGAGAAGAAATTTCTCAATTCGCCATCGTTGAAAACTTGTGAAATATGTAATTGTATTAGGGTAATTTGTAAAATTATTTGTGTTATTGGCTTGCTAAAATTTTTGGTGGAAAGCAAACCCATATGCAGTGGAAATGCGATTGCAATTCAATTAATGATGGGTTGTTTACCATGTGATGCAATTGATCTTCATTGCTGCAATTTTTGGTCTTTTGGTGGAAATGTGATTGAAAATCAATCCTTGTGAAATTAACAATTCCTCTTACTTAGTTGTGTATTATGATTCCTGTATAATTTGTTAGTTTGCTGTAATATTTGTTGCAAACGCTAGTAAAGTTAGCAAGTGGTAACAAGTTCGTGAGTGATTGACATAGCCATACTAAGGCAACAAAGAAAAGGGAAAATGGTAACAGGATGTTTGTTCTCGTGACCGTGTGGGGATAAGAAGTTGCTGTTCTTGGTCTTCATATGAGAGAAGAGCCGATGGAATCTCTTTCCTAGTGAGGGTATGCATGGTAGGGAGTTAATAGCTATTGAGGCTACTAGTCGTCCTATGGCTTAGGTGGGTGATGGGTTTGTTGCCCTAAAGATTTACAAACTTCCGCTTTCACTAATAAGGAAGGAAAGGAAAGGACTCTTCCAAAAGAATGACTCTTAGTAAGATCTAAGAACTCTTGATCTTTCTGTCCTTAAGATAGAGGATCGACCAAGCCATTTCAAAAATAGATTGGGGAGAGAGCTTAGAGGTGTGCACTGAAAGGGGGATCTTATGTCATATGCTGCTCGAAGGCGAGAAGAAGTTTCATCGAATGCTACTTTCCTCGATGAGGGACCACCTAGATCGGATTAGAAAGCAGTGGACTACTCCCAGTTATCGACTTCAAGCGGGGAAAGCTAATTCAGTAGTTGATTTGGGAACGAGTCGAGCATTTGAAACAGGAGAATAAAGGCTTTTGAAATATATCATCTATCGGTTGAAAGAACCTTCTTCGTGGAAGATGATATATTAAAAATCCCAAAAGCCCCTGACCTTAGAAAGTTATAAATAATGATTGTTTGAATACCAATTTTTGTTTAAAATGATTAGTTCAATGCTAGTTATTATTGAAAAGTGATCTCTTTAATGCCAAGCACACACCGGCACAAACAAGTGTCGGAGTAGTTTGTTACTTACACCAGCTGCACAAACACTGCTAGTGTAGTCACAAACCAACAACACTAGTAGTCCCAAAATAAACTTGCACTAGCAGCACAAGACCAAGCAAGCCAAAAGCAAGATGAAAAATGGGCATTGGCAAAAGAATAGACAAAACCAGCAAGATCAATTGGCCGGTGCAATCTTAGTAGCGTTTTGCTTGTATCACCTACAAAAAGAAGTGTATCACAAGCCCAATGCACCATGCCAGTACAAACCAGCACAAACCAACAAGACAAAAAATGGAACTGGTAATAGCATAAACAAAATAAACATCATTAATATTGATATTCAATTTGTTTCTTACATTTTGTCAATCTAACTAATAGTTGAAAAATACTGATGTGTGTATTGGTTGTTCTCTATAGATACAATAAGTCTATTTATATACATCAAGAACTTAGTTGGAAATTAAACCTATTTAATAGGTAGTTGGTAGCTAATAGATACAACTATCACTAATTAATTGTCAGACAGCTAACACTAATTAATAGCAACACATTCCAACACTACCCCTCAAGCTAGCTTGAAGATATCTTCCATAGACAACTTTTTCACTAGATGGTCGAATTGTCTTCTATGTAGTCCCTTGGTTAGAATGTCAGCAACCTATTCATCACTAGAAATATATGGCATACAAATCAGTCCGCTAGCAAGTTTTTCTCTAATGAAGTGTTAAAAAACTTCCACATGCTTTGTCCATTCATGTAACACGGGATTATGAGCAATTGCAATTGCTGCCTTATTACCGCAATACACTTTCATAGGTTGAAACTCTGGATCCGTAGTTCATCCAAGATACCTTTAATCCACATAACTTCACAGACACCATGAGCAACTGACCGATACTCAACTTCAGCACTACTTCTTGCCACCGCACTCTACTTTTTACTCTTCCAAGTAACTAAGGGTGCGCATGGTAACGCTTCTTGGCTGGAGAAGAGTTTCTTTTCAGAAATAGTTCTTTTCTATTTCTATTCCGAGGAACAATTTTTGAGTAAAATAAAGTATTTGGTAACTATACAAAATTCCTACTCTAGAAATAGAAAAAGAATAGAAATGCGTTTGGTAAGAAATATTTTTTTTTTGTATTTATTCTTTTTTTATTCTTGCTCACAGATCGCCGACCGCCGACGGGCGGCGGTCGACGGCCGGCGATGGGCGGGCGGCGGTGGGCGATGGCTCCAGGCGGTTGGAGGTGGCTGCAGTAAGAGAGAGGAACAAAAGGAAAATAAAAAGGAAAATTGGCTTATTTCTAGAAATTATTCCCGGGAACAAGAAGTAACTTTTTTTTGTTTCTCGTTTCTGCTCCAAATCTATTTCCAAGCTACTTTTCTATTCCGGGGAATAGAAAAACAAGTTGACGTTACCAAACGGATTTCAGTTCTTTTTTTTTTTTTTTCCGGGGAACAAAAGAATAGAAATCGGGAGGAACAGAAATGTTACAATGCAGGCCCTAAATTTCCACCAACAAATGTGCAATAGCCCAAAGTAGATCTCCTATCCATAATGCTTCTAGCCCAATCTGCATCAGTGAACACCTCAATTTCCAGATGTCCATGTTTCTCAAACATTAGACCCTTACTAGGACTTTCCTTCAAGTAGCGTAGAATTCTATATACTGCTTCAAAATGCCTTGGCCCTGGTGAGTGCATGAATTGGCTCACCATACTTATAGAAAATGCTATGTCAGGTCGAGTGTGAAATAAATAATTAAGTCGATCGACAAGCCTTTGATACCTTTCTCAATCTATCACTTCTTCAACCTTGGTTGGTTCAAGTTTCAAATTTGGCTCCACGGGTGTCTTCGGTGCTTTACATCCTAATAAACCTGTCTCTTTGAGCAGATCAAGCACATATTTGCGTTGGTTAACAAATATGCCCTTCTTAGATCTCGCAAATTCTATTCCAAGGAAATATTTCAAGACATCCAAATCTTTAACTTCAAACTCTTCAACTAGCTTCTCTCGTAAGCTTTCCAACTCAACTTTGTCATCACCAATCAGTATTATATCATCAAATAGACAATTAGAATGGCACGCTCACCTTCCTTCGAGTGTTTATAGAATAGAGTGTGATCCCCTTGACTTTGGTGATGGCCAAACCTTTTAATCACCTTCTCGAACCGTTCAAACCACACTTTTGGTGATTGTTTAAGTCCGTACAATGACTTTTTCAATATGTAGACTTTGCCTTCATTTTCTGCAAAACCTGGGGTCAAACTCATAAACACTTCCTCCTCTCAAGTCACCATTCAAGAACGCATTCTTTACGTCTACCTAGAGTAAGGGCCAATCAAGAACAGCAGCCAAATATAGTAAAATCCGAATAGAATTTGTCTTGGCAACTGCGGCAAAGGTCTCCTAATAGTTAATTCCACAAGTCTGAGCGAACCCCTTCGCCACTAGCCTTGCTTTATATCGTTCAACACTCCCATCAGGTTTACATTTTATAGTAAATACCCATTTATAGTCAACAATCTTTTTTCCTTCAGGTGCATTGACCAATTCCTAGGTGCCATTTTTCATAAGTGCCCTCATTTCATCCTCAACCACCATCTTCCACTTTGGATCCTTCAAAGCTTCATGGATATTTCTAGGAATAAATATGTGAGACAAGTTTGACACAAACGCTTTATGATAATGAGACGGCTTTTGATATGACACGTGTTTTGATATAGGATACTGAGTACATGATCTAACCATTTTCTAAGAGCTATAGGCATATCAAGATTTAAAGTATTAGAATTAGAATTTGAGACTGGAATGGGGGGAAAAATGTACTATTCGAATCACCTAATGACGAAGGCAAGGAATCATCCCCCGGGGTTGCAGACAGATGAGGCTCCAAGATAAGGCTTTGGTCTGCAACCTTTTGAAGAGTTTTTCTTCTAGTATAAACCTGAAGCTTGGCCTTATTGATCACATTGTGATCTTGAACCTTTTCTCCCCTTGTTTTTGACACATCAAGATTCGGCAAAGGTATTTCCAAGGACTCAAACAAAGGAGTGGGAAGGACATGAGAGTTTGAGTGCCACAAAATCTCTTCACTAATTTTGGCATTCTTCCCCTAAAGAGATTTATTGGAAAAAAAACAATTAGGACTCAATGAATGTGACATCCATGGTGATATAGGTTTGCCAGTATGTGGATTATAATGTTTTATAACCTCTTTGGTTTGGTACATACCCCATAAACACACACTTTTCAGCTCGAGGATCTAATTTCGATTGATACTGACTTGGAAGGTGGACAAATGCAATGCAACCAAACACCCTTAGAGGAACATTAGAAAAAATACGGGCAGTGGGGTACACTTGTTTGAAACAATTTAAGGGAGTAGTGAAGTTTAACACCTGAGTAAGCAACCTATTAATTAGATAAGATGCTATTAATACAGTTTCCCCCCATAAGTATTTAGATACATGCATTGAAAAACTGAGGGCATGAGATACTTCAAGGAGATGACGATTTTTGCGCTTAGCAATCCCATTCTATTGGGGTGTCATGCGGCAAATTGATTGGTGAATGATGCATTTTTCTCTCAAAAAAACTCCCCAAATACTAATTATAATACTCAGTGCCATTATCCGTACAAGAATATTAATAGTAGTGCAAAAATGGGTCACAACCATTTGATAAAAAGTTTTGAACAAAGACTCAACTTCAAACTTAGCACTCATCAAGTATGTCCAACACAAATGGGTATGATCATCTATGAATATGACAAATCGTCGTCTCCCGATTTTTTTTGGCAAGGGTGAAGAACACCAAACATCGCTATGGATTAAATAAAATGGTGATGATGCATGATACTGATTTGGACTATAATGATTACGATGACTTAAAAAAAAAAAAAAGACAATTGTCATAATGAAGTGAAGAAACATCCACACATTTGAACAACCGAGGAAACAAATGTTTCAAGTATCCAAAACTAGGATGACCCAACCTATGTGCCAAATCATTACTTTTTGTTGAACAGGGGAAGAGCTGAAAGTTCCATGTGTCTGAGCTTTTTTATCAAAGACAAACTCTTCAAAGTAGTAGAGATCATCCCTCATCCTAGCATTGCCAATTTTCTTCCCCGAGATTTGATCCTGAAACTCACAATAGGGAATCAAAAACAACAACACGACAGTTGGACTCTCTAGAAAGTTTACTAACAGATAATAAGTTACAAGCACCACCCGTCGCGGTGGCCCCACTGAATAAGGCCCCGTTGATCCTTGCCCTCAAGGTGAGGGGCTCGAAACCCAGTGGAGGCGCTTGGTGCCTTAACTGCTTGCACGGGGTGGCGGTTCCCTCGTGCGGCCCTATGGTTTGCCCACCAGCTACCGGCTGTACGGGGTTCCCTGGGTCACCAAAAAAGAAAAAGTTACAAGCTAACTTGGGAACATGCGGTACATTATGAAGTGTAATAAAATCACAAAGTAGAATTGATCATTTGTCTACAATAGATGAAAAACTCCCATCGACAATTCAAATTTTTTGGTTGCCGAGACAAGGAACATAGAATGTGAACAAATATGGAATATTAGTCATATGATCTGAAGCCCCTGAATCAATTATCCAAGCCAAATAGGATGAGATTTAGTGGACTTTGTGAGAAGCGATAGGGGGTTAGACTGGATGGTTGATGATTCTTCTGACATAGTGACCAAATGATCAAAGGGAAAGATTAAAAAAAAAAAATCACCGGAGGTAAAGGACCTTTGTGCTTTGATACCAAGTTGAAAAATACTGATGTGTGTATTGGTTGTTCTCTGTAGATACAATAAGTCTCTATTTATATATATATATATATATATATATATATATATAGATATAGATATATATATCAGAACTCAGTTGGAAATAGAATCTATTTAATAGGTAGTTGGTAGCTAATAGATACAACGATCACTAATTAATTGCAATGACAGCTAACACTAATTAATAGCGACACAATCCAACACTAATAAAAGAAGAACATCCAACTTCCCTTCCCACCAAACGGTATTAACCAAAAACATAGGCAGTGCGTTCATCAGTCAAGCTCCCCATCTCAACCAAAAAACAAATATCATATCTAGCACCCTCTCATTTGTTAAAATGCCCAATCCTCCCCCCCACCCCACCCCACCCAAAATTCATTTTTCTTTTGATGGACTTTTGGCTAGATTCATAAGCCTTGTACTCTTTCTAACTACAACTAGATGTGCAGGTTGTTAATATCGGCCTTCCTATCCCATGTATTTTTTTCTTAGTAGCAACCATATTCTTTCTATGAGAATTTAAGGTCATTTCATAGGAGTTATCTGTAATGCTCTTTAGTGGTGATGTTGTTAGCTATTTTTGAGTCGTCGGCATCAATTGGTTGAGATGAATGAGGTGCTACATTCTTCGTTATGGCTATTTGAGAGCTACACCCAATGTCATCTTCTTTGAAGCAATCACTCTTATCTTTGGACCTACCGCTTGTGTTGTTTATTTTGGAGCATCATTGCGTGGATTCTAACTGGCTTGTGCTTCACTTGACTTTGGTTAGTTTCTTCTTTTAGATGCAACCCATTACCCTTGACTTGGGCTACCTTGAGAGATCAACACCTCCGAACTTCTCCCAAGTTACAACAACATATTCATATTGTCAACAAAGTTCAATAATATAAATTTCATGCATGAGACTTATAAAACTTACATTCAAAATATTCATTCCAATATTGAAGTTCGTATAAAGACTATAACCATATTAACTTATCCCTTTCCCAAGAGCCCCTCAAGTTCGATGTAGTGCCTCGCTTTTAGCAACCTTGCAATTTGTCAAGACATAACAAAATTAAACTTTACCAAAATCATCCCATAAAACAACACAAACACAACTCGTATGACTAACGAGGTATTTACTCCTTATTTATGCAGTAGTTGACTTAGAGGTTACCATGCACTTGGCCTTACATCAAGGCCTTCAGCTGGCTCTTCATATTGTTGACATAATTTCTTCAATTCACAACTGTTGCGACCCGACCAAGTGGAGTGGGTTTAGAGGTAATCGTTTACGAGATGGTCCAAATGGTTCATATAAATGGTGTCTCAAATGGACTGTCATTTGCAAACACCACAAACAGACTATCAATTGTAAACATGGGTTTTCCCAAATCCATACCTCGTGTGATAGGAGTTCGTTTTACAATTCTTTAGACAAACTAAACATCAACCAGGACTTGCCACTAGCCTCGTTTTTGGGGGGTCGCATAAATAATTCAATCAAGGATCGAGAGTGTTTCATCGATTTCTATAGAACCAAAGATCGATGGGTTCGGGAACTTAGGTTATGCCAATTCAATACAATAAATGATGAATGCTCCTAAACACTATATGATATGCAATTTAATTATATTATTTTTGTTTAGGGGTCGAAATCAATCCCTAGTTTTCTAAGTAATAATTAACTAAATGGATTGTTAATATTTAGGTGTTAACAACCTGGTTTCAAACTAGGTTGGCTTGGGTCGATCGAATTGACATATAACACATCAATTTCTCCCAACCTCATTCAAATCTCCTTAAGTGACACTGTGAGTTACAACAATATATACAATTGATGTTCAAGTGGCCTAATTGGGCATCAATTGATTCAATTGAATTATAGTCAAGCATGGGTCAAAATGAATTAGGTTAATTGAACCAACACCCAATTAGATTGAGTTACTTGTATTCAATTTTGGTTAGTTTGCATTAATCTTGAGGAATTGATCAAAACTCCTAATTAGAACTCAAACTGGGGAAATTTTGCCTTAATCTTGGAATTCCAAAATTGGCTTGACAATTGAATGCGGAATGACCTCTTGATCAAATGTTGTAAAGGAAATTTTCTTTAAAAAATTACTAAAAATGAATAAATTTTGATTTTTGTTGATCAAAAGTCAAAATTCCCAATTTGGGGAAAAGTTGGTTTCTAATCAATTTTTGCAAAATTGATGAGTTTTGAGTCAAATTAAGGTAAAAAGAAATTGATTTTTTTTTTTTTGAGAATTTTGATCAGGGTTGACATTAATGATTGAACAAAAAATCAACTTTAAAAATTTTCTTGGATTATCGATGAAATAAATTTCTGGATTTAAACAAAACGCTATGAAACTAAATTAACTTGAAAGACACTAAAATAATTCTTTTCGGTGAGAAACAAGCCATGTTGCGATTAGGAATTCCAATTTAAAAATTTTAATTAATATGACATGTCAGCTAAAAATTAAATATCAACAACTATGATGAGAAACTAGGCTTTGACATTCAGGAGAACAAGTATCAATGTGATATCTCATGGTAGCTTGAAAGGATCAATCAAGCTAGTGTTCTCGAGAGTCTTCTGGTACTGATAAAGGTAGAATATCATTTGTCCTAACATCACGTGTCATTTGGTTGGTGTCGTCACTGAAGATCATCAACCAAATCACTCACAATCCACATTGGTGATAATGTCCAAGAGATCGTGATGGTGATGCATTGATTACCATTGATGGTACAAAAAATAGCTGTTACAAGACTAGACTCTGTAAATGGAAAATCAGGAAATAAATTGGACTAGCATCTAGCAGTTTTTCAACTTAAGGGTAGTTCAGTAGACTCTATTTTAGGAAACTTGCAATAATCAGACAAATTGATTGTAGGAGCAGTCCCAATTATATCTAAGGTTTCTAACGACTCTCAAATAGCTCGCTAGGTATCTTTGAAGGTCTCCAATGGATAGATTGAAGACTTCAGTATGTAAGGAGCAGCGATGCTCAGAAGAGGGTTAGACACATTGAATACTGCTAGTACAATCTAAGTTAGAAATTGTTTATGATCTTGTTCTATACTTCTCTTTGTATTGGTTTGGCATTGTACTAGCTTATAGTCAAATGTCCAAGTGAAAGTCAAGTGAGTGTGTCTTGATAGTGTGATCTATCAAGTGAAAGGAACATCACTAGCCAATTGTAACTTGCTTTACTGATTGCTAGCGAAATCCAACTACTATTAAGGCTGTTAGTTAGAGAATGGATGTAGGCTTGAATATAGAGCCGAATCACTATATTACTAAGTGATCTACTTGTCTCACTTCACCCACGCTAACTTGCATTTGACACCATTTTGTGTGTTGATAGTTTGATATTTTGTGAAAGATTTATAATATTATCACATGACCTACTCAACTTGCCTTCTAGGTTGTACCATTAGCCTCAACACTTTGTGAAATGCTAGTGGATATTAATAACCACTTAGTATTAATTATTCAATCCTTAGTTCTTATGAGGAGGATGGATAATTGAATCGCATAATCTATCAAATTCCCGAGTCAAATGCAATGTTCTTGATTAATTAGGTGAGCCTGCTAATGCTTGGGTTGAATAAATGCATGGTTGAATGAGTGAATTGATGATCGAGGCCAACTGCCAAGAGTCCAAGGAGGCGTCTAACATGGTGGCCCGCGGCGGTGGTCCATGGTGATAGAAATAGGTTCATTAGTTTAGCTCAGAATCAATTAGGTTAGTTTTGTTAATAAATATAGAAATTAATAATCAAATAAGCATAGGTTCTAGTTAATAAAATCAATTTAGGACTTTTTGATAACCATTCTATTATAATGAATGATTTCTACTCAAAAATGATTTTTTTTTTTAATTCTATTCCCCATCGACGAGTTTCTGATCATTTAGAGGCGTTTGATAACTGTGCAAAATTTCTAAACAAAAATTTTGCCAAACAGATTTCTGTTCTTTTTTTTTTTTTTTTTTTTTTTTACAATTTTGGGAAGCAAAAATGGAATCAGACACTATTTAGCTGATTACTAAATAGGCTTTTAAATTAAGCATAAACCATTTTAATAAATTATTAGTGTAGTCTAGATTAGTATCATCATTTCAATAAAAAGAGTAGAATTTAGGCTTGCCCTATAATCTAGCCCATTTGTGGCTATTATGATTAATCTCTAAACTCAATCTTTTGGGGGATTCATCTCCAAAGGCTTACAATAGAGCAACGTTTATTATTCGCCCGACTTCGCATCTGGTCAAACTTACAGGGGTTAAATCCTGAGACTTATAACATGACCATGTAATATTCTTTACCCAACAAGTATTGGATTTTCATTTCTGCTCTTTACTTTGAGGTTTAAAATACCTGGGTGTTTAATTCCCTCAATTTCAATACCTTGCTTGTTCTTCTTCTAGAATGGTTAGGACAATTTTTAGGATGATAATAAACCCCAAAAAGAACATTGCATGAACACTTGGAGACATCAAGACCTTTAGGACGCATAATTGACAAAAGTCGTTTGATCACTTAGATTAACGTCCTACCAAGCTAGAGGTACTGAAAGAAAACTAATTAAAATATTAGCATAATCAAGTCTTTGGACATAGTTAACTTTTGGTTGCGTAGAAAACGAAACCAAACTCTCATGTCTCAACCAAACTCTCATATCTCATTTGTTTCTAACTGACCCCAAAGGGGTTAGTAGCGACACCTAGAATCCCTTCGGTTAAATTGAACTCAAAAAACCAACGTCGTGCAAGGTATAGACTTCAGACAGTCCACACCTAATCAAGGGTCATTGGCCTGCTTTTGGTCAATACCGCTAAACCCTCATTCCCCATAAACAAATTACAATTATTTTTGGGAGGGTTGTGACAGAGTCAAAATTGGCCGAAATGACTATATCGGTAAATCATCAAAATATTTAGGACTAAATTGGTCAAATTAAAAAGTTTATCAGTGAATTGACATCGCATAATACATGTATGACTTTAAAAAAAAAATTCCTGAATTTCTCATATCAAGTTTCTCGACAAGAGAGCACGGTGCTAACAGCACGATGTAGATATATTGTGGTTTGATTTGCTTAATGAAATGCTAATTTCGAGATTAAAGTCTTTATTAATTCACTAGGATTACAAATGGGAAAATGGGAATGATCTAGCAGTAGTATCAGATTACCACGAGCGCCGTTTTATCAAGCTGTATACTACTACCCGTGAGCATCTCGTCCTGTTCAATGTGATTCCGATTGCGCATGTGCCTAGAGGAAATTGCTTCGAGTTAGCCTCATTTGCAGTGGTTGATAGAGGCACCGGAAAGCCTTAAGGAGACGCCGACTCAGGTACTCTAATGCCTCCCTCCATCACCTAGGTGATTGCTAGAAAAACCAATCTGCAAATTAAGAGTTAGTGTAACATGGTACGTAAGCATATAAATTCCATAGACAAGCAACGTAAAATACTTTAACATGACATAAAATACTTTAAAACATGAGTTTCACGTGCAAGCCGGATTAGGGATAACAAATGAAATTGATGAACGGGCCTCACAAATGCAAAATAAACTGAGTTAGAGCTCTTGTTGTCTAAAGAATCACTCATTGAATCTTTCTCCACATTTGTTGGAGTAACAAGAGCCGCAATATCGTCTACTTCCACTTCATATACCCCTCTAATACCATGTTAGAAGATCCAACTCCATGTCTAACTTTTTGGATTAGACAATTTAAAAGTGATAATGCAACAATTACATTAGAATGTTCATTGGGTATAATAATTATTTGTAGGCATACTCGATTTTTTGGGAACTTTTCCAAACAAAGGGGTTTATGATTCTGCTTCGCATCTCAACTCTTTAAAGCTGGAGCTTATGGATTTGATTATGAATTAGCTCGTTTGTGAGATGGGTATCAGATTCTCTTGCGGAACAAGGTAACCATCACTGCTTCTAAGAACAGCGAGCAATAAATTTTTTCTGCTTTGCCTCTTTTAACCTGTATTGCTCGAAAAACAGAGTCTAAAAGCGAACTGTCATCTATTTGGTATCTTTACCTTTAAATTTCCTTGAATTTTGGGTCATTTCTCGTAGCTGTGGATTTTCAATAGACTTTAAACATCAGATAGTGTCAAAAGACAGGTCTCAAATTCGCTGGTCCGGGGTCGCTTGCAACTAACAAGATTGAATCTAAAGAATCGTTCGAATGTGACATCTTTTCCTTGGCGCCGATGGGTTCTTCAAATAAGTTTCATCAAGAGATCCTGGAATTAGGACTCCGGGGTTTTGCTGGGTAACCTTGACCTTGAAAGGTGCAGATTTCAGGAAACTGTTGTTCAAGATAGATCGCGAAAGAGTGCTCATATTAAAAGGGCAATTGTCTCATGCATTTTCGATTATGCTCCACTCGGGACATCACAATCTGAAACCAAATCATACAGGCTTACAGTTGGTTCACCTACATCGAAAGTCCAAGATAAAATCTAACTTACCTATCAGGACAACATTTGATAGCACGTCAAGCAACCATGCTATAGAGCCGCACGGGGGCACAATTAATCAAATATATTGCAGTGGAGTTAGACATAGTATAGTTACAGCACAACACCAATTCTGCCAGTTAAACAGAGACCACTTTCGTGCACTGTTATCTTTCTGAGTGTGAGAGAATTGCCATCAATATAGCAGTGATGATGGCACCATCGGAGTGCCTCCCACATAAAATGACGCTACCATAAGTTCTTACTGTATACCATATATCCAATACACTGTCATGGCCAACCCAAAAACTTATGAGAGCCTGACATTCTTCAAACCATGTTATTTGAGGGAATGGCTCCATTTTGGAGTAAAACAGGCCAATATCACAACATCCACCACCTACAAGTAGTTCTCAAGAAACTTGACCACATATTTCCCTATTGCTGGTTATTCAGGGTTCCTAGGTCAATGCAAGAGTGGCAGAAGGGAGAGTTTCTGCCCAGTTGTGAAAAATTACACATAAGGAAATTCATGCAGATATACAACATATCGAACTTATAGGGTAATTTCGCAGAGAAAAAATGAACCATGGAGAAGGTACAACTACTACTTACAGCCCAAAAACCTTTCCGTGATTGTAACTCTTGAGATAGATTCCTCTGGCTACCATTTACCCCTCTATCTATTAGGTGGATGTACTTCCAAAGATCACTCCCTGGCAAAATTTCAAAATTTAATGTCAAGATCAAGAATAAGCCATTACTTAAAAAATTTGAAAGGATAAATCAATGATATAATGGTTTATTAAGGAAGATCAACGTTAATAATCAAGGTCAAAGTGATTGAGAATCAAAATAACAACCTGGCCAAAAGTATCACTTCTCCGAGGCAGGAACATAGCATCAGTTATAAGTTCAAAACCTAGATGCAACTAAGTTTCAAGACATTGTCCTTATTTACAATAATTCTACCAGCAAAGTAAGCCTGGAATCCATCAACAGTTTCCTACATGGTCATGTTATTCACCTCCAAAACAGCTATATTACCTCCCTTTTCCTTCAATGTTGTTCTAGTAAGCACAGCCTCAAACACATTGGTTGACATGTCTGTTATACACTTAGTCCGGAGCTAAGTGAGCTTCCTTGAAGATAATAGTACGGAATAACAATGCTTGTCTCTTCTTCAATATTAAAAATCTCACTTTGAAATCCCATTGGCATTAATTCAATATAAAATCATTATGGTGCAATCAATGTAAAATCTCACTATGCAATAGCCACCATTTTCAACAGTTCAAATATATTTTCGCAAGAGGACTCATAGCAGGTAATAATCGAAGTGCTAAGCAGTATAAGCTCTGTGAATTTCAAAGGGGAAAAAAGGAAAAAGAAAAGTAAGCGGTGTCAGCTCATATTACAACAGCATGCCCATCTGAAGCAGGAAAAAACTGAGACTGTACATTTGGTATGCAAGAAAAGAGCCACACACAGTAAAGTTATACCGACGGTCAATCTATCTACTGAGTATTAGAAGGCAGCAGACTACTTTATTAACAAAGTAATGTCAAATAATTCATTTAGCAAAGAAGTAACACCCATATCAAGTTTCACGGTGTGCTTAAGCCTATTGAGGAAGCTAAAAACACAGAATCAAGAATCTAATATAGCACATTATCATTCTTTTTGAGCAAGATGTTTTTGAAGGCATGAAGATCAAAAAATAAGTTCTTCAAGTTCTAAAATAAAAAAATTCTTTCTCATAAAAAATAGGAAATAAAAAGTTATAACATTTTTAAAGCAAGCCCATCATTCAAGAAGTGTCATCCTACAATTTTCAACGTACATTTGATTGGTTTACATACAGCATGCATTCAAACGCATAAAAGCTTTTAATTTTTATTTACAATTGCCTGGCATTATGCTTTTTAATCATGCCCACAAGCTTTAAAAATGCTGAAGATAAGTCAAATGTATAAATCAGTTACATTCTTCAACAGTTTTGGAACACCACAGAAATTGAAAGAAGCAGATGAAAAGTTATTTAATGGACAGCAATTCACAAAGAACTAATCTACAAGGAAAGACGCAGTTCAAATACCCGCCACAAAAAACTTAACATATCAAAATACATTGCCTTTGGAGAATTGGTAAACTACAAAGGTTCTGCGGCTGCATTCTTCAAGAATATTTTAACACCACAGATATCAAAAGAAACAGATGAAAAGTTATATCACGGACAGCAATACACAAACAACTAATCTACGAGGAAAGATACGCAGTTCAAATACCCCGCCACAAAGAACTTAACATATCAAAATACAATGCCTTTCCAGAATTGGTAAACTGAATAGGTCTGCAGCTGCAAAACCCAGGACTTCAATTTATGAATGAAAAGGCTAAGAGTATAGTTAGCATCAACAGTTTCACTAAGAATCCATTGGCAACATCCACCAACCAGAGGCATTTTTAATAGATTTGGATGCAAGAACCTACAAAGATGATTCTATGCTGCAAAAGCTATCTGGCATTTTAATGGCACTTTTCTATTGTCTATGATACTCACCATGGATTTCAACATATTGTTCTGGCTTCATGCTAAAGATCGAGTTTTCCATTATGAGGATGGCTTTTGTGGAACATTAAGTCACCTCTCCCTCTGCAACCAGTCATCTTCAAATTTGCACATTAATTTTGCTCAAAGTCAAACCCTTAGCTGTGACATAACATGGGTAAAATCATTATAAAAGTGAGACATATGCACAACCTCAAGAGCTAAGATTTACAATGACTTCTGCACATCAGCCGTCATAGTTGCTGTCTACCACAGCTGATATAGCTGACATCCATGCTTGCACCCCCCTTTGGGCATCCTTCTTTGCCAACACTTCCAGTTTGCCGACAGCATGCTTTGAAACTCCATATTTCATTAGAACGTGTCCAAGTGATTTAAATGTAGAATCATCAGGCTGAATTGCAGCTTCCATCATTTCCCTAAAGGTTCCTACCATGTCCTTAACTCTTCCATCAAGCACATACAGTCCAAGCACATTATTATAACTTAACTGATCTGTTAGGAGTCCTAATTCTCTCATCTGATTTGCAATTTGTAGGGCCTTATCTAATCTTCCTATTCTCTTGTACATGCATAACATCATTGCATATGTGAACTCATTGGCATCCCCCTTGTGCTTCATTCTGTCAAAGATCTGCTCAGCTTGTTCAACCATAGATCTCTCACTGTACAGATCAATCATACAATTCGATGAGAAAACATCAGGACCTACCTCTGACAACTGAAGCATTCTGTATGTTTCTTCTGCTTCTCTCAATAAACCAACTTTGGTATAGAGTTTGATCAGGGAGTTGTATATTACATAATTTCCAGTCAAACCTGCTTCTTTCATAGCGTTGACATATCCATGAGCTTCCTGAACACTTCCAGCATCAGCACAAGCGTTTATTAGTACACCATACACAACAACATCAGGTAGTATATTACACTGAATCATCTCCCTGTAAAGTCCCTCTGCCATTTCTAACTGCCCTGTCTTCACAAAACTTGAGATCAAAGCACAATAGGGGATGCAATCTTCTACTAAACCCATCTCCTGCATCTTCCTTAAATAGGGTAATGCTCTGTATGGAAAATCAGCACCAGCTAAGATTTGTATAATGGAACTGTAGCTACATTTGTCGGGAGATATCCCTTGGCCTTCCATGCTATCAAAAATTTGACATGCTTTATCATAATTATTTGCTATCCCGTAAGCTTTAATTATCACATTGTACTCAAGAACTGTCTGCTTTCTCTGCTCTTGGCAGCATAGAAAAACTCTCTCAGCCTCAGATATATAACCACGCTCTCCATATGCATCGATATTGGCTGAATAACACTCAGAACTCATATTCCCTACATGATGAAATCGCTTGAACCATAACCATGATTTTTCAAGCATCCCAGCTTCTATGTACATTCTAAGAAGTGCTGATTGTGTGTATTCATCAATCAAAAGATCCCTTTCATCCATTTCACACACAAGTTCTTCAGCTTCATGAACCATTCGCCTTATGGAATATGCATACAGAAGAGTGCGATAACTCACCAGGTCTGGTTTAAGGCAGGCATCTTTCATCATTCTAAAGTAAGCTCCAGCAACTCCAACATTGTTGTGCTTAGTATAAATTGAGATCAGTATATTATAAGTTCTTGTATCTGGCGCACAACCGAGCTCCTCCATCTTCTGCATCAGCATATTTACTTCTTTTAACCGGCCATTTTTTCCATTAATGTGGATCATTGTGTTAAAAGTAACTGTAGTGGGTTTTATCCCTTCTTTAAGCATCTGCAAGAATGTTGCAGATGCTTCTTGAAGTTGCCCAGCTTTACCATAATTATCAATCAATGTGTTATATGTATGCGAGCTTAAACAAACATTTTCTTGAGAAGACAATGGAACTTTACTCTCTCTCCTTGTCCTATTGACTCTCAGCTTTAGTGATTCACCTACAGACCATCTTCTGAAGAAGTCCTCAGCCTTATGAAATTCTCCACCCTTCTTGTACATTTGGATGACAATCCCCATTGTCACCTCATCAGGTTCAATCCCTTGCTTGCTCATTCTTCCAAGCCAAACGAGTGCCACTTCTCTCCGCCCACCTTTGCTGTAAACATCAATAAGTGTACCATATGTTGAGTTGATCGGGACGATCCCTTTGTCATTCATCTCATCCCACAAACGCTCCAAATGCCGCCACTGATATGCCTTCCCCAGAATCCTGAGCATGATGTTATAATGAATCACATTCAGTTCAAAGCAACCCTTTTTCTTGAACCATCCGAATATCTCCATAGCTCTCTCCCATCGAGTTTGCTCCTTCAAAATTATGCTTCTCTCTTTATTGCCAAGCCGCTCTTCCCATGGCCTGAAAGCCTCATCCAAGTTCTCAATAGCATCTAAAGCTCGCAGAATCGCGGGTATACATCCACCATAACCCACCCATTTCGTCGAACACTTGGTCTGCACATTCCTCACCATAGAACTCCCACTACCCGGACAACCTTGGACCCCCACCTCACTTCCATTCACAATTCCATCATCGCTCCCACCGTTCCTCCTCAGTTCCCAGTTCTCATTTTTTCTCAAACTCCTCTTCTCTGTTCCAATTTCACCATGAACCGAACTTCCCCCGTCGTGTCTATGCTCGCGAGTCCAGACAAACCTCTTCCTCGTCGTGGGTTTTCCCGGAACCCTGCATTCCCGTTGTTTCTCGACCGGTTTCGCCTTGCCCTGAGGGACAGGGATTGAGATCATCACGTCAGGAGGTGTCGTCGGAGCACCGAGCCCGTGGAAACATTTGGCGTCGAGTTTCGCAAGCATTTTCCCAGTCCCGGGTCGAGTCGAATTCGACCGAAAAGTCGGAGAGTGCTCTCACCGCTCGCTCAGTGACGGTATGCTGTGACCGTCGGGCATGAAGACATTGAAGAGGACATGGAAACGAAGCAAGACGAGTAAACAACGGTATTCCTAGTGAGTTGAGCACTGAGAAGTGAGGAGGCTGTCTGGTTCTGTTCTGGCGGCGGTAGATTTTTTTCCGTGGGGAAGGGAGAAAAAGAAATTTACAGTTGGCTCCCTCAGGTTTTAAGATATCTCCAATTTGCCCATGAAAATCGAATTTGTCGTGGTATGCTCCTCCGATCTCCGGTTGTTTTAATAACCTCTGCACAAGATAGAGACTTTTCCGCGGAGGTGGGCAAAAGGAACCGCCCAAATTAAAAACCGCTCAGACCTTATTAGATCGGCCAATTTGATCTAGCTCTCGGGAGTATCAGTCAAATTCCCGATTTCTAAAAATAAAACAAGTGTCCAGGGGGGGTCTAGTTTCCAGTTCTAGGGAGGAACCAGGCCAACTAACTCCATATACTTTTTCTTATTATTTTTATTTTTTTCAACAAAATGATTGGATTTAGTATATTATTTTCAAGGAAATAGAAAGCATGTAATTAAACAATAACATATCCGGATAGAAGCATAAGATTTGTCTCGAACTCTGCATTTGTATCTAGTCGTGCTTTGAATAATGAGATATCCAAATAAAAAACATGACAAAAAAAAAAAGTAATCGGTTCCATTGAATCGGACCGAAAACAGATTGCTCCTACTTTTCTCCTCCTTGACACGTTTCTCGCTTCATCCACGCGCCCGTCCAAACTCAATCGATATAGCATCCAAGACATGCGACCTCAAGTTAGGGAGGCAACTCACGATAATGACGAGGCACGATCGAACGAAACGAACACGATATGAAATGTGCTGTTTTGAGGTTATGTTCATTGTGATAATGTCATAATCGTGAATGAGTGTTTGGTACAATTGAAAAACGGTTCTGGCTCGGGACCAATTCATGTAACCCGAGAACTGACCCGCCCAACCCATTTATTTGAATGGATCAAAGGATGATTTGAAGAGAGTGATTTTCGAACAAAACACAAATTATTGAATTGAGTACATTGATTTATGTAATTTAAAGCATTTATTAAAGCATTTATATTTTTTTCTACTAATGACTATAATAGAGATGGATATTGACACGTCATTATATATATATATATATATATATATATATATTGGTCAAAGTAATTTTATATTTTAATCAGGGATCAAAACTATAAAAACTTCTTTCATGTTAATTGGAATGAAAAATGGACTTTCCATTTATTAAGCAAAAAAAAAAAAAAAGTTCGTGATGTTATTGAATTATTCCCTAAATAATTCAGTCGGATTTTAGTATTCATATTAACTTATAAACACATCAATTTCGTGAAGAAAGCCATGAAAGTTAATTTCTTTTTCTCAAAAGTGCTATTCTGGTAGCGGGTCATGCTCCCTTTATTAGCTGAGTTTTTTTTTTTTTGGGTAGAAAATATAACTAAGTTTCATTACTTCAGGTAGTTTCTCCAAAACAAAAAACACGAGCCTCGGAAACAATGGCATCCCATAAAGTAAGCCAGTCTCTAGGAAAGTAATTACATTTATAGACTTTAGCTACTCAGTCCGCTACTTTATTTACTTCCCTTGAACAATGGGCTAAATTCAGGTTTTCAAAATGGCCATCTCTAATTTGTAGCATTGATAATAGCATTCTCTTCTCACGAAACTTTTTCTTGATTTGTCACTGTCCTTATCACATTTAGGTTGTTTGACTCAACATTTAAGTTGTTTGACTCCACACTTGAGCTCAGAGAAGTGCTCTTCCTTAGATACTAGCACGCCTCCAGTAAAGCTAGGGTCTCAAAGTGTAAACTCACCGGTTGAGAAGAGGGTCTGTGTAGCTTATTAGTTGAGTTCACTATATGGATTTGGTAACAACAAGAATAAGGCCATGACCTTGTATGCATGAGATTGAATAAAATCAAGCCTAAAAACTTAGGCTGAATTTGGTAACGCTCTCGAAAATAGGTGTTTCTGTTGTTTTTGTTCCCGAGAGTAGAAATAGAATAGAAACGTGTTTGGTAAGTTTTTTGTTCCCGGGAATAAATTTATTCTCGGAAATAGATTTGGAACATAAACAAGAAACAAAAAAAAAATTGCTTATTATTCTCGGGAACAACTCAAGAAACAAAAATCGAGAATCAAGCCTTTTTTTCATTTTCTTTTCTTCCTTTTCTCCTTTTTTCTTTCTCTTCCTCCCTTCTTCCCCTAGCCGGTCGCTAGCCTTAGTGCTGGCCAGCGACCAGCTAGACGAGGGCTAGCTAGGTTGCCCAAGCTCGCCAGCCACCAGCGAGGCCCCCCTGAGCCTCGCCATGGCTAGCCAAGGCTTGACCTCGCCTTGGCCGAGCGAGGCCAAGACTCACCCAACCACAGTGAGGCTCGAGGTGACCTCGCCGATGGCCGGCAAGCCTCCCCCTGAGGCCGACCTTGTGACATCCTCACTCCGATTCCAATTTTCGGAATGAGATTACGATAGTGGCAAATCTTTAGAGCGGGATTGCAATGGGAATCGATAGGCCATGGAAACGCCGCGAATGCCACTTTGAAGCAAAAACTTGATTTTTCATCGATGGGACATACAAATTAGGAAATGTGAAAATGGGCCACGGACGAGGACCCACGTGGGCCCAATGGGCCCTTGGACCCATGAAGGACGGGCCAATGGGCCCAAGCCCAAGGTGGGCAGCCCATGGGCCATCCAAGCCCTTTTTGGTCTTTCAAGTCCCTCATTAATGCCCATGTGCGTGAACAGTACCTAGGGCTTGTGAAATTACCATTTTGCCCTTTTGCCTAATAAAACAAGAATCGCCCAATGAGGAGAGGAGAGAGAAGATGATGGCATGCCTAGCGTATCTTACCTAGCTAAGCCTAACTATCCTATTTTCTAGCCTAGGCATGATGAGTTCATTTAATATACAAGAAATGACATTAATAGAACTTGGGGAGGAAGTAAAGCAAGAAGCAATCTTGGCCCTCCATTCTTGTCTTGGGGTGTAATGATGCATCTTGGCCATCCAATGACCTAGACTTGTGCAGCAATCTTTCTTTCTCTCCCCTAGCTCATTAAGCCACCTCTTTTCTCTCTCATTCTCTCATTTCTCTCTCTCTCTCTCTCTCTCTCTCTCTCTCTCTCTCCATTTCCTTGCACCAACTAAACCCTCTCATCCTCCTCATCCCTCATCTCACACCCATATCCCTCTCTTTTCCTCTTGGTTAGAGCCACCATGAACCACCGGAAGCCGTACGCCCTTACCGTCGTCATGGCCGAACCGCTGTCCTTACCACCTCACGCCACTATCCCTTGGCTATTTTGGCCTTGTCGTGGGTTGCTAAGCATCGACCAGCCACCGTCAAGCCTCACCGAGCCTCACCGTGAGTCGTGTTGCCGGCCCCAGCCTTGTCGTGATCTGTTTGGAAGGTGACTAGCCACCGTCGAGCTCCACAGCAACCATCCAACCCTTGTCGCACCTTCGCCATCACTTGCCAAGCTTGGAATCGAGAATAAGTGGCTTTCTAGCCTTTATAAAGGGTTGTTATTGCATTTTTGGAGTTAATTTATGGCTAAATTAAGGTTAAATGATGTTTTGTTGATGTGATAAGTGGGTTTTGCACGATAAGTAATCATAGGGTTATGATAGGTTATCATACTTTGCCAATAGGTTATCGAGATAGGTTATCATACTTTACCGATAGGTTATCGGGATAGGTTATCATGCTTTGCTGATAGGTTATCACGATAGGTTATCATGTGTTTCCGATAGGTTATCGTAATAAAATATTGTAGGCTACGATAGGTTATCGTGATAAGCCTTTCTAATATCCGATAAGCTATTGAGATGTAATAAGTTATTATGTTGTGATATGTGATAAGTGTTAAGTTATGATGACATGTTATAATAATATGAAATAAGCCATTGTATAGGTTAGGACGGCATGTGATAGATTATTCTAATAACTTTTACACAATTGTAATGATTTATCTCACCTTGATGAGAGTTCTATATGCCATGAGTCCTAATTTGATTGATGTATTGTTGGTTGCTAAAGATGAATGTAGTGCATGTTTATGTACTTGTTAGAATGGGAAAATAATAAAGGTTATGGTATTCGTTAATTCTAGCCAATTAAATAAGCATGTGAGGTATGTGGAAAGATGGCATGTTGAAGTGTTCAAGTGATGTATTTGGGTGATAAGATATGAGATACAAGTATGACATGATGGCATGTGACTAATTAGTGCATACGTATGAATATGCGAAAAGATAGTATGATGAAGTGTTTAAAGCGTTGTTATAAGATAATATGCCATGATATAGAAGTATGATTAAATCGACAAATGCATGATTGGAATGTGATCACGTGGCATGATAGCATGATATGATTGTATGTAATTTGTGTTGTCGCATATTGTATGAGCATTACACACTCTTCCATCGATTAATGAGAAAGATATGAAATGAGCTTGAGTGATTGTATGCTCGTGTGATCACTTAAATACCCTGATGCGTATGATTATGCGGGGTGATTGTATGCTTGTGTGATCACTTAAATACCATGATGCGTATGATTATGCGGGACGATGCCTGATTAAGTGGGATGCCCCCAAGTCAACAGGATGTCATTTGCGGATGGATTTCGAAACGAAGCGCCTTATTGGAATGCCATCCTGAGCCATATGCATACGCGGGATGATGCCGTGCCCGATGGGACGGGACAATGCCTGGTTACGCCGGATGACTGCGAACTTTCGAGTTGGCCTTGGGTCCTGAGTGGCTGAAATAATATGGACATGGTTGTGTGAAAAGTACATGAGTGCATGAATGCATATTTTGAAAAGTGATGCTATAGACGGCACACGTGTGATGTGAGATTGATATATGAGCAGTTCTGAATTATTTACATGGCATGAGTGCATGAATGCATATTTTGAGAAGCGATAAGCAATGCTATAGTCTACACATGTGTGACATGAGATTAATATATGAGCAAGTTTGGATTATTGCATGCATGGGCGCATAACTATGTTATATTGCACATTTTTATGTTTGGCTCCTGAGTGTAAGAAGTGTTTCAAGAATTGTTTATATGCTCATATTGATGGTTTTGAGGAAGTGGAATAATCATTCATGTTATAGTAAAGGCAAAGTAGAGGTTGCTTGCTATTGATCTGCCGTCGATAGATAACTTGCACGTTTAGGGCGTTTCCAAGGTGAATGACTTCCCTACGCGAGGTTTAGGGAGTTCACTTATTGAGTTTTTCTCATTCCTCGTTGTTTAACTTTTTTCAGACCCTAATCGTGACTGACAAGCCCAAGCTATAGTATTTTGAGTTTGGATGCGTATTAGGTGCGTGGGAGATACCATCATTTTCAAGTCGCTTTGTAGCATAGAGGAGCTAGGTTAACCTTGAAACCTTTTGGAAGTGCAAATGACCGCGCATTTTGATTTAACATGAGATGGCGTAACGAGTAACGTTCAAATTTGGATATAAATAGCTGGTATGTTGTAATGACATTATGGATGCATATATGCAAATATATGTGTTTTTGAAACTATCCATGTTTATTGATTAGGTGAATTGTTTATATTTCTGCTTGCGTATTTAATCGAATAATCCGATTGGGTCAACGACACCTCCTGGGATGTCGCAATCGAATGATCTAAAGGAAATGAATGACGATGAGCACAAGTTGTCGCGCGTCTCGAGCAGGTTGGGGCGTGACAGACCTTGCCAGCCCTTGTCTAGCCGGTCGGTTGGAGGAAGGAGAAGAAAATAAATAAATAAATAAATGTAATAAAATTATTAATAAATTAAAAGAAATTATAAATTATAAAAATATATGGGGTCATACTAAACGCATTTCTCTCTCGGGAACTTAAACTTTGTGTAATTACTAAGCGCGTTCAAATACTCAAAAACCGTTTCGGGGAACAGAAACAAGAAAAAAAGAAGTGTTTATGAAAAAATTGTTCCTCAGTATAGAAACGTTACCAAACGCACCTTTACTGATCGCACATCAGAATAGAAACGTTACCAAATGCACCTTTACTGATCGCACAAAAAGTATTTTTCACCTTACACTAGATGTCAACAACTACCGTCATAGCTAGAGCCTCGGTGACCAGCGAAAGCAGCAACAACGAGCGATGACCTAATTATAGTGAGAGATTTTTTTCCTTTCTAACTTTTTAGATTTTTCTTCTTTTTTTTTTCGTTTGTCATTTTATTTTTCTTGAAAATTTTCTTTTCTTTTTAGAAATTTTCAGCTTTTTAGAAAACTTGGAAAAATATTTTAGGATGAGAAGTCCAAACACATGAAGATTATTTTCCTCCCATTTTCATGAACACCCCTAAACAAGATGATTTCCTTGGACATAAAATTCCCCACCCGATGAAGCCTCACCCGATATATGAGCACTAGCACCACGTACCTATAGCATCACGTACCTATGTACGCAAATCAACTGAATTGAAACTTCGACTAACCTCATTTATATAATTCTACGAAGCAAAGACGGCCTCCTACTTTTATGGAATCGTAATCTTTTTTCCTTCCTGAAATATCCTTAATTGCTTATTTTACAAATATGAATCTATGTGCAAATGTGTAAGTTAATAATTTCATATAATCCCTCGCAAATTTGATATAAAAATTTGAATCTTTCTATCTAATAACAACACTCGTAGATCTCAAATCTTGAAATACTCCTATCTTTCCACGTATCACTATAAGTTTCCTTCGTAAATTGAGTATTTTTATCAATAATTTTTTTCATTCATTTAATAATTCAAAAGTAATAAGACAATTAATCCTTTTTTGGTCGATTTTTTTTTTTTTTTGCTTAATCTTTCGAATGGCAATTTTTTGTATACATGCAACGCATATGCACATTTGCCACCTTGATGACGTCCTTTTAATCGGTTTTTCAATAGTAACAGTGACAATCAAACTAGGCAAAGAGTGAGATGTCTACAAGTTCGTTCAATAAAAGCTTTCATTAGTTCTCGAATTGTAGGGGGTGTTTGTTTGTGTTTCTTTTTTTTTGTTTATGAACACAAATCTTGTTTTTTTGTTCCTGGGAACAAAAAAAAAACAGAAACGCGTTTGTTTGCGTTTTTGTTCCAAATCAATTTTTTTGTTCCCGAGAACAAATTTGGAATAGAAACAAGAAACAAAAAAAAACTTGTTTCTTGTTTCTAGAACACTTTGGAGAAACAAATTTTCTCTCTCTTTTTTCTTTTGTTATCTTTCTTTTCTTCTTCTTTTTTCTTTTGCCGGTCGCCGGCCTCAGCCATGACCGGCGACCGGCCGTCGAGGGTCGGTGATGCCATCGAGGGCTGACGACCTCGCCGGAGCGTCGCTGGCCCCCGGCGAGGCCGAGCGTCGCCGGCCCCGGCAAGGCTTGGCCTCGCCTTGGGCTGGGCGAGCTCGGCCTCGCCGGATCTAGGCGAGCCCGAGCTCGCCCACCCAAGGCGAGGCCGAGCCTTGCTGGGGGCTGGCAAGCCTCACCATGGCTGGGCGAGGCCGCCGGCCCTCGTCGGCCAGTTGCCGATCATGGCCAAGGCCAGCGACCGGCCAAAAGGAAGAAAAAAAGAAAAAAGAAAGAAAAATAAGAAAAATACAATAAAAATATTAAAAAATTAAAAGCAACAAAAAAAGAACACAAATTTACCAAACGTGTTTTACTGTTCTTTTTCTATTCTAGGAACAAGTTTACTAAACGTGTTCTTCTTTACCAAACGCACCCAGTACTTGCTATTCATTGTTGTTATGAAAGTATGTGGAAACTAATGGATTTTACAATTTAATTTTAACGTGAGAAGAAAAATTACTAAAAGAATCAACAAGAAATAATAAGGACATTAGACATTTACATGATTCGATTATAGTATTGGTACTTCATGTAAAAAAACCAACTGTCAAGAAATCCATTATGAATCCATAATTTTTAAATTTTAGGCTCCATTTGTTTCACGATAATAAGTAATTTAAAAAAAAAAAATCTTCATAAATATAATCACTTGAAAAAATTAGTCAATGAAAAATATTTTCATTATGGACAATAAGTTATGTTTAAATATTTTTGTAAACAATAAAAATATTTCTTATTCATTCATTTTTGTGACCGACACAATTTTCCGACACAATTTAGGAAAATATTTTTTAAATCATTCCGTTTCCACCAAAAAAAAAAAAAAACAAAGGTTTAGTCTCTCAAATTTTTCGTGACCCTAAATAGCACTCAAAGGAATCTCACATGTGTTACCTCACAATTTTTCACATGGTACTCACTAACGGTACTAACTCAGAGAAAATCCTATCGCTCCTCTTATTTTGCTCTAGTGCGACAACTGAGTAGAATTCATGTTGGTATCCAAAAAAGAAAACCCATCTTAAGAAACCAACTTAAAGTAGAAAACCTATATGGACCAGGTTCTCTTTACCGATTCAAATTCGAGATATATTCTCACCAATTGTCAACACTTTCATAGGAAACAGGGAGGAACTTTTTACTTTGATGATGCCGTCTATAAATATATCTCATTTAAAAAGGATACATCAATCAGCCAATGGATATAATCTGATTAAATGTATTTTCTCGCCTTCCATCAACTAGGTCAACTCTTCGTGATTTTAGACAGATGTCGAATAGCGGTACCTTAACACCCGCTCCACACGTCTAATTTGTGCCGTGTTGAAACTGCGTTATTACCAAGTTCATCTGGTGCAGTGCATTCTATATTCCATTACTCGGCGCGATCGACGTAATGACATTGATTAACTTAATTCCGTTCATATTCCGAAGAACCATTCAGAATCGTTATCCGAGAAAATCAGCCTGTTTTATGCTCAATCTCGCATGAAAGTGATATAGTTGTCTTTGTTAATTTACAGTAAAAAGCTTTCCCCAGATAACTATGTCCAAAACTCAAAAAAATGTGCTTTTGAATGTGTCCTGTTCTTTCAAAACCCGGACGGCTGAAGACACGACTTGTCCTCTTCCTCCATCTCTTCGGTTCTTCACAAACCGAACGTGAGGCTTATAAATGGGGAAGTCCGAGTATCGTTTTGCTTCACATTCAACTCCTGCAAAGTGCTAACTTAAGCAGAGTTTTCATCATCTTCCTGACATTCGCTTATATAGCAGTACAAAAAGGGAAGTTTGAGATATGGCAAAGAACATTCTCCTTTGCTGCATCCTCGCCATTGCATGCGCCATAGCGGTGGCCTCTGATCCCGCCCCCTTGCAAGATTTCTGTGTTGCAGATCTCGATAGCCAAGGTTAGCACCATCTCCGCCATATTCTCGTTCTGAATCTGCTTATGTTCGTCCCATTGATTTAAAAAAACTGATTTATTAAGGAATCTGGCAGACTTAAACTGTGTATCATAACTCATAACAAAAGAAGTATTAAAGAATTGTGTCATGTTCAAGCATGGAAGTCTGAACTAATGCTACGAATAATTGTTAAATATTTCTATGTATCTTGTAGACATGTTTACCGACGTCTTCTCATTTTTGTTTGTTTGTGGGCAGTACTGGTTAATGGTTTTGCTTGCTTGGACCCCAAGCTTGTGACCGCCGACAACTTCTTTTTGTCCGGGCTCGACAAGCCAGGCAATGTGTCGAACCCGCAGGGCTCCGCGATCACCCCAGCCACAGTCGGACAGATACCCGGGCTCAACACTCTGGGCATCTCCTTGGTAAGGATTGACTTTGCCCCGTGGGGTATCGTCTCCCCCCACACCCACCCCCGTGCCACCGAGATTTTGGTCGTCATTGAAGGGACGCTGCTCGTCGGCTTCGTCACGTCCAACCCCGACAACAAGCTGATCACCAAGGTTCTCCAGAAGGGTGACGTGTTCGTGTTCCCCGAGGGACTCATTCACTTCCAACAGAATGTGGGCTACGGGAATGCCTTCTCCTTCTCCGGCCTAAGCAGCCAGAACCCGGGTGTGGTTCTGGTTCCAGATACGGTCTTCGGGTCGACTCCGCACATCGCCACTGATGTTCTCGCCAAGGCTTTCCAGGTGGACAAGTCCATAGTTGACCAGATTGAAGCGAAATTCTAGTCAATGATTTATGTTATTGTGTTTAGTTTGCTTGGAGAAGATGTGACAAAAATTGTTGGGTTATATTATTTTTATTGTGTGCCTCTGGCAAATTAAGAAGATATACTTGTATGCTTTTCAATGTCCGTATCAATGCATGTCATTGGTTCGAGTGGCTTGTCCTAGTTCGTTTTCTATGGTTCTGATGTTGTGCCCATAGAGTAGAATGTTAGGTTAAACATGGGACTAGAGAAGAGCATGGTTCAAGTTGGGCCGGTCAAGCACCTAAGTCAAGGACCAATCCGCACAGTGCCGGTCTCCAATTTTAAGACCAAGGACCAATCTTGTAGAGCTTGGGACCGAGGACCGGACCAACCCTATGGTCTGGTCTGGTTCCAAGGTTAACTTAGGACCAGTCAATTATTTTTTTGTTTCATCTTGGTCTTCCTTAAAAGGACAAACATATTATTTCAAATTATATATATACCAACAATGCGAAATTGAACAATTAAACTATGAATACCAATACATATCAAACGTAAATATAAAATATGGTAACAATAGAAGTTTACACTTGCTAAAAGCAACAAACCATACAAATAAACATGCTAGGCGAGCGAATAGAGGCAAGCGGTGATCGACAAGGTGAGCAAGGCCAAGATGGGTGAGCCAGGCCAAGGCGAGTGAAGAGGGTTTTTTTTTTTTTTTTTTTTTTTTGTCGAACTAGGACTATGCTTCTTTCTACTTTCTAATTTACAACAAATTAAATTATGAAGAAAATAAAGAAGGAGGTGTTAGAATTTAGAGTAGACAAAAGCATGCAATGTATAATATATTAGATATGTAATATATACTATGTATAGGGTTGGTCCACGTTGGACCAATCCCAAACTGCTAGGACTGAGGATCAACATACACAGTGCACGGTCCAATGGTTTAAGGACCAAGGACCGACTCAATCTTCCTAAGAATCGGACCAAGATCGATCAAGTTGGGCTAGTCTAGGGTCGGTCTAGTATTGGCCCTAGACCGATGCTCACCCCTACATGGACAATAAAATATATGAAGATGGCATAATAGGGATGCTAGGACTTCCTCCAAAGATTAGTGTAATCTGTTCTTTGCTGTGGTATAATGATTAAAGATCCATGCATAAAGTCATTAATAACTATTGTTCTCAAAGTGCGACCTTAGCCGAAGCTTTCACCTAAAATTGACTTACACCATGAAAATTGGGTTAAGGCATCTGGAAATCTGGATCTGCCCCTGACGCTCAAGTTAGTGTTTGTGTATGTGCGTGTAAGACAGAGAATTAAGGAGATGAAAAATGACCAACCTTTCACCTACATGCCTGAACCACAATTTTAAGGCTATTCCTTTATTGGGCTATAGGGTAATGCTTAACAAGTGCCTTGACGAGCATGTGCCTCCACGGCAATAATACCCCGCCGCATTACTCTATGCGCTAACCCTCGACCTCCCGGATGTCGTCCACATAAGGCAAAGTAAAACCCAAATCTTTGAATTGGTGAAATCTAGTTTTACACCTTTGAAAAGTGAAATGAAGTTATAAACTGATGCAATTTAGGCTGCCCTATGGATACCCTTAAATTGGCATGAAGACGGTTTCCAATAATCGTCGCTAGAAGAACTCCATTGCACTTTTTGGCAAAAAAAATTAAGAATTATTAGCATCATTCTAAAAATTTAGAAATAAGGACATAACAAGTGTCATCAATTTCATACGGTGCTCACTTGATTATTACAACTTTATTTGCAATCACTTGACTATCATAACTTATAGGGATAATACCACAAAAAGCCATAAATTGATATACTAATATTTTTACAAATCCTAAAATGTATCTGTGACAAATTTACATTCTTTTAGTTTCCGTTAATTTTTACTATTAAATTATTAAGTTGGATGATGTATGGCACTTGACGAATGTGCCAGTTTAAGGTTTTACCCTCCGTTTGTCATAAGTGTACTAGTTTGTGGCTTTTCGTGATATTATTCAATTTAATAAAAATTAATGAAGGATAAATTTGTCACAAATGTACCAGTTTGAGATTTCGGTAGTAGAAAAATTTAGATTTGGGTAAATTTATTACAAGTGTACCGGTTTAATTGGAATTTTTTTTTAGAAGTCATGATGGGTATTTTTAGAAATTTGTCACAAACATATCAGTTTAGATTTTTTATGGTAATAAAATTAGTTTGAGATAAATTTGTTACAAATGTACCGGTTTAGTATTTTTAGGTGTTAAAAAAATTAATTTGGGATAAATTTGTGATAAGTATATTAGTTTAGGTTTTTTTGTGATATTAATACGAACATATATATAGAGCTAATTTGATTGCCATAACTTTTTTTTTTCCGGTTATTTGAGTACCATATAACTTTTTCATCAATCACTTGAGTTCCATAACAATTTTAAAATGTTTATCATAAGTGTTATATCTTATCATAAGTGTTATATCACGTCAGATTACCAACCAACACTTGAGTGAATATTTTTCAAAAAATTTTGTACTTAAGTGATTTGTTAAAACTTATCGCACTCAATTGAACTTTTTTTCTTTTAAAAGAATTTTGTGCTAGTCCATGGCAACGTGATGATGGGGTTTGCTGTCTCCAAAGATAATGTGATAACGTTAGTAGAGCAATCTTTGTTTCTTTTAATGTTTGTGTTGATTCGAGAGTTGAATTGATTAAGAGTGACATGACAAACTCAAGTGAACTTGTCTATGGTGTCGCCTCTCTGGATGAGCTCGTGCCCTTCAAGTAATGCATCCCCATTTGCCTTCCGACGGCATATCTAGGTATGGACGTGAATATCTGTGGCCATCGGTGAATGGAGTGGAAACTTCAAGATATTTTCTTGGTTCTTGATGATGGAAGGATTAGGGACTCCAGAGGAGTTTCAAGATTAGGGTTGTGTTGGAATTTTAGAGGGCTTTTACGGGGATGGAATTGAGTCTTGTGTGCACCAACTTATATTTTTATAAAGTGTTACATAAATCGGTTACATCTTTCCTATGCGAGGTCGAGTAGGATTCTTCCTCAATTCTTTATTTTCCCCTAATTGAAAAGAAAATTTAAGACTTGACGACCACACTTTCTAACTACTTTCCTTTTCCAATTTATTGATAGGCTGCCAAGGCCCTATTTGGTAACACTCCCAAGAATAACTAATTCCGTTCTTTTGTTCCCTGGAACTAAAAAAAGAATAGAAATCTATTTCGTAATTTTTTGGTTCCTCGAAACAAACATTCTTTTTTTTTTTTATTCCCAAGAATAGATTTGGAATAAAATCAGATGAGGATAGGTGACCTCGTTGGAGCATTGCTGGCCTCCAGCGACTCCGAGTCATGGTGAGGCTCGGCCTCACCAATTGGCACGAGGCTGGGCCTCGCTAGGCTAGGGCGAGACCAAGGCTCGCGGTGGCCAGGCAAGCCTTTGGCGAGCTCGCTGGACTTGGCCAGACCTCGCCCTGGCCTAGCGAGGCTCCAGTGAGCTCGTCGAGCCTCACCAAGTTAGTTGCCAACGACCATCATGGCTAACGACCGATCACAAAGAAGGAGGAAGAAGAGGAGAAAAGGAAAATGAAAAAAGAGAAAAATAAGAAAAATATAATAAAGGTATTAAAAAATTAAAAAAAATTATGAATTTTACCGAACGCATTTCTATCACAATAATAGAAATTTAGGATAGTTACCAAGTGCATTCGAAAACTCAAAAATTGTTCTCAGAAACAAAATAATAATAAAAAAACCCATTTTTGAATAAAAATTGGGAATAGAATGATTACTAAACACAGCCTACGTATCCTATGTTTTGAACCAATTCAAATTGTCTACGGGCCAAAGAAAGAGGATCCCGTTGATTTTTTTTGCTTTAAATGAAACTCTTTTATTTTCATCCGCCTAACCATTAAAAAAATTATTATATGGTGATATATGTGAGTTTTTTTTTAGAAGTTAAAATTATTATATAACTATCTGTGTGATTTTTATTTTTTTTGTTTGGTTCTATGACTAAGGTTGTTTTGCAAGTAGGATGTCCTTTGGGTTTACTTTTATTGATTTCATCTTAAATTCCAAAAAAGAAAAAGAAAAAGAATTGATTTGTTTTAGCTAACTTAAACATATCTTAGTTGAAAATGGTATTTGTTGTCAATTGTAACTGTTAGTTATACCTTTCCCTTTTATTTTATTTGCCCCGTAATACATTCAGATATAGAATAATATTTGCGATATGAAATGCTTCCTATAATGTTTGTGGCTTCTAATTTTTTACTAATCATGATGTGTGCCTTCTACAATAATTTCATGCTGCGGTTGGCGTTATATATACTTATGATAATTTGCATAACGGGTAAGTAATCGTGTAGTGCTTGATTCAATCACAATCTTTAAATTTTGTGAGCATAGAAAGACAACATAGAGGACACAAGTGGGTCATGCTTAGCCACCGGACTACACATTCACTATGATACATGTTTATGCAAAATCTTCTATCGATCGATCGCTTCTTCGGCTTGTATATGACCATTGGTTAAACTAGTTAGTTTCTTTTCTCAAAGATATAAAAGTGATTTTTTATAGTAATTGCTAAGGGACACATTATATTATGATTGTTTTCAGGAGAAAATAATACAAATTCAAACTTTTGCATTGATTCTTTTTACTTAACCTGTTGTTTTTTCATACTATTTTTTTCGTCCCAAGTACGTTAAGAAGATAATTTTCAATAATTGACAGTTTTATTTCCTGACTCTAGTTTGAAACGAGTGAAAGCTTATTTTGCTGCTTGTTAATACCCTCTACAAAGTTGTCGTGGTTTATAAAATAATAAAATTCGGCAGCGGAGGCAGCAATTCTATAACGAAGCAGCACATACGAAAAATAAACAGAATCCAATTTAATTCAGAAACTTCAAATTGAGAATGTAAAGGAAATTATTTACATCCGTACTATATCGCATGCATCTAAAGAAGAGTGCTAATCGACTTGTTTTTACATGTTGACTCGATTTGTCTCTAATTGCTCCTTTTAGCATTCCCTTGATCTTTAGCATCCGCTCACGAATCAGTCGAGCTCCATCTTCGATTTCAAGTCGTCGTCGTCGAAACCCTCGTCGCGTTTCCTCTTCTTGATCACATCAACAGCCACTTCGATCCGGGGAACAATCCCGAAGTCTGAGAAAACCGCGGATCCCGGTGTCGCCTCCCTTTGCCACGGCTGTCCATGCCTCACCAAAATCACCTCGCAAGTCGCGACAAATGATATCTTCTCGCGGTGCAAGTTTTGCATCATCATCCTCTCTACGCGCACGGCTATGGTTCGCATGATGTTCTCAATCTGGAGCCGATCGAGCGAGACATAGCAATCAGTATCGCGGTCGGCGACCAGATATGAGCCGTGGCGACACAACCTATGCTTCAGCGAGAGGAGATCCTCGACGTAACGCTGGTGGTTGCCTCGCTCGACCACGAAGAAACACATCCGAGTGAACTTCAGATAGCCATCGTCACTTTGAACTAACTCTTGATCATCATACGACACATTGTGCGTGTCTTTGGCAGATGCAAATACGTTGGCGCATAACATAACTCGACGAGCCATGAGTGGGGGAGGATTTGAGTAGACAAAATTGTATGATGATGAAAGAGACAAGCAGGGAGAGATTTTCAGCAAGTAGTTTCTTGAATAGTATTGAAGTAGATGGTGAATGTTTTGGCGAACAAGTGAATTTTATATATGATCTACCATGGATTCAGGATTATGTCAAGAAGATTTTCTTAAATCAAAGTAGCAACCGCCTTAATTGCGTCTGAGGAACACGCTTGCAAGTTTCAAATACTTTCCTTTTTCGCCTTCTTGGATCAGCCGTTGAATCTTAATGGCTAGGACTTGAATACTTATCTCCTGCATTAATTTTCAAATTAGCCCGCACTTGCCCCCAGGTATAATGTCTCTACAGATTATTTTTGGCTTTACAAAAGCACTCCTATTTTCGTCAGGTAAAACAAATTTATCAAACAGCGACTTGTGAGCATTTTTTTTTTTTAATTTTTGTGATTGTAAATGTAAAAATTTTCTATCGTAATATATGTTAAGTCTAAATATATCTAGATACACGTATAAATTTTTTAAAAAAAAATTGATTAGAGGAAAAGTTTAAAAATGTGAATTAGTTTAACATGAGATTTTAATATTTGTAAGATGAGAGAGTTGAGCTTTATTTTGAAAATTAATATACTTTGGAGTAAGTTATCAATTGATTAACTACATTAATTAAACTTACATCTAACACGCTACATCTTACAAAACAAAATCGACTTTTAATGGAACTTTTGCGGTAGATTCATCTTTGCCGTATCACCTCAAGGATGGACATAGAACATTCTTTTTCTTTTTTGCTAAAAGGGGGGCAAATTTTGTGCTGTTAAATTGTATATACAAATTCATGTAACAACTTTTTATCGATTCACGTTATATTATCACCTTGTTTCAAAAATCAAATGTATTACTTTCTAAACAACAATACATTTATATTTCAAGGATAATTCACTATATCAACGAAAAAGATTGAAAATATGCTTTGTATGACAGTCCTCTTGTCATACTCACTCGGTCTCTATCGTTCTTATCAATGACTAATATAAAATATAAATAAAATATCATAAACAAGTTTTAAATCAGCAGTGTTTGAGATCGGCTTACATAATCCATTCAATTTTGTTTCTCATCAACGGTTCATGACCACCAGGGGCGTGCGTGCTTGCATTATCCAACTTGTGGATATGCATTACCAGGTTGGGATTGCAGGAATTTATTGCCTCTTACATCATTCTTCCCCCTCTTTATTATTTTACTATCTAATTGTAACTCATTCATATCTCAGAAATATTTTTTCTTTTAACATGATAACTCAAAGTTTTTAAAATGTTATTTAGTAGACAAAAGCTTCTATGATTCACATGCATTTCAAATATAGTATAATATTTGCAATATGAAATGCTTCTATAATGTTTGTGAATCATTACGTGCGCCTTTTACGATAGTTTCATGTTGTGTGTAGAGTTATATATTCGTATAATGATTTGCATAGCGGGTGAGTAATCTTCAAATTTTGTGAGCATAGAAGAACAGCATAGCAGACATAAGTGGCTCGTGCTTAGCCACCGGACTATATATTCACTGTGAAACACATTTGCGCAAAATCACTTCCAAATCACGCTCCACTTTCATTCGATCAATCAACCGATTGCTTCTTTGACTTGTATAAGACAACGGGTTAAATTGATTAGTTTCTTCTCCCAAAGATATGAAAGTGATTTTTTCACGGTAATTGCTAGGGAACACAATATACATATAGAGGGACTATTGTGGTATGATTGTTTCTGAGAGAAAATAAAACAATTTTAAACTTTTGCATTGATTAATTCCTACTCATTCTCAAACCTTTCATAGGAAAAAAAAAAAAAAAAAAAACTTCTAATTTGACAATGTCGTCTATGGATATATCTCCTTCACAAAGGAAACATCAGCCAGCCCAAGGATATAATCTGAGAGATTGTTTTTTTGTTCTTTCTTTCTATCAATTCGGTCAACAAACTAACATACAATTTATGCCGAATAGCGATGCCTAAAAACCCGCTCTACACATCAAACCTACTCCAGCTTAAAACTACACTACTCCCATGTTCACATTATGCATTCTATACTCAACTATTCAAGGCGATCAACCTTATTACATTCATTCACTTAATTCCGTTCATATTCCGAAGCAGCATTCAAGGAATTGTTACTCGAGGAAGCCGGAGATGTTTTATACTAAATCTCACATGAAAGTAATATTTGATTTCTTTGTTAATTTATAGTACAAGCTTTCACCAGATAACTATGTCCGAAACTGATACTCAAAACATATGTTTTTGACTGTCTTGTTCCTCTAAAACACGGACGGCTAAAGGCAAGACTAGTTCTCTTCTTCCAAATCCTCGGTTCTTCACCAACCATACGTGAGGCTTATAAATAGGGAAGTGGGGTATCATTTTGCTTCACATCTAACTCCTGCAAAGTCCTCAGTTAAGCAGAGTTTTTCATTATCTTCCTGATTCTATTAGCTTATATAGCAGCACGAAAAGGAAGTTTAGGATATGGCAAATAGCATTCTCCTTTGTTGCATCCTCGCCGTCACATGCACCTTGCAGTGGCCTCTGATCCTGCACCCTTGCAAGATTTCTGTGTTGTAGATTTCAATAGCCAAGTTTAGCACCATCTTTACCATATTCTCGTTCTGAATCTGCTTATTGACTTACGAAAACTGGTTTATTAAGGACTCCGTCAAACTTTAACGGTATATTTGAGACTTATAACAATAGAAAATCTAAGTATTTAGGGAAGCGTGATTCATGTTCAAGTACGGAAGTCTGAACGAACGCTACGAATAATTGTTAAATTGTTCTAGGTATCTTGTAGACATGTTTACTGACGTCTTCTCTTTTTTTCTTTGTTTTGCTTGTGAGCAGTACTGGTTAATGGTGTTGCTTGCTTGTACCCCAAGCTTGTGACCGCCGACAATTTCTTTTTGTCCGGGCTCGACAAGCCAGGCAATGTGTCAAATCCGCTGGGCTCAGCGATCACCCCGGCCACAGTCGGACAGATACCCGGGCTCAACACTCTGGGCATCTCCTCGGCAAGGATTGACTATGCCCCGTGGGGTGTCGTCTTCCCCCACACCCGCCCCCGTGCCCCCGAGATTTTGGTGGTCATTGAAGGGAGTCTGCTCGTCGGCTTCATCACGTCCAACCCCGACAACAAGCTGATCACCAAGGTTCTTCAGAAGGGTGACGTGTTCGTGTTCCCCGAGGGACTCATTCACTTCCAACAGAATGTGAGCTACGGGAACGCCTTTTCCTTCTCTGGCCTAAGCAGCCAGAACCCGGGTGTGGTTCTGGTTCCAGATACGGTCTTCGGGTCATCTCCGCACATCGCTACCGATGTTCTCGTCAAGGCTTTCCATGTGGATAAGGCCATAGTTGACCAGATTGAAGCGAAATTCTAGGGAACGATTCATGTTCTTGTGTTTAGTTTGCTTGAAAAAATGTGACAGAAATTGTTGGGTTATTATTTATATGTTGTGTCTGTGGCTAAATAAAAACACATGCTTGTGTCAAATCAAATGCTTTTCAGTGTCCATATCAATGCGTATCATTGGTTTAAGTGGTTTGTCTTGGTTTTATGTGATTCTTATGCTGTCCCCGTAGTGTACAGCGTTAATGTAGACATGCGATACATGAATATATTAAGAGGCATGTTAGGGATGCCAAGACTTCCTACTACGATTTACAGCGTTGAGAATATGTATTGAATTTAAAAACACGGAGGAAACTTGATTGAAATAGAAATTCTAAATCCAAATAGGACTTAATGGTTTAACGTTTGAACAACCAAGAAATTATTGAACTACTTTGCATATTGGAGTTCAATTCCTAATTTGAGTAGACTTTCTAGTTGAGTCGGCACGTCATATAAAACATATAAAACAGAATTCTACTCGGTCATTTTGTTTATTTTTATTTTATTTTTTGGAACTGGAGGAATCCCCTCACGAGCAGCTCGGCGTCGGCGTAAACCCCCGGGAGCACCGGGCGAGGACCCACCTCTCACAGTGCTCCGCTTAAGTCGCGTTGTATGCGCACGCGATGACTCGAACCTCCCCCCTTCCGCAATTAGAGGGAGAAAGGCCTAAACCAACGTGCCCACAGTGGGGTGAGTAATTCTACTTGGTTATTGAACACTATAGAAAACAAGATAAGTCTTAAGGTTTTCGCTCTGTGAGTTTCCTAAGTGGGTTCTGTGATAGATTGTGCCATAACAATTTAGGGGGGAGAATTATCAAAAAAGTCCTAAACTTATTGCAATTATTGTGTCAATTCAATCCTAAACTTTTTTTTTGCCAATTTAGTCCTAAACCTTTTATAATTGTGTTAATTCAGTCCATTCGGCCAAAATTGGCCAGCCGACCCTGACATCGATGCCGACAGGAGACAGTTGGCTAGTAAACGTTGATGTGGTAATTTTTTAATATATTTTTTTATTTTTCGAATTTTTTAATATTTTTTTAAATTTTTTAATTATTATTTTCTTTTTCTTTTTTCTCACATTCTCCCTCCTTTGGTCGACGTCGGCTAGAGGCGAGGGCCAGTGAGGTCAACCTGGCCAGCCACTGGCGAGGCTCACCCCTGCCAGACGAAGGTGAGGGCCAGCAAGGGCGAGGCCCCGCAAGGGCGAGGCCCCGCCAGATCCAGTGAGCTCGACCCTCGCCAGATTCGATAGGGCCTCGCCCGGCCAAGGAGAGGGTCAACCTTGCCAGTGGCCGGCGAGGCTCCTCGCTAGAGAAACCCGACATCCCCGTCATTGTCGTCACCGATGCCATCGTCCCCTCACTCATACACAGATCCCACCAGCCTCGGTGATCTTCCAAGTACCGTTAGAGCAACGCTTCCACCTCACTCTCCCCGCTACCGCCGCTGTTGTCGTCGCCGCAACCACAATGCCCCTCTTTGCATCTCTGGGGCCCCCTCCCTCCTCCTCCTCATCTTCTCCCTCCCCGCCTCTACCACAGCCCTTGGCGATGGTAGCCTCGCCGGCCACTAGTGAGTTTGACCCTTGCCCTCGCCGGCCCTCACCCGGCTAGAGGAAGGGAGAATGTGAGAAAAAAAAAAGAATTAAAAATTTTAAAAATTTTATTAAAAAATTCGAAAAAAAATAAAAATAAAAATTTAAAAATTGCCACATTAGCGTTCGCCGACCGACTGTCCCCCGCCGGTGTTCACGTCAGCGCCGGCCAGCCAATTTTGGCCGAATAGACTGAATTGGCATAATTATAAAAGATTTAGGACTAAATTGGCAAAAAAAAAAAATTATGACTAAATTAGCACAATTGTAATAGGTTTAGGACTTTTTTCGTAATTCTCTCCAATTATGGAGGTTGATAGAAACAAGAATTGTGAATTGGATCACTAGGAAAAACTAAGGAAAGCTTATAGAAGCTATGGCTCATACCAAACTTAGAAGAATTCTTTTACATGAGTGATATAATGAAGACCCAGACATTCCTTGATTGTTGTTGCACATTCAAAGAAATATTATAGTCAATCACAAGTCTCGAATTACATGTAATTGCTTTGAAGAGAATCAAATTTATCATGCTGCTGGACAATCACTATTTCCTAACTCGGGTTCTATTTACAAAAATGGCAAGATTGCTAGAAGATCCGATTGTATGGGCAACCAAATCTCCAAATGATTTTATTGAGATCTACAACAGCTACATTGATCTGTCAAACGGTCAACTTCATGATTGACTTTCCATGGATTATTCTTATGTGTACAAATGCCTCAGCGAAGTAACTCTGAAATATATATGTATATAGTGTTCCACCTTACTATGTTATTTTCTCTATGAGGTAGCAAATCGTATTAACTTCTATTTCTACACCGAGATTTGTACAAGGTGTGCAGAGGAAGTTATATCGACATTTGCTCTTAAATGTTGGATTTACTAGTGCACTCTAGCCCATCGATGGTTGAGAAACTGACAACCATTGTGACCCTTTGACTTCTCCAATAACCATGCCCGATTTCTTAGGCTAATTTTGGAGGACCGATTTTTCAAATAGCCTGATCTGCAGGGTCCATTTCTCATGTATTCAAGGTCTGTATTCTATCTTCCTTCATCACCATTTATCTTTCAAACAGTTTTTCTTTTTTTTTTGCAAAATTTACAAATAACTCCTCTGTTCAAAACCAAATTCTTCTTTTTCCTCTTCTTCAGAGCTACTTATACTACGGTCAAATGGTTGGGTTAAGCTCTCAGCCCAACATTGTGGTTCCTACAAGCCAGTCTTCTTTGCTTCAACCTAGGCCCCCCCGAGCTGCCTTTCTTTTTGTCGCGATCTAAACTCGCCGCACCACTCGCAACCTCCAACCCAGAGGTCCCGACGACCTATGGAGCGTCGGGGAGTAAGGACCCTCCACGCAGGATCTCGAGCAGACCTTAGATTTTGCGTAGATGGTTACTCGAGTTTGCTCGAATTTACTCGTGGTGACTTTAGTTAGGGAATCACACCCTTCTTCGCCCGGGCTTTTGGGAGTGGGCTTGCACGTCTAAATCTGGTTGCTTAGGCATCTACGAAGAGCATTTAGAGCCTGTTTATTAAAAACAATTTATGTTCCCCGATACAAAATTTTATATTATTTTGTTCTAGTGAACGAAAAAAGAATAGAAACGTGTTTGGTAAAACTTTTGTTTCCGAAACAAAAAATCTATTTTTTTGTTCTCAAATAATATATTTGGAATGAAAAAAAAGTAAAAAAAAGTAACCTATTATTCCCTAAACAATTTCTAAAATCAAATTTTTTTCTCTCTTTTTTGTCTTCTCTTTCTTTTCTTCTTCTTCTTCTTCCTTTTGCCGGTCACCGGCCTTGGCCATGGTCTTCTCTTTCTTTTCTTCTTCTTCTTCCTTTTGCCGGTCACCAGCCTTGGCCATTGTCGAAGCGTTGCCAGCCCCCCGAGACGCCGAGGCTCGTCAGCTCAAGCCTCGCCATTGGCCGCGCAAGGCTGGCCTCGCCAGTGGCTGGGCGAGATCGACCTTGCCGATGGGCCGGGCGAGGTCGACCTCGTCCACCCTAGGCAAGGTTGAACCTCATGCGGCCACGGCGAGGCTCGGCCTCCCCAGCCGATGCGAGGCCGGGCCTCGCCGGCAAAGGCAAGGCCGACCTCATGCCACCCGGGCGAGGCCAAGGCTCGCAGGGGCCAGGATGGCCTCCAACAAGCTCGCCGGACAACGCCTAGCCAATCGCTAGCCACGACGATGACCAGCCACCGGCCAAAGAGCAGAAGAAAAAGGAAAAGATAATAAAAAATTAAAAAATTAAAAAAATCTAAGAATTTTATCAAACGTATTTCTATCCCAAGAATAAAAATTTTTGTAAGTTACAAAAATGCATTTTTTTGCTCAAAAATTATTCCCAATAACAGAATCAGAAAAAATCATTTCTTATAAAAAATTATTTCCCGAAACAAAATGATTACCAAATGTACCCTTAATTGCTGGACAAGGACTTCCCATTCCTTAACATCTAGGTGGCGTGCTCCGCGCCATCTGCGTCTCGCCGGGTTAACTTATTCCTGATACCATCAGGTACACAATAGGTTCTATTCTTGCCTTCCGCGGGTGAGAAAGTGAATTCCCAGCTATCTTTTTCAACATCAATAGGCCGACTCTAGTAGCCGACTAGACAGGCTTGTGGCAATTCTCTCTCCTGAAGCCCTTCGTTGGAGGAGACAATGATTTTACTTGGAGAATCTCCGTTGGGACAATGCAGTGTCCTGACGAAGTGTATTGTTGTAAATAAAGACCATTACAAGCATTCCGCCTAGTCCTTAGAGCACGAAAGAAATAGCTGGTGCTACAGGCCGTTGGTACCGATCTCGGTCGCCTCGGCTTAAGAAAGGTATCTCCACGGCCTCTCCAATCCCATCTCGCCTTGAAAACTCAGTTTCTGACTCTTTACCTTTTGTTGCAGTGGATCCTCCGGCTTCGAGTAGCATTTAGCCTTATGACTTTCCAAGTTCTAATTGTCGATTTCCGTCACTTTGTAGGGTCTTGCCAGGGATGCTGACGCTCGGACCAGGTTGGGGGTTCACTCCAGTCAGCCAAGGCTCGATAGGAAGACTCCCGTCAGCTAGACGCCTACATGATAAACACGTCGATTAATTTTGTTGTATGAACTTAGAAACTCTCCCTTCCTACTAATTTAATTCTCCACCAAATGGTGTCACTATACTTTCTGAAGAGAGAAAGGAAGAGAGAGGAGCTCATTCATCGGACTGAAAAATCTGCTCTGTTTTCAGAATCTGCGGTCACTCAACTCGATTTCAAATAGGTGCTATCAATCTGAGCGCACGTAGTCTGCAGTAAATAACCCAGTAGATCGGATTCTTATTCGTTCTTTTAGCGAAATTGTCATGTTGAAGCCTCGAGTGACTGTAGTAGTAGAGACCCATGTTCTCTGTTGTTTCAAAATCGCAAAGAGCATTAATTCACATGTAAATCTGATAGAAAGCTTGCTGCATCATACATGAACAGACAGCAACCTCAGGGTATACTCATTCAGTCTGTATCTGTATAAAATTTACAATTGGAATTACAGATGACGCAACCGATTGGCCGATAACTTTTGAGCTCTCTAAATACAATTTAAGCTTCTCGAACCCCTGAAATCTCCAATACATATGATCTTCAAGACGAAGAACAAGCCGGAAGAAGCTTCCTTCAAACTCGTCAAAGTTCAAAGATGAGATCAGAATGTTAAGATCGATCCTTTGCTGAACGAAAGCTTCGTCTCCTAGCCCAAACAGAAATCGTGATAGCACATCCAAATGTAAGCATGAAGGCGAGAAACCGTCCGCCGAGAAGTCCGGCAAGCACAACCAGCAGCACAACGACTAATCCCAATTTCCGCTTCTTTTCGCTCCTCGCATTTTCAGCACCGGTTTCTAATTCAGGGGGAGCCTGCGAAATTGTAGCCAACGTCAGATTCGTTTCGACTGCCAACAGCCGGTCGGCTCCTTTGTTACTACACCGTGCCCGTTGTTGAAATTCTTCAACTCCGGCCTTCGACTTGGAAGATTTATCTGCATTTTCTCCCTGCTCGCCATACTCTTCCTCTGCCTCTCCCCCTCGAGCTGCCGCAGTACCAAAGTCTCCCAAGTAGACAGCCAACGTGTTCGACGCATCGGGGTCAGGCTCGCACTCTTTCTTCTTGCCTTTCTTCGAGGTCCTCAGCTTCTTCGGCACAATCCTCTTGATGATCTTCGATTTGATCTTCCAGTTCTGCTTGCGATCATCGGCCCCCAGACCCGCACGCCCATCCTCCTCAACCTCCTCCACGACCCTCACCTCTCCCTCAGTAGTATACACACACCTCCATCTCGGGTCCCGGCTAAGCCGTTCATCGCCGTCCGGCCCCAAACTCGAATCGTTCTCAACAGGCACCGCTACCCTCTCAAACTTATACTCCGCCACCCGGGTTTCCTCCACCACAGCCGGGCTCGAATTGCCCGGTCCTCCGCCGGCATCTCGACTCGGCTCCGCAGGATCAGAATTGGCAACCGCCGGTCGAACCAACAACCCCCTTTGGGGCCAAACAGATGACAAGATCGCGCAAACCCTTCCGATCGAGCCCTCGAAACCCATCCGCGCATCGGGACAGGGTCTCAAGAAACCAACGACGCGCCTGCTCACGAACTCGAGAAACAGAAGCACGAAAGCGCTCATCATGACGCCGATCACGAGCCCCTTGGTGCTCAGCGCCAGCACCACCACAACGAACACCTTGAAGACCGCCGAGAAAACACTGTTGCTCTTACCCGACCCGCCGCCGACACAGTCCGCGTCCGCACCGTCACCGACCGCCCCGCTCCCCGCCCCCGCCGCCGGCGCAGGCGGAGCCTCCGGAGCCGCGGGGGCGGGGGATCATGGAGGGGGTCGGGGCCGCGGACGACCAGGTGGGCGGGCAAGGGGGAGGTGAGGACGGGGTCGGAGATCTGGAGCTCGGGCGGCTCCTCCTCCTCGGCCTTCCGGCGGGAGGGCTTGCGGAGGCGGTCGCGGTTCTTGACGAAGAGGTCGATGAGGGAGGTGGGGAAGCCGGTCTCGACGACGAGGGAGCCGCCGCGGCGCGGGGAGGACTGGAGGTCGGCGACGAGGCGGGAGATGCGGGTGACCCTCGACTTCTTCCATGGCAGGGGCATGATCCCCTTCTTCTGCGACACGCGCAGAGCGAAATCGAAAAGGGTCGAGATGGTCGAGATGGCCGAGATGGTGGAGGGAGGAGGTTGAAGGGGAATGATGACGATGAAGAAGAAGAAGAAGAAGAAGAAGGAAAAAAAAAGAAAGATCAATGAAATGGTTCGGTGAAGTGGAGGGGGAAATGAAAATTTCCACGGTGGGATTCGACGTTTGTTTTTTCTCACTTCTTATTTTCCTCGCTGTCTCTCTCTCTCAGAGGATGTTTTCACGTGACTCGAATTTGGGGAGAGAGTGGGAGGAAATCGCGCCGTCGCGCCCACGCCGCGCCCACTCGATCTCGCCCGTCGAATCGCGCGGGCCCAAGGCGGGACCCGCTCATCCGACGGTGGATGTTCGTTGGGCTCACGTTAGTCCTGTCCCACGGAAGTATCGCTCCGAAATTGGAGACAAAAGACGCGAGAGTGGGGATGGAAAGTGGGGGAGGAAATGATGGAGGCGCGTGTGCGTGCGCGGGCGGGCGAGTGGGGGCCGATTTGAACGGAGGGAGTGTTCAACTGACGCGTTTCTCTGCAGTTGTTTTGTTTTGGGTTTTCGCATCAGTTTCTTCCGTTCACGCATTTCTTGGGTTTCCATTCATCTATGCTTTCGGTTCCGCTCCGTTTTGACAGGGGTTTTCGATCGGCTTCAGGGGTTTTTCCTCAACGGATCTCAAAATTCAGATCGATTCGAGGGAAAAAATCGCGAATTTTATTCGAAAAATCTTCCGGTCGACATGCCGTCCGGTACCTCCATTGAAATGCGGATGTGGATTTCTCATATCAAGTTTATCGTTCTCCATATTGAATCCATCTTTACTAGGGATGTGTAAAACGAATTGTTTTGACCAAATTTATAAAGGTGGAATTGATGTCTAAGCAGTCCAATTTTCAATTCCTAAAACGAAACCGACTGCATGTACTTTTTTTTATGTCATTTCTTCAGAAAACATAATGGTAATTAGTTTTTGTTACATCAGGTAGTGGAAAAAAAAAGTACTTGACTAGGGAACCAATCACCTATAATATTCGCAGCCGGCTGCCATGCAAGAATCGAGATGGGTTAAAGGTAAGTTTCTTCCTTAGGCAAAAATTAGAAATAATAAATGTGCCGCGATATGTCAGTTCGAGACTTTTAATGGCAATAACGCGTCGGTTTCTACTGCCTTTTACCTAATTGCCTTTCCTGGAGATGCGATGTTTCTAACTCCGTTTCTAAAAGACGGGTTGGCCCCCGTAAAAACTTTTAACTGTTGGTCCCCTTTCCAAAATATCTTTCGATTTAGAGTACATAAAGAGGCACGACTAAGTCGTGCGGGCCGGAGATTCGTGATTTCATCAGGACATGTGTCTAGTAGTGTTTGCAGCTGTCGTTCCGAGATGTTTCTTGCTGGGCTTTACTTCCTGATTTGCTTGGATTTTCTAGTGCCGGTTCTTTTCGTATCGGCCTAGCCTTCGAGTATTTTTTTAATACCTTGTGTTTAGCCTTAGAGATTCCTAACTTTCTCTGCTTTTCTCTCTCTTTCTTCCCACCTATCCTCTCGACTGCCCCACTTTAGTTCGGTGCATTAAATTAGGGTTCGAGATCACTGTTGCTTTTTTTTTTTGATGAAATCTGGCATGCTTTTCAGATGAAAAGTTGCATACATTGGATCGAGGGTGTCATGTCATCGACAAGACACCAACCTTCGCACGACATCCATTTACCGTCGCATCAAACGCTAACCCTGCTGGAAGGAATTGCAAAGCACTCCCAGTAGGATGTCCTTCCTTCCACTACGGATCAAGCCTCAAGTCCGCATCGCTTCCAAATCAAGCTGAATGTTTGCAGTTTTTTAGTCCACGATCATCGGTTAAAAAATCAACCAACTTCGTTATCAAAAATTGGTTTTATTCTATAACCATGGAACCTTGGACCATGATTCTCCAGGCACACCAGTCATTCAACTGGATCTTGTTTTAGCAAATCTAGAATTTTCAGGGGACCAATTCTGGAGTTTCCGTACGGCTATTTGTTTATAGAATTGGGCTGACTCGCCCCGAGGGCTCAAACCGTACTTGTATTTGACTCAATCCAGTGGTCCAATTGATTTAAATAGTTGCTCAATGATCAATTTTTTTTTGTCCCGGTTCCGTCAAGGGACATCTTTCGATAGGACAAAAGAAAAGCGTCTTGGCATTGCAACAGCAACCTCCAATTTTGACCAAAAGGAATTGTATAATAGTTGACAGATCCGAAGGAGATTTTTGTTCTGTTATATTAGATACTCTTTTATATGATTTCTCATTTATTGATCAATGGATGAAGATTTTAAGTTCGCTGGACGAGCTCAGGCGGAAATTCCAACCCCACCTGTATATTTCGCTAAGAATTTATTAAATTATTTTCTATTAATAATTCTAAGTTTCTGAAATGTGCAAATGCTAATAGGAAAAAACAAGGCAAAGTTCCAATATATGAGTGAAGAGTAGTGTGAAAGTCATAGGTAAAGTTCGGGCCTGGGCATGGCTCTAGAGGTTTAAGCCCAGGCAGGCCCGCGTGAGACTGCCCAAGCCTGCCCAATTGCCAGGTCTAGTCCAAAGTCACTACCTAGATTGTATTAAATTTGGCAAGAACCGAATTGCAATTTCTTTCTGCTTTCTTTTGGCCAGCAAGATTTGGTGCTGGGAAAGGAAACTTTAGAACTTTCGTGGAAACTTATCTGGTCTTGGGAACAAAACAGACCATGAACATTTTCACCGAGGAGAAGATAAATGAAAGTTGGTAGTTTCTTTCTGCTTTCTTTTTAATTTTGTGTTTGGAGTAGTACTTTCGTTCATTCATTCATAAAAAGAGCTCTACAAGAGCTAGACAAGTGAGTTTCTGAACATAAGATATTCCAAAAGGGTTGTAAGGGCAAAGATAACCAATTAAGGGAAGGGTTTTGTTGTGATGGGCTTTTGCGATCCAATCGGCAGCTTGATTGATTTCTCTTATTGAGGAGTGACTCTAGTAAGGATGGAATGAAAATAGAAAACTGTGGAAGACTGATGATGCACAAATTTTGTATGACTTATTAACGTGCTCCATGGACCGTAATATGCACATCATAAAGGAAAGAAGTCCCATGCACTTTTGCCCTTATAGACTCTTCGATGCTTAAGTCAATAGGCACTCATAGTGATAAATGTGTGTGTGTGTGTGTGTGAGAGAGAGAGAGAGAGAGAGAAGCATTTTGCAGGGAGGATCGAGCATCCCCCAAGTATCATGGAGTTGAGCATAGATAGACAGTAAAGCTTATCTGATTTCTGGCACGATGAGCTCGGCTCCCGACATTTGCTGGTCGATGCTAGCCAGGTGATTGTCTGATGAGGTTACACTTGATTCTCATGGAAGGGTTATCTTCAATGTACCCCATAGGGCGTCTTGTACTCGATTTACCCCATAGGATGGACTGTCATGTGATGCCTCGGCTTTGTCCGGTAATTTCCTTTGGAAATGTGGCTTGAGTGAGGATGGAACTAAGATTGCCGAGAAGTTTCTTGCATCAAACCGTTGGTGATATCACTGCATCTGTAGATAGTCTTCCCTTTTAGCTGTTTGGAAAGTCGATAGCACAGTGAAGTCACAAGAGAAGCCTACTGCCATCGAACATTTGAAGCCAAGATTTCGAATTTCAGTTGTGTAAGGCACGTGAGAAAGGAATGCATACCTCCGCATGCATTAACTCATAGTCTTAGTGCTCTTTTAGAACTCTTGAGTTCAATTATCATTGAAGCATCAATTGCTTGCAGCCAAACTAGCGATATGCATCTGGCTGGTAGCTACTTTTCACAATCATTGTAGTTCTCAAAGAACGGATGAAGTTTCTAAGACATGATTCATGACCGTTTTGGGGGAGCAGCAATTAGGAACAAATAAAGCACAAAATCGCTCTTATCTTGCTTTTGGCGAGATTGGTGAACCTGGGTTCAACACCGAATCGCAGAACGCTCGTCCTCAGATGCCCTGGGCCGTTAGCGTCTCTTTATTTTTTCACTCGATCGTTCCAGAATTTAATCGCACAGAACCTTGGTACATTGTAATTGAAAGGAACACGTGATTTAGGGGAAATTATCAGTTCCCGTGGATACCAAGAATCTCGAAATTTATGGGCTCTTGGCCTGCATAAGTATACCCGTACATGTGCACAAAGTAGGAGGTGCATAACACATCGATAACATTTCTCGCATGAACATCACCAGCTTTAAAAAGGTTCTCAGGACGCATTATCCAAGATGACTTGCACATGAGAAAACTGGTTCTTGCCATGTGAGTTCAAAATGTCTCGCAGTAAGAAAAGCATATTCAAATGCTTCCCTGGAGTCTGCAAGATTCTCCCATAGAACCACAGAACAAAAGCTATATCTCTTGTCTAGCATGTGGCCAATTCTTGCCCTTCCCGCACACGTGCATTCAGATATAATGGTCGTCTGTAAACCTGGAGGGACTCGGGAGGATGCTGGATTCAGTGACAAAAATCGTAGGGTCTTCGTGACCTTTTAGCCACCCGGTAGATGGCTGTAGCATCATATTAGGATATAGACTTTCAATTCATTGGAGCTGTAATCCAAGAACAAAATTCTTTCTCAAGATAAATGGCCCCATGCTTTCGATAATGGATCTTATCCATGGCAAACATAGGATTTATGCCACACCAAGAATAGGATACATTTTATGATCTTCTATACAAACACACGCTCATATGTTTGGGTTATGCGGGTATATATACTGAGTTTCGGTGAATTTGATGAGCTTGGTTCGACTTCGACCACAAAAATGTTTCTCATTGGGTCCTATCATAATTTGATGAGAGACATCTTTTCCTGACTCTGTCGCAGGCCCCCCAGCCACCTTGTTTGCGTGAGACCATTTTGTTGCCCCGCTTCCGCATAGACGGTAATAGTCAGGTTCTATCCCCTCTTATGTTCGCTCGCTGTTTTAGGTTTTTTGTTATCAAAAGGAGGTTTCAAATTAATGTAAGTTCTTGAAGAATACCCTTAACGTTTATCAAGTTGATTGCTGATTAATCACTCATTGTGACCAATAAGGCTGGATAGGTTCTCTAAGAATTTCGGATAGTGATAAGAGTTATGGTTGAGTTTGGATCAAGTCGAAAATGGTCCAATCCATATTTGACCTATTTGACCCGTTTTAATTAATTTCCATTTAATACAAATCTAATGACACATACCCGACCTGAACTAACTCGACCCGTGCTCGACTCATACTTGACCCGACCTATATTGTTAAAGCATTTCTATATCTAACCAAATTTAGGAAAACTTATTTTTTATGATATTATATATAACACTTCCATGCAATACAAATCTCGTGGACAACTTGTATAATTTTTAAAAATATTAAATTGAATTTTTTGTATTTTCTTTTATTCCTTCTAAAATCAACGGGGTCGTAGCACCCTCGCCGGCCACAAACGAGGGCTGTGAAGTCCTCACTGGCAGCAGGCAAGGGTCTCAACCCTTGCCCGGGCATCTACTATTGACAATGGCTTCATGGCCCTCACTTGATGTCGACCAAGGGCAGCTAACCTTGCTGGATTTAGTAGAAGAGAAAGTATTTAAGGCAACCCCTTTATGACCCATTTTTATAATTTAAGGAAACTCATTTATGACCCATATCATTAAATTTGAGTTTAATTATGGATTCTAGACCCATTTTGTCACCTCTACATGCAAGAAGAAACGAATGAGAGTCTTACATTTTGACAGTTGATCGACTGAGTTTTGGAAGTTCTATTTTGGTTATTTGAATTGTGAACCTTTTGAGATATGTGTGATCAAGGCTTGATCTCAACCTCTGTCACGTTCGATGTAGGAGAAGTGCACTAGCTAGTTTTATTGTAAAATTAAGTATGATGTTGACCATAATCAAGGACTGAAAGCATAGGTTTTGTTTGTCATTCAATGACGGATTGAGTATGACAATTAATTGGAAAGATAAAAGCATGAGTTTACGTAAAGAGGGTCAAAAGCCCAACTCTTTCGACAGAGTCCTCATGTTTATGTTGGCACCAAAATTTCACACGGCCAGCACAAGAAAGACCTCTAGCATCAATGAGGAAAAATAAGGGTTAGCGACAAAGCGTTGTTGGATTTAAAAGGATAAAATTCAAAATAAGAAGTTATGAAAAAATCGCCTGAATCTTGAAAAAGTAGGTGTACAATACCAAATCACGATGATAGCGGCCTGAAAAAATCGAATATGAATAACAATCTTCAAAATCTCAAGCCAATTAAGATATCAAATTCTTATAGTGTCAACTCGACAAAATCGAATTTAATTGCAGAACAGTCTTGAAATGTCCCACGATGCCGACCCATTGATCATGAAAGATTTCAGTGTCGACTCTGATGAAGAATAGGGAACGAGGAAAGGGGAACATAAGCATGGTCGATAAGCAAAAAGGCCCTTAGAAATCACTAGTGGCGTGGCGACAAGGAATAAAATGTACAAAAGCCAGAATAAGACAAGAAGAATAGCATGCCCACTCAACCAAACCGCACTATACGACTTATTCTTTTGAGCTTGTTTTAAGCTTGTGCCGTTTGGCTTTTAGCTCTAATTCACCCATAAGCTCAGTTTATGTTCCTTTCTTACGTGTAATTACATGACCAATATTATAAGGACTGTGTTTTTCATATAGGTTTTTATTAGGTCTATTGCTGATGGAAAAAATACATTTGCCGTTGGATGATTGACATACGAAACAATTTGTTACAAAACTAACTCGATATCCATATATTACTCATATATATATATATATATATATATATATATATTGGCATTGGATTTAATAATAATAATAACAATTTTCATATTTGCTCAGCTTTGGGAATCTTCCTTAAGGGGGCCAACATCCATCGGCGAATTTTGGAGGAAGCACTTTTATTTGTTAACAAGGTCAAGATTATGTTTGATTTGCCAAAAAGGAAATGAAATAGTGTTTTTGATGTCCAAATGTCACGGTAAGTGATAGCTACTTAAGTATTTTTCTCAGTAATTATCTAAGAAGATTTAGGATGCAATTGGTTAAAATAGAGTGCGTACTCCCATCGAACCCATTCCGAAAGTTTGAGGTTCATCCAAACTTTAAGCTACAATCCACTAAAAAAAAAAGTTTATGCTACAAAAATGTGGGAGCAACAACTGTGTAAGCATCTTCCAATGATGACAAATCAACTATATCCAAAACTTAATCTCTTTCGGATAGAATCATGATTTAACATCGAATTGTCCTGACACATTTGTCATGTCATACCGTTTTCCCATTTCCACGTACTGGGTCACCTGGTCAAAATAATATCCAGATTCTTCCCTTGTAATATAATTACTTTGTATGCGAAAGTAGCCGACCTCTTGAATCATTCCTAGGTCCTTTACTTATTAATTATGTAAAGTTCTTTATTTTTAAGCAAATCTTGCTTTTTATTTATTATGTGCTTCTTACCTAAAACTCTCTGTCCTGCGCTTTTGGACTTCAACGCTTTACGGTTTGCGGGAGACGGCATTCTAAAAAGGATTTCTTATTCATCATTCTCAAGTTTGGCATAGTGAAGGCACTTGATCGAGCTCTCTATAAAGAGGCAATCCGAAACCCTAAATCTTCACACCGGCATTTAATTAAGCATTCGGAGACCTAGCGTTTCTTCTCGTAAGATTTTAGAGGCATATTCTCTTTTATAGTCGCATTGTTTCGGGATGGCGGCTCGCATTTTTATCGCTGGACTTGCGCTCTTTTTGATCGCCGCGGTTGTTGTAGCCGAACAGAGTCCCCTTCAGGATTTTTGTGTAGCTGATCGGAGTAATGCAGGTAAAAAAGCCAAGGAAATGTTTGACTGGCAACACATCGAACTATGAACACTAGGATTGCGATCTCTTAATTTAGAGGCAAAGAGGGTGTCGATTTATCGTCATAAACGTTTGATGATTAGTTGAGTGGATGGCATGTCCGAATACGACCTTTGAATGTCTCAGCATTAAGCCAGGAGTAGAGGGAGTGTCAAGTAGTCAAGTAATTTCCTAAATTGTATTGTCAAAGTGCCCAGGTTAATACAGTGGTGTCAACATCCTTAGTCAACTCAAGCCGTGCCAACTCTTCCTTGTTATCCATCCACTAATGATAGATACACTATGGACATCAATCTGCACTTTTAAGTGCACACACAACTTTCTACTAAATACAGTCGTATCTAATTTGATGAAATTGCATTGCTCATTCTTGCAGTTCAGGTGAATGGCTTCGCATGCAAGGATCCTAAGATGGTCGGAGCCGATGACTTCTTCTTCAGCGGGCTTCACTTGGCTGGCAACACGTCCAACCCAGTCGGGTCGAAAGTAACTCCAGTGACCGCAGCTCAATTGCCGGGGCTCAACACATTCGGTGTCGCACCGCGCTCACCCACATCGACTATGCGGTCGGGGGCATCAATCCGCCCCACACTCACCCTCGTGCCACCGAGCTCCTGACGGTCATTGAGGGGAGCCTTGAGGTCGGGTTCGTCACCTCCAACCCCAACAACCGCTTCATCTCGAAAGTCCTCTCCAAGGGCGACGTGTTCGTCTTCCCCGAGGGGCTCATCCACTTCCAGAGGAATGCTGGGACGATGATGAATGCCATCGCCATCTCCGCTTTCAGCAGCCAAAACCCCGGCGCAATCACGATTGGCAACGCTGTTTTCGGGTCGATGCCCGATATTGCAACCGACATTCTTGCCAAGGCATTCCAAGTGGATAACAATTTGATTAGTCAAATCCAGTCAAAGTTCTAGAGATGAGACTGAATCACTCTAGAACTGAACTGCCTCTTGAAGCTGTTGCTGCTTGTCGTTATACTTGAGAGCGTGTCCTTTTGTCTGTTCGTGTTGTCATCTATTGCCAGTTATGTCGTTTGTGGATGGCTGCTTTCAAGTTCTTTAAGTGTTCCTATCTCATCTGGTTTATTACATTTAATCTTCTAGTATTTTAATTTGTTTCACATGGCGTCGCTACACTCTCAAATCAAATATCTAAAACAAGTGAGAAACTAATGTGGTAGATTCATTTCATTTCCCAAACTCACGGCACCAACAGTCAAACCACCTTTATTTGTTAGGTGAGCAATCAACGACAAACCAAAAATTGCCAGAACAACCGTCGCATTGACTAGTTTATACCATTGCCAATATAAGAATGTCAATATGTAAAATGATTGTGATGCCTCTTGTTGAGGTCTGGTTCATATTCCCATCGACAGGAAGGTATGAAGATCTTTGGAGTAGAGCCCTCGAGCTTATAGCCTATATTTTATTGATAATTTGAACTTTGGCCCACAAATAAATTTTGGATATATATAATCTTTTGTTTTTGTATTTAAGGAATGTAACATAAAGGTACGATATGCTAATTATAATTAAATCATCTACTAAATATAACCTTAGTTTAAGAGCGAATCAAGTAAATCCTATGTCTCGAATTCTCTTTCTCACTTTTATTCTCTATCTTCTTGTGATTGTGTACCGAATCTTAACACCGTTTTCTTTTTTCCTTTTTTTTTAAAAAAAAAAAAAACTTAAAAGCATGGGGCCGCAGAAACTCAATTAGGTGGAACTGCTAATTTTTTCCCTATATTGTGTTTTAGATAGAATTTACCTAGTCAGTACTTATCATCACATCTTGCTAAAGTATTCGAGGACAGTTTAATAAGTTCTTTGTAGTATTTAATTTTATATGAAATATATAATTGGGTCATATATTAATTATATTATATTTGCATGAATAGTTTGTCGACCAAAAAGCATTACATCACTGCATATTTGTCACTTGTTTCTTATCTATATTTTGTAATTCAACGTCTCTATCGTTCTGAACGTATAGGGAAATGAATTGATCCCTACTTTGATTTAATCAAATTGTATTTTGGATAAGAGAGTCGTAAGTTCTTTGCATAGGGTCAATCTGTCTAAGACCGACCAAAAAAATCTGTCTAAGAAACCACATTACATTAAATATATTTAGTACTTGGTTATTTACTGCAGTTAGGAATCACTATGTCGACTAAAAGGAAAAAAGTAATCTCTTCTAAGAAAAATGGAAAAGGCCCGTAGAACAAAGGTTAATAAAGAAAAAAAATATTGTACGGTCTAATAAATAAATAGATCAGAAGAACTCATGTCATCCACTTCAAAAAACTATCCATTAAAGCATTTGTTTATTCGGCAAAAAATGAATCATTTAAACAACATTTTCTTATAAAGTGATCGCTTGTATGAGCTATAAAAATCAAAGAATGAAATATATTTTCATCATCTACGAAAATATTCAGACAAAAATTATTATGAGTAACGAAAAGTTTTTTTATTAATTAACTATTTTAAATAATACAAACGATTATTTTTTAAATTTTTTAAATAATTTATTTTTCGTAAAACAAACGACACTAGAGGCCGAAGGTCAATATGCTCAGTGCTTGAAGGAAAACTAGTTTTTATTAATAATAACCACCCAGCAACCATCCACTTACCAATGAACCAATTGATTTTTCAGAGATAATGGCATGTATTCGCGGCTCGCGCTTTTTCCGCCCCATTTCTCCCTGTTTCTCTATTGAGATCTGCGGCTCGCATAAATAAGCCCCGCGATCTTGTTCGAAACGCTCTAGTTTCCCCACAATTATCAGTAATCACATCATCTTTTCGTTAATTTTCGTAATAATTTCAATCGCTGGAGTTGTAAGTGTGTTTATATACATGCTCAACATCCGAGCTCAAATCACCGTCTTGCGCATTTTCTTGAAGTCACTCCAAATCCCATCTTTCTCAGAGGATGGGCGTCGAATGAAAGGAGTTCAGCATATGTTTTTCACGTAAGAATCCGGCGACACATGCCATGGAGGCCGGCGGTTAATCACCGTCATTCTAACCTAGGTTTTCCTAAATGACTCAGGTCCGATTGTACGTTCTGTGTGCAAATGCATTGTAAATTTGTAATGCGAATGATCAGATCATGCACGACAGTTCAATATCACGAGAACTATAGCAGACACAGATAATTTTTTTTTTTTTTTTTTTTGGTGAAATGAAGAATGGACAAAGTGGCTTTGTTTCTTAGTGGTATAGACAATATTGACATCTTTGGAGATGCCGTATATTTGACCATCATGAGATCGTTCCGCCCATATTCTCGGATGATGCCATCAAAAAATGAACCTTATTTACATTGATTGTCGCAGACACAGATAATTTAGTGCTACATTAACAACATACGTTAAACAAACAAAAACAAAGCAAACGCTCGAGTGCAACATGCACGTATGTTGGAAATTAAAATGATAGTTGCAAGGATTTAATTGAAAGCTAAACGTACCCGTACCCAAACCCTCTAAATAGAACTGCGAACTATTCTCTCGTGTAGTTGCCAGTCTGTAGCGCCTCTTGAGAAAGGGTAGGTTCCAAGAGACATGTAGCTACGAGGGAAGCAAAAGAGAGATTAGGTTATTGGAAAAAGGAATTTGAAAATTTTCGAAAATTCGGATTTTGGAATCAAATAAATTTTAATGGAGTCACTATTAATCAATTTCGAGAAAACTAAGCTGATATGACGCCTAGGTGCATATATGAAGTTACTGATCGTTTGAGAAAACCAAAGAACCATGTCCCGGAGTTTCAATTACATGTGGAGAGGCTTAGCGTCTGCAAAACGCCTTTTCAATACCACATTTTTTTTTAAAATAAAGTCCTTAAATGCACTTACCTATATAGTTTCCTAAAGTTATAATACAATATTGATTTTCCCGTAGACGTAATCAGGTGAAATCCTTTTGTCGTTTACGCCCTTGCATGACTTCATGTGCCATGTAAATTTGTGTTATAGAAATATGATTAATGACATGCAAAATATGCTTTAGTCCTACTCTGCGAATGTATGCGCTTGCAATTGACTGAATGATATATTTATTAATGATGCATGCTTAGTTTTGAAATTGACAGAGTCATGTCAATAACGGCTGAATATTTTATATTTTCAACCTAGTTTTAGCACCGTAAAGAAACTTATTAAAACGGTGTTTAGATTCCTCACCTGATGTCCCCTCCATTTTTTTTTTGTCGATTCGTACATGCTTGACATTCGCCGTAAATCTGCTCTCGATTTCACCGGGCTGCAGAAAGGTCACGAGGATTAGTAACAAGGATTTAAGAGCCTAACAAGAAGTAAATAGGGTTAGAGTTGGTCACCTTAAGAGCAAATGAAGAACAATGACCCTATTTATTAGAGGTGTCAACAGTTTGATTCGGGTTTGGATTTTTTGGGTGTACATTAAATTGAACCGAATCATGTCCCAAACCAAATATAACCTGAACCTGAACCTGAAACTCAGTTTAATTTTTTGGTAATTCAGTTTTCTTAAAAAATTTATGAAATATTAAAAAGGTTTACTGGAAAATAAGAAAAGTTATGTGAATTATAATATTAAGAAGATGAGTGATTTTCAATTCGGTTAACCAAACGGAACTGAAACTATCCAAATAAAAATAAAAAATAGTTATTTTTCATTATCTAACTAAAACGAAAATGCATGAAAATTTAGTTCAGTTCGGATCGGTTCCAATTCAGTTCTAATATCTCTACTATTTATAGTTCTAAGGTGAAAGTGAAAGAGAAATACTTCTGGAGGGCGCTAAAATGTTTGGGAAATGTTTGCACACTGCCTAAGTTCTATCAACATCTATTTTGAGCAAGGGCCGTAAAATGCCGGGAAAAGGAAGTTGGACCATAAAGGAAAGCATGCTGGGCCCGAAGGAAAAGAGTGTTGGGCCTGCACTGGGCCAAAACAAGCGCAGCCTGGCACGGCCTACATTCTGCGGACTGCCAGACTGCCAGTGTGGCGCTGACATGGCACCCCCATTGGCGCTGGAATTGCCAGGCGGTGTGTGCCCATTAGATTACTTTAGTTTTCTCAAATTTACTTACAAAGGCTTATGTCCAAAAGATTTGTTGCATAGTATGAATGGAAAGGCTTATGCAACAAGTGATCCGAGTGCCACTGAGATAAGGTTGATTATGGGTCGGGACAATTACACATATTTGCTTTTGAACTTTGGCCGAATATACAGTGTTCTAGACTTTTAATTTGTTCAATAGGATCTCTAAATTTTAGCCCAATGTGTAATGTAGTCGTTCAACATTTAATTTGTTCAAGAAGATTCATAAATTCTAGCTTACTATACAATATAATTTATAAACTTTTAATTTGTTTAATATAGTTTATGTACTTTTGGTGCATATTTAATTTAGTCCCTAAAATATATGAAAATATTAAATATTATCTCTGATCTTAAATTAATGGAAAGACTATATTGAACATGTATAAAAAATCCATGGACCATATTGAAAAAATTAAAAGTTCGTAAACCACATTTAACATTAGCTAAAGTTCAATTACCACATTAAATAAATTAAAATTTCAGAATTGTTTGAATGGGATCTTGTCGCCTGGCAATCTGTCATCTTGAACCGGCAAATGATGTTTTGCCATGTGTCAAGAGAGCATGGCATAAGGATAAGTGGCCTATGTCACGAGGACATTGGGTCGAGATCAAGCTCGCCAGAAAAAGTTAGAGGGTAGACTAGATCTAAGCCTCATTCCAAGCACATCATGCTAGAACCCTTTAGAACATCTCCTCAAAATAAGATGACTTGAGATTATATTATTAATTTAGCATGAATAATGGCATAAATAATTCCTTAATTTTGGCTGAATGTGCAATGTGGTTTCTAAAATTTTGATTTATTTAATGCGGTTCCTTGAACTTTAGCTGGTGTTAATGTGGAATTAGCCGGCCTCTGACACGTAGAAGCCCCATTTCTCATCTACATTCAAACGCTTGTTCTTTTCTTTTTGGCTTTATATGACCTACTCTATTTTCTTTCTGGTAAATGAACCTAGAACTTCATGATACCGCGGCATAGACTTGGTCTTTTCATAGCGAGAGACGGCATTCCAAAATCCATTCTTAGTTGGCTGAGAAATAACGAAGCAATACATATTCTCCTTCTACACGGTTATATATAAATACAATATCTATAGCTCTATAATTTTGTAGCGACATTAACCAATATAGATCAATCTTGACATTCTCTTGCAGAAACCTCGTGTCTCATCAACACATTCTTTTTTATGGTGACTCACATTCTTTTCCTTGGGCTTGTGGCCCTCGTAATCATCGTCGCCATAGCCGATCAGAGTCCCCTTCAAGATTTGTGTGCTGTGGACCCTTCAAATGGAGGAAAACATTTTAAGCGAATGATTTTCGAGGCAACAATGAACGTGAATGGTGTTGAAATCAATGGTGATATATGTCAATATACATCTACAGAATTCTCCCCTTTTGGCTGCTTCAAAAACTTTGAAATTCTAGTAGCTTAAATGATAGAATAGAAGATACACTGAGAAAGTTCTTTGGGCAAGCAAAGTATAAAAAATAAATTTGTTGTCTCCTACAATTTTTGTGAATGATTTCGCATGCAAAGACCTGAAAAATGGTCCAAGCCAATGACTTCTGCTTCGGAGGGGCTTCACTTGGCCGGCAACGTATCGAACCAGGTCGGATCGGAAGTGACTCCCGTGAACGTGGCTCATTTGCCAGGACTCAACACGCTCGGCATCTCGCTCGGCCTGGATCGACTACACACCGTGGGGCATCAACCCGCCCGGCACCCATCCCTGTGCTACCGAGATATTGATGGTCATTGAAGGTACTCTCAAGGTCGGCTTCATCACCTCCAACCCTGACAATCGTCTCGTCGCGAAGGTCCTCTCCAAGGGTGATCTGTTCGTTTTCCCCGTGGGACTCATCCATTACCAGAGGGACGTCAGATATGGTAACATCGTCGCCCTCGCGGCCCTCAACAGCTAGAACCCTGGCGTCATCACGATTGTGAATGCGGTTTTCGGATCTAATCCGGATATCGCAACGGACATTCTTGCCAAGGCATTCCAAGTGGAGAAGAGGATTGCTGTTCAGATCCAGTCCAAATTCTCGAAACAGAAAATTCGAGATTCAATTGCCACTCAAGGATTCCCTTGTGTGTTTGGACATTTCTGACCAATTATTTGTTCATTGTTTTTGTCCACCATTTATTCAATCTTGCGCCATTATTCTTTGTCTAGAGTCACAGACCCATCGACCATTAAAAGCATTGTTTGTGTTTCTAAAGCTGAATTCTTCTTCATGTGCAAGCTTTTAGGGTTACGATCCTCCCTTCTTTCAAAAGAGTTTAGGAAGTTCAATTCGTGCTTTTCAACATTAGAATTGCGGCTTGAGTGATTACCCTAGTTATAGCAGATCGTCCCTTTAGAAATTGCTCACATGGCAACTGCGCGGAAACATATACCCATGAAATTACCTAAAGTTGTATATCTTGAAGTCGAGCACCACCAGTTTACTTTAAAAGCTTACATTGTTAAAATATGAGCTTGAATTGTTAAATTGATAACCCTGATTGTAGCAGATTGGTCCCCTTTAGGAATTCCTGGCATGACGATATAGCGTAAAGATATGTCAATTTGTCATTGCTGACTCTAATCACAACCCATGAAATCATCTATAGGGGACCAATTATCCTATGACTCTAGTTTATGGGGCAAAGCAATCAATTCTATGGAAGAATTCTATATTCTACTTATTTGTGCTTTGTGCATGTAACTATGACTCCCATTTTGTTGGGATTGCATATCCTATCCGAAAATTTATATAGGTACACTAGTGTGTTCATAATTGCATTTTTTAAATATATTACTACACTTGTGTACAAAAAGAAGTCATGATGTCGTAAAATAATTTAAGGAGGTGCTACAAAATTTTTTTACTTAGTTGGGACAACTCATCGCATAATTGTATGATACGGTTGTTGTATGATGTGGTTGTTGGCTAGGGTAGCATTAAAGTGTCTTTTGTATTGGAAATAATATCTCTTAATAGTAAAGCAATTCCAAAAATTGCACTCAATCATATCAGGATCAATTGAACAATTCTTATCCTCTTGGCAAGTGCAACAAGAGTTATCAAAATTGACGAACTCATTTTACCTTTCTTTGTATAAACAATTTTATCTATTCATGTACATTAGAGGATGTGTCTAGAGCTCGTGGAGACATACGCCCGTTTGAACCGAGTTAGGCCAGGGAAACTCATATTGTTTTGCGATAGGGTTAGCAAAAGCCAAATCGATATGGTTTTGAATGAAGAATTGCAGGATCTGAAAAAAGGCTTTCTCCGAGAAAGATTACAAGCCAAGCGCCACCAAAGTCGTCTTTCCTGGAGAAATATGTCGGTAAGGGTCCTGAAGGCAACGTGCCACCAGGGATGGTCGTGGACACAATGGTTGTCCATCCTTTTGAATTCGACTTCTATCTGTGCAGCCACTGTGGTGATCGCAGGACGAGCAAGTTGACCCGTTACCATGTCCCCTGGGACGAGCATAGCTTTAGCTCTGACCACTTGCAGGAGTTGATTTTCAGCTTATGTTTTACCTTTGCTTGATGCACCAAATCAGCGTCTCTGGTCACGCCGGTGTACTATGCTGTATCTCGCCACCTACCGAGGAAGATCGTATCACGAAGTGTTGATAGAGGATTCTCCCAATTCAAATGAAGAGCGATTCTACAAGCTGCACGCTAATGTGGAGAATATGCTGTTCTTCATTCGATGGCCTTGCGCTCCTGGGTTTGGAAGAAGTCCGAATTCCCCATCCAGAAAACATAGAGGAGACTTTTCTGGATATTGCCACTGCCTCTCCTCCAGAAAAGAAGCCTTCTTTCAACGGGTGAAAGGCTAATGAAGCCTTTTAGCATGATTGAGCGATTGACAATGGCTCTTTTAGGCTGACCAAAGGGGTAAAGAAGTATTATTACATTTATAAAGACCAAAAAGGTCAAGAAGTAACAGGAACATATCTTATTTTTTGTTTATCTAGGAAAAAAATTGAAATGAGAAGATATTCTAAAATTTGCACATTAGTGTAGTTATGGAAACTTGTAAATAATATTGAAAGATTGATTTGACTTTGTCATGTAAAGCGGAGCCAAAGTTCCCACTACCAATGTCCGAGGGGGTGCAAGCATAGGTTTTTTTTTTTTTTTTGGTCGGAAGAGGCAATATTATATATCAACGTGAAGAACCAGTACACCCCGCTGCGTGGGCTTCAGCATACAAAAGGTCAAGAAGGAAGCCAGGTGGGGACGTAGCCCAATTCGGATTTAAAGTGCCATTACAATGGGCCTTGGCAGCCCAATCGGCCACAAAATTAGCCTCTCTGCTACAGTGACGCACAGTTAGGTTAGGGCAGAGAGATACCTTGGCCGCCGCTTCTACAATGAGGGAGCACATCTCCCATGGAGTAGCGATCGGATCGTGAAGAGCATTCACCAACACCAGACAGTCCGATTCGATGAGAAGCTGAGCTTGATGCAGCCCTTCTCGTAGCAGATGATCCAGGGTTAGGATGAGCGCTTGGATCTCGGTCTGCAGAGCTGATGTCGCTGGGAAATCACAGGTAAAACCATATAAAAGAGAGCCGGAATGATCTTGATGAATACTTACCATCGCCCCTTTTACACTATCAGGATAATAGGCCCCATCAATATTAATTTTTACTACGCCAGGTTCTGGTGGCCGCCATAGTGGTCGAGAAGACAAAGCAGATCGGGGCGAGTGCTGCGACAACGGATCAGACAGCTTGTAGGCACGAACCTGGGCAGAAGCCATGTCGATGAACTAAAGATGATCGGGATGTTGTTGCCGAAAAACAAATCGGTTGCGTGCCTTCCAAATTTGCCACAATAGAGCTACAATCATTTCCAGATCAGGACAGGTACGTCGTTGTTCTATCTGAGCAACTAACCGTGCATCAATCCTTGTTATTGAGTGCTGAGTGATAGGAATATTAATCTGTGAATGAGACCATAGATGTTGCGTCCATGGACATAGAAGGAAGAGGTGTTCTGTAGTTTCTGGGATAAGGTTGGAACAGAGAGGGCAGTATGGGTCTGTAGTGATGCATCGTTGGAATAAGTTAGCTTTCGTGGCTAAAGCATTATGGCAAACCAACCAGAGGAAAGGTCGGATTTTAGGGGGAAGCTTCACAGCCCAAATAGTTTTCCATAGTAGCTTGGGTGGGTGATAAGACGAAGAAGCTAGGTTCGGTTGGGTGGTAGGAAGCGCTTTCCTAAGGGTGTGATATCCAGTTTTCACAGAATATGTGCCATTTACAGTCCCTGTCCATATAATTTTATTAGAAGTGTATTGAGGTCGAACCTGGATATTGAGTATTTCTTGGATTGTGGAAGCATCAAATTGTTGGTGCAGAAGAGGAACATTCCAGCTGCTAGCATCCGAGTCCATTAGGTCAGTGACAAATAGTGGGGCGTTTCGATTAGCCGGACCCCTATAACTCCTCTAGGAAGCCATCGGTCTTCGCGGACTTTAATAGACTGCCCATTACCTGCCGACCAGCGAAGATGAGGTAGAATAGATTCCCTCCCAACAAGAATACTTCGCCATCCCCAAGAAGGTCTAGATCCCCTATCAGCATGTAAAAAATCCGAAGAGTGAAAATAAAGCCCTTTAAAAAGTGTACTCCATAGCGCCATTGGATTCTGAACCAAACGCCATGCTTGTTTCCCAAGCATGGCCCTATTAAAATCTTGAAGATCCCGAAAACCAAGGCCCCCACTAGTTTTGCTTTGCTTGAGAACAGCCCAACTTTTCCAATGAATGCCTGCTTTAGTACTATCTTTCTACCACCAAAACCGTGCAATTTTCTGTTCAATGGATCGGCAAATAGATGTAGGAATTCGAAAAACGAACATGGTATACTGAGACATCGCTTGTACGACAGTTTTAAGTAATATTTCCTTTCCACCCTTAGATAGCAGATTTTCTTTCCATCCTTCTAGTTTGGCATTTACCCTACCCAAAATCCAAGCAAACATGTCCCGCTTAGATCTACCACAATCCGATGGTATTCCTGGATACTTTCCAGTCCTCTGAACCACTAGAATTCGAAGTACTCCAGCTAAATTTTCTTGTAGACTAAGAGGGCAGGATTTGCTGAAAAATATGCTAGATTTATTTCTATTGACAGCTTGGCCAGTAACATAACAATATCGATTGACAATGTTTGCTAGATTCTGACATTCAATCAATTTGCCATCTAAAAAGATGATAGCATCATCAGCAAAAAATAGATGAGAGAGAGTGGGGCACCACCTGTTCAGTTTGATTCCCTTGAGATGACCCATGGTGATGGCTTGATGGATAAGATGGGATAACAAATTCGCCATAAGGATAAAAAGGTAGGGGGATAGGGGGTCCCCCTGTCTGATGCCTCGGGTAGGTTGAAAATAAGGCAAGAGTTCACCGTTGAATTTAATAGCAAAAGACACTGTCGTTATACATTGCATAATCCATTGTACCCATATAGGATGAAAGCCTAGAGTGAGGAGATAGTATTTTAGAAAATCCCACTCAACCCTATCATATGCCTTCGGCATATCCATTTTAAGAACAGCCCGGAATTGGCGTCTGCAATTTCTAACTTTAAGTTGATGAAGCACCTCTTGGACTATTAAGATGTTGTCCTAAATTTGACGTCCACTAACAAAGGCACTTTGCTCCTGGGAGATAAGTACAGGCAGGTAGGGCTTAAGGCGATTGGCAATAACCTTAGAAATGATTTTATATGCATAATTACAAAGACGGATGGGGCGGTATTGGTCGAATCATTCAAGACGGGGTACCTTAGGTATGAGGGCTATGACGGTGCGATTGAGATCCGGTGATAGGACTCCAGAATGAAAAAACTGTTGCACTGATAAGGATAGTTCATCCTGAATAATATCCCAATGATGCTGATAGAAGAGTCCATTCAAGCCATCTGGACCGGGGGCTTTGGTAAGCCCCAATTGGAATGTAGCCTCTTGAACTTCCTTTTTGGAGACAGGAGCTATTAAGGCCCTATTCATCTCAATAGTAACAACCCGAGGACATTGGTGCAGAATAGGCCAGTAATCGCGATGTCCCACCGTCTGATATAGTTGTGAAAAGTAATCCGTCACCATCGTTTTCAAAAGTCTAGGGTCACGCACCCAAGCTTGATTATCATCCTGCAACATACTAATTTTGTTGCGTTGTCGTCGTTGTATAGTTGTTGCATGAAAAAAGTTAGTATTTTTATCCCCCCATATGAGCAAGTTAATTTTGGAGAGCATCGCCCAGAACTGTTCTTCTTGCTGCCATAACTTCTGAATTTGTCCTTTCAGGTGAGTAACCAACGATGCATCATATGTACAAAGAGGTTGATTAGTGTGATCTTGGAGTTGTTGGTACAAAAGGGCAAGCTGTCGATGACCCCTGGAAAATTTGTATTTGCTCCACCGAGCCACAGCTGAGGACACCACCTTAAGTCGGGAAGGCAGGGTAGAACTGTGTCACTGTCTGGAAGTCCATGACCGAGCCATGATATCACGGCAGTCAAGGTCCTGAAGCCAAAAGGATTCGAAGATAAAAGGTCGATGGCAGCGACAGGGTATAGGTACAGTGTTTAAGAGCAATGGGCTATGGTCAGACCCCACTGCAGGTAATGCAAACACCTCAACCTCGGGAAAATTAAGGCGCCACTCCAGATTACAAAGAGCCCTATCCAACCATTCCTTGAAAAGATCATCACCCGACCTTTGATTCATCCATGTAAAAGAACAACCCTTACTTTCTATATCCATGAGTGAGCAATCATGTAGTACCTCCCTAAAGGCGTGCATCCTAGTAAAGTCAGCAAAACGTTTACTTGCTTTTTCCCAGGGATAGAGTATCTCATTGAAGTCACCGACACAAATCCATGGGAGGGTGTTGATAGCGCAAATGAACCTTAAGTCAGCCCAAAACAGTCGGCACTGCTAAATATTAGCCGAGGCATGTATGCAGGTGAGTCTCATCTTATTTCCTCCCATTAGATCAGTGCAAATGACATCAAAAAACTCCGGTGCAGATCAGTCCAGCGTTAGATTAAACTAATCATTCCAAAAAAGAGCTATCCCCCCAGCTAAACCAACTAGATTCAGCAAAACAGAATTAGGATATCTGAGTCGCTTTCGTACCCTTTGGACTACAGCCTCTTGGTTTTTTGCCTCCATCAAAAAAATAATGTCGGGCCTCTCCTTAGCCACTAGGGCCTTGAGTGATTTAACTGTCAGGGGGTTGCCCAGCCCCTGACAGTTCCAGCTCAAGAGTTTCATTTTTCACTTCGTGGCTTTTTTGGGCAAGCCACCATAGCCCACTATCCGACTCCTTTAGCTACCACAATAGGAGTATCCAGAAGTTGTGTGTCATCTAGGTCATCATGTAGATGTAGTCGTGGAGTATAAGGAGAAAACCGTTTCAGTTTTTGCTTGTACCTACTATGTTGTTGAGACGGGTCTGCTTTGTTTTTTTGGAAGGGGAAGGACATAGGACCGGATCTTGAAGAGCTTTCTGTTTGGTCAAGGTAAGGTCCACTTCTACTCGTGTTGGAGATTTGGACCACTGATCTGATGCAGCCGTTGTTTGTTTCTCTATTAGTACAGGTTGCTTGGCTGATGCAGCATCCTTGTGAAGAAGAGGCAGGTCAGGCGTATGAAGAATTCCCCTGCTATCTTGATCAAAAGGGGGTGGAGCCACAACCAGCGGAAAGGACGGTGGGGGAGTTTATGGAATGACCTCGTCTAGGTCTTCAGGTATGGTTTGCGGCTCATAGAAAACCTTCCAATAGGGACTATGTTCCCGAACTTCCGCTCTTAACCATTGACCATAGGCCATCTTTTCTTTGCCCTTCATCTTCGCTTCAGTAAAAGGATAGTCCTTGCAATACATAGCATAGTGGCCGAGTTTACCACAAGAATAACAAAAATGGGATAAGCGTTCATACCGAAAATCTAACCATAAAGTCTTCCCATTGAGTTGTATCAACTGTCCTGTCTTTAGAGGTTCCCTAACATCAAGATCAACTCGAGCTTTCACAGTTCGGATAGGAGTGCCTTCTTTGCTATTGATACGAACTTCTATGACTTTACCAATGTGTTTGACAGCTCTTTCAATCATGTTTACAGAACACCATTCGAGTGGAATACCCAGGACGTGCACCCAGAATGGACAGGTAGAAAAGCTATAACAATGCAACGGCGTATTGGGGATCCAAGACTTGAATATAACTAAATGGCCTGAAAAAAGCCAGGGGCCCCCATCTAGAACACGTTGTCTATCCGCATCAGACTTGAATTTAGCGACATACAACCCTTCTTCCCGAACAGAGATATCGACCCGGTCTGTTCTCCATACACGCTTGAGAGTACTTTGAAAGGCTTGTAAATTGATGGAAGGATTAGAGAGAACTTTACCAATCAAAGACAGCTTACAATCTTCAACTGTCGCTGCAGGTGGTGCATCAGTCCAGACGTCAATCCTCTGTTCCGGCCAAAGTCGGCCCATTCGGGTACATAGGGCAGTGAGGCGAGAGACGCCGTCATCATCATTTTCGGCCATGAAGTCAGAATTCAGTAAGTAGCCCCAACCATAGAGACAATTCGAAGAGAGGATGAGGCATGCAACAGAAGATCAGCGAGGAGAATGGAGCGGGTTGAGTAAATCGGGAGTTGGGAAATCTAAACAGATGATATCGAGTAAATTGAGCTGGTGAAGGATGGGTAACATGCAGCAAATCGGTAAAATGGGTATGGATTCGTGTCGAGCATAAAGGAACTGACTGGTGGAGTAATCGAAGATGGAGAGAAGTCTGAACGGATGGAGAATAGAGGAGAACAGCAAAGGAAAGGCTGACGATGGGAGGAATCAAGGATGAAGGCGAAGGTGAAGAAAAAGGTTAGGGTTTGAAGCTACCATGAAGGTAGAAAAACGAGCTCTACATGTCGAGAGAAAATATTGGGTAATGGATCTTGTTAATTATTGCGATGCTTACTCAGGTGGGAATAACACAAATTTCTCGACAAAATATTGGGTAATGGATCTTGTTAATTATTGCGATGCTTACTCAGGTGGGAATAACACAAATTTTCAATCGCCCCAGAGAAAAGTCCAACTTTTACAGGCGACACAAAAACAACCTTGGTTACAAATCCCGTCTATTCTAGCATAGGTTTGATTAGTTCAATAGACGAACATGAGCAGGAGAACTTTCTTTGGAACAACAGAGAGCATCCCAAGGACCGGAGAATGCAGGTGCCTATGACTTCCTAGAAGACCAATTGGATGCATTTGACATGATGTAAATGCCTACGTTCTCTTCTCCTTTCGTTTTCTTTTTTTCCCTTCAAGAAAATTTTTCTTAATCAATCTGGTTTCATCCCACCCCTCTCCCGAATTTTCTATCCTGCACTATATCCGGACGCATTCGAATTTGCCGAATCCGGAGGACGTTCCGTAACACTGAAGAGGATAATGGGTGCATGTGAGTCTTCTGGTTTTCAAAGTGCTCGTGCTTTCCGTACTCTTCGCTGGGATGAGTGACAAACCGTATGCGTGTATATCTCTGATATCAAAACTAAATCTAAACTACTATGGCACTGCTCAATTTGTTTTGGAGTTTTGACATCTGTCAAGATCATTTGTTTTGTTTGTAAGGTGCAGCTTTGATCCACTGGGAGACATCTAACGTTCATTATCTCCAAGTGCAGAGTCCTCTTACTTGACAAGGTAAATCGAGACTCTAGAGTATATAGTGTGTCGAATACATGCAATTGTTCATCTGATGTTTTCGAGAAAATCGAACAATAAAGCTTTGATAGCTTAGCTGTCAACATGAGCAACTGGTTACTGGCTAGTGATGATGAATCATGAAAACTAGAAAGTCCCATGTTCTAATATTACCTCAATCCTCAGTGCACAAGCTCGTGTCTGACAGAATCCTGGTCTAAGTGTGCTCATAAAAATCATGCTGTTCTAAAATTCTGTCTGTTTCATTCCAACACACAATCCAAGTCATAAACGCAATCATGAGAGCAACCGGACTTAATACCAGAAGTAGAAGCAAGAATACCAAAGAGGTGAAGAATGGAGATGTGAATTACAAGTCGTAACAGTTCCCCCTACATTCTTCATGCATTCGGCAAGACGAACGCTGATTTAAAGAAGATGGGAAACGTCTCATACCTTTGCAGCAGATCTACGTTGTAAGTCCTCCAGCATTGCATCTACGCTCACACTCGCATTTCTAGACTGAAAAGACCATCCCTCGTCAGTTAGCACCGTCAGAATATTAAATTTTCTAAGCAACAGAATAAACGAAATCAATTCATGTCCATAATTATAACGTTATTTGCTCACTTAGACGACAAATCAATCGCCATACATACATTATCCCATTCAGGGACCGTAGCATTCCATGCTCAAACAACAAAAAATAATGCCGAAAGTTGAAACAACTTACCCTTATTGATTTCATTTCATCAAGTTCGGCAAGAATATACATCTCTATCTCGGAATCCAACGTCCGATTCTCCAAGGACTTCATGACATCGCCCATCTCTTCAGCCAACACCTGCGCGAACCCAAATAGAAAAGCACAGGTCGCGTTCAATTCTTTCCAAAGTCCAACAAACTCTAAGAGACCCAACAATTTGAAAGGCGCGATCTCCTATCTCATCATGTTTAGGCCAGGGCTCAAAATTTCTCCTCGCCCCAGACCCCACGACGTAATCCAAATTCTGCGGATCCGTTTTGAAGGTGAGCTCAGCAGAGCACCTGGCGCATTTGAAGTAACCTTGAATATTTGGATTCGCAAATACGCCTGCCATGCCAAAACAAAAGGACATCCAGTAAAGAACAAGGTCAACTCCATAGATACCAAAAAAAAAAAAAAAAAACGGGCGACCCTTCACAACTTGGAAAATCGAAAACAGGATTAAAAAGGTGTGCAACTGACCTCGCCGATGAAGTCCTCCTTCCCGGAATTGAACTTGGTCCCCCTGGAACTGTAATTCCCGCAGGTGTTGCATCGAATACTCATCAGAAGCATCATCCGAACCTTAATCTGATGATCCTTTGCCTGCAAAGCCTCGGCAGCTTCTTCGGGTCGAAATCTGGCAGGAAATGTTTATTACCTTTCGTTCACCCGTCTCCTCCTCCTCCTGACTCCGAACCAAGACAGACAACCACCGCGGGCGATGAAGATGCCACTAGATCTCTGCCTCGCTCTCTCTATCAGAGCGAGCGATGTCGCTGAGGTTTTGAAGAAAACGGCAGGGAAATTGATCAAAGAAGCAAGAGTCCGAGTTAACTTCTGAGAATTACGAATTGGAATTGAACTGACCCGGGAAACATTGATACGTGCGGTTTGGGCGGCTTCATTTAATTTAAGACGGATCGACTTAAAGAATAAAAATTCAATTTAAGACGTGCAGAAACTGAATTTTATGCTTGAAAGCTACCACTTCAATACAAGGAAATTGAATCCGCAACTTCTAAGAGGTTAGGGTGGGGATCATCAGCTTCAAGTGTGGGTTTCGACTCCCGTCTTACAAAGAGGTAAAGCAAAAATTTGATAGTGAGTTGGGAGTTAAAATAGAACTAACAAAAAAAAAAAAATACAATGAATTTTATCTAAAAGAGAGAAATAGGCCTGGGCTATTTTTATCTTTTCTCATGACACCCTCTTATCACATTAAATTGACTATATTATCCTTTGAGGATCCCACTCTTAATTTAAGATGAATTCTTGCCTTTTTTTCTTTTTCTTATTTCAATTATTTCTGAAAACGAAATTACTCACTATTGTTTTATATAACACCTATTAAGGTTAAACGTGGAGCCCACTCTTGATTTCAATTTTCTTGCCTTCTTTTCTTCTTTTGCGGATTTTTCCTTTCCTTGGAACAAAATTGGTGTCCCCTTTCTTTTCTTTTCTTTTTTGTGCTAGGAAACTATTTTTTGAGCCAACTCATTATTATGTTAATGAGTTGCATGTTCTCTTTTCTTTTCTTTTTTGTGCTAGGAAACTATTTTTTGAAAAGTAACATAAGCACAATTAGGAGTAAAAAGAATCACTTATCAAGTTTTAGTACGCATTTCGTTTAATTATAACTTTAATATGTGCCATTATATTGTAGCTACACTCGTCAATTGGGTAGGTCGGATCGAGTCGAAAATGATGTGACCCAAATAGACCTATCTAACCCGTTTTTACCATTTCTATGTAATGCAAATTTAGTAACTCATACATGACCAAATCCATATTATTAAAATATTTTCATATTTAACCCAATTATAAAAACTCATATCCAAACTGAGAAGAAAGTGTGGAGTAAGTAAACGCGAGATCAACTGAAGACGAGAAAGAATAAAGATGAAATGATAGAAGTGAGTTGGGTGTAAGTCAATTGTAAACCCTTTTATAACCCATTTAATACTTATATTATACTACAACCCATTAATTAATATAACTAACTTATTTAATACTTATATGGATTAAGAAATGAATCAATGACCCATTTTGATGGGTCTAGTTGTAGTCTCTATATATTCTATAAATTCAAATTTTAATTATTTTTGATGCTATCATTGCATGATGTTTTGAAAGATGCTTTCAAAAAAAAATGTGACATAGTTAAGTACATAAAAAATTTCTGTTCAAAAAAAAAAAGTACATAAAAAATTCTAAATAGCTATTATTATCATGCAAATGAAAAAGAAAATGCTCCTTCTGCATGGTTATATATAAAGAAGACTTCCATGATTCTATAGCTTCATAGCAACATCAAGCATTATCGATCGATCTTGACATTCTTTTGCAGAGTCCTCTTTTTGTATCATGTACGCATTTCTTCATGGCAACCGACATTCTCTTTCTTGGGCTCACGGCTCTGGTAATTATTAGCGCCATAGCGGATCAGAGTCCCCTTCATGATTTTTGTGTAGTGGACCCTTCCAATGGAGGTAAACATCTTAAGTAATGTTTAAATGATGTGATAGAAGACAGAAAATACCTGAAGGCATGCAGGGTACAACAACAAATTTGTCGTCCCCTGTAGTTTTTGTGTATGGGTTCGCATGCAAAGACCCCAAAATGGTCCAAGCCAACGAATTCTACTTCGGGAGGCTTCACTTGGCCGGCAACGGATCGAACCCAGTCGGATCAAAAGGGACTCCTGTGACCGTGGCTCAGTTGCCGGGGCTCAACACACTCGGCATCTCACTAGCTCGCATCGACTAATTTTTTCTTCTTTTTTTTGTGGATTTTTTTTACTAGAAGATACGAATGGTGTTTTCATTTTGTCGACGGTGTAGAGTCAACTATCACCCCTTTCTTGGATTTTGGAGCCTATTGTATATTTACGTAAAATTTCCTTCTATTTTTCCAGGTCACTTATGAAAATTTTCAAATGAGTTTATTTAGGTCTTACATCGACCAGACTTGCATCTTATTTAATCAGTACTCATGCACCCGTCATCATAATTAAATAATAAATCTAGACAAGAATGGCTCTATAACTTCCCGGCAACATCAAGCATTGACCGATCTTCCCTTTTTTTTATTCTGCATACGAGGTTCTACTTTTTTTCAGAACCCTTGTCTTTGTGTCCTCAACACATTTCCTTCTATGCAACTCTTGCTCTCTTCCTGGATCTCACGACTCTTGTAATTGCTGTTGTCGTAACTTATCAATATAATTCTTCCGATTAATTGCCGCTAGAAATCACTGACATAACAATCAACAAGTTATCCATATTGGCGTGCCACGGTAAGGAAGAATTTGATAGCAATGATTGGGTGGGGATGTCATGTCAGTAATTTCCAACAGCAATTCATCGAAAAAGCTACATTGAAATTTCACGCAAAATTTTTTAACTTGACATCCAATCAAATTCTCTATTTGATTCTATATACTCATGAATTAGTGAAATTAATTGAGTAAAGCAAAACAGAGAGAATAACCTCATCATATGTTTAAAAATTTGTAACTCGAAGTCCAATCAAATTTTAAAACTTTAAAATAGTATAATTAAATAACAAAATATATAAAAGTAACAAGTAAATGCAAAAGACTACATATCCTATTGACCTAAGACCCCAAAATTTTTAGTAACTTCTAGGAGTTACAACACAACTCTAGCGGAAACGATCATCAAAAGGAGGCAGGAGGACGGGGAGAATTATAGAAACCCTTTGGTCAGAGGAGCTGAATAAAGTACAAGAATTTTCAAGGTACCACTTGAGATGGGGATGACACTTGCACCCAAGCAAATTCTTCCTTGTAACTCGCAGCCCCATCGCAAGACGCTTCACAGGAATAAACAGCTATAGTAGCCCAGTCGAGTGAATCCACATCGTTCTTCACGCCGAAAAAGTAAAGTATCTGTGGTAAGACCTGAAAAATAGAGGGCAGTAATCAAAATGTCATCCACTGCGTGATGGTACACAAATAAGAGCTCTAAATGAGATGCACATCAGACAGACGGGTTTCGGCGACTGCAGATTGACATAAAATCTTTGAAACATCAAGGTCTTTCAGAAGAAAAGGATCAAAAAGATAACCTGAAATTCGAAACACCGGGCTTTCCACAATAGCTGCAATTGGGAATATCAGCTGTCGATGGCTGACCACTTGAAATTGGCCACAAGGGCCTAGAGCATACATTTCGACAGTACCTGCTCATTACAAGTAGAATAAACAAATAAGTGTTGCGATTTTCTGATTTTCCAAACAAATTAAAACCATTCTTGTTTCAGACTGAGGGAGAGGAAAGAGAAACAACAGATATGGTTCTACGATGTACAATGAGAAATTACCGAAAAGTGGTTTCAAAGTGTCAAAACAATAAAATGACTGACCTAGACTTGGTTACATTTACCACAAACGATGCCCAGGCCACATTCAGACAGTAAGTTGATTAATGTATAACCTGACTATAACTTATTCAAACAATTTAACTTCCAATTGAATGGCAACAGATTTCATCACAACTCATATGTGTCCCAGCAGGACACCCACAGTGAGGTTCTAAATTTTTCCAAGACATCATGACTCCGGAAACCTGGGCAGGCTCTTCTCGGATGTCACAGAAAGCATATTCCGTCCAATAAAAATACCCAATAAGCATACTAGATATGCACATCCTCATTCAAGAATTCATGGATTTCAAAACCATACATTGCAGTTTGAATTATATAACCTTAAAACTTGCTCAGGCGCTCTGGCAATGCGTTCTTGGAAGTTGCCCCAACTCCTCCTGTCACTGTCACCCTACTCACAGAAAAAGGCAAACGATAAAGCATGTGAAATATTTAACAGAACTAATTCTCAATAACTATGGTGTGATTATACCTGGAAACTCTCAACAAGTGAATTTATTGAGTCATCCATCTGGTTTCTGGATACCAGACAATTGGTATTATCCAAATCAGCAGACACATCGACATCATATTCAGCCTCATCCTCATTGACGATTTCATGTTCAGGCCATAGACTCCTGCTTGCAGCTGTTTGCAGAATTACAACATAGAGAAGTTAACATTTTAAAAGTACAGAAAAAAAAAATACTGAAAGTTAAAACATGCTGCCAAGTTCAATTTCAACTTCAAGCATAAGACTACAGACCGAAATTGTCAGAGCTAAATGACTACATATATCTCTGGCAGTCTACGTACTATGGCATGTTTAAATTACTCTGAAAGGACCTCTACTATACCAATATGACAGAAAGGACAGAGCTGCAACTTCAAGCATAAGACCACAGACTGAAATCATCACAGCTAAATGACTATATATATCTCTGGCAGTGTACTTACTAAGGCATGTTCAAAATACTCCTATAGGACCTCTACTATGCCAACATGACAGAAAGAACAGAGCTGTGCATGTGAAAAAGGAAAATTCATGAGACCTAAGAGGCACATATACCAGCACCTCCCCTGCATTATTGGTATAATTTATCCAAAGAAGTCTAAAATAGTTGCTCACGTTTGTGGTCTTCTGCTGATGAGTTTCCTGCATTTCTACTACTATTTTGGCACATGACTTTATGACCTGAGCGCCAATGCATGGCCTGCAGGTGAAAAACAAAAAGTGTCACAGAAAAGACCAGACTGACGGGGAATGTGTATAAGGAGATGAATAACCTAGAACCTGATGTTTTTCAGAGCAGTATCGTGCTTCTCTGCAGCTACCACAAATTTTATCTCCTTTCCATGTTCCACACCAGTTACAAAGTGGAGCTGCTTAACAACAATACGTTTTGGCCAAAAAGAGAAGGATTAATACCATAATTACTGAGAGACTAACACAACAAAAAAAGTAGTCAAAAGCCCATCTATGAGTTCAGTCTTTGAAATTAGGCCCTTGGAGACAACAACAGAACCAAGTCATTGTATTTGCACTGTCATAAAGGATAAACTGATAAAAAAACAGAGGGTAGCATATTTATCTGCTCATATGTATGTGCACTGTCATAAAGTATTCCATCCACTTCCAAAGACAAAAATCAGAACATAAGTGACTGGGAAAAGACATAAAAAGCTACCTCCACTCCCTAAAGGTTTGTCACTCCCATCATGTCGTGGGGGTTCACTTAAGTAGAAGGGATTGTCACGAGGCAATTGGCAACGAAAAACTTTCACACTTGAACACCACCAGAGGACCAAAAGAATGAGATGAATTAGATTAAGACAAGTGCACAAATAATAAATTGAAACAGGACTTGCTGAATTAAGACAATTAAAAGTACCTTCGAGAGGCATTTACTGCAGGTCGCTTCCATTGTTCATGTTGATCACGAAGAAGACAAGACATCGATGGACACGTGAACAAATATAATGTACGATGAAATGTGGATTCTCTATCAGAGGTCGGTGCATATACCTAAGGATGTCATGAACAATGAGAAAAGTACAAACATCTACTAAACAACATTAAAAAGGGTTTTCTACCAAAAAGATAATTAAAAAAGGGACACGTGTACTGAGACAACACTACCAACCAAATAAATACCCTACTATAGAGAGTTCATAGATGCGGCAAATGATAGAAGCGAAACTTCTTTCATTTTTTTTTTTTGGTGAAAGGTAATGAATATATAGAGCAATGACCAAGTGAACAAAAGATCACGGCAAAAACTTACACTTCTTTCAGTGATGTGCCACAAGTGGCACACAAAGGGTCACAAGAAGCACAGCATGAACAACCGGCCCTCAGAAACACAAAAAACCCTCAGCAAGGGAAGAGAACAACCGCCAAAAACAGCAAAATAAACAGAAAATAGGACAATTTATTAAGAGAAGGACACCACACTGACAAGAGAATACCAAAATCCTCCATCTAGACATGCATATTCTCCACACGATTCAAATGATTAAAACACAAGTAAATACACTGTCTGGAAAAGAATATGCAAGTCAAGAACATATATGGTCCTGTATCTGTTAACAAGGAACAGAAATAGAATTCCAATCAACAATATACAAAAAAGAAAAAGATTCCACTCCAGTTAGGAGTTTAGGAAATTCAATGCTGGACACACTGGAAAAGAATATGCAAGTCAAGAACATATATGGTCCTGTATCTGTTAACAAGGAACAGAAATAGAATTCCAATCAACAATATACAAAAAAGAAAAAGATTCCCACTCCAGTTAGGAGTTTAGGAAATTCAATGCTGGACACATGCCATACAGAAACTCATTTAAAGCAAAAGAATAATATACCTGAAGCAAAAATTGCAAGGGTTGTTCACATATATCGCAAAGACAAGACCTGCCAGATGGTAGATTATCTGGATCCAACCAAGCCTGCATTCAGGCAAAAATACTATAAACAACAAAGATGTCAAGTAAAATTCAACATTTTGACTTTTCTATTTACTTTCAGTGAATATCCAACAACTTGTCCATTAAAATATAGTCTCTAATTTCATATCTTACTCTTGGAATAAAAATGCAAATTGGAAGCTTGTGCAAGAATGCAAAAGTATTCAGGCAAAAAGAAAAGATAACTGAAGGGCAGAGAATTTCGCAAAAATAAAACGCACCGGTGCCCCACCAGCTTTGCTAGGGAAGAGTTGACGAAGCAGGGACCATTCATTTTTTGGCTTCTCTACAAATCCTAGAGTTACCGGTTTTTGCACTTCATCGTCATCCTCATCATCATCATCATCATCATCATCATCATTCATCAGATCCTCTACTTCTTCTGGATCTGCATCATCATCCCTGTTGTCATTGTAGGAAGAGATATGAATATTCTTCAGCATCTCCACTGAATCATCTTTATCACCAATCTCCATTGGCATTTTAATAACTGCACCAAATCAGCACAATACAAACGCACAACACCATATTTAATGTCAATAAGAAAAATGTGTGTGGATTAAACACCTCTGAGTAATGCAAAAACTTATATTGGTTGTCCCATGTAAGTTAATAGACACTCATACACACATATCGGTACAAACATGGAGTCTTGAAGGTAAAAACTTCTCAAAACATTATGTTGCTGTAAGTATATCATGGCTAAAAACTTCATGTATTATCACAATCTCAAAGATAAAGATACATTGTGAAACCACATGAGAAAAGCTTGTCGAAATCACATTCCACAACAGACCAACAAAGTGTCTGTTTGGTGAAATGACAATAGTTCACAATGCCTTTTAAAAAGAATCAATCAAAGAAGACAACAGCGCCATCATAACAACTAGCAACGATGCAGTCCAACTCATCCTATGAAGATGATGAATGCTAGAAATACTAACTAAGACAGGTCTAATATATTGGTTTCGTAAGTGATGCAAAAAAGTTATATTCGGTGTGGAAAATAACCCACTTATTCAAAGGCCCAGAAACAATCTACCACATCACTAGCAAGCCAATTTAATAGACAGGTCCTAGACTGGTCCTAGCATACCTACCATCAACATCAAAGATACATACACTCAGGAACATCGGCTTCTTCACTAACTTCATATTCCGCAGGACGCACCCAGAAATCTCAACAAGAGCACAGAATCACAACTTCACAAATTCAGTGCAATGAAGTGAGCTAGAGGAGAAAGCAAGAGAGGGGAAGCAAAACCCGCCTAAATTATACTAAATCGAGCTAACCAGAGTCGGTCAATTGGCCCTGCTCATGTGATTTCCAAGCATAAAAAATGATCACTAGCCCCTGAATCAGTATCTCCAGGACAACATGAGGTCCAGTTTCAATTCGACTTAAAAGGCTGAAAATTGCATATCGACAACAAAATCCCACGGGAAAACAAGAAAGAAAATAGCCAGCCGCGGAATCATCACACACAAATTATGACCACAGACACAGCCTAAAGTCAGCAACTTTCAACCCAAAAAAGAAAACCCATTTGGGAAAAGCACGAAATAAAGAAGAATCATACCCACACGGAAACAATCCAGAATCTGTGTATTATCTAGCCACTGCCTGGCTGCATACGAGAGAAAGACAGGGAGGAGCAACCTTAAGGACGGCGGCGGCGGCGAGACGGCGAGGTGGGCGGAGACTAAACGGCAGAGCGTACTGCGGAGAGAGAGAGAGAGAGAGGCGGCGTGAGCTTGTGTTTCGTTTTTTTCCCTTCTTGCTCGGTCTGCTTTATGTAGTTTTCGCTTCGCTTTCTGAAATTCTTGAAATCGCACCTGATCAGCGGGTGGGCTCGGGCCGGACCCAACACAAGAGTCGGGCATTGGGGACGACCCAATACCCACTTTGGAGCCCAGCATTCAATTCCTCCATTCCTCGACACGACCAGTCCCTACAATTCGCAAGAAACGAAATTGGAGACGACCCGATACCCACGTTCCACCGCCGACCTCGATGGGAAACGGAACGCGCCCCCGAACCGGCACGAAACGATGGATGGATTAAACCAACGCCACGGGCAAAAAGGATGGAACCTTCGGGTCGAATTTCTTGGCGCGTTGCCTCAGGAACAAATGGGTGGTGAGTGGGAATCGAGACTTGAGAGCTCGAACCGTCCGTAGCGACTATCTTTTTTTTTTTTTTTTTTCGCCCTACTTTCTTATAGGGCGTGGGAGTCGAAACCCACTTTTAAAACTTAATTCGTCCTCACCCCAACCCCCCGAGAATGTGGGGATTCGAACCCCCTACCTCCCCTTCCAAGTTGGAAGGATGGCCACCTGCAAACCCCAGGTGATTGCTGCGACTGTCTATCAATAGTGGTTTTTGTGTGCTCTCGCTCGGCAAATTTCCAGCAGCTTTTTTTTTTTTTTTGGTCAAAATTTCCAGCAGCTTCAGTGAGTGAAAATTACCCAATGTTTTCATGCTTGTAATTTGGTAAATTGACCGACCAAAAAATTAGCAAATTGCAAAATAGATTGACAATTAAATTTTGACTGGCAATTTATTTAAATGTAATGTAATAGTAAATTATAAATAATCTTATGAAACTTTCGAGTGTAATGTGCTGATAACTTACCAAAAAAATTTTTTGCAAATACCGATCATTGTTTTGATTCTTTTCAATCACCAACCAGTTTTGTTAATTACCAATACTTACTTGCTTGACTTATCAATGTATCAATTTATCAACTTTTATAGAGAATTATCAACAATTATTTGAGCCTGTTTTACCAACTCCATTTGATTGTTTTAAAGATTATGGATTGTTTCAAAAACTTACCAATATTTATTTGAATGTCCTCTCGTAGCAAATTACTAGTGTTAGTCTTATAGCAAAATGAGTTAACATCTAATTTTAGCGTCAATAAACCTATTATCTGATTGAGTTAATCACTTGTCTTTGATTTTTCGAAATCACCACGTTTTGTAATAAACTCAGGAATATCGGCTTCTTCACCAACTTCATACTCTGCAGGATGCGCCTAGTATTTTTGACAAGAGCACAGAATTACACAACTTCACACGTCCAGTGCAATAAAGTGAGGTGGGGGTAAAAAGCAAGAGAGGTGTACAAAAGCTAGCCTTGACACCACTCGACCGCCTAAATTAAAAAAACAAAAAAGATCATTGACCGTTTGTCATTATTACTAGTAGAGATCAAAAAATTCTCCTTGTTACTTTGCTAGGTAAATCATATAGGAAAATGATTATCGTACAATACTTACTTTAGCATTATATATATAAAAAAAAAAAAAAATTGATTACTTAAATATACATGTGATTTTCTTTAGCAGAAAATCTTACATGACAGTAATTTCATCACCAAATCACCCAGGACTTCTTTAAAAGAAAAAATAATAATAATAACCCCGGATACAATCTCCTAGCTAGTCCTTAAACGACAGCGTTTACAGTTGCTGCTTCACCTCGTTGCTTCTGCTCTGGGCTCTTCATCATGCAACCGTCGACGCTTGCTCTTCCCCAAGTGAGCGGTGCGAGGTTCGCACTCCGTCCAAAGTGCCACCAATCAGCACGTGTCTCTCACTCTCTCTCTCTCTCTCTCTCTCTCTCTCTCTGTGTTTTCGGTGACTTGTGTCGCTGCGCGAGCAGCCAAGAAGTTCCAGAGCCACTGTTTCAACTTCCCCGTTCCTTCCTGTTGAATTGTTGATCCAATTTCTAGAAACTTCAAGATTGATATTAGCTAGAAAAATCTAGAAAAATCCTTAAGAAAATCTAGCTTAGTTGGCAAAGAAAAATGTAGAAGCATATGTGTAGAACTCTCTAGAAGAAGAGAGGATAAATTACAATCTAGAACTCTCTAGATTAAGCTTAAGTGGATAACATTCCACATAAGTCTAGAATGTTGTATTGAGTTCCTATAAATAGGAAAGAGGGGGGAGTGTTGCAAAACCAACAAAGGTAAGCAAGCTCCTCCCCTTCCCTTTGTACTACAATCAATAATAAAAAAGGTTCTTTTTTTTTCCCTTGTCCTCTCTTCTAACACTCCCTTGCACACACATTAACACACGCTTCCGCACAAACACCAACAGTGGTATCAGAGCCACGTCTTTGGTTGGTATTGGGCGTTTGTCCAACCTACCCATTCCTAAAACTACTCCTTCCAAATACCCAATAACTAACCATGGCCAACTCTACCTCATCCTCATTTCCCATTCCCATTTTCGATGGGAACAACTATGACTTTTGGAGCATAAAAATGACTACATTCTTGATGGCCCAAGACTTATGGGACATCGTGGAAAAAGGTTGCGAGGCTCCGCCAAAAGGTGCAAGTGTTTCTAAGGATCAACTACAAAAGGATGCAAGGGCACTATACTTCATCCAGCAAGCACTCTCGAAACCATATTTCCAAGAATAATTGGAGCAAGGACTGCAAAAGGGGCTTGGGATATACTACGAGAAGAGTTTCAAGGATCGGAAAAGGTACGCACTATTCGCCTTCAAACTCGAGAAGAGATTTTGAGAATTCTAAAATGAAAAATTATGAGACCGTACAAGAATATTGTGGAAAATTAAAGGAGCTTGTTAATCAAATGAGAGCCTATGGAGATGGGATAACCGATCAAAGGGTTGTTGAGAAAATATTGGTATCACTTACCAAAAATACAACTCCATAGTTACAACTATAGAAGGAACTAAGGACTTGACGACCCTATCGGTGAGTGAATCAATTGGATCTCAAGAAACATATAAGAAAAGACCAATGGCATAAGATGAAGATTCGGTTGAAAGTGCTTTTTAGTGTCTAATAAACATACAGTCTCATCAATCCAAAATGGTGGAAGGAGCTCATGGAAAAACCAAAGAGGAGGAGAAATTATAAAAAAGGAAAATTATCCACCTTGTGGTATTTGCAAGAAAACAAATCATTTGGAGAAGGATTGTTGGTTTAAAAATAAAAAACAATGCCGCTTTTGTAAAAGATATGGCCACGTAGAAAAGATTGTCGCTCGAAAACAAATAATCGAGCAAACTATGTAGAAAAAAAAGAAAGTGAAGAGAATACATTCTACGCAGGCCAAGTGGCAAATGACAATAAAAGTGAAACATGGTACATCGATAGTGGGTGTAGCAATCACATGACGGGGGACGAATCTATATTCACTGATATTGATAAGTCGGTGAAATCCCAAGTAAAGTTGGGCAATGGTGCATTAGTAGATGTCAAAGGAAAAGGCACCATCGCCGTGGAAACAAATAAAGGCCCAAAATATATACATAATGTATATCTAGTCCCTTGTCTTGCACAAAATCTCTTAAGTGTGGGCCAAATGATACAAAGTGGGTATTCTCTATATTTTAATAGAGATGCCTGCATTATCTATGATAAATATAAAAATATCATTGCCTCTGTTAAGATGAAAAATAACAACTTTCCTATTCAATGGAAATATGTCAAAGATATAGCCATGAAAGCTCAACTTGATGATTCATGGCTATGGCATCGAAGATTTGGCCACTTCAATTTTGTTGGGCTAAAAATTCTCCATCAGAAAAATATGATGAGAGATTTTCCAGCTATCACAAAAATTTCAGATGTTTGTGAAGGCTGTCTTCTTGGAAAACAACGACAGTCCTTCCCATCTGGAGTTGCATGGAAAGCTAAGAAGCCATTAGAACTAGTCCACACGGACGTGTGTGGTCCGATGAGGACACCTACACCCAGATCAAAATAAATATTTCATCCTATTCATTGATGATTACACAAGAATGACGTGGGTATACTTTCTTCGAGAAAGATCGAGGTTTTCTCTATCTTCGAAAATTCAAGAACCACGTCGAGAATCAAAGTGGCCAAAGAATCAAAGTCCTAAGGAGTGGCGGAGGCACGAGAATACAATTCAAAGGAGTTTAATAAATTTTGTGAAGATGAAGGAGTCCATCATCAACTAACCGTTGGCTACGCCCCGAGCAAAATGGAGTAGCTGAAAGAAAAATAGAACCGTCATGGAGATGGCAAGGTCTATGCTAAAGGAGAAAGGCCTTCCCAATACTTTTTGGGCGAAGCAGGTTTATCTTTGCGGTATACCGTTAAACGGTGTCCAACTAAAGTTGTTCAAAATAAAACACCGGTCGAAGCATGGAGTGGACGGAAGCCTTCAGCAAAGCATCTCAAAGTGTTTGGATGTATTTGCTACGTCCACATCCCCGCTCGAAAAGGAGTAAGCTAGATGAAAAGACGAAAAAGGAATATTCCTTGGCTACGTGACCAATCAAAAGGCTATCGGGTTTACAACCTAAGAACCAAGAAGCTTATGATTAGTCGAGACGTCGAGTTCGACGAGAATGCTGCCCGGAATTGGGAGGACGAGAAGATCGAGAAGAAGTATATCACCTTGCCGGACATACCACCCGCCCAAGAGGAGTCAACGTCACAAGAAGAACGAGAAGTACCGGATTCCACCACTCACGACATAACTCCACCAAGCTCTCCAAGAGTGACGCAAGAAGAATCTACTCCGAGTCTCCGTACTAAGGGTAGAAACCCTTAGAAGAATTTACGACACATGCAACTTTGCTATTTTGGAACCAGAAAACTATGAACAAGCATCCAAAGAAGAAGTCCGGATAAAAGCCATGGAGGAAGAGATCAAGATGATCGAGAAAAATGAAACTTGGGAGCTTGTCAATCGGCCCGAAGACAAAGAGATCATTGGCGTCAAGTGGGTCTACAAGACGAAGCTCAACGCGGATGGATCAATCCGAAGCATAAAGCAAGGCTTGTGGCGAAAGGATACTTGCAACAACCGGTATTGACTATACTGAAACTTTCGCTCCTATTGCTCGCCTTGATACTATTCGAGCGCTCATAGCTCTAGCAAAGACAAAAAGAATGGAAGATCCATCAACTAGATGTAAAATCAGCCTTCCTAAATGGATATCTTCAAGAAGAAATTTATGTAGCTCAACCAGAAGGCTTTACTGTCAAAGGCAATGAAGAAAAGTCTTAAAGCTTAAGAAGGCCCTATACGGGTTAAAGCAAGCACCACGTGCGTGGTATAGTAGAATCGATGAGTACTTCATCAAGCAAGGATTCGGGAGGAGTATGAGTGAGCCGACACTCTACATCAAGACCCAAGGTAAGTCCGACACTCTCATTGTCTCTCTATATGTAGATGATCTCATATATACGGAAATAATGAGACAATGATCCAAGAATTCAAAAAAGAAATGATGAAGACATTTGAGATGACGGACTTGGGCTTGATGCAATACTTCCTTGGCATCGAGATCGACCAAAACGAAGGAGTGTTTATCTCGCGAGAAGAAATATACCGAGAACCTCCTAAAGAAATTCAAGATGAACTATTGCAAAGCAGTTTCAACTCCGCTCATGACAAATGAGAAACTATTGAAGGAAGATGGAGCGAGAAAAAGCCGATGCCTCCCTCTGATCGATTGGCGATGCGCTATATCTCACTGCGACACGACCGGATATTATGTATGCAACAAGTCTACTATCACGATTCATGCAAAGTTCGAGTCAAATTCACTTTGGAGCTGCCAAAAGAATTCTCGGATATTTACGAGGAACTATAGATTACGGTATTCGGTATCTCCCAAGTGCGGATGCCAAGCTCATTGGCTACACACGATAGCGAAGGCAGGTCTTCGAGACATTGCAGTGGTGTTGGCACTGTAACGGTGAAGTGAAGGCCAATCTCAAGCTTCTCGCGCTGTCTGCAAACAATGAAGGTATACCATAAACTCGCTTCTCTCACATTCCCACTATTACTTCAAGTTCGCATGATGTTGGAACCTCAAAATTCAAACTGCATATTGTGTACTCTGCCTCGTTCTCTAATGGCTCATGCAATCATAGTTAAAAATTCTAGAACAGACGCTCACATGATCGAAGCTATATCACGATATCAGAGTAAGAGGGTTTCAAGTTCGATTTCTTGCACCCTCTTTCACCTATCTATGAATACCCTTCCTTACAAGCCCTATTTACATTATCCCTTGTACCAGCCTTTGCGTGCAACCACATCGATGTGTATTGGTATATTGTCTTTTCACCTTCTCATAGCCTGTCGAATTCTTCGTTATCAGTGTTTTCCTACTGCTTTTACTTTGTGTATATACTTAGCCAATCCAATTATATAAATAAAGGAGGGGGAGCTCCTGGGGGCTGAGGTGGGGGGTTTGAATGAAGGTGCTGGTAGACAAATTTCCCCGATTATCAGACCAAAAGCACCCTTACATCCGGGATTTCAACTTCTTATGATGATGATAAGCTTGATCTTCAGAAAATTTCAAAAGCCTCTGGATTTCATGCTCCATGATATCCATATACTTGACACGAAGCCTTTCGAATTGCAGAGTTCTGTGTACTTTCCTGACAGAGAATTGTTCCGACAGATCAAGGTATCTCCTGATACAAATCCTGCACTTAGTTTGTTTCGATTGATGCAGTGACTAGAGTGCTGTCGAGATCAATCAATAATCTTAACGTGCCGTGCGGTTAGACCCGCTTGAGCCTAACATAAAAATAGGACCTGCTAGTATTTTTTAACTTTGCCAACCAAAAGAAATGTCCGGCTGCTCACGGTTCAAGTTTTATTTTTCTCCTTGAACCAGAAGAGAAAAGCAAACGCGGCCAATGACCAATCATCCATTGGAAGAGCGGTGTGTGCGTCCTTCTCCTATTGTATGCTTACATATTGTCCTTTGGTGCATTTTAGCTAGATCACTATTTTCTCATTTTGCAATTTTAGTTGGTCTTGGTTAGGGTTTTTCTTTTTCTGGAAGCCTTTCAAGAACTTAAAATTGCTTTTAGAGGATCTAGTGAGAGAATTAGATAAAAGTTCCTAATGTTCTAAGAATGATATGGAACTCCAGTGGATCAAATGCTAAAGACAAGTAGATGTGCAAAAATCCAGTAAGAGAAGAAATATAGATTAGCATATATGAATGGAGTACCTCTTAGTTGATAGTACAATATTTTATGTGTAGAAACTTGGTTAGACAGAACCTTGCAATGGAAACATTAGCCAGGAATATGTAACCTAAAGCTGGATGCTATAAGGGTGCCTCTCGCCTCAATGTTCTGATGCGGATGATGACCTCAAAACATATGTCAAAAAAGAGATATGGAAGAGAAAATTTACCTTCTGAACTGTGTTATCGATGCTTTGGTTGAAGACAGTGCATTAAGATACGTCGGAACTCCTGTCTACTCATTATTGTCCACTTGTTCTGGATTGAATTGTGTTGCAGAGAGAGTACACTTTTGAGGACGATTCCCGAGGAGAAGAAAATGAAGCACACTTGAAGGTAAGATGTTAAACCAAAGCTTCAACCAGAAGCATTATAATATGATGCAAAATGCAAGCTGATGTAACCAGATAAGCTATGTGATCATAGCCGCTTTTGTCACTCAAGGAAATTACTCTTGATCTTCTAAATGGAATAGATCCGTTACTCAGTAAAATAGTTGTTGAGCTATGAATGATTGTGAGCTACACTTTGCATAAGATCAAGTAAGTTCTGTCCATGAAATGTTTATAGTAGCATTTAGACTTAACCAAAGGCAAAACATTGGGCACAAGTTTACGTGATGCCTGAAGAGTCCTGCTCTTGATTATTGTGCTGATGAATAGAAGGTGAATGACTAAAGTGGGGTTGTCAGTTCCATCTAGACCAAAGTAAAACAATGAACAAATCTAGCCTGTTGATAACTTTTTAGATTTCATAAATAAATGTGCCCGCAGAGGACGAAAGGGCATGTACCGCATACATCAGACATGCAGGGCAACAACAATAGAGAAGAAGAAGAGGAGGACGAGGATGAGGATGAGGATGAGGATGAGGAAGATGAGGCGGACGAGGAGGATGAGCAGGAGGAATCACGTCGCGAAGTTACTCATGGTTTTGATTTAGTCGAGGGAAAGATGGCTCACGGAATGGAAGACTTCATCATCGCAGAAAAGAGAGAGCATGACGGCGATGAATTAGGTCTATATGCCATCTTTGATGGACACTCTGGCCGCAAAGTTGCAGAGTACTTGCAGCACCATCTTTTTGACAATATACTAAGCGAGGTATTTGTATATGTGGCTTAGTCAACAGAAGGATGGTCGTGAATCTAACCGAGAGAAATTTTTCTTTTGTTTTCCCATAAAAATAGCCAGACTTCTGGACAAACCCGACACGCGCAATCAAGCGGGCCTACAAAAAGACGAACAATGAAGTTTTACAGGGTGTAGTCAGCTCAAGAGGAGGTTCGACGGCAGTCACAGCTGTACTGATCAATAGGGAGAAGCTGATAGTAGCTAATGTAGGTGACTCTCGTGCGATCATATGTGAAAACGGCAAAGCTAAACAGATAACGGTTGATCATGAACCGCAAAAGGAAAGGGAGCTCGTAGAAAGCAGAGGAGGATTTGTATCTCAGAGACCAGGTGTGTGCTTCAAACTTGAGAGATTCAGAGTTTTACTAGTGTTTCTCACTCTGTATCTCGAAGTTCTATTCAAAGTCTAATTGCTCGATGTGCGGTGTAACAAATTTTCTTGGTTTTAATTGCTCCTGAGCGCTGTAGGAAACGTTCCGCGGGTGGACGGTCAACTTGCGATGACCAGGGCTTTCGGCGATGAGAAAGTGAAGGATCATATCACATCCGAACCTGATATATTCATCGAGAACATCAACGAAGGCACCGAGTTCATTCTTTTGGCAAGTGACGGCCTCTGGAAGGTACTAACCCCCCACAATCCATTTACTTATGTCCGCTCTCAAGTACTAGACATACTTAAGTCAGCTCTCAAGTACTAGACATACTTGTTCGCTTTCTGGGATTGAAATTTCCCATCTCATGTATTGGAGCTTTTTGCCTCTGCAGCTTATGTCGAATCAAGAGGCAGCGGATTGCATAATGGACATAGATGATGCTCGGGAAGCGTCAAAGGCGTTGATCAAAGAAGCATTGTCCCAAAAAAGTGCCGATGACATTTCATGCATCGTGGTAAAATTCGAGTGACCATGTGTCGGGTCCTTCAGCTTTAGGCTCGAGATGTCACGAAATGAACTCTGGTGATTTACTTTGATTTTTAGATTACTGTAGGAGTAAGTCGATCTGTTGGCAGCAGAATGTGGAGAACGAACAAGCCGACTACTGGATGGAATGCTATTTTAAGTACAAACACTAACCGCGCAGATGTGGTTCCATGAGCATGCCAAATGATTAAAAAGGCATCATTTACATAGCATTCATAGGTAAGGGCATCTGGGGAAAGTGAATTTACATGTTATATTCACCTTTCCAAATAAATGTCATATCACCCAAGCTCGAAATAATGGGGGCAACGACGGCCATGTTTTTTTTCACTAATGTCATCAGTTAATTTTGCGTGTAAATAATATCTAGAATTCGTAATTCACGCCTTACAGATTGGCGTTTTGCCTACGCACTAAAACACTCAGACTTGCGAAACGACCGGATTGCCCGCCTGCTGACGCTGGTAAGTCATTAATATAACTGTACTATGCCCGAATATGCATGAATGTGGCTGCCATGCTACTAGAGGTTAGAATTATATGCAAGAGAGATCTGAGAATCGATGGAGAGAGAGAGAGAGAGGGCTGACGTTTTAAGCTTCGCTCGTGCGACAGTTCATTGTAGTTGGAGTCGCGGTTTTGAGGTTTATTATCATCAGTTCATGAGAATCTCACGTGTAGATTAGACGCCGATCTAAATATTGAAGCACAAATATGAACTGATTTAGGCAAATAGCAGCATGAAAAGTTTTAATCACGACATAATGTTTTAATATTATCTGAAATTTTATGTGACTAGTGCTAAGTGTTAAGCTATTAGAAGAAAATGCAAGTTATAATTTACATATTTTCAACAAAACAAATACTTCAGACTTTCACTTGTGTTTCAAATGAATCGCGAACCGATGTTTTTTTCCACATCGAATATGATATCCTGAACACTTGGACAAGATTTAGGAGCAACTATGTGATGAGACATGTTTGGACCCCTCGCCCCTGGTGCCATTCTACAGAAAATTTCATAATAGCAAATTACCGTGTGAGTTATTCAAGATATGGAGGCAACAAGCCATGGAGAACGAGCCTCTAGATGTGGAGATCGCCGGGCGCAGGGAGGGAGGTGTTGTGGCAGCTGAAGGCGGTCAGGTGGCGTCTCACGGTGGCGTATGGTGGTGGGTGAGGAGTTTTAAACTTTGTGGGTATCATCTAGAGCATGGAGATTAACATCCTGTTTAATTGCTATAATAGATGGCGGCAGTATAACAATTACAATGTAATTTAATAGAGTTATAAACTATTGTGTTATTATGTGTGATCTGGTATAAATGATGTGATGTCTACTTCATTTTTTGGTTTCATAATGCTGCGTAATAAACGGGGGGAATAGAATCAAATTTCTCAAAGTATCCCTAAAATCAAAATTAGAAGGAATATATTAGTTATTATTTTAATGGTCAATCATGATTAATGGGTTTAATACTTTATATCTATCGTCAATAAGTTTAAGCGTATAACATGTGATTATACTCAAATAACTATTATACCATAGTGATTACCGCTTTAACCGCCAATTATGAGTGTAATACCTCCATATTTTTAATAGCTATATAGCTTTTATACAGAAGAGATCATGCAATAGTTTAGTGATTTGAAAATTTTATTAGCGTTTTTTTTAGGGTAGACTAATTTTTTTTTCTCATTGGCCATGAGGTTTTCTCTTAGAATTCAAATTGCTATATTGAAAAGTAAAGGACATTAGATGGTATTAAAGTGAATAATGAGGAAATTTTTCAGTATTTTTCTTAGACTTAATAAGGAAGATTTCTTTATTCAAACTTAGGACTTGTTTGACAAAGCTAAAAATTAAGTGCCAAAAATTAGAAACCATAAGTGCTAAAATAAAAAGTAGTTTGATGATAAAGTAATAGCTAAATTTGGTTAATTCTTTCACTGAATACATAGCAATGACAATTATTAATACGTTCTAACAATGCATTTGGCAAGATTCTAGTTGTCATCAATAATTTTTGCTATTGATGAATTATGCAAACACCTTCCTTACATGTGGATATATTTATTTTTTACTTAATTAGATCTATTAAGTCAATCTCTTAAGATTATCGAACAAATGCTGAATTTTAATATATGAGCACTTAAATAAAGGTATCAAACAGGCCCTTGTTTTTGCAATGAGAGGCATATAATCATATGTTCAATGAGTGAGATGTTTCCTCTTTCTCTTCTCTTCTTCATCCTTGCACGATCGCGTGCTGTTGTCCTCACCAACACGGCTCCATCTCCCTAGCACCACCGCCACTACCCTCGATAACGCTACTTCAACTCCTCGAGAGAGGGAGACAGGGCAACCTCCATGCCCATTGTTTCTGAAAGTGACCGATTGAACAATAAAATAGACAGAATAAGAAAATAAATCGAATACAAAATTTACGTGGTTCGGTCGTAGCGACCTACGTTCACGGTAAGAGCAACGACGAATTTCATTACAGCCACATTAGAGTCCCAAGCCCCAATAACACCCAATATTGTATGCAATATTTAGCCCTACAATTCATTGCTAAATAATCTCTCAATTTCATAGAGGGATTATAGACAAATCTTACCACAAGAATTTAATCGACTTCAACACTAAGAAACTTCTTGATGTAATTGCACCAACGAAACCAACTGAGAAAACCCACTATCCACGCTCATCTACAACGATCTCTTCTAAGCACTCAGGTAAAGGCGGCGCTTCATGCAATTTCTAACAGCGGCCACCACGTATTGGAGAAAGAAATAAAATTCAAGGAGTTTCTAAAAAAATCAGATTTTAGTTTCCTATTCTGGCAACAAAAGGTTGCATTTTTATTTCTTTCTTGTTATTTTCCTCTTCTATTTTCTTTATTTGGGCGACAATCTCGAAACCAATTCGGACGTATATTCTTTTCTTAGCCAACTTCAACTTGCCAAAGGAAGTTACGGCATCTTGCTTTATTCAATTTCGACATCCAAAATTTTGACTTTCCTTCTTTAGGTCAAGTTTCGTTCACAAATTCAAAATCGAGATATATTTTAACACTTGTGATGGTTCGATTGTGGTGGGAGGAGCCAATGAGCAAGGAGGTGCGGTGACAAGTCGACGTGCAATGGAAGAGATGTGCATAGTTGGAGGCGGAAAGGTGGAGAGATGGAGATCTCATGGTGTTATATAGATTTGTCACAGAGTAGGAGCATTTCTCTTTTCCCGAATAAGACGGTCAGTAACAAAAGGGTAAACTAATTTATCACTGAACAAAAGAGTCCCAAATTCAAAATGTGACTAAACATTGGAGAAATGAAAGTAGGGAAAATCATAATGGACTAGACAGTTCTCCAAAATGAGATAATTGTTCAAAAATTCTTTAACCTATCGTACGGTGGCTAATTCAGTTATAAACTTTTTAATTATGCCAATTTAATATCAAACATTTTAACGATTTACTAATTTAGTCTCAAACCTTTCAATTGTGCCAATTTAATCCTAAATCTTTTGAAAATTTATTAATTTAGTCATAAACCTATCATTTGAATAATTGTCCATAATGACTACATTGGTTAATCGACACAATTGAAAGGTGCAGGATTAACTTAACAAATCATCAAAAGGTTTAGAACTGAATTAATATTATTAAAGAGTTTATGATTGAATTTGCTATTATACAATAGGTTTAAAATTTTCTGGATAATTTTTCCACTCCAGAACTTTCTTAAACACAAACTTTAGGATTCAATGCCTCCACACGGTGTGTGGAGCAGAGGTAGAGCACTCACAATTTCACTAGAGCGAGATGGCATTTGGCCAAATCTTAGGTTTCCCAGATTTTGTTTTGTTGTGGAATATGGAGGTCCAAGCGAATCAATAAAATTAGTCGGAAGGAAGGAAAGGGAGTCGAACACCAAATTTATGTGATTCGGTCCAAATATTGGAATCTATATTTACGGGAAAAGTTGCACGGAATTTCACTATAGAAATAAATTAGACAATAGAAATTACAATCACTCAAGCACTAAACACTCTTTTGATATTTTCCAGCCTCCAATTACACCTAATAATTCATATAATATTTAGCTCTTCATAATTTTTAATGAATTCTCACTCGAGGAATTACATAAATTCTATTAATAAGAATTTATTCGGATGTAATTACAACGAGCAAACCCTCACGAGAACTCTTTGCACACTCCTCTATGTAGCCTGAGAGTTCTCTCTTCTCTCGGCTACCAAGGACTTGGCACGCCCGTTTTCTCCGTTCGACGTCTCTCTCCTTAATAATAAAAAAGAGGGTCTCCATCATTTATTGCAGCACGAGGGAATCTTCTTCGGATAAAAGAAAAGACGAAGGAAGCCCACCAAAATTTATGGGCATGCATGCCCTAGCATGCATTAAAGGATGGAAGTAAATGGACGTAGGACCTTCTTTCCTCTTCTTTTTCTTCCTATCAACTCCTTCTGCGGCAAAATTAATGAGGCTTCCGTGAAAGAGGACAAACGGAGCCCACAATATATGACCAAAAGTAGAGAAGAGACCTAAGGCGCGCACAATGCATGCACATTCACCTGCATGCATTAATGAGGAAGAAGAAAAATGAACGTGGAGACCTGCGGATAAATCCTTGTGCAGAAAATTTATCCACATTCATTTAATCTGCCCCTCTTCTTCTTCTTTTTTCCACTTTCACGTGATCGAGCATCCGCACGACACATCAAATCAAATCGGATTTCGTACGGATTTCAACGTGTTCTTTTTTTTTTTTTTTACTTTATGTTTTGTTAGAAACTTTAATTAAATAATAAAGGGGCAAAGAAGAAGGGAGTAGTAGGCCGAGCCCATGTATTTCACATGATATCATCTTTCAATATACTTCGAATGACGGATACGCGGGGTGTCGAAAGGCAAGGCTAGTACAAACCTCGCCTCACTAGTGAATATCCACAATCCTTCACGCCATTCCCTCCCCGTTCCTCGTTTTCCCGCCGTGAACTTGCGTCGAATGCAGCGGAGTATCATGAGGCACGGGGAATTACCTGCTTGCGCCTATCCTTAATTTTAAGTGTCATTTAGGACCCTTGAAAGGAAGTTGAAGCTAGAGGCTATTACAGGCTATCCTTCTCGAGGACGATAACCGGGAATTTATGTAGATATAAATCACACACTCTTGATGAATTTTCATTTCGCTACAATCGACCATTTTTCTATTTATATGCAAAATGCACACCACTTATCAAAGGGAAAACTACTTTTTTTTTTTTTTTTCATTTTTTTCAGGAAAAGGATAAATTTCGCGAACTCCTCTTGCACTTTAAAATGGTATAAACTAATCCACCCAATTTTACGTTTCTTCAATTCTTTTATGTGGAAATAGTGAAAAGAAAGAGATAGAGATTAGAGCCGCGGAGCTAAGTAGAGACTATTGAGTCAAAGTATGAGATAGAAATCCAAAATGATACATCTCCAAAAGTAGTTAACACTTGGAATTGTCGGTTATAATGACAAGAGTGTTTTTATGAATTTCTAGTGCATAAGATTCACTTTCAAGAAAATGATAGGAAAAATTACCAAAAAAATCTTAAATCTATTACAATTGTATCAATTCAGTCTTAGACTTTTTTTTTTTTTTTGTTAATTTAGTCATAAACATTTTGTATTTGTGTCAATTCAGTCCATCCGACCAATTTTAGTCGGCCGGCACAAACGTGGATAATTTTTAATAATATATTTTTTCAAATTTTTTATTTTTATTATTTTCTTTACTTTTTATTTTTCTCTTTCTCTTTCTCTTCTTCCTTCTTTTTCCTTTTTTTCCTACAATGGACAGCAAGGCTCCGGCAAAATAAAAAAATTCGAAAAAAATAAATATTATTAAAAATTATTCACGTCAACATTGACTAGACAGCTGACCAAAATTGGTTAGATAAATTGAATTAACACCATTACAAAAGGTTTATGATTGAATTGACCAACAAAAAAAATTTAAGATTGAATTGATACAATTGCAATAGGTTTAAGACTTTTTGGTTTCTCCTGAAAATGGTGATATTGGTGGATGGATGGAGTAAGGATGGCATTGGAACTAGTTTGAGATATAGCTGGCATCTAGTCCTAAATTCAAACTCGATTAGTTATGAATGAAAGTCAACTCATCTCAAAGTTGTGAGCATATTAAACACAATTACTTGAACAAGAACAATTAGGAATTTATATGTTTCTGTTTATAACCCGTTTTAGACCTGCTTAAAACATAATGACCTCATATGTTTTTGTTTACTTTTAATGACTAAATACATTAATTAATAGATGAGTCAGATAGTTACTTATATGATATTGTGTGTTTTAGAAGAAATTTGATTCATTTTGGTAATACAACTAAATGGGTTCATGTTTCGGGATATTTATGAATGAAATCTAAATCAAATCTATATGATCTTCCAAAAGGAATTTCGGACCCATCATACAATTTACAATCATATGCCCAGGTTAGAAATCCAATTTAACCCAATCTTTATAATTCCTATGGCAAAGATGATCAATGGAATCTCTCTTTCTTGATTTGAAGTTTTATTTTTACTTGGCTTCGTAAAAATGAAAAATAAAAACAAAAACAAAAGCTTTAGGAAGATGTGTCATATTGGAAAGATTAGGGAGCCAATTTGTGCTACTTCCAAATTTCAGGGGACTTTGTGATCAATTATTTCTCTTAGAAACGAATAAAACATCCATTTTCTACTCTTGAAAATCGTGTTCATTGCACATTTTGACAGAATGGAGGGCTAGTGATCAGTAAAAGTTAAGGTGTAAATTCGTATTTAGGGGATTTTATATAATTTAATTGAAAGAAAGGGGAAAAGAGAATGAACAAAGGCGTGGCGGGCGAGAGTGGGAAGACACGGGCGGTTTTCTCAGAAAGAAAGTAAAAATCGATTTTATCAAAAAACCGCCCCCGTCTTTCCTTGAAATTTTTCGAAAATACCATCCGAGACCTCTCTCTTTCGTCCTAGTTCAACCATTCTCATCCTGCATCTGCTCGCCTTTCTCCATCTCTCTATTTATACCGTCGTGCGCCTCTCCGGTCGTGAAAGCATTCTGTCCTTAAAGAGAGAAGGCATGGACAGACGTGGGAACCGATGGAGTGAACGCGATACGAATCGCGAGAAGGATGATGAGAGATACCGCAATAGAGATCATCGCCACCGCGGCTATGGACGAGGCCACTGGCATGGAAGGTGTGGTCACAGAGAGGAGAGAAACACTCTCCGAGAATCTCACCTTAGAGATGGGAGCTGGTCGTGTACCGAGACCGACGCACGTCGTCCTGGTACGTACAAGCTCGTCTCTTCGACGTTGCCCTACAGTCGGATACGTGATTGGATATCGATGTGCTTGCTTTGGAATAAGAAAGTGGTTCAAATGGCCTGAAACTCAGCTTCTTTCGGTTGCATTTGTAGACTGTCATTAGCAACGCTTCCTTTTCGCATTTTGCTTTCAATTTCGTTCTACGATTAGGATATTTGCATGTGAATCATGTCGATTTTCCATTCTATTAACAGATATAATTATAATGTTTCAACACATTCGATATTGATTTCACTGTTTACTCCTGATCAAGTGCATGACTGCTGCATTTAATTTTTAGCCGTGTTCTATTGGTTAAATTAGTAGTGATCGGTTCCTGGTTTCCACTTTGGGAACCGTGGACTTTTTTTTTTCTTGGTTCCTGTTGGTCTTGGGAATGGGAACCTGGTCCAATGGAACCGGTCTAACATGAAGTGAAAGAGAAAGGAGCTTGAAGAATTTCTTTGTATTCACTCTGATTTGATCTGTATACTTTACATGCCTTCATATTACAAAGTGTAAACAATAAAAGGAAAATACAAAGATATGAAATCATTTTGAATCACTAATTGATAAATGAATTGCACAAATCATATCTCTAACACGGTCACTTTTTATTTTTTTACTACTTGGAACCAGACAAAGATAGTGTTTTAGTTTACATTTTACTAATATTTTCGAAGAAATAATTAAAATGTATATGTATTCGGTTCGGTTCGGTTCCTCCTTGGAACCGGGAACTGGACCCATCCAGACACTTGTTCCACTTTTAAGAACCGAGAACTGGACCGACATTCCCGAGAACCGAACCCAATTGGCCAATTTGGTCCAGTTCAAGTGATTCCCGATTCGAGTGATCCGTTTTGCACAACCCTCCATTAAATGGACAGACATCTTGCAATAAAAAAAGATGTCATTGTTTTCATTGTTTTTTTTTTTTCTGGATACTAATATGCACAATGATGGCATGGCTACTGATATTTCATTTTCACTTTTCATCAGTTTTACAACCGTAAGTACTTGAAAAAGAAAAAGTATAAACAACTTTTAAGTGAGCCACACGGGGAACTTCTTCACTGAAGCCAATGTTTGTCGATGTGGTTTATATCCTCTTGACAGATATCCAGACTATTGCTGTCCGGCCGGAGTTTAACCCCGTGCTGGAGTATAATCAGGTTTCCTCGGGAAATAGGGATAAGATTTGCCCCATCAGATGCCCCGACAAAGGTGGCTCGTTGCTTGCTCGGCATGTCAGGCTTCTTGTCAACCACTTTCCCGTTACCTTTAATCCCGAAACCATCATAAGCCACTACAATGTCGACATCAAGCCCGAGGCACCGATGAGGCACCGCCATCCTGTGAGGCTATCAAAAGCCACTCTTTATCAGATCAAGGAAAAGCTATTCTCTGACAACCACACGCAGTTTCCATTATCGGTGATTGCTAATGATGGCGAGAGGAACATTTTTAGTGCAATTCCACTGCCTTGCGGAACGTACAAGGTGAAGATATTTTCCGGTGAAGACAGGGAGGACTCATCATTCCAATGCACCATCAAGCTTGTGCACGAGTTCAACCTCCTTAAGTTGAAAGACTACTTGGCTGGAAACTTCTTGTCGTTCCCGCAGGACATATTGCGGAGCGTGAATCTAGTGATGAAGGAAAACCCCACTAGGCACATGATCTCGGTCGGAAGGCATTTCTATTCCCTCGAGTATCAAGAGACAGACGACCTGAAGTGCGGCGTCACGGCATTTAGAGGGTTCCAACACAGCTTGAAGCCGACCTACCAAGGCCTTGCACTGTCTCTCGATTGCTCAGCCATGGCCTTTCGAAAGAGGATGCCGGTCATTGATTTCCTCGAGGAGAATATACGTGGATTCAACATTGGTCAGTTTGCGAGGTACAGGAGGGAAGTCAAGCAGGCGCTAAAGGGGTTGAAGGTCACAGTGACCCACCGCAAGACCAAACAAAAGTATACGATCATGGGACTGACTGACGAGACCACAAGTTCGATATCTTTCAGCTACGAGAGCCCTGAGGGCAAGATGAATACGATCAATCTAGCAAACTATTTCTTAGAGAAGTACAAAATCGAGATAAGGTATAGGGACATTCCTTGCCTAGATTTGAGCAAGAACAACAACAAGCAGTTTGTGCCGATGGAGTTGTGCATGTTGGTCGAGGGGCAGAGCTACCCAAAAGAGAATTTGGAGAGACATGCCTCCACCTTACTGAAGAACCTCTCTTTGCCTCCCCCACATATCAGGAAAAGTTCCATTTGCGACATGATGAGGTCGAACTCTGGACCGTGCGGGTATGCAATACTTGTTCTTTGCTAAAATTATATATCACTATCATTGATTTTGTTAAAACTTGATGTTCGGATAAAAAAATTAATGTGGTTATTACATGAGACTTCGTCATCCTTTTGTAGTGCGGTCAATTTATAATTTGTTTTGTATAGTCTCATCTTTCTTATTTATTTATATTACACGTACTGTTGGATAAGTAATAATCCTTGACAATTATACTATGTTAATGAATATGTTCAAATAGACAAACTACTTGGATTCTATATTCTTTTGGGTGAAATGGTTGCACAAAACGGCATAGACTATAGGACAAAAATGGCATTTGACCGACAAAAAAAGTATAAATATATATCATAGTAAGAACCAGACTAACATAACTATGTTTTTTTTTATGTCTTTTGATGTTGTTACTTTCTTTAAATGCTACTTTCATTGCTGCAGAGACGTCAGCCGGAACTTTGGAATAAAAGTCGACACGAACATGACGAAAGTGGTGGGACGTGTCATTGGACCTCCTGAGTTGAAACTGGCGATTCCAAATGGCAAGGTGATCAGGATAAAGGTTGATAAAGACAAATGTCATTGGAATCTAAGGGGAAAATCGGTCGTGAAGGGGAAGACGATCCAAAGATGGGTCATCGTCGATTTCAGCGCGTCGGACCAGAATTGGCTCAACTGTAAGCCGTTCATCCAAAAGCTTATCAGCCAATGCAGAAACTTGGGTATTCGGATGGAAGAACCACTTTTTTATCAAGATGCCGCAATGAGCGTTTTCTCCAATGTGGCTAGATTGACAGAGCTGCTAGAGGATGTCAATGATCGCGCTTGTAAAGTTGGGAGATGCCGTCCTCAATTCCTTCTTTGCGTCATGCCTAGGAGAGACATCGGCTACAAGCACCTCAAATGGATTTGCGAGATTAAAGTTGGGTTAATCACTCAGTGTTGCCTTTCAAATAAAGCAAACATGGATAAGAACGATCAATATCTAGCATATCTTGCCCTCAAGATCAATGCCAAGCTTGGAGGCAGCAACGTGGAGCTATTCAATCCATTCCCACACATCAACGACAAGGGGCATGTGATGTTCCTTGGTGCTGACGTCAACCATCCTGCCTCCCGCAACACAATCAGTCCATCATTTGCTGCAGTCGTTGGTACCATCAACTGGCCTGCTGCCAATCGCTATGCTGCAAGGGTGCGACCTCAGCTCCACCGGCAAGAGAAAATTGCCAACATCGGGGAGATGTGTCTGGAGCTCGTTGAGACATATGCCCGTCTGAATCGAGTTAGGCCTGGGAAACTTGTTTTGTTCCGCGATGGGGTGAGCGAAAGCCAATTCGATATGGTTTTGAATGAAGAATTGCGGGACTTGAAGAAGGTTTTCTCCGAGAAAGATTACAGGCCAACCATCACGATCATTGTGGCACAGAAGCGCCACCAAACTCGTTTTTTCATGGAGGGAGATGTCGATGGGGATCCCACAAGCAACATGCCACCAGGGACAATCCTGGACACAATAGTTGTGCATCCTTTTGAATTCGACTTCTATCTGTGCAGCCACTATGGCGGCCTCGGGACAAGCAAGCTGACCCATTACCATGTGCTCTGGGACGAGCACAAGTTTAGCTCCGATCACTTGCAGAAGTTGATTTACAGCTTATGTTTTACCTTTGCTCGATGCACCAAATCAGTTTCTCTGGTCACGCCTGTGTACTATGCTGATCTTGCTGCCTATAGAGGAAGGTTGTATCACGAATCAGTGATGGAGCGCTTCCCCAAGTCGATGGCCTTTCATTCTTCTCAATGGCATCCTCATCGTCCTCATCGGTTTGTTCAAATGAAGAGAGATTCTACAAGCTGCACGCTGATGTGGAGAACATGATGTTCTTCATTTGAAGTTACGCTTCTGTGTTTAGAAAATGTTCGAATTCTCCATCCAAAAAACGTAGAGGAGACATGCTGGATATTGCCATTGCCTCTCCTCCAGAAAAGAAGCCTTTTTTCAACTTGTGAAAGGCAAATGAAGCCATGTTACGCAGGCGGCTCTTCTATGCATCTATTTAGGTGGAGGAGATGAAACGGCGTTCATTATTTGTCGTGCTTTATTAGGAATTTTGGTTATTTTTTTTTTCATGTTTGTGATCCTGAAACGATAAATGCTCATCATGTGCATTGGAGGAATAGTGGGTCGAGTTATTGTCTTTATGAATTGTTTGTCGGTTAGAAATCTGCGTTCCTATGTTATTTGTCTCCAATTTACTTTGTGCTAGTTAATGGTTACAATACAGTGCATGTTTGTAATCTAGAGATTACTTTTTTACAATTCAGGGATCATCTCTCCAATGAATTAAACATGGAAAGTTAAAATAGTTATCTAGTGAATACTCATGCATTTCAAAAAAATTGATATGAAATGCTATGATGCAGAGGTGTTCCTACTATTAATGTGGATGCCTTTCTATACTCTAGTATTTTCTGAACTACTCTTCTAATTGCCAAATCTGTTAAATCCTTCAAAGAGACTATTCTCTTCCTAGTTAAAGACTGGCGCCTTGCTTAGATTCAGAAGTTTACTAATTCAAATTTAATTTAGGTAGCATGATAATCAAACATTATAAATCACATGAAAATTTTGATTAAATTTGTACCAAATTTATACTAATCAACAAACAAAAAGCTTTATTAGTAATATAAATTGATCTTAAGATTTTTGGTATTTATTTGAATGTTCATACCAATTAAATATTTATTGAATAAATAACAAAGTTTTAAAATTCACATTCGACTACACTATACAAAAGGATGGTTTTGTTCTTAAGGGATCTCTTCACAAGGAAACGATAGTAATAATCTCTAAAATTTGGCTTAATTCATAATGCTGTCCTTAATCTTTTAATTCGTTCAATTACTCCCTAACCTATTTTTAATTTTTCAGTTGCGTCCCTAACCTTTCAATTTGTTCAATCTAATCCTTCAAATTTCCAACTACTCTTATTAAATTGATATTTCTACTATTTTGTAACTAAGTGATTTCATAAGGATATTTACAAATGATATTAATATATTTTTAGATATATTTATGCATATCAAATTAAATCTTGTTCTATATTTTACTCTAACTCACTTTCCTAATTTTTCAAGTTCAATAATCTAAATCATATTAATAAATTTGAGACCGATAAAAATTGTAATCATACAATTAGGCTTAAAATAGCACAAATGTTGGCGCATTACAACTCTAGATGAGTTTTATGATCTTAAATTTACTTAAATTGAACTATTATAATATTTATAAATACTAAAAAGTTAAAAAGGTAACAAAAAGATATCTTATTTTTTCATTATTTAGGAAAAGAATTGAAATGAAAATACATTCTAAAATTTGGGCATTAGTGTAGTCATGAAAAGTTGTGAAGAATACTAATAAACTAATTTGACTTTGTCATAAAAAGTTACGGGATTAGATTGAATAGATTGAAAATTTAGGAACCATACCGAACATTTAGGAATAGTTCAAGGACCACATTAAATGAATTAAAAGTCCAATAACAACATTGCACAGTGCATCAAATTTGAGGTACTATTAGAGTCAATTTGCCTTCCAAAAAATAAAGAAAATGGTAAGAATCACACAAAGTCCCCTCAAATTTTACTAGTAGTATATGATTAAATTTTCAATCGCTATAGCACCGCCTTGATGAACCTACATTTTGTTACCGTTGTTTACCCTTTGTCATCCTTCATTGACATGTGCAATGCACATGATTTTTGAAGAAGGAGACTACTTTTTTTTTATTATTTTATTGAAGAGGATAAATTATGTAAAATTCCTTTGAACTTTAGAAATGGAATATATCAATCCCCCAAATTCTATAGAAGCGTATGTTTCTTCAATTCTTTTATATAGAAAAAAATGAAAAGAGAGATAGAGATTTAGGGTCCTAGGGACCTAATTGCTGCCTAGTGCCTACATTGTCGAAGTATAAGATAGATATCCAAAAAGAAGCATCTTCAAAAATAGTTGACATTAAATTTGTCAATTGTAGCAACCAGAGCTTTTTTTTTTTTTTTAATAAGACTTTGCTTTTATAAAAATTATCGCTTCTTTTGGCGACATCATAGTGATATAGGTGGACGGGTGGAGTGAAGATGACATGGGAACATGTTTGAATATTGTTCTTGAAACTCTGTTTCGCCGAAATTGGATCCGCAACCAAATACTTTTCACCGATTGATTTTTAGGTTTATATTTTGAGGAGATGAGTTTTGTGGCGATACCGGACACTGTATCAATGGAACGCAAGGAACATGTACGCTTTAATGAAATTTAATCAATGCTGAAGCTGATGACATAAAAAGTTTTGCTGGAATTTAATCGATGGCAAAACGTGATGACATAAAGATAGAATGCCGAAAGTTATTCGACGATGACAATTTGAAAACTATAACTAAGATACACATCGGAATTTAATCGACAATGAGATATTTGAAACCACAGGTAAGGTACAAAAATTGAAAGATAATTAAAAGGTACAAGAATTGAAAGATAAGAGGTTTTTTTGTTGGATGATCAGGGTCGTTTTACATAGCGTGTCCATATAAAGCGTACAATCCATGTATAAACGATCATTGAATTTAAAAAGATAACTTCACAATCATATCTTTAAAATAATAATAATAATAACTTTTTAATTATTTAAAAGAGCTTAAATATCTAAAAATATCGCTATCAAACAATGATGACTTCATCCCAAATAAGTGATATTTGCTATCAATAACTTTTTTGGTTATCAATAATGCTCTTCAAGTTGTGGATACTTATCTAAAAGAGCTTTCATATTCGAAAAATTGCTACTAAACAGTTACATCAGGTTGTCGAATGTTCCTTTCATGGATTACTTTTGTTGTTTAGCAAACTCTGCTCTCATCGACTAAGTGTATCACTAATCGATAATAACCAAAGGTTGGTCATTTTTTGACGTAAACAAACTCCAACCCGATTACTCCCAAATGAAAGTGGAACTCTTCTCAAAGTTGAGAGCATATTAAGTATACTTACTTGAATAACAATAATAAGTGATTTATACGTTTCTATTTAACCTGTTTTACACCTTCCTAAAATATTACCAGTTTATATGTTTTTTACTTTTAATCATTAAATGCATTCATTTATAGAAAATTTCAAAAGCCTCTAAATTTCATGCTCCACGATTCCCACATACTTGACGCCAAGCCTTTCGAAATGCAGAGTTCAGTGTATTTTTCCGACAAAGAATAGTTCCGACAGAGAAAGGTATCTCCTGATACAAATCCTGCACTTGTTTGTTTCAATTGATGCAGTGACTAGAATACCGTTGAGGTTGCTCAATAATCTTAATGTGTCGTGTAGCTAGACCCACTTGAGCCTAACATATTGATAGGACCAGCTAGTATTTTTTAACTTTGCCAAGTTAAAGAAATGTCCGGCTGCTCACAGTTCAAATTTGATTTTTCTCTTGAACCAGAAGAGAAGAGCAAACGCGAACAATGACCGATCATCCATTAGAAGAGCGGTGCATGTGTCCTTCTCGTATTGTATGCTTACATATTTTCCTTTGGTGCATTTCAGCTGGATCACTAGTTTCTCATTTTGCAGTTTTACTTGCTCTTGGTTAGGGCTTTTCTTTTTCTTGGTTTTTTGTTTACTTTTGGTGTATATGCTCCGTGCTCCTTAGATAGACTCTTCAGAAGAATGGCAGCCTTTCAAGAACTTAGGATTACTTTTAGAGGATCTAGTGATTCAATCACTAAAAGTGCATAAATTACCAAGATCGATATGGAACTCGAATAGATCAAAAGCTAAAGACATGTACATGTGCCAAAATCCAGTAAGAGAGGAAATTTTAGATTAGCATACATTCGGATAACGATTTGTTAAATCGAATTTGTCGATAAAGTTTTTTCAAGCGGATTATAAATCGGATGAAGAAGAAAGAAATAATTTCTTCTTGGATTTCCTCCTTCGTACGTGCGAAACAAGAGGGCACACGCACCTGTAGAAGCCGAATTATTTCTTCGTGAGGCCCAAGTCAAGACTTTGACTTGTTGGGCCCACACACACTCCACGCCGAAGAAGAAGTCCCCTGCACGTAGACAAAAGTGATGGTGGGCCCAGGTTAGGGCACACGTATAAAAGCAGAAGAAAACTGCAGGTTTTCTTCCTCTGTCTTGAAAAAGAGCCGCGCGAAGCCGCACACAGAGTAGCCGCGTTCTCGCGTACGTCCGAGAAGCCTTCGCACGTCCACGCCGCTTGAGAAGAGTCGCAAGCTTTTGAAGCCGTGCGAATCTTGGAGTGGCGTGATAATTTTTGTCTTAGTGAGTTTATACCAAGTAAGTTGTTTATTTATAAACACTTTGGGTTTGGGGTTAAATCAGGTGTGGGAAATGCGGCGATTGAGCGATTGTAAACTCGATTCTCCGATTTTAGTGGATTATTTCTTCTTTAGCCTCCCCGTGGACGTAGGTATCGATCTCCTGACCAAAACCACATAAATTTCTGTGTTCTTATTTTTCTCATTTATTTCTCGGGCGATTTCTCGTTGACGTAAATTGCAAGATCCCGTAATTCCGCGTATTATATCCCAACAATTGGTATCGAGCTTGGGGTTGGATTTCTTGATTGTGATTTGGAGCTTTTGCTTGTCGATTATTATTTGGAAATTCTATTCGCAATTATGTCCGAGAGGAAATCTGAAATTGAGAAGTTTAACGGGAGTAACAACTTTGTGTTATGGAGCATAAAGATGCGAGATTTATTGACAACACAAGGTTTGGCTAAGGCACTTTGGATGGTGAAGATGAGTTGCCTATTATCATGAAAGCCTCGAGAGGGTAGAGCTGATGGAAAAAGCAAAGAGTATAATCTGTTAAATTTGACGGATGAGGTCTTACTAGAGGTTGCTTTGAGGAGAAGGATGCCGCGGCATTATGGGCAAAACTTCAAGCACTCTATGTAAAGAAAGGTTTGAACAATCGCTTGTATATGCTTTGAAGAAGATGTTTCAATTTAGATATACGAAGGTACGTCTATCGAAACCCACCTAGATGAATTCAATAAACTCATGTTGGATCTGAAGAACGTCGGTAAGTTACTTGATGATGAAGAGTAGGGCATGATGTTGTTAGCCTCTCTACTAGAGTCATGGGAGCACTTTACTGATTCACTGTTGCAGGGGCGTACTACTATTACCTCAGAAGAGGTAAAGTCCGCCTTATTCTCTAAGGAGTGGCAGAGAAGGTTGCGAGATGATGGTCAAGCGCAAGGAGCAGTGCAAGCACTAACGGTTCGGGGTAGAGAACAACATCGTGGGCCTAGTAGCAGCAGAGGTAAAGCGAGATCAAAATCACGCCATAGAAAGTCCAAAGGACGCGTGAAGTGCTTTGAGTGTCACGAGGAGGGGCACATAAGGAGAGACTTGTCCCTAAGCGGAGGAATAAAGTTGATAGGCAGAATGCCACAAGCAGTGTGGCAAACGTTGCCGAGGGGAGCAATAGTGATGCAGAAGCTGTCTTATGTGTGACTACTACTTCGTCAGGAGACGAATGGGTGCTAGATTCGGGGTGTTCTTATCATATGACGCCTCATAAGAATTGGTTTACTACTTACCGGACTGCGAGATGGTGGTAGGGTTCTTTTGGGGAATAATGCGATGCAGCAAGGTTGTGGGGATAGGAACAATTCGGATCCGGATGCACGATGGGGTGGTACGCACATTGACGATGTGAGGCATGTACCGGGAGCTCAAGAAGAACCTTATTTCTCTGGGGACACTCGATGACATCGGGTGCGGGTACACCGGCTGAAGGAGGAGTGCGAAGATCTCTCGAGGTGCCATGATAGTGATGAAGGGAAGAAAGTGAATACTCTCTATCATCTCTTGGGAGAGACCGTGGCTGGAACCGCTTCCGTTTCATCGGGTGAGTCGATTCGACTTGACTCAATTATGGCATATGCGATTAGGGCACATGAGTGAGGCGGGTATGACGATGCTTTGAGTGAAAGGGGGTTGTTGAAGGGTCGAAGACGGGAAAGCCGGACTTATGTGAGCACTTTGCATTTATGGGAAGCAAAGACCGAGTTAAGTTTACAACAGCTATTCATTCGACCAAACGACCTGTTGAATATATTCACTCAGATGTCTGGGGCCCGTCTTCGGTTCCTTCGAAAGGAGGTGCCCGATATATGCTGACATTTATCGACGATTATTCGAGGAAGGTATGGGTATACTTTCGAAGCACAAATATGAAGTGTTTGATCGGTTCAAGAAATTTAAGGCATTAATTGAGAAGCGATCGAGATAAACAAATCAAGTGCACGAGAACCGATAATGGCATGGAGTTACGTGGTAAAGATTTTACCGAGTTAAGCGAGAAAGAAGGTATTGTGAGACACCGCACAGTACCCGGGACACCACAGCAGAATGGCGTGGCAGAACGGAAGAACAGAACTTTGCTTGAGCGAGCTCGATGCATGCTTTCGCATGCAGGACTTGGCAAGGAATTTTGGGCCGAAGCAGTAAACATGTCATGTTACCTCGATAAATCGATCTCCATCATCGCTATCGAGTGGAAGACTCTGAGGAAGTATGGTCGGGGAAACCCGTTGATTATTCCGGATTACGTATATTCGGATGTCTGCGTATGCTCATGCGAGTGATGGTAAGCTTGAGCCGAGGTCGAAGAAATGCATATTTAAGGTTATGCACATGGGGTGAAAGGCTACCGGCTGTGGTGCACTGATCCTAGATCACCCGGTTTTCTAATCAGCAGAGATGTGATTTTCGATGAGACTGCAATGCTTCAACGGAGGAGTTCTGAGACACAACAAGCGAGAGAAGACGGATCGTGGTGTCATGAGTGAGGTGGAGCTTCGGTGGAGACTCCGGAGACCTCGAAGGTAACGAAGTTGAGGCTGAGATGAAGCCGCAGGTTCTGAAGTCGGTGATAGTGAACAACCAGCAAAGCCGCAGACTATAACGTAGATAGACGAGAGAAGGCAAATTAAATCACCGGTACGTTATGGTTATACAGATATTGCTTATGCATTGACTGTAGGTGATGAGGTGGAGACAGATGAGCCTTCGTCTTATTCTGAGGCGATGGCTAGTTCAGAGTCGTCGCAGTGGCTAGGGGCTATGAGTGAAGAGATGGAATCTCTCCATCGAAATCAGACATGGGAGCTGGTCAAAAGTACCCAAGAGCCAAAAGATTGTCGGAAGTAAATGGGTCTTTAAACGGAAAGAGGGCATTCTGGTGTCGAGCGGCGAGGTATAAGGCGAGACTTGTGGCGAAGGGGTATACACAGCGTGAGGGCATTGACTACAATGAGGTGTTCTCTCCGTGGTAAGACATACTTCTATTCGTGTTTTACTTGCCTTAGTTGCTTCGCGGATCTCGAGTTAGAGCGGCTAGATGTGAAAACTGCGTTTCTTCATGGTGAGTTGGAGGAGCAGATTTACATGAAGCAACCGAGAGGATTTGCTATTCCGGGTAAGGAAGATCATGTTTGCTTGTTAAAGAAATCTTTGTATGGGCTGAAACAATCTCCTAGGCGATGGTATAAACGTTTTGATGCTTTCATGGCTAGTCAAGACTATTCAAAAGTCGGATGGACAGCTGCGTTTACTATAGGAGATTGGAGGATGGTTCTTTGATTTATCTGCTTTTATATGTTGATGACATGCTGATAGCGGCTAAAAATATGTCCGATATTGATGTCTTTGAAGAGCGGTTAAATGCTGAATTTGAGATGAAAGATTTAGGTCTTTGCAAAGAAAATTTTGGGTATGGAGATTTTGCGTGACAGGACTACGGGAGTTTACGTCTATCTCAAAAGAAATATATTGAGAAGATCGTAGCACGTTTTAATATGCAGATCGGCAAAATCGTGAGTACACCTTTAGCGAAGCACTTTAAACTTTCGGATAAATTATCACCGCAGATTGAGGAGGAGGAGGAGCATATGTCCCGTGTTCCTTATTCTAGTGCCGTGGGTAGTATTATGTATGCTATGGTGTGCACTAGGCCGATATTTCACAAGTCTGTGAGCGTGGTTAGTCGCTATATGAAGCGTCCCGGTAAAGTTCATTGGGAAGGCGTGAAGTGGATCCTCGAGATATTTGAAGGGGACAACGGCGTGGGTATAGTATACCAGAGGGACAGTAATGGCAGTGAGACCATTGGTTTTGTGGATTCGGATCACGCCGGTGACTTGGATGATTGCAGGTCTTTAGCAGGGTACGTGTTTACGCTAGCGGGTGGTGCAGTTAGTTGGAAAGCGTCCTTACGGGATCACATTGCCTTGTCTTCGGCGAGGCGGAGTACATGGCACTAACCTTTGTAGCGAAGGAGGCGATATGGTTACAAAGTTTGCTCTTGGACTTTGGGTTAGAACGAGAAAAGTGTGGATATACACGCGTGATAACCAAGGTGCGATATATTTGGCGTATAATCCAGTTTATCACGAGCGAACGAAGCATATCAACATTAGGTACCACTTCATCCGAGATGTCTTAGCTAAGGGTATTATTATTGTTAAAAAGATTGCTACGAGATAACCCGGCAGACATGATGACTAAGTCATTTTTTGCGAAGCTCAAGCTCGCTGAGCTCTATTAGCGTCTGTGGAGAGTGAGCGCCCGTATGAATGGAGTACCTCTTAGTTGATAACAGGGTTGCACTTGGTTAGACAGAACCTTGCAATGGAAACATTAGTCTGGACTATGTAACCTAAAACTGGATGCTATAAGGATGTCTCTCACCTCGATGCTCTGATGCAGATGATGACGTCAAAACATAGGTCAAAGAAGAGGTATGGAAGGTAAAATTTTCCTTCTTCACCGTGTTATTGATTTTTTCGTTGAAGAAAGTGCATAAGATACATCAGAACTCCTGTCTACTAATTATTGGTCGCTTGTTCTGGAACGGATTGTGTTGCAGAGCGAGGAGTACACTTTGGAGGATGATTCACGAGGAGAGGAAAATGAAGCGCTCTTGAGGTAAGATGTTATATTAAAGTTTCAACCAGAAGCATTATCATACGATGCAAAATGCAAGCTGATGTGACCAGATAAAGTTATGTGAGCATTGTTGCTTTTGTTACTCGAGGAAAGAACTATTGATCGTCTACATGGAATAAGATCTATCACTCAATGAAATAGTTGTTGAGATATGGATAATTGTGAGCTACACATTGGATAAAATCAAATGAGTTCTGTCCCTCAAATGTTCTTGACATGATTGTGCATACTAGTGATAATATCTTCATGTAGCATTTAGACTTAGCCAAAGGCAAAACATCCGGCACGAGTTTATGCGATGCCTGAAAGGTCCTGTTGTTGATCGTCTAAGAGTCATCAGTTCCATCTAGACCAAAGTAAAACCATGAGCAGATCTAGCCTGTTGATAACTTTTTAGATTTCATAAATAAATATGCTCGCATGGGAAGACGGGGCACGGATCGGATACATCATACATGCACGGCAAATAAAAATATGGTTCCATGAGGTTTTTCCAGAGGATAGAGCAATGATGAGTCGACGTGCGGTGATGAATTTTCAGTTTTCGGCACTTATTTATATTGTCATACATGTCCTTACATTTATAAAGAAGGGTTAATACCGCGAATAACTCCAAATCAATGCATCTGTGATAAATTTACCCTCGTTAGTTTTTATTAAATTTTACCGTCAAATTGCGGAGTTGGAAGACATGTGGCAGTTGACGAATGTACCAGTTTAGAGTTTTACCCTTTGTTTGTCATAGATATACCAGTTTATAGTTTTTCGAGGGATTAATCCAATTTAAGGGAAGCTAATAGAAGTTCAATTTGTCACAAATAAGGTTTTTGGTGAAAATTATCATAAGTGTACTAGTTTATGATTTTCCTATGATATATTTATATACACTTTCCCCTACCATCGTTGTTGCCACGTTCGTTAATGCTACTTCGACTCCCATGTGCAACCCCCCCATCCCCCCTTTCTTCTCTCGTCTGTAACCATAGAGGTCGATTTGGTCACTCGAAGATCGTTAGTGTCTCGCAACTCTAGATCTTGGTCACACGAGTCCGGTGACCTCCGGCGCAAGTGAATCAAGAAAGACTACAACCTCCATGGCCAACCTCCGCCGAGTCCTAAGAGAGAGGAGGCTCATTGGTAGCTCCATGCTTGCTCCGGTTCGATGGTAGTAGCGACAGTGTCACGAGGCGCAATGATGAGTCCACATGTGGTGGTGGGGATGGGCACTTTGGAGAGAAATTTCGTGGTTTTACTTAGATTTTTTTTAAATCATGAAAAAATTCAAATTAGTATATTTATGATAAATTTATCCAAAACTAATTTTTTTACTACCAAAAATTCTAAATTGATATATTTGTGACAAATTTACCTTTTATTAGTTTCATTATATTGATTGATACCACAAAAAAATCATAAACTAGTACACTTGTGATAAAGGATAAAATTCCAAACTTATATACCCATTAACTATCATGTGTCTGATTTGATGATAAACTTAACGAAAACTAACAGAAATAAATTGGTTATAAGTGTACCAATTTGTGATTTTTTGTGGTAAAAAATTAGTTTGAGGTAAATTTATCATAAATGTAACATATTAAGGTTTTTTTTGTGGTAAAAAAATTAGTTTGAAGTAAATTTATCACAAATGTATTGGTTTGAGGTTTTTCGTGATATTGATCTTTTTTTAAATGAACATGAGCATATCTCTTTCATAGTGTCTATTTGGTTTGTAGTCGATAGTAGCCCTAATCAATTTCTTCTCTTGCAAAAGCATCTCAATAATTTTAACAGAATAAGAGGGAAAATAAAAAAGAATGATTAACGAATTTGTCGAGGAACAAAAGAGTTAAAAATTCAAAATGTGACTAACCCCGCCTCCGTTGGATATTTCGATAGTTTTGATATATTTATTAGAAACTATGATCATCATGAAAGTTATCATTTTTGTAACGGCTTTTTCAAGGGTCATATAACGGCTTTCTAATGATTGTATAACGGTCGTCTAACGGCTTTATAACTTTTGATTTATTACTTCATAAACTCTTCATTATTTTATAACGGTCATCTTTTAATTACCAATTGATTTATGATGATCTCCTAACGGCTCTCTCTTTTCCTTGTTTAAATATAAATTAAACTTCAAACCACAATCTTAGTAGACACAATATGTTCTCACATCTTTCCTTTTCTTTTTGCCGGGTTATACACAAAAGTTGTTCTGTTTCCTTCTAATATTCAGTGCGGAGTATAGAGGAAGGTCTGTTGTATCTTGGGAGGATAGCAGCTGAAGCCTTACGCACCGAGTTTCGTAATCCGAGAAGCGGAATTATCTTTAAGGACAGTGTTTGCACGCATCGACATTTCTTTTTATTTTCTAATCTTTTATAATATATTTTCAATAATTATTATTATTTTATGTATTCTAATACTTTTTCCAACACCCCATCCATCGCCCCGCCCCTTGCCCGTTCCTCAGGGAGATTGTGAATTACGGGGGGAAACGAAATTGAACTTTCGTTTTGTTATACAATTATTTACCCTTTATCCAATTTTACCACTGACATGTGATTTTTAAGGAGAACTTCATCCCATTTTACCATTGGCATGTGATTTTTCAAGGAGAAAACTACTTTTTTTCAATTTTTTTAGGAAAAGATAAATTAACACGACATCCCTTTGAACTTTAGAGGTGGTATTCATTACTCCACTAAATTCTAGAGAAATGCACGTTTCTTCAATTTCTTGTCATATAAGGAAAAATGAAAAGAGAGATCAAAATTAGAGCTGCAAAGCTAATTAGTGACTATTGAGTCCAAGTATTAATATTGAATTCTAAGAAGAACCATCTTCAAAAAGTAGCGGATATTTAGATTTGTCAATTGTAACAACCAAATAATATATATATATATATATATATATATATATATATATTTCAGATTTCGAGTATATAAACTTTGTTTTCACTAGGACATTCGCTTCTTCAGGCAACATGGCGGTGATTTTGGTGGATAGGTGGAGTAGGGATGACATTGGAACTAGTTTGAGGTAGCCTACATTGTCCAAACTCGAACCTAATTACTTTTGAGTGAAAGTCGAACTCATTTCAAAGTTGAGAACATGTTAAATACTCTTACTTTAGTAAAATAATAAGGAATTTATATGTTTCTTTTTAAGCTGTTGTGCACCTTCGTAAAACATAATGAATTTTGTATGTTTTTGTTTACTTTTAGTGACAAAAACATTAATTCCTAGATGAGTAAGATAGTTACTTAAATGATATCGTGTGATTTAGAAGAAATTTGATTCTTTTTGGTAATATAACTAGTTGGGTTTGTGTTCGGGATATTTAGCAAAAAGTCTAAATCAAACCTATTTGATCTGCTAAAAATGATTTTCAGACCCATTATACAATTTGAAATCTCGATCACAACTGTATGCTCAAGTTTGAACATTTTAAACTTGCTTTTATAAAACAATGGAAAAAAAAAGTTTGGGAAGATGTGTCGTATTGGAAAGATTAGGGAGCCAATTTGCGCAACTTAAATTTCAGGGGACTTTGTAATTAATTATTTCTCATGAAGAAACGAATAAAACATCCATTTTCTACTCTTGTGAATCGTGTTCATTGCACATTTTGATGGAATGGACGGCCAGCGATCGGTAAAGGTTAAGGTGTAAATTCTTATTTACGGGATTTTGTATAATTTAATCAAAAGGAACGGAAAAAGAGAATGAACAAAGGCGTGGTGGGAGAGAGTGGGAAGACGTGGGCGATTTTCTCAAAAGAAAGTAAACACGATTCCTTCATTAGCAAGCATTTCACTTCATCAAACTCCCGCTATAAAGCAAAAGACTCAAAAACTTATTGAAGAAGAAAGAAAGTCAAAAAGGGCTGATAGTGTTTTTATTTCTCTATTTTTCTGTTCTTCTATTTTTTGAAAAAAAAAATCTATTTGTGTGCGTCTGTTGATTTTTCTATTCCTCGGAATAAAAAAGTAGTTAGAAAATAGATTTGGAGCAAAAAAAAGAAGTAAAAAAATTAATTTTTTATTCATGAGTACAAAAGGAGAAACGAGACCATTTTAAAGAAACAAACTCCGTGTAACCTAATGCTCGCCTTTACATATTCAACACAAGGTCCGGATGAGACCCAAATATGGAATTTCCTAACCCGATTCGACTTCCCTTTTTCCGAAATAAAAAAAAAATTGAAAATTTAGAAAATTATTTACAAATTAGATTTTGAGTAGTTTTACTAAATTTTAGTGTTATTTCTAGTCTAGAATTAGTTTAGCATAAAAATGTGAAAAGCTTTCGATAAAAATCGGATTCAAAATTGAATAAGCTCGCTTTACTATATGGATTTTTGAATATCATTTTTTTTTTAAAGACAATACTAGGTCATGACAGCTCGGTGACGTGAATTAGAGAATATATCTTCTTCCTTTAAGATTCTATTGGATATCCCTTAAGCTCATCTACAATTTTATTTTAATAGAATATTAGATGGCTTTAAACAAGTCTTTTGCATTACCATTTATCTTGTATTCATAACACACAAATAAGCTTGTGCTCCATGGATTTCCGATGTCATTTACTTGAAGTTTTTAGAGTTTGTGCAAATAAGCACACCAACTTTAGGATTGCGTCCATCCTTGCTTGTTTCGTCCTTACCCATTCCACCAAGTGACGTTTACTTTTCTTCTCGCAACTAGAAAAGTTCAAAAGGTTAATATACCAATTTATTGTAATGCCCAAAGATTCACTATCAACCTCCTCATATTGTGAGTTGTAAAGCAGTGGGAACCTCTGCTATCATTTCCAACCATTTATCTTTGACTAACTATTATGTTGGATTTTCTTAAGCTATATTAGAATATCTCGGTTAGTTAAATATTTACAAGAGTCCAATTTTATCCAAACATTAATTGTTAAGTCTCAATTGACACTTTTATAATTAAATGGAAAAATTGGAAATATAAATTTTAAGGGTCGTACTAAACACATTTTTATTCTTTTTCTATTTTGAATATAAAAATTTTGTGTAATTATCAAAGACGTTCTTCTATTTAGAAACTCGTTCAGGGAATAAAAATATAAAAAAACATTTTTGAATAAAAATTTATTTGAAGAACATAAATGTTACCATATGTACCACCCAAAACTGATTTTATCAAAAAACCGCCCATGTTTTTTCTTAAAATTTTTTTATTGTTAAACTTTGATCCATCTTTGTGAAATCCTAGAATAATCTAGGGGAGTCAACGTGCGGGGAACACGATTTCTTCGTCCGCAAGCATTTTGCTTCATCAAACTCCTGCTGTAAAGCAAAAGAATCAATAACTTATTAAAGAAGGAAAAAGAAAGTTTAGGCGGTGAAAAGTGTCAAAACATTCAAATTGGAGACTTGTTGGTAAGGGCGTTGAGAACCGAACCGAAATCGAAACGGAATCAAACCGAACCAAAAATTTGTGCATTTTCGGTTCGGATAATAAGTAAAAGAATTTGGTTAACTAATCGTTCGATTCAAATCGAATTTCGGTTTTTTTTTTTCCTTTCCCTTACTGAAGTAATTCATTACTGCTCTCCTCCCGCTCACTTCTCTCTTTTCAAGCTTTTTTGCTTTATTCTCTCTCTCTCCCTGTCTTCGCACTGTCACTATTCTGCTCTCATCTTTCTCACCCTCGAGCTTTCCCTTTTCTGCTTTATTCTCTCTCTTCCTCCACCATCACAGCATTTTCATCTCAAAAAAGTGAACAAAAATTTCAGTACATTTTCATCTCTTTCGCAATCTCATTATTACCAGTTATAACTTCACTCCATCTTCCCCTCTGTAAAGCCCTAGAAATCGATCCCTCTCTCTCTCTCTCTTTCTCCCTCGTCGCCCTCCGAGCGTCCGATTTTCTCTCTCTGCCCCTCTCCCTCCGTCGATCCATCTAATCCAGCCCTCGTTTTCCCATCTTCGGCACATTGAGCGCGTCATCTTTCTACTCTACCGGGTCGAGAATCGCGTTTTGCCGAGTGCTTGATTTTGGGACTATGGCTATCTAGGGGCCATGAGTGAGGGAGAGAGGAACTGGAGAGGTCCGATAAGGCTGACAGGATTCGGGGACTTGCAAATGGCGAATCCGCCGGGTGAAAGACGTCCTTTGTCCAATGGGAAGGGGACGGTGCGAATGGAAGAAGAAGCGCAAAAAAAAACAGATAAAAAAGAAGAAGAGGAAAATCGAAAACCAAACCGATCCGAGCTGCGTTTTTGGTTCGGTTCGGTTCAGTTCGGTCCGGTCATGTCGCGTTTTGGTTCAGAGCAAGCACACGTCAAAATGGTTCAGTTCGGTTTCCTATAAATCCGACCGAACCATTGACACCTACTTATTGATGAAGCTGCGTAAAGTCGAAGCTGCGTGAAGTCGGCAACAAAGGAATTGTCTAGATTCTTGGTTGTTAATGTCCAGAAGTATTGTTGCGATGGCGGTGGAAACTTCTGTGATGTTGAGTCGGGAACTCTCCTATAAATAGGCGAGACATCATGCGAAGAGAGATCCACCTAGCCTTTTGTACCACACAAGTCCTTGAATAATTTGTCCTCCGTGCTTTCATTTATCCCTTGCTCCATAATACTAAGCATCCGAGACCTCTCTCTTTCGTTCTGGTTTAACCATTCTCGTCCTGCATCTGCTTGCCTTTCCTCATCTCTCTCTTTATACAGTCGTGCGGCTTTCTGGTCGTAAAAGAATTCCGTCCTTTAAAGAGAGACGTCATGGACAGACGTGGGAAAAAGAATTCCGGCTATGAACGAGGCCACCGGCGTGCAAGAGGTGGTCATGGAAAGGAGAGAAATGCTTTCCGAGATTCTCAGCGTAGAGATGGGAGTCGGTCGCTTGCCGAGACCGACGCTAGTCATTTTGGTCATGACGCCTCACCGTATCCAGAGCCTGAGCCTATCGCTGGTACGTATAAGCTGGTCTCTTCGACGTTGCCCTACTGTCTGGTACTGATTGGATATTGCTAGACTTGCTTTGGAATAAGAAAGTGGTATAAATGGCCTGAAACTCAGGTTCTTTCGGTTGCATTTGTAGAGTAACATTAGCAACGTTTTCATTTTGCATTTTTCTTTCAATTTGGCTCTACCAGTAGGATCTTTGCATGTGAATCATGTCAATTTTCCAATCTATTCACATATATAATAACTATAATGTTTCAACACATTCGATATTGATTTCACTGTTTTTTCCTGATCAAGTGCATGACTGCTGCATTTAATTTGCACCCATGTTCTATTGGTTAAATGGACAGATGTCGTTGCGATAAAAAAACAGGTCACTGGTTTCATTGTTATTTTTCTGGATAGTAATATGCACAATGGTGGCATGGGTGCTTATATTTGATTTTCACGTTTCATTAGTTTTACAACCATAACTACTGAAAAGAAAAAAGTAAAAAACAAATGAAAAGTGAGCCACAAGAGATCTTCTTGACTGAAGCGAATGTTTACTGATGTGGTTTATATTCTCTCGACAGATCTCCAGACTATTGCTGTCCGGCCGGAGTTTAACTCCGCGCCAGAGTTTAATCAGGTTTCCTCAGGAAATGGGGATAAGATTTGTCCCGTTAGACGCCCCGACAAAGGTGGCTCATTGTTTGCTCGTTATGTCAGGCTTCTCGTCAACCACTTTCCCGTCACCTTCAATCCCGAAACCATTATAAGCCACTATGATGTTGACATCAAGCCCAAGGCACCGATGAGGCACCGCCATCCTGTGAGACTATCAAAAGCCACTCTTTATCAGATCAAGGAGAAGCTATTCTCTGACAACCACACAGAGTTTCCATTATCCATGACTGCTTATGATGGCGAGAGGAACATTTTTAGTGTGACTCCGTTGCCTTGTGGGACGTACGATGTGAAGATATTTTGCGGCGAAGACAGTGAGGACTCCTCTTTCCAATGCACAATCAAGCTTGTGAACGAGTTCAACCTCCTCAAGTTGAAAGACTACTTGGCTGGAAACTTGCTGTCGATCCCCCGGGATATATTGCAGAGCATGGATCTGGTGATGAAGGAGAACCCTGCGAGGAACATGATCTCAGTCGGGCGGCATTTCTATCCCCACGACTATCAGGAGACGGACGACCTGAAGTGTGGCGTCGCGGTATTTAGAGGGTTCCAACACAGCTTGAAGCCGACTTACCAGGGCCTTGTGCTGTCTCTTGATTGCTCGGCCATGGCCTTCCGAAAGAAGATGTCGGTCATCGATTTCCTCGAAGAGAACATACGTGGATTCAACATTGGTCAGTTTGCGAGGTACAAGAGGGAAGTCGAGCAGGCGCTAAAGGGGCTGAAGGTCACAGTGACCCACCGCAAGACCAAACAAAAGTATACGATCATGGGACTGACCGACGAGAACACAAGTTCGATATCTTTCAGCTGCGAGAGTCCCGAGGGCAAGATGAATACGATCAATCTAGCAAACTATTTCTTAGAGAAGTACAAAATCGAGATAAGGTACAGGGACATTCCTTGCTTAGATTTGAGCAAGAACAGCAGTAAGCAGTTTGTGCCGATGGAGTTGTGCATGTTGGTCGAGGGGCAAAGGTACCCAAAAGAGAATTTGGAGAGAAATGCCTCCACCTTGCTGAAGAAACTCTGCTTGCCTGCCCCACATATCAGAAAGAAGTCCATTTGCGACATGATGAGGTCGAACACCGGGCCTTACGGGTATGCAACACTTGTTCTTTGCTTAAATTGCATATCATTATCATTGTTTTTGCTGGAACTTGATGTGCGGATCAAAAAATTAATGTGTTTGTTACATGAAGCTTTGTCATCATGTTTTAGTGTGGTCAATTTATAATCTGTTTTATATATGCTCTTGTTTTTGAGTTATTTATATTACACGTTCTGTTGGGTAAGTGATAATCGGTAACAATTATACCATGTAAATGAATATATTCAAATAGACAAAATACTTGGATTTTATATTCTTTGGGTGAAACGGTTGCGCAAAACGGCATATACTATAGAACAAAAATGGCATTCGACCAACGAAGAAAGTATAAATTTATATCACAGTGAGCACTGGACTAGCACTATATTTTTGTCTTTGATATTGTTCTCTTTATTTAAAATGTCTCTTTTATTGCTGCAGAGACGTCAGCATGAACTTTGGAATTGAAGTCGACAGGAACATGACGAAATTGGTGGGACGTGTCATCGAACCTCCCGAGTTGAAACTGAAGACTTCGAATGGCGAGGTGTTCAAGATAAAGGTTGATAAAGACAAATGCCATTGGAATCTAATGGGGAAATCGGTCGTCGATGGGAAGCCAATCGAAAGATGGGTCATCGTTGTTTTTAGCGCGTCAGACCGGAATCGGCTCAACTGTGAGCAATTCATCCAAAAGCTTATCAGCCGGTGCAGAAACTTGGGTATTCGGATGGAAGAACCGCTCTTTTATCGATATGCCACAATGAGCGCTTTATCCAATATGACTAGATTGACTGAGCTGCTAGAGGATGTCAACAATCGCGCTTGTAGAGTTGGGAGAGGCCGTCCTCAATTCCTTCTTTGTGTCATGTCTTGGAAAGACGTCGGCTACAGGCTCCTCAAATGGATTTCCGAAACTCGAGTTGGGTTAATCACTCAGTGTTGTCTTTATAATAGAGCGAACGAGGATAAGAACGACCAGTATCTAGCAAATCTTGCCCTCAAGGTCAATGCCAAGCTTGGAGGCAGCAACGTGGAGCTATTCAATCCATTCCCGCACATCAACGACGAGGGGCATGTGATGTTCCTCGGTGCTGATGTCAACCATCCCGCATCACGGGACACAATCAGTCCATCTTTTGCTGCAGTCGTCGGTACCATCAACTGGCCTGCTGCCAATCGCTATGCTCCAAGGATGCGACCTCAGCTCCACCGGCAAGAGAAAATTGCCAATATCGGGGAGATGTGTCTGGAGCTTGTCGAGACATATGCCCGTCTGAATGGAGTTAGGCCCAGGAAACTCATATTGTTCCGCGACGGAGTGAGTGAAAGCCAATCCGATATGGTTTTGAATGAAGAATTGCAGGACCTGAAGAAGGCTTTCTCCGAGAAAGATTACAGGCCAACCATCACGATCATTGTGGCACGGAAGCGCCACCAAACTCGTCTTTTCCCGAAAGAGATGTTGATGGCGGTCCCACAGGCAACGTGCCACCAGGTACAGTCGTGGACACAATAGTTGTGCATCCTTTCGAATTCGACTTCTATCTGTGCAGCCACTATGGCAGCCTCGGGACGAGCAAGCCGACCCATTACCATGTCCTCTGGGACGAGCACAAGTTCAGCTCTGATCACTTGCAGAAGTTGATTTACAGCTTATGTTTTACCTTTGCTCGATGCACCAAATCAGTATCTCTGGTCACGCCTGTGTACTATGCTGATCTTGCCGCCTATAGAGGAAGGTTGTATCACGAAGCAGTGATGGAGCACTCTCCTAATTCGATGGCCTCTTCATCCTCCTCAACGGCGTCCTCATCGATCTCATCAGTTGGTTCAAATGAAGAGCGATTCTACAAGCTACACGCTGATGTGGAGAACACGATGTTCTTCATTTGAAGGCCTTACGCTCCTGTGTTTAGAAGAAGTCCAAGTTCTCCATCCAAAAAACGTAGAAGAGACTCGCTGGATATTGCCACTGCCTCTCTTCCAGAAAAGAAGCCTTCTTTCAACTGGTGAAAAGCTAATGGAGCCATGCTACCAAGGCACCTCTTCCATGCATCTATTTAGGTGGAGGAGATGCAACGGTCTTCAGTTTTCTTAGTGCTTTATTAGGAATTTTATTTTTTATTTTTTATTTTTTTTTTGTTGCCGTGATCCTGGCAAGACTAATGCTCATCATGTGCATTGGAGGAACAGTGGATCTAGCTGTTGTCTTTATGAATTGTTTGGGGTTACAAATCTGCATTCCTACGTTGTTTGTTTCCAATTTACTTTGTGCTGATTAATGGTTATAATACAATGCGTGTTTGTAAGTTAGGGTTTACTTTGTTACCAATTCAGTGGACTCTTTCCAGGATCATCTCTCCGATGAATCACCCCTGGAAACTTACTATGTTTATCCAGAGAATGCAATGCAAAATAGAAAGTTGATATAAAATTAAGTGAAGTGAAAGTTAAAAGGAAAACAGGAAAGAAGTAAGAAGGGAGAAAGTGACATAAGTGATATCTTCTAAAAAACTACTTTAGTTTACAGAATAGGTAATTAGATGCATATTTCTAATTTATTTTTTTCACCAAAATATGTATAGGTATGGTTGATATAAAATTAGTGAAATGAAAGTTAAAAGAAAAACGGGAATGAAGAAAGAAGGGAAAAGTGACATAAGTGACATCTTCTAAAAATCTACTTTAGTTTATAGAATAGGTAAATAGATGCATATTTCTGATTTTTTTCACCAAAAGATGTATTAGTATTTTTATTTTTTTTGTCGAATGGTAATAGAAAAGGAAAAATTAAAAACAGATAAAAATGAGTCAGAAGTGGGTAATGAAAAAAGAATTATGAATAGGTAGTGCACCATCCTCTCCTCGTAAAGGGTTTAGTATCATTTCATAGAGATGTGCAAAACAAACCACTCGAATCGAGAATTGTCCGGACCTAACAAAACCGACCGGTTTGGTCTGATTCCCGGTTCCTAAAAGTGGAACCGATATAAGGGCAATCCGGTTTTGAGGATCGGACTAATTACATATACTTTTTTAAAAATTCTTTAAAAAATAAGTGATTGGCCTTTTTTTTTTTTAATTTCTTTTTAATAAAAGACATCAAGGGTCTGCATGGTAACGTTTGTTTCTCCCAATTTCTGTTCTTTTGTTCCTAGGAACAAAAAAAGAACAGAAATCCGTTTGGTAAAACATTTGTTCCTGGGAACAATTTCTCTATTTTTGTGTTCCCGAGAATAGATTTGGAACAGAAACAAGAAGTAAAAGAAAATTGCTTCTTGTTCTCGGGAATAACTTCTAGAAATAAGCCAAATTTTTTTTTCTTTTATTCCTCTCTCTTGTGGCGGCCACCTCCAACCGCTCGCCACCGCCCCGCCGGTTGCCGATCGGCGGCGAAAGCCGCCGACCACCGGTCACCGGCCGTTGTTCGTTGGTCACCCCGCCGCCCCTACCGGTCGCCGTTCGCCGGTCACCCGCCGCCGCTACCGGTCGCCGGCCGGCAATTGGCGGTCGGCGATCCGTGAGCAAGAATAAAAAACGAATAAATACAAAAAAGAATCGTTGCGTTACCAAACACATTTCTATTCTTTTTCTATTCCAAAAGTATAAATTTTGTGTAGTTACCAAACGAGTTCTTTTACTCAGAAATTGTTCCCCGGAATAGAAATAGAAAAGAACTATTTCTGAAAAAAAAAACTCTTCCCCAGCTAAAAAGCGTTACCATGCGCACCCCAAGTAGTGGGAAAAAAATGACGGTTCTATTGGATAGGACCAAATCAGGAACTAATCACCCCTTAAATTGTACTTAAATTCAAATCTAGTTACTCTCGAACTCATATCAAATTTGAGAGCATATTAAGTATACTCACTTAAAATAAAATTAAAAAATGATTTATAGGTTTCTGTTCAGCCATTTTACACCTTCCTAAACCATGTCCTCATTGCACATTCAGACAGAAAATGGATACAATGTCACCCATCGCAAGAAACATAAGTTTAGGGGGTGTTGTAACAGTCAAAAAATCAACAGTAGAATTATAATGTTCAGAGGGTTTTATGTAATTTTACCAGTAGAAACGGACCAATATATTCCACTTTCGAACTTTCACGGATTTTGTATAGTCAATAATTTATTGTAGAAAAACGGACAAATATCTAACTTTTACCCTTGCAAATCATTGTCGTCACTCGACAATTAAGGATGAAACTACGCCGTTCAGAGGGTTTTCTGTAATTTCATCAAACGAAACGGTAAGAGAGAACGAACGCAGGCGTGGGGGAGAGAAGGGGAAGGAGGGCTTTCGGCCGTTGATGCGGCGATGATCCGACGGCTGACAGCGCCTGCACTTCGCAGAGGAGTACGGATATGATAATGAGCTTTTCAGTTCACGGTCCGCAGCACTACCTGAACGAGGGCGATGGTAGCTGGAAGAACCCTAATTCCCTGATCGTGGCGGGCTCGTCGTCTCGGAATCTCGAAGGTGATTTCCCCTCTTTTTCGGCTTTCCGTATCTTCCGATGTCGCCGAAGAATCGCTTTCGACCGATGCCGTTCGTGTTTGTGTGGGTTTATCTTCTTTAGGCAACATGACGGTGATTTTGGTGGATGGAAGGAGTAGAGATAACAGTGGAGAAAAGAACATCTCAAATGCCACAACGTGAAGTGTCAAAACTTCTAAAAGGTACATTTAAATGCCAACTTCGACGAGCTTACTGGAAATCCGATGTAACGTTATTTTATTAATGAAATTGGTCTTCGTGGCTTAGCAATCCTTATCTAAAATGACGTCATCCTCCTCCATGTTCACTTAAGTGCTAGTCATGATTAAAAAGGAATCACTAGAGTGTCAAGTTATGGTATAAGTGATCACTTAAGTATCATTCATGGTTAAAAGTGAATACTTAAGTAAAGTGATCACTTAAGTGCCAAAATAACGTCATTTAGCATCGTCTCGTGTAATCTACATGGACAGCATGACGTCATTTGCCCTGTCTAATGTGGATAAATTTTTTTTTTAAAGAAATGCTACCACATTTAAAATTCTCATAAAAAAAAGTCACGTTAGTTGTTTGATTGGAAATTCTCGCTATTGGCACTTACGTGTTCCTTTTATCTCCAATTTTGACACTTAAATATACATTTTGGAAATTTTGGCACTTATATGTCTCTCGTGCCAAGTTGCAGCACTTGGGGTGTTCTTCTCTCAATAACATTAGAACTAGTTTGAGATAGCCGACATTGTCTAAACTCAAACTAAAGTAGTTCTGAATGAAAGTTGAACTCATCTCAAAGTTGAGAACATATTAAAACTCTTACTTTAATAAAAATAATAAGGAATTTATATGTTTCTGTTTAACCTGTTTTGCACCTTCCAAAAACATAATGAATTTTGTATGTTTTTGTTTACTTTTAATGACAAAATACATTAAATCCTAGACGAGTGAGATAGTTACTTAAATGATTTGTGTGTTTTAGAATAAATTTGATTCTTTTCGGTAATATAACTAGTTGGGTTTTTGTTTCGGATATTTATCAAAGAAATCTAAATCAAACCTATTTGATTTGCTAAAAAGGAATTTCAGACCCATCATACAATTTGAAATCTCGATTACAATTATATGCCCAGGTTTGAACTTTTTTTACTTGCTTTTACCAAAAAAAAAAAAGGAAAAAAAGTTTAGAAAGATGTGTCATATTGGAAAGATTATGGCGCCAATTTGTGCCACTTAAATTTCGGGGGACTTTGTGATTAATTATTTATTATAAAGAAACGAATAAAACATCCATTTTTCTACTGTTGAAAATCGTGTTCATTGCACAATTTGACGGAATGGAGAGCCAGCGTTCGGTAAAAGTTAAGGTGTAAATTCGCATCTAGGGGATTTTATATAATTTTATCAAAAGAAACGGAAAAAGAGAGTGAACAAAGGCGTGGGGGGAGAGCGTGGGAAGACGTGGGCGGTTTTCTCAAAAGAAAGAAAACTGATTTTATCAAAAAAACAGCCCACGTCTTTTCTTAAATTTTTTTTTTATTGTCGAACTTTTATACATCTTTGTGAAATCCTAAAACACGATTTCTTCGTTAGCCAGCATTTTGCTTCATCAAACTCCTGCTGTAAAGCAAAAGAATCAAGAAGTTATGGAAGAAGAAAAGGAAAGTTAAAAAGACGCTTAGACGGTGAAGAAGTGTCGGAGTGTCCAAGTTGAGGACTTGTTGATAAAAGTGTCAAAAACCAAATCAAAATTGAAACCGAATCAAACCAAAGCAAGCATTTTGCTTCATCAAACTCCTGCTGTAAAGCAAGAGAGTCAAAAACTTATTGAAGAAGAAAAGGAAAGTTGAAAAGAGACTTTAGGCAGTGAAGAAGTGTCTACATGTCCAAGTTGAAGATTTGTTGGTAGGGGTGTCAAAAACTGTATCAAACCGAAGATTCATGATTAGCTGCTAATTCGGTTCGAATCAGATATCAATTTCTCTTTTTTTTCTTTCCTCACTTAAGTAATTCACTACTGCTCTCCTCTCACTCATTTCTCTCCGTCTCTCTTCTCTGCTTTATTCTGTCTTCCCTTATCTTTGCATCTCCCTCACTCTCTCCCTTTCCTTTTTTGCTTTATTCTCTCTCTTCCTCTTCTCTCACAGCATTTTCATCTCCAAAAGGGGACAAAACACAGATTTCAATGCATTTTCATATCTCTCTCTCTCGCAATCTCAATATTAACGGTTCCGACTTCACTCCTTCATCTTCTCCCTCTGTAAAACCCTAGAAATCGATCCCTCTGTCTCTCTCTCTCCTCGCCCTCCGAACGTGTGATTCTCGCTCTATCTCCCCCAGCCCCCGTCAATCTATCCAATCCTGCCCTCGATTTCTCCATCTTCGGCACATCAAGCGAGTCGTCTTTCTTCTTTACCGGCTTGAGAACGCGTTGTCCCGATGTATTCATTGAGAACATCAACGAAAGACACCGAGTTCGTTCTTTTGGCAAGCGACGGAGTCTGGAAGGTACTCGACGCCCTGGAAACTCATTGACCCTTTTATATCATTCCGAGCAAGAAGAAAAGAAAACAAACAGTTGATGTGCTCATATCAACTCTCGAATTCGAGGCATACTTGTTTGCAATCTAGGAGTGAAATTTCACAGCTAATATATCGGCGCTTTTCGCACTTTGCAGGTAATGTCGAATCAATAGGCGGCAGAATGCGTCAGGGAGAAAGATGATGCTCGTGCAACGTCGAAAGAGTTGATCAGAGAAGCATTGTCCTGAAAAAGCGCTGATGACATCTCGTGCGTCGTTGTAAAATTCCGGTGACTTTGTGTCGCGTTCCTCAACTTTAAGCTCCTGATGGCGCGATATGCACGCCAGTGGTTGTTTACTTTGATTGTGAGATTACTCCCTATCTAAAAAGACATCATCCTTCATGGTCACTTAAGTATTAGTAAGTGGTTAAAAAATGATTACTTGCCAAGTTATGGTATAAGTGATTACTTTAAATCCCACTCATGATTTAAAGTGAATGCTTAAGTGATCACTTAAGTGCCAAAATGATGTCGTTTAACGTCGTCTCATGTAGTCTATGTGGACAGCGCAACGTCGTTTGCCATGTCTACATGGGTAATTTTTTTTTAAAGAAATGCAACATTATTTAAAATTCTTATCGGAAAAAGCCACGTGAGCTGTTTGACTAGAAATTCTCGCCGTTGGTACTTAAGTATTCCCTTCTTCTCCAATTTTGACGTTTAACTATACATTTTGGAAGTTTTGACACTTATTTATCCCCCATGCCAAATTGCGACACTTGAGGTGTTATTCTCCCAATAACATTGGAACTAGTTTGAGATAGCTGACATTGTCTAAACTCGAACCTAATTAGTTCTGAATGAAAGTTGAACTCATCTCAAAGTTGAAAACATATTAAAACTCTTGCTTTAATAAAGATAATAAGGAATTTATATGTTTCTGTTTAATCTGTTTTGCACCTTCCAAAAACATAATGAATTTTGTATGTTTTGTTTACTTTTAGTGACAAAATACATTAAATCCTAGATGAGTAAGATAGTTACTAAAAGGATTTGTGTGTTTTAGAAGAAATTTGATTCTTTTTGGTGATATAACTAGTTGGGTTTTTGTTTTGGATATTTATCAAAGAAATCTAAATCAAACCTATTTGATTTGCTAAAAAGGAATTTCAGACCCATCATACAATTTGAAATCTCGTTTACAATTATATGTCCAGGTTTGAACTTTTTTTACTCGCTTGTATAAAAGAAATAGAAAAAAAAAAGTTTAGAAAGATGTGTCATAGTGGAAAGATTAGGGAGCCAATTTGTGCCACTTAAATTTCAGGGGACTTTGTGATTGATTATTTCTCATAAAGAAACGTGTAAAACATCCATTTTCTACTGTTGAAAATCGTGTTCATTGCACATTTTGACGGAATGGAGAGCCAGCGTTCGGTAAAAGTTAAGGTTTATATTCGTATTTAGGGAATTTTATATAATTTTATCAAAAGAAACGGAAAAAGAGAATGAACAAACGCGTGGTGGGAGAGAGTGGGAAGACGTGGGCGGTTTTCTCAAAAGAAAGTAAACTGATTTTATCAGAACAACTGCCCACGTCTTTTGTTGAAATTTTTTTGATTGTCAAACTTTTATCCATCTTTGTGAAATCCGAGAATAATCTAGGGAATTGTACGTGCATTGGAAACATGATTCTTCCTTAGCCAGCATTTTGCTTCATCAAACTCCTGCTGTAAACCAAAAGAGTCAAAAACTTATTGAACAAGAAAAAGAAAGTTAAAAAGACGCTTAGGCAGTGAAGAAGTGTTGATGTGTCCAAATTGAAGATTTGTTGATGGGGTGTCAAAAACCGAATCAATCCAAAGCAAGCATTTTGCTTCATCAAACTCCTGCTGTAAAGCAAAAGAGTCAAGAACTTATTGAAGAAGAAAAAGAAAGTTAAAAGGATGCTTAGACGGTGAAGAAGTGTCGACGTGTCCATGTTGAAGACTTGTTGATATGGGTGTCAAAAACCGAATCAATCCAAAGCAAGCATTTTGCTTCATTAAACTCCTGCTGTAAAGCAAAAGAGTCAAGAACTTATTGAAGAAGAAAAATAAAGCTAAAAAGAGGCTTAGGCGGTGAATAAGTGTCGACGTGTTTAAGTTAAAGACTTATTGGTTGGGGTGTCAAAAACCGTATCAAACCGAAAATTTGTGCATTTTCGGTTCAATTCCGGTTTCGATTTGGATAATAAACGAAGGAATTCGGTTAGCTGCTAATTCGGTTTGGATCGGATATCAGTTTCTCTTCTTTTTTTTTTACTTTCCTCACTTAAATAATTCACTACTGCTCTCCTCTCACTCGCTTCTCTCCCTCTCTCTTCTCTGCTTTATTCTTTCTCTTCCTCTATCTTTGCACTATCGCTGTTCTGCTCTCATCTCCCTCACTTTCTCTCCCTTTCCTTTTTTTGCTTTATTCTCTCTCTTCCTCTTCTCTCACAGCATTTTCACCTCCAAAAAGTGACAAAACACAAATTTCAATGCATTTTCATGTTTCTCTCTTTCTCTCGCAATTCAATATTACCAGTTCCGACTTCACTCCTCCATCTTCCCCCTCTGTAAAACCCTCTCTTTCTCTCGCAATTCGATCCCTCTACCTCTCTCTCTCTCTATGTCCTTGCTCCTCCTAGCGAGTCCTTGAATAATATATCGTTAGTGCTTTCATTTATCCCTTGCTCCATAATACTTACCATCCGACACCTCTCTCTTTCGTTCTGGTTTAACCTTTCTCTTCCTGCATCTGCTCACCTTTCTTCGTCTCTCTCTTTATACAGTCGTGTGGCTCTCCGGTCGTAAAAGCATTCTATCCTTCAAGAGAGACGTCATGGACAGACGTGGGAACCGATGCACTAAATCCGAGGAGGATGATGAGAGAGACCCCAATAGGGGTCGTCACCACCGCGGCTATGAACGAGGCCACCGGCGTGCAAGGGGTGGTCATGGAAAGGAGAGAAACGCTTTGCAAGATTCTCACTGTAGAGATGGGAGTTGGTCGCGTACCGAGACCGACGCTCGTCGTCCTGGATATGAGGCCTCACCGGATCCAGAGCCCGAGCCTATAGCTGGTACGTATAAGCTCATCTGATCGACGTTGCTTTGGAATAAGAAAGTGGTCCAAATGGCCTGCAACTCAATTCTTTCGATTGCATCTTTAGAGTGTCATTAGAAACGCTTTTCTTTTTTGCATTTTTCTTTCAGGATCTTTGCATGTGAATCATGTCAATTTTCCATTCAAATCAAATATAATTGTAATATTTCGCTGTTTTCTCCTGATCAAGTGCATAACTGCTGCATTTAAATGGACAGACGTTGGTTTCATTGTTATTTTTTCTGGATACTAATCTGCACAATTGGGGCGTGGTTGCTGATATCTCATTTTCACGTTTCATGAGTGTTACAACCATAAGTACTGGAAAAAAAAGAGTACAAACAAATGATAAGTGAGCCACACAGAGAACTTCTTGACTGAAGCGAATGTTTACTAATGTGGTTTATATTCTCTTGACAGATCTCAGACTACTGCTGTCCGCCAGAGTTTAATCAGGTTTCCTCAGAAAATGGTGATAAGATTTGCCCCATTAGACGCCCCGACAAAGGTGGCTCACTGCTTGCTCGGCGTGTCAAGCTTCTTGTCAATCACTTTCCCGTCACCTTCAATCCCGAAACCATCATAAGCCACTACGATGTCTGTTAAGCATATAGGAACAAAGTCTCACTCAGCCACTATAAATTCAGCAGATAACACTGATGCTGGAAGAGAAAGAACTATAAAGAGAAAGAGTTATACGGAGCAGCAAAGCAAAGCAAAGAACACGTGGGAAAAACAAAAACAAGAAAGTAACAATGAGCTGATGATCAACGGTGAAGAGCTCGTGATGAAGGCAGACATGGATTGTGATCAATGATTAAGAAAGCCTGGAATAAAGAAGACGTGGATCGCCAAGTCGTGCAGATCTCAACTGACACACGTGCTGTTATTCGGTTAGAGTGGTGAAACAAATTAAGAAACAGTAAGTTGTATTCAGTTAGTGGTTCTATACTGATATAAATAGTCTTCTTCTTCTTCGTTGAAGAAGTAAGCGAAGACAGAAACAGAAATAGAGAGAGAGAGAGAGAGAGAGAGCTTGAGAGAGCAATCATCAATGGATGCTCTGCATTGTATAGCTGATACGTGCTGTGATAGAGAGAGAAAACAGGGGATGTAAAACAGAGGATTTGTATTCATAAGCTGTCATTGATATACAGAAGCTTTGTACTACAATCATATTGAAATAGATTGATTCGAAGTACTTCCTTTGCTGATTTCTCTGTATCTTGATTCGTTTCTTCATCTTCATCTTCACTTTCACAATGTCAACATCAAGCTCGAGGCACCGATGAGGCACCGCCATCCCGTGAGGCTATCAAAGGCCACTCTTTATCAGATCAAGGAGAAGCTATTCTCTGACAACCACGTGCAGTTTCCATTATCCATGACTGCTTATGATGGGGAAAGGAACATTTTTAGTGCGATTCCGCTGCCTTGCGGGACATACAATGTGAAGATATCTTCCGATGAAGACAGCGAGGACTCCTCATTCCAATGCACCATCACGCTTGTGAACGAGTTCAACCTCCTTAAGTTGAAAGACTACTTGGCTGGAAACTTGCAGTCGATCCCACGGGACATATTGCAGAGCATGGATCTCGTGATGAAGGAGAACCCTGTGAGGAATATGATCTCGGTCGGACGGCATTTCTATCCCCTTGAATATCAGGAGACAGACGACCTGAAGTGCGGCGTTGCGGCATTTAGAGGGTTCCAACACAGCTTGAAGCCAACCTACCAGGGCCTTGCGCTGTCTCTCGATTGCTCGACCATGGCCTTTCGAAAGAGGATTTCAGTCATCGATTTTCTTGAGGAGAACATAGGTGGATTCAACATGGGTCAGTTTGCAAGGTACAGGAAAGAAGTCGAGCGGGCGTTAAAGGGGGTGAAGGTCAGAGTGACCCATCGCAAGACCAAACAAAAGTATACAATCCTGGGACTGACCGACGAGACCACGAGTTCGATATCTTTCAGCTACGAGAGCCCTGAGGGCAAGATGAATACGATCAATCTAGTAAACTATTTCTTAGAGAAGTACAAAATCAAGATAAGGTATAGGGACATTCCTTGCTTAGATTTGAGCAAGAAAAACAATAAGCAGTTCGTGCCGATGGAGTTGTGCATGTTGGCCGAGGGGCAGAGGTACCCAAAAGAGAAATTGGAGAGATATGCCTCCACCTTGCTAAAGAAACTCTCCTTGCCTCCCCCACATATCAGAAAGGAGTACATCTGCGACATGATAAAGTCGAACACCGGACCTTGCGGGTATGCAACACTTGTTCTTTGCTAAAATTGTATGTCACTATCATTGCTTTTGTTAAAACTTGACGTGCAAATCAAAAAATTAATGTGGCTATTACATGAGGCTTCGTCATCCTTTTTTAGTGTGGTCAATTCATAATTTTTTTAATATATGCGCTTGATTTTTATTTATTTATATTACACGTACTTTTGGATAAGTGATAATCCGTAACAATTATACTATGTTAATGAATATGTTCAAATAGACAAAATACTTGGATTTTATATTCTCTGGGTGAAATGGTTGCACAAAACGGCATAGACTATAGAACAAAAATGGCATTCAACCGACCAGGAAAGTATAAATTTCTATCACAGTAAGCACTGGACTAGCACTATATTTTTTTTGTCTTTGATATTGTTTTCTTTATTTAAAATGTTTCTTTCATTGCTGCAGAGACGTCAGCATGAACTTTGGAATTGAAGTCGACATGAACATGACGAAAGTGGTGGGACGTGTCATTGAACCTCCCCAGTTGAAACTGGCGACTCCGAATGGCAAGGTGATCAAGAGAGAGGTTGATAAAGACAAATGCCATTGGAATTTGATGGGGAAATCAGTCGTGGATGGGAAGTCGATAGAAAGATGGGTCATCATCCATTTCAACGCATCGGAACAACATCGGCTCAACTGTAAGCCGTTCATCCAAAAGCTTATTGGCCGATGCAGAAACTTGGGGATTCGGATGGAAGAACCGCTCTTTTGTCAAGATGCCACGATGAGCGTTTTCTCTAATGTGGCTAGATTAACTGAGCTGCTAGAGGATGTCAACAATCACGCTTGTGGAGTTGGGAGATGCAGTCCTCAATTCCTTCTTTGCATCATGTCTAGCAAAGACATCGGCTACAAACACCTCAAATGGATTTGCGAGACTCGAATTGGGTTAGTCACTCAGTGTTGCCTTTTCGACAAAGCGAATGTGGATAAGAACGATCAGTATCTAGCAAATCTTGCCCTCAAGATCAATGCCAAGCTTGGAGGCAGCAACGTGGAGCTATTCAATCCATTCCCAAACATTAACGACGAGGGGCATGTGATGTTCCTTGGTGCTGATGTCAACCATCCTGCATCGCGCAACACAATCAGTCCATCATTTGTTGCAGTCGTTGGTACCATCAACTGGCCTGCTGCCAATCGCTATGCTGCAAGGGTGCGACCTCAGCTCCACCGGCAAGAGAAAATTGTCAACATCGGGGAGATGTGTCTGGAGCTTGTTGAGACATATGCCCGTCTGAATGGAGTTAGGCCTGGGAAACTCGTATTGTTCCGCGATGGGGTGAGCGAAAGCCAATTCGATATGGTTTTGAATGAAGAATTGCAGGACCTGAAGAAGGCTTTCTCCGAGAAAGATTACAAGCCAACCATCACGATCATTGTGGCACAGAAGCGCCACCAAACTCGTCTTTTCATGGAGGGAGATGTCGATGGGGATTCCACAAGCAACGTGCCACCAGGGACAATAGTGGACACAATGGTTGTGCATCCTTTTGAATTCGACTTCTATCTGTGCAGCCATTATGGCAACCTCGGGACGAGCAAGCCGACCCATTACCATGTCCTCTGGGATGAGCACAAGTTCAGCTCTGATCACTTGCAAAAGTTGATTTACAGCTTATGTTTTACCTTTGCTCGATGCACCAAATCAGTATCTCTGGTCACGCCTGTGTACTATGCTGATCTTGCCGCCTATAGAGGAAGGTTGTATCACGAAGCAGTGATGGAGCGCTGTACCAATTCGATGGCCTCTTCATCCTTCTCAACGGCGTCCTCATGTCTCTCATCGGTTGGTTCAAATGAAGAGCGATTCTACAAGCTGCACGCTGATGTGGAGAACTTGATGTTCTTCATTTGAAGGCCTCACGCTCCTGTGTTTAGAAGAAGTCCAAGTTCTCCATACATAAAACGTAGAGGAGACTCACTGGATATTGCCATTGCCTCTCCTCCAGAAAAGAAGCCTTCTTTCAACTGGTGAAAGGCTAATGGAGCCATGCTACCGGAGCACCTCTTCTATGCATCTATTTAGGTGGAGGAGATGCAACGGTCTTCAGTATTCTTAGTGCTTTATTAGGAATTTTAGTTTTTTTTGTTGCCGTGATCCTGACATGATTAATGCTCATCATGTGCATTGGAGGAACAGTGGATCTAGTTATTGTCTTTATGAATTTTTTGTGGTTACAAATCTGCATTCCTAGGTTATTTGTTTCCAATTTACTTTGTGCTGATTAATGGTTACAATACAATGCGTGTTTGTAATTTAGGGTTTACTTTGTTACCAATTCAGTTAACTCTTTCTAGGATCATCTCTCCAATGAATCACGCCTGGAAAGTTACTATGTTTATCTAGAGAATGTCATGCAAAATAGAAAGTTGATATAAAATTAGTGAAATGGAAGTTAAAAGGAAAACAGGAAAGAAGAAAGAAGGGAGAAAGTGGCATAAGTGATATCTTCTAAAAATCTACTCTAGTTTACAGAATAGGTAAATAGATGCATATTTCTGATTATTTTTTTCGCCAAAAGATGTATTAGTATTTTTTTTTTTTGGTCGAATGGTAATAGAAAAGGCAAAAAAAGTCCCCTTTCTTTATTCTTTATTTACCAAAAAAAAAGGCAAAAAAAAAAAAGAAGAAAAAAATTAAAAACAGATAAAAATGAGTCGGAAGTAGGTAATGAAAAAAGAGTTGAGAACAGGTAATGCACCCTCCTCTCCTCATAAAGGGTTTAGTATCATTTCATAGGGATGTACAAAATAGACCACCCGAACCAAGAACCGCCCGGACGTAACTGAAGAGGCCGGTTTGGTTCGGTTTCTGGTTCCAAAAAATGGAACCGAGTGTACGGGCCGTCCGATTTTCGGGATTGGACCAATTACATATACTCTTTTTTTTTTTTTAATTTCTTTAAAAAATAAAAGTGATCGGCTTTTTATTTTATTTTAGTTCTTTTCAATAGAAGGCATCAAGTAGTAGGGAAAAAAATGACGATTCCATTAGACTGGACCAGAACCGGACCATACGAAGAATTGATCATCCCTATCATTTCACCAGCAACATACCCCCACTTCGCTACACCCAATCATTTTTTATTACCATATTTTAATCATTTTTAAATTTTAAATTTAAAAAGATTTTCTCATCTATCTATTTTATAATGTAATAGCTTATTTGGAAGGCATTGTTTTTTTTAATGATTCTTGAAAGACTCCATAAATTATCGGCCGTGTTCTTCATCATCTATCATTTTATTTCATGTTTTTCCCTTAAGTGGCTGTTAGCTTTTATAGAAATGTTAAGGTGCTAATTGTAAAATTGACATGTTATAGGGATAATTTGCCACAAATGCAAAACTTCTAGGATGGTAGTGGATTTTGCGCCATATGGATATAAAAATTTTGTGCATTTTTCGTCAAACCATTGTTTGGAGTGGTATACGATCTTAAAGAGGAACGCAGCGACTCGCTCACGAACCCCGTTCAATTACGCTGGCCCATCTGTCACAACCTCCGAACCAAAAGGAATCTGCTAAAATTTGGAAGTAGTACAGACTGATCTCCTAATATTTTCAATATTACAGATCTTCCTAAACTTAAGATGACTTTTTTCTTTGCATTTTTATAAAAAGAGGAAAAAACTTCAATTCGAGAAAGAGAGATTTCTTGATCATCTCTGCCATAGGAATGGTTAAGAGGAAGGTTACGTTGGATTCCTGAGTCAGGCCATATAATTATAATCGAGATGTTGAATTGTATAACGGGGTTGAAATACATTTGGATTTCATCAATGAATATCCCAAAACACAAGCCCAGCTAGTTATTCACCAAAAGAAATCCGTTTTCTTCTAAAACCTACAATATTATTGATGTAACTTTATTCATCTATAAATTAATGTATGTAGTCATGAGGAGTAAACAAAACGTATAAACTCATAATGCCTCACGAAGGTGTAAAACGGGCTGAACAGAAACGTATAAATCCTTTGTTAATTTTATTTTAAGAGAGTACACGTAATAGGCTCTCAACTTTGGGACAAATTCGGGAGTAATCGGGTTTGAATTTACAATGTAAGTTATCTCAAACCTCACCCCCCCCAAACATCCGCCAACGTACTTTGACTAAATAGGCACTTATTAGTAGGGGTGAGCATCGGTCCAGGATCAACCTTGGACCGACCCTGGACCGACCCAACCCTGCCGGTCCTGGTCCGGTTTCCAGGAAAACTAGGTCGATCCTTGGTCCTAGAATTCCTAGACCAGTACTGTGCGAGTTGGTCTTTGGTTCTGAGAGTTCCGGGTTGGTCCAACTCGAACTAACCCTGACTATATATATTATTTATAATTTTTTATATAGAGAAAACCTTAAAATAAATAGCGTCGACAATATTAAATAGCTCATTAGTAAGGAGTTCAAGTAATTTTACATTATTCTTTAATAACTTAGATTTTTAATGTCTTTTACAGTGTCAATAGTCATAATTTATGAATGATGAAAATGTTTTTGTGAGGAGTCTTCACGGCGTCCAAAAAGGCATAAACAGCTCCTTATGACATCATTCTCTAGTATTCGTTCTCTTCTATCTTATTTGTTCTCTTAGTCTTCAATTTGCCAAAATCGAAACAACATTTCTCTGCTCGCCACTCAACACTTGCCTTGCTCCCTTTGGATCATTCGTGCCGCTTGCCGCTCAATGCTCGCTTGGCTTGTTGCTCCCCGCTTGACATTCGATACTCATTCTGTTCAATGCTCACCTCACTTGACCCTCACCGCTTGCTTTTCTTAGCTTGCCTCGCTCATCATCGAACCCTTGGGTCGGTACGGTCCTTGGTTGCCATTTCAAGGAGTACAAAAAATGAAATAAAAAATTAATAGTTGGTCTTGGGTTGACTTGGAAATCAGACCGAACCCATTGGGTCAATCCGGTCCTCAATTGCTTTTTTAATGAATACAAAAAATGAAATAAAAAATTATCGCTTGGTCCCGGGTTGACCATGGAACCGGATTGAACCCATTGGGGCAATTCGGTCCTCGGTCCCAACTCGGATCATGCTCACCTTACTCATTAGTTCCCAGGCTCTCTCTCTCTCTCTCTCTCTCTCTCTCTCTCTCTCTCTCTGTCTCTCTCTATCTCTCTCTCTCTCTCTCTCTCTCGATATTGCTCTATATAAAAGAATTGAACTATACAATTTGGTGGATTGATGCATTCCATTTCTAATTTCGAAGGAATTTTCTATTAAATAATATTTTTCTATAATAAAGAAAAAGAAAAAATAATTCTCTCATTGAAAACTCATGCGCATTGCACATGTAAAGGGTAAACAACAATGAAAGTTCATCAAGTTTTCCCATTGAAACTAATTTTTCTTAAGTTTTGACTTAATGTACAATATCATCCTTAAATTTTTAATTTGTTCAATTGAATCTTCAAATTATAGTCCTTCCGTACTATTCACAAATTATCATAGTTACACTAATACTTAGATTTTTTTTAATATCTTTTCATTTCAATCATTATCCTAAATAAACGAAAGATGGGATTTTTTATCTCTACCTTTTTATCTTTATAAATATTACGATTGTTCCATTTAAGTAAAACTAGAATAGTAAAAGTATAAACTCATTTAGAGTTATATTGGGTTTATTTTCTTGCTATTTTATGTCTAAGTATAAGATTGAGATTTTATCAACTAATAAATTAGGAACATGATTTAGATATAGGGCTAGAGCCACAAAAAATCACAAACTAGTATACTTGTGACAAATTTACCTAAATTAATTTTTTACTACGAAAAATCTCAAATCAATACACTTGTAACAAATTTATCCCAAACTAGTTTTTTAACCACCAAAAATTCCAAACTGATATATTTGTGACCAATTTGCCTTAAGTTAAATTGGATTACTATCATGAAAATTCACAAATGGGTTCATATGTGAATCTTAAACTAGTATATCTGTCAATTGTCATATATTATTCAACTCAATTGCCATCGTCATCCAATCGGTATTTGATAGTAAAATTTAACGAAAAATAACGGAGAGAATTTTGTCACAAATGTAGTAGTTTGGAGTTTTTAGTAGTCAAAAAATTAGTTTCAAATAAACTTATCATAGATGTACTATTTTGGGATTTTTCGTATTATTCATCAATCTCAAAAATAAAGAACAAGATTTAGATTAATATATATATATATATATATATATATATATATATATATATATATATACACACACACACATATCTATAGATAAATGGATATCGTTTCCAAATATCCTTATGAAAACACTTAACATAAAATAGCAAAAATATTAATTTAATAGGAATACTTGGAAAGTTGAAGAATTAAATTGAACAAATTGAAAATTTAAGATTGCATTGAACATTTAGAAATAGTTCAAGTATCACATTGAACAAAGTAAAAGTTCAAGGAAAACATCACTTATTGGGATAAAATTTAGTAATTATTAAGGTATTATCTAGGTAAGAGATCCCTTAAAAACAAAACCATCCTTTGTTCGTCTAGTGGAATTAAAGTTCAATATTTTTAGTTAATTATTTTATTAATGTTATATAATATGAACATCCAAGTATATCATGAATCTTAAGATGAAATAGTACTGCAACGATTTATATTGATCATAAATTTTTTTGATTGTTGATTAATATGAAATTGGTATGAATTTGCGCAAAAGTTTCGTTTGCCTTATATTATATGATTATTTTATTACCTCAACTAAATTTGAATAAGTCAATTTCCGAATCTAGGAAGTCTTTTACGAGCAAGAGAATAGTGTGAGATAACCAAGCAAGTCTTGAAACTTCTTTATTACTTTAAAATATTCTTGAGGGAAATATGGAAAATATGTCTTCTAGAGAATTCTTAGGGCCAATATAGGAAATATGCACTTGAATTCATCTCCACCATTAGATAGCGATGTAAATCTATGGTTGTAATAAGAGAGGTTCTTGTATAAATATGGTCCCTTCTGATCCCAAAAGTATAAATACCAATATAAACCCAAATTTAGAACTTTTCTCTTGACAAATTTCTCTCTAGAATTTCTTGTATTATTAAGAGTAACGCTGACTTAGGGGAGAGTTTTTTAAAATCTTATAGATAACGAATGCGAAAATTGCCAGTGACAATAAATATCTAAAATTGTAGAATATACATAGAAAGACATCCACATTAATAGTAATAAACAACCTTGCATTATATGGTTTTTTAATGCACGAATATTCTCTAGATAAATATCATATTGGTTCATTGGAGAGACTATTTCAAAGGGTTAACCTTGCTTGGCTCAGTCCTCCTTCGTCACCAATTCATGCCTTCCAATATGTCGTTTGGGATTGAAAGCAAGTTCCCTACGAAGTAGAATTTCCCTTACTTGAGCTGGTTCGCAAGCGTGAAGGTGCATCAAAATGAGGAGTGCTCATTTTTGAGAAATCAATACGCAGCCGAGCTTTTAGACTATTGACCTCAGCATGAGAAAGCTTGACAAGTTATAAGACTTTATGGAACAACCTATTCTCAATCCTGTTGCAAAATCAAATGCCCCAATATACGACGCATCTAAAGGCTAAAGTTAATAGACACGTGAATGGACTAACTGATGTTTTGAATAGCAGAAAATGAATAAAGTAGCCGACTCCTGAACACATAGAATCGAACCAATTGACACAGAAGGATAAAAAAAGTTGAATTACTAAAGAAAGTACCAGCTATGAAGCAATTTTGACCGTAGTGCTTGATAATTAGCGAAAAAAATGCTCGAAGTTGACAAATCGATGGTAGTTTGGCCAAAAAGCTACTTCGCTAACCGTAGAGAAGCTGTTTGTCCATCACCATATTCAATCCGGTCGTATTACATATTTCATAGGAAAATTATAAAAAAAGTCCTAAACATATTGTAATTATACAAATTCAATCTTAAACCTTTTTTTTTTGCCAGTTTATTGCTAAACCTTTTGCAATTATGTCAGTCCATTCGGCCAATTTGGGCCAATTGGCACTGAAGTGGATAATTTACAATAAATTTATATTTTTTTGGAATTTTTTGACTAATTAATTTTTTCCTTTCTTTTTTTCTCTTCTTCCCTCTTTGCTTTTGTTCCCCCACAGTAGCCGGCAAGATGGCTTTGCCTAGATTTGGGCAAGGCCATCCTTGCCATGGTCTTGGGGGCCCCGAGTGAGGGCGGGCTTGCCTACGGCTCCTAGGCCTTGCCTAGATCTGGGCAAGGGCTTCGTGGCCCTGTCCAGTGGTCGAAGAGCCTCACCACTGTGGAGAAAAAAGCAAAAGAAGGAAGAAAAGAAAAAAAGAAAAAAAACAAAATAATAGTTAAAAAATAAAATATTACTAGACCAGGGGAATTTTGAAATTTTTGATAGTAACGAGTTCTCGCTTTTCTTTTTTTCTTTTTCTTTTTCCCGATTTCAAGTGTATAAAACTTTGCTTTCATAAAAATTGTTGATTCTTTAAGTGGCATGATGGTGGTTTTGGTGGAAAGGTGGAGTAAGAATGACATTAGAACTAGTTTGAGATAGCCAACATTGTCTTTAACGAAAGTCAAACTCATCTCAAAGTTGAGAGCATATTAAGTATATTACTCAAATAACAATAATAGGGAATTCATGTGTTTCTTAACCCATTTTACACCTTACTAAAACATTCCTAGGTTGTATGTTTCATTTACTTCTAATGAAATACATTAATTTATTGCTGAATAAGATAGTTAAATTATAATCGAGAGATTATATTAATATCAATTTCCCATTGAAAAATAAAAGAAAACAGTGTAAATTGCGCAAACTCCCAATGAACTTTGTGGTAGTACATGTTTATCTTGAATTTTCAATCCTTAGAGCACACCGCCTTGATGAACTTTCATTGTTGTTTACCTTTTATATGTGCAATGCGCATGAGTTTCTAAGGAGAGAACTACCTTTTTTTTTATATATATATAAAAGATAATTTAACGGAAAATTCCTTTGAAATTTAGAAAATGGAATAACATCAATCCACCAAATTGTACAGTTCAATTCTTTTATATGGAGTAGTATGAAGTGAGAGAAAGGGATGGAGGGAGGGAGGGAGAGAGCCAGCCGTGCAGCTAATGGGTACCTATTTATTCGAAGTACGTTGGCGGATGGGTAGAGGGAAGATGACATTGGAACCGGTTCGAGATAACTTAGGGTACATATGATAACGTATCTGTTTCTAAGAATAATTTCTATTTAGAAACAATTTTTTCTATTTTTGTTTTGTAGAGAAGTTTTTGAGCAAAAGAACGCGTTTAGTAACTATGCAAAATTTCTATTCCCGGAATAAAAATGCATTTAGTACAACCCCAAAATTTTTTGTAACTTAGAATTTTCTTTAATTTTTTTTATAATTTTATTACATTTTTCTCTTTTTTTCCTTTTATTCTTCTTTCTCTAGCTGATCGATGGGTGGCTAGGCAAGGCTCGAGGCGACCTTGCTGGGGGCTGGCGAGGTCACCGAAACTCATCTGGTTGGTCGCCAACCATCACTGAGGCTGGTGACCGCTAGGGGAAGAGGAGAAGGAAGAGAAAAAGAAAGAAAAGAAAAAAGGAAAATGGTTTGGACTTAATTCTTGAGTCGTTCTAGAGAACAATGAAGCAATTTTTTCTACTTCTTGGCCAAATCTATTCCTGGGAACAAAAAATGTACACAAATAGATTTTTGTTCTAGGAAAAAAAAAAAAGATAAATAGGAGCGTCACCAAAGGTGCCTTATATTGTTCTTAAATTCAAATCCGGTTACTCCCAAACTTATATCAAAGTTGAGAGCATATTGTGTATATTTACTTAAAAAAATTTAAAAAGAATTTATAGGTTTCTATTCAGCCCGTTTTACACCTTCCTAAAGCATTATGAGTTTATACGTTTTGTTTACTCCTCATAACTAAATATATTAATTTATAAATGAATAAGATAGTTACGTCAATAATATTGTAGGTTTTAGAAGAAAATGAATTCCTTTTGGTGAATAACTAGCTGGGTTTGTGTTTCGGGATATTCATCAACGGGATTCAAATATATTTGAACCCCATTATACAATTCAAAATCTCGATTATAATAATATGGGCCAAGTTGGAAATCCAACGTAACCCTACTCTTTATCCTGTTTTTGAGATGACACGGAATCTCTCTTTCTCAAATTGAAGGTTTTTTTTTTTTTTTTTTCTAAAAATGCAAATGAAAAGGTTATCTTAAGTTTAGGAAGATCTGTAATATTGAAAAGATTAGGAGATCAATATGGGATACTTCCAAACTTTTAGCGAACTTTGTATAATCAATAAATTCTAACAGAAAAACGGACAAATATCTAACGATTACTCTTGCAAACCATGTCCCCATTGCACATTCAGAGAGAAAATGGATACAGTGCCAGCCATCGCGAGACAACTTAAGTTTAGGGAGTGTTTTAATAGTAAAAAAATCAAGAGTATAATTATAATGTTCGTGGGGTTTTAGTAATTTTATCAATAGAAATGGATCGATATGTTCCACTTTCAAACTTGAACGGATTTTGTATAATTAATAATTTATTATAGAAAAACGCAGAAATATCTAACGTTTGCAAATCATGTCGCCATTGCGCACATTCGGACAGAAGATATAAGTTTAGGGAATGTCGCGACGGCCGACAATTAAGGTTGAAACTAAATGCCGCTCAGGGGGTTTTATGTAATTTCATACAAAGGCAAGAGAGAAAGAGCGGCAGGCGTGGGGGAGGGAAGGGGGGAGGAGGGCTTTCGGCCGTTGATGCCGCGATGATCCGACGGCCGACAGCGCCTGCACTTCGCAGAGGAGTACGGATATGATAATGAGCTTTTCAGTTCACAGTCCGCAGCGCTATCTGAACGAGGGCGATGGTAGCTGGAAGAACCCTAATTCCCTGATCGTGGCGGGCTCGTCGCCTCGCAATCTCGAAGGTGATTTCCCCTCTTTTCCCCGATTTCCGTATCTTCCGATGTCGCCGAAGAATCGCTTTCGACCGGTGCCGTTCGTGTTCGTGTGGGTTTATCTTCGTTTGAGCCTTGAAGATGGGCTTTCTTCAAAGCGTTTTTCGAATTAGTTCTTGGGTTTCGAAGTAGAATCGCTGATTGAGTTTTTTGAGCCTTCGTCGGCAGACCATTTCTGGGTAAGTGAGGTATTCGTCGGAAAAGGCGTAGATGCCGATGTGTTTGTGATGCGTTGTGTTGTTCTTTTGATTCTCCGCATTTTTATGGGTCGAGTTTTCTTTGAATCTATGGCGACTTGGGAAGTTTCAGTTTTGGAGTTCCAGCAAATAGGTCATTGGCAGGAAATGTGGGCACCAGCTTGAGCTCGAAAGACAATGCTTCATCGATCTCTTATCGAGTTTCGAGCAATGAGCTTGTGAATTGAGTGGAGCTCAAGCGCGCTGTCGGCTAGTTGTACCCAACACCGCTAATTATCATGGTCGAGAGGCTGGAAGTGCTTTAGGCGTTTGTTGGGGAGTTGTCTTGTCATTTGCATTTTGAAGGCTAGCTAGTCGTTGGAATTGTTAAAAGACTTTGGAGTTGGCTCTCGATGTGCGATCTTATGGTGTGGAAAAGATTTCATGTCTAGAAACTTTTGACAGATCCCCTGGAAAATTTCTCGTCCCCTGCTTTGACTGTGATGGAGTTGCTTGGGGTAGCTACTTTTTGCCAATTAATGTCATGTTGCACATAGAGTACTGATTTGTTGTGTAGAATACTGATGTTTTGCACTTATCTCCTGACATCTACACAGATTACTTTTCCTGATTGATTGTATTACTTACCAATGAAGTTGTTCTATAATTCTATCGTGAGAAATATGTTCTGTTCTCTTGTAGTAACCCTTATTCTGCCTGCACTTTCTCTGTAAACTGTTCTCTGTAATACCAATTTCTTTACAGGTATCCAACCATGTTGTTAAGTGGATGCACCTCATTCTTGGGGTGTGGGGTCACAAATCCCGCTTCTAAGCCCACGGTGCCTAGTAACTCGGTTATTGCTCGTAGTCATGCCGTACATACCAAGGCCACTTTGTTGAGCATCAGGAGTTCATGGAGACCTCATATGGAGTTTAAGCAATGGTCCAACAAATGTATGTGAATATTGCTGTCATTTAATATGCATATGGCAGTTTCATGCTTTTCGAATCATGCTGAAATACGTTGAAGATATGGAAGTTTGATCCTTTTTCCCTATGCTTAGGTTTGCTGCACCAGAACATATCCTCAGCATCCACCACTCTTGTAAGAGGAGACAATGATGGCCTGTTATTCTCACTTCCAATTATCCCCAGCAGACGGAGACCTTGCAGGGCCCCACGAGCATCCAAGGACGTACCATACAGTTTTAGGTTCCCTCCTATGACCAAGAAGCCGAGGTGGTGGTGGAGAACCTTAGCGTGTCTCCCTTACTTGATGCCTCTCCACGAGACCTGGATGTATGCCGAGACAGCTTATCATCTTCACCCTTTCTTAGAAGACTTTGAGTTTTTGACGTACCCCTTCCTCGGGGCCATCGGGAGGCTGCCGAGTTGGTTTCTAATGGCTTACTTCTTTGTCGCCTACTTGGGGGTAGTGAGACGGAAGGAGTGGCCTCACTTCTTCAGGTTTCATGTGGTGATGGGCATGCTGTTGGAGATAGCCCTGCAGGTGGTAGGGATGGTGAGCCGTTGGATGCCGCTCGCAGTCTACTGGGGAAAAGTGGGGATGCATTTCTGGACGGCCGTGGCATTCGCCTACCTGTTTACCGTGTTGGAGTGCATAAGATGCGCCCTTGCGGGCATGTATGCCGACATCCCCTTTGTGTGCGATGCCGCATATATCCAGATTCCATATGACTAAGGGATGTCGATTCACAAGACGAGGTGGTTTCAAAGGAGTTCTACAACAGATTGAGTGACCAAGATTTTGATCTTATATCCAATTTCTCTTGGTACGGAAATCACTTCCTCTGCCTGTGGATGAGCTGATGTTGCTCTGCTCTCTCCTCTGTGTTGGCTCACCAACAACAATTTAGCTTGAAGTTTAATAGATCGGCCTTTTTCTTTGCGCCTTATCTATTTTCCTGTCTTGTTTTGTCATTAATGGAGAATTTTGTTAAGTCCATCAGAAAACCATGTCTACAATTTAAACAAAAAATAGTTTACAGGAAGAGAATTCAAATGTTGATTTTTGTTCTCTAACCAACATCACTTTAAATATTCTCACTCCAATTGCTGCTACATAATGTTTCCTATGAAGGCGTCTAATTTGGAACTTACGGCGGACTTTCTTGCCTTTTGATGCCTTCCAAAATTTAATTTTGACATGATTCCAAGCTTGAAATATATGCCCACATGTGCCTTGTGGGCTGGTATCCAAGAATAATAAACTTACTAGAATAATAACCCCAATGTGGTCTCTGGACTAAAAAGATTTAACAATAAAAAAAATATCAATTTTTCGCAAAAAATATGATATCATAACTTGTTCAGTCATTTTGTAATTTTCAACGTTTGTGGTAATCTCGATAAATCTCATTTTAAGTAAATACATTTTTGAAGAATGTTCAGACAATTTTATATGCGTAAATTTAGAAACTTGAAGAAATTTCTATGAATCGATGAAAAATTACCTTCAAAAGTTACCTTCGTACATGTCAAATTTAGATATGATAGAGTTATTAAAATGATTAATTCTAGGCCATTCATGTTTTTTTGGCAATAAAACCAAAGAGATAATCTTTTGAGTGATATCCATGTCAACTGTAAATATTTCAATAATTCAATTAGTAAAAAAAGTCAATTAATAAATCATGTTTCTTGTTCAACTATCGTTAAAATTTTGAAGTTGTATATTAATAGTGTGAACTTATTTCACTTAGGAACTTAAATAGAAATTTTGACACTTATAAATTATTAACGTTACAATTCATAACTACACAATATATTATGTGCATCATGATCGTGCCAATATTTTACGAAAGAGACAATTATAAAACACAGCTGGAAGAATAAAGTAGAAGAAAAATTGATTAAGAAAAGCAACGGAAAGGAGGAGAAGAAACAAAGGGCAAAAGTGAAAATCGATATATCTATTTGGTGAAAATCTGAAATTAATTATTTTCATTCTCAATTTTCACTCTAAGCTGTGGTTCTTTAATTAATTAATTTGAAAATTATATTATCGATATGTTTGACGTCAAGGGTATATATCGCCGTACAAACATGGAAATTTGTCTCGTTTCCCTTTCCAGCGCACACTGCGACTTCAGCCCCGCCGCCTTCACACTCGAGCGGCCGCCCAATCTCCGCCGCCGCCGCCGCCGCCCAGGTATGGCCCAACCCTCAACCCTCAATTTACTCTGTGAACTAAATTCATCGTCCTTAGTCACGCTCCTGATTGAAGGTGGTGATGGACAGACAATTTCTTTGCTGTAATCGGAGCGTTGCTTTGGCCGAACGACTACTGCCGGCTCCTCGACTTCGAGCATTCTCTTCGCCAGTCATCGAGGGACGTTGGCGAGATTGCTCCATAGCCGAAGTAGTGCCCACTCCTCGACTTCGAGCCTTCTCTTCGCCAGTCATCAAGGATCGTCGGCGAATTTGCTCCATAGCCGGTACTTTTATCAGTAATTGGTGCTGTGTTCAGCAATTTGTTAGTTTGTTCGTTTTCTACTGTTTGAACAGTCTCCAAACCGCTAGGTTTTCACCCTTCTCATATGGGAAGGGGGAGGTGGGGGTTTCGAATTCCCGCCTTATCAGGGATTAGGGTGGAGATGATTTAGGTTTCGTCTCCCACGCCCTGTAATGAGGCAGAGGAAAAGTTTGCGAGTAAAAGAGTGGGACGGATAAAAAAAATAAAACAAAAACAGCCTTTTATTCAGGATTCTCATAATATCGGCCCCTAAATGCATGTGATGCATTTGATGTTTTAATAGGATCGAAAATAAGTTGTTCCATGAAGTCTTACAAGCTGTCGGAGCTTACTCATGGCGAGGTCGATAGTCTGAAGGCCCGGCCGCGTATTGATTTCTCGAAAATCTTCAGCGTGGTGAGTCTTGAGACTCCTTTAGTTCACACAACACTGATTGTCAGTTATCCTTATTTATGTTCATCCATTTGCTTTTAACAGCTGCATTGGTTGCTTTGCGGCATTTTCTCCTTTAGGTCAATCCGATTGTTGATGACATCCACAGTAGAGGCGATGCTGCAGTCAAAGAGTTTGTGTTCTTGTTTAAAACAATGTTCTTTGAATTCCGTTTGGCATTCTCTCGACAATGCAGGAATTATGAAGTTAGAAGGAGTACTTTGTGATGATGTCAATGCTTCTTGGATGATAATGTCCAGCTTGTATGCTTCCATAGGTACACTGCAAGATTTGACAGAGTTGAGCTGGAGAAGATAGTTGAGAACGTGTCTGATCTTCCAGACCCAGAGGTGCCTTAAGATAACACGTGCTTTTCAAATAATTGTCTTTGTTGGGCGGTGCCTTTCTATGATGTCATCAGTTTTAGGATTATAAAATCCTGACCTAACAGTTGCCAATTCTGCAGCTTGATGCAACAACAAGAGAAGCATTTGATGTGGCCTATGATAATATATATGCTTTCCATTTGGCTCAAAAATCCCCTGAAAAGAGCATCGAGAATATGAAAGTAAGAAAAAATGTTGTCAGATTTCTCCTTTTGAATTGAGTAATCTCATTTTGGCTCTTAGATATTGTGATCCTTTAGGGTGTCAGATGTAAAAGGGTCGCCAGGAGCATTGGCTCCGTAGGCCTTTATGTTCCTGGAGGTACTGCAGTTCTACCATCAACAGCACTGATGCTTGCAGTTGTAAGTAAATGAAAGTCGCCTCCTGTTATTTTTTGCCACTAAAACAAATAATTTGATTTTTATATATTGAAAATTGGATTTACTTGACATCTGGTTTGTTGCACACTTCAGCCTGCACAGATTGCTGGGTGTAGGACTGTTGTTCTTGCAACTCCCCCAAGTCAGGATGGTAGCGTTTGCAAGGTAAATTTCCCTCAAAAAGATGTTTCGTCTAGATGATAAGCAATATGAGCTAATTGCACCTTTTTTTTTTTTTATTGCCTAAAGGAAGTACTATACTGTGCCAAGAAAGCTGGTGTGACTCACATCCTTAAAGCTGGAGGAGCACAGGTTTGAAACATGACAGACTACTAATTTTTTTAATCCGTTTCTTTTGCATGGTTAGGTTTTCTTAGTTTGTGGAATTTTTCTGCTATGCAGGCCATAGCTGCCATGGCATGGGGAACTGAATCATGCCCAAAGGTACTTTTAATTGGTATCAATGAAATCCTTTGTCATCAGGACTTTTTAGAGAAACGCCTGAATCTTTTCTCCAACAAATGCTTAGGATTGCAAAGTGCAGCCACATAGTTATTCAGTGAAAATCCTGATTAGTGTTGTACCTATGAGGTCTATGGGCAATAACATGGTTCACCCATTTCTTGCCCTACTTGACCAAAAAGCATGTGGCAAAGATTAATAATAGGGCGGGACAAGATTTATTGAGCAGTCAAAATTGAAGACAGAAGTTTTTGGTTCAAAGTGTTCTCTCATATACGTGAATACGAGAATATTATCAGATTGGTTATTTCTTCAGTTGCTTGGAAGAGGTATAACCAGGCTTCCTAAGGGATCTAATAACAGCTATGTGAATAGTTGGTTGAATGTTCTGGTTACACATAAATGTGGATGCATTTAAATGGATTTCTTGACTATTGCTATCAATGAGTTTATGGCCTTGATATAATTTTTTTAAAGAAATCTGTGCACTTGAGTATTCAGATAAGGAAAAATGACAGGAAGGGGAAAGGGGGGTTGAACAGTATCAATTAAAATTATGCTCCGTACTTAAATTGCATACAAAGTGAGAGAACTTGTTCCCTGAGTCATCATGAAAATAAATGTCATCCGGTCATCTAATGATTATCATATTGGTGTGCTTTTATTTTTGGTAGGTTGAGAAGATATTTGGTCCAGGAAATCAGTATGTCACTGCTGCAAAAATGATTCTCCAAGTATAGATGAGCACTATTCTCAGTCCTTTCCACAAATAAATGGCTGAAGCCTGATACCATTTGCTGATTTATTATCACCAATTAACAACTCTTGAGTAATCTCATCTCCTTAACAGAACAGTGAAGCAATGGTTTCCATTGACATGCCTGCGGGTCCTTCAGAAGTTCTTGTCATTGCAGACAAGTATGCTAGTCCAGTCCACATAGCAGCTGATCTGTTATCCCAGGTGCTTTTACTTTGTGAAGTGATTTGATGTCTAATGAATAAAACAACTTCTACAAATGGTTATGCGTTTGATTTGTATTCCACAGATTCTAAAACATTGTCTTGGGATATATTATGTAGACATCTGCCGGGATATACTATGTAGTCATCCGCATTGGTACAATCGGTTTGCCTTGCCTTCTTGTTTAGAAATGGGCGGGGAAAAAAGTCTTCTAATCATTATTAGGAAATCAAATAGGTTCGCGTTTATTTCTCTATAGATTTGCTACTTATGGAAGAGCAAATAAACAAAATGAAAATAATTGAGTATATTGTTGTCTCACTTTTGATCATTTTTTTAGATGTTACAGAAGTTGTAGATGATCTCATTGCACGTAGCTTAAGACGTTCACAAGAGGGTAGTAACTAAGAAGGCTAGTGAGTTTCATATTGCATCTTGGAAGAAAATGATCTGCTATGGAAAATTTCCTCAAGAGGAGGAGAGTTAGGATATGTTCTCAAGGGGAGGAGTTAAGACCTCATGGAATTCAAAACACATCTTGTATAGGACAGATTCAGCATAGTGGTTCCAATGGCTTGCCTTGGCAGGATCTATCCAGAAAAGGAGGAAAAAGATCAAAATGCTAATACAGAGGACAGAAGGAGGAAATGTCTTTGCCCATGCTTTTTGTTTGGCGGAAACTTTCTATGGCCATCTGCCCTTCCTTGATTTTCATCTGTCTTGCCTGCGGCACAATTGTGTTTATGTGATCAGCTTGTTTCCTTGCTTCTTCCTTGTGGCTTTCTTACAATGCATTATCTTGATAATTTGATCTCTATGAAGTGAGGTGCATCGTTTAAATAAAAGTTTTATTCTGTTGATTCTTAAGATGTCAAATCTGGGAAGAATGTGATGGCTCTATTCTAGATGTAGGCTGAGCAATGGGCTTCAAATACAATGTTTAGCACAATGTCAGGCGCCACAGTTTGTGCAATGAAATTCTTTTGGGGACTTAGTAGTTGTTTCTTAAAGGTTAAAAGTTCTGAAGGTTACTTTCAGCTTTCTTTATCGCTGTGAGCATTTTAATTTGGAAACTTGAGCATTGTGTGCGGTATGAGAAGGTTGCCTCCACAATCCGTTTATGGTGGGGAGTTTTTTTTAGTGGTAACACAATGTGATACTATAGTTTTTCTTTAGTCCCATGCTGCCCTTCGTGCCCAAAAAAAGAAAAAAGAAAAAGAAGGACCGCCCTTCTGGCTAGTGGACATCTTGTAAAGGCATCAAACATGTTTCAGTCACGTTTCCACTTTTTTCTTATAAAGTGCTTACATTTCCTGTTTCATCTCTATGGCAATTACAAGTTTGGACTTACTGGAGTGCGAGGATAGAGGTTGCTTTCCCTTAGTCTTATCATTCAGTCCATTATTCTCTCCCAAACCTTATAATGGGAGAACAGAGAAGCACTGTACCTAGTGTTTTAATGGCTTTTATGTCCTCTTCCTAGTGCTGGGTGTCCTAAGATAATGGAGAGTTTCATTGCTTTCTTTGTGTATAAAAATGTATAGAGTTGTGGTACAAACTGCATTATGGATAAGTATTCTGGCTCTGCAATTTTCCTTTGGTTTAAGTATTTGTCTCTACTTGTTTCCCGAGATAAATACAGCTGTCTAACTTAGAGACTGGACTGAATTGCTACGATGTGTAAAACTTAGTTCTTTGCTGCAATAGTTCAAGATTTCACACGTGGTAGACCCATTAGTGTGATACTTAGGAAGCTTTGGATATGATGCTTGAGAATTTTTACTGTTCCTTTCCAAAACTCTTTTATTCTACTCAAATACTTCAATTAGATCCTTTTTTTTATAAACATTCATCAACTTTTTTAGAAATGATCCACCAAAATTCCAGCCTTTAATTCTATGTCAGTCTTCATGGGCACTTATCACAGTCCTGAAATGGTACTTCCACTGTTGATTTACTTCTGGTCTGGTCTTTTTACATCAGAAAGGAAGCAAGGCATACCCAAAAATCAACTTGAAAGTGTCCGTTGATTTATGACGTGGTAAAACTTAGTGAGTTATTTGCAATTTTCTGGAACTTTGTGCTGTTCAAGTTCTTGCGATCAATGGAGGATGAAGTATTCTTTTTTTTTTTTTTTTCATTAATTGACTTGATGCTTGATCTTTCCAAAATCACTGTGTCAATCACTCTCAGCCATCATCTGCTCACATTATACTCCTGAGATCATTGCCCACACATGATGCACGTGGTTTTATCTCTTATGTTCCCTGTTCATATTGTCTCATTTGTCGACACATTATTCATCATTGTCAGGCTGAACATGGTCCCGACAGTCAAGTTGTTCTTGTCATAGCTGGGGATGGAGTGGATATAAAGGCTATTGAGGAAGAAATAATCAAGCAGTGTGGGAGTCTTCCTAGGGGAGAATTTGCTTCAAAGGCTTTAAGCCACAGCTTCATTGTGTTTGCTCGTGATATGGTCGAGGTTATGCCACTTTCTTCTTGCTGTTGAGAATGTCTTATGTTTTATATTTGCACAGAAGAATTTGAGATCTGAACTTTGGGATTCTCTGATGTCCATGCCCTAAGTCGGATATTTTCCCAAATATGAGAATAGTCCATTTGTATCCCCTAATACCTGAGGAAATAAAGTAAGAACATTTGGGTGCTTCATAAGGTTGCATGCAACATACACATCCGGTGTGATGGCTAGACCTATTAATAGTTCTTTAAAGTCCAAAACAGATAGCATTTGGCTTATCTTAAGGAGTTTTCACTTCCTTTCTGCAAACGATTCTCACATGTTGCCTCGCAACTTCATTTTTATGGGAGTTTAGTTGGAGTCATTATCAATCTCAAATGCGCTTTGCTTCTATTTTCATGTTTTTATATATACACCAATTCATGCATCCACTTGCTATTGATATTAACAAAACTACGTATATCTGCAGGCATGTTACTTCTCAAATTTGTATGCCCCTGAGCATCTGATCATCAATGTAAAAGATGCTGAGAAGTGGGAGATCTCCATTGAGAATGCAGGTATAACTTGTAGATTGCAACATCGCTGTGTTTGTCGCTTTTTCCTTTGCCATCTATCATTCCCTTAATATCATGTCTTGTAATGTGTTGCTCCTAATTGTGTTTTATGAATCACTGGTATAAAGTCATCTTTCCTTTATAAAAACTAAATGATATTTTTAATATGGCTTCGAGCTCACCCAAGTTTGGCTGGAACCCACATAAAGTCTTTATACTTTAACATCCATGAGTTGGTTGTACTTTGAGATCTACATGGCAAGTTCCTTCCAAGTCCAGTCTCACATCATTTGAGTCCCTTGAGCTTTCCTCCTATGATGACTTTCTAAAATCCGTTGTAAGCTTCTTTAGACTTCTTTGAAGTAGATATGTTAATGGCAAGTTCCTAATAATCGCTTTACACAGTTTGTGCTTATTCATGAATATAACCTGTTTCATTATCTTAAGTCTTTGGTAATGAAGAGCTTGCTATTCTTTACTCATGGGATCAAGAATTTCTATATAACTTTATGGACACATTTCTATGCATAATATCTTGAAAAAAGTGTACAAACTTTTTGCTGCTGGTTTGTTTTGACAATAGTTATGAAAAATGTCTACACATATCCAGTTTTGTTTTTTAATCTGTCAAGGTATGGAACCAATTGTGACTAAGCGGCTAGGGAGACTAAGAGCAAACTGATTGAGAGAGTAGTCAGCACTATGGATGGAGCTCAATAACTTCAGTATGCAGCTATCGCTAGAAAAGAAAAACTATGAAGATTAAATTATTTCATTTTTTGAGAAAAGTTGTTCTTTGTTTCTGTCTTGCAATTGCTTATGAACTGGCCATCCAATGTTTACTACTTATAATCAGATCCTGAAGATTGTTCAGGTATTTGGAAAGGGGGGTCAGGGGATCAAATCTTCAATCCTCTCTTGCGCTAGTGCTAGAGATAGAGGATATTTGTGTTCGAGAATGAGTGGGCTGAATCAACATCATCATATTTCATTGCCAGCATGTGCTAGCTCTTTTGCGATGAACAGTTCTTTCTTTATCATGCAGGCTCTGTATTTTTAGGCCAGTGGACACCGGAGAGTGTTGGAGACTATGCCAGTGGGACAAATCACGTCCTTCCGACTTATGGGTATGCACGAATGTATGGCGGATTGTCTCTCGACTCCTTTCAGAAGTACATGACAGTTCAGTCTCTGACAGAGGAAGGGTTGAGAAACCTTGGCCCATATGTGGCCGTTATGGCTGAAGTCGAGGGATTGGAAGCCCACAAGAGAGCTGTTACCCTTAGGCTTAAGGACATTGAAGCGAAGCAAGCTTCAAATGTCCGGTGAGTCTGATGTCCTATTGTCTCTCTTTGAGCTACGCTCTAGATGGAAACTATTGTTTTCTGGGCATCCTTAGTCGAGGGATTGGAAGCCCACAAGAGAGCTGTTACCCTTAGGCTTAAGGACATTGAAGCGACGCAAGCTTCAAATGTCCAGTGAGTCTGATGTCCTCTTGTCTCTGTTTGAGCTAAGCTCTAGATGGAAACTATTGTTTTCTGGCATCCTCTTGTCTCTCTTTAAGCCTTAGGCTTAAGGACATTGAAGCGAAGCAGGCTTCAAATGTCCGGTGAGTCCGATGTCCTCTTGTCTCTCTTTGAGCCACGCTCTAGATGGAAACTATTGTTTTCTGGGTATCCTCACAATCGGTATGTTGTTTTATGAAACAAGTACTTCATAGTTTGAGTTTATGGCTAATGATGCAGTAGTTATCTGCAAGTTAGTTAATTGGATATTATGGATTTACTTCTGGGTATTATTCAGTACAAACCTTGTACATCTAATTTCTTGTAGGTTTTGAGGCAGTGGATAGGAAACATCAGGTTGAGCATTTGGGATTTTTTTTTGTTGAGTCTTGGGATAAAGCCCGAGAATGCAGAGCTTCACCCCAGAATTTCATGTCTTTGATCGAAATTGCGTGTTTCATTATAAAACTGGATATGTGCTTATGCTATCTATGCATCTTTTCTCAAGTGTTCTGCTCATTTGGGAAGATACTGCATGCAAAAGTTGCGCTTATGGATGGTCCTCTGCTGATTACTTTTTTGCTAGATTAGCAAAAAACACATGCAAAAGTTGTGCTTATGGACCTTGTCTTTCGGTTTTCCTCTTGGCTAAATCTGGGGAGGGCCATCCATGCCATGGCAGAAATCATAGTGATTGCTTGAATATAGTCCTTTGTCGATGCATCATCTACTACTTCGTATCTGCATCATGTCTTCATTGGATTTTTTAGGTGCTTATTGACGCTCTTGTGCTGAACGAGTATTGCTTCTTCAGCACATAACATTATGGTAAGCTACAATTGCATGCCACTGTTTCTTAATGAGTTTCTCTTTCTGACATGACACAGAATGCAATCCAAATTGTGGCAGATATTGTTAGAGGTGGATAAAGAGGCTAGCAAGTGGGAGTAGGTGAAGGGGAGACTAATATGAAAATGCTACACTCCCTCATGTGTGGTCAATGCTTTGTCAATCTACCAATTTCAATGCATTAAGATTTGCAAGTCAGCTAGTCTTCCAGAGTTCTTACGAGGAAATCAACTTTTACATATATATATATATATATAAATATATATATATATATAAAACCGATAATTCCAAAGAGAAATTAGAAAGCCTTATGCATTGACCAGCAGTCACTTTCCTCCTCCTCCTTTTCTTCTTCTAGTCTTCCATAGTTCTTACGAGGAAATCAACTTTTACATATATATAACTAAATCGATAATTCTAAAGAGAAATTAGAAAGCTTTATGCATTGATCAGCTGTCACTTTCCTCCTCCTCCTCCTCCTGCTTCTTCTCCTTCTTACTGATCAACGTAAGTGTTGATATATTTGAAAGATTTATAATAGGAAAGTTACAAGATGTACAAACTTTATTTTGAAATAATAAATTATTATAAATAAAACCCATATTACATTTAAGGAATCTTCCTATCAACGTCATAATCATTCCCGACCCGAAAACCCACACACGCTTCAAATCTACTCTTCCTTTTGGTCCCTTCTCACGCATTCAAATCCATCGTTGGAAACATCCATGGCCAGTCTCATGGATGGAATCATTGAAGATTGAAAATTGATATGGGCCGTGATTGACAGGAAAGGCCCGGCTTTGGAACTTAGAATCATCTGTAACAAGTCGCATGCCAGCCCTTGCTATTGTAAAGCATGTTGAGGACAAAGTATAACCAAAGAGGCGGGCAGGGATCTAATAGGCTAAGTGCTGATGTATTGATACATGATCCAAAGGATGGTGTTGACTATGACCCACAGTCCTTGATTCAGGCTCTTGCTAATTTGATGGGCGAATAATGAGTAGGAGAAGTGTTAAAAAAATCATAAACCTTTTACATTTGTCCAAATTTAGTTCCAAACATTTTTTTGTTGCCAATTTAGTCATAAACATTTTTACTTGGTGCCAATTAAATCCTTTTTGGCTAATTTTTGTCGGATTTTGCTGACTAGATGCCGGCTAGGCGACGTGGCGCAATCGACACTAACATGGATAACTTTTAATAATATTTTTAATGTTTTTGAAATTTTCTCTTTTTTTTTTCTTCTTCTCTCATCCTTCCTTCGGTCGGTCGCCGGACCTCAACGACCGGCCAAAGGCAATTGTTGACGAGGTCAAGGTTGACCTCGCCGGCCACCTCGCTAGCCTGGCGCGAGGTCGCCCTCAAGGCCTATGTGGCCTCGAGCTGGCCTTGCACTGGCGGCAAGAGGCCGCCCTCGCGACCACTAGTGAGGTGGCTGGTGAGGTGGACCTCGACCTCACAGGCCATCGCCTTTGGCCAGTCGCCGAGGTTTAGTGGCCTACTGGAGGAAGGAGAAGGAAAAAAAGAAAAATAAAAATTCAAAAATATCAAAATATTATTGAAGGTTGTTTACGTCGGCGTTGATCAGGCCCCGTCAGTCGGTCGACGTCCAATTAGCAAAATCTGGCCAAAATTGGCAAGAAATGATTGAATTGGCAAAAAATAAAAAAGTTTAGGACTAAATTGACACCAAAAAAAGGTTTAGGACTAAATTGGCACAAATACAAAAGGTTTAGGACTTTTTTTTAACACTATTCCCGATAATGAGCAGAATCATGGCAACGGGTTAGCTCAAGTTCATGGTTGCTATGCCGGGTACCAGAAGGTGGCTACTTCCCTCGTTTGTTGATCAGAACTCAGTTGCCATACTTGGATGAGGAAAATATGTGACCAGATTATCAGGTAACTTCAGAAATATAACCAGATTAGACTGCAGATGGGCATGACGAGAATTTATTCATTCTTCTGCATGTGTCGAGAGATCTCAAATGATGCCTAAATGTTTTTCTTTTTACAGACATTATCTTTTTGCTCTTCGATGGGATAAGGACCAAAAAAGGCTTAACCCAACAATGGGAGATGTTGCCTGATCCGTCGATAATGCGGCCATTCCCATACTGAAAGTTGTGATTTAAACAACTAATTGTTCTTGATCTTCAGTTGTTCTATCAGTAGAGAGATCAAACATAAGTTTTATTTCTGGCTAAAATTAAATAAAACTCATACGGTTGGTTTCGCCAGAATAATCATAGTAAAACGATCTCGAAGGAGGCTGTTCTGTTAAACATTTGCACATTGATATGATCAATACCAATCCAATGAAAATAGATTGGATTTTGAGTGAACTTTAGAAGTTTGTATTGCAAATACCGTTTGCTTAGCTTGTGCATATAAACTGTACATATTTATCCATTCGAAGAAAGAAAGAAAGAAAAGCATTAGGCCATTTGTGCGCCGAATGATTAAAGCTACTACTAGATTGTGTAGCCATTGCTTATTGGATGAACAAGATAACTAACCAATACGCTATTCTCACTCACCAATCAATTAAAGTACTAATCATCTCACTTAGTGAATAAGTTACAGCAACATTTTATCGACACTTAAATTTTGGCTATACCATGTCCATTGCTTGTCTTATAAATATTTTAGAAATCGACCCGATCCCTAAACAAAAGTTGGGGGAAAAGTGTTAAAAAATCTTCTCGATGTCATTGGGCGAAAAAGCATTATATGGTCTACTCAACCTCGTATGGATAGTTGATCATGTAGGCCCTCCTGTGGGGCCCACACGATTAGCGGTTTTGATTGTCATGGGCTCCTCTTCTGTTGGCCCAAAAAGGATTGAACCCATTAGCCCTTTAAGGGCCGGGCTGGGCAAGGGAGGGTTTGCAGTTTGGCCCGCCCTTATTTTTATTTCGAATAGATAAATTTAACTTTTCAGTAATAAGTTCAAACTTATACTTAAGTTTAAAAATAATAATAAAATAAAGTACACCCAAATTTGTAATACAAGATGGGAAATAGTATAAAAGTCGTAGGTAAAATAGTAAAATAAAATAATACAAATGCCTAATCTTAACTACATATATTCATTTTTGAAGTTGAAATTTAGAAACCAAAATGTATAAAGGTGGGCTAATGGAGGACACGCCCCACCCATGTTTTACTCTTGGGCGGGCTTGTTGCATTGGCAATAGACATAAAAAGAAGAAATAACTGTATTAAAAAATCTAAAATTTATAATGAAAAATGAAATTGAGTTTTAAATATTTCAAAAAATGCAATCAAGACCTAAAACTTGCCCAATTAATACAATTAAGTCACTCTTACATCCGTCTTTGGCAAACAAAAAGTGGCGATATCATCATTTTTACTGCTTTCTCTTTCCTCGTGGTCATTATGTTAATGAAGAGAGCAATAAGGACCACAACAATGCTGTTTTCATCCTAGTCTTAAACGAAACGTAGATTACAAAGTGATAAAAGCTGTTGATATCCGATTTTTAATTTACAATTCAAGGGTTCATTTTTTGTAACTGTCGGGAATTATTGATTCCCTAAAACGAATTCAACACTAAATCGAACCCCTAAAACGAATGCGGAAGACGAGCCCAAGAATAACATGTATCACCGATTAAAGACACACTACAAAATCGAGCGTACCTTATTATCCACAGATTAAACACCAACGTTGAAGTTTGAGGAAGAATTCCGATCCCATTCTACTGAGAAGCGTGCTGTTGCTATTAGGGGGAGAAAAACAGAACGTACTGTTCTTTTCTGTTTTCTTCTTGGAGGGTAAGAGAGAGAGAGAGAGAGAGAGAGAGAGAGAGAGAGAGAGAGAAATGTCTTAGGAAAAAGGGGGTCTTCACGTACGTACATTGAAGGGGTACATTCCCTTTTTCCTTTTCTCTCTCTTACGTCTTCTCCAACAGACGTAACTCTTCAACGTGTAACGTTCCCTAAAAAGACACAACCCCTCGTATCTAAACAACGCAACCTTTCACATCGCAGCCGTTCCTCCATGGGCTCTTATCTTGCGGGCCGGGCTTTTAGGCCCAACATGGGCGGAAGGGCCTACCTAGGCCCATCATCTCAATTAAATAACCCATCATCTCCCACTCGCACATGGTGGACTGATCAGGATCCTCTTTACCTCTCTACAACATTCATACTGGTGAATAATCCGTGCGACCAGCATACCTTGAGAGCTCGTTACCATACATCTGTTAGGAATATATAGCAGCTCATAATGGGCATCACACTCTGAGTAGATTTAGTATGCAATACCCTGGATCGATCGATCACATTTATATCTCTCTTGATCTCCTTTTAAATAATGATATATTGTATTCACAATTACGATTATCCCAAAGACAGTCATAATTGGTCGACCAGTGAATACAAAATTTAGAATGTGATTCTCCATATTCGATCTTCCTCTTTCCTTCAAACTCTCAATTTCAGTTCAGCTTGCTTTTCTAGAAATGTCCAATCAGATCGAATCAATTCATGATCATTGGCAACATCCGAAGATAGCAATCACTGAATAGAAATTTTGAGAATAAGTAAGAGTCATGAGGGCACTAAATTGAGGAACTCTTTTCCTCAAGAGTCTCACACGGCATAAAAGTTGAGATCAAACTTTTGCCACTCTTATTGGTCGTCTCATGCATACGTAATATGAAATACGTATTACGGTATTAACTCCTTTCCCATGGAGCGTATGTTTACACCTTCAATACCGTACAGATGATAGTTCAGACATACCTAATGTCTAACTTGAGTTCATATATCTACTCATTCACAGAATTCATCAGAACTCACATTTGGCATCATAGACAGATAAAGTAAAATATGTGGGTTATTTTACTTTCGGACATAGTAAATATTATGTCCTCATCTTAACACTTAGTTAAGGCGACATATATATTTTAAGCTTGAGCTCTCAATTATCACCTAGATAATAAGCTTAAAAACCGTCTCATCTCTATTTATCACATAGTAAATAGAGGCGATTACCCGTGTGAGTGGGCTAATCTTTTATCTGTTCGATATACTTTCTCAACTTTATATATAATGCATTAAGCATTAAGATGCATAAACGTCAATCAAAGATTCATAGGCATTAATAATGAAAAAACACAAATTCATTAAATGTGAACACATAAGGAAAATTACAATATTCAGTACATCAGCCTCTACGCAGTCCTAGAGACTTCACATGACCGCAAAACACATCTCTAGGTATTGGCTTTGTCATAGGATTTGCTACCATTCTATGCGTAGATACGTACTGCAAGTTCACATCTTTTCGTACAACCATATCCTTGACAAAATTATACTTGGTATCTATATGTTTGGTCTTGCCATGATATTTTGGATCTTTGGTGTACGCTATAGCTGCTTGGCTATCACAGTTAACCAATAATGGATTTGTAGCATACCTAATAACACCTAAATGATCCAAAAATCTCTTAAGCCAAACACCTTCTTGTACTGCTGCTGATAATGCCACGGACTCAGCTTCCATCGTGGACAAGGCTATACACGTTTGCTTCTTACTGCTCCAAGATATGGCGCCATTGTTCAGTAAGAAAGCAAAACCAGAGGTAGATTTCCTTTCATCTAAATCTCCTCCCCAATCAGCATTTGAATAGCCTTCAAGTCGCAGATCCTTTCCTTGGTAATTCAGCTTGTAATCAGCAGTTCCCTTCAGATACCTCAGTATTCTTTTAACGGTTTTCCAATGTGCTTGACCTGGATTGGATTGGTATCTACTCACCATTCCAACTGTAAAACATATATCAGGTCTTGTACACATCATAGTGTACATTAAGCTTCCAACAACACTAGCATAAGGAACATGTTTCATTTGTTCCTTCTCTTGTGGAGTCCTTGGACACAGTCTATGGCTCAACCCTTCACCTTTTGCAATAGGAGTATCTATGGGTTTACAATCTTGCATACGAAATCGTTCAAGAACCTTATTTATGTACGTTTCTTGCGAAAGAGATAACGATCTCTTCAAATGATCTCTTGAAATCTTAACTTCAAGAATGTATGTAGCCTCACCCATATCTTTCATCTCAAAGTTGGAAGATAACCAACTCTTGACAGTATTAACAAACTTCATATTGCTTCCGGCAATTAGTATATCATCAACATATAATGATATGATCACAAATTGATCTTTAGATCTTTTGATATATACACAATGATCCTCATCAATCATTGTAATTTCATATGCCATTATGGTATTATGAAAACATATATACCATTGTCTTGGCGACTGCTTAAGGCCATATATCGATCTCAAAAGTCGACATACTTTTTCTTCTAGGCCTTCCATAATGAAACCAGTAGGTTGTTCCATATATATATATATATATATATATATATATTTCTTCATCTAATTCTCCATTGAGAAAAGCAGTCTTTACATCCATTTGATGTAACTCAAGATCTATACTTGCCACTATTGCCAGAATAATGCGAATCGAGGTAAATCTCACTACAAGAGAAAATGTTTATTCATAATCAATTCCTTCCTGTTGATTATATCCCTTCGGCACAATGCGAGCTTATGTCTTTCTATTGAGCCATCAGCTTTACGCTTTATTTTGAGAACCCACTTGTTCCCAATGGCTTTGCGTCCTTTTGGAAGATCAACCAATTCCCAAACATGATTTGACTTCATTGACTCCATCTCTTCTTCCATTGCATGTATCCATTTTTCCTTACTAGGGCAATTTAGAGCCTCATTAACATTTCTTGGCTCATCCTCATCTTGTGGAGCAACTATAAAAGTTTACCCTTCAATGTCAAAGCGTCGACGAGGAATACTTTTGTGACTTGTTCGCCGTATGGGAGATTGTGCACTTTGTACATCATTCCCCATCATGCTCCCACTTGGATTAGACAATGACGATATCATCTCATCATGTGGTTGTAATTGAGAGTGAGTTGAATTAAATTTATCACTTCTCATGTTACTCCCACTTGGACGAACACCACTAAGTTTATTATCTTGATCCAAGGTTTCAAATAGGGAGTAATCCTCACCTATTTCGCCCTTCTTAGGAAATTAATTATCCAAGAATGTGACATCTCGTAATTCGAATTAAGTTATACTTCCACTTTCCTGCTCACCTATAAACACATACCCTTTCGAGTGTTCAGAGTATCTTATGAAAATACTCTTCTTTCCTCTGGGACCCAATTTCCCAAACTTGTGAGAGGGCTCATGAGTATAGGCAGCACAACCCCATGACTTAAAAAAACTTAAGTTCGATTTTCTACCTGTCCATAACTCATATGGAGCGGAAGTAACTGATTTGGAAGGCACCCGGTTAAGTATATAGGCAGCAGTTAATAACGCATCACTCCAAAAGGTGATAGGTAAGTTAGCATGCGCCATTATGGACCTAACCATTTCTAGTAGGATTCTGTTCCTTCTCTCTGCAACACCATTTTGTTGAGTAGTATATGGAATAGATAACTGTCTTTCTATTCATTTTTCATCACATAATTTTCTGAACTCATCAGATAAATATTCTCGACCTCGATCGGATCTCAATACTTTTTTTTTTCTTGTTTAATTGATTTTCTACCAAGTTCATAAACCTTTTGAAACAACTCAATACTTCAGATTTATGAGAAATTAAATAGACATATCCGAATCGAGTATAATCATCTATAAATGTGATGAAATAAACAGCCCCATGCCTTCCTCTCACATTCATCAGACCACAGACGTCAGAATAGATTAATTGCAAAGGAAATTAAGCTCTTTTACCTTTTCCAAATGGTTTCCTTGTCGTTTTCCCTACTAGGTAATGCTCACATATAGGCAAATCAACTTTTTCAATATTGCCCAACAAGCCCTCTTTGGCTAGCCTATTCATACGTTGTTGGCCAATATGACCAAGTCTAGCATGCCACACACTCACATCATTATCATATGAATTAAAAGATGTGAAAATGGAATAATAAACATTGACATTACTATAGTCAACATTTAATACAATAAAACCATCTAGAAAATAAACACAACCATAGTAGTTTGTATCCAAATACAAATCCACACCACTATTATGGAAGTTCATATTAAAACCAAGCTTAACCAACACTAACATAGACACTAAATTTTGACAAATCTCCAGAGCATACAACACATCATGTAGGAACAAAGTGCGTTCACCACGCATGTTCAATTGACAGATGCCAATTCCTTTTACTTCAGCTTTGGAGTTGTTTTTTACATATATCCACTTAGTTCTAGTTGGTACTCATCGGAATTCCACGAAGGATTCTCTATCCTTCGCTACGTGGTCTGTCGCTCCTGAATCTACAGTCCATAAAGGATTATACTCAGTTAAGAATACAGAACTTGACACATAAGCAAAGTTTTCAAAAGTACAAGGGGTGTGTACTTTCTTTGGCTCACGACAATCGCGAGCATAGTGACCCTTCTTGTCACAATTGTAACATTTCACCCTTGTCAGCTTCTTCATTCGAGGATGCTTTCCTCTTTCATGTTGGTCAACCTTTGGTTTCTTCCCTGAAGAACTTGCTCCATTGCCTTTCCTTTTATCGAACTAGTTGGGATGTTTGCGCTTGGAGCTCGAAGCTTCATGTGAGCTGGAACCAGCATAATAAATTTCAGTTTTCGGCTTAGCCGCCAAGAGGCGATCCTCTTCCAGCTCAAGATGACGCACTGCATCCTCAAAGGTTTTGATATTTTCATTATGGGTCAGGTGTACCTTCATATGCTCCCAACTTTGAGGCAAGGAACGAATCACTGCTTGCACTTGCTGCTCATCAGTTAGGACATGGCCAACATCCTTCAGCTTATTAATCATGTTTGACATCTTTCTAAGGTGTTGCTTCATGGTCTGACCATGAGGCTTCTTGTAAGAGTCAAACCTGATAGTGAGCTGTCTCAGTCTGGTCATCGAAGTATGACCAAATCTTGCTGCCAATGCTTCCCACATTTCTTTGGCATTCTTAAAACGCCTGAACTCTCGCATGACATCATTTTCCATGCTACTCAGCAACGTAATGCTAGCAAGAGAGTTCTTTCTTTTCCATGCAGCAAATGCATCCTTATCTCTCTTATGTTGTGCAGTGTTTCCTTCTTCAGGGTCTTCCATGGTCAGGTTAAGAGCTTCAAGTGCCTCTTGCTATTCCAGCACATATTGGATTTTCATATGCCATATTTCATAGTTATTGCCGTTGAGCTTCTCACCTTTGTTTAGCTCGGTGACTATACTCTTTGTGGCTGAGGGCATCGATTTGAACATATCAGACATATATGCACGAATTATTAATGCCTATCATTTATGCATCCATTTTGCACAAACCCAACATATTAATGTATAATTTCAAATAAGGTTTCAGAATGAAAAGGTCACTATGTTTCCAATCATCATCCAAAATCCTAACTTGGAATTATTACTAATATAATATTTTATGCAAAATAAATTCTTTGAAATTACAAAAAAAATTTCTAAGAACTACCCACAACAGTTAATAATAACAAAAACAAATAATATTTGATATCAAACAATGATATAATAATAATACTTTCACATAATACGACTAACATATCAGTTGCTACACCAACAACAACTGGGTAGAAAACATTTACATAATATGTCCATAAAGCATACTAAATAAAGACCAATCGAAAACATCTAACACCAAGTTAATATATGAACTGGGAAAGATCCCTTTTTGTTCAATTTCTTGATCTTTTCTTTTGTGACAATCCGGTAATATTCATCTATAAAAGCCATCACAAGTCTTCTATACGAAGTAGCTTTGTTGTCTTCCCATAAGCGATTCAACACTCCTTGCCATTCTGGTGGAAGAGTGTTCATGAAAAATCGCACCATCTCATATTGTGGCATGGGATGACCATTCCATATGACCTTTTGTATTTTCCCGTTAACTTCAAGAACATGATCAATTAAGTCACCACTCTCCCATCGATAATCAGTCAGCTCAGCTATCAACCTAGAAAGCCTTCCATTTTGTTCATCGGTAATTGCGCGAATAGGTGTGCGCAACCTAAGGGGAGGCATTGTTCCTGTAACAAATGTAGAACAAATAAGAGATTACATACAATCCACATTGACTTAATTGAGAAAAAAAAAAGAAACACATTCTTTTTTTTTCTTTTTTTTTTTGCTGGTCAACACCGGTCAACGGTGGTCAACGGTCAAAGGTCAAAGTCAACGGGTCAACGGTCAGTTGGGTCGGGTCAATGGGCGGCCGGGTCGGACGAACCGACCGGCATATGCCACGCGCGTGCGGGGATGACGTCACGATGACGTCAGCTAGCGCTTGCGCGGCACGCTCCAGTCGCCGCATGCGTGTGTCGCACGCGCCTGGGCTGCGCGTGGTGGTGCGTCTGGCATCCCCCGGTGGCGATCCGCCACTCGTTTTTCTCGTATCGACAAGACCTTCAACCCTATGCTACCAGAAACAAACTTCGACTTATAGAAAGTCAAAAATACTAGGGGGAATAGTACGGTGTCGAGATTTTCCGTCCCCGATCGACCGGCGGCGGCTTTTCTCGAAATTCATCCAAAAAAATAAATCAAATAACATAAAAGGGGATCAGGAAACATAAACTACGGCTCTAATACCAATGTCGGGAATTACTGATTCCCTAAAATGGATTCGACACTAAATCGAATCCCTAAAACGAATGCGGAAGACGAGCCCAAGAATAACATGTATCACCGATCAAAGACACACCACAGAATCGAGCGTACCTTATTATCCACAGATTAAACACCAAAGTTAAAGTTTGAGGAAGAATTCTGATCCCGTTCTACCGAGGAGCGTGCTGTTTCTATTGGGGGGAGAAAAACAGAACGTACTGTTCTTTTCTGTTTTCTTCTTGGAGGGTAAGAGAGAGAGAGAAACGTCTTAGGAAAAAGGGGGGTCTTCACGTACGTACGTTGAAGGGGTACATTCCCTTTTTCCTTCTCTCTCTTACGTCTTCTCCAATAGACGTAACTCTTCAACGCGTAACGCTCCCCCCAAAAGACACAACCCCTCGTATCTAAACAACGCAACCTTTCACATCGCAGCCGTTCCTCCATGGGCCCTTATCTTGCGGGCCGGGCTTTTAGGCCCAACATGGGCGGACGGGCCTACCTAGGCCCATCATCTCAATTAAATAACCCATCAGTAACAGTGCAAATAAGAATAAAAAATATATAAATAATAAAAAATTGCAGTTATGAAAGGTGATAAAAAGAGGGAAGACCTTCCGCAAATTAGTTTTAGTCGAGGCCTGTTCAAAGCTCAGGACATTTTTTACTCCTTTATCCTGCACTCGATAAAAGAGAGAAAATTAGAGCCAGTGTTGATGATTCGGTCTGAATTTTCGCTGATTTGATACTGCTGAATCGAAACATTGCTGTAGCGTTGCGTATAGGACCCTCATCTTACACACTCACAATATGTTCGATAAAATGTCTCTGAGAGGTGCACGTGAGATAATACCTGCTTTGGTTTAATCCGGGGACAGACTAGTGCAGTTTGTTTGTTAGTTGTTACTGACCGATCCGTCAGTCATCAAATATGATTTTGAGGAATTTCACTGGCCAACCGGGAGTGACACAAATATTTTTGTTCTATTTCCGGGTCTGCTTGTCACGGTGGTAAAGGATGGTGGAATCACTGGTGAGGAAATGGATTTGCTTCGATGGCTTGGGTTGATCCCTCGAGTTTTTTTACCTTTTGGGTCGAAGTATTGATCCCTTGAGTTATTCGTGTTGGTTTTTCTCTCTAAACTAGGTATTGTCTATTTCCATAGCTGTTGAGTTGCTGGTGGTAGCTGGCCGACGGTGGAGTTCAACTTGATCTTTGAATGTATTGATTTAGTTGAAGATTTGTTGGTTATTTTAGTGTTTTGCTTCTTAAGCTTGACATGAGATAAGATCTGCGAACGATGAACTTAGCAGAAGGGAAAAACAAACAAAAAAAGGAGAGAGAGTGCAGAGAAATAATAATAATAATATAAAAATGGAGAAAAACATTATAATAAAATGGGGCTTAAGTTGAATTTTAGTAAATTTGGGTTTGATTTGGTCTTAGGGAGTTTGGGCTTGATTTAGTTTAGAAGAGTTTGGGCTGAGTTTGATTTTTAGTGGGTTGGGTTTAACTCGATTGAGAGGGCCGGGTAAAAGAGCCCAACTGTTCGCACGGCCGAGAACACGCGATGTCCAAGTATGATCCACATTCGGACCGGGTCCAAGGGCCCGGCTCGTGTCCTCTTTTATCATAATGTATAATAATAAATAAAATAAATTGGAAAATAGTTGCAAAATAGTTAGAAAAATAAGTCTTGATTAGGTTGTTAGATCTTTCTATTTGATTTTAGTTTCATTGAGTTAGTATACATATAGTTTAGGGATTTTAATGGATATCTTTCGTTTAATATAGGTTTAGGTAGATTAACCTCTTAGAAAAGAAATAGAATTCGATTTGGATTTAACTAATGGGGATTGCTATCCCAGGGCTCGTTATAAATTATTTTCTGATTAACTCATAGCAGGTTCTTTTACTACATTTTATCTATAACTCGTTCTTTTAAATTTGTTATAAATCTTTTATGTTACTTTTGTATTGTGATGTGCTTGTCCTAGTTCAATGGTTATGTTACATTTCAGGATCATAATAAGTCTCTATTTGAAGAATGTAAAATTACCAACCTAATTTGATCTAAGCAAATCATACTCTAATCTGCATTTGAGTTTTCCTTTCATTTATGACGTTGGTAAACATTCATAAAGCCTGATGCCATCTTATACCAATTGTGCTCTAGCAACTTTTGAGTGTATCGCCTTTTCTTTGCGACTATACATGACAAGAAAGAAGTATTGTAACAAGCAAATGTAATAGCTTCAAGAATTATCAGCATCTTCTTATCTTTTAAGTCATTCTCTAAGGATTGGAAGTCGCAGCTGTAGTTCATCTCTTTCGGGTTGGAATGCAAATGGCAGTGATTCCTAAGTGTTTTGGAGTATTAATGAAACATTGCAACGATTTATAATGAAGTTGATTAAGGTAAATAAAATACAAGAGATAGCTTGCCAGAGGGGTTGCAACAAAAAGACCCAAATATGTCAATAAGCGAAGCATGTAGGACCAACTAGTTCTTCCAATTTGATGTCCTCCGGTGTGGTCAACACGATTGAGCTATGTGTCGATATTCCTTGAGAAACTTGTTGCATGCTCAGACGATACTCTGGTTTGGGACTTAAGCACGAAAATGCCATCTTTGTCACAAATGCCACTTCCCCTAGCACATCACCTTTCGTGTACGGAATTCTTTGATCTAAAACTTCTTTCAGTGGCCAAGAATATGTTGAATGGCGCGAGGATGATGAAGATGAGGACATAAGAGACGATATGAGATCTCCCGGATGTCTTCCCATGATTACTTCCAATGTCACCACTCCAAAGCTATAAACATCGCATTTTTCGTTCACTTCCATAGTGTATGCAAGTTCTACATAGAGAAAAGACCAGAATTTTTCTAGCTTTTATATAGTATCCGTGTTCCATCAATCTAAGCTGATTTTGTATAAATCAAAACTACTATAAATCAATGCATACTCTAGATCCCATTGGGTTTTTAAAATTTTCATTTAGTTAGGGAAAAGTTTCAGTTTATTAACTGATGGGCCTAGATCTCGTTGACCTTCAAACCGTATGAATAATTTTGAATTTCGCATTAGGTAATTAGACTTTTAAAGCAAGGCAGGTAAGTATGATGATCTTGCATAGCATTTTCATGTCTATAAAATGAAGTGGGTTAGATCTTGGAAAAACCAACTTACCTGGAGCTACATATCCAAAGGTGCCTGCAAAGGAAGTCCGATTGGATGAATAGGGTTTTAGAACCTTAGCCGTGCCAAAATAAGAGATATGAGCTTCGTATTCTTCATCCAGTAAAATGTTCTTGCTTGATATGTCTCGATGAATTATAGGAGGAGAGCATTCATGGTGCATGTAGCACAAAGCATTAGCCACACCTTTAACCACATTCACTCTCTTGTTCCAGTCAAATGTTGTTATCATGTCTTCATTATTCAATACATCCTTCAAGCTACCACATTCCAAGAACTCATATATCAAAAATGAATGTTGAGAACTCAAGCAAAAGCCAAACAGCTTGACGATATTGCGGTGCCGAGTTTCAGTCAAAGCATGAATCTCCCTTTCAAATGCTTTTCGATTGGCAATTTCAATGTCCACTGCTTCCTTAAGTTTCTTTACAGCAACGGTCTCACCTATTTGCAACTGGGCTTGTAAACACTCCCATGTCCTCCCACACCGATGCAATATTTGGCATCAAACTCCTCCGTAGCTTCAATAATGTTCTCATAGGCCATCTTTCCATCAAAGCTCAATATTGCCCATGGGTTTTCATTGCTTCCATTAGTCAAACTAGCCTCTGTTTTCCTTACTCTTCGGCATACGATACTTGAAGCTCCCACAATAAGAAGCAAAGAGAGTAAGCAACTGAAAGTGGGAATCAAAATCAGCAAGAACTTTTTGCTTTTTTTTTGCCTTTCGACCTTGTTGTCGTACAGGGATTGAAACTAGCAATAACTCCACACAAGCCTTTGTTTCCTCTCACAACTTCAATTGTAGCATTACGAAATGCTGGAATGTTTGGTAAGGCACCCTCTAGCTCATTGTACGATATGTCAATGGATGTCAAGCTTGCCATACCATCAACGCTCGATGCAATGGAACCTGAAAGCTGATTGTGTGAGAGATTGAGTGTTTCCAATTTGTACAATAGCCCAAGTTGTCTAAGTATTTCTCCCGTGAGCAAATTTTGACTCAGATCAAGAAATTGAAGAGATTGAAATTGCTAAACTCGGTGGGAATGCTTCTTTCAAGACTATTTCTACTTAAATTCAAATCTATAAGCTTCCAACACTTCCCAAGTTGTCCAGGAATTGAGCCACCTAGGTTATTTCCAGCCACGTTAATTCTTGTCAGATCAGACAATGTTCCGAGTTCTCGAGGTATGTAGCCTACGAGATGATTGTCATCGAGTGAAAGCTCTAGAAGAAACTTCAGCTTTCCTAGGTCTTCTAGAATTTTCCCAATGAGACTATTTGAAGAGAGGTCAAGCACATGCAATTGGGTCATGTTGCCAAGCTCAAAGGGTATCACGCCTGAGATTAGAGTGTTGGAGATTTTTAGGCTTGTCAAATTGCTATATTCACCCAATCTAGGTGGTAGCTCACCATAGAGTTCATTATTGCTCAACTCAAGATAATTTAAGTAAGGGTATGTGCCGAGACCCTCAGATATGTCTCCATTGAGCCGGTTGTTTTCGAGCCTAACTCTATACAAACTCGTGCAGTTTTTGAGGCCTCGCGGAATTGGACCGGTGAAGTGATTGTCTCCCGCGGAAAGTCTCTGAAGAACTCGACCGTTGCAAATATCTTGTGGCAATTCGCCAACAAATTGTTGTTGGCCAGCTGTAGGTTTGCGAGCTTGCTTAAATTACCTATGGTAATTGGAATTGAGCCAGAGAGGTTGTTATCTAGAAGCACGAGATCAGAGAGAGATCCGAGCAATCCTAGTTCTTTGGGAATAGGACCAGACAACTTATTTTGGGAAAGTTGAAGAATATTCAGATTGCTAAAATTCCCTATGGAGGATGGGATGGGACCTGTTAAGTCATTATTTAGCAGTTGAAAATGGAAGAGATATCTCATTCCTCCAACTTCTGAAGGTATGGAGCCAGAAAGCTGGTTGCCATAGAGGTAAAGATATGCCATATTACTCAAATTTCCTAAAGCTGAAGGGATGGATCCATTGAGATAATTGGAAGATAAGTCAAGTTGATAGAGAGACCCCAACCTTCCTATTTCTTTTGGAATGGATCTGACAAGTTGATCACCTTGAAGCCATAACTCCACCAAGCTACTCATGTTTCCGATGGAAGAAGGAATAGGACCGGCAATGTTGAATAGGACCGGCAATGTTGGTCTCTTCTATGTGGAGAACATTGAGAGACTTCAGCCTCCCTATTTCTTTAGGGATGAAACCAGAAAGGTTACTATTCCCAAGGAACAAACCAGTCAAGTTGCTCAAATTATAGCGACTCCCGCTGTCTAACTTAGACTTCAGAAAGAGATCGGGTCAAGGTTTTAATCTCTCGAAATGAAGAGTCCCCTTCTACCGTTATGGTAGTTTTTCACAAACCCTTCCTCATTCAATTCCCATCCTGTCTTCATCCATTCTCTGGTTAATTCCAGTAATTCTCTCAATGAATCCTCCCTATTTCCCCTGCCAATTGCCCACCTATGCCAGAGATGAAGGGATCCATTGCATGCAACCCCCATCTCTTCTGTAATTGCACGCAAACCTCAGAACTCGCTATCTTCTGGGTTCGTGGTTGGCTTGCGCGCGACTGGGCCGCTAGCGCATCTAGAATCACTCGGAATTCCGTCTCCTTGCCCCGGTGTTTGGTTGCTCCCATCGATGCATGCGAGTGCAGAGGCGATTGGCCTCCTTTCTGGTAGTTCCCCCTTTCTGCCATCTCCAGGTATCCCTTGATCAGAATAGCTTTCGGTTCCCAATCATCAATTTAGGTGGAGTTAGCATGGCAGAGATAGTGTCCTGGATAGTTGGGTAGAAGTGATGGGCCTTACTTTAGATGCTGAAAGTAGTGTTATTCTGGACTATGGCGCGTTGAGTGGTCTTGATTAACTCTGAATTACGGCACATGGCTCGTAGTATTGGTCTTTGAATCTCTCTGCGACTTGGGTGGAATTATGGCGACGGAGACCCTCGATGACTCCTCGCGTTTATCGGCCCTTTGCAACAGGCTCGGCCGACTAAACACTGAGCAGCTCATCGAGGAGTGGGATGATCCTCTTCCACCTGCAAAGTTAGACGAATGCCGATTGACATTAATAGGATACATCTTATCAAATCCTTCTATTAATTTCTCTACTTTGCAAAGCACTTTAAAGCGTGTATGGCGCATTGACAAAGTAGAGATTTCCCAGCGAGAAGCAGCAATCTATGCGATCAAGTTTCAATCTCAAGCTGACAAACAAAAGGTGCTGGACGGAGGCCCTTGGTTATTCTCCGGTCACTTGGTCATTCTAAAGCCATGGATTCCCAATACCCCATTTCACTGCTATGACTTTTCTACATGTACATTTTGGGTCCACGTGCTTGGCCTACCTCTAGAATGGTGCATGGAAGCAATGATCAACAGGGCCGTACAACATTTGGGCCAGGTTTTGGAAGTCCGAGTTGACACAAAGGAAGGAACATCAGCTAGACCCGGGCATGCTAGGGTGGAACTGCCCTTAAATGAACCTCTTAAGACGGGCAAGCTCATCCGAATCGAGGGTAAGCTTCTTTGGCTAGACTTCCGATATGAGAAACTCTCACATTTTTGCTATTCAACAGCGTCCGGAGACCATCGAGCACCTCTTCTTTCATTGCGCATGGACTCGTGCTGTATGGGAAAATCAGAAGCTTAACATCCCAATCTCCCCTATGCAAATTCGAAGGATCGATCAATGGCTCAGTGCAAGAGCGGCTACTCCTAAACACCTACCAGGGCTGGAGATGACTGTCAATACCCTCTGGCAAATTTGGAGAATGCGCAATGACGTCGTATTCCGCGATCAGCAGCCAGATCCGAGAAGAGTCGTCGAACTGGCCGTCGAGCAGACCAGGGCCTTCACCTCCCCTACTGTTACCCGAACGAGATCAGGCCTTCCCCTTCACCATCCCACGCACCAGTGGCGACCTCCAGCCCCCGGCACCCTCAAATATAATGTCGACGGCGCCTTTCAACCGGGTGGCACCGAGGGGTCGATGGCCTGTGTCTGTAGAGACCACCAAGGGAGGCTATTGGATGGCTTCTCCTGCAGGTTTAGAGCGACATCAGCACTGGAAACTGAATTCAACGCACTCACCTGTACACTTCACCATTTGCTGCGACGAGGGCTTCACCATACCACGATCGAGGTTGAATCGGACTGCCTTCCCCTCCTTGCTGCGGTGCGTCATGGCCGTTCGCCCGTGTGGGAGCTTCGGCCGCTTGTGGAGGAGGCGCTTAGGCTACTATCCAGATTCTCTGACCTAACCCTCCAGCACTGTTTGAAAGATGCGAACCGGGCCGCCGACTGGGCAGCGAAGGCCCATCGCACCACTGATCCGGCCCTTACCTGGTTATCTCAACCTCCTCCTGCACTCCTTCACATACTATCTATGGATGCTGTAAATTCCGACTGTAATTATCGCTAATATGAATACGAATGGTACTTTCCACCAAAAAAAAAAAAAAAAAAAAACTTAGACTTCCATGTTAGGAGTGCCTCCACTTCCTCATTTACCGTATGGTTACTAGCATCAGTAAGGGCCACTAGAGAAGAGCTTCGAGATGAAGCAAGACAAGACATTTGTTGCGGGAATATGAGAAGAAGGTAAGCGAGGAACAACATTGAGAGTTGTTTCTGAGACGAGGCCATGAGAGGTTTGAGGTTTTTTGGAGTGGGCTTTTCTTCGTTTCTAGGTGCGCATGTGTTATAATGGACTAACTATAACCCACGTATTTATAAAAGAATCGACACCATCAAGTCAACAAACAAGTCAATGATCACTGCTTCTCAGTGAATGAGAGAAAATATCAAATTTCTTTTCTGGGAGATATTACACAAAACTCTCTTGAAATTTGAGAGGTACTACACATTTTCCCTAAATTATCAATATTATGCAATTACTTTTTGAATTCTCATTTGTTACGGTCGCTATTTCCTTTATATTTTTTGGTAATATACGCAATGCACATCGTATATTTAATATGTATGGCCCTTTATTTGCAAAGACTTATAAGTCTTTGGTAGAGTAAGGATTGGGATGTAAGTCCACAAAGCGAGAACTTAATACTGCAGAAATATAATCCCAACCTGCTTTAATAAATAATGAATCCGTTGCCAAAAAAGCATGAAATTCAACAAATGCACAATGAAGTCTTATTTTCGGTTTTCTTTTTCTTTTCCAGAAATACTAATGAGTGTTTTGAGCTATATTTTCTCATCGTTATCAGACATCATCAAGAAAAATATATTTTGGCGTGGTGTGTTATAGGCTAAATTGGGTAAATCTTAACTGATCATAAGATGATCACCATTACATGTTTTTGGTTGAAGAATGTAATTAACATGGTCAAGAAAATTTCTGTCGGCAATGAAAGATGTAATGTAATAGAAAGTGACAAAAAAGTTCACATCCCACCAGAAGTAATGGTGATTTTGGAGGAGAATCCTCCACGCACTGAGGAAGACGTGTGGACTGGCGTGAGGAAAAATGGAGGGATTTGGCTGCTTGATGGACAGAGAAACGTGGAGGAAAATGAAAAGGAAACAGGAGCAGAGATGGACACGGTGATGCTGGGGCTTCGCACGAAGAAGAAGAGGGCAAGTCGGTCGGTGGCTTGGCTTGCGAGAGAAGCCGTGGATGAGGGGGGTCAAAAAGTCAATGTGATTATCCCATATTCATCATGAAATGGTCCCCACAAGTCCACATAAATATCCCCTTGTCCCCCACAATCAAATCTTGCAAATTAATCCACAAAACTTCCATTTTGGTGCCAAATGTTGCAACCCCCATCCTAGCTCCGAATTTCACAAATTGGACTTCTATTTCAATCCAATTTGGTCCCTAAAATCTCCATGCTAATATACTTGGTCCCCACTTAATTTCCTACATGTAAATTCCCCCAAATAATCAACTTTGGACAGCAAAATCAGCCATTTCCCTCACCTATCCGAATTCTATTTCCTTTTTCCGAAATGTCCGAAATTCAATTTCTTAACAAATCTCTCCAATTTGATGGCCCAATTTTGCTGCGGAGGAAGCCTACATAATTTCCACAAGTTCCCATCACCAAATAGCTCGGTTTGGAAGCCAAAAATCCCTTCAATTTGGCCCATCCGAATTTCCGTTCTTTTCCGAATCGTTCGAATTGATTTTCCGTAAAAATCCCGAACTCGACGGAATTTCTCCGAAAGACAAGACGACATCCTATAAATGAACTGTGACATGCTCGAACGTCCAATTCCCAAAACCGAATTCAATTTCGTGGTTAAAATCGACCGAACGTGATTTTAGTCCAATCCGACATACCGAGTAGCTTTTAGGGATTTTACCGTGCTTATATCCCTTAACGGCTTCACCCATTAAATTGGTTAACTCGTGAGTGATCAGCTCAGAGAAAAAGGACCATAGGCGTGCCAACGAAAAGCCCATTTCGTTTTATTGGGACGGGTCGAAAATTCAGGATGTCACACCCGTGGTTCTTGAAAACCTTCAAAACCACGAAATGAAAACCAAATCAAACTAAGTACAAGCTTTGATAAAGCAAGGACAACACTACCAACAGAGAGGCCGGGAAGATTATAGCAGTTCAGTCCATCCACAACCCTCTCAACCTCAAGCCGTAAATGGCCATTCAATTATATGTGATGCCCAAAAGCATACTAAGATTGGCATAAGTTGCAATGCAAAGAACTAACTCATTAAGGGCAATTCAACAAACTCAACATGCCTGTAAAGAACTTAGGCATAAATGCACTCGAAACAACCCCATGATTTGCCTCAACCAGCGCATGAACGAGAAAACATCCATTCCCATTGATGAGATTGATCGGAAAAACGAAATGATGACGAATTTGTAGGTATTTGATTGAATCGAAGGTCCATAGCTGCTCGATCCTTTTCTTGTACGCGAGAATCACGTCCCGGACCTCCCTCGGCGACAAATAGCTGAGGTGCATTGAATGGTTGGGGGTCTCGATCACCACGTCATGAAACTCGACCCCATGCAACACATTGGCGTCGCCGCTGCAGCCGCCGCCATCGCCGAAGTCGAAGTCGGCATCTTTGAGGTTCCCGTCAAGCGCAGGGTAGAGGTTCTCGATGACCCGGATCTTCCTGTCGGAGCTTGGGTCGGGTGGGACCTGGAAGATTTGCGGGGCGCACATGTGCTTGTTGCCAGAGCAGAAGGGGCACCGCCCGCGATGGTCGGAGGTAGTGGCCGGGGCTTTGGACTTGAAATCGGAGGGCTGTTTGGCCCTCGCCGGTGAGAAAATCACCCACCGCCCCCTGATCACGTCCTTCCTCAGTTGCGGGAGTCAATTTTGCGAAGCCATCATCGGTAGCTTTTCGCCGATCGCGACGTTTGGCCTGAACTATACAACTTGTCTTAAGAACAAACTTTTTTTCTAATTTTATTATTTATCATGATATGATAGATAAGAGCCTGTTAGGCAAAAATTGTTTCTGTTCCCCGGAACAACTATTTCTATTTTTTTTTTTTTTGTTTTAGAGAATGGAAAAAGAAAAGAAATGTGTATGGTAACATTTTTGTTCCCAGGAACAATAAACCTATTTTTATTAACTTTTTTTTTGGGTCCTTCGATTCGAATTTGGATGAGTAGGTTCTTATAAAATGTTAAGAAAAGGGGTACTCGTGGATCCTTGATCGTTAAGGGTTTCTCACCACAAAGGATGAATTTTAGAGCTCCACCGACGGCTGCCCCGGTTGTCCAATGTATATATTGTTGGCGGCAAGTGTGTTCCTCGTTTAAAGTTATTTTAAGGTGCTGTAAATCTTTTTTATTCTGAAAAGAAGGGAATACCTTGTCATTATTTAACATCATACATCCACATAGGACTCTCATGCATCCACATAGGACTCTGAAGAAATAGTTTAAGGTCATACTGTGGACCATAATGGTAGCTGAAGAATATCTTCAAAAATTAAAAGGGAACATTGGTGCGAGGATGATGTTTATAAACCAACAAGGTAATCTTTATTTATAAGATGGAACATCACTTGACAAGGAAAATAAAAGTCGAGAATCCCAATGAAAAGTCCATCCCAATTTGATCACTCACTCGAACTTCTTCGCTATTACTTTGGGTTTTCACATTTTCCTTTTCTTGTAATGACAACACAATCCCCAAACACCCAAAGGTCTCAATCGAAAAATTCTTTATCATAAAATGAGTGATTTATATGGACTCAATCAAACAAAAAAAAGAACAAAAGAAAAAAGAGAAAAGAGACATGATCATGGGTCTAGTTAAAGAGAAGAAAGATAAGATGGGCAAAGTCTAGGTTATATCAAATTTTCAAAGGTGGAAACACGCCTGATCACGTTCAGTTCCAAAAATGGATGCTAGGTTATACACAATATCACGAGGGACTGAATCTAGAAAACAATCATCCTAAGAGAGAAAGAGTCTCTCACCAATGGAACTAGAGCTATTGCCGCCGTGACGAGATTGAGTAGGTGGTGGATCGTTGTGTTGATGTAGCACTCGCACATCGACCTCCTCTACTTCTACTTCAGGGTCCATGGAGTTGAGGACGTAATATGGGCCCGATTTTGATTTTGATTTAGGTTTAGATTTGAATTTAGAAGGAGATTGAGAAGAAGCTCCCAGCTGTGGGGGTATATGTAATATTTTCTGCGTCTATATTCCTTACTTCATTAACTTTAATTGACCAATTAAGATGTCGTACACACACAACAAACACATGTGATACTTATTCTTGGACATGATGATCAAGTATATACATGATATATCCCATAATTGAAAATCGAAATGCAAATTGTGAATAAAAATCCCTAATTAAAAGGGAACATTGGTGCAAGGATGATGTCTATAAAACAACAATCTAGTCTTTATTTATAATGTGGAACATCACTTGACAAGGGAAATAAAAGTTGAGAATCCCAGTGAAAAGCTGTCCCATCTGCATCACTCACTCCAGCTCCTTTGCTATTTCTTTGGGTTTTTACCTTTTCCTTTTCCTGAAATGACAACACGAGCACCAAACACCCATAAGTGCTCAATCGAAAAATCATTTATCATGTCAAAGTTAATGCTTGCAAGGAAGAATTCAGGTCGACCAACATGGTTAGGTGGTTAAGATTTGTAGCATGCCGCCACGAATCGACTCTAGGAAAGATTTTTTTTTTCCGCAACGGTAAGGGAGACCCTTACCGAGAGAGGACAATGAGCGGAAGCGGGCATGTCCTTGACTGGGTTGAGCGTCTTTATCGTAAAGTTGACGGTGCGCATCCTCACTCATATTCTCTATTGAAATGGTCTGAGGATTGTAGGCATACGGCTGTGTTTTGCCTTTGGATTTGGAAGAAGAAGAAAGAGAAGAAGCAGTCTGAAGATCTTTGATGGTCACGGTCGGGCGGCCGGGGGGGGGGATTCTCCGGGTTAAAAGAGTCGTAAAACGGCACTTCCTTCCACTTCTCCTCGTCCACCATCTTTCTTTTTATTCTTCTTTAATTGTAATTCACCAATTGGGATGTCTATATATATACACACGCATCATGTTTATTTCTAAGCTTGACAATCGAGTATATATGCAATTGATCCCATAATTGGAAATTGAAATCCCAAATTTATGGATAGCAAAATGGAAATGAAATCTTAAGATACTCTGAAATCTAAATTTGGATTTAGAAGGAGATTGAGAAGAAGCTCCTAGTCATGGGGGATATATGTAATATTTTCTGCATCTATATTCCTTACTTCATTAACTTTAATTGACCAACTAAGACGTTGTACACACACAACGCAACATGTGATACTTATTCTCGGACATGATGATCAAGTATATACTTTATATATCCCATAATTGAAAATTGAAATACAAATTGTGTATCAAAATCCCTAATTCATGGATTATAGATGAAAAATGAAATCAAATAGTAAGATATAATAAAATTTAAATAATTAATTTATTTTGTCAACATAAATATAAAAAAATGCAAAATACCAAATTTGAGTGAAACCAATAAGAGGTGTTTTTTCTCGGGGCGTATGCTTAGCATAAAAGAAGGTACAATAGTAGGTTATTCTTCTTAAATATCGTGACATTGTATCGTAAATGAAATGACCCATATCATTTATTATTGTTATGTAATATACAAATTTTGATTTTTATTATTATGAAACCACAATAATTATTATGAATCCGCAATAATAAAGTATATGCCATGGATTAGGATAGAGCCTTCTTTACTTGATAGGAAGCCCGAAACAAATTATCGGTCGACAAAGTTGATAAATCTGTATCATGTGATCACGCGATTGATCATCTCTAAGTTTTGTCGCCAAAGAAGAATTTAGTCAACCCGCATTGCTCAATGGATGAGATTTAGACTTTGTCACTACAAATCAGGTCTAGGAAAGAATTTTATTGTAAGAGTAACACAAATAGACACTTAGGGCGTGTTTGGTAACTTTCTATTTCTAGGAACAACTTTTACTCAGAAATAAATTTTTTTATTCTGTTTCCGAGAATAATTTTTGAGTGTTTGAAGGCACTTGATAATTGCCCAAAATTTCTATTCACAGAATAGAAATGTATTTGGTAGGATTCTTAATTTTTTTTTGTTTATTTTAATTTTTTAATACTTTTATTATATCTTTCCTATTTTTTTTTTTTCATTTTTCATTATCCTTTTCTCTTCTTAGTGGCTAGCAATCAGTTGGGTGAGGTCTGACGAGCTCATCAGAGGCTCGCCTAGCCATCGGTGAGGCTCAACCTGGCCTAGGCGACGTGAGGTTGACCTCGCCCTAGTTTGGCAAGGCCCAGCCTCACGCCGGCCGGCGAGGCTGAGGCTCACGGTGGCCAGGTGAGCTTTCGGCGAGCTCGTCAGACCTCGCCTAGCCGGTTGCTAGAGATTTGTGACATCCGGAAATTTGTCCCCTAATTCGGATTATATGAAATGGTTGTTTCGTCGACACGCTTATGGTTATTTTACTCGGAGCTAGCCACTCACGAGTTAACTAATCTATTAGGTGAGGCCGTTAAGGGATATAAACGCGACATACTAGAGAATTCGATTGGAAATCGGCCGCTCGATCATAATAATAGGCTAGGGTCAATACAACACCGTTATAAATCGATTAGTGAACGGATATGAGTCGATTCAACGGAAGTACGTAGTCAAATTGTGGGTGGTTCCGCACGATTACGATATTCACGTCGAACGGCAATAACCCAATTTTCTATCGATATTATATTCGGGACACGTAATTGAACCCTCGAAATTTTATGACAACCGAGAGTCGTCTACGATTCGGAGATGCACAAACATGGATCGAAAATTATCGACCACGGGTCAAACGCGCTAAAATCTCTAAAAGCTACCCGATAGCTTAGGTCATACTAAAATTGCGTTCGGTCAATTTTAACCACGAAATTGAATTCGGTTTCGGGAATCACACGTTCGAGCATGTCAAAATTCATTTATTGGACGTCGTCTCATTTTTCGGCGAATTTTCATCAAGTTCGAAATTTTGCGGAAAAACGATTTTCGGACAAAGAGAAAAAGAAAAGTGAAATTCGGATTAAGAAGAAAAATGGGAATTTGCTGCCCAAAAAGACTTTGTTTGTGAGAATTAGAAGTAATTATTGATTGGATGGACAAAGGACTTTGTGGCATGAAGACTTTGAGGCATTTGTAATGATTGAAGTGGATATTTCCCTAAGCTTCTTATTGGTTGTCCCCTTGACTTGCCTTTCTCTCTCATTTCTTCATTCTACCGCCCAATGCTCCATCTCCAACTCCCTTGCTGCACACCCCCACCACCCTCCACCTTCACGCCCTCACCAACACCTCACGTCCACACGTCCGCATCATTCCACCCCAGCCCACCATCCAACGTCCATTTCCACTACCGCCAACCCTCCATTCTCCTTCTCACCGTCCAGTGTCCCAACTGTAGCAGCCACACACCCAGCTCCTCATGCCCTCAACGCCACCAGTGGCCGAGCTCCCCTCCTCACGCCTACAGCCAGCTCACCACAGCCGCACTTCACCACCACCGTCCCACCACCCAGCAACTCCACCGACCAGCCGTGTCCGGCACCACCGAGCTGTCACCAGCTTTGTCACCTCGGCACTGCACCAGCCCCAAGCCAAGTTCCCTCCCTCCTTGGTCGAGAGTTATTGGGCCGTAACAGCCACCGTCGAGCCTTCATGCAAGCCCTGGTTGTCTCGAGTTTTCATCGCCACCACCGTGAGCCCGCCACCTTCGAAAACCGTGAGTTAACTTCCTAATCTTTGATTAGAATGTTAATTGCGCTTAGGGGGTGTTTAGTTTAGTGCTAATCATGGTTAGATTAGTGCTAAGATGGATTATTGTTAATTAATCTGGGTTAGGTTAGTTAATCATGGTTAGGTTAGTTAATCATGGTTAGGTTAATTAAGTTGGATTAGCTTAACTTCAGATCTGTTTACTAGACACTCGCTATTTGCTATTTTCATGGGTTAAAATGTGCTACGATTTTGAGGTTGCTTCATTCTTGAAAAATGTTCTAAACATCTTCATTTATGACATATATTTTACTCAAGATTTTCTGGATCTAAAAGAACAAGATTTCAGATTCGTTGCATGCAATGCAGAATCTCGTTTTGTGCTGGAACCCTTGACATTTTGGTGTTTAAAGGATTTTTATCAACTCTTAGGTTTCGAGTTTTGAAAGAGTTTCTTCATAAAAGCCTTTCACCACATCTTGAAGTTTAACATAGTCAAATTTCAGTGCAAAAGGACGAGTTTTGCACCTCGAACCAAGCTGGTTTTGGAAAACATAATTTCTGGACATGGACACAGTTTTGGTAACGATTTGAGCGATTTATTTCTCTTATTATAGAAAGATCTAGGTCAAGGTATCCTCATAAAAAGTGTTCTTTTAAGTGTCCTTTATAACATATTTAAATTTGAGGATTTTTTGAACTCATTTGGTTATGTTTCTGGAATTAATTTTGGGGACATGCGAGTGGACTTGGTTTCTGCCGATAAGGGCCGGTTGTGGTCTTGTGGTTGTTCTTGGTGTCTTGCTTGCTTGAAAATGTACATTTTGTGATTTGGTTGATTTTTGGCATGCTGAGAACTTATGCGTGATGTTGAGTGTTTGCACGTCCGATATTGTGCGATTGATTACTCTATGGTTGGTTCCGATTTTTATGTCAAAAGATGGCTTTATAAGCTTTTAAATAGAAAATTTAGTTGTCGGGTTTGGACACCAAAAACTTAGTTGCTCAATAAAATAATGGTGTTTTAAACTAGGTGCGTGCAAAGTTTGATGGGTTAATTTTGAGTACATGAGCACGTACGAATTTCTTTCCAAAAGTCTTGAACAAAAAAAAAAGAGTTGCAAGGTTTATTATTTGAAAAGGGATTTTGGTGTTCTTGGCTAATAATGGCAATAATAAGTGGTTTGATTGATGGTGTGCTCGTGTGATCACCTAAATACCCTGATGCGTATGATTATGCGGGGTGATGGCTCCGTCCTGATGTGCATGATTATGCGGGACGATACCCGATTAAGTTCGGATGCCCCCAAGTCAATGGGATGCTGTTCGCGGATGGATTTCGGAACGAAGCTCCTCATTGGAATGCTGTCCTGAGGCGTATGCATACACGGGATGATGCCGTGCCCGATGGGCTGGGACGATGCTCGGTTATGCTGGAAGACCGCCGACTCTTGTGTTGGCCGTGGCTCGAGGGGTCGTAATAATCGGAGCACATGTGAATGATTGTGATGCATTGCACTTGACTATGGGGTAAAACTGTTAGGCATGGTATAGGACATGCCAAAACGGGTTTACCTTATAATCATGACCCTTGTGAATGCTTGTAGAATGAGTGTTTTGTGTTCCAGTTGTTGTTTATGCTTATTATATTGATAAAGGCATATGTGACGTGCTAACATGCAGGGGTGTGCCGAGGCGAGGTGAGTTATGTATGGTGCCTATTTAGGCTTCCTCCGAGACGAATTTGCGTCCAAGTCGAGGCTTAGGGTTTTGACTCGCTGAGATTTATCTCACTCCGTCGTGGTTAAACATTTTTAGGGTCGTAGCGTGGAGATCTACTGAGTGCGGATGTGGTGGGCGTGAGATGCGACACCTTTTGGCTGGCCCTGTTGTTAGTGAAGTTTAGGTTAACCCTAGTCCCTGAAGGTTTTTAAGTGGGTCGATAAGAAGTGACCGTGGAAAGGCTTGTAAGTATTAAACTTCCTAGGGTTAACAGTTGATAATCGAATATGTTGTTTTCGGTGATGTTTGCTGTGTTTTTACTATCTCTATGTTTGTTTGTTGGCCGGGGGTTTATTTAATTTGCTTCCGCATGCGTTTAATTGAAAGATAAAAAGAATGGGTTGGCGACACGTCCGAGGACTTCGCATTTTTAATCGACTGTCGAGGGAAGTGCACGCGCTCGGGATTCGGGGCATGACAAGATTACTAGTGGCGACAGCGGTCGGCAATGTTCAGTGGAGGAAGAAGAAGAAAGAAGGAGAAAAGAGAAAAAAGAAAAAATTGGAGTTGATTTTGAAATTATTTCCAGAAACAAGAAGATTTTTTTTTTTTTGAAATTTGAGCGTGCATTTACATAAGGTAAGCATCCTAACATGTTTAATTTGAATTTGCAATTTGATCTTGTATAGTTGGTGATCCTAGGGTCAAGATACAAGTTTCAAATCAAGGTAAATGTTATAAGTAGTCTTTGGACTCTTGCTCAAAATCGCAAATCATCTTCGTACCTTTTAAAAAGTTACACAAGTTGTCCTTTGATTTTTTTCTTGATTTTTTCCAACTAAGTGTTGATGACATCAATTATCGAAGGGTAGATATGGCCACTAAAGCCGACGAGTAGTAGATGAACACAAAAAAAAAAAATTAAAAAAAAAATAATAATAAAGAAAGAGAAAAAAATTAAAAAATTAAAAGCAATCCTAGCCCCGCCAACATCACAACACCGCTTGCCACCATCTCGCAATGCCGACTCAACCTCGATCGCCCATTGCTTCCACAAGCTTTAACTTCAACTCGGGTGGCCACGGCAGACATGGCCACTTGGGCTTCAAGCTTGAGATGTAGTAGCCACAGAGGCCATCATACTCTAGTTGGCACTTCGGATCAAATCCTTCCAATTTTACAAACTTTCTAATCAAGCTCTCCAATACACTAACTAACTATACACCAATGTGTCCACATGCATTTGATACTATAATTGGAAATCGAAATCCCAAATTCATAGATGGCAAATTGAAAATCAAATCCTAAGATGTAGTCAATTCTACACAATCATCTTTTCTTGACATAAAATTAGGAAATATTCAAAATAACCAAAATTTGAGTAAAATCCATGATTAGATAAAAATATATCTTATTTTTAGGTCTCTGTTTGGCATAACATATAATTTTATAGTACATTATCCTTCTTAAATATTGTGACATACATATGTAAGTATGTATATATGTATAAAGTTAGTAGATTTAGTGATAAATTGATCGAAGCACATTATATTCAATATTTCATCGTATGATATTAAAAAAAGATTGATCTCATGTCAATTAGGAAATAAAATATCAAGAGTTCATTTCCTTTCTCTTCTCCAAATTTAGCGTCCAATTACATAAGGTAAGGATCCCAACATGTTTATTTTATCGAAGGAACTGGAATTTGTAATCTGATCTTTATATAGTTGGTGGAACCCAGTTGGGACCCAGAAGTGTGGACCGGAGAAGTCTAGATCAAGAAATTGAACGGCGGATCGATCTTCCTAAGCATCAGTTTTAGCAGGCCTCCAAGATCAGTAGCCCGAAAATGAAAAATATATAAATATAGCCAGAGCAGGTTTTGAGAAGTCTAGTCACAAGGCCAGATCGAATGCCCATCCATAGCCGCGAAGCCAAAACTTAAACTGACAAGCTTCCAAATTAATGACTATATTCTCTAAATCTTGGCAAAAAAAGAAGAAAACAGTAAGGATGAGAAATAAGTAATTGTACGCGATCATCTAAAGTTGAGAATCCTAGTGAAGTTAAGATCTATCGAAAATAAATGTTTTGGGAATTATTACAGTGGATCACAAATTCCACCAGCAAAACCTCAATAAGCCTTTCATAAGAGAAAATTGTCTAAAAATTCTAAACTTATTGTACGTTTGTCAATTCAGGTATAAACATTTCAATTTTGCTAATTCAGTCCTATATCTTTTCATTTCTTGTCAATTGAGTCAATCTGACCAATTTTGACAAGAAATTATTGACATGATCGGTCGGCGTTGACGTTGTGACATCCCAGATTTTCAACTATGTTTTCTACTGAATAAATCGGGCATTTCATTGACGCGCCTATAGGGCTGTTCTCAAAGCTGATCACTCTCGAGATAACTAGACTATTTGGGGAAACCAATAAGGGTTTTTAGGCAAATAGACTTGAGAATTCGACTAGGAATCGGCTTCTCGACCGTGTCTATCTTTAGAGGCATTGCAGCACAGTATAAAATCGATTTGAAATCAGAGATAGGCTGGTTCGACAGAGATGTGTAGCTAATCATGGGTGACAACACTAAATTGGAAAATTCTTGTCGACCTGCACTAGACTGATTTTCTTATTGTTTTGGTACCCCGTGTTCGTATTTAGATCCTCGAGATTTTCATGACAACCGAGAGTCGCCAATGAGTTGAGTGGGTTCATCGTGGCTCGAAGAAAATCGACCATGGGTCATTTGCACTAAAAATGCTTGAAAGTTACCCGGTAGCCTAGGTCACGCTAAAAACGCGTCGAATGAAAATTAACCATGAATTCGAGTTCGATTTTAGAAATTGAAAGTTCTGTGGTGTCACGATCAATTCTAGGAACGTCGACTCATCCTTTGAAGAATTTTCAGAGATTCCGAGATTTTTACGGAAAATCGATTCGGACGTCGCGGAAAATTAATAGAAATTAGTATGGACCGAATTTGAGCGAGATTGGACTTTTAAGCCGAGCCCTTGAGTGTCAGGGACTTACAGAAAATTTTATGAGATTTTTCTACATCAAAATTGGACTTCAATTTTGGGAATTTGTTGAAGAATCGGAAGCCCAAAATTTAAGAAATTCGGATGCTCATATGAGGGCTGCATTTTTGCTTCAATTTGGATTATTGTGGGATATTAATGCAAGAAAGTATGGGGGAACATTAGATATTTGTGTGTGGGCTTTGGGGGAACCAAGCATTGAAGGGATTGGATTGAGTTTGCTATCTTTGGGCCCCTCTCTTCTTGACTTCCTTCTCACGCACGCCTCAGCCATCTCCTCTCCTTTGCTGCCTTTTTCTTTCACCATCATATCTCCATCGATCCCTGCTTTGCTTTTCATTTCCCTTCGTTTCTTCTCACCAAGCCATCCTCGCCCATGTCCTCTTGCGCCACACGTCCATCGCTTTGATTGCCTCGGTCAACCAACGAAGCACCCCAAACCGGTTTGTTGACTCCACTCCACCAATCCTCCTCCACGTTGAAGCCAGCTGCAGCCGAAGTCAACTCCCAGCTCTCTGCCAACGACGAAGACCGCTTGCAACTCCATCGTCTCACGCGTGGAGGTCAGTTCGCCGGTTTCTTCAGCCGATTAGTTGACCGCCCGCTTTCAGCTCCAGCGAAGCAGCCCACGGATCTAGCAGCTTCGATCTTCTCTTGCTCGTGGATCAGCCCAGTTTCATCATTTGCTTCCCCACTCGTGTGCAGCCCATCTCCATAAAATTTTGATCCTCCAGTCAACTGACTTCAAACCCACCGAAGCCGTGTTGACCCGCCAGCTTCTGTTCACGTGTCCTCTGCCCACGCTCGTGTCTTCTTCCCTCATCCTTGTCTTCTTGCCGATTTGTTGACACTCGGCCCACGATTCAATCACCGAAGCACCACCGGTCTTCAAGCTGCCACCGCCACACGTCTGCTCCTGCCACCGATCGAAGCCAACGACACCAGCTACTTCCTTGTTCCCTTCACCGAGCGTCTCCTTGCTGCCAGCGAAGTCCATGAGCCAGCATCTTCGGCCCGTTCAATTGATTCCACAAAGCCAGCGAGCAGCCCAAGTGAATTCAGCCCGTCGAGTCTAGCAAGCCCAGTGTTTGAGGCCCAATCCTAGCTCACTTGAAGTCAGCCCAAGAAACCAGCGAAGCCCGTTTAATTCGTCCCAATTCAGCAGCCCAAGCCCGCAAGATCAGGCCCAGTCTTGAAGCCCAATTCAGTTTAGTTTCAAGCCCAGCATCATTTGTATTTCAGCAAGGCCCAGCAAGTTCAGCCCATCTTGGGCCCGTGAAGCAAGTCGGCCCAAGTTTGGCCGCCGTCGCGTCGTCGTCGCGGTGTTCTGATCTTCGCTTTGCCAAGTGAGTTTTACTCACTAATGCTTTCTTAGTTTGCTAATTATGCTTAGGGGTTGTTTAGATTTATTTAATTAGGAATTATGTGGTTAGTCATATTAAATTAGAAATTTAATTATTCAATTAGCATGCTAGGTGGTTAGTTAGATTAAGTGAGGCCTAGAAAAATTATGCTATTTATCTAGAAGGGTCTGGGAATTTTCCGGGTCCATATTGGTATTTAATTTAATGATTTTGGCCTAGGTTAGTATTTTTAGAAATTATATTGAATTAATTAATTAATTTTCGAAATTAATTAATTATTATTTATTTTTTCGGAAATTCAACCGGGATGGTTGGTGACCGGAATTTCATGCTGATTGTCGTGATGCAGTCCGTTTATTTATTTGTGCTTTGAATGGTGCTGAATTAAATTAATTATGAATTTTTAGGGTATATCCCTAGGTGTTGTGATTTTTATTAATTGATTGAGAAACCGTCGGGTATTGGTTGTCGGTATCGAAAGTAAGTTGGAAAACACTTAAGAGAAGATATGTGCGCTCGGTGAATTGGGATATCACTTGGAGAATGCACGTGAGTTCAGTGGTTGAATATGTCATCTTGGCGAAAAAGGTCGCCTTAGAGAATGCACGTGGCTCGGAGACTCGGAATGTCCTCCTGGAGAATGCACGTGGCTCGGTGACAGAGTATGGCATCGTAAAATGGGCACGTGGACTCAGTGATTTGATGCATCACTTTGGCTGACTTGGCGCCTAAGAGAAGGCACGTCGGGCCGGCATCGTAAAAAGGGCACGTGGGCTTGGTGAATTGATGCATCACTTTGGTGAACTAGTACCTAAGAGAAGGCACGTGGGCCCGGGTATCGTAAAAAGAGACACGTGGGCTCGGTGATTTGATGCATCACTTTGGTGAACTAGTGCCTAAGAGAATGCACGTGTGCTCGACAACTAGATATACACCGTAGGGAATGTATGGTCTATTTGATATGTAATCGACTAGGTCGAATGTATGGTCTATTTGATATGTAATCGACTAGGTCGATTGATCATTTCTTTGATATGATGTTGTGAATTGATTGATTGAATGAAAATGACCAGTGAATGGTTTGATTGAGACGTAATCGACTAGGCCGATTTGATCAATGCTTCGATCTGTGATGTGATTGCTTGGGTGCCTATTTGATCTGTGCTAATATGCAGGGCGGAATCTGAGGCCAAGGTAAGTCCTCTGACTCGTGTTGTGCATAGGCAGCCCTAAGGTGTATTAGTTTACTAATCGGGTCTTAAGGGGTAGAACTTGCTGAGACGTTGTCTCATTGGTTATTGAATAACCATTTCAAGTCCCTAGATGCAGTAGACTTGGATTTTGAAGATCCAGAAAGTTCGGTGCAGTCTGTTGAAGGCTCCAGTTGGAGTATGGAGGATGATGAAGAGGATGACGGGGACCATAGCTCGTAGAACCTCACTTCTGCTTGTAGACCTTGTTTTTAAACTGGCTTATAGTGAATTGAACTTAATAGTTCACTTTGTATATATTAAGTGAAGGTTTTAAGAGTTTGAAATTTAGTCCTACTGTTCTATCCCAATGTTTTATAGTATGAGGATTTTTTTTTATTGCTTTCGCATATGCATATGAAAATGAAAGGGTCGGCGATACGTCCTGGGATATCACAAATTTTTAATCGACCAAGGTGAGGGATGGGCGCGTGCCGAGGATCGGGGCGTGACAGACGTGGCACTTTTTAATAAGTTTTTTGAATTTTGAATTTTTTTCTTCTTGTTGTTTTTTTTTTTGTGGGTTTGGGGTTAGGACCGACAAGGGTCATTGGTGAGGGTCGGCCGATAATCCTCGCCGGCCCTAACCCCAAATTCAAACCCAAAAATAAAAATAAAAAGAAGTAAAAAAGGAAAAAATATTCAAAAAAATTATTAAAAAGTACCACATCGGCGTCGGCCGGCCACATCAACAATTTCCGACTAAAATTGGCGGGATGAACTCGATTGGCAAGAATTGAATAGGTTTAGAATTGAATTGGCAAAATTGAAAGATTTAAAACTTAATTGACAAAAATATAATAGGTTTAGGACTTTTTTGACAATTTTCTGCCATTCATAAGTATCTCAATTACACCTCTTGAACCAGCCAAAACATCTCTTGATCAAACGCTGACTCACAAACCTCGATCCGGTACATACTACAGCTGACAAAGTTGAATTTATTGATAGATCTGCACTTGAATTCAACTCGCCATACTTAATTGCTCATCCATACAACGATCGAAAGGAAAATGTAGAACTGATCTTAACCAAGTCAAGTTAGTGTCGATACTTGCTTGTTTCTGCGACAGGCAACATCAAAGGCCTTCAACAAGGTAAGATTAATGTTCCGTTGTCACTGTTCGCTGATAATATGCAACAGGCGGTATTAGGAACTTTCAGCCCAACAAAATCAAGAAAAAAACAAATGGAAATACAAAGCGTGCAGGAACCTTGGAAGAGAACAATCAAACGAACCTTGTCATCGTCTAGTTCGTGGAAATGAGGAGAGTGATCCTCTTCTTGCACATGAGGATCACGTGGCCAACCTCCCTCGGCGACAAATTGCTTAGGTGCACCAAATGGTTCGGAGTCTCGATTACCACGTCTGAAACTCGAAACTGTGCAACACGTCACCGCTGCCGCCCCCACTATCAAAGTTGGCATCTTAGAGGTTCATGTCGAGCACGGGAGGTTCTTGATGACCTGGATCCTCTAGTCGAAGCTTGGGTCGAGCAACACCTGGAAGATCTTCGAGGCGCACATGTGGTCTTTGCCAGAGCAGAAGGGGCACCGCCGGCGATGGTCGGAGGTAGTGGCGAGGGTAGCGGTGAGCATGGTTTTAGGAACTTGGAACCTAAAATGTAGATCAGTGAGAACTTGTAGGTTCCCGGCTCCAAGGTATGCAAGGTAGGTTCCAATTCCCAAAAATGGAGGAACCTATTTTGAGCAAGTTCTTCGTTGGAAGAACGTGGAATCTAGAACCCGTAACTTAGAATCTGGAAGAAGTTTTAATGTTTTTCTTGTTTATGTCTTCGCACGATCTTGCAATATTCCATACTGTTCAATAACGAGTGTATAATTTGAAAACACTAGTTTGAGCTTCCATCTTATGAAAGAGACTCTTACTTTATTAATATTCATATTTTTCATGTGTCTAAATATAAGTTATGGTCAATGAATTGTAACAACAAGTGATGGACATTAAAGGTTTTAACTCACTACAATCATTTAATTAGTAATATAGATGAAACTGTGGTAGACCATGGAACCAACCCTGTAACATGTGACAAGAAAGGTTCTAAGTTCTAGCAAGATAAATTTCAAGTTCCAAAAAATGAGGAATTTATTCTAAATATTAGATTCCATATTTTAGGTAAAAACTATATGAATTTGGAACTGTTCACCTCGAGGTAGGGGCTTTGGACTTGAAATCGGAAGGCCATTTGGCCCTCGCTAGCGAGAAAATCACCCACCACCCTATGATCGCATCCTTCCTCATTGTAGGAGTCGGTTTTGCAAAGCCATGATCGGCCGTTTTCGCCGCTCGTAATGTCTGCTTGGCAACTAGAAATGGTGGGGAGTGTTGCCGAGGATCGTTGACCGTCTTGTACACTGACTCGAGTGGAAAAAATGGGCTGGGTTTCGGTAAAAAGGTGTTCAGCATGATTCGAGATTTTTTTTTGTGCCGTGAGCGCAATCCGATTTATTCGATTCTCATGTATGCATGTTAAGTATTGGGGGAATGGTAATTATGCCTAGCCTAAAAAAGACCCGGCCCGATGAGAACTGAGGAGAAAATATCGGGTCTTCTCGATTCGAACTTGGATGAATAAGTTCTTACTTCTTATATAATATTAAGAAATGAGTAACGATAGAGCTTTAAAACCAAGGGTAACCGTGGATCCCTGATTGTTAAGGGTTTCTACCACAAAGGAGGAACTTTAGAGCTCCACTAAGGGCTGCCCTACTCGTCATACCATTGGCGGCGAGTGCAATCCTTGTTTCAAGTTATTTTAAGGTGCCGTGTATCTTTTTTATTCCGAGAATAAGGGAATATCCTGTCGTTGTTTGTCGTTGTTTAACGTCAGAGATCTACAGTAGGACCTTGACAAAATAGTTAAAGGTCAGTCAAAAATTAAAAGGGAACATTGATGCAAGGATGATGTTTATAAACCAACAAGGTAGTCTTTATTTATAATGTGGACCATCACTTGACAAGGGAAACGAAACTTGAGAATCCCAGTGAAAAGCTATCCCATCTTCATCACTCGCTCTAGCTCCTTTGCTATTTCTTTGGGTCTTTTCCTGAAATGACAACATGAGCACCAAACACCCATAAGGTCTCAATCGAAAAATCATTTATCATGTCAAAGTTAATGCTGCCAAGGAAGAATTCAGGTCGACCAACATGGTTAGGTGGCTAAGATTTGTACCATGCTACCACGAATCCACTCTAGGAAAGAATTTTTTTATTTTTTTTATTTATTTATTATTTTTTTTTTTTTGCGATGGTAAGAGAGACCCTTACTGAGAGAGGACGATGAGCGATGGCGAGCATGTCCCTTTAGCTCATGTCCCTGCCTGGGTTGAGCTTGTTCCCGATTTGGTTGAGCGTCTTTATCGTCAACCTGACGGGGCGCATCCTCACTCACTTTCTCTGATTTATTAGTCTGAGGATTGTAGACATCGTGCTCAACTTTAGGGGGCGCATCCTCATTCACTATCTCTATTGCATTGGTCTGACTATTGTAGGCATACCACTGTGTTTTGCCTTTGCCTTTGGATTTGGATTTGGAAGAAGAAGAATCGTCCGCCATCTTTCTCTTTATTCTTCTTTAATTGTAATTCACCAATTGGGATGTCTATATATATACACACGCATCATGTTTATTTCTAAGCTTGACAATGGAGTATATATGCGATTGATCCCATAATTGCAAATCGAAATCCCAAATTTATGGATAGCAAATTGGAAATGAAACCGTAAGATACTCTGAAATCTAAACAATCAATCTTTTCCTAATATAAAATTAGGAAATATGCAAAATAATCAAAATTTGAGTGAAATTCATGATGACATAAAAATATATCTTATTTTCGGGTCTTGTTTAGAAAAATATACAATAGCACATTGTCTTTCATAGGTATTGGGACATTAAAGCATAATTAAAAGGATTATGTGCCATATCATCTAGTATTGATATGTAAGATGCGAAGATTGATTTGTATTACAACGGAACCATAACAATAAAATATGCACTAAGAATTTGCATAAAGCCTACTCTATTTGATGGGTAACTACAAGAAGTTATTAATCGAAAAAGATGTTATATATATGGTGTGTGTGTGTATGTAAGCATGTATAAAGTTAGTAGCTTTAGTGATAAATTGATGAATACACTTTAGATATAATATTCAGTGGAATCACCTAATAAGATGCATATAATTTGGATCTTGAATCATAAGATATTCATTAAGTATGATTGATCTCATATCAGTTAAGAAATAATTGTAAGAATACATTTCCTTTCTCTTCTACAATTTAAGCGAGCATTTACATATAGGAAAGGATCCCAACATGTTTAATTTATCGAAGGAGATGGAATTTGTAATTTGATCTTATATAGTTAGTGATCCAAATTAATGTGAAAAGGCATAAGTAGTCTTTGGTATCATACTTTTTAAAAAATTACACTAGTTGTCCTTTGATTTATCTCTTGGCTTTTTTTTTCCGATCAATTGTTGTCATCATCATTATCGAAAGGTTGATATGGCCACGCACAAAATATAAATTAAAAGATCAAAACAAAAAATTAAGAAAAATAAAATTATAAAATTAAGAGCAACACGAGCGTTGTCAACATAGACAATACCGCTCACCACTGTCTCGCAAAGCCAACTCAATCTTGATCGACCATTGTTGACCCAAGTGTCACGGGCTGACAGCTTCCTTGGCCGCGGAACGACCCGTGCGGCGCCTGGCGAGCGGAATTTGCTAGGTCAGCCTTTCTTCTATAGCTGTTCCATGAACAATACGGTGAATGCCTCTTCGTACGAGATCCTACCATGCCCAATTTCGCTCGGGCGTCTAGTCCATTGAGTGAGACAGCAGATGTCTTTAGGTTCAACAACTGGTTTCGGCCTGCCATGGCCTCGTCAGGAGAGTGGCATCAGCTCCTAACCAGTTTGTGCATGGGAGGCCAACCCCGCCTTCAGAGCTCCTAAGTGATATAATCCTTCTATCCTATAACTCCTAGCACCAACCGTTCTGACGTCACTCCCACGGACTAGTTGTGTTCGTCCCTTCTGCCTCCTCACTCTTCACTCGATAACCCCAAGCACCACTCACAAGTGTCACGAGTACGGGAGGATTCACGGACTGTGACATTCTCCCCCACTCAATTCGCAATGCCCTCGTTGCGATCTGTTTTGTCGCTTCCTTGCGTCCATTAACCACTAATGTGCCACTTTTGGGATTTCACATCGAATGGTCACGCTCGCCCAACAAAACAAGTTTTCCTCCATTGGTAGCCTCTTTTGATCTCAGCTGCTAGGCCTTTCTCGGTCACCTGCGCTTTCTTTGGCAAGTGTGGCATTTTTCACCAACTGCATCTTTTGGCAGCACCATTTTCGCCTACTCAGCATCTTGACCCCAGCCAACCAAATGGAGGTTCTTTCCTTGTTGAAAACGTGGCAGTAGACCTCTTCTTCGAATTCACTGATTGATCCAGGAACGTTATCCCTATTCAGCAAGGGTTCGGTTCTTCTCGTATTCACTATCGGCTCGGCGAGGAACCGACTCGTCCTAGCACCCATCATCATCCCAGGAGCAGAGAGCGTAGCTTTGTTTGAGCAACTTTTTGCCCAGGCCATTCACTTTCTGCCCACTAGGACCGGTCCCACTAGTACTTATTAGTTCGACGCACTGGAGCGAGAAGTTCGATTCTCCGACTTGCTCACTTACTGGAGGGATTCCTGCTCTGATACCACTTGTCACGGGCCGACAATTTCCTTGGCCGCGGAACGACCCGTGCGGCGCCTGGCGAGCGGAATTCGCCAGGCCAGCCTTTCTTCTATAGCTATTCCACGAACAATACGGTGAATGCTTCTTCGTACGAGATCCTACCATGCCCAACTTCGCTCGGGCGTCTAGTCCATCGAGTGAGACAACAGATGTCTTTAGGTTCAACAACTGGTTTCGACCTGCCATGGCCTCGTCAAGAGAGCGGCATAAGCTCCCGACCAGTTTGTGCATGGGAGGCCAACCCCGCCTTTAGAGCTCCTAAGTGATATAATCCTTCTATCTTAGAACTCCTAGCACCAACCGTCCTGATGCCACTCCCACGGACCAGTTGTGTTCATCCCTTCTGCCTCCTCACTCTTCACTCGATAACCCTAAGCACCACTCACAAGTGTCACAAGTACGGGAGGATTCATCGACCGTGGCACAAGCTTCAACTTCAAGCTTGTTGCCATGGCAACCATGGTCGCCGTGGCTTCGAGCTCGAGATGCGGTAGCCATGGAAGCTATGAGAGTCCAGTCGACAATCTTGATCAAATCCTTCCAGTTTCACAAACTTTCTAGTCAAGTCTCTCCAATATTGAATTCGGCCAAATTCAACTAATCTAATGGTACAACGACATGTCCGCATGGGCGTTCATATTGGGTAAATTTTTCTGTACACTTCCACGTGGGCATGTGCATGTTCTAACTATCTATACTTGTGTGTCTTCCGATGACACCTCAGTCGAGTTTAGTTGGATTAGAAAATTTATAAAATAAAACGAGGATGATTAGACAAACTAAAACTATAGGGACTTGATCAAAAAAGGGTAAAAGCTATAAACCACGCGCTTTTAGAAACTATTTGCTCTCCAATGGCAACCCAGCTAATCTAATGGTACAACAACTGGAAGGAAAATGTAAAACTGATCTTAACCAAGTCAAGATAGTGTTGGTACTTGCCGATACTCTGAGACAGACAATATCAAAGGCCTTAACCAAGTCAGATTAGTGTTACTTTGTCGCTGCTCGCTATTACTATGCAACGGGCGGTATTAGGGACTTTAAGCCCAATAAAGTCACAGGAAACAAAGGTCAGATTTACAAGCGCGCAGGAACATTCGAAGGAAACAATCTAACCAACCTTGTTATCATCTAGTTCGTGGAAATGAGGAGAGTGATCCCTCGGCACAATCCATATCTCAAAAGGGGATGAGGCCGCAAACGGAACAAATGAAACGAAATGAGCCAACTCATCTATCAAAAGTTCATTCGATGGGACTTCACAGAGACAACACTTCCCTGTTTGATCGAAATGCTCCCTCAGGCTCTCGATCCGAGCCGAAACATTGGAAGGGATAATGGGAAGAGCTATTATTTGGCTGTGAGAATGACCTAGAGATGCCCCGGTCGACGCCCCATTGTCATACCCCGATTCTCGAGTGCGTGCCCATCCCTCGGTGGTCAATAAAATTTTGCAACTTCCTAGGACGAGTCGCCGACCCTTTCTTTTTATTGTACATGCGAAAGCGAATAACAAATCCCCTGACAGTAACCATCTCGGGATAGAAAAGCGGGACAACAGATTCACAAACAAAACATGCTGTTATAAACCGAGTCATATACAAGAGTTTATACCCAAAAGATTTCAAAAGATCGACTCTCAAAAGAAACTGTTCTATTTGATCTACACTTTAGATCACCTTAGCTTTGCTCCACATCTTCCATTCTATGGTCCTGAAAAGTTAAGCCCACGACAGGGTGAGATATAAATCTCAGCGAGTTCACGCTCTGAACCCCGATTGGGAGGGTAATACACCTAGAGCGTCCTAACCACACAATCATACAACCACAGACACTTACCTAGTCTCATATCCTCCCTGCAGGTCAGTACAGTTCATATCACACCCATATGCATATAGCGAATTCACACATCAATTGGAACATCTAATCAATGATTGCTCACACAAGCAAGAATTACCGACACACATCGATCCATAAATTCAATCAACATGCGTTCCAATGAATTATTACTACCTGCATAGGCAGTTTTACTCGACACACGCCGGTCCTCTATCCACCGACACACACCGGGGATAGGTGACGTCCACCGACACACACCGGGGACGGTAATACCCACCGACACACACCGGGGATAGGTAATATCCACCGACACATGCCCGGACGGGTTCTCTTAACCAGCACATGATCATTCAATTTCGGCCAATGACATTGTGCTTTGCACTCACATGCCTAAATTAAGATAATGATCTTGGCATGTTTTCTTCTTATTAAAAACATCCAGTGAAAATATCGTATGTGGGTACACGGTCAGATTGAACCCAAAAATTTGATATCTTCATTTTTAAAATCCCATTGTTTTATATAGCATATAAAACCATTTTCGGTGTTAAAACTCGACACCCGAGATTTTTTGAATAAATATTAGAAATTCACAAATTTTGGAATAAATGACCAAAATTTCAATCAGCACTCAATTTGCGTAAATTAACACTCAATTGCAGAAATTAATCACGCCATTGCAATCAGCACGAAATTCCGATCACCGGCTATCCCGATCTAATTTTTGAACAATAATTAATAATTAAATAATTACCTTTAAATTTTAAAAATACTAACCTAGGCTAGAAAAGCCTAATTAATTACCGAAACAGGCCCGGAAAATTCCTGAACTAATCTAGATAAATAAAACAACTTATCTAGTCTCTAATTATGCTACTCTAACCACCTAACATACATAATTAACAAATTAAATCACTAATCTAATCTAACTAACCACCTAATCCCTAATTGACTAAAACTAAACACCCCTTAAACGTCATTAGCCTACTAAGTAGAGTTTAGTGCCTAAACTGACCGGTTTAACGCGAAAATCGGTTCATCGTGATGGCGGCTGAAACTCAAGCTTACGGTGGCGCCAACGGGGGCTCGGAGGGGCCCAAAAACTACCCAAGGAAGCTCACGGATGAGCTGGTCGAGCTGCTCTGGTTCTGGATTTGGGTTGACACGCGGTTAAGTGGAGTTGGCTGCGCGAGAAGAGGACCAGCGAAGGAGAGAGAACTCGCTGGTGTTGACCCGTGTGCTGGCGTCGAAGAAGCTGAGGGAGACAAACCTTGGTGGAAGTTGCTTCGGTGGACGCTGGTCGAGTAAAGAAAAGGAAAGGGCTGCTGGCTTCAACATGGAGGAGGATCGGTGGAGTGGAGTTAACGCTGGTGGGGAGGCTTCGCTGGTTGACCAAGGGGGACAAAAGATGGTGGGGCATGGAGCAGGGAAATGGTAAAGATGGGAGACGGACGTGTGGTGTGAGGCGGTGATAGCTTGGAGGAGGCAGCTGGCGGCTTGGCAGCAAAGAAGAATCGAGGGAGATGGGACCGTGGGGTTGACTCGGCAGCTGCAAGGAAGACATGTGGACTGGCATGAGCAAAAATGGAGGGATTCGGCTACTTGATGGATAGAGAAAAGTGAAGGAAAATGAAAAGGAAATAGGAGCAGAGCTGGACACGGTGATGCAGGGGCTTCGCACGAAGAAGAAGAGGGCAAGTCGGTTGGTGGCTTGGCTTGCGAGAGAAGCCGTGGATGGGGGGGCAAAAAGTCAATGCGATTATCTCATATTCATCATGAAATGGTCCCCACAAGTCCATATAATTCTCCCCTTGTCCCCCATAATTAAATCTTGCAAATTAATCCACAAAAATTCCATTTTGGTGCCAAATGTTGCAACCCCCATCCTAGCTCCGAATTTCACAAATTGGACTTCCATTTCAATCCAATTTGGTCCCCCAAAATCTCCATGCTAATATACTTGGTCCCCACTTAATTTCCTACATGTAGATTCCCCCAAATAATCAACTTTGGATAGCAAAATCGGCCATTTCCCTCACCCATCCGAATTCTATTTCCTTTTTTCGAAATGTCCGAAATTCAGTTTCTTAACAAATCTCTCCAATTTGATGGCCCAATTTTGCTGCGGAGGAAGCCTACATAATTTTCACAAGTTCCCATCACCAAATAGCTCGGTTTGGAAGCCAAAAATCCCTTCAATTTGGCCCATCCGAATTTCTATTCTTTTCCGAATTGTCCGAATTGATTTTCCGTAAAAATCCCGAACTCGACGGAATTTCTCCAAAAGACAAGACGACGTCCTATAAATGAACCGTGACATGCTCGAACGTCCGATTCCCGAAACCGAATTCAATTTCATGATTAAAATTGATCGAAAGCGATTTTAGTTCAATCCGAACTACTCGGTAGCTTTCAGGATTTTACCGCAGTTATATCCTTTAACGGCTTCACCCATTAAATTGGTTAACTCGTGAGTGATCAGCTCAGAGAAAAAGGACCATAGGCATGCCGATGAAAAGCCCATTTCGTTTTATCAAGATGGGTCGAAAATTCAGGATATCACACCCGTGGTTCTTGAAAACCTTCGAAACCACGAAATGAAAACCAAATCAAACTAAGTACAAGCTTAGATAAAGCAAGGACAACACTACCAACAGAGAGGCCGGAAAGATTACAGCAGTTCAATCCATCCGCAACCCTCTCAACCTCAAGCCGTCTTCCTGTAAATGGCCATTGAACTATATCTGATGCCCAAAAGCATACTAAGATCGGCATAAGTTGCAATGCAAAGAACTAACTCATCAAGGGCAATTCAACAAATTCAACACACATGTAAAGAACTTAGGCATAAATGCGCTCGAAACAACCCCATGATCTGCCTCAACCAGCGCATGAACGAGAAAACATCCATTCCCATTGACGAGATTGATCGGAAAAACGAAATGACGACGAACTTGTACGTATTTGATCGAATCGAAGGTCCACAGCTGCACGATCCTCTTCTTGTACATGAGAATCACGTCCCTGATGTCCCTCGGCGACAAATCGCGGAGGTGCAACGAATGGTCTGGGGTCTCGATCACCACGTCGTGAAACCCGACCGCACGCAACACATCGGCGTCGCCACTACAGCCGTTGCCGCCGAAATCGACATCTTTGAGGTTCCTGTCGAGCGCGGGGTAGAGGTTCTCGATCATGTGGCATCCTAAAAATCTCATAACGATCCCTAGATACACTACGGCCCATGACTAAGTGATGGAAGCACCATCAGGCTATATTATGGTCATTAGACCAATGGATTACAATTAAACAAGACCGAGCATTGAATGGACTAATGCTTGGTTGTAAATGTATCATATGCTCATGTGAGACCGAGGTTGTACTATAAGATGGGCTGATAATAAATTTTGGCCGTGAACCCTATGGATTGAATTATCCTTGTGTATTGTTGTAATATTTATGGCCATACGAATATTGGTGATTATGTAATTATAAGTGGGGATTAAAGTGAAATATTAGGAGTAGATGTGGGCTGATTTCTTAAGGCCTAAAATTGCCCAAACCGGCCCACGTTTCCTCTTGGATCGGTCGACCAAGGCCCAGCCGAGTGAGGCCCTTTCAATTGCATGGAATTTGACAAGTGGCAGAGGGACTACATGAGGTGTCGCCACCCCTTGCTTCATCGGAGATCCTCCATGCAAAACCTCATGATTACTAGCTAATCACGAGAGTAAAAGAAAAAGAGGAGGGGGCGGAATGGACGAGGGAGTGATTGAGAGAAAGGGTAACCGAGAGAAGGAGAGAGAATCCGAGAGAAAGAGAGAGCTTGTGAGGGTGCATTGGCGAGGGAAAGAAGGAGACCAGCCCCGCCGTGCGTGCACCTACTGCTGCTGTCGACGCCGCCTAGCTTCGCCGTTGATCAAGCCGCGCCCGAAGTCCTTAAGTCGCTGTTTTGCTTGCTGTGGTTGCGTTGGAGTTAAGGCAAGTGAAGTCCATTGATCTACATTATGCTTGCTGTGGTTGTGTGTGAAGTGTAATAGATTTTAGAGATGCTTGAACTTGATGTTGGATGTTGGAATTCGAAAGAACAGGAGTAGTTCTTTAGGACTAGCAAACTGTTTCATGGAAAAACAGCTTGACCATTGGCGACTCCGTGAATTCTATGCAATTATCTAGTGGAAATTTGACTTTGTGTCTTGATGAAAGTTGTAGACGACATCTTGAGGAGTAACATAATAAAATTTTAGAAGAAATGGACAAGTATTGATCGGTGAAATGATTTTTTTTGGAAGTGTTAGATCTGGAAACTGTTACCGAGGGTTAGGGAGAGTTATAGTGATTATAGCTGTTGATCTATCATGAATCTGACTTCGAGTTCTTCATGAAACTTTTACCTCTAGGTTTTATCTATAACATTTCAAATTTCAGAATTTTCTGAGTTCATTTAGGGGTTATACCAAATTTTTTATTAAAACTGTGCGATAGTGATGTCTGAAGTTTTATGGCTGTGATGCACGGACCATTGCCATTTATACGAAATTTTCTTAACTTGGTGTTCTTCATAAAATTTCTTCCCCTAGGCCTTGTTTATAACATGTTAAATTCTTGGAATCTATTAAGATCGTATACTAATTTTTCCATAATTTCAATTAGTGGAGTGCATTCTGTTTTGGTTCGAAAACTGTTTTATTTCAGGAACAATTGAATTGCTCTATGAGTTGTGATGCCTTGGATCGTCATTTATACAATGGATGCGGTGACATTTAGCATATCATATGACATCAAATGTTATTTTCAAAGTGAGACATATATGTATATATATTGTGATGTTGATGATACCATCGGACGGCTGAGATGATGATGCCCCGGGAGTGTCGGGATGCCCATAGGGTCGAGTGAGTCGACACCGATTGGATGCCCGGAGGTGTGTGTCGGATGTCCTCGGGAGTTTCGAGATGCCCGGAGGTGTGTGCCGGAAGTCTCGCATGCCAGGTTGGGTGCGAGAGCCCAGAGGGATGCAAACACTGTTCCCCAGGAAAATGAGATTCTTTCAAATATTAAAATGAGAAATCAATCATGTACATGTGTGTGCATATGGCATGGTACATAAATTGTCTATAAATCTTGAGTTGGTATTGAAAATGTGGTTATTAAGGCATGGGATGAACCTTATGGATTTATATGCATGGTTGCATAGATGGTATGTGCATTTCACTCAAAATCTTGCTTGTCTTGCTTGTCGCATTGTGTAGTTTGATGGATCTTTTACTGCTGAGTGGTTGTACTCACCCTTTTTGGGGACTAACATTTCAGACTAGGAGTTATGTCTCTGTCGCCACTCACCCCCGGTACTTTCTATGGCATACCGACCGACCGACGTCGAGGTTGAGTGTACGGAGCATCATCATTCCGAGATACGGGGGCTAGTTTTTGTTCGTGTGTGGGTTTTGGTTTTGTACGACGTTGGATCACCCGCCGGCCCTGTCATTCAGGAGTTCTTGTCCGTGCATGTCCGCCACGACGGGGTTATGCTGGGGATGCTGCCGCTACCGCCGCCGGCTGACGGACTAGGTTGGGTGTGACTGAGTGTGATGGAGGGAGGATGAAGCTTCTTTTTGGACTGCCGACACTAAATGATGGACCGATGTACATGATTAACGTAGAGTCGGGTACTTTTGGTTATAGCCAAGCTTAGAAAAGCCTTGGCCTTTTGATGTATCGACTCATGATATTCATCAAAGTTATGTAAATAAAAGTGTTTGGCTCTAACTTATATAAGATGTGTAGTGGGTGTGCATTGCATTATTCTGTTGGAGTATGGGATAGGGAGATTTGAATATGCTTCCGCTATATGAACTACACTGGGACCGATTTTAAATGATATAAACCCTCAGGACTTATGGACCCATTACAATTCTATGGTATCAGAGTGAAATATTATAAGGTCAAATGAAAGGTAAGCTAACTGTGGCAACCGTAACGGATCGGGGGCCGTTTCGGGGGTGCTGCAGATAACCCAGATCTTCCTGTCGAAGCTTGGGTCGGGCGGGACCCGAAAGATCTGTGGGGCGCACATGTGCTTGTTGCCGAAGCAGAAGGGGCACCGCCCGCGATGGTCGAAGGCAGTGGCCGAGGCTTGGGACTTGAAATCGGAGGGCCGTTTGGCCCTCACCAGTGAGAAATCACCCACCGCCCCATGATCGCGTCCTTCCTCAGTTGCGGGAGTCGACTTTACGAAGCCATCATTGGTAACTTTTCGCCGGTCGCGACGTTTGGCCTGAACTGAACAACTTAAGAAACTTTTTTTGTAATTTTATTATTTATCATGATATGATAGATAAGAGCATGTTAGGTAAAATTTGTTTTTGTTCCCCGGAACAACTATTTCTATTTTTTTTTTTGTTTTAGAGAATGGGAAAAGAATAGAAATGTGTATGGTAATATTTTTGTTCCCAGGAACAATAAACCTATTTTTTTCCCGGAAATAGATTTGGAAGAGAAATAAAAAATAGAAAAAAATACCTTCTTATTCCCAAGAACAATTTTTTCTTTTCTCTTATTTTTTCTTCTCTTTCCTTTCATTCTTTTTCCTTTTGGCCGGTCGCCGACCTCGGCCATGGCCGACAACATCGCCAGATTGTCGCCGGCCCCTGACGGCTTTGAGCCATGGCGAGGCTCAGTCTTGTCGAGCCACCACCAAGTCGGTGTCGCCCAGCGGTGGCCTGACGAGGCCGAGCCTCACCGGTGGTTGGGCGAGCTCTAGCTCGCCTAGCTAAGGTGAGGGCAAGCCTCGCAGTGGCCAAGCGAGTTTCCAACGAGCTCACTGGCCCTCGCCTTGACTTGGTGAGGCTATGATGAGCGCGTCGGACCATGCCCAATTGGTTGCCGGCTGCCGGCGACCGGCCACAAAGAAGGAAGAAGGATAGAAAAGAAAAAAAGAAAGAAGAAAAAAGGAAAAATATAATAAAAATACTAAAAATTAAAAGAAACAACAAAATTAGATAATTCTACCAAATGCATTTTTTTTCCGGGAATAGAAATTTTGTGTAGTTACCAAGCGCGTCCTTATACTAAGAAATTGTTCTTGGGAATAGAAACAAAAAAAAAACCATTTCTAATAAAAAAATTATTCTCAGGAACAAAATTGTTACCAAACATGCCCTAATTGCGCGGATGACGAAAATAAGAATTCCAACCACTGGATAAAACATATTAAAAAAAGTGAAACCTTGCATTTTTTTTAAAGTACCATTTGCATATTAAGATTAACTAATCTAGTGTTTGACTATTTCATTGTCACGCAAGAAATTTTCAACTGGCAATGGCGAGGAGTGTTGCCGAGGATCGTTGACTGTCTTGGACATTTGACTCCGGCAGAAAAAAGGGGTCGGGTTTTGGCAATAAAGTATTCAGCACGGTTCGAGGTTATTTTGGCCCATGGTTTTCTCAACATAGAATTTGAACCTGGTTTGATTTATTCAATCCTCATGTATGCTTGTTAAGTATGGCGGAAGCGTATCCAACATCTCCCTTACCCATTTTCAAAAACGATGCACACCAACTAAACATTTTTATATGTAAAAGTCGGACACTTTTATTTACATAAATTAGATGGACAATCGATTGTCGGTACATCAAGATGCCGTAGCTTTCTATACACGGCCATACTTCAAAAGATGCCAACATTTCTAACAACTATAAACACAGAGTCCATCAGTTAGTGTCGACGCCCAAAAATTTTCTTCCTCTGCTGCTCCTGTCTCATGATCACATCCAGCCACCTAGTCCATTTGCTAGTGCCGGTGGTAGTAGCCCCAATATGCGTCCATCCCGGCGGACGAACACAGCTACAAACTCCTGGAGCACAGGGCCAGTGGGAAGACCGACATCAAACATCATAATCACCCTCACCCGTACAAATATTAGTCCTCGAATCTCAGGGTCCTAGTACTCTGACCGCTCCCACTGCAAGTCGATCGGGAATCCATAGTATGTGCCAGGAGGTATGGGTAGTAGAGGCATCTTATCTAGTTTGAAATGTTAGTCCCCAAAAAGGGGTGAGTACAACCACCCAGCAGTAAAAGATCTACTAAACTTTATCGTGCAGAACCGTCACTATCTAATTTCATGCAAGATAGACAAAACATATAATCAAAGGAATGAGTATGCGTCAAATCAATAAAACTTTTCAAAGTAATAACAAATGCAGTTTCAACACCAAAGCACATTGTTTCAATCATACAGGCCCTGATTATAAGACCAAACTGTTATGACACGTCCCATACTGTGCCACACATTTTTGTCCTATAATCGGGCATCACTTAGTAGAACCATCAGTTTTAATATTCAAAATATTTTTCTTCGAGAGGACCAGTGTTTGCGTCCCTTCAGGCATTCGAACCCAACCTGGCATCGCAAAAGCCTCTAGTTTTCAATCACCGAGCATCCAGAGCGTGTTATGTCACACCTCTTAGGCATCTTGCACCTCACCTAGCATCACGAGGAATCTTCGGCGCTCGCCATGTAAATGGTTACCCCTACCCTTTGGAATACAATCCGGGCATCCCGACATTCCTGAGGTACCTCTGAGGCTCTGCGGACCCCAGGCATCCAAAGGTATCGACCCCTACGATCCTTATGGGTATCCCGACTCCCGGGGCATTGTTGACCTGAGGGTCTAACGGCAGCAACATCATCTCACATTATTTCAATATCAAAAACATTTTCAATGCAATGACATCGGAAGTCCTATGAGTTTTCATCGAAATCTCAGTGTTGAATAATATGCTGAATGCCAAAACCATCATATTAGATAATAAACCAAGATTCATTCACCTTTGGGATAAATTGAAGCAAATTCGGAACAAAGACAACCAAAAATAAGAATGCACAGTTTTAGTAATAATTTTGGAATAACCCATGAACGAACTCAGAAAATTCTAAATTTTTGGTATGTTATAAATAAGGTCTAAAGGAAAGAATTTCATGCAAAACACTAAGCCAAATTATCCATTTATAGAGAGCAATAAATCACACAACTCAACCCCAAATTTCTTTCATCAACAGAATTTACACTCCAGCAGAAAAGCACCTCACATTAAAAGAAGTTTATGCTAACTATATTGATTTCGAAAAATCTGACGAAAACATATGTCCTAGTTTAAACAATTCCTTACAACTTTCATGAAGAAGTCGGGACCAAATTCGTACTAGAACTCTCCATAGAAAATTTACAAAGTTACTGAACTACACACGAATTGTTCTGGGTAGTGCGGATTCTGTAGAATCCCACACCCACACCACGGCTATCTCACTTCCAAAAGTCCACCAAAAATTGGTCTTTCGATTATAGTTGAACAGAATAAAAAAAAAAACATAGAGAAAACCAAAGCATTTCCTCAATTCCTTAGTTCCAATCTACTTCAATCACCCAATAACTCAGCATTCGACATCCAAGCCCAAACATTTCCAAATCTAACTACACTACATCAGACAATAACAGCATTGCATTACATAGGCAAGTAGACTTTCACTTGCCTTAAATTCGACGGTGTCGACGACGAAAATTGGGAAGCTCGCGGTCACAAACACGGCTTGGCAACCGAAATTGTGAGCGGTGTCGGCGTCGGCAGTGCGCGCACACGGCAGAGGGCGACCTCCTTCCTTTCCCCTCGCCATTCACTCTCTTGCTCGTTCTCTCTTTCGCTCACTCGCCCGCTCGGTATCTCACTCTCTCACTCACTCGCTCGGTTAGCTTCTCACTCACTCATGTTCACGAGCACTTTTGCTCCTTCAAATTATTGATTAATCTAATTAATGCATGCACGTTTTCTCCGGTGGCCGTTTGGTCAAGAGATGGCTGGGGAGAGGCGTGTCTTCAGCAAGTGAATTCTTGAATTTCGCTGGCAGCCCACACCGAAGCGACGTGACGATCGTTTGCCTTGTTTCGGTCAACACTTCTTCCTCATGGTTGACTTAAGTGTCGACCAAATGGGGAAGAACTTGGGGCAGCTTTTGACGTGGACAATCTTTCCTCTCCAAGCGGGCATGCATGTTCCTCATGCAAGGCCGAAATCCCTTCCTTCGTGTCACTAAATAATCAGCACATTAAAGTCCAAATCTCCCTCTTATTTCATAACAGTTAGGTGGTATAGTTGTGTAGGGTCATCAAAGAAAATGTACACGGGTCAGCGGGGTCAAATGTGGTGCTGACGATGACGATGATACGACGGGGTCCAATATTGGTGCCGATGATGAAATCCGATAACAATTTTGTCAGTCCGCGACGTATCGTTATTTTTCCGAGGTCGGCAAAATTTTACGAATGCCACACTAATCCCTAATTAACTTAAACTAAACACCCCTTAAACGTCATTATCCTACTAAGTAGAGTTTAGTGCCTAAACTCACCGGTTTAATGCTAAAATCGGTTCACCGCGATGGCAGCGCGATGGCGGCTGAAACTCAAGCTTGCGGCGGTGCCAACGAGGGCTCGGAGGGGCCTAAAAACTATCCAAGGAAGCTCACGGATGAGCTGGTCGAGTTGCTCCGATTCTGGATTTGGGCTAACACGTGGTTGAATGGAGCTGGCCACACGAGAAGAGGACTAGCGAAGGAGAGAGAACTCGCTAGTGTTGACCCGTATGCTGGCGTCGAAGAAGCTGAGGGAGACAAACCTTGGTGGAGGTTGCTTCGGTGGACGTTGGCCGAGTAAAGAAAAGGAAAGGGCTGCTGGCTTCAACGTGGAGGAGGATCGGTGGAGTGGAGTCAACGCTGGTGGGGAGGCTTTACTGGTTGACCAAGGGGGACAAAAGATGGTGGGGCGTGGAGCAGGTAAACGGTAAAGATGGGAGACGGACGTGTGATGTGAGGTGGTGACAGCTTGGAGGAGGCAGCTGGCGGCTTGGTAGCAAAGAAGAATCGAGGGCGATGGGGCGGTGGGGTTGACTCGGTAGCTGCAAGGAACACGTGTAGACTGGCATGAGGAAAAATGGAGGGATTCGGCTGCTTGATGGACAGAGAAACGTGAAGGAAAATGAAAAGGAAACAAGAGCAGAGCTGGACACGGTGATGCTGGGGCTTCGCACGAAGAAGAAGAGGGCAAGTCGGTCGGTGGCTTGGCTTGCGAGAGAAGCTGTGGATGAGGGGGGCAAAAAGTCAATGTGATTATCTCATATTCATCATGAAATGGTCCCCACAAGTCCACATAAATATCCCCTTGTCCCCCACAATTAAATCTTGTAAATTAATCCACGAAACTTCCATTTTGGTGCCAAATGTTGCAACCCCCATCCTAGCTCCGAATTTCACAAATTGGACTTCCATTTCAATCAAATTTGGTCCCCAAAATCTCCATGCTAATATACTTGGTCCCCACTTAATTTCCTACATGTAAATTCCCCCAAATAATCAACTTTGGATAGCAAAATCGGCCATTTCCCTCACCCATCCGAATTCTACTTCCTTTTCCGAAATGTCCGAAATTTAGTTTCTTAACAAATCTCTCCAATTTGATGGCCCAATTTTGCTGCGGAGGAAGCCTACATAATTTCCACATGTTCCCATCACCAAATAGCTCGGTTTGGAAGCCAAAAATCCCTTCAATTTGGCCCATTTGAATTTCCGTTCTTTTCCGAATCGTCCGAATTGATTTTCCGTAAAAATCCCGAACTCGATGGAATTTCTCCGAAAGACAAGACGGCGTCCTATCAATGAACTGTGACATGCTCGAACGTCCGATTCCTAAAAGCGAATTCAATTTCGTGGTTAAAATCGACCGAACGCAATTTTAGTCCAATCCGACCTACTGGGTAGCTTTTAGGGATTTTACCACAGTTATATCCCTTAACGGCTTCACCCAATAAATTGGTTAACTCGTGAGTGATCAGCTCAGAGAAAAAGGACCATAGGCGTGCTGACGAAAAGCCCATTTCCTTTTATCGGGAGGGGTCAAAAATTCAGGATGTCACACCCGTGGTTAGTGAAACCCTTCGAAACCATGAAATAAAAACCAAATCAAACTATGTACAAGCTTAGATAAATCAAGGACAACACTCCCAACAGAGAGGCGGGAAAGATTACAGCAGTTCAGTCCATCCACAACCCTCTCAACCTCAAGCCGTCTTCCTGTAAATGGCCATTCAATTATATCCGATGCCCAAAAGCATACTAAGATCGGCATAAGTTGCAATGCAAAGAACTAACTCATCAAGGGCAATTCAACAAATTCAACACGCCCGTAAAGAACTTAGGCATAAATGCGCTCGAAACAACCCCATTATCTGCCTCAACCAGCGCATGAACGAGAAAACATCCATTCCCATTGACGAGATTGATCGGAAAAACGAAATGATGACGAACTTGTACGTATTTGATCGAATCGAAGGTCCATAGCTGCTCAATCCTCTTCTTGTATGCGAGAATCACATCCCTGACCTCCCTCGGCGACAAATCGCGGAGGTGCACCGAATGGTCGGGGGTCTCGATCACCACGTCGTGAAACCTGACCCCACGCAACACATCGGCATCGCCGCAGCAGCCGCCACCGCCGCCGAAGTCGAAGTCGGCATCTTTGAGGTTCCTATCGAGCGCGTGGTAGAGGTTCTCGATGACCCGGATCTTCCTATCGGAGCTTGGGTCGGGCGGGACCCCGAAGATATGTGGGGCGCACATGTGCTTGTTGCCGGAGCAGAATGGGCACTACTTGCGATGGTCGGAGGCAGTGGCCGAGGCTTTGGACTTGAAATCGAAGGGCCGTTTGGCCCTCGCCTGTGAGAAAATCACCCACCGCTTTGTGATCCCGTCCTTCCTCAGTTGCGAGAGTCGATTTTGCGAAGCCATCATCGGTAGCTTTTCGCCAGTCGCGACGTTTGGCCTGAACTGAACAACTTGTCTTAAGAACAAACTTTTTTTGTAATTTTATTATTTATCATGATATGATAGATAAGAGCCAGTTAGGTAAAAGTTGTTTTTGTTCCCGGGAATAATAAACCTATTTTTTTTCCCGGAAGTAGATTTGGAAGAGAAATAAAAAGTAGAAAAAAATACCTTCTTATTCCCAGGAACAACTTTTTCTTTTCTCTTATTTTTTCTTCTCTTTCCTTTCCTTCTTTTTCCTTTTGGCCGGTCGCCGATCTCGGCCATGGCCGACAACCTCACCGGATCGTCGCCGCCCCACGATGACTCCGAGCCATGGCGAGGCTCGGTCTCATCGAGCCACTATCAAGTCGGTGTCGCCCAGTGGTGGCTCGACGAGGCCGAGCCTCGTCGGTGGCTGGGGGAGCTCGGCCTTGCCAAATATAGGGGAGCTCCAGCTCACCCAGCTAAGGTGAGGCCAAGCCTCGCGATGGCCAGGCGAGCTTCCAGGGAGCTCACTGGCCCTCGCCTTGACTTGGCGAGGCTCCGATGAGCGCGTCAGACCATGCCCAATTGGTTGCCGGCCATCGGCGACCGGCCACAAAGGAGGAAGAAGGAGAGAAAAGAAAAAAGAAAGAAGAAAAAAAGGAAAAATATAATAAAAATACTAAAAAATTAAAAGAAACAACAAAATTATATAATTCTACCAAACACATTTTTTTCCAGGAATATAAATTTTGTGCAGTTATCAAGCGCGTCCTTATACTCATAAATTGTTCTCGGGAATAGAAACAAAAAAAAAACCATTTCTGATAAAAAATTATTCTCGGGAACAGAATTGTTACCAAACGTACCCTAATTGCGCGGATGAGGAAAATAACAATTCCAACTACTGGATAAAACATATTAAAAAAAGTGAAACCTGGCATTTTTTTTTAAAGTACCATTTGCAAATTAAGATTAACTAATCCAGTGTTTGACTATTTCATTGTCACGCAAAAAAATTTCAACTGGCAATGGCGAGGAGTGTTGCCGAGGATCGTTGACTGTCTTGGACATTTGACTCCGGCGGAAAAAAAGGGGTCGGGTTTCGGTAAAAAAGTATTCAGCGCGGTTCGAGGTTATTTTGGCCCATAGTTTTCTCAACATAGAATGTGAGCCTGGTTTGATTTATTCAATCCTCATGTATGCATGTTAAGTATTGGGCCAAAAAAAAGAACCGGCCCGATCAGAACCGAGGAGGAAATTTTGGGTCCTTTCGATTCGAACTTGGATGAGTAGGTTCTTATATAATGTTAAGAAATGAGTAACGATGGAGCTTTAAAACCAGGGGGTACTCGTGGATCCTTGGTCGTTAAGGGTTTCTCACCACAAAGGACGAATTTTAGAGCTCCACCGAGGGCTGCCCCGATTGTCCAATGTATATATCGTTGGCGGCAAGTGTGTTCCTCATTTAAAGTTATTTTAAGGTGCTATAAATCTTTTTTATTCTGAAAAGAAGGGAATACCTTGTCATTATTCAGCGTCATACATCCACATAGGACTCTGAAGAAATAGTTTAAGGTCATACTATGGACCATAATGGTAGCTGAAGAATATCTTCAAAAATTAAAAGGGAACATTGGTGCGAGGATGATGTTTATAAACCAACAAGGTAATCTTTATTCATAAGATGGAACATCACTTGACAATGGGAAATAAAAGTCGAGAATCCCAAAGAAAAGTCCATCCCAATTTGATCACTCACTCGAGCTTCTTCGCTATTACTTTGGGTTTTCACATTTTCCTTTTCTTGTGATGACAACACAAGCCCCAAACACACAAAGGTCTCAATCGAAAAATTCTTTATCATAAAATGAGTGATTTATATGGACTCAATCAAACAAAAAAAAAAAAAAAAAAAAAAAAAAAAAGAAAAGAGACATGATCATGGGTCTAGTTAAAGAGAAGAAAGATAAGATGGGCAAAGTCTAGGTTATATTGAATTTTCAAAGGTGGCAACATGCCCGATCACGTTCGGTTACAAAATGGATGCTAGGTTATACACAATATCACAAGGGACTGAATCTCAAAACAATCATCCTAAGAGAGAAAGAGTCTCTCACCAATGGAGCTAGAGCTATTGCTGCCGTGACAAGATTGAGCAGTGACGAGATTGAGCAGGTGGTGGATCGTTATGTTGATGTAGCACTCGCACATCGACCTCCTCTACTTCTACTCCAAGGTCCATGGAGTTGAGGATGTAATATGGGCCCGATTTTGATTTAGATTTAGATTTGGATTTAGAAGGAGATTGAGAAGAAGCTCCCAGCCGTGGGGGTATATGTAATATTTTCTGCGTCTATATTCCTTACTTCATTAACTTTAATTGACCAATTAAGATGTCGTACACACACAACAAAACACATGTGGTACTTATTCTTGGACATGATGATCAAGTATATACATGATATATCCCATAATTGAAAATCGAAATGTAAATTGTGAATCAAAATCCCTAATTAAAAGGGAACATTGGTGCAAGGATGATGTTTATAAAACAACAATCTAGTCTTTATTTATAATGTGGAACATCACTTGACAAGGGAAATAAAAGTTGAGAATCCCAGTGAAAAGCTGTCCCATCTTCATCACTCACTCCAGCTCCTTTGCTATTTCTTTGGGTTTTTACCTTTTCCTTTTCCTGAAATGACAACACGAGCACCAAACACCCATAAGGTCTCAATCGAAAAATCATTTATCATGTCAAAGTTAATGCTGCCAAGGAAGAATTCAGGTCGACCAACATGGTTAGGTGGCTAAGAGTTGTACCATGCCACCACGAATCAACTCTAGGAAAGATTTTTTTTTTTCGCAACGGTAAGAGAGACCCTTACTAAGAGAGAACGATGAGTGGAAGCGGGCATGTCCCTAACTGGGTTGAGTGTCTTTATCGTAAAGTTGACGGTGCGCATCCTCACTCATATTCTCTGTTGAATTGGTCTGAGGATTGTAGGCATACGGCTGTGTTTTGCCTTTGGATTTGGAAGAAGAAGAAAGAGAAGAAGCAGCCTGAAGATCTCTGATGGTCACTTCCTCCCACTTCTCCTTGTCCGCCATCTTTCTTTTTATTCTTCTTTAATTGTAATTCACCAATTGGGATGTCTATATATACACACACGCATCATGTTTATTTCTAAGCTTGACAATCGAGTATATATACGATTCATCCCATAATTGGAAATTAAAATCCCAAATTTATGGATAGCAAATTGGAAATGAAATCATAAGATACTCTGAAATCTAAATTTGGATTTAGAAGGAGATTGAGAAGAAGCTCCTAGTCATGGGGATATATGTAATATTTTCTACGTCTATATTCCTTACTTCATTAACTTTAATTGACCAACTAAGACGTTGTACACACACAACACAACATGTGATACTTATTCTTGGACATGATGATCAAGTATATACATGATATATCTATGCCACCCCTCGAAATGGCCCTCGATTCGTTAGGGTCGCCACAGTTCACTTACCTTTCACTTGACCTGATAATATTTCACTCTGATACCATAGAATTATAATGGGTCCATAGGTCCTGGGGGTTTATAATTTAGATCGGTCCTAGCGCAGTTCATATAACGGAAGCATATTAAAAGTCTCCCTATCCCATACTCAACAAAATAATGCAATGCACACCAACAACACATTTTATATGAGTTAGAGCCGAACACTTTTATTTACATATCTTGATGGACATCATGAGTCGGTACATCAAAAGGCCAAGGCATTTCTAAGCTTGGCTATATCAAAAGTACCTGACTCTATAGCAGTCAGGTATAGCGGTCCATTATTTAGTATTGGTGGTCCAAAAAGCGTCATCTGCTGTCTCAACCCACAATCAAATCCAATCCGGTCTGTCGGCCGGTGGTGGCGACAGCAATCTCAGCAAGCGGCCATCTAGTCGGATGAGAACCGAAATGAACTCCTGATGAACTGGGCCGGCAGAATGGCCTATATCAAAGGTCAGCAAAATCCTCATACGTTCGAACACCAATTCATGCACTCCAAGATGATGGTACTCTGAACTGTAGGTCAACCAGGAGCCCATAAAACATACCAGGAGTCAGAGGCAGCAGAGACATTTTCTTTCTAGTCTAAAATGTTAGTCCCCAAACGGGGTGAGTACAACCACTCAGTAGTAAAAGATCCATCAAACTACATAATACAACAAGCAAGACAACCAAGATTCCATATGAAATGCACATATCATCTATGCAATCATGCATATATCTCCATAAGATCCATTCAACGCCTTAATGACCATATTTTCAATGCCCAATAGTACCAACTCAAATTCATAGACAATTTATGCACCATGCCATATGCACACACATGTACATGATTGATTTCTCATTTAATATTCGAAAGAATCTCATTTTCCCGAGGACCAGTGTTTGCATCCCTCCGGGCTCTCGCACCCAACCTGGCATCGCGAGACTTCCGGCACACACCTCTGGGCATCCGACACACACCTCCGGGCATCTCGCACCCCAACTGGCATCACGAGGCCTCCGACACACACCTCCAGGCATCTCGAAACTCCCAAGGACATCCGGCACACACCTCCGGGCATCCAATCGGCGTCGACTCACTCGACCCTATGGGCATCCCGACACTCCCGAGGCATCGTCGTCTCGGCCATATGACGATATCATCAACATCACAATCTATATACATATATGTCTCGCTTTGAAATAATATTTGATGTCATATGATATGTTAAATGTCACCGCATCCATTGTATAAATGACGATCCAAGGCATCACAACTCCTAGAGCAATTCAATTGTTCTTGAAATAAAACAGTTTTCGAACCAAAACAGAATGCACTCCACTAATTGAAATTCTAGAAAAATTAGTATACGATCTTAATAAATTCTAAGAATTTAACATGTTGTAAACAAGGTCTAGGGGAAGAAGTTTTATGAAGAACACCAAGTTAAGAAAATTTCTTATAAATCGCAATGGTCCGTGCATCACAGCCATAAAACTTCAAACATCACTATTGCACAGTTTTAATAAAAAATTCGGTATAAACCCTAAATGAACTCAGAAAATTCTGAAATTTTTATATGTTATAGATAAAACCTAGAGGTAAAATTTTCATGCAGAACTCGAAGTCCGATTCATTATATATCAAGAGCTATAATCACTATAACTCTCCCTAACCCTCTGTAACAGTTTCCAGGTTTAACACTTTCAAAGAAAAATCGTTTCACCGAACAATACTTGTCTGTTTCTTCTCAAATTTTAGTATGTTACTCTTCAAGATGTCATCTACAACTTTCATCAAGGACACGAAGTCAAATTTCAACTAGATAATTTCATAAAATTCACGGAGTTGCAAAAGGTCAAGCTGTTTTTCCATGGAACAGTTTGCTAGTCCTAAAGAAGTACTTCTATCCTTTCGAAATTCCAACATCCAGCATCAAAATTCAAGCATCTCCAAAATCCATTACACTTCACACACAACCACAGCAAGCATAATGTAGATCAATGGACTTCACTTGCCTTAAGTCCGACGCAACCACAGCAAGCAAAACAGTAACTAGCGGACTTCGGGTGCAGCTCAATCGACGGCGAAGCTAGGCGGTGTCGACGGTGGCAGCAGGCGTGCTCACGGCGGGGCTGGTCTCCTTCTTTCCCTCGCCGATGCACCCTCACAACTCTCTCTTTCTCTCGGACTTTCTCTCTCTTTCTCTCGATTACTCTCTCTCCCTCGATTACTTCCTCGTTCATTCCACCCCTTTCTTTTCCTTTTAATTTCTTAATTAGCTAGTAATCATGAGGTTTTGCATGGGAAACCTCCGGTGAAGCAAGGGGCGGCGACACCTCATGCAGTCCCTCTTGCCACTTGTCAATTTTCTTGCATGGAGGTGGCCTCATTAGGCCAAGCCTTGGTCGACTGGATGAAGGGGAAATGTGGGCCGGTTTGGGCGGTTTTGGGCCTTAAGTAGTCAGCCCACATTTGCTCCTAATTTTTCCACTTTAATCCCTGCTTATAATTACATAATCACAAATATTCGCATGGCCATAAATATTACAGCAATACACAAGGATAGTTCAATTCGTAGGGTACATGGCCAAGTATAGAAAATTTCTTATCAATCCATATTATAGTACAACCTCGGTCTCACATGAGCATATGATGCATTTCCAACAAAACAATAGTCCATTCAATGCTTGGCCCTTGCTTAATTGTAATCCATTGGTCTAATGACTATAATATAGTCCGATGGTGCTTCCATCACTTAGCCATGGGCCGTAGTGTATCTAGGGATCGTTATGAGATCTTAGGATGCCACAATATCCCATAATTGAAAATTGAAATACAAATTGTGTATCAAAATCCCCAATTCATGGATTATAGATAAAAAATGAAATCAAATAGTAAGATATAATAAAATTTAAATAATTAATTTTTTTGTCAACATTAATATAAAAAAAATGCAAAATACCAAATTTGAGTGAAACCGATAAGAGGTGTTTTTTCTTGGGTCGTATGCTTAGCATAAAAGAAGGTTCTATAGAAGGTTATTGTTCTTAAATATCGTGACTTTGTATCATAAATGAAATATCCCATATCTTTTATTATTGTTATGTAATATACAAATTTTAATTTTTATTATTAAGAAACCACAATAATTATTATGAATCCCCAATAATAAAGTATACGCCATGAATTAAGAAAGAGCCTTCTTTGTTTGATAGGAAGCCCAAAACAAATTATCGGTCAAGCAAGTTGATAAATTTGTATCATGTGATCACGCGATTGATCATGTCTAAGTTTTGTCGCCAAAGAAGAATTTAGTCGACCTGCATTGCTCGATGGCTAAGATTTAGACTTTGTCACTACATATCAGGTCTAGGAAAGAATTTTTATTGTAAGAGTAACACAAATAGACACTTGGAGCATGTTTGGTAACTTTCTATTTTTGTGAACAACTTTTACTCAAAAATAAATTTTTTTATTCCGTTTCCGGGAATAATTTTTGAGTTTTTGAAGGCACTTGATAATTGTCCAAAATTTCTATTCACTGAATACAAATGTATTTGGTAGGATTCTTAATGTTTTTTTGTTTATTTTAATTTTTTAATACTTTTATTATATTTTTCCTTTTTTTTTCATTTTTCATTTTCCTTTTCTCTTTTAGTGGCCGGCAATTATTTGGGTGAGGTCTTACGAGCTCATCAGAGGCTCGCCTAGCCATTGGTGAGGCTCAACCAGGCCTAGGCGACGTGAGGTTGACCTCGCCCTAGCTTGGCAAGGCCCAACCTCACACCGGCCAGCGAGGCTGAGGCTCACGGTGGCCAATTGAGCTTTCGGCGAGCTCGTCGGATCTCGCCTAGCCGATCGCTAGAGATTTGTGACATCCGGAAATTTGTCCCCTGATTCGGATTATATGAAATGGTTGTTTCATCGACGCGCTTATGGTTATTTTACTCGGAGCTGGCCACTCATGAGTTAACTAATCTATCAGGTGAGGCCGTTAAGGGATATAAATGCGACAGACTAGGGAATTCGATCGGAAATCAACCGCTCGACCATAATAATCGGCTAGGGTCAATACGACACCGTTATAATTCGATTAACGAACGGATATGAGTCGATTCGACGGAAGTACATAGTTGAATTGCGGGTGGTTCCGCACGATTACGACATTCGCGTCGAATGGCAATAACCCGATTTTCTATTGATATTATATTCAGGACACATAATTGAACCCTCGCAATTTTATGACAACCGAGAGTCATCTACGATTCAAAGATGCATAAACGTGGATCGAAAATTATCGACCATGGGTCAAACGTGCTAAAATCTCTAAAAGCTACCCAATAGCTTAGGTCGTACTAAAGTTGCGTTCGATCAATTTTAACCACAAAATTGAATTCAGTTTAGGGAATCACACGTTCGAGCGTGTCACGATTCACTTATTGGACATCATCTCATCTTTCGGCGAATTTTCGTCGAGTCTGAAATTTTGCGGAAAAACAATTTTCGGACAAAAAGAAAAAGAAAAGTGAAATTCGGATTAAGAAGAAAAATGGGAATTTGCTGCCAAAAAAGACTTTGTTTGTGAGAATTAGAAGTAATTTTTGATTGGGTGGGCAAGGACTTTGTGGTATGAAGACTTTGGGGCATTTGTGATGATTGAAGTAGATATTTCCCTAAGCTTCTCATTGGTTGTCTCCTTGACTTGCCTTTCTCTCTCATTTCTCTCTCACCCTCACTCATGCACGTTCCTTTCTCGCTCACATTTCTTCATTTCTTCATTCTACCCCCACTACTCCATCTCCAACTCCCTTGCTGCACGCTTCCACCACCCTCCGCCTTCACGCCCTCACAAACACCTCACGTCCAGACGTCCGCATCATTCCACCCCAGCCCACCATCCAACGTCCATTTCCACTACCGCCAACCCTCCATTCTCCTTCTCACCGTCCAGTGTCCCAACTACAGTAGCCACACACCCAGCTCCTCACATCCTCAGTGCCACCAGCGGCTGAGCTCCCCTCCTCACGCCTATAGCCAGCTCACCACAGCCGCACTTCACCACCACCGTCCCACCGCCCAGTAGCTCCACCGACCAGCTGTGTCCGGCACCATCGAGCTGCCACCAGCTTTGTCACCTCAGCACTGCACCAGCCCCAAACCAGTTCCCTCCCTCCTTGGCCGAGAGTTATTGGGCCGTAACAACCACCGTCGAGCCTTCGTGCAAGCCGTAATTGTCTCGAGTCGATTCAATGGAAGTATGTAGTCGAATTGCGGGTGGTTCAGCACGATTACAATATTCGCGTCAAGTTTTTGTTGCCGTTGCCGCAAGCCCGCTGCTTTAAAAAACTGTGAGTTAACTCCTTAATCTTTTATTAGCCCGTTAATTGCGCTTAGGGGGTGTTTAGTTTAGTGCTAATCATGGATAGATTAGTGCTAAGATCGATTAGTGTTAATTAAGCTAGGTTAGGTTAGTTAACCATGGTTAGGTTAGTTAATCGTGGTTAGGTTAATTAATCTCGGTTAGGTTAGTTAACTATGGTTATGTTAGTTAATCATGGTTAGGTTAATTACTCATGGTTAGGCTAATTAAGTTGTGTTAGCTTAACTTCAGATCTGTTTACTGGACACTCGCTGTTTGCTATTTTCGTGGGTTAAAATAAGCTATGATTTTGAGGTTGTTTCCTTCTTGAAAAATGTTCTAAACATCTTCATTTATAACATATATTTTACTCAAGATTTTATGGGTCTAAAAGAACAATATTTCAGATTCGTTGCATGCAAGGCAGAATCTCGTTTTGTACTTGAACCCGTGATCTTTTGGTGTTTAAAGGATTTTTGTCAACTCTTAGGGTTAGATTTTCGAAAGAGTTTCTTCACAAAAGTTTTTCATCACATCTTGAAGTTTAACATAATCAAATTTCAGTGCAAACAAATGAGTTTTGCACCTCAAACCAAGCTGGTTTTGGAAAACGTAATTTCTGGACACGGACACAGTTTTGGTAACGATTTGAGCGATTTACTGCTCTTATTTTACAAAGATCTGGGTCAAGGTGTCTTCATAAAAAGTGTTCGTTTAAGTGACTTTTATAACATATTTAAATTTGAGGATTTTTTGAACTCATTTAGTTATGTTTCTGGAATTAATCTTGGGGACGTGCGAGTGGACTCGATTTCTGCCGGTGAGGGCCGGTCGTGGTCTTGTGGTTGTTCTTGGTGTCTTGCTTGCTGGAAAATGTACATTTTGTGATTTGGTTGATTTTTGGCATGCTGAGAACTTATGCGTGATGTTGAGTGTTTGCACGTCCGATATTGTGCAGTTGATTGCTCTATGGTTGGTTTCGATTTTTATGTCAAAAGATGGCTTCATAAGCTTTTAAATAGAAAATTTAGGTGTCAAGTTTAGACACCAAAACTTAGTTGCTCAATAAAACAACGAGGTTTTAAACTAGGTACGTGCAATCAGTAAATGCAATGGATCCTATAATTGTAAATCAAAAATCCCAAATATTTCATGGAATCGCCTAATAAGACGCATATAATTTGGATCTTGAATCGTAAGATTTTAATAAGTATAATTGATCTCATGTCAATTAGGAACTAAATTGGTAAGATGACATTTCCGTTCTTTTCACCAAATTGAGCGTGCATTTACATAAGGCAAGGATCCCAACATGTTTCATTTATTGAAGGAAATGGAATTTGCAATTTGATCTTATATAGTTGGTGATCCTGGGGTCAAGATATAAGTATCAAACTAAGGTGAAAAGGTATAAGTAGTTTTCGGACTCTTACCCGAAAAAAAAAAAATTAAAAATTAAAAGCAACCCTAGCCCTGCCAGCATCACAACATCGCTCACCACCATCTTGCAATGCCAACTCAAGCTCAATTGCCCATTGTTGCCACAGGCTTTGACTTCAACTTGGGTGGCCATAGTAGCCATGGCCACCCAGGCTTCGAGCTCGAGATGTGGTAGCTATTGAGGTCATGAGACACTAGTCGGCACTCCAAATCAAATCTTTCCAATTTCACAAACTTTCTAATCAAGCTCTCCAATACCGAATCCGCGTTTTATCCCATAATTGGAAATTGAAATCCCAAATTCTTGAATGGAAAAATCAAAAATCAAATCTTAAGATACACTCAATTCTACACAATCATCTTTTCTTAACATAAAATTAGGAAATATGCAAAATAACCAATATTTGAGTAAAATCCTTAATCAGATAAAAAGATATCTTATTTTCGGGTCTCTATTTAGCATAACATACAATATGATCCTCCTTAAATATTGTGACACTAAAGTTCATACCATCTAGTACTGGTATGTAACATACAAATATCGAGTTGCATCACTACGAAAACATAATAATAAAATATGCACCAAGAATTAGGATAGAGCCTACTTTATTTTATAGGTAACCATGACAAGTTATTAATCGTTAGAGTTGATATATACATATATGTGAGTGAATAGAGTTAGTAGATTTAGTGATAAATTGATAGAAGCACATTATATTCAGAATTTCATGAAATCATATGATACTAATAAGTATGATTGATCTTCACATTTCTAACTAGGATAGGACTGAATAGAATACGATATAAAATCATGGAATTTTATTATATTCTATCTAACGTTTGGTAATTGCAGTCGGATATAATCCTATCATATCGTGTGCATTGTTTGGTATCAATGGCATATTAGTATAAAATAAACCAAAAATTTTACAAATGGATATGGTAAAAATCTCTTATGACACTTTTGTCTACTTTATTTTTTATTTGCTTTTTTAATAAATTTCTTTCTTATGTCTTTCTTCGCATTCTATCATTCTCTAATCAAATTTTATTAAATAGTGAACTATAATAATATACCTAAAATATCTAATTAATATAAATACATTTTTATATTTTTTTTGAATTTATATTCTAAAATAATTTCTCATATTAGAACTCAAACATTATTTATATATTAGAATATAGTTTTAACTTTGCTAATTTTTTTGGTTGAATAATTTTAATTTAGTTAATTTTGTCAATTTAAGAAGTTTGTTATTCGAGAAAAATATATTTCTTAATGTCGATGTTAGAAATGTTATCCACATTTATCTCACCTCTCCCATAGGATAATTTTATCTGGTCTATATCCTTATTATATTGGACTTTATCTTGTATTGAAGAGACACCAAACACATAATAGGTTAAATTTTATCCTATCTGCCAAATGCGATGTAAAAATTTATTTCCTTTCTTTTCTCCCAATTTAGCATGCAATTACATAAGGTAAGGATCCCAACAGTTTTATTTTATTGAAGGAAATGGAATTTGCAATTTGATCTTTATATAGTTGGTGATCCTAGGGTCAAGATACAAGTATCAAATTAAGGTGAAAAGGCATAAGTACTCTTTGAACTCTTGCCCTAAATTCATTTGAAAAGTTATGCCGATTGTCCTTGGATTTATCTCTCAATTTTTTTCCAACCAAGTGGTTCTCACATTGATTATTGGAAAGCTGATGTGTATTAGATTTACACCCCAAAAAAAAAAAAAAAAATCATAAAGAAAAGGAAAATTAAAAAAATTAAAAGCAACCCCGGCCTCTCCAACATCTCTCGCCACCTGACTCGATCTCGATCGCACACGGCTTCCACAATTTTGAGCTTGTGGCCATGGCAACCATGGCTGCCCAAGCTTTGAGCTCTAATTGTGATAGCCACGGAGGCCATGAGACTCTAATTGACACTCCGAATCTAGTTTAACAAACTTTCAAGAAGGGGCACTGCCATAACCCGAGTCCAAGGCTGTGGCTATGGCTTTGGACTTGACATTGGAGAGCCGTTCGGCTCTAGCCGGCAAGAAAATCACTCCCCGCCCTGTGATCATGGTCATGGATTTGGTTAGTCGTAATTTTTCTCCTTATTAGCTTTGAAATGGTTAGTGCCCATTTGTTCCTTTGCTTTCAAATTGGAACATGGGTTTGTCATATAAGATGAGTCCCCACGTTTAATGAAGAAGATTGTTGACACGTAAATTTTGGCGATCCAGTCATTTATTTATTGCATAAAAATTAGGGATTAATTTTACCCCTAAAAAATATTATAATTAAATTGCGTAGCATATAGTTTTAGGAGCAATTTTTTTATTATTGCATTTGCATCGGACTAGTGATAGATGGGTTTGAATTGGTAGTTTTGAGTTTTAATTTGATGAATTGGACTAAGCCCACGAAGAGAGCAAATTAGCCCGAGCCCGTTATTTTTTTTATGACCGAAAATTATCTTGTGAGAAATGGAGCTTTAATATTTTCGGCGATATGACGGTGGATTTTTCAATATCCTCGAGGAGATATAACGAGCTCATCTTTGCAAGATTTGAAATTTGAGAAAAATCCTAATACAATCTTGAATCTTTGGCAATATGTGATAAAATCGATGGAGAATATTAGGGAGGAGATCTTCGTGTATGTTGATAGAAGCTTCAGTCCCTTGCCTATAAATTGGCTTGCATACATACAAAAGGTGGGGGGCTTTTTCTTCGTTCTTTTGAAAAATCAATAAAATAAAATAAAATAAAAGCCTTAGAGGGGAAAGTCAAGGTCAGCAAGAAAGGAGGCAAAAAGTACAGCAGCAATAGTGAGAGAGGGAGAGAAGTGACGTGCGGCCAGCAAAGAGAGAGAAAAGGAAAAAAAGAGCTACTATTCATCTTCTCCGTGAAGCCACCCGCCAATCTGCGCCGTCCACCATGCCTGCACCGGCCACCGAGCTCGGACGGGCCACCGCGCCAGCACCGCCTCGCGCCAGCCACTGTACCTTTACCACTGCCGCTCCACCAGCAACCCGTGAAGCCGCCGCCACCTCGCCACTCCGCCCACGATCTGTTCATCCCTCGCGAAGCCGCCGCTCCCTCGCCCGGCCTTCGCCGCTACTGTATCCTCTCGCCCGACACCACAGCAGCTCGCTTCTATCGCCGTCGCCCCTTCGTGGCGCCTCTGCCCGCTGAACGCCACGTCACCACCACACCAGCACCGCCGCTCGCCCCCGCTGCTGCCACCGCCTATGCTCGATGCCACTGCCCCCGACACCAGCAAGTCCTGAATCGGTCGCGGTGCCTCCGCCTCTGCTCTACCACCCCTCCGCGTGGTCGCTGCAGCCCCTACGACTCCGACTTCCCCTGTTCGTTGTTGGTTTGCCTTGCCGCCGACACCACACCTCCGCCGGTCCCCTCGCTCGAGCCCCGACGACCGTGCTCCACCGCCCACGATTGCCCATCGCCACAGCAACCCATCCTCGCGCCCTCATGTCGAGCCTCCATCGTGGGTCACGAGTTGCCGTTTGCTAAGCCCTGTTTGGAAGCCAAAATTCAAATTAGGTAATTTTTTTATTTTATTTTCAAATATGTTGTTTCTTTATTTGAAATATTCCTTGATGCACATGATTGAAATCCCCGATATGCCATGATATTCGCAACTCGAGTAGCCTCCTAAGTTGGGAAATCTTCCTAACTTCATAATGTGCATATGATTGACAATCCAATTTCATACTCAAAATACGACTCACAATCGTATGGAAAAATCACCAATTCGATCTCATGCGCAAGGTACGATTCGTCAATTTATTAAATGGAGATCAATCTTATCTTGCCTGATTTGTTGTCATGTCATTTAAATCGATTTTGTTTCCATAAAAGAAAACCCAAAAAAATATATTTGAGTTAGATTAGGTTCATGTTAGAATATTGCTTGTTTTAGGGTTATTTTGCATGTTTAGAATAGGAAATTTATTTATTTCAAATTTTTGAAATAGAAATCCCAAAAAAAAAGCATTAATTTAGGGTGTTAGTTTTTCCTTTCATTAATTTAGATTCCATGTTTAATTACTGGACAATTTTAATTTTGAATCTCATAAAAAAGAAAAAGAAAAGCCTAGAATTAGAGCATTCTTTGCACGTCATCTAGTCATTGTATACTAGGATAGTTTGCATATTTAAATATTAGGCATATTTACTTTCGAATTTTAATTAAAAAGAAAACACAAAAAATGCATGTGTCACGTTAATTTCAAATTTTAATTAAAAAGAAAACACAAAAAATGCATGTGTCACGTAAGATTAATTCATTGCATGGCATTTAATAAATTGCATGTTTAGGGTAATGCATATGTGTTAGAACGGTTACATTAATCTTTTCCTATCATTTGATTAGGTAATTTAATAAATGTCGTGTGACATATAGTTCGCATGTTAGGTTGCATGTTGCATGTTATTTTAGTTAAAATAATTTTGTATGTCATTGCATTGCATTGCACGTAATTTTTAGGCTTCATTTAAACAAAAGAAATTTTGAAAAAGATTGAGTGATTGCGTGCTAATTAGAAATCATATCTATGACTGTTGATGTGAATTCTGATCTAACATTGCATATGCTTTCGTTGCTATGAGGTAAGTCTCAAAATTCATTTATTGCTTTTTTTGGGTGTTAAATTGGTGGTTTGCGCACCCGCGTGATCATCTTACATGTTAGAGAAGTAAATTAAAATTAATTCAAGCTACTCGTAAAACATTTTTTTGAAATAAAAGAGAAAGGTACCGAAATGGCGTTAGTGAAAGCTAGCGTAATCAAGTCTCCGAACTCATAAATCTCGGTATCAGAGCCATGGTTTCGTTTGTAACAAGATCTGTTCCATGCGCTCAGTAGGTGAATCCAGTGCTGAGAAGATCTCTTTACATCATGACTGAACTAGAAATACTAGAAGCACCCGTTTCTCTTGCCTCATCTCCATCTTCCTCAACCCCTTCAGATTTTCGTGTGTCAAACGCTTCTAAGATCGACTATCTCTATGAAGTCTATCTTAGTGATGAAACCAAAATCTCTGAAACTCAACTTCCCCTTATGAATCCCTATTCCGCTTTTGCTAAACCCACCTCATCATTTTCTCCCATCCGGTCAATCTCACAACTCATCTGCCAAACTCCAAAGGAAGTAAAGGAGTACATCCACTCCTCCAAGTTCGATCAACATCCCATTCCTGCCACTGAAAAGGAGTATTTTGTTAGTCTTCAAATTCCTCCAGAGTTTCTTAGGCAATGGACTCAATAGGGATATTCTCATGTCCATTATGGAGTTGTTCGTCTTGCTCTTACTTTTCATGGTCGCAAGGGCTTGCCAGTCGTGGCAAGAATAGCGTCATTGGATACTCGATTTCTAGAATACCAGCATGCTTGCATTGGTACTATCCAAACCACTTTAAATGCTGGAACAATCTTTGTAACCTTATATCCAAACTTCAATATCGCTCTCTCAGACCCCCAGCTACTTTCTTTTCTAAAAGTCCAAGTTCAGCTCATTGGAGCTCCTCAAACTGCTGACTCCATCGTAGCAACACTGCACTACCGGATGGTTTATCGAGTGCAGAACCATGCTCTTGAGTTGAATTTCCACAATGAAAATGAAGATGCTTTATTCATCTATATGCAGAATAATCAAGCATCCTGCATTCATGTTCCAAGACAGATCCCAAAAGAAAAGTTGGCCAAGCTCCTTCCAAAAATGTGGAGCACCAACTATGAAAAGTTGCATCAGAATAACAAGCATTTGCAATCCTCGGACTCCGAATTTGTTAGAAAGAAAGATGATATTGTTTTCATCAAATTTGGCAAGGAAAAGGAAGAAAGTCATTCTATCTTCCAGACCCTCTTCATGATTGAACCATGTGTTCCTGAGTCAATTTTCGAGCCAGATCCAAAAAATCTTGTTCAATATTTCCAAAGTAATGGAAACCCTGTCCATTACTACAAGGACTGATATGGTCATTGTTTTTGGGATCCTTTTTGTCAATGTTCTTATTGCACAAACTCTCCCGATGAGGTAGACCTAAATGCAAGACCTCGATGAAAACACAAGAAGCCAAAGGATGCTATGTACCAAAGGTACTTGAACGGAGACTCCTCCGTTGCTACTCTTGGTGAGTGTGATAAATTCTAGTTTATGGTTTCCTATGCTCCAACTCCACCACCAGAGTTCACTACTCCACCCTCTGTTTTGCCAACTCCACCACCATCACCTCCTCCATCTCCTCCTCAGAAAAAGCCAGCTATTTCCCCGTTTTATAAGCCAATCCTAAAGTGGGCAAAAAAACATTCCTACCCACTCAAGACTTTCCTCCTCTTGTTTGAGAAAGCTCAAAACTATCGTTCCCTGCTCCAGAATAATTAATTGACCGACAAGGCAGATACTAGCATGCTCCCAAGATACCTTGCCCCACTGATGTGGATAAACATGGAAGATAGAAAATGACTCCTGTTGTTGAAGCCATCCTGAATTGGCAATTGGAGACTCTTTTAGCACACAACAATGCATTCAAAGCAATTGACTCCAAACTTGTGAATGTGCAACAAGATCTTTGAAGCTATGATGAAACCACCAAGAAGATGCATTCAGACTTCCAAAAGAGGCTTCATGCCTTGGAATCCGGACAACATTTGGGATATCATCATCTTGAAAGTCCCAAGGCGGAAATAAAAAAGCTCAAAAGGCAAATCCAACTCCTTGAAGAAGGAAGGTTCAATCCTTTCAACCCATTTCCAACTACATTGAGGACAAAACATTCACCTCCTCCACCACCTCAGACGTCTATCTTTGCTACCCTTACAGATGCTCCTATCAGAAAAGATAAGATAGATATAGTAGAAATGCGAAATCGTCTCAAAGAACTGGATCGGATAACGAAAGAAAAGGGAAAAGAGAAGATGCCCGAAGAATCCTCGCTTACTATAAAGGAGAAGCCAAACCAAATGATGTTATCAAATCCTTTGGAATCATTCTTGAGAGATCTGGGCAATCAGAAATAACAACCTGATCCTGTTACTTTAAAAGACCATATCTTATTTCCATCAGAACCAATTTTTCCGGACAACCTGGATACTAAGTCAGATTTGGTATCCTTCTCATCCTCTTCATCCTTCTCAATCCCTGCCATTGCTTCCTTTCCTATTGCACCAATAACTTCATCAATATTCATGGCCGACCCTCCAGACCAGGATATGGAATCAAACCCTTATGAACCAGAGGTTGTTCAACCAAACAATCCTTCTCAGCATGTGTCTACTTCATCTAAACAGTTTTTACTGTTGATGACATTCCCTATTCTAAATGGCCAGAGAGATTTGAGGAATTCCATACTTGGTTAAATGCCCAAGCTCTTACCAACCAGGATAAGTATGATGTCCTTTCTAGTTTTGTCACAAGGTTTACAGGTAGCCTTAAACATTGGTGGCAATCGGTGACAGAACAAGATCAAGTTCAATTCTTACTTTCACCAAATTTTAGCCATTCCATTTCCCTCCTATATCATTTCTTCTTTGGAGAACCTTCTGATCTTCATGAGCTCAATGAATTCTTCGAAATAAAATGTTGCTCTCTCTAGAAAAGGCACCTTGATAAACATTATCGAGAAATGCTTAAGCTCTTCTATGGTATTGGAGCTGATCCAAACCTGAAGCAAGTCTTCCTGACTTCCATTCCTAAAGAATTATCCCAACAGGTTGAGAGATTTTTTTCTCGACAGACAAAGAATAATTGTGGATATTCCTTTAGGAGAAATACAACAAGAAATCCATTTGTGCCTTGATGATTTGTGCTTAAAGCGCCAAATGGTCCAAAATTATCTCACAGACAACAAAGAACTCGATAAGGCTTGTTCTCGCCAAAAGCTAAAGATCAAATGTTCCCACTCAAGATTGTGATGGTTCTTGTGGAAAACCTTCCATGACAAAGAAGCACTTTAAGAAGCTATGGATAAAGAAATCCATACATGGATCTAAGCACTTCCGAAGAAAGAAGAAATGACATTATTTACGCAAAAGGAAAGATTGCTCAGGCCACAAGAAATCAACTCGATGCTTCATCTGCAATCAAAATGGACATTTCACCAAAAATTGCCCCTAAGCAAAAAAAGGTCATAATCATCTAATACATCATATAGAGAATGAAATTGGAATTTCACTTGAAACTAATGATATCGAATCTGTATTTTCTGTGGAAGAAGAACCATCCGAACAATCTCTTTATGTCATTCCTTGTTACCAAACTCCTAGTGAGACTGATTCAAATACAGATTCTGAAGACATTTTTCACATATCTCTCACTTCTTTGGAACAAGATCCTGATATATTTTCTAGCCAAATTCATTGTCCACATTTCCCTGTGAAAATCTTCACTTCAAAGTTTGCCAAAACTATCACTGTCATTGCTTTCATAGACACTAGTGCAAGTTCTTCAATCTTAGATACTAAAGTTCTTCCTAAAGAATATTGGACTTCCTGCGTTCGATATTTTAATTCTGCCTCGGGATATACTTTTTCTACAAATGTAAGAACCACCTTAGTAACTGTCCAGTTTTTCCCCAGCGTTCTATAACCACAAAAATCTTTGGATCCAGTCTCCCCAACAAAGATTTGATCATTGGTTGGGACATCATGACTCAGATTTCTCAGCTTTGTATCATTCATGGAAAATGTCTTAAGTATAAGGATCAATTCTCTGAATTCGTCAATATCTAAAGACTTTTTTTCCATTCAAATGAATCTGTTAGATTCGATCATGCAGAAGCTATTAGAATCATGTTCTATATCTCATTCAGAATTCGCTCAAAAGTGTTCTCATCCTTTATGGAAAAATCTAGAATTATTTGTTCGCCTTCCCTTCAAGAAAAATGAAGACATCAATCCAACTAAGGCGAGTCACATGGGAATGAAACCAGAACACCTGGTTTTGGCTCAGAAGCTCGGAACTATTACAACAAGGCCTTATTGAAGTTTCAAATTCTCAATGGGCTTGTGAAGCCTTTTATGTCAATAATCGTGTCAAACGGAATAGAGGAAAGATGCGACTGGTAATAAACTACCGGTCTCTTAATCTTTTCTTCAAGATGACAAATTCCCTTTACCTTCTAGAAATTCCCTTTTTATAGGATTAACCAAGGCCCACATCTATTCCAAATTCAATCTTAAAGCTGGATTTTGGCAATTGGGCATTCATCCTGAACACAGACCCAAAATAGGGTTCTGTATCCCAAATCAACATTTTCAATGGAAAGTTGTGGCATCCAAAAATTTCATAATGATCCCTAGATACACTGCGATCCATAAAAAGGTATCGGAAGCATCATTGGACTATATTATAGTCATTAGACCAACGGATTTCAATTAAACAAGGTCGAACATTGAATGGACTATTGTTTTGATTGGAAATATATTCTATATCTAAGTGTGATCAAGGATTGTACTAAAGGATAAATTGACAAGGAATTTTCTGCTCTTGGCCGTGTACTCTATAAGTTGGATTTTCATCGATTAATGTTGCAATATTACATGGCCATGTGAGTATTTGAGATTATGAAATTAAGTGGGGATTAAAGTGGAAAAAAATAGGAGTAAGTGTGGGTTGGACACCTAAGGCCGAAGACAGCCCAAAACAGCCCACAACCCCCCACCATTCGGTCGACCAAGGCCCGACCCAAGAAGCCCATGAAGCCGTCGACCGAAGGAGGGAGGGAAACCGGTTGGAGCATGCCCATGCCACTTCCTCCACTTGTCATCCCCTTAGAGCCAAGTGTCCTTGCATGCAAACCTAATGATTGCTAGCCTTGAAGCAACCGAAGGAAGAGAGAGGAAGAGGCGGATTGCACAAGGAACCGAGAGAGAGAGGGTGAGACCGAGAGGAGAGTTCGAGCGAGAGAGAGGAAGGCGAGTGTGAGCCGCGAGAGGGAAGAGGAAGACCGTCGACGCCGCCTAGCTGCCGCCGTCGATCAAGCTCGCCGAAACCTCAAGTTGCCGTTTGCTTGCTGTGAACTTAAGGCAAGTGAAGTCCCTTGATCTACATGATGCTTGCTGTGGTTGAGTGTGTAAAGTAGATTTCGGATGAGCTAGATGTTAGAAGTTTCGAAAATTGGGAGTAGTACCTTAAGCTAGTAAACTGTTCTATGGAAAGCAGTTTGACCTCTGGTGATTCCGCGAATTATAGGAAATTATCTAGTTGAAATATTATCTCGTGTCCTTGATGAAAGTTGTAGAGGACCTCTTGAAGAGTAACATATCAAAATTTGAGAGGAAACGAACAAGTATTTGTTGGTGAAACCATTTTTCTTCAAAGATACTAGATCTGGAAACTGCTATGTTGACCCCTTGCGATTCTGTGAATTTTGTGCAAGTATCCAGTCCGAATTGGATCTCGTGTCCTTGATAAGAGTTGTAGACGACATCTTAAGGAGTAACATAATAAAATTTGAGAATAAAAGGACAAGTATTGATCGGGGAAACAAATTTTCTTTGAAAGGGATATATCTGGAGATTGAACCGAGGGTTAGGAAAAGTTATAATAATTATATCTTTTAATCCAGAATGAATTAGACTTATATTTCTTCATGGGAATTTTATCTTTAGGTATTAAATATAACATATTAAAATCTCAGAATTTTCTGAGTTCATTTATGGACTTAATTGAAATTATTTCCGAAACTGTGCAAAAGTGGTGTTGGAATTTCTTTTGCTGTGATGTATGGACCTATGCGATTTATATGAAACTTTTTTGACATGGTGTTCTTCATGAAACCTCTTTCTCAAGGTCTTCTTTACATCATGTTAAATTCTCAGAATTTATTAATATCGTTTACTAATTTTTCCAGAATTTTAATTAAAGGAATGCATTCTGTTTTTATCCGGAAATTGTCTTTTTTTTTTTAGAACAAATAAATTACTCTAAGGAATGTGGTATTCTAAGTTGCTATCTATTTAGCATGCGTGGTGACATTTATGCGTTTCATATGACATCAAAATTGATGAAATTTTATAAATTAAATGGAACTCTTGACATTATTGCATCAAATGGCATTTTTCCAAAGTGAGATATATCCATGTGTAATGAAAATGATGACACCGTCGGACGGCTAAGTCGACGATGCCCCGGGAGTGTCGGGATGCCCGGAGGTGTGTGCCGGATGTCCTCGAGAGTTTCAAGATGTCCGAAGGTGTGTGCCGGATGCCCGGAGGTGTGTGCCGGAGGTTCCTCGCGATGCCAGGTTGGGTGTGAGAGATATGAGGGATGCAAACACTGGTCCCTAGAAGAAAATGAGATCCTTTTGAAAAATCAATATGGAAATTGAATCATGCGCATGTGTGTGCACATGGCCTGGTGTATAAATTGTCTATGAACTTGAATTGGTATTGTATGATTTTTGGAAGTGTGATCATCAGGGCATTGAATGGATCTCATGGAGATATATGCATGACTGCATGGGGATATATGCATGACTGCATGGTGCTGTATGTTTGATTGCATGGATGATATGTGCTTTACTCGTGATACCTTGGTTGTCTTGCCTGTTGCACTGTGTAGTTTGATGGATCTTTACTGCTGAGTGGTTGTACTCACCCTTTTTGGGGATTAACGTTTCAGATTGAAAGATGCCTCTATTACCCGTCACACGTGGCACATTTTATGGCGTTCCTGTTGACATCGAGGTTGAGTGTTCGGAGCACCCCTGTGTTGGTGTTCGTGGTCTGGTGTTCATCCGTGTGCGAGTCTTAGTTTTGTACGATGTGGGTCTACCTGATGGCCCCGTAGTCCAAGAGTTCCTATCCGTGCATGTTCGTCGCGACGGGATTATGATGGGGATGCTGCCACAGCCGCCAGCCGATGGACCGAGCTGGGTGTGATTGCACATGTGATGGGTAGTGGATGACATTTTTGGATGGTTGACACTGGAAAACGGACCGTTGCACATGATTGCTGTGGAGTCGGGTACTTTTGGATATAGCCGAGCATAGAAGAGCCTTGGCCTTGTGATGTACCGACTCATGATGTCCATTAAAAGTAATGTAAATAAGAGTGTTCGGCACTAACTGATATATATATATATATATATATATATGTGTGATGTATAGTTGGTGTGCATTGCATTATTTTTGGTTGGAGTATGGGATAGGGAAATTTGATTATGCTTTCGCTATATGAACTGCGCTGGGACCGATTTAAATAATATGAACCCCCAGGACTTACGGACCCACTATAATTAAATGGTATCAGAGTGATATGTTAACATGACAAGTGAAAGGCGAGTGACCTATAGCGACCCTAACAGATCGGGGGCCGTTCTCGGGGTGCCACAAAAGTTCTTCCTTTTGGTGTAAAAGTAGGGCCATCCCTATTTCAAAAGGCCATGCGTCGAATTTTCAACCAATTATGTCAATTGCAGCAGTATATATTGACGATATTCTACTCTACAACCCTGATGAAGAATCTCACTGCTAACTTCTTGGGCAGTTTGCAGAAATCATGAAAAAATATGGGAATATGCTTTCTCAAAGAAAAATGAATATTGCCCATACATAAATTGAATTTCTTGGTATGCACCTCACCAAAGGGACATACTATCCAGGGCCACACATTAGGGGTGAGCAGCGGTCTAGGGTCGACCTTGGACCGACCCTGGACCCGCCCAACCCTACCGATCCTGGTCCGGTTCCCAAGGGGACTGGGTCGGTCCTAGGTCCTGAAATTCCAGGACCAACACTGTGCGGGTTGGTCCTCGGTCTTGAGAGTTTTGGGTTGGTCCAACCCGGACCAACCCTATATATTATATTATATTATATTATATTATATTATATTATATTATATTATATTATTTATAATTTTTTTATTCAAACCTAAGTAAAATGATGTTAAAAATGTTGACTCCTCGGGTTCACAAATCATGGACAGATGGCATTCAAAAGGCGTGAAGTTTACGCCGTCAAGGTCTTCACGGTGTCCTCCTCAATAGTCCAATATGTTCTTCACTATGAGGACCAAGGAGTCCTCACAGATCACGGACTCGCGATGTCCAAAACGGCGCGAGGTTTACGCCGTAAATCTCCCCACGGCTTCCTTCCCCAAAGTACGTTCTCTTCCATTCTGTCTTCTTTGTTCTTCAATTTTGCATATGGTGTTATGAATATTAAAGATAGATGATTACAAGAACTTTCCATCTTGTCCCATATCTCGATGAGCGGTTAGCAGGTACGAAATTTCCATTATTGTGTCATCTTATAATTGCTGAATATGTATTGGTATTTATAGTTTAGTTGCACAATGCCACATTGTCGATGGATGTGTAATTTGAATTTATAGGTTTGCTTTTTTAGGGAGTATAAAAATAAGACGAAAAAAATTATCGATCGGTCCCGGGTTGACCCTGGAACCGGACCGAACCCATTGGGTCGGTCTGGTCCTTGGTCCCAAGCTCAAGAGGGTCGGTCCTCGGTCCTAAAAATTGAGGACCGACATTGTACGTGTTGGTCCTAGGGTTAGGGGGTGGCCCAAACCAACACGGACCATGCTCACCCCTACCACACATTTCTCGGATAATTAATTATCTCAAAGACTTTGTTCCAAATATTGCCAAACTACTGATTCCACCACAATCAATGCTAAAGAAGAATCCCCCACCTTGGGGAAAATCTCAGACTCAAGTAGTCGTTGAACTTAAGAAGATTATGCAGACTCTTCCTCCATTGCAAATTCCATCAACAGGAAAGAGAATTCTCCAGACTGACGCCAGTGATGAATATTGGGCAGCCATCCTATTGGAAGAAATTGATGGTAAGAGACACCTGTGTGCCTATAAAAGTGGAAAATTTTCCCAAGCTGACATGCATTATCACTCCACTTTCAAAGAAATCTTGACGGTAAAAAATGGAATAAAAAAGTTCGAATTTCATTTCATCGACCATCATTTCCTGGTAGAATTAGACTTGGCATCATTTTCTGAGATGACCAAGTTCAAGCAGAAGTAGATTCCAAATTCTCAATTGCTTCGATGGGCTGAATGGTTTTCAAAATACTCTTTTGAGACCAAACACATTGCTGGGAAGAAGAATGTGCTTGCTGACTTCTTATCAAGACCAAAAGCACCAGCAGAAATCAACATGTACATCATGAGGCATGCTTTCCATACTCTTCATCACAATGAAAAATATAAGATTGAAAGAATACGAGATTGGCCAAGCTGGCAATACCCCCTTGTTGAACAAGTCCAGAATGATAGCCTTATGGAAAATTTGGAAAACCTCATGTGGCAATGCCACACAAATTTATTCAGACTCCATGGAGGTTCAATTCTTTATCCTTTTGGATTAAATTCGGATTATCCGTTTATACATCCTTTAATTTGAAAGGAAGAAGACTTCCCTAATCGGTTGCAATGGTTATTATGATACTTAAGCAATAAGTACTTAATAGCTATTGAAATTCCAACCAGAAGATTCATTGCCAACCTCACCAGGATATTTGGACTTGGTTGAAACATTGAAAAGGAAAGTGACAGAAATCTCTTAGCCTTCCTCAATTGGTTTTATCCTCCCACTCATTGGAGGTAGCTCTGATAGCAAGAACTGAGAACAATTCAACCAAACCTTGAAGTCCACACCATTCTATTCTTCCGACGTCCATTGGCTTTTGTAAAAAACAATGGTAGCATTACCAATGCTCCACAATTTATAGGTACCACATCCTATAAACCTCAACCACACCTTACAGAAGCTCAGATTTACAAATCCTTTCCAGGACCTGTTGGTTGCTGTGAACACCAATACCGAGAACTCCAAAGAGTTTTGTGCTAGGAAAATAAACCCATTCCTAAAGATGTATGGAACTATGATGTACCCACTATATGGGATCATTATAGCCTTGCACCAAAAGCCAATGAAGCACTCGAGGAATTCAGACAAGCTACATCATCACAGGAACAAGAAATGACAGACACAGATGACCCTGCACAATCCTCTCAAGACCCCTATGCACAATAGGGAGGTCCTCTTTCCCAAGACCCCTATGATCAAGGATCTTTGTCCTTATCTCTAGGCATGGACACATCCTACTATGCTCAACCATCCAATTGGCCTTAGCCAAACATTCCTGCCAAGTGACATCCTAAATTTTCAGCTCTGCTTTCAATTAAATTAATCAGGCTTTTCATCGACGTGCCTATAGTGCTATTCTCGGAGCTGATCACTCCTAAGATAACTAGACTATCTGGGGAAGTCATTAACGGATTTTAAAGCAATAGACTTGAGAATTCGACTAGAAATCGACTACTCGACCGTGTTCATCTGCAGATGTCATTACGACACAGTTAAAAATCGCTTAGAGATCAGAGATAGGTTGGCTCGATTGAGATGTGTGGCTAAACGTGGGTGATTTCACTAAATTGCAAAATTCTCGTCGATCGGCATTAGACTGATTTTTCCGTCGTTTTGGTACCCTGTGTCCGTATTTGAAACCTCGAGATTTTCACGATCATCAAGAGTCGTCAATGTGTCAAAGAGGTTCATTATGGCTCGAAGAAAATCGATCACGGGTCATTTGCACTAAAAATTTCTAAAAGCTACCCGGTAGCTTAGGTCACGCTAAAATCGCGCCAGAGTGAAATTAACTGCGAATTTGAATTCAATTTCATAAATTGAAAGTTCTGTCATGTCACAAGTCATTTTAGGAACGTTGAATCATCTTTCGGATATTTTTTCTGCAAACTGACATTTTTGGCGAAAAGTCGACATGGGGCCATTTTTGTCCGGAAAATCTAGAGGACCATCTTTTGTTGCAGAATTGGGATGCAAGTAGGATCTATTAGCGAGGAAAAATGCCAATTTGATCGAGGACTCGATGGTGGAATTTATGGGAGCTTATTTGAGTTGATTCAAGAAGGAATTGAAGTCCAATTTGGGGGAATTGCCTCCTAAATTCGTAGCTCCCCCTTGGACCCAACTTTTGGACCACTCCAAGGCTTCTAGAAGAGGATTTGGCAGCTGAAAATTGGCTGTGGAAGACAACAAGCTTGGTGGGACCAAGTTGAGGGGGACAAAGAGATAGAAGAAGACCAAGTGGTCCCCCCTTCCAAGTTGTTGTACCCCTCTCTTCTCCCTCCTCTACCATCAACCCCCCTCCCATTTCCAGCAGTGTGAAGCTTTGAAAAACCCAGAAAATCAAGCAACCAAGCCTCCCGCCCGACGGACCATCAACGTCGCCACCGGAGTCTAGCCGAGCCACCGCACGCCCGCCGCATGCCCGTGCGTCTCTCGCCATCGTCCCTGCCCATTCGCACTTCTAGCAGCTCGCCAGGTCAGCTCAGGCCACCATCGAAGCTTCCTCCGCCATCGTACGCCACCGCCTTCGCTCTGCTAAGCCTGCTGTAGCCACCGCCGGTCCTTGCTCGTCGTTTCCAGCCCAACCGACCACCAAAGCAGCTCCTTCAACCACCGACCAGAAGCTAAAGCTAGTGGGTTTTCAGCCACTATTTGGACCGTTTTGGCGCTCTTCCGGACCTCGAAAAGTGTGCCCGCTTTGGAGTTTCTCGACCCCCTCCGCGTCCCTATCGTTGTGGTGCGATCGGATCGCAAATCAAGTGAGTTTAACTCACTAATCCCTGCTTAGTAAGTTAATGACGTTTAAGGGTTGATTAGTTTAGGTTAAGCTAGGATTAGGTGGTTAGTTAGAATGGATTAGTGATTTAGTTAATCCTTGATGCATGTTAAGTGGTTAGATTAGTGTAATTAGCTAGTAAATAGGCCTTAGTATTTATTTAACTAGGTTCGGAAATTTTCCGAACCCAAATAGGTATTTAATTAGGCTTTTTCGGCCTAGGTGATATTTATTGGTATTTAATAATTAATTTCCATATTTATTTATTTATTTATTTTTCGAAAATTAAACCGAGATAGTTGGTGACCAGAATTTCATGCTGATTATAATGGTGTGGTTGGTTTATTTATCTAGATTCTAATTTGTGCAAATTGAGTGTGATTTGTGATGTTGGGTAATTATCCCAAAATTTATTATTTTCGATAATTAACTAGAAAATTACTGGGCGTCAGTTATAGCGCCAAAATTGTGTTTATGGGCTGTTGAAATTAGTGGGATTTTCAAAGGAGAAAATATTGTATTTTGGCTAAGGCCGACTGTATACCCACACACGATTATTTTTATCGAATACGATAAAAATAGTGAATTTGTTAAATGGTCAGGATGGTATACTATATCAACCTACGGGCTATGATATGTCAGCCTAGTGCGAGCAATATACTCTATCAGCTTAATACAAGCTATACTATCTATTTATCAGCTTAGAATGAGCAGTCTTGACGTGATCGGACTTTATAGATAATACTGAATGGGCCAACCGAGAAAACGTCGTAATGACATGGAATCGACTGAGTCGATTGATCGATGATTCGATATGCGTTGATGAACTGAATGTTGAAATGATTGGTTGATGTGATTTGTATATATATGAGATATACTAACTTGCAGGAAGAAACTGAGGCAAAGTTAAGACCTCTGACCTATGCTTGTGCTTAGGCAGTCTTAAGGGCGTATTTTCTTCCTAGTCGGGGCTTAGGGGGTTGAACTTGTTGAGACGTCATCTCACCCCGTTGTGGGATAACATTTTCAAATCCTTAGATGGCAATTCATCTTGAGCATTTTGGACAACCGAAAAAAGTCACAGAACATAGGTGTTACATTCCGCTTCATGGGGTTCCTAAGGGATGGGAGTACGAACTTGTGCAGTCTGTGGTCTAGGTTGATGCGGGTTTACCCCACAAGGTACCCCATCGATACAGGTCATGGTACCGTCAAGATTGTAATGGTCAGAGAGAGAGGGCCCCATACCAGAATCTGAGATACCTCCGTATGTGCTGGAGGTTGCTTTTAGGAAAGGCACAGTATATCCTCCCGGGGGTGCGGTGGTAGACCCGGATCTTTTAGATCCAGGGACCTCGGTGTATTCAGCTGGAGGCTCCAATTAGGATGAGGAAAAGGATGAAGATCCATAGTTTTATGAAACCCCCCTCCTGTTTTGCAAACCTTGTTTTTATAAATGGGTATTGTATGTGACATGGCTTGATATATGTATATATAAGCATGTCGTGGTTTGGAAAATTTTATGGCCCTGCTTTTCTATCCCATCTTGTTGTTATCTGGGAATTATTTAATTGCTTCCGCATGCGCATATTAAAATGAATAGGTCGGCGATGCTCCTGGGATGTCGCTATTTAATCGACCGCAGATGGATGGGCACGTGCTCGAAGGATCGGGGCGTGACATCCCCGTTTAAGTGGTATCGAAACATGGTTAGTGATTAGAGTGATAAGGTGCGATGGTTTATGGGATAGTTAGTAGGATTGGCCTTTAATTCATGACTGGTGCATGTCTGTGATAGCTGATTGGTAGAATTGCTTGTTGGTATTGCTCAGCTTTTAATTCGATGTGGAATTGGAAAGCAGGTTTCCCTTAAGGACCCTGCAAGATGAGCGATCAGGAGCAGAGGACTCCTAGGAAGAGGACCATAGGACCCGTGACTCGGGGTAGAACGCCGACGAGGATCAGTACCCGAGGAGGTCGTGGTCGAAGCTAGCGCTTGTGGAGTAGCCCCGCCTCCGGTTGGTGCTGGGGTAGCAGCCCCTGGTGATCCCAGAATCGAAGGGATCATGCAGGCGCTCGAAGCGATGAGAGATTTGATAAGGCAGCGGGCCCAGAATCAAGCCACTACCGCTCAAGCTGCCGCTACTGCTACCGTTGCCGCCACTGCTAAAGCCACACCTGTTGTTGCATCTACCGAAGTTCTAGCTGGGAACGTAGTTGTGGAAAGGGAGAGACCAAATGGAACAATTCTTGAAGTTGAACCCGCCGAGGTTCACCAGTGCCTAAGATCCAGAGACTGCTTCACTTTGGATTCAAGACCTAGACAAGGCCTTTGCACTGCTGATGTGCACTGAGGCAGAGAAAATGGTCCTTGCAGTCTATTAGCTACAGGGTAACGTGAATACTTGGTGGAGAGCCGCCAGAGGTACAATGTTTCCGGAAGGCGTGGTCCTAGTGTGGGACACTTTCCTCAGATCTTTCAATGACAAGTACTTTTCGGGTAGCGCTCGAGAACAAAAAATGGATGAGTTTCAACGCATCCACCAAGGGACGATGACCGTTGACCAATATGAGGTCACGTTCGCGGAGCTTTCTCAGTATGCTCCGAGGTTAATAAAGGATCCTGAAGAAAAAGCTCGAAGGTTCAGGAATGGACTTCGGCTAGAGCTGAAGCAACCGCTGGTGCTGTTGGATCTGAAGGACTATCGCGAGGTTTATAACCGAGCCCAGCTATTAAAGAGAAGTTTGAACGAGCAAGTCGCCTTATCTGGATCAAGGTTCAACTCGCATAGAGAAGGGATCCGACATGGGAAGAGACCCCTGACCGGAGGAAAGTTCTATGTTCCACCCAGCAGGAAGGGTGGAGTTGGAAAGCTAGCACCAAGTTAGAATGGCATATGTCGCCTCTGTGGAAGACAACATGGTGCGACCCAGTGCCCTCGAAGAACGGGCACTTGTTTTGAATGTGGCCAGTAGGGTCACATGGCCAGAGATTATCCTAGAAGGCCAAGAGGACAACCGCAGTTACCACCGCCACCACTGATGGATCAGATCAAGGGATTTGCGCCGCAGAATGTAGCGCAAATTGGACAGAGCAGACCCCCAGCTCAAGGAACAGTGTAGGCCATCACCAGAGGTCAGGTAGAGGACGCGGCTAACGTGATTACAGGTACGGTTTCAACGACCATGCTACTTATGCTTTGTTTGACCTTGGCGTGACTCATTCTTTTATTGTAGAGCAATATGTTAAGCTGATAGGATTAAGTCCTGAGTTGCTAGAGTCAGTGGTTAGCATATCTACACCGTTAAAAGATAAAGCGTTGTCTGCATTGGGTTGTTCTAGTTGCAAGTTAGCGATTGGTGAGCGAGAGGGGAGGATAGATTTGTTAGTCCTAGTCATGTATGACTTTAATTTGATGATTGGCATGGATTGGCTCACCAAGCAATGAGCTAAGATGGACTGTTATCATAAAACGATTCAGTTTGACCCATTCGACGATGAAAGTTTCGAGTTTGTTGGGAGTCGAGGAGGACCCTCGATTGCCCTGATCTCGTCGCTTAAGGCAACTCATTTGTCAAGAGAGGGTTGCTAAGGTTACTTGGCAATTGTCATGGATATGACAGTTGAGGAGCTGAAAGTCAAAGATATCTCAGTGGTGCAAGAATTTCCAAATGTTTTCCCCAAGGAATTGCCCAGCTTGCCGCCAGAGAGAGAGATAGAGTTCGTGATTGAGTTAGCACCCAGGACAAAGCCAATCTCCAAGGCTCCTTACCATATGGCACTGTCAGAGTTGAAAGAACTAAATGTGCAAATGCATAAGTTATTGGATAAGGGATTCATGCACCCCAGTGCATCACCTTGGAGAGCACCAGTTATGTTCGTGAAAGAGAAGGATGGCTCGTTGCGCCTGTGTATCGACTATCGTCAACTTAATCAAGTGACGATCAAGAATAAGTATCCACTCCCGAGGATTGATGACTTGTTTGATCAGCTGCAAGGAGCGTCGATATTTTCGAAGATCGACTTGAGGACAGGATATCATCAGCTGAGGATCAGAAAAGAAGACATACCGAAGTCAGCATTTCATACTCAGTACGGTCATTATGAGTTTACTGTAATGCCATTCGGGTTGACGAATGCTCCAACTGCTTTTATGGATTTGATGAGCAGAGTGTTTAAAGAATATCTAGATCAGTTTGTGATCGTGTCATTGATGATATTCTGGTGTATTTGAGGAGTGCTGAGGAGCATGAAAGTCATCTGAGAATGGTACTCCAAACCTTGAGGATTCATCAGTCGTACGCTAAGTTTAGTAAGTGCAAGTTTTGGTTGACTCGTGTTGCTTTCTTGGGTCACATGATTTCAGGCGAAGGAATTTCCATGGACCCGTTTAACATTGAAGCAGTGATCAACTGGCCAAGACCGACAACCGTGACAGAGATCAAAATTTTTCTGGGTTTAGCAAGGTATTACAGACGGTTTGTGGAAGGGTTTTCAGCATTAGCGTCGCCGTTAACTTGACTCCTAAAGAAGGAAGAAAAATTTGTGTGGACAAATAAGTGCGAGTGTAGTTTCCAAGAACTTAAGCAAAAGTTGACTACCGCACCTGTGCTAACCATTCCATCTGGTCCTGGACGATACGAGATCTATAGTATGTGTCGTTTAGAGGACTGGGTTGCGTGCTGATGTAACACGGTAAGGTTGTTGCATACACCTCCCGTCAGTTGAGACCTCATGAGCAGAATTATTCGACGCATGACTTGGAACTCACGGCAATAATTTTCGCTTTGAAGATTTGGAGACATTATTTGTGTGGAGAAAGATTCCAAATCTTCACCGACCATCAAAGTCTCAAGTATCTATTTTCTCAGAAGGAGTTGAATATGAGACAGCGTCATTGGACGGAACTTCTAAAGGACTATGACTGTGATATCCTATATCACCCTGGGAAGGCGAATAAGGTTGCTGATGCGCTGAGTCGAAAGTCTTCAGTCGCACATATGGTGGTTAACCAATGGAAGTTACTCGAAAAGGCTCGAGATTTGGTGTTCAAATTTGAGGTAGGCCACCTTGTTCATCTCATGGCCACCCTCAGAATTGAGCCGGATGTTTAGATCAGGATCAAGGCACTTCAACCGACAGACCCAGATGTTTAGAAGATTCTACAAGAAGATACCAATAAGAGGAAGGTTGACTTTCAGATTTCTAGAAATGGAACACTGAGCTTCTGAAGACGATTGTGTGTATTTGACGATGCAGAGCTCAGAGAGGAGATCTTGTCAGAAGCTCATCGTAGCAGTTACAGCATTCATCCCGGCAGTCAAAGATGAATCAGAATTTGCGTCAATACTACTAGTGGTCTGGTATGAAGGCGGATATCACCAAGCATGTCGCCAAGTGTTTGACATGTTAGTAAGTGAAAACCCAACACTATAAGCCGGGAGGAATTTTGCAACCTCTCGAGATCCCAAAGTGGAAATGGGAGCACATCACGATGGATTTCGTTACAAGATTACCGAGGAGTCAAAGGGGTAATGATTCCATTTGGATAGTGGTCAACAGACTGACGAAGTTGGCTCACTTCATTGTAGTACGAAAGGATCTTGACTTGGATAGGCACGCAGAATTATACGTCCGTCAGATAGTTCGTCTGCATGGAGTGCCGATGACGATTACTTCAGACTGAGACCCGAGATTCACAACTGCATTTTGAAAGAGTTTACAACCTGCCTTATGAACGAAGCTGCAGTATAGTGCGGCATATCATCTTCAGACGGATGGCCATTCTGAGAGGACAATTCAGACCCTCGAAGACATGCTGCGAGCTTGCGTGTTGGATTTCAAGGGAAGTTGGGAGGAGCAGCTTCACCTTGTCGAGTTTGCCTACAACAATAGCTACCAGCAAAGCATTCAGATGGCTCATTTCGAAGCGTTGTATGGAAGAGTGCGCATAATGCCAGTTTGTTGGGATGAAGTCAGGGAAAGGAAGATTACAAGCCTAGAGTTGGTTTAGCAGTCAGTGGATGCAATTGCAGTTATTAGAGGCAGATTAAAGACCGTTCAGAGCCGCCAGAAAAGTTACGCAGATAAGCGCCAAAGACCTTTGAAATTCCAAGTTAGCGATCACGTTTTTTTGAAGGTGTCACCAATGAGGGGAACTTCGCGCTTTGGCAAGAAAGGAAAGCTGAGTCCAAGGTACGTAGGTCCATTTGAGATTCTTGAAAGAATCGAGACCCTAGCGTATCGTCTTGCATTGCCGCCAAGGTTGGCGCAAGTGCATGACGTTTTTCACATGTCGATGTTGAGGAAGTATGAGCCTGACTCGACCTACGTGCTTAATTTTAAAGAATTAGACGTGGACGACTGAGTGTCGTACGTGGAAAGCCTGGTTCAGATTGTGGATCGGAAGGAACAAATTCTGCATACAAAGACCATCCCGTTGGTCAAAGTGGTCTAGCAACACCATGGCACTGAAGAAGCAACCTGGGAGAGTGATGAGTCAATGAAACAATTGTACCCTCACCTTTTTGTTTAAAGATTGTAATGGTTTAAATTTCGAGGACGAAATTTTTATAAGAGGGGAAGAGTTATGACATCCTAGATTTTCAACTCTGCTTTCAATTAAATTAAGCGGACTTTTCATCGATGCGCCTATAGTGCTATTCTCGGAGCTGATCGCTCCTGAGATAACTAGACTATCTGCACTCCTGAGATAACTAGACTATCTGGGGAAGTCACTAAGGGATTTTAATGCAATAGACTTCAGAACTCGAACAGGAATGGACTACTCGACCGTGCTCATCTACGGAGATCATTACGACATAGTTAAAAATCGCTTAGAGATCAGAGATAGGTCGGTTCGAATGAGATGTGTGGCTAAATGTGGGTGATTCCACTAAATTGCAAAATTCTCCTTGGTGGAAGGTCTGAATTACAATCTACTCAGCATAAGCCAGCTTTGTGACACTGGAATCAAAATAAACTTCTAAGAAGGCATCTATTCTGGAACGAGTAAAGATTTCTCTCAATCTTTTACTGGACGAAGACATGGGAATATCTACCTTCTAGATGTAAACCCAAAAAGTTCTCAATGCCTTACCGTGTTACATCAGCACGCAACCCTAGTCCTCTAAACAACACATACTATAGATCTCGTATCCTCCAGGACCTGATTGAATGGTTAGCACAGGTGCGGTAGTCAGCTTTTGCTTAAGTTCTTAGAAACTACACTCGCACTTATTTGTCCACACCATCTCCTTACAGGAGATGGCCAGAACTCTCTTAATTGAGAGTAATGTATCCTCTCGATTTTGGGCAGAAGCAGTTTCCACAGCTTGCTACATAATCAATAGAGTGTTCTTGAGACCTATCATAGAGAAAACTCCTTATGAAGTGTACAAAGGAAAGAAACCAAATGTTTCCTACTTTCATGTCTTTGGATGTAAATGTTTTATTCTAAAGAATCCAATTGATCAATCTAGAAAGTTCAAGGAAAAATCAAATGAAGGAATCTTCCTTGGTTATTTGCTCACAAGCAAAGCTTACAGAGTCTGTAACAAGAAGACTCAGTCTATGGAAGAATCCATGAACGTCAAATTTGAAGAGACTCAACTTGAAGAGTCTGAACCTGCTTCAAACTTTACAAAGTCTGCTTCCCCCGAAGAAGTTCAAACTTCTGAAGAACAGCAACAAACAGATCAAGAAGTTTCAACTGAAGCAAAGGATCTTTAGACTTTCAAATCAAGCAGTAATTGGAAGCACAAGTCAAGTCATCCTAAAGAACTCATCATTGGCAACATTGATGAAGGAATTCAAACCAGATCCAAAAGCCGAGAAGAGTCAAGTGCTCTAGCACTTGTTTCTGAGATAGAACCAAAAGTGTAGATGAAACCTTGTCTGATGAAAGCTGGATCGAAGCCATGCAAGAAGAGCTTAGACAGTTCAGCATCAACGATATTTGGGAGTTAACTCAAAAACCTAAAGGTAAATATATAATCGGGACAACATGTGTTTTCAGGAACAAGATGAACGAGAAAGGAAAAGTCGTTAGGAACAAAGCAAGACTTGTGGCCAAAGGATATACTCAAGAAGAAGGGATAAACTATGACGAGACCTATGCACCAGTAGCGAGCTTAGAAGCAATTAGATTATTACTTGATTTTGCTTGCTATAAAAATTTCAGGTTATTCCATATGGATGTCAAAATTGTCTTCCTTAATGGATTCATTCAAGAATAAGTCTATGTGGAACAACCACCAAGATTTGAAGATCCAAGAAAGCCAGACTCGGTCTATAGACTAAAAAAGGCCTTGTATGGATTGAAGTAAGCACCTCGAGCTTGGAATGAAAGGTTGAGTAAGTTCTTAATATAAGTGATTTTGAAAAATGAAAAGTAGATACTACTACTTTGTTCATTAAGAGAGAAGGAAAAGATTTCTTACTGGTACAAATTTATGTAGATGATATTATCTTTGGTTCTCCTAATGAAAATCTATGCAATAAATTTTCAAAGTCTATGCAAGATGAATTCGATATGAGCATGATGAGTGAGTTAACTTTCTTTTTGGGATTACAAGTTAAACGGTCGAAGAAATGTATATTCATTCACCAGGAGAAATATGCCAAAGAACTTATCAAGAAATTTGGGTTAGAGAATTGCAAAAAGACAGAGAAACCTATGTCGAGTTCCTCAAAGATGGACAAGGATGAATAAAGGAAGAAAGTAGAACAAAAGCTTTACAGAAGCATGATCGGTTCTCTTCTTTACCTTACTACATCTAGACCAAACATTTTGTTTAGTGTTTGAATCTATGCTAGATTTCAGTCTGATCCTAGAGAATCTCATTTAAGTGCTGCAAAACGCATTATTAAATATGTGGCAACTTCTCCAAAGCTGGGTCTATGGTATCCAAAAGAATGAGACTTTACTCTTCTTGGATATTCAGACACCAATCTAGCAGGTTGTAAAGTGGATAGAAATAGCACTTCTGGAACCTATCAACTGTTAGGAAATAAGCTAGTATCTTGGTTCTCAAGAAAGTAGAGTACTATAGTTCTATCAATAGCTAAGGCAGAATATGTGGCTCTTGGGAGCTGTTCTTCTCAAATTTTGTGGATAAGACAACAGCTAAGAGACTTTGGAATAGAATATTCGTGTTCCGAGATCAAATGTGATAATACCAGTGCTATAAATCTCACTAAGAACCCAATTCTGCATTCAAGGGCAAAGCACATAGAAATTCGACACTATTTTATAAGAGATCATGTCCAAAATGGGGAGATTATGATTTAGTTCATTGATTCGAAGAATCAGCTGGCGGACATCTTCACAAAGCCTCTGGAGAAAAATCTATTTGAATCTATTCGCACCAAATTGAATATTATTTGTCCTTTGGAGTAAAGTCTGGAGTTGGCCAGACTCAGAATTTCCATAAGCTACTTCAGTAAGAGAATATTTCGAATCTAGGTATTTTATTTTTGGAATGAAAAGGTATGTGTAATCGAATCGTTGCTTGCCTTTTTTTATTTTTAAAAGTTATCTTTTTCGAATTTTTTGAATTTTTGGTAGTTTTTATTTCGAAAAGGCAGTTTTCTTTTTTCCTTATTACGGTTATTTCTTTGTGACGTTTCATCCTCTTTATATATATACCGTCTTTTCGAGCATTTCTTTTCAAAACCCTAAACTATAAACTTTCTACTCTCTCTACACTCTCGTCTCTACTCTCAAGTTTTCTACACAAGTTTCCATCTTTTTCACCCAAACCTATTTGAGAAATCCTCCTAGGCCGGAAGAACGTCTTTCCAAAGGAAATCATCCCAGATCACAAGTAAGGGACCACGAAATGTGCCTGAAGGACAAACGCATTTTGATCTTACAGAAGAAGATTCTCCTCAGACATCTCCACAGCACAATCCAAAGGACACTTCGCAGAATCATCCTAGTGAACCGTTGGAAGAGGAAATTGAACTAGATGTTGTTCCCCCTCGTACCATGACTCCCTAGGTTCTGTTCAAATTTTATGGTCATTTGAAATCAGGTGGTTTGCCGATGTCCCCCATTACTGATTATCTTAGAGAGCACGGTTACAAGAATGAAATGATGTTTTTGACAACAATGGAGCGTTTAGGAATAGCAAAGAAAGGAGCAGCATATGAAGCTTTCCGTGACTTTCCTGTTGATTCTCGTTTTAGCACTTTCAATCAGCCTGAAAGTAAAGACAATGACGAGAGGATGTTCTCGAATTTTCAGCCGAGGATGGGCATTGCTACTGAAATGCCTGGTGTAGGAACGAAGCTTTTCCATTCTAAGGATCACAAAATGGTTTATCTCCAAATGCTGAAAAGAGGGGTGATGAACCCTCGATCGGTCGACTTTGACTTTTTAGATTTGATCAATGTGAATTTGAGGGAAAATTTTGCTTTCCTTCAACTTGAAGACTTTTGCTCCGAAACAACTGTTGCTTATCCGGAGTTGACTGCTTTTTTTCTATTCGAACCTTTCTTTTCTTAACCAGAATTGCTTCAATTCATTATGAGTGACAAGGAATATCTGGTGGATGTTGACACTTCGGCTGACGTTATTGGAGTGGAAAGGAGTGGTTTCCAACCAATAAATGTCTCGATTGGCCATGCAATAAGATTCTCGGTTAAGGACAGACTCCTCGAAGGAAACATCACTTATTCCAGAATGACAACCTCCAATGTCTAGCTGCACAAAATTGTCATAAATTGCATCAGACCAAAGGCTGCTTCAAAAACTGATGTTTCCCGATTTGAAGCATGGCTTATGTTTGCTATCTCAAATGGCATGAGGTTTTCACTTCCTCATACTGTCCTAATGCACATGTATAGGACTGCTATGAAGGACAAGGGACAACTGCCCTACTCTGCGCTGGTCACAAAGCAGTTCAAACATTTTCAAATCGAGTTTCCAGCCTCTCTCTGCTCTAGAACTGTTGCTCCTATGGTTATAGGACTAAAATGGTTTCGAAGATGACGCTAAAAGATCTAAACAAAGCTTTAGAGCACTTGAAGAAGGCATCTCCTAGCAAAACCAAAGAAGAATCTGTTGCAAGGAAGTGAAAAGGCAAGGAAATTGTGAAAGAACCTATCAAGAAAAGAAGATCCCTCATCCTACAAAATGAAGAGGATGATGATGATGATCTCACCATTTCTGCCTTGGCCTTGAAAAATCTTCAAAGATTTGTTGGTTTTGAGCAACCCAAGGGGATAAGAGAAGGAGGAAGAGCAGACACAGAGCAAAGAAAAGAAAACAGAGAAGAAGCAGAGCCAGAAGAAGAACCAGCGAGAGAATAAGAAGAAAGAGAAGAAGCAGGAAGAGAAGTAGCAAAGGAAGAGGGTCAGGATGACTTCTATGAGACAATGGTAGCAATATCCTTATATGAGGATTCTGAAGCAACAAGGAGTATCCAAACAGGAGAAAGAGCAGAAAAAGAACATCACTTTTGTGTTAGAATCGAGAAAGAACAAGAAGAAGTTTTCTTTTCTCCACGTGTAGGCAAGGAAACAGGGGGAGTTCGTGAGAAAAGAGGTACTTCTTCTACTCTTTTTGCAAGTGATGATATCAATCGATCTCCTACTGATCCAGAGGAAGTCCATGCTTCTCATTTTCTTGAAGGTGATATTGGAGAATCTACTCCAAGTCTTGGAAGTAGAGGAGTTGATGTTCCCTCATTCTTCCACACTCCACGAACTGAACATGCTAAGGCTAGTGCTCAAACAGAACCAAATGCAGACTTTCAAAGGCTGCTCGAGCTCCTTATGGAGATGAAAGCACGGCAATATGGAATGGAGTGTGAGAGCCAAAAGATTCACTCCGTTTTGCAAGCTACTTCAATTTCTCTTCATGAGAAGGTTCAGTCTTTACAACAGCAAGTTTCACAGACTACCAAGATTGAAGATTTTGAGAAGCTGAAAGAGACTCGGCGAAAAGCTGGAGGAGACAGTCCTGTCAATGGGGGATTTCCAGCTTGTTCTAATTCTAAGACAAATTTGATTTCATCCTATCTCTTTTTTAATCTTGATTTTCTCCACTTTTTGCTACTGACAAAAAGGGGGAGAGAAAGTGCAGATTTCACTTTTGATCGTTGCAGATTTGGCTTTGTTTGTGTTTGATTGTGACTTTGTTTGACTGATAACTCTGCAGGAGCAACTTTTGTGATAATCATGATTGTGGATGGATGTGGATGTTTTATTCTTGATGATTGATTATTTTTTTTAAGATTAACATGTTTTTTTGTGGTTGCATAATCGATGTCATCTATAGATTATCTATATCATGTACTGCTAAAGTGTTGTTTTGCAGGTTACAAGTTCTTAAATCTGCAGGGAAGTTTTGTCACCATCAAAAAGGGGGAACTCCTTTGTTGTTTTAAAGTTGACAAAACTTATTCAAAGTCTATTTTGAAGATTTCCAGATCTTTGTATCAAAGTCTATTGATCACCAGACTTTAGTGTCAAAGTCTGCCAACACTAACAAATTCCAGACTGAACGCTACTTAAGAATGAAGACTTATCCAAATGCGAGATTTTGTTTATTTCTTCAGGAGATCGATTCGTATTGCTTATGGATGGCTTACTAGATGGATATATCACCTATGAGATTGATTATCTTTATTGGAATCACTTTCGTTGACTCAAATCTTTTCGGATTACAAGTAAATATGGAAAGAATCTACTTATGGAAACCAAAATCCTGATTGTATAGGTGAATAGGATTGACGGGCTTTCATCACAATCTTCAAACGACTCGAGATCTTCTTGATTGATTCTGTCCAACGGGTAGATTGGAAGAATTCCTTTGGAAAGTGCCAACGGTCGAGAATGCATGGAGTATTTAAAGAGGACTCTCCAGTTGTTCGACAGTGTGCATGAAAGAGAATTTTCAAAGTCTAAAGCTTTCCAATTCCTTGTTAATTCAAATACTGAGCTCAAAGTTGTATACGATAGAGAGAAACTAATAGTGAGACTTCGTGAGAGACTAGTAGAGACTCTTCACTGTGAAGTCGAGATCGCACTACTGTAAAATCTCTTTTGATTCTTAGTGGAATCCAGCTAGTAGGCTGTCAACGTGGAGAGTGGACGTAGGCTTAATCTAAGTTGAACCACTATAATTTCTAGTGTTAAACTCCTTTATTTTGTTTGAAATTCTATTTAACTGCTAAAGCCTGAACTCATTCAAAGTCTGTTGTTCTTCAGACTCCGTTTTAGAAGCAAAATATTTCTACTATTCTTTAAAAAATTGTCTTCACACCTATTCACCCCCCTCTAGGTGTTCATACTAGCATTCACAAGTATAAATGCGATTGATCCCATAATTGTAAATCAAAATCTCAAATTCATGAATAGCAAATTGAAAATCAAATCCTAAGATACATTGAATTCTAAACAATCCCACAATTGTAAATCAAAATGCCAAATATTTCATGGAATTGCCTAATAAGATGCACATAATTTTGATCTTGAATTGTAATATTTTAATAAGTATGATTGATCTCATGTCAATTAGGAAATAAATTGGTAAGATTACATTTGCTTTATTTTCCTGAATTTGAGCATGCATTTACATAAGGTAAGGATCCCGACCCGTTTAATTTATTGAAGGAAATGGAATTTGCAAATTCATCTTATATAGTTGGTGATCCTAGAGTCAAGATACAAGTATCAAATTGAGGTGAAAAGGTATAAGTGGTCTTTGGACTTTTGCCTGAAATCCCAAATCATCTTCGTACCTCTTAAAAAGTTCCACTAGTCGTCCTTTAATTTATCTCTCCATTTTTTCCAACCAATTGATGTTGACATCGATTATCGAAAGATAGATATGGTCACTAAAGTCGATGTGCATTAGATGAACCCAAAAAAAAAGGAAAAATTAAAAATTAAAAGCAACCCTAGCCCCGCCAACGTCACAACACTGCTTGCCCACCATCTTGCAACACCGACTCGAGCTCGATCGGTCATTGTTGCCAAAAGCTTTGACTTTAACTCGAGTGGCCAGGGCAGCCATGGCCACCTGGGTTCGAGCTCGAGATGCAATAGCCATGGAGGCATGAGACTCTAGTCGACACTCCAAATCAAATCCTTCCAATTTGACAAGCTTTCAAATCAAGCTCTCCAATACTAAATCGGCATGTGATCCCATAATTGGAAATCGAAATCCCAAATTCTTGGATGGCTATGAAAAATCAAATCTTAAGATACACTCAATTCTACACACACTCAATTCTACACAATCATCTTTTCTTAACATAAAATTAGGAAATGTGCAAAATAACCAAGATTTGAGTAAAATCCATGATCGGATAAAAAGATATCTTATTTTCGGGTCTCTATTTAGCATAACATATAGGGGTGTGCAATGGGAACTGCCTGAATCGGGACTCGTCCGAATCGGACCGGATTGGTCGGTTCAAGGCAGTTCTTGGAAAGGGCAATCTGGTTCCCCGTTCTCAGAATGGGAACTAATGGTCAACTGGTCCAATTCCCGATTCGATGGAGAAACCTGAACTGACCAAACCAACCAGACTGAATCGATGGATATAAAAATTTAAAAAAAAATGAGAAAAAACCCTCTACCCTTTTTAGGCTTTGTTTTCCCCTCATTCCCTTCTTACTTTATGCTTTACCTTCCCTTTTTTGCTTTCCCCTCCCTTCCAACGAACACCCATGTCTTTTCCACATGAATAGCTAGCTCTGTAGACTAATTACACATGCATATGTCCAATGCATCAGGCTAGGAAATTAAAAATTGTCTTCCCATTTGTAACAAAAAAGGAAATACAAATAGATTTGCTATTTCCGAGTACATCAAATGAAGTAACTACATATTCGCCTAAACCGCTCAACGTGTATTTTTACACTTGCATGTTGGGAAGACTTCATTGTATTTGAGCAATTTCATATATTGCAATTCCATCACCAAGGCACCCGTTTCAATTTGTACTCTCTCACCAAGCACTCCCACCTCTAGTCACATATTTAATGAATCGTACGTCGGTGAATGGTAACAATCTAAAAGGACCAACGACAACGGTGATCCAGAACAGAGGACATGTATCTTCAATTCTCTGTTGTTCTAATGCTTTATGATGATGTGCACGTTCCAAACAATACTCGAGGTTCTTCACGGTAGAAGTTGACAAGAGTAGACCGCTATCTTACCTAAAGAAAATGACAACGCCTGCAAACTATTTGTGTGAAAAAATTTATTTCTTTTTTTCTGCTGGATGACAAAACAAAGAGGTGTGAAGAAAGTGTGATTTGAACCTCAATCTGGCACTTAGACCAAGGAAATAAGAAGTTAGTTGTAACATTTTTTAATTTATTTTTGCCCTCAAACAACAAATTACAGGTTCCATCGGACCAGACCGAATTGGACCAGTTGGTCGTCCGGGTCTCAGTTCCAAGACCAGTCAGATCCTAGAATTTAAGAACCGGTCCTCTTGGTCCAGTTCTCGGTTCCAGCTTGGAACTGGATCAAACCAGGAACCAATCAATCCTAATAACATACAATATTGCAGCACATCATCCTTCTTAAATATCGTGACACTAAAACTCATGTCATCTAGTACTGTTATGTAACATACAAATATCGAGTTGCATTACTACGAAAACATAATAACAAAATGTGCACCAATGATTAAGATAAAGCTTACTTTATTAGATTGGTAACTATAACAAGTTATTAATCGATAGAGTTGATATATACATATATGTGTGTATAGAGTTAGTAGATTTAGTGATAAATTGATAGAAGCATATTATATTTAGAATTTTGTGGAATCGTATGATATTAATAAGTATGATTGATCTCCGGATTTCTAACTAAGATAAAACTAGATAGAATATGATATGAAATCCACGAATTTTACTATATCTTATCCATTGTTTGGTGATTGCAGTCGGATATATTCATATCATATCATGTACATTATTTAGTATGAATAGCATATTTGTCACGCCCCGATCCTCAAGTGTGCGCCCATCCCTTACCTGGTCAATTAATAGCGACGTCCCAGGATGCATCACTGACCCATTCATTTAGAAACGCATGCGAAAGCATATAAATAATCCCTAGAAAATAAAACAATAGGATAGGAAAGTAAGATCAATTTTTCACAAGAGACCTTTTTATAAACACATAGGTTTATACACTGAAGCCAACAAAAAGGAATCGACTTTCATTAAAATAGAATTGTCCTATGACTCACTAGTCAAACAAGGACGTCGATTCTTCAAGCTTCACCTTCTAACTTCGGGGATCCTGGTCCTTCACCAACACCACCTAAGGACCTGAAATTGTTATACAATAACCAGTAAGACAACGTCTCAGCGAGTTATACCCCTTAAGACCCGATTAAGAAACCAATATGCCATAAGGGCTGCCTATGCACATCACGGTTCAGATAACTTACCTTGGCCTCAAATTCTACCTACAATTTAGCACATTTCGAATAGGTACCCAAATCAACCAACACAGATCGAAACATCGATCAATCGACCTAGTCGATTGCATGTCAATTAGACCATTCCCTAATCATTCAATTCAATACTATCCAATCTCCCAAATAACCTATTGAGTTATCGAGCCACTATAATATACTATTCATTCTCCAAGATAACCTATCCAGTTATCAAGCTAGTATATTATCCTATCTCCAGATGACATATAGAGCCATCGAGCGGGTATGCATAACGTTCTATCTCCGAGACAACATATAGAGTCATCGAGCCGTTATAACATACCTATGCATAATATTCTATCTTTAAGACGATACATAGGGCTATCGAGCCGTTATAACACACCATTGGGTCATACCGTCCTATCTCCAAGATGAAATATAGAGTCACCGAGCCGGTATACAGACAATTCCTTCTCAAGATGACATGAAAGCCATCGAGCTATCAAATCATACCGTCTTATCTCCAAGATGACGTATAGAGTCACCGAGCCGATATACAAACAATTCTTTCTCAAGATGACATGAGAGTCATCGAGCTATAATAGTATAATGTCCATTCTCCAAATGACATACGAATCATCAAGCCGTTATAGTATTTTTATTCTGAAAACACAATCAATTTACCCTTGTTATCATGCTTGATAAAAATACACGTGTGTGGGTACACGGTCGACCTTAGCCAAAATACAATATTTTCCTTTCCACAAATCCCACCATTTTCCCTAATCCACCAAAATATTTTTGGCGCTGTCAACCGACGCCCGGTTATTTTTTCATTAATTATCAAAATTAATTTAGGAATAAATCCTAAAATCACAAATAAATCGATTCAGCACGATTTAGCACTCAAATAAATAAACAGACTGCACCACGATAATCAACATAAAATTCTAGTCCTCGGCTATCCTAGCCTAATTTCTAGAAATTAATTCATTAATTAATTAATTACGGAAAATATTAAATAAATGCAATAAATCCAATTTAGGCTCGTAATGCCTAATTGGAAGCCGAGATGGACCCGGAAAATTCCCGAGACCCGTTCAATAAATAATATCACGAGTCTACTTGCTAATATCACTAACCATTTGCCTAACATGCATTGCTAAGGCACTAATTTAAATTACTATACTCTAATCTATCCACCTAATTGCACTTAATTAAATCTAATCAACCCCCAAGCATCATTAGTCTACTAAGTAGGGATTAGTGAGTAAAACTTACTTGTTTAATGCGAAGACCGGAATACTGCGACGACGGCGCGACGGCGGCCGAAATTCGAATTTTCGGCGGTAGCGACGGACACTTGGGCCGGGCCAGAAAGGCCTTGCAAGCCCACAGCAAATTGCTGGGCTTGGCTGAACTTGGGCCTGAGCTTGGGCTGACTTGCTTCGCGGACCGATGGGCTGACCTCAAGACTGGGCTGAAATGCTTCGAACAAGCTGATGGGCCAAACCGCAGGTCCCTGATTTCGCTGGGCTTCGAATGGACTGGAACGGGCTTGATTCTGGCCAAACTATGGGCTGACTTCGCTGGCTGGAACGAGGAAATGGAGTTGGCACCGAGGTTGGGATGAATTTGTGTGGGCCGTGGGTGTTGAGGTGAAGCGGCAGCGAAGTGGAGAGGCGGAGAACGTGGGCTGGGCTTCGTGCGTTGGTGGAGCAGCAGGCGTCGCTGCTGATGGTCCACGAACCAGCTGAAGAAGCAGTTGATTCGGTGGAATTGCTGACCGAGTGAAGACGCCAGACGGTGGGGGACGCGCGGCGAGGATGGAGCTGGCTTCGGTCAACAATTGAGGGGTCAGCAGAGGAATTCTTTCGATGGACTTCGTGAGTGGACGGGTGTGTGGGTGAGTCGATGGAGACGGCAGAGGAGAAGGGGGCGGTCTTGTGGACGTGCGTGGCTGCAGGGAAAGTCAGAAGCGGTTGGTTTCGGTGAGGCCAATCTTTGCACGAAGAAGAAGAGCAGGGGTTGAAGGACTTGGCAGAGCTTGCTTCGGTCTTCGTTTGCTGGAAATTGACCGAGGAAACAAAATTTGGTGGAGCAGCTGGCGTGGGTAGCTTCTGCTTCGGTGGGGCAAAATGAAGGAATGAGCTGAAGGGGGCAAAATGGGCAGAGGACTTTGGTGGAAGAAAGAAAGAGGGGCAGAACAGAAATGAAATAAAAGAGAAGCTGCGGGGGATGGAGTCGACCGGTGAAAGAAGGAGGAGAGAGAGAGACGCTCGTAGAAGATGGAAAAAATGGGAGAAAAGTCCAATTAAAGTATTTAATAACATCATTACTTGGTCCAAGTAGTCTTCAAACTTATCCTTTCAATTAAACATTTGTCTCCCAATACTTTCTGGCAATATAATCCTCAATTAAACCAATTCGATGACCAATGTTGCAACCCCCCCCCTCCTCCACCTAGCTCCGAATTTCTTAAAAATAAGCTTCAATTTCAACACAAATTTCCCCAATTGATGTCCAATTTCGCCAAGGAAAAAGCCCACATCAATTCCACAAGTCCCCATCACCAAGTAGCTCGGTTTGAAAGCCAAAAATCCATTCAATTTGGCCAATCCGAATTTTCATTCGTTTCCGAATCATCCGAAGTGATTTTCCGTAAAAATCCCAAACGCGACGGAATTTTTTTGAAAGGTGAGACGATATCCTATAAATGAACCGTGATATGCTCGAACGTCCGATTTCCAAAACCGAATTCAATTTCGTGGTTAAAATTGACCGAACGCGATTTTAGTCCAACCCGACCTATCGAGTAGCTTTTAGAGATTTTACCGTGGTTATATCCATTAACGGCTTCACCCAATAGATTGGTTAACTCATGAATGATCGGTTTAGAGAAAAAGGACCATGGCGCGTCGACGAGATGCCCATTTCATATATTCGGGACGGGGTCGAAATTCGGGATGTGACAATATTAGTATAAAATAAACCAAAAAGTTTACAAACGATTATGGTAAAAACCTTTAGAGAAACTTTTGTCTACTTTTTTTTTTTCTCTATTTTTTTAATTAATTTCTTTGTCATGTCTTTCTTCCCTTTCTTTCATTCTCTAATAAAATTTTATTAAATAGTAAACTATACTAATATACCTAAAATATGTAATAAATATAAATACATATTTATATTTTTATATTGAATTTATATTCTATAATAGAATTAAATTCGAATATATAAGTAAAATTAAGATTAAATTAAAAAAATAAATTGTTATTTTTTTTGTTTTGAATTTCTCATATTAGAATTGAAACATTATTTATATGTTGAAATATAATTTTAACATTGTTAATTTTTTTGGTGGAATAATTTAAATTTTGTTAATTTAAGAAATTTGTTATTCGAGAAAAAAAAATTTCCTAATATGGATATTAGAAATCTTATCCACATTTATTATACCTTCTTCATGGGATAATTTTATCTACTCTATAACTCTTTTATCCTATTTTAAGTAGGCACAAAACACAAAATAAGATGAAAATTTGTCATAACTGCTAAACGCAGTATAAGAGTTCATTTCCTTTCTTTTCTCCAAATTTAGCATGCAATTACATAAGGTAAGATCCCAACGGGTTTATTTATCGCAGAAAATGGAATTTGCAATTTGATTTTATACCGTTGGTGATCCTAGGGTCAAGATACAAGTATTAAATCAAGGTGAAAAGGCATAAGTACTCTTTGGACTCTTGCCCAAAATTCATTTGAAAAGTTACACCGATCGTCCTTTGATTTATCTCTCGATTAATTTCCAATCAATTGTTGCTCACATCGATTATTGGAAAGCTGATATGTATTAAATTTACACACACGCAAAAAAAAAAAAAATCAAAACAAAACATAAATAAAAGGAAAATTAAAAAAATTAAAAGCAACTCCAGCCTTTCCAACATCGCTCGCCACCGAGTCCCAAGACGTATCGCCGACCCATTCATTTTAATGCACAGCTCCGGCGAGGTCCGGCGAAGGCAAGCTCAGGCAGCAACGAGGGGGTAGCAGCAAAACAGGGGAGTCGTTCGGCGTCGCGAGGGCTACAGGCAGTCACTCGGGGAGGCTCGGATCAGGCGCGGTGCTGGGCTGAGAGATAGCGGCAGCGGCAGAGGCACGGCAAGGTCGGTGTGCTGAAACGGCGGGAGGTGCTCGCAGCTTTGCTAGCAGATCGGCGCGACTGAGCGAACAGTGGCGCGGCACAGCAGCAGCGGTCGTCAGGGGAACTGAAGGCTACAGGCGTCTCAGGTGGCTCACGAACAGAGTAGGGAGGAGCCGGCTCAAAACCTACTAGGGCACAGGCATACGAAGGCGGGTCGCGACGGCGAGGGGCGGAACGGCGAAGCAGCAGGGCGAAACCGCAGTGGGCTTCGGCTCTGGGCTGCATCGATGAGGCAAGCAATGACATCGGGTTGCTGGATCTACGCTGGGTGACCGTGGACGACCGGCGGAGTGGCGGTGACTGGTGGTGCGGCTGGGCAGGAACAGCGGCACGAAGCAATGGTGTTGCGATGCGGCAAGGCAATGGCTTCGTCGGACTCCGGGCCGGGCAGATCGTGGTCAGATCAGGGGCGGCAGCGGTGTCGCAGGGCGGAACGGGAGCGGCTACACGAGTGTAGTGGACGGCGATGGTCACGCGGTGAGGCACAGCTCCGGTGCTGCTCGAAGGTCGACGAGGGGCTCACCGAAGAAGAGAAACAGTAAGGTTGCTTTTTCCCTTTTTCCTCTCTTCTTTGCTTTCCTCTCTCTCTGTTTGCACGTCCCCCTCACGTCCCTTTCTCTGTCTTTCACTGCTGACCTTTTGACTTTCTGTAGCAGTTTTTGCAGAAGGAAAAAGTCAGACCTTTTTTCTTCCCCCGTCGAAAGAAGGCTTTTTTTTACTATGCTATTCTCCTCCCACAAACCCTAAAAAACTGAACTCCTCTTTTTTTTTTTTTATTTTTCTTTTACTGAGAAAAAGCCCACAAACCCTAAAAACTGAATTCCCTAAACCCTACGCATTTAACCCTTTTATAGGCCACGGGTTAGAGTTTTAATTTTTCCAAATCCATATCCATAAAGATTTCTTTTCCAAACACAATATATTTTTTTCCGAACGCAATATTTTTTGTCACATCTGCCCTATCCAAAAAAATTCATCATATCTCGAAAAAATTTCAAATCTACATTTTTATGAGATAATTCTCAATCATTAAAAAAAACGGGCTTGGGCTAATTTGCTTGCTTCGTGGGTTTAGTCCGGACTGTCAATTTAAAGCTCAGAACCACTAATTCGAACCCATCCATCACCGGTCCAATAAATAAATGCACAAAAAGTGCAAATTAAAAATAAATGCACCTAAATCTATATGCTATGCAATTAATTTTTTTTCAGGGATTAAATCAACCCCTAATTTTTAATGCGATAAATGACTAAATGGGTCGCCAAAATTTAGGTGTCAACAATTTAAAAAATGGATCAGAATGAAAAGATACTCTAAAATTTGGGTAATAGTATCATTGTAAGAACCTATGAATAGTACGAAAGACTAATTTTACTTTGTTCTGGAAAGTTGAGGGATTATATTGAACAAATTGAAAATTTAAGGGCCATGTCAAACATTTAGGAATAGTTCAAGGACAAAATTGAACGAATAAAAAGTCTAATGATGACATTATTTAATATACCCAAAGTTCAAGGATTATTTGTATAATTTTTCCACTCATTACAAGTCAATATAAAAGTTTAAACTAATAGGTGGAGGAATCTATTTTCACATCTGTAATTATAATTACAACTTGTACAAATCCAACATAAAAGTTTAAACTAATAGGTAGATGAATCTATTTTCATATCTATAATTATAAATACAACTTGTTTCACGCCCCGATCCTCGAGCGCGCGCCCAACCCTCACTGGTCGATTAAATAGCGACGTCCCAGGACGTATCGCCAACCCATTCATTTTAATACGCATGCGGAAGCATATAGTAATCCCCAGACAATAACACAATGGGATAGAAAAGTAGGGCCATAATTTTCTAACTAAAAACCCAACCACACTTATATATATACATAGCAAACCAAGCTGTATATATTACAATCTAAACTATAAAAGCCGGGTCCTACACAAAACCAGTCCATAAAACAGAGTCTGCAAACAAGGGTGGGGTTTCAAATCAACTACGGGTCCTCGTTTTCCCCGTCATTGCCTTGCACATCCAACTGGAGCCTACAGCAGAATACACAGGAGATTCTAGCTCTTCAAGCTCAGGGTCCACCGGGTCTACCACCGAACCTCCTTTAGGGTCTGCAGTGCCCTTTCCAAAAGTAACCTCCATCACATACAGAGGTATCTCCAATTCCGGTATGGGGCCCTCTCTCTATCCATTACAATACAGGTGATACCATGCCCTGTATTGATGGGGTACCTTTTGGGGTAGACCCGCATCAACCCAGACTATGGACTTCACCAGTTCGTATTCCAGCCCTTCAGGGTGCCCATGGATCGGAATGTAGTACTTATGTTCTATGATCTTCTTTGGTTGCCCAAAATGCTCGGGAGGAGCTGCCATCTAAGGACCTGAAAGGTTATCCCACAATGGGGTGAGACAACGTCTCAGTAAGTTCAACCCCTTAAGACTCGATTAGGAAGAAAATACGCCCTAAGGGTTGCCTAAGCACAATCATGAGTCAAAGGACTTACCTTAGCCTCGATTTCCTTCCTGCAAGTCAATACAATTTATAATTCATCGAATCACGTCAACGAATCAATTCATCACATCGGATCGAATCATCGATCAATTGATTCAATCGATTCCATGTCATCAAGACCCTTCCCCGGTCATCTTAACCCATACTATCTATAAATCCGACCGTAATCCAGGACCACTCACTATAAGCTAAAATATAAATAGTATAGCTCACCAGAAGCTGCCTCAATACCGATAATTTCATCATTTTTATCATACCCAATAAAAATACTCGTGTGTGGGTACACGGTCGGCCTTAGCCAAAATATAATATTTTCACACTTGAAAATCCCACTAATTTAAACATTCCACCAATTCATTTTTGGCGCTGTAGACCGACGCTCGGTGATTTTCTAATTAATTACTGAAATTAAATAATTTTAGGAATAAATTCTCAAAAATACAAATCACCCACAATCAGCACAAATTATCATCTAGAAAAATAATCTAATCACACCATTGCAATCAACATAAAATTCCGAACACTGGCTATCCCGGACTAATTTTTGGAAATTAATTAATTAATTAATTATGGAAAATAATTATTAAATGCCAATAAAGCCTAATTAAACGCCGAGACGGGCCCGGAAAAATTTTGAGTCTCGTTAAATAAATATTAGAGTCTATCTACTCACTAATTGCACTAAACTAACCACCTAACATGCAACGACGATCAATTAAATTACTAATCTACTCTAACTATCCACCTAATCCATGCTTAACTTAAACTAATCAATCCTTAAGCGACATTAACCTACTAATGGAGGATTAGTAAGTTAAACTCACTTGATTAACGAACCACTCGGTTCAAATTGATGGGGACGCGGCGAGGGACGATAAACTTCAAAGCGAGCCTACCAATCGGGGTCGGGAACGGTCCGGAAATGGCTTGATTAGTGCTGCAAATACCCACAATCTCCGGTTCTGTGCTGGTGATGGTTGAGGCCGATAGAGGTGCTGGCTTGGGTCGAAACGAGCAACAGGGCTAGTTGCGGGTCCAGGCGGGCGGTGGCGACACTTCACGGCGGTGGAGGAGGCCTGGATGGTGGCCTGAGCAGGTTTGTTGGGCTCTTGGACGCATGAGCGGGGCAGGATGGCACGGCTGAGACGGCGACAACATTCGGGAAGCCAGCGACCAAACGGGGGTAGCGAGCGAGTGCGACGGTGGCGATGCGGCTCCAGCGGGTGGCTGCAACGACAGAGAGGCTGCAATTCGATCTTCTCTGTCTCTTGGGGAATTCTACACGTCTGAAAGGAGGGGATGAGGGCTTCGACAGGTGCAAGGAGGGAGAAGGAGACCGGTTCAGCTTGTGGGACCGGTTTGGTCTCCTTGACCGTTTTGTTCCTATCCTCTTTGATCTCCCAATTGGTCCCCATCACCAGCTGGTGTCCACACAAGTTTTTCAGGCCAAAATACCCCCTTCTAGAAGCTTGAAGTAGTCCAAAATGTTGGGTCCATGGGGCATACGAATTTCAATTGATTTTCCCCCAAATGGACTTCAACCTCTTCTTGAATCTACTCAATCCAGCCTCTATAAATTCCATTATCGAGTCAACAATCAAATTGGTATTTTCCTCACCAATTGATCCCATTTGCATCCCAATTTTGCGATAAAAAACATTCCTCTGATTTCTCCGGTCGAAAACGGCCCTATCTCGACTTTTTCTGCCAAAAATTCAGTTTGCAGAAAAATCTTCGAAGACTGAATCGACGTTCCTAAAATGACTCGTGACATGAAAGAACTTTCAATTTCTGAAATCGAACTCAAATTCGCAATTAATTTCAATCTGGCGCGATTTTAGCGTGACCTAGGCTACTGGGTAGCTTTTAGAAATTTTTAGTGCAAATGACCCGTGGTCGATTTTCTTCAAGCCACAATGAACCTCTTCGACACATTGGCAACTCTCGATTATCGTGAAAATCTCGAGAATTCAAATACGGACACAAGGTACCAAAACGATAGAAATATCAGTCTAGTGCCGATCGACGAGAATTTTGGAATTTAGTGAAATCACCCACATTTAACCACACATCTCAGTCGAACCGACCTATCTCTGATTTTTAATCGATCTTAGTGCTGAAATGATCTCTGCAGATGAGCACGGTCGAGTAGTCGATTCCTGGTCGAATCTTCAAGTCTATTGCATTAAAATCTCTTAATGACTTCCTAGATAGTCTAGTTATCTCACGAGTGATCGGCTCTGAGAATAGCACTATAGGCACGTTGATGAAAGGCCTGATTAATTTAATTGAAAGCGGAACTGAAAAATTCGGGATGTCACAACTTGTTACACCGCATTTGTAGTGGGGTTGAATTCAATCGCCGAATCATTGTCATTCGATTAGGCATGTCTCATCGAGTATTAGCAACTATAATTGGTGGAGTGCACATGTTCTGGATCCGTGAGTAAAATTTCTCGTCTTGGTCAAAAGCTCCTTTACTATCTAGGCCCAAAAGATGCACCCTAATATTTCCGACTCTTTTAGTAAAAAGTTTAAGCGATGATCCGTGAACATCACAGCCAAAAGAAAGCAAACATAAAGTGTTGGAGTTTCCATGATGTAAATCCGTATTCTGTCAACTGCTAAGGTTGTCTTTTTAGATCGTGACATAAGACCAAGTGCTAAGGTTGTCTTTTGTTGCCTTTCTGCTTTACAATGATTCCTTGTTTTTCCCTTATGTGGTCTAAGCCCAAATTGGATTTAATATCTAGGCTCATAAAGAATTATTTGCTTTCCAAATTCTTAATTACAGATATTGCGAGGAGAGTTACTATATTAGGAACTACAATGTCATTTTTGCTCAATTTATTGAATTAAAAAAATTTCATTCATTTGTCATAATCAAACATGAGAGGAGTATAGAAAGCTTTCAAACAAAGCAAATTCCAAAAAAGCTACAAAAAAAAAACAAAATTAAACATAGGAATCAAAATAGCACAATCTGCAGTTATAAGCACACTCTCAATCACAAAAGATCTCTCTCATAATATCAAAAAAAAAAAAAAATCGGCGGCCAATCATCAGAACCATCATGCCAAGATCATCGTTTAATTGCTTAATAAGAAATTTAAATAATTCTTCGGCAGAATCGTTAACAAAATCCTAACATATTACTCCTTGTTAGAAACTTGTCTCTAGGACATGAGAGACTTTCAAGACACGGAGCTTCCAATCGACTAGTAGCAATTTCATGGTCGTCCAAGATCCGGATATATTCTTGAGAGGCGTGTTCTTCTCAGTTGCTTCAAATCCTGACCAACTTATAGGAAAGCCACAGATAGCTTGATCCAAATAAAAAGATTTGAAAGGATAACAGCTAATCACCTACCCCGGAATCAGAGGGTAATATTCCATCAATCGCGCAAGCAGGGTGGTCCACCGCAATCATGTTCCAAACCAAATTGTCCAATACCCGCAACTAATCATAAATAATTTCCCTTTTCGAGCTCTTAATTATAACATTTATCCCAGGCCGTAGCTTTCACGATGAAATAAACTACGACTTATGTCGCAGTCCACGAGGTGAGTCTATGTCTAACTCCATAGATTAATTGATTCCTGCATCAGCGATACCTGGTGCATAGAATCAATCTGTAGTTAAGACAAACATAATATCAAGTGTTGGAATTCAAGTCGGCAGAAGACGACTTACCTTTATCCGATGCGCAAACAACAATTAACCCCGGAATGAACGTTGAATTGTGGATGAATCACAAACACAAATACTTCACGTTGGTCTGAATGCAATCATGAGAAAAGCACCCGATTTCCATAGCGTAAATGCCGATTGTCCTTGTAAAGGAGAAATGGAACGCCTTCTTTCTATTTTGATGGAAAGGGGAGAGAAAGTAAAAACTATTTCTTTCTAAGCGTACATTCTGCCAGCCGTGCCAACAGTTGTCTTCAGGAGTCTTTATATGACTCCCTCATACCCTTTCAAAAAGGGTGTCTTTCCATCGTAGCGTATCAAGACAAAACAGTGCGTTCCAATCGCACCCCATCATGGACGTACTGATTAAGTACAACATCTCCCACTCAAACACGATGGGCTTGATAGCGCTCTATCAAGAATATAAGGCATTCAACATTCATCAACTTTACAAAACAATTCATACTAGCAAGTAAGCTGTGCGACCAGTGAGTACACATGCACTTGGGAGCTCAAATTATGCACCTATTAGGGATGACATAATGGCTACAACCCCGAAAAAAAATAAATAATCGATGTCTCACAGTGCCCCAGACATATTTTGTTACGTCAATCCAAGTATACCTATCCCTTAAAGGCTATACTTGATTATTCTCAAAACACCATGTATTTACAATTATATCCGCAACCACATAAGGCGATTTAATTGGTCGACCTGTAAATACATATGATAGATGTAAAACAATAATAGTCTTCCTTTGCACTCATGTCTCTCTCCATTTCAGAACAACTGCTTTCCTAGACATGTCCCATAAGGCCATATCAATTCATGACCGTCGGTAACACGCTAAAGTAGCAACATTGATCTTTCACTTCGAGAATATAGTCAGAAGTAACATAGGGCACAAAATGAGGTAAATTATAAATTACCTCAAGAGCTCACACGATGAGTAAATAGGGATAATTTTATTCACATTCCCTTATCAGTCGAACAATGCACATGTAGTATTAATTACATGCTATAGTGGATTTCTCTTTCTGATAAAAGCATATGTCATTTATTAAATATATCCACTATACGGATCTTAGCCTAAGCATAGTCACGTGCTCCTCACATACTCATGTTTAGCTCCGAGTGCTATATCAGCTCGCTTTCTATAGCGCCAAATTAAGTACTTACGTCCGGCATCTTTCGGGCATACATGATTATGGGACTATCATGTTCGGTCTTATTATAAACAAATCACAGACCTCATCTTGACTCCAATCAATGCGACATATTATTTTATGTACTAAACTTGCTCTTCAGCATTTATTTGTACATAACGTCTCATCTCAACGTGCTAACTATAGCACTTGAGGTGATTGCTCATGTGAGTGAGCCAATCGTTGCCTGCTAACATACTTTTTAATAATATATGTGTGTATGTGCTAGTCTCATAATGGATTTGTACTTATTGATAAAACATCAAAGTCACTAATAGACAAACAAGTACAATACACATGTCCACAAATACATAAACTAATGATCCTCTACAATAACATATATCATATTCTACACAATCCTAGTGACATCCTATGGGTCAAGAATATGTCTCTAAGAACAGCCTTCGTAAATGGATCAGCAACCATTCTATTGGTTGAAATGTATTGTAGGATCACTTCTTTCTACGCTATAATATCTCTGATGAAGTTGTTCTTTATGTCAATGTGCTTCATCCTTCTATGATACTTGGGATCTTTCACATAGGCAATGGCTGCTTGACTATCGCAATAAACTATCACCGGTCTTGGAACCTCGGTGACAGTGGCTAAATTTTCCAAGAAACGTTTTAGTCATACTACTTCTTGTACTACGGCAGAACATGCAATAAATTCTACCTCCATAGTAGACAAGGCCGTGCATGTCTATTTCTTGCTATTCCAAGAAATTGCACCTCCATTGAGCAAGAACGCATATCCAGAAGTCGATTTACGCTCATCCAAGTCTCCACCCCAATTAACATCTGAATAGCCTAATAGGCGTAAATCATTCTCTTGGTAACAAAGTCGATAGTGCATAGTGCCTTTCAAGTATCTCAGGATCCTCTTCACTGCTTTCGAGTGTATTTGACCATGATTTGATTGATATCGACTCACCAATTCCATGGCATAACATATGTTGGGTCGAGTACACTTTATAGCATACATCAAACTTCTAACCGCACTAGCGTAAGGAACAGTTTCCATTACTTTAATTTCTTTTGGAGTCTTAGGACACATCTCAATACTTAGTCCTTCACCTTGCATGACAAGGGTATCAATGGGATTACAGTGCTGCATATTGAAATGTTCAAGAATCTTCATAATATAAGACTTTTGTGATAAAGTAAGGAGTTTCCTTGATCGATTTTTTTCGATCTTAACTCATAATATATAAGCAGCTTCTCCCATGTGCTTCATTTCAAAATTGGAGGACGGCCATTCTTTTATGGTGAAAACCAAAACCTTGTCATTTCCAGCCAATAGAATATCATCCACATAAAGTGATAAAATCACAAATTTATCTTCGGACCGCTTGACATTTACACAGTGATCTTCTTCGATCATCGTGAAACCAAAAGTTGTTATGGCTCGATGAAAACAAAGATACCATTGTCTAGATGATTGATTAAGACCATATATTTAGCGATGAAGCTTGCAAACTTTATGCTCTTGACCTTTAGCTATGAAACCTACTAGTTGCTTCATATAGATTTCCTCTTCTAGTTCTCCATTGAGAAATGCCGTTTTTACATCCATTTGATGTAATTCAAGGTCCAAATGTGCAACGATGGCTAGGATAAGGCGTATTGAGGCAAACCTTACAACTGGTGAAAAAGTTTCCTCATAGTCTATACCCTCTTGTTGAGTATAACCTTTCGCCACAAGACGAGCCTTATAATTTTCAATGGATCCATCCGCCCTTCGCTTAATCTTAAAGACCCTTTTGTTCCCAATGGCCTTATGATTGGGTGGTAGATCAACCAAATCCCAAACATGATTTGCCCTCATTAACTTCATCTCATCTTCCAAAACTTTTCTCCATTCTTTCTTAGCAGAGGATGAAAGAGCCTCTTGAACAGTCTTAGGCTCGGCATCGTCTTTCTGAGCAATCATAAATGCTTCCCCTTCAATCTCAAAATGACGACAAGGAATATTTTTACGATTACTTTTACGCAACTGAATTTCTCTTGAATTCAATTCGCCAGACAATGCAATACCCCCACTAGGTCTTGCATGTTGAGGTAAATCTTTATTTCCCTTTACAACATTAATGGGTGTGTTAGTAGGATCTTCCATGTCATATAATTGGAAGTCCTTATCAATCTCACATCTACTAGGAAAATCGTTCTCCAAGAACATGACATCTCGTGATTCCATTTCGGTCACACTCCTATCAGCTTGTTCACCTATGAACACGTACCCTTTGGAGTGTTCTGAATATTTTATAAAGATACATTTCTTCCCTCTAGGGCCTAATTTGCCATATTATGGGAAGATTCATGAACATAAGCTGCACATCCCCACAGACGTAGAATACTCAAGTCTGGTTTCCTACTAGTCTATAATTCATAAAGAGTTAAAGTGACCGATTTTGAGAGTACTCGGTTAAGTACATAGGCTGCAGTCAATAATCTCCCCAATAAGAGATAGGTAAATTTGCTTGCGCCATCATAAACCTAACCATTTCCAATAGGGTTCTATTCCTTCTCTCAGCTACCCCCATATTGTTGTGGAGTACCAGGAATAGTCAATTGTCGTACAATTCCCTTTTAATCACAAAGAGCCTTGAATTGCTCAAATAGATACTCACGTTCACGATCAGTTCTCAATGCCTTTATTGTTTTATTCAACTGATTCTTTACCATCGTTATATATCGTCTAAAACAATCTAATGCTTCTAACTTATGAGAGATCAGAAAGTCATAACCGAAACACGTGAAGTCATCTATGAAAGTGATTAAATATGAGGCTCCATACCTTGCCCTCACACTCAAAGGACCACAAATGTCAGAATGTATGAGTTGCAATGGAAATTCGACTCTAGTCCCTTCACCGAACAATGTTCACATATAGGTAGATTAACATTAGTGAGTGACCCTAAAAGGCCTTCTCTAGCTAATCTTTGCATTCTTTGCAACCCAATGTGACCTAATCTAGCATGCCAAGTACTTGCATCAATCTCAACATTACTAGAAGATGCAATTAAAGAAAAACAACCATCAACACTAATATTGTATTGATCATAGTCAATGTCTAACACTATAAAATCATTCGATACATGACCTAAACCATAATAAACTATTCCAAATAAGATGTCAATACAATCACCATGGAAATTCAATACATAACCTAGGCTAAGAAGAACAACTATAGAGACCAAGTTTCGTCGAATATCCAGAGCATAGAGGACATCATGTAGGAATAGGCTTTGACCACCACGTAAAATTAATTTACATGCGCCGATACCCTTCACTTCAATTCTTGAGTTATTCCCAACATATATCCATTTTCTTCAAGGTTGTATCCTACGATACTCCACAAATGCTTCTCGGTCTCTACCTATGTGGTCTGTTGCTCCTGAGTCTCTTTCGGCTCAGTGTATTCACGAGCAAAGTGACTCATCTTGCCACAATTGTAGCACTTCATCTTGGCCTTGTCCTTCTTCCCACCACGCTTCTTGCATCGAAAGGTCTTAGCCCTTTTAGGTGCCTGATCGGTCTTCTTCCCTTTGTTGTTGAATTGATGATTCCTTTTGCGCTTAAAGCCCAAAGCTTTGCGCGAACTCGATTCAGCAACATAAGCATGGGTAGAGGATCTCGTAACCTCTAGGCGCTCATCCTCTAATTCCAAATGACGCGCTATATCATCAAAAGTGACAATATTCTCATTATGCGTCATATTGATCTTCATATGCTCCCAATTGTCAGGAAGAGACCTTATAATAGCCCAAACTTGCTGTTCATCAGTAAGTGAGTGACCTGCCGACTTCAGCTCACGAATCATGTTTGACATCTCCCGAAGATGCTGCCTCATCGTTACATTTGGGCGCTTTTGGTATGTGTCAAACTTGCTGGTGAGTCTCCTTAATTTAGTGGCAGATATACCCCAAACTTATCTTTCAAGACAACCCACATTACTTGAGCTTTATCGTAACTTTCAAACTCACACATGAGATCATCTTGCATACAGCTCAGCAACGTGATGCGAGCAATGATATTCTTCTTTTTCCAAGCTTGATAAACTTCTAGATCTCTCCTGTGTTGAGCTGAAGTTCCATGCTCAAGTTCATCCATGGTGTGGTTGAGGGTTTCCAAAACCTCTTGCTCCTCAAGGATGTATTGAACCTTTCGGTGCCAAATATCATAATTGTCATCATTCAGCTTATCACCCTTATTGAGGTCAGCCACAATGGTCTTAGATGCCGAAGCCATAATCAATTGCTTTAATACATTGACATAATAAACGCAAAATCAATACTAGCACATTTTTCATAATAACACACATATTTAATTTGCAGCAAAGACAAACTAAATTAATGATAATTCAACAAAAGACACAGAAAAGAAAGTTCACTATGTTCCCAATTAGCTCCTATGTACGATTGTTCTATTATCATTAAGTAGTTTAATTTGGGCAAATTTTAAGTTCTAGGTGAGAACTCCTTCAAATTCTACCAACCTACGAACTCCAATTAGGAAAAAAATAATTACATGACCTCATGTAATTTCTACATTTTTTCCATTAACATAAAAGCATAGCATGATGTGAATCAACGTACAAATAATAATCATGCTGTAACTACGATCAAAACCGCAATTCAACATGTAATGGAAAAACAATGATTTTCTACCCTTGTTCGAATTTTCTTGGAACTGAAAATTGCAAGTGTATTAAATTATATACATACTATCATCGAACCAAGCTCTACACAGCATATATGAAACCATTTTCATATAGGCTAGCTACTGTATTTCCTAAAACATAAGAAAATACAAGCCAAAAAATGAATGAACCACGCATCAATCCTCTAAAAATACGCGTACTTAGGGTTTCCTACAAATTTTCATACATTTATAAAATCCAAAAATATAAACTAAATATACCACAGTGTAGAGCACATCCATACGAACTAAACGCCACAAACCACGCCCCAATCAGAGATCCCACGCGCCCACATGCGCCCCCTGAGTACACAGCGCGTGTGGCGCACGCGCCAGTGAGCCACACGGCTCTTGGCTAATCCGACCGGTCTAATCGATGACCGGTCCGACCGGCCCGACCGATTTGACCACCGGACCGGTCAACCAGTCCGACCGTTGACCGATCAACGGCCAGGTCGGGTGACGGGTCGGGTCGTCGGTCGGCGACCGGCCGGCCAACTGCCACCATTGGTGACGTCATCGATGACGTCATCCGGCGGTTACCGACAGTGGGATGACGTCATCAGTGACGTTAGCACGTGTCGGTTTGCTGACGCGTGCGTGACGCTCACATGCTGGCCTTCCCAACACGTGGTGCCCACGCACCACGGCTTCTGGCCGTGCGTGTATGCGCGTGTAGTGTCCTCCGACGGCGCTCGACCCATTGACGGACTCATCTCGACGAATACTTTTACCCTGTATATTTCAAAATTTATTTTCGCCAAAAAAATATTTCGAAAAATGGATAAAATCGTATGGGTGTTTGCGGCCCCAAATCCGTTCTTCGCTTCGGTTCGTTTTCGACAATTCATATAGCAATTCCAAGCAATGAACATCCAAACAGTGTAGATTTCCTACTCTTGATCTCGATATCAAATGGTAAACGAGAAAATTCAATGAAAACAAGGCAGAAATTGTAACGAGCAGCTGTGACGTCCCAGGGCGTCACGTACTAAGCGCAAGCGGAACTATAATTATTATTGACATCTTATTAAATCTAGTACACTCCTTTGAATAACATATAGTATTTACCATTGAAGGTTAGCACGTATAACATGGATTATTTAAAATCCTAAATTTATATTATAAGGTTATCCTGCAATGCACATAGACAAGATCATAAAAGGCTTCCTTTCATTTTATCATTATCGGGGCATACAAAATTATCGATTTGGACTCGTTCCATGTTCTTCGCCTATATATTTACATCATATACAAAACAAAAGTAAGGCGCAACAAAAGCCAGGGATATGAGGGTGAGGGTGTCTACTCCAAGAGTTCCCACACTAGCCCACATCTAACGAAAAAAAAAAAAAAAAAAAAAACAAAACAAAAGTCAGTCAACTTCTACAAGATCAAAGACGTCTAGGCGTCGTCCATCCCCGCTCCAGGTCCTCCTGCTCCAAAGGGTAAAGGACCGATTGTCTCTCCTTCATGGTTGATTAACCATGCGACGAACTTCATCGGTATCAAGTCAGCTCTACCATCATCCATCCATAAAGTAGCCTCATACTTGGAGAAAGTCATGTCAATGTCGAGATTATACACATCAGTAAGGGTAACCTCAATGTTCGATATCACTCCATAACGAGCTAATGGCGGCACATCCATTCTATCAATCTGAAAATGTAAGGTATGAGCAAACAACCTTGCCCAGTAAAGAATGATAAAACTCTAACTTAAACAATCCATAGCCATCAAAGTTACAACTGAATCATCAAACAATTTAGGACACTAAGAGAGTATATCACAAGCATAAACAATACTAATACATCCAATAAGAAATCACCTTATATGCATCCATCTCTATACTTATCCTTCACAAACTCAATCTCACGTCAAGATGCAATGCAACAATAATAGATGAACTCACTCGCCAAATATAATTAAATTTAGTGTGCATAAAATCCACCCTCAAATCAGTCACAACCGAGTCTCTACCGGCCTGATCGAGTCACTTTCGGAAAGTATGTTATCCGGACTTCCACAATACCTCTAATTGTGGGCATCTCACTCCGAGGCATCCCGGTATCACACAACCGAGGTCCTCCCAAGACCACTCAACAAAGGGCATCTCACTCGGAGGCATCTCAGTATCACACAACTGAGGCATCCTTGATCACACACAAGGGCATCTCAGTCCGAGGCATCCCGGTATCTCTCTACCGAGGCATCCAAGACCACTCAGCATGGGCATCCCAAACTTCCGGGGGCATCACCGGTATCTCTGTACCGATGGGTTCATTCACTCTCTTAAGCACACGTTTCACACCACCACACCTTTGATTAATGCATTTATCGTATGCAAAAGAAAAAGACTCCAAAGTATACAACTATACATCTAACTCTCATGATCCTAGCACACGTTCGTGTCCGAATTATAAGATAAAACCCATTACGACATGTCCCATACCATGCCGAACAGATATTTATCCCATAATTAAGCACTATGCACCGCACTCATTGCACACGCATGATACTATACGCACTTACATCTCTATTGACATATGAGACTTACTCATACTCAACTAACATCTATCATAAGGTTTATTAGATTCTATGTTCATCATACAAATCTAATAGATAAGTCACTACATCAAATATGTGTTCTCGGGTCCAACAGTATACTAACTAAATGAACAGTTTTGGTTTCGAACATAAAAGGTATATCAATACTTATCGGAATACTACCAAATTTTAGTATGTTATATTGAAGACATAGCTTAACATTTTTCGTGAAGGAACTTAAATCTATTTCTCACTGTATTAAGAGTAATAGACGCCATAATTCTTACTAATATCCTGTACCGAGTCCAAACTTTCTATCTACAAAGAAAAATGATTTTACTAATCAATGCTTATCCATTTAATCTCAAATTTTGACACGTTATTCCTTAAGATGTGTTCTAAAATTTTCATTAAGGATTCGAAGTCCAATTCTAACTAGGTAAATACAGAAAATTCATGTAATCCGTAAAGGTCAATCTGATTCTTACAAAAAACACAGTTTACTAGTTTTACTAAATTCACTTCTATTTCTCTATTTTAATATCCATATGGTTATAGCTACGTGTATAACTCAATCTTATAGATGTTCTATCATGTAGAAAGGTTTCTTTCTTATCTCTATTAACATACATAAAGAAAATTAAACACAAACAGGACTCCATAACTGTTTTCACTTAGAACAGAATAGATACACAAATTTTTCTCACTTCTAACTCAGCTAAACAACTTGTCTATCCACAAATCTCTTCTACAATACTTCAATGCTTACTCACAGCAACTCAAAGCAACTTCAGCATGTCTTTCTTTAACAAATTATCAATTCCACAGCTCGGCTCGAAGTGTCGTTGCATCCGTGAGTCACTCATCCCGATTTATACCAAAACAACTCACTCGGCAACCATTTCATCACTTCACTCAACAAAACAGCATACTCACACTAGAATTTCGAGACATACAAGACTCAAGAGTGACATGCAATAGCTTCTACCTTCAATCTAACACTCACTAAGCTTAGATCAATCACAAAACAGCAACTACAAACTATATCCTTCACTGTTTGGTTAGATCCTCAAGCTCCCTTGATGAAACAATGGATAACTTTCAATTTAGAGTTAGATCTTTCCTTACCTTGCTTCAGCTACTAAACAACACAAAGATACTTCAAGATCAACACCAAAATCTCGCATGCAAAAGGAAGAAGGTTGCTGGTTTGCTTCTGGTTTGCTCACCACTCGACCAAGAGAAAAAGAAGAGGAAGATGAAGATGAGTTTTCGGTTCTTGAAGAGAGAGAGGGAGGGTTCCGAAATTTATAAGGGAAATAGGTCTACAAACTAATCCCTAGGCTAGAGTAATGATTAGATTTTCTAATGATTATGTTTCCTTGGAGTTGCCATCTTCGGTTCTATGGATTGAGAAAAACCGTGGGTGTTGATGAGAGAATCGAGAGAGAGAAAGATGTCGTGGTTTTCATGCATGAAGATTTTCGCCATCTGTCGATCGTCGCTAATTAACAGTTAATCGATCTCATTAGTTAGTTCGTTAGTTTCTAATATTTTCATCTAATTGCCTTTTGTTTCTACTTAATCCCAATTACACAAAGTCATAACATATAACATATCGACTAGTCAATGTTAGTCTATAAAGAATTCATCACAAAAAGAATGCTAAAGTTAGAAATTGATATTAGCATTATAAACATTAATCAAGTTTTCATAACTATAATCTATAAAATAAAATTACTCGGGCCTAAATATTCATCTCTGGCCCAACGGGCTTAATCTATAACAATTCCGGCCCACTAAACTAAATCTACAAATCTAATAATTCCGAACCTTGGCCCGCTTCAAGCCAAGTCCAAGCCCATAATCTCTCACTCGGCTTTTCAAATCCAAATCGTGTGGCCCATTTACTTCTCAAGCCCACACGTTCCTCAAAGTCCATCGGGTTCACTTTCTGGCTCAAGCTAATTAATCTAAATTCCTAATGATCTAATTATACTAATGAAGGTCGGTGAAATTTGGGATGTCACAAAAATCATGACCAGGCTCTGATACCAATGTTGGAATTCAAGTCGGCAGAAGACGACTTACCTTTATCTAATGCGCAAACAACAATTAAACCCGGAACGAACGTTGAATTGCGGATGAATCACGAACACAAATACTTTACGTTGGTCTGAATGTAATCACGAGGAAAGCACCCGATTTCCACAGCGTAAATGCCGATTGTCCTTGTAAAGGAGAAATGGAACGCCTTCTTTCTATTTTGATGGAAAGGGGAGAGAAAGTAAAAACTATTTCTTTCTGAGTGTACGTTCTGCCAGCCATGCCAACGGTTGTCTTCAGGAGTCTTTTATATGACTCCCTCATACCCTTTCAAAAAGGTGTCTTTCCATTGTAGCATATCAAGACGAAACGGTGTGTTCCAATCGCACCCCATCATGGACGTACTTATTAACTACAACACCAAGGAACAAGAAATAGTTTCAAGGCCGCAAGGAAGGAGAGCTTGAGAAGTCAAACTTCGCCGTTCATCTTCTTCTTTGTACCAAGCATGGGTTCTGAGATCTCAAAGCATATTCAGAGAAGGAAAGATGTGTTGCGAGAGGCGAAAGTCCTGAGGGATCTCAGCAAGACCTGCGGGATGCAGTTCCCCGGTTGTGACTACTGCTGTTTGGATAATAAGAACTAGATGAACAGCCTCGATCCTAGAAAGATCCCACTTTTCAAGATTGTCTAGCCGGGAACTCATGATTCGGGTACAAACAAGATTGGAATCCGGTTCGTGTCTCGTCCTTTCGCCCAATGCCAATCACTGAGTATCTATGATCAGCTCGTGGGAGGCACTCGGGTATTTGATATTCGAGTCCAGGAGGATCACTAGGTATGCCACGGGATTTTAGCGACTTATAATGTAGATGTCATCCTGAACGACGTCAACAAGTTTTTAGGTGAGACAAAGTCCGAGATTATAATTTTAGAAGTCAGAACTAAATTTGGTCATCAGGACCCACCTGAGTTTGATAAGTACTTGGTGGATCAACTTGGGGAGTACCTGATCGGCCAAGATGATAGTGTTTTTTGTAAGACGATTGCGGAGTTGTTGCCGAAGAGAGTGATTTGTGTTTGGAAACCTAGGAATTCGCCCAAACCACAGGCGGGAGGCCCATTGTGGAGTGAGGGCTATCTGAAGGATTACTAGCTCAATACCGATTTGCCATCAACCAAGTTTGCTAGCAATATGAATCATTTGGGTGAGCAACCACCAGCTTCTGTGAGGAAATACTTTTACAGGGTTGAGAACACGGTAACACTGCAAACGGACAATTCGGTTGTGTGTGTCAAGCCGGTCACTTATCGCATTCATGGATATGCTAGGCTATTTATATCTTGGTGTTTCTCTAAAGGGCTAGCTGATAGGTTGCAGGTCTTCTCGACGGACTTTATAGATGCAGATTTTGTAGATGCTTGTATTGGCCTTACATGTGCAAGGATTGAAGGGAAAGCCTAAAAAGTACCATTTTATGTGTTTAGTTAGTCTCTGTGAAGCTGATTATCCAGTTGTCTCAGGTTCACTTTTGTACACTTGATAGTATAGATTCTTTATTGTCTACAGAGACACAGACAGTCTGTTTTCAATTGGGCTGCAGTGTAGTCAGTTAAACTCATATGATGTCTTCTTGTATGCTAATTGAAATTTCGAAACTTGGGATGAGTGCCTTAACTAAGTAGATCCCTCTGCTTTTTGAGTTGTCCTAGACTCGTCCTTGTTTTCACGGTATTTCCTGTAAGAAATATAACTTTGAACGGTGAAAGACAGTTGTCAGGGCAATGATTTCCACTGGCAGCCACAGGCCTCCTCCTTGAGCTCAGATTCCTGCTTTGAAAATGTCAAGGTGCTCAAATCGTCGTGCGTGAACAAACTGAATTAGCTGAATGACCATGCAAATCACCAAGTTCGTTAAATGAAGAACCAGCATCAAAAGATTTTTAGTACCAGATTGAAGAAAGAAGAATTCTAGATGATGCAACATCCTAATAGGGTTGAGATGATTTCACAATATCAGTGTTGGTGGGAATCACTTCCTGGATTGGTGATGATCTGCATGGAGAATGGAAGTAATCCTGTTGCTGATAAACCAAAGCGACATAGTCAGGATGAGGATATGTCATAACAATAAAAAACTAGGAATTCAATTCTACAAATTGAATGGTTTCAGATAAAGATCCTAAACCAGATGGAGAACAGAGAATATCACCAGTAGATCAAGTCTTGAAAATTGAGGTACGGGCACCTGGAGTGCCTAAACTTGGCACGGAGGGACACTTAAGTGTCAAAAGTTTGGAAAGTGACACTTAAGTAAGTGACACTTAAGTGCCAAAATTCGACCAAAATACCGGCGTGGCGATTTTCTGGCGAAAGAAGTGGCAGACGATGCCGTTTTGCACGCTGACGTGGCTAAACAATACAAAAATGACATCGTTTTGGTGCTGACGTCATAAAAAAATATATAATTTAATTTAATTTAATTTAAAACTAAACTTATTTAAAACATTTAAAAATAAAATAAAAATATTAAAAAACTAAAAATTATTAAAAAAAGGGACCGGGGGGGCAAGCTTTTGAGGGCTAAGCCTTCACCGCCACCACCTCCCCACTACCGCCGGAAGGGTCGGCCACGGAGGGGGAGGGTCCGACGGGGTCGTTGGGCCCCGGCCGGGGACCGCTGCCCGCCGGGGACCCCCTAGAGGGCGGCGGCCCTTGGCCCAACCGAGCGAGGGCCGCCAACCCTCGCCAAATCTGGGCGAGGGCCGCGACACTCACCCTGACCCTTGCCCATATCTAGGGCGAGGGTTCGCGGGCCCTCGCCGCCGGTCGGCCGGGGTCGTCGGCCCCTAGCTAGGGCCCGGCGACCCCGGCCGACCCTCCCCCGCCGCCGTCGCCCTTCGGCGAGCTTGCCCCCTTTTTTTTTTTTTTTTTTATTTTTTAATTTTTTAGTTTTTTAATATTTTTATTTTATTTTTAAATGTTTTAAATAATTTAGTTTTAAATTTAATTTAATTTAATTAATTTTTATATTAATTTTTTTACCACGTTAGCACTAGAATGACGTCGTTTTTGTATTGTTTAGCCACATCAACGTGCAAAACGACGTCGTTTTGCACTTCATTCGCCGGAAAATCGCCACGTCGGCATTTTGGCCAAATTTTGGCCGGAGTGGCACTTAAGTGATCCATTTTGCTCCAATTTTGGTACTTAAGTGTCACTTTTCAAACTTTTGGCACTTAAGTGTCCCTCCGTACCAAGTTTTGGCACTCGGGGTGTACTTCTGCCCTTGAAAATTTATTAGTTTGGAGATTTGAGAATCCTGTTTGTATCAAGATCTTGTGGCTGATGATTTGTATGGAACTTTGGGAAACGCATACACTAATGAAGGCCCCTTATCTCCAAAATCTGGACTGATCCTTCACTGCAAAATAGGCCTGAAGTGAAAGCCCTTGCTAACAATGAATTTGGTTTTCAGTACGTAGTCACGTTGTTCTAATGACTACAAGAACAAACTGCAGTTTACTAGAATATTACAGGAAAGGGTTTCCTGAAAAGACGTTCTTCCAATAGGCAAAGGGTGAAACAGAGAGCTTGTGCTCTCAAAGTAGCCCTATGGATTGCCTCACTCTGTACACTTCAGAAAATGAAGAGGGAAAACTGGAATCAGCACATCCTACAATACACTTAGAATGTAGCACCAAATATGTGTTGGTGTTTTTTTCGATAAACCAGCATACGTGCATAAGTAAATTAAGACCAAAAGTCTGATCGGAGCGGAAGTAAAAACACTTATACATGTGTTTCCATAGCATTATGTGCATTTTAATTAAAACACATAGAAGAGTTAAAGGGGCTAATCATATTAACATTGTACCGTGCTCCAAAATTTGGTTCAGAAGTTTCTTCGGGTTCTTAACACGAACGTCTAATGTCCGCTCAGCAGTAGTTCTAACATTCTTCATACTCTGACCGCGAACGTTTGACGCCTTCTAGTAACACTGGTTCTGACGTTCTTGGATTCTTGACCACAAACGTCCGACGTCTTCCGATAATACTAGTTCTGACATTCTTCAGATGCAAAACTATGATCTCTTCACAGGCTCTAATATTCTTCATATTTAGCCCCACAAGTGTCGAACCTCTAGTTCAAACACACCATCAATTCTCACGTTGAACAGAAGAGAGAAATTGAGAGATTTCACAACTATAATTGTGCTAGCAATTGCTCTCGTGTGAGTGATTTTATTGATCAATATCAACACTCTCAATTATTGATTGTCGATCATCGATCGTCCATCATCCGGTGATTTGCTCTCTGTATTATCTTTTGTAGACAATGTAGATTACATTTAAATCGGCACATTAACTCTAAACCATTTTAGAATTAATTCAGCCGTAACTCCTAACGAACGCAAGTTTCGATACCGTTACAAACACTAATTCGGGTATTAACTATGTAACTATTACAAAGCACTATTCTAGACATTTATTTGTAAATATTACAAGTCTTTATTCTGTGTATTAACTTTATAACTGTCACAAATACTTAATTTGGCTATTACTTTTGAAACTGTTTTAGAGCATTAATTGGTCATTAATCTAAAACCGTTTCAGATTATTAAGCTGTCCATTTATTTTGAAATCGTTTCAGATCATTAATGTGACCGTTAAGTTCTGAAACCGTTTCAGAACTTAATGTGGCCGTGATGTGAATTGTTGCGGAAAGATCGTTCTACGAAGGCCCGGATGGTGCGAATTGTGAACCTCGACCTCCAATCAAACCTGTGATTGGCAATGTCGGTATGAACGTGACCTGTTGACGAACACGTGTCAACCAACCAACGTTATAGACGCCACGAGCGAAAGAATTCACTATCTCACTCGATAAGTCGAATCGACCGCCACAAGAGAATCTTGATAAGGTCAAGTCCTCAAAAAAATAGTAGAAGAGAACCTCTCAATTCTTTTTCTCAAAAATAAAATATCTCTCTTTGCCAAGGAAAGTCGGCCAATCCTTAATATAGGCCTTCTAGTTGCCACACAAACCCTAAAACCAGCCTTAGAAATCTAATGCATCATATTCTAGAAAATATCTAAACTGATAATTTTTTATTATTTGACTTGGTCAAATATTTGGTGACAGATAATCAAATTGCACCAAGATTTCCAAGATTCTTCAAGATTTGATCCAAAGTCATCTCCACGCCAAAGATCACGAACCATGACGCCAACAGCTTGCCTAAATTGCTTGGCCCGCGCTCGAGTGATCAAACCAGTCGGAATAGACAATGGGTCCTTAGCACCTCCTCCTCGATATGGCTCGATGTCCACATCATTCCCTCCCCCGTGCAAAGGATTTACCCTCAAATCATCACTTGCATCGAAAAGAGTCAAGTTAGCACTAACGTCATACTTACCTAGAAGATCAAGCTTGTAGGCGTTATTGTTAACTCTTTCCAACACCACGAATGGTCCATCTCCTCGCGGTAATAACTTAGAATGTCGCTGCTCAGGAAATCGCTCCTTGCGCATATGAACCCAAACCCAATCGTCGGGTTCAAACACCAATTCCTTGCGCCCTTTGTTGGCTTGCCTTGCATGTTGCTCAGTCTTGCGCTCAATATTTGTGCGTGTCTTCTCATGCAACGCCTTGACAAATTTAGCTTTCTTTACTACATCTAAATCCACACGCTCATCAACAGGTAAAGGGATTAAATCTAATGGAGTTAACGGATTAAAACCATAGACAACCTCAAATGGTGTAAATTTAGTATTCGAATGCATGCTCCCATTATATGCAAACTCAACATGTGGCAAACAATCTTCCCAAGATTTTATGTTCTTTTTAATAATAGCACGCAACAATACCCCTAAAGTTCTATTAACTACCTCGGTTTGACCATCGGTTTGTGGATGACAAGTAGTAGTAAATAACAACCGTGTTCCTAATTTTTTCCACAATGTTTTCCAAAAGTAGCTAAGAAATTTAGAATCTCGATTTGAAACAATCGATCTAGGCATGCCATGCAAACGTACAACCTCCCTAAAGAGCAAATCAGCAACATGAGATGCATCATCAGTTTTATGACAAGGTATAAAATGAGCCATCTTTGAAAATCGATCAACAACCACATAAATAGAATCTCTACCATACTTAGACCTAGGCAATCCTAATACAAAATCCATAGAAATATCAGTCCAAGGATGCATTGGAATAGGTAATGATGTATACAAGCCATGTGGTTTAGTTGTAGACTTCGATTGCTTACAAGCAATGCATCTCTCACAGACACGTGTGGCATCTCTCTTCATATGTGGCCAATAAAAATGTTCATGCAGCACTTCATAAGTCTTATTAATGCCAAAATGCCCCATTAAACCGCCACTATGCGCTTCTCGCACCAACAATTCACGCAAAGAACACTTAGGCAAACATAGCTTGTTTTCACGGAAAAGATAATCTTCACGCCTATAGAATTTATCAAATGTAGTATGTTCACATGCTTCAAATACTCTCCCAAAGTCGTCATCATCAGTATATAAGCCCTTGATATGCTCAAAACCTAGACACTTTGCTTCTAAAATAGTTAGAATCGCGTACCTTCGAGAAAGTGCATCGCCTACCACATTCTCCTTACTTTTCTTTTACTTGATCACATATGGAAAAGTCTCGATGAACTCCATCCATTTGGCATGTCTTTTATTCAACTTCTGCTGCCTTTCAAGTACTTCAAGGTCTCGTGGTCGGTGTGAATCACAAACTCCTTCGGCCATAGATAATGTTGCTAAGTCTCCAAAGCTCGCACTAAAGCATACATCTCCTTATCGTAGGTAGGATAATTCAATGTTGCTCCACTCAATTTCTCGCTGAAATAAGCTATGGGATGCCCTCCTTGCATCAACACGGCTCCAATTCCTATACTAGAAGCATCGCACTCTATCTAGAAAGTAGCACTGAAATTCGGCAAAGATAACAAATGAGCATTAGTCAACTTATCTTTTAGCAGATTAAACACTTTCTCTTGCTCTTCTCCCCATGTGAAACCCACGTGCTTTTTAATAACCTCGGTCAAAGGTGCGGCAATGGTGCTGAAATTTCTCACAAATCGCTGATAAAAACTCGCCAATCCATGAAAGCTACGCACCTCTCTTACGGTCTTAGGCGTTGGCCATTCACGGATTGCTTTGACATTTTCTTCATCAACCTATATACCATCAGCACTAACAACAAATCCTAGAAATACTAATTTGTTAGTAACAAAAGAGCACTTCTTTAGATTAGCGTACAATTGCTCGGCCCTTAAAACCTGCAACACAGCTCGCACATGCTCAATATGGTCATCAGGGCTTCGGCTATATATCAAGATGTCATCGAAATAGACAACCACAAATCGACCAATAAAAGCACGCAAAACATGATTCATAAGTCGCATAAACGTGCTCGGTGTATTAGTTAATCCAAATGGCATGACTGACCACTCATATAATCCATCCTTGGTTTTAAATGCAGTTTTCCATTCATCACCTTCTTTCATCCTAATTTGATGATAGCCACTTTTCAAATCGATCTTAGTAAAAATGCAAGAACCATGCAACTCATCCAACATGTCATCTAACCTAGGAATACGATGGGCTAAGACTTTGATGGCTTCTAGGTCGTAACTTTAACTGATCTTGATACACCTCACTAGGTGTCATTGGTACCAAAAGTGTAAGTCTTTTGATTCATCACCAATGAATAATGATTAGTGTACCCATCATGATGTACCTTTCCATCTTATTGCCATGGTCTTCCAAGTAAGATATGGCCCGCTTGCATAGGTGCAACATCACACTCTACCTCATCCTTGTATTTCCCTATCTCAAATGGAATTCGAACTTGCTTTGACACTTTCCCCTCACCACTATCATTTAACCATTGAAGTCTATAAGGCCTAGGATGCTTTGTCGTCTTCAAACCCAAATTATCCACCATAATACAACTTGCCACATTTGCACAACTACCTCCATGAATTATCAGACTACAACTCTTACCATTCACCACACATCTTGTATGAAACAAATTATCTCTTTGTTGGTGATGCTCCTCCTCCTTTACTTGCACACTCAGAGAACGCCTAACCACCAATAAGTCTCCTTTTATAGCCACTTCTCCATCACTACAATCCTCCAATGGTGGCATCTCATCATCCTCTTCTTCCCTCTCACTTTCGGACTCAACATCACCATGTCCAGTCATGATTATCACCCTTCTATTAGGACATTGATTTGCCATATGACCCCTGCCCAAACACTTAAAACATTTAATCTCATGAGTTCAAGTGTTGGGGTTTTCGGTTTTACCTAAAGCCAGATTCGTTCCAACTTTACCATCCCTCTCCTTCTCCTTTGAGGTGTCAGTTTTTGTGTTGTTTCCTCTCCAATTTGGCTTCTCATCTCTCTTCCAATTGGATCTCCAATTCTGACTTGAACCTCTTCCACTCTTGTGATTTCGGTCCAACTTCAATTGCCACTCAACTTTGATGGCTTTGTCCACCAATTCCTCCAATTCAACATAGTGTTGCAGCTCCACCACCCTTGCTATGTCTCGGCTCAAACCACTCAAATATCTTGACATTGTGGCCTCACGATCCTCCACCACATTAGCATGGATCATGGCAATCTCCATCTTCTTGTGATACTCTTCCACGCTCTTATTGCCTTGTGTGAGATTTTGTAACTTTTGAAACAAATCTCGATGGTAGTGACTTGGTACAAAACGCCTCCTCATCACCGCCTTCATCTCATCCCACGTCTCTTTCGGTCTTTCACCATTGCGCCTCCTACAGTCACAAGTTGATCCCACCAAATTATTGCATAATCAGTAAAGTCAATAGCTGCAATTTTTACCTTTTTGAGCTCGGAGTATCGTTAGCAATCAAATACCATCTCCATACGTTTCTCCCACTCTAGATACACATCGGGATCATTCTTCCCTTGGAAAGAAGGAATCTTGATCTTGATATTGCCAAGTTCATTATCTTCTCGAGGTCTAAACCCTCGGGCTCCATTCCACCTTCCAAATCGAGCATCTCGATCATCCTCCATGTCGGCCTCATCATCATCATAATGCCGCTGCCTTCTAGGTCATGTTCCAGAGGCATCTCGCTAATGTTGCGGCCTTCCCCGGGGTAGCTCTCGATCACCATCAACCCTCATGCTATTCCCCATCATTCAGCCACTAAGCTCCTCCACTACGACCCTCAATTGCTGGATGCTTTCCACGAGTGCTTCATCCCTTCGTATGGAGTCAACCTCCCTTTGATTCACGCTTTCTTCGCGCGACATATTTTAAACCTGCAAGTAAACATTAATCACAAAAATCCTCACCAATCGCTCCCTCACGTGTTTCTCTCAAGGTGTTTGTCACTCCCCTCGTGTTTAACTCAAGTCTAGGCTCTTTTTTTCCCTCAATTAAACTCACATACTCTTGCTTTTTCCCTTTCGTATTCTCTTTTCACAAGCTCTTTTTTGGACTCAAAACCTATCTCTCAACCCCCTCACAACAATCAATCAAACTAATCAAACAAAATTAGATCACTACTAATTTTATTTCAGCAAGTAACAATTTCAAACCAACAAGTACGACTTTCAAAATTCCAATTGAAACGCAAATCACTATTGATTTTGTTTCAATTCGGTCCACTAACAAACGAGTCGCCTTCTTGATTTTTTTTTTGTTCGGCTACTTTTTTTTTGCCGAATCAGTTTTTTTTTTTTTTGCACTTTTTTTTGTGTGCGTTTTCTTTCTCTTCTTTTGTTTTGACGAACTTTCTCTTTTTTTTTTTTTTTTTGGACGAACTCAAATACAATTTAAGATGCTTGGAAAAAAAATAACAACAAACAACTACATATGGAAGCAAAAAAGCAATCGGATCCCTAAATTGGCTAGAACCGAAACCCTAGCTCAATAAATCTCAAATTGCTTAATATAAACAGAAAATTAAGATAAATAGACCTTGTAGAAACAAGCTCTGATACCAAATGATGTGAATTGTTGCGGAAAGATCGTTCTACGAAAGCCCGAATGGTGCGAATTGCGAACCTCAACCTCCAATCAAACCTATGATTGGCAACCTCGGTATGAATGTGACATGTTGACGAACACGTGTCAACCAACCAACGTTATAGACGCCACGAGCACAAGAATTCGTCATCTCGCTCGTAAGTCGAGTCGACCGCCACAAGAGAATCTTGATAAGGTCAAGTCCTCAAAAAAACAGTAGAAGAGAACCTCTCAATTCTTTTTCTCAAAAATAAAATATATATCTCTCCCAAAGAAAGTCGGCCAATCCTTAATATAGGCCTTCCAGTTGCCACACAAACCCTAAAACCAGCCCCAAAAATCTAATGCGTCATATTCTAGAAAATATCTAAACTAGAAGATAATAATTTTTTTTATTTGACTTGGCCAAATATTTGGTGACCAGATATCAAATTGCGCCAAGATTTCCAAGATTCTTCAAGATTTGATCCAAGGTCATCCCCATGCCAAATATTATGCCAAGATTTCCAAGATTCTTCAAGATTTGATCCAAAGTCATCTCCACGCCAAAGATCACGAACCATGACGCCAACAGCTTGCCTAAATTGCTTGGCCCGCTCTCAAGTGATTGAACCAGTCGGAATAGACAATGGGTCCCTAGCACCTCCTCCTCGATATGGCTCGATGTCCACATCAGACTGTTACATTTGAAAAAACGTTTCAGATCTTTAATTTAGCCATTAAGTCTGAAAATGCTTTAGATCATTATTTTGGCTATTGATTCTAAACTCACTTCATATCATTAATGATGCGATCAATTCTGAATTCATTTCAGATCATTAATCAAGCTATTAATTCTGAACTCACTTCAAATCATTAATTCAGTCATTGAATCTGAACATGCTTAAGATCTTTGATTCGGCCGTGAAGTCTGAAACCCGCCTCAGACTTTGTAAACTCTAATGCCCCTCATCAGAACTTTTATTTCTAGCCCAACTCAATCTAATTGGCTCAACTTCAAACACATTTGCAATATTCTCTCTCTCGTTCAAACGTCATTCTAATTGGTTATGGTGTGTGACATTCCTAAGTTCATCACTGAGCTAGCAATAGGACTTGTACTAACACTTTAGCACAACCAAGAGAACTGATTGTCCAGATCAATTTCCTATTCTTGCAAACCATGAGTGATATCTAGCAATATATCATGGCTACCCAGACAATGTGAAATGTTTTCAGAACATAATGAACCTGTCAGCTTTAGCGACCGTGTAATTTGATCCTTCCATCTCACCATGTCCCGATTGAACAAAGGTCATGGAATTATTGGTCAAGCCACCAATTCGATCATATGCACAAATCTAATTTACATGTATTTCTTCGAGACATGAATCATTCATTCTCGATTACAACCCCGGCCGAGAATTTCAATACAACGTCACGATTAGATTGCATAGGACATCAATCTTATATAACAACAAGACAGATTCCATATTGCGCACGCATGTGCCTTCGTATGTGAACAAACTATAATAATCAAGTATAGAGACTGTTCAACGAAGCGTCAATATGCGCACTTGTGAACTAGAGCCATCCAACATACAAGTCAGCATCGTGCCTTAAGTCTAAGGATCTTACACCTAACCAAAGCATGAACGATCAGTCATTGACCCCACTAAAAAGCTTCCATGTCAGCAATTGTTCTATGTATGTTACCTTCAGTGAATTTGTCCAAGACAAGCACCTGTGTTCTAGCTCAGATATCACAATACCCAATAACTTATGACTCATCATCCCCTCAAGTATCCAATACTGAAGTGAAGTTTGAGAACACACTGTGAAGTTTGAGAACACACTGGTCTCAACAGGAATATCAATATCCTCATCATCAACTGGGAACTGTTTAAAGATTTAGCATAACTGTAAACCTGTCACACATATTCTTAACACCTTAAGAATAGATTCAGTCGTAGCTGATCTTATGGACTTCATACATATAAATTGGATGATGAATGAAAAAACTTATTTGCCATTAAATAATCCTAATATGTAACTATTACCTGGTTGTTTTAAGGCATAGTATGAGGTCCAATATGTCCTGGCCATTTGCTCTAACACTGGGCATGGCAAGAACAAGAGGTTAACACGGAAGCAGTCGAGTTTAATGAACGTGTACAGCTGAAAACTAACAAAATCATATCCAAGAGCACTGCACTAAGCACCACAAATAGAGGTTATCATGCATATCCTCAAGAACTGTCACTGTGACATCCTGATTTTCGATCCTATTTCGATTAAATGAAATGAGCTTTTCATCGACGTGCCTATGGTCTTTTTCTCTAAGCCGATCACTCACGAGATAACTAATCTATCAGGTGAAGCCGTTAAGGGATATAAACGCGACTGACTTGAGAATTCAACTAGAAATCGACTACTCGACCATGCTAATCTGCAAGGGTCATTACGGCACCGTTAAAATCAATTAGAGACCGGAGATAGGTCGATCCGACAGAGGCATGTAATTAAATGGTGGGTGATTCCACCTGATTGCAAAATTCGCGTTGAATAGCACTAGTCCGATTTTTCTGTCAATTCTGTACCCTGTGCCCGTAATTGAAACATTGAGATTTTCACGACAATCGAGAGTCGCCTATGTGTCGAAGATGCACAATGTGGAACGAAAATAATCGACCACGGGTCAAATGCGTTAAAAATTCCTAAAACCTACCCGATAAGTTAGGTCACGCTAAAATCGCGTCCGGTTGAAATTAACCGCAAAATTGACCTTGGTTTCAAGAATCGAAAGTTCCAACATGTTACGATTTATTTTTGGAACGTCAACTCATCCTTTGAAGAATTTTCGGCAAGCCCGGATTTTTGGCGAAAAATCAAAATTGGGCGATTTTAAACAGGGAAATTCGGAGGTGTTGGAGAAAACTCCTTTGATGTTTTGAAGCTGACAAATCTTATCTACTTTCTATTCTGAAGATTTCCAGACTTCTGTGTCAAAGTCTGAAGACTACCAGACTTTAGTGTTAAAGTCTATTCTACATCAGAAGTCTGCCCACTCTGACAAATTCCAGACTAAACACAAGAGAAGAATGAAGACTTATGCAGATGCGAGATTATCTTTATTTCTTCAAGGGTTCGGTTTGTATGGATTATAGATGGTCATATGGTTGGAATTATCACCTACGAGATTGGTTATCTTTATTGGAATCAATTTAGATACATCAAATCATTTTGAAGGCAAGTAAATTTCGAAAGAATCTACTTATGGAAAGCAAAGATCCTGATTGTATGGGCGAACAGGATTGATGGGCTTTTATCACAATCTTCAAACGGCTCGATATCTCCTTGATTGATTCTATCCAACGGGTTGATTAGAAGAATTTCTTTTGAAAGTGCCAACGGTTGAGAAGGCATGAAGGAGTATTTAAGGAGACATCTCCAGTCATTCGACAGAGTGCATGAAAGAAAATTTTCAAAGTCTGAAGCTTACCATTTTCTTGTCATTCGATATTCTGGGCTCAAAGTTGTACTCAAAAGAGAGAGAAACTTATAGTGTGACTTCGTGAGAGAGTAGTAGAGACTCTTCACTGTGAAGTTGAGATCACAAGGCTGTAGAATCTCTTTTGTTTCTTAGTGGAACCCAACCCGAAGGCTGTCAGTGTGGGAAAGTGGATGTAGGCTTGATCTAAGCCGAACCGCTATAAATTTTGTGTCCTTATTCTTTTCCTTGAACTCCTTTATTTTGTTCGTAGTTCTATTTAACTACTAAAGTCTGAACTCATCAAAGTCTGTTGCTCTTCAGACTCAGTTTCAAAAGCAAAATATTTCTACTATTCTTTGCGAAAATTTATTTCCACTATTCTTTGCGAAAAATTTTCTTGCACCTATTCACCCCCCTCTAGGTGTTCTTACTAGCCCTTTCCATTGGTATCAGAGCCTATGTGCTTATTTTATTGAAGTGTTTTTACTTCTAAGCTAAAGATCTATGGTTAGTATTTTGGCTCCAAGATTGTTTGAAGGTCAAAGCAACATCAGACCTCCTTACTTTGATGGAAAGGAGTATATTGTGTGGAAGAATAAGATGAAGGCTTTTCTCATATCCAGAGATCCTCTAGAGTGGGATGTTGTAGAAAAAGGGATCAACCCTAAAGCAACATCAGCTTCAGATCGAGGGAAAGAAGTTATTGATGCTGACGAAACAACTAGAGCAAAAATTACCAAGAGACAAGCTCTTGACATGAAAGCAATCTACTCTTTATACTGTGCCTTATCTCCCAATAAGTATAATCGAATTTCTTCTTGTGAAACAGCAAAAGAAGTTTGGGACAGATTACATGTTACCTATGAAGGAACTGACCGAGTGAAGGAAACAAAAATAAACATCTTGTTCGGACAGTATGAAGCCTTCCAAATGAAGCCTGGAGAATTTATTACTGATATGTTCAGTTGTTTCACTGAAATCGTGAATGGATTGGCATATCAAGGATAACCAATTTATGGACCAATGAAGGTCAATAAACTGCTGCATGGACTTTCTAAAGACTGGAATCATGTGAAGACATCAATTATAGAAACTCAGAGGATCATGCCTCTATCGGTAGACAAACTAGTAGGCACGCTTCAATCATATGAAGTGGAGCAGATCAATGAGGAAGAAGATCCAAGAGGTAAGAAGTCAATTGCTTTAAAATCTAACGATGATTTTAATGATACCAATTCAGATGACGATATGGACGATGAGGAGCTAGCACTTATCATTAAGAAGTTCAGAAAGTTGAATAGAAAGGGAAGAAGATTCAACTAGAAGAAACAGAGCACACAAAATTTCCTGAAGAGACCAACTGAGGACAACGAAACCAACAAAGATGTAATATGCTTCGAATGCAAGAAAAATGAGCATATTACACCTAACTGTCATTTGTTGAAGGAAAAGAAAGGAAGAATTGAGAAGTATAAGAAGGCTCTCAAAGCTGAAACCTGGAGTGACACTGAGTGTGAGGAAAGTGAAGAAGAATACGCCAACATCTGTTTGATGGCTCATTCCGACTCAGACTCAGAATCAGAAACAGACTCTGATTCAGATTCAAACAAAGAAGTTGAGGTCACTATCAAGACAAGAGAGTGGCTGTTCAAGGCATATGACAGGAGACTCAAGCTGCTTTATAAAGCTTGTTAGATTGAATGGCGGAAAAGTTTCTTTTGGAGAAGACAGCAAAGGAAGAATAGTAGGATGTGGAACTATGAAGATTGGAAGCCTAACTATCAACAATGTTTCATTGGTGGAAGGTTTGAACTACAATCTACTCAACATAAGTCAGCCTTACGACACTGGATTCAAAATAAACTTTCAAGAAGGTATTTGTTCTAGAACTAGTCAAGACTTCTCCCAATCTTTCACTGGGTGAAGACATTGGAATATTTATCTTCTGGATGTAAACTCAAAAAGTTCTCAATGCCTTATATCTATTAAAGACGAAGCAAGTCTCTGGCATCGAACTTAGAGTATTGCCTAGTAATCGTGGATGATTACTCTCGTTTCATTTGGGTTTACTTTCTAGCAAATAAAGTCTGAAGCCTTCTCCTACTTCTCAAAATTTGCAAAGAAGGTTCAAAATGAAAAGGGTTATGCTATTTCAAGCATACAAACTGACCATGGAGGTGAGTTAGAAAATCAAGATTTTGCGAAGTTCTGTGATGAATTTGGTTTCCAATATGTTTTCTCTTCTCCATACACTCCAAAACAAAATGGAGTTGTGGAAAGGAAAAAAGATCCTTACAGGAGATGGCCAGAACTCTCTTAATTGAGAGCAATGTATCCTCTCGATTTTGGGCAGAAGTAGTTTCTACAGCTTGCTATATAATCAACAGAGTGTTCTTGAGACCTATCCTAGAGAAAACTCCTTATGAAGTGTACAAAGGAAAGAAGCCGAATGTTTCCTACTTTCATGTTTTTGGATGTAAATGTTTTATTCTGAAGAATCCTATTGATCAATCTGGAAAGTTCAAGGAGAAATCAGACGAATGAATCTTCCTTGGTTATTTGCTCTCAAGCAAAGCTTACAGAGTCTTTAGCAAGAAGACTCGGTCTGTGGAAGAATCCATGAACGTCAAATTTGAGGAGACTCAACCAGACCAGACTCAACTTGAAGAGACCGAACCTGTTTCAGACTTTACAAAGTCTGCTTCCTTCGAAGAAGTTCAGACTTCTAGAGAACAGCAACAAACAGATCGAGAAGTTTCAACTGAAGCAGAGGATCCTCAAACTTTCAAATCAAGCAGCAACTGGAAGCACAAGTCAAGTCATCCCAAAGAACTCATCATTGGCAACATTGATGAAGGAATTCGAACCAGATCCAAAAGGCAAGAAGAGTCGAGTGCTCTAGCACTTGTTTCTAAGATAGAACCAAAAAGTGTAGATGAAGCCTTGTCTGATGAAAGCTGGATCGAAGCCATGCAAGAAGAGCTCAAACAGTTCAGCATCAACGATGTTTGAGAGCTGATTCCAAAACCTAAAGGTAAATCTATAATCGGGACAAAATGGGTCTTCAGGAACAAGATGAACGAGAAAAGAAAAGTCATCAGGAACAAAGCAAGACTCGTGGCCAAAGGATATACTCAAGAAGAAGGGATAGACTATGACGAGACCTATGCACCAGTAGCGAGGTTAGAAGCAATTAGATTATTACTTGCTTTTGTTTGTTATAAAAATTTCTGGTTATTCCAGATGGACGTCAAAAGTGCCTTCCTTAATGGATTCATTCAAGAATAAGTCTATGTGGAACAACCACCAAGATTTGAAGATCCAAGAAAGCCAGACTCGGTCTATAGACTGAAAAAGGCCTTGTATGGACTGAAGCAAGCACCTCGAGCTTGGTATGAAAGGTTAAGTAAGTTCTTAATACATAATGATTTTGAAAAAGGAAAAGTAGATACTACTTTGTTCATAAAGAGAGAAGGAAAAGATTTCTTATTGGTACAGATTTATGTAGATGATATTATCTTTGGTTCTCCTAATGAAAATCTATGCAATCAATTTTCAAAGTCTATGTAGGATGAATTCGAGATGAGCATGATGAGTGAGTTAACTTTCTTTCTGGGATTGCAAGTTAAATAGTCGAAGAAAGGTATATTCATTCACCAGGAGAAATATGCCAAAGATCTTATCGAGAAATTTGGGTTAGAGAATCGCAAAAAGACAGAGACGCCTATGTCAAGTTCCTCAAATCTAGACAAAGATGAAAAATGGAAAAAAGTAGAACGAAAGCTTTACAGAAGCATGATCGGTTCTCTTCTTTACCTTACTACATCTAGACCTGACGTTTTATTTAGTGTTTGCATCTGTACTAGATTTCAGTCTGATCCCAGAGAATCTCATTTAAGTGCTGCAAAACCCATCATCAAATATGTGGCGACTTTTCCAAAGCTGGGTCTATGGTATCCAAAAGAATGAGACTTTACTCTTCTTGGATACTCGGACACTGATCTAGCAGGTTGAAAAGTGGATAGAAAGAGCACTTCTGGAACCTGTCAACTGCTAGGAAATATGCTAGTGTCTTGGTTCTCAAGAAAGTAGAGTACTGTAGCATTATCAACAGCTGAGGCAGAATATGTGGCTCTTGGGAGTTGTTGTTCTCAAATTCTATGTATAAGACAACAGCTAAGAGACTTTGGTATAGAAGAATCATGTACCGAGATCAAATGGGATAATGCCAGTGCTATAAATCTCATTAAGAATCCAATTATGCATTCAAGGGCGAAGCACATAGAAATTCGACGCTATTTTATAAGAGATCATGTCCAAAATGGGAAGATTATGATTCAGTTCATTAACTCGAAGAATCAGCTGGCAGATATCTTCACAAAGCCTCTGGAGAAAAATCTATTTGAATCTATTCGAACCAAATTGAATATTATTTATCCTCTGGAGTAAAGTCTAGAGTCGGCCAGACTCAGATTTTCTAGAAGCTACTTCAATTTGAGGATATTTCGAATCCAAGTATTTTATTTTTGGAATGAAAAGGATGTTTAATCGAATCATTTCTTGCCTTTTTTTATTTTTAGAAGTTATCTGAGGCACCCCTCGAAGGCCCCCGAACCATTAGGGTCGCCACAGCTCGATTACCATTCTCTTGCTTGACCTGAAGGTCTATCAATCCTGGGGGTTTATATCTTTTAGGTCGGTCCCTGCGCAATTTATATGGCGGAATCGTATCCAACAACTCCCTTCCCTATATTCAGAAAACGATGCACACCAACTAAACATTTGATAAGTTAAAGCCGAACACCTTTATTTACATAAAGCAGATGGACATCTTTCGTCGGTACATCAAAATGCCAAGGTCTTCTATACTCCGCTATACTTCAAAAGATGATCGACATCTTTTCCAACAGTCGTATACTTAAAGTCCATCGTTCAGTGTCGGCGTCCAAAAGTTCCTTCCTTTGCCATCCTCCTCCTCGCGGTCATATCCAACCACTCGATCCATCTACCAATGGCAGTGGCAGCAGAGGTATCGTGTCTAGTCTGAAACGTTAGTCCCCAAACGGGGTGAGTACAACCACTCAGCAGTAAAGATCCATCAAACTACACAATGCAACAAGCAAGACAACCACAATTTCATGTGAAATGCACATATCATCCATGCAATCATGCTTATATCTCCATGAGATGCATTCATTAAGGCAATTCATGTTCCATGCCATATTCACATACATGCGCATGATCCATATCACCCATACAATCATATATATATATATATATTCTCATGAAATCCATTCAATGCCTTCATGATCACATTCTCAATGCCATATAGTATCAACTCAATTTCATAGGCAATTATATCCCATGTCATATGCACAAACACGTGCATGATTCAATTCCCATTTTGATATTCAAAAGGATCTCATCTTTCTCCCGAGGACCAGTGTTTGCATCCCTCATATATCGCTCGCACCCAACCTGGCATCGCGAGGAACCTCCGGCACACACCTCCGAGCATCCGGCACACACCTCCGAGCATCTCGCATCCCACCTGGCATCACGAGAAATCGTCGGGGTTGGCCATGAAAATGGTGACCCCTGCCTTCCGGAATTACGTACCGACATACCACCAGGCATCCCCTGGAATTACATACCGATATACCACCGGGCATCCCGAAACTCCCGAGGACATCCGACACACACTCTGGGCATCCGGAACGCACACTCCGGGCATCCCGACACTCCCGGGGCATCATCGGCTCACACCTCCGACGGTATTATCATCATCACAATGCATATTCACATATATATCTCATTTTCAAATTAACATTTGATGCAATAATGTCAGAGGTTTAAACTAGCCTTTTTGATGTCATGTGATATGCCAAATGTCACCATATATGCAGTACAAATAACGACCCAAGATATCATATCTCATAGAGCAATTCATTTGTTTTTGAAAATAGAACAATTTTCAGATAAAACATAATGCACTTCTTTAATAAAAATTCTTGAAAAATTAGTAAACAATCTCAATAAATTCTGAAGATTTAACATGTTAAATACAAGATCTAGAGAAAAAGGTTTCATGAAGAACACCATGTCAAACGAGCTTCGTACGGGTCACTACAGTCCACGCATCACAACAAAAGAATTTCCAACGCCACTTTTGGACAGTTTCGGAAATAATTTCGATTAAGTCCTTAAATGAACTCCGAAAATTCTGAGATTTTAATATGTTATAGTTGAGACCTAGAGGTAAAATTCCCATGAAGTAATCGAAGTTTAATTCATTCTTTATTAAAAGATATGATTATTGCAACTCACCCTAACCCTCGGCTCAATCTCCAGATTAAATCCCTTTCAAAGAAAAATCATTTCCCCGATCAATACTGGTCTGTTCATTCTCAAATTTCAGTATGTTGCTGCTCAAGATGTCTTCTACAACTCTTATCAAGCACATGAGATCAAATTCGGACTGGATAATTTCACAAAATTCACAGAACCGTAAGGGATCAACATATAAGTTTTCCAGATCTAGTATCTTTGAAGAAAAATGGTTTCACCATCCAATACTTGTCCGTTTCATCTCAAATTTTATTATGTTAATCTTTAAGAAGTCCTCTACAACTTTCATCAAGAAGTCGAAGTGAGATTCCAACTAGAAAATTGCATGCAGCTCACGAAATCACCACAGGTCGGGCTGTTTTTCCAGAAAACAGATTACTAGACTAAGGCACTGCTCCCATAACTTCGAAAATTCTCACCTCCACCACCTCCGAAATTCACCATACATCACACACAATCACAGCAAGCAAAGTGTAGATCAATGGACTCTACTTGCCTTAAATCCAATGAAAATTGCAGCAAGCAAAACGGCGGGGCTCAATCGACGGTCTCCTCCTCCTTCACGGCTCACGGTCGACTTCGGCTTCCTCTCTCTCAGTTCACTCTCCCTCTCTCTCGATTTCTCTCTCTCTCTCTCTCTCTCTCTCTCTCTCTCTCTCTCGGTCGATAACCCCTTCTCTCAATCCGCCTCTCCTCTCTCTAATTTTCTTTCCCTTCAATGATTAGCAATCATTAACCTTGCCTGGCATTTTACACTTGGCTACAATGGATGGACATGTACCTGATCTCCCTTGCCACTTGTAAATTTTCATGCAGGTTGATGGGCCATCCTTTGGGCCGACTCCTCCATCCGGTTCTTCCTTGGTCGACAGCCCATTGGGCTTCTTGGGCCGGTCAAATGGTGGGGCTGTGGGCGGGTTTTTGGGCTGGTTTGGCCTAAAAATTTCGGCTCACTCCTTCTTTTAATAATCTACCCTAAATCCCCGCTTATAAAAATACCTAATTGCAAATTAATAGGGCCATAAAACTTTGTAACATAAATCCATAAAAATCCAACCTATAAAGTTCATGGCCAAGAACAAAATTTTCCTTATCAATTTGTCCTTTAGAAAAATCCTTGATCACCCATGGACATAGGATATATTTCCAACCAAATAATTCTCCATTAAAATGCTCAGCTTTAATCTATTGTAATTTATTGGTCTAAAGGCTATAATATAGTCCGATGGCACTTCCATCACCTTTTCATAGGTCGTAATACATCTAGAGATCGCTATGAAATTTTAGGATGCCACATTATCTTTTTCAAATTTTTGAAATTTTGGCAGTTTTTATTTCGAAAAGGCAGTTTTCTTTTTTCCTTTTTTACGGTTCGTTTATCTCTTTGTGACGTTTCAGCTTCTTTATATATATACCTTCTTGTATTTCTTTCGAGCACTTCTTTTCAAAACCCTAAAATACAGACTCTCTACTCTCTCATCTCTAATCTCAAGTTTGCTACGCAAGTTTCCATCTTTTTCATCCGAACTTGTCTTAGAAATCCTCCTAGGCTGCAAGAATGTCTTACCAAAGGAAATCATCCCGGATCGCAAGCAAAGGACCATGAAATGTGCCTAAAGGACAGATGCATTTCGATCTTATAGAAGAAGACTCTCCTCAGACATCTCCACAGCACAATCCGAAGGACACTTCGCAGAATCCTCCTAGTGAACCATTGGAAGAGGAAGTTGAACAAGATGTTGTTCCTCTTCGTACCATGACTCCCTAAGTTCTGTTTAAATTTTATGGTCGTTTGAAAACGGGTGGTTCGCCGATGACCCTTATTACTGATTATCTAAGAGAGCACGGTTACAAGAATGAAACGGTGTTTCTGAGAACAATGGAGCGTTTAGGGATAGCAAAGAAAGGAGCAGCAAATGAGGCTTTCCATGACTTTCCTCAGCCCGAAAGCAAAGACGATGATGAGAGGACGTTCTCGAATTTTCAGCCAAGGATGGGCATTGCTGCTGAAATGCTTGGTGTAGGAACGAAGCTTTTCCGTTCCAAGGATCATAAAAAGGTTTATCTCCAAATGCTAAAAAAAGGGGTGATGAACCCTTGATCGGTCGACTTTGACTTTTTAGATTCGATCAATGTGAATTTGAGGGAAAAATTTGCTTTCCTTCAACTTGAAGACTTTTGCTCCGAGACAACTGTTGCTTATCCATAGTTGACTGCCTTTTTCTATTCAAACCTTTCTTTTCTTAACCAGAATTGCTTCAAATTCATTGTGAGTGACAAAGAATTTCTAGTGGATGTTGACACTTTGGCTGACGTTATTAGGGTGGAAAGGAGTGGTTTCTAACCAATAAATGTCTCGATTGGCCATGCAACAAGATTCCTTGTTAAGGACAAACTCCCCGAAGGAAGCATCACTTATTCCAGAATGACAGCCTCTAATGTCTTGCTACACAAAATCGTCATAAACTGCATCAAACCAAAGGCTACTTCAAAAACTGATGTTTCTCGATTTAAATCTCCAATGGCATGAGGTTTCCACTCCCTCATACTGTCCTAATGCACATGTATAGGATTGCTATGTAGGATAAGGGACAGTTGCCTTACTCTGCGCTGGTCACAAAGCTGTTCAGACATTTTCAAATTGAGTTTCCAACCTCTCTCTGCTCTAGAACTGTTACTCCTATGGTTATAGGACTAAAAATGGTTTCGAAGATGAGGCTAAAAGATCTTAACAAGGCTTTAGAGCGCTTGAAGAAGGCATCTCCTAGCAAAACCAAAGAAGAATCTGTTGCAAGGAAGAGAAAAGGCAAGGAAATTATGAAAGAACCTATCAAGAAGAGAAGATCCCTCATCCTGCAGGACGAAAAGGATGACGATGATCTTACCATTTCTACTTTGGCCTTGAAAAATCTTCAAAGATTTGTTGGTTTTGAGCAACCCAAGGGGACAGGAGAAGAAGGGAGAGCAAACAGAGAAGAAGCAGAGCCAAAACAAGAAGAACCAGGAAGAGAAGAAGAAGCAAGAGAAGAGGAAGAAAGAGAAGAAGCAGGACGAGAAGCGGCAGAAAAGAGGGCAGGATGACTCCAATGAGACAATGGAAGCAGTATCCTTATCTAAGGATTTTGAAGCAACAAGGAGGTATCCAAATAGGAGAAAGAACAGAAAAAGAACATCACTTTCGTGCTAGAACAGAAAAAGAACATCACTTTCGTGCTAGAATTGAGAAAAAACAAGAAGTTTTCTTTTCTCCACCTGAAGGCAAGGAAACAAGGGGAGTTCGTGAGAAAATAGGTACTTCTTCTCCTCTTTTTGCAAGTGATGATGTCAGTTGATCTCCTGCCAATCCAAAAGAAGTCCATGTTTCCCATTTTCCTGAAGCTGATATTGGAGAATCTACTCCAAGTCTTGGAAGTAGAGGAGTTGATGTTCCCTCATATCTCAACACTCCATGAACTGAACGTGCTGAGGCTAGTGCACAAACAAAACCAAATGCAGACTTTCAAAGGCTGCTCGAGCTCCTTCTGGAGATGAAAGCACAACAATATGGATTAAAGTGTGAGATCTAGAAGCTTCACTCCATTTTGCAATCTACTTCAGTTTCTCCCCATGAGAAGGTTCAGTCTTTAAACTTTCAAGTTCAAGGTTTACAACAGCAAGTTTCACAGACTGCCAAGATTGAAGATGTTGAGAAGCTAAAGGAGACTGTGCGAAAGCTGGAGGAAACAGTTCAGTCAATGGGGGATTTCCAGCTCATTCAAATTCCAAGACAAATTTGATTTCCTCCTATCTCATTTTAATCTTGATTTTCTCCACTTTTTGCTGCTGAGAAAAAGGGGGAGAGAAAGTGCAAATTTACTTTTGTTTCGTGATCCTACTTTTGATCGTTTGATTGTTGCAGATTTGACTTTTGTTTTGTTACAGATTTGACCTTTGTTTGTGACTTTGTTTAGCTGATAACTCTTATAATCTACAACAACTTTTGTGATAATGATGGATGATGGATGTGGATGTTTTATTCTTCGTGTTTGATTTTTTTTTCAAGATTAATATGTTTTCGGTGGTTGCAGAATCGATGTCATCCATAGATCCTTATCTATTTCTCTTATAGATATCATGTACTGCTAAAGTGTTGTTTTGCAGGTTATAAGTTCTTAAATCTGCAAGGAAGTTTTATCACCATAAAAAAGGGGGAGATCGTTAGAGGAAAGTCTTTTACTATTTTGAAGTTGACAAAACTTATTCAAAGTCTATTCTGAAGATTTCCAAACTTCTGTATCAAATTCGATGGTTACCAGACTTTAGTGTCAAAGTCTGAAGTCTCCCAGACTTTGTGTCAAAGTCTGCCCACACTGACAAATTCCAGACTGAACGCTACTAAAGAATGAAGACTTATCCAGATGTGAGATTTTACTTATTTCTTCAAGAGTTCGTTTCATATTGCTTATGAATGGCTTTCTAGATGGATATATCACCTACGAGATTGATCATCTTTATTGAAATCAATTTCGAAAAATCAAATCTTTTCGGATTACAAGTAAATATGGAAAGAATCTACTTATGGAAACCAAACTCCTGATTTTATGGGCAAATAGGATTGACGGGCTTTCATCACAATCTTCAAACGGCTCGAGATCTCCTTGATTGGTTCTGTCCAACGAGTAGATTCGAAGAATTCCTTTGGAAAGTGCCAACGGTTGAGAAGGCATGGAGGAGTATTTAAGGAGAACTCTCCAGTTGTTCGATAGTGTGCGTGAGAGAGAAATTTCAAAGTCTGAAGCTTTCCATTTCCTTGTTAATTCAAATACTCGCTCAAAGTTTGTTATTCTTCAGACTCTGTTTTAGAAGCAAAATATTTATACTATTCTTTACGAAAAAATGTCTTCACACCTATTCACCCCCCTCTAGGTGTTCATACTAGCATTCACAGTAGATTCTTTCCAAAATTACTTGTCCTTCAAAAAGATTGGTGTATCGAAATTGATTCCAATAAAGATAGCCAATCATGTAGGTGATATATCCAACCAGAAAACCATCCATAAACCGTATGAACCGAACCCTTGAAGAAATAGAGATAATCTTGCGTCTGGATAAGTCTTCATTCTTCAGCAGCGTTTAGTCTAGAACTTGTCAGTGTGGGTAGACTTTGACACTAAAGTCCGGCAACCATCAGACTTTGACACTAAAGTCTGGCAATCATCAGACTTTGACACTAAAGTCTGGAAATCTTCATAATAGACTTTGGATAAGTTTTGTCAACTTTAAAACATTAAAGGAGTTTTCTCCAACAATCTCCCCATTTTTTTATGGTGACAAAACTTCCCTGCAGATTTTAAGAACTTTTGACCTGCAAAATAACTCTTAAGCAGTACATGATATCTTATAAAAATAAGTTATTTAGGATCTGGATAGCATCGATTCTACAACCATAAAAAACAAGTTAATCTTAAAAAATAATCAAACACCAAGATGTAAACATCCACATCAATCCACATCCATAATCCATTCCACAAAAGTTTCTACAGATTATATCTAGTCAAACAACATCAAGTCTCGCAAACGATTAAGTTCAAAAGTACATCTCGCTCATTCTCCCCTTGTTGTCAGCAGCAAAAAGTGGAGAAAGTCAAAATAGATCAAAGACAAATGAAATTGGGTTTGTTTTGGAATTCGAACGAGCTGGAAATCCCCCCTTGACTGAACTGTTTCCTCCAGCTTTCACACTGTCTCCTTTAGCTTCTCAACATCTTCAACCTTGGCAGTCTCTTTAACTTGCTGTTGGACAGCTTGAACTTTAAGGTTAAAAGTTTGTACTTTCTCATGGAGAGAATTTGAAGTAGATTTCAATGCAGATTGAAGCTTTTGTATCTCAAACTCCATATTGTATTGCTATGCTTTTAATTCCAGGAGGAGCTCTAGCAGCCTTTGAAAGTTTGCGATTGGTTCAGTTTGTGCACCAGCCTCAGTGGAGTATTGAGAGTTGAGAGAACATCAGCTTGTCCAACTCCATGACTTGGAGAGGATTCCTCAATGTCAGCTTCAAGAAAATGGGAAGCATAGATATCTTCTGGACTGGCAAGAGATCTACTAACATCATCACTTGCAAAAAGACGAGAAGAAGAAGTACCTATTTTCTCACGAACTCCCCCTATTTCTGTGGCTACAGGTGGAGAAATGAAATCTTCTTCTTGTTCTTTCTCAATTTCAGCGTGAGAGTGATGTTCTTTTTCGGTTCGAACTCCTACAGCTCCACTCCTTGTCTTCTCTGAATCATCAGATAAGGATACTGCATTTATTGCTTCATGGGAATCATCCTGACCCTTTTCTTCTTCAACTTCTCTTCCTGCTTCTCCAGCTTCTCTTCCTGCTTCTCCAACTTCTTTTCCTGCTTCTTCTCTTTCCTCTGTTCCTTCCATGTCTTCTCTTCCTTCTTTTCTTTGCTCTGTTTCTCCTTTCTCTCCTTCTTCATTGTCCTATTGTTGCTTAAAACTAACAAAACTCTAAAGATTCTTCAAGGCAAAGGCAGAGATAGTAAGATCATCCTCATCCTCTTCGTCCTGCGGGATAAGAGATCTTCTTTTCTTGGCAGGTTCACGCATAAGTTCCTTGCCTTTCCTTCTTTTTGTAGTAGAGTCTTGCTTGGTTTTGCTGGGGGACTCTTCCTTCAAGCGCTCTATGGCCTTGTTCAGTTCTTTCAACCTCATCTTGGACACCATTTTCAATCCTATAACCATAGGAGCAATAGTTCAAGCACAAAGAGAGGCTGGAAACTGAATCTGAAAATGTATGAACAGTTGAGTGACCAACGCTAAGTAAGGGAGCTATCCCCTTATCCTTCATAACATTCCTGTACATATGCATCAAGATTGCATGAGGGAGAGAAAACTTCATTCCATTTGAAATGGCAAACATCAATTTTGCTTCAGATCGGGAAACATCCGCTTTTGAACTCGCTTTTGGTCAGATGCAGTTGATCACGACTTTGTGCAGCAAAATGTTTGAGGCTGAGAGTCAAGAATAAGTGATTCCTCTTCAGGAAGTCTGTCCCTAACAAGAAATCTTGTCACTTGTCCAATCAAGACATTTATTGGTTGGAAACCACTCTTTTCCACACCAATAATGTCAACCAACGTGTCAACATTCACCACGTAGTCTTTGTCACTCACAGTGAATTTAAAATGATTTTGGTCAAGGAAGGACAAGTTCGAGTAGAAAAAGGAAGTCAACTCAGGGTAAGCAACAGTAGTCTCAGAACAGAATTTCTCAAGTTGAAGGAGAGCCAATTTCTCCCTCAAGTTCACCTTTATCAAATTTAGAAAGTCAAAATCGACCGATCGAGGGTTCATCACCCCTCTCTTCAACATTTGGGTGAAAACCCTTTTATGATCCTTAGAACGAAATAGACCCGTTCCATCACCAGTCACTTCAGCAGCAATTCCCATTTTCGGTTGGAAATTTGAAAACATCCTCTCATCATTGTCTTTGCTTTCAGGCTAACTAAAAGTGCTAAATCTAGGATCGACAGGAAAGTTAAGGAAAGCCTCATCAACAACTCCTTTCTTGGCTATTCCTAACTTTTCCATCGCTCACAAGAACATAGTCTCGTTCTTATACCCTCTTTCTTTTAGAAAGTCATCGATAAAGTTCATAGGAGTACCAGCCTGCTTCAAATGAGTATAAAGCTTATAAAAGACCTGGGGTTTCAAGGTTCTGAGAGGTTCTGCATCTACTTCGACTTCCTCTTCCAAAGAATCACAAGGAGGATTCTGCGTAGTGTCCTTCGGGCTATGCTGGGGAGAACGTTGTGGAGACAAATGCGGAGCTCTTCTTCGGTCAAGTCAAAATGAGTCAGCCCTTCTGGCATGCTCCGAGGTCCTTTGCTTGCGATTCGAGACGATTTCCTTTGGTAAGACATGCTTGTAGTCTAGGAGGATTTCTCAGACGGGTTTGAGTGAAGAAAAACGAAAACTTGTGGAGAAATTTTGAGAGAAAAAAATTCTAGACAAGAGTTTGATTCTAGGGTTTTGAAGCGTTGTACTAAAAAAGAAAACTCAAATTACAACCATTGATCGTACTTCAATCCGACGGACGGGATCGCATCTCCTAACCTACCAACTACCAACATTTAAGCCAAGAGAGTTCTAGATCGGCGTAATTACCGAATTGCCCGCCCTTAAAACGTTCCGGAAGCTCTTGTGGAAACCCTAGCGATCTCAGGAGGTCTTCTTCGAAAATGCATGGGCCTTTAGTCATGGGAACCTCGTGACCATGACACTTCATCGTTTATTACATCTCTCATCTCTTTGCTTATCTCCATCAAGGACTCGGGAATGTGATGGATAATTACCTTTTGGCTACCTTTCTTTTGTAGAGGAAATGCTCAAGACCAATGGTGACTTCCCATATAAAAGTGAGGAGTGTCAGAAGTGTTTATAAGAATTACAACACGAGGAGATAAAACTGGATAGCTAGAGCTGAACTGGCTCGTTTTCTCTTGACCACATTTAGCAGGGCCATGTTCATCATCTTTAAGCTCATCTTGTTTCTCCTAAAAGACACTTTACAGCATCTTGTTTGGTGCAGAGGTATTTGTGTCAAGGGAGTCTTTGGTTTTAGAGGGTGGGTAAGAGCCGAGTCTTGGTATTGTACAGATGTTTTAAGCTTATCGGCTCTTTCAAAGCCCTTGAACGGAAAGCCACTGATTCTCAGCTGTAAAGATCTATACCTTGCTAGTGTTGTTTTCATGTAAACAAGTTTTGAATCTATGAAGTGTACATGGTTATGTCTAATTTCATCAACTCTTCCAATTGACGTGACCTAACCCTTTTCGACTGGGGAATGAGAATTAGGTTTAAGGGTATTTGTTCGTAAAACGGTCCAAGTAGGCGTCCTCAAACTAACGCCCTTTCGATACCTAACTTGATCATGTTAACTAATGCCATGGCAACCAAATGATCATCAAACGATACAAGCCATATGTCATTGGAAAGCTTGAAGTCTTGTCTAAAACTTTCATGAACAATGTGTTTTCAAATCTTGAATGTATGATTTTATAAGAATTTGGGAATGCATGGAGGTCTGACTGGGAACCAAAATTTCAGAATATTACTGCAACTTTAGGAGGATGGCTGAAAATAGCAAACGAACTGTTCATTTTCTGAAAAATTTTGTCAATACAGAAATGAATGTGATGAACATTTTTACTTGAAGCCATCATCAGATTTTTAACACATAATTTTGTAAAAATCAAAGAGTACGTGAAGGTCAAACTGAAAATTAAGATTCCAAAAACCAGCACGTCTCTCTGAATGGTGTTCGTACCGACTAAATCATCTCAAAATTTTTAAGAAAATTTTCTATGACCCAAAGCTAGATGTGATAAACAAACTCCGTGAAGACATCTACACCTAAATCGCATCATAAAAATTCATAAAGATTCGAAGTCAGACATAACAGAACACATTCAGAGTTCATATTCTAAAGCTAAGATCACAGCACAATTTTAGCATGCAAACTACATCATATGATGACGTATGGTATATCAAAACAAAGATAATGAAGATTATTAGAATTCGCTAGTTGATCACGTCATGAAAATCAGCCATATACATCATCATTATTAAATTAATGTCTCGAGTTTGAATTCGGATAACAATTTGTTAAATCGAATTTGTTGATAAAGATTTCCCAAGTAAATTTTAAATTAGATGAAGAAGCCCTTCTTTTCTTGGACTCCTTATAGCTGCACAAAGGAGGAAATAAAATAAAATAAAGGTTTCCTCTTTTATCTAGAGGAGTAGAATCCCTCTGCAGATTATCCATGGTGGGCCCAAAGTCAAATATTTGACTTTGGGCACACAATATTCCAGGTCTGGGTTACTTTTAGCCGATGAAAAAAGGAAAGAAGCCCCTGCACGTAAAGCCAAAAGGAGGTGGGCCCAAGTCAAACTTTTGACCTTTGGACACACATATAAAACAGAACACGCGCGTCTTCTTTCTTTCTGGCGGAGTTGCTAAAGCCCTACGAAGAAGACAAAGCCGCACATAAAGAACGTCCGAATAGTGCTGCACAATCAAGAAAGAAGAACGCAAATCCTACGTACGGAAACCAAATGTACGTAGAGCGTTATATTTTGAGCTTGAACGCACGGTGATTTTTGTGCAGTGAGTTTATGTCCAAGTGAGTTATTTATTTATAAACACTTTGGGTTTTGGGGTTAAATCTAGGTGTGAGAAACACTTGAGTGTGTGAGCGATTATAAACTCTAATTCTCTAATTATAGTGGATTATTTGCTGTTGGCTCTCCCCGTGGACGTAGGTACCGATATTCGGACCGAACCACGTAAATTTCTGATGTCCTTATTATTTCTCATTTATTTCTCTAGTGATTTTGCATTGGCGTAAATTGTAAGATCCTGTCATTTCCGCGTATTATATTCCAACAATTGGTATCAGAGCTTGGGATTGGATTTATTGATTGTAATTTGGAGCTTTGGCTTGTCTGATTATTATCTAGAAATTATGTTATTGCAATTATGTCTGAGAGGAAATCTGAAATTGAGAAGTTTAACGGGAGGAACAATTTTGGGTTATAGAGCATCAAGATGCGAGCATTATTGACAACCCAAGGTTTGGCCAAGGCACTAGATGGTGAAGATGAGTTGCCAATTATAATGAAAGCCCCTGAGAGGGTAGAATTAATGAAAAGAGCAAAGAGCACAATCTTGTTAAATTTGTCGGATGAGGTTTTAATAGAGGTTGCTGAGGAGAAGGATGCCGCAGCATTATGGGCAAAACTTCAAGCACTTTATGTGTAGAAAGGTTTGAACAATTGCTTGTACATATTGAAAAGGATGTTTCAATTTAGATATACTGAAGATACGTCTATCAGAACCCACCTGGATGAATTTAATAAACTCATGATGGATCTGAAGAACGTCAGTAAGATACTAGATGATGAAGAACAGGGCATGATGTTGGTAGCCACTTTACCAGCGTCATGGGAGCACTTTACTGATTCACTGTTGCAGAGGCATACTACAATTACCTCACAAGAGGTAAAGTCCACCTTATTCTCTAAGGAGTGGTAGAGAAAGTTGCGAGATGATGGTCTAGCGCAAGGAGTAGCGCAAGCACTGACTATTCGGGGTAGAGAACAACATCGAGAGCCTAGTAGCAGTAGAGGTAAAAGCATATCGAAATCACGCCATAGAAAGTTTAAAGGACGCGTGAAGTACTTTGAGTGTCACGAGGAGGGACACATCAGGAGAGATTGTTCAAAACGGAGGAATAAAACTGATAGGCAAAATGCCACAAGCAATGTGGCAAATGTTGCCAAGGGGAGCAATAGTGATGTAAAAGCTATTTTATGTGTGACTAATACTTCGTCAGGAGACGAATATGTGCTAGATTCGGGGTGTTTTTATCATATGACGCATCATAAGAACTGGTTTACTACTTACCAGACTGCAGATGGTGGTAGAGTTCTTTTGGGGAATAACGCAGTCTGTAAGGCTGTAGGGATAGGGACAATTCGGATTCGGATGCACGATGGGGTGGTGCGCACATTGACAGATGTGAGGCATGTACCGGAGCTCAAGAAAAACCTTATTTCTCTGGTGAATACTCTCTATCGTCTACTGGGAGAGACCGTGACCGAAACCGCTACAGTTTCATCAGGTGAGTCGGACTCTAACTTGACTCGGTTATGACTTATGTATTTAGGGCACATGAGTGAGGCAGGTATGACGATGCTGAGAGAAAAGGGGTTGTTGAAGGGTCAGAAAACAGGGAAGTTGGACTTATATGAGCACTGCATCTTTGGGAAGCAGCACCGAGTTAAGTTTACAACAACTTTTCATTCGACCAAACGACCAGTTGAATATATTCATTCAGACGTCTAGGGCTCGTCTTCAATTCCTTCAAAAGAAGGTGCCCAATATATGCTAACATTTATCGATGATTATTCGAGGAAGGTATGGGTGTACTTTCTAAAGCACAAATATGATGTGTTCGATCAATTTAAGAAATTTAAGGCATTGATTGAGAAGCAGTCAGATAAACAGATCAAGCGCCTAAGAACCAATAATGGCATGGAGTTCTATGGTAAAGATTTTACCGAGTTCTGTGAGAAAGAATGTATTGTGAGACACCGCAGTACCTAGGACACCACAGCAGAATGGCGTGGCAGAACGAAAGAACAGAACTTTGCTTGAGCGAGCTCGATGCATGCTTTCGCATGCAGGACTTGGCAATGAATTTTGGGCCGAAGCAGTGAACATGGCATGTTACCTGGTTAATCAATCACCATCATCTGCTATCGAGTGGAAGACTCCTAAGGAAGTATGGTCGGGGAAACCTGTTGATTATTCAGATTGCGTATATTCGGATGTCCTGCGTATGCTCATACGAGTGATGGTAAGCTTGAGCCGAGGGTGAAGAAGTGCATATTTCTGGGTTATGCACATGGGGTGAAAGGCTACCGACTATGGTGCACTGATCCTAGATCACCCGATTTTCTAATCAGCGAAGATGTGATCTTCAACGAGACTACAATGCTTCAACAGATGGGTTCTAGAGACACAACCAGCAGAGAAGACAAATCATGGTGTCATTAATGAGGTGGAGTTTCAGGTGGAGACTCTAGAAACCTCGAAGGTAACAAAAGTTGAGACTGTAGATGAGGCCGCAGTTTCTGAAGTTGGTGATAATGGACAATCAGAACAACCGCAGCACACTATAGGCGCAGATAGACAAAGAAAGCAAATTAAATCACCGATACGTTATAATTATACAGATATTGCTTATGCATTTACTGTAGGTGATGAGGTGGAGACAGATGAGCCTTCGTCTGTCTCTGAGGCAATGGCTAGTTCGAAGTCCTCGCAGTGGCTAGGGGCTATGAATGAAGAAATGGAATCACTCTATCAAAATCAGACATGGGAACTGGTCAAAGTACCCAAAAGCCAAAAGATTGTCGGAAGTAAATGGGTCTTTAAACAGAAAGAGGGCATTCTCGGTGTCGAGGCAGCGAGATATAAGGTGAGACTTGTGGCGAAGGGATATTCACAGCATGAAGGCATTGACTACAATGAGGCGTTTTTTCCTATTTTACTTGCCTTAGTTGCTTCGCAAGATCTCGAGTTAGAGCAACTAGATGTGAAAACCACATTTCTTCACGGTGAGTTGGAGGAGCAAATTTGTTTGAGGCAGCCAGAGGGAATTGCTATTCCGGATAAGGAAGATCATGTTTGCTTGTTGAAGAAATATTTGTATGAGCTGAAACAGTTTCCCAAGCAGTGGTATAAACATTTTGATTCTTTTATGGCTAGTCAAGACTACTCGAAAAGTCAAATGGATAGCTGTGTTTACTTTAGGAAATTGGAGAACGGTTCTTTGATTTATCTACTTTTATATGTTGATGATATGCTGATACCAACTAAGAATATGTCTGATATTGATGTGTTGAAGAGGCAGTTAAATGCTGAATTTAAGATAAAAGATTTAGGTGCTGCAAAGAAAATATTGGGTATGGAGATTTTGCGTGACAAGACTGCAGGAGTTTTACGTCTATCTCAAAAGAAATATATTAAGAAAATCGAGGCACGTTTTAATATGTAGTCAGCAAAATCTGTAAGTACACCTTTAACGAAGCACTTTAAACTTTCAGATAAATTATCACCGCAAACTGAGGAGGAGGAGAAGCATATGTCCCGTGTTCCTTATTCTAGTATCGTGGGTAGTACTATGTATGCTATGGTGTGCACTAGGTCTGATATTTCACAATCTGTGAGTGTGGCTAGTCGCTATATGAATTGTCCTGGTAAAGCTCATTGGGAAGCTGTGAAATGGATCCTCAGATATTTGAAGGGGACAACAGACGTGGGTATAGTGTATCGAAGGGATAGCAATGGTAGTGAGACCATTGGTTTTGTGGATTCGGATCACGCCGGTGACTTGGATGATCGCAGATCTTTAGCAGGATATGTGTTTACGCTAGCGGGTGGTGTAGTTAGTTGGAAAGCGTCCTTATATGATCACATTGCCTTGTCTTCGACTAAGGCAGAGTACATGACACTAACCTTTGTAGCGAAGGAGGCGATATGGTTACAAAGTTTGCTCTCGGACTTTGGGTTAGAACAGAAAAGCGTGGATATACACTGTGATAACCAAGGTGCAATATATTTGGCATATAATCCAGTTTATCACGAGCGAACGAAGCATATCAATATCAGGTACCACTTCATTCGAGATGTCTTAGTTAAAGGTAATGTTATTGTCAAAAAGATTGCTACAGCAAATAACCCCGCAAACATGATGACTAAGTTTGTTCCTTTGGCAAAGCTCAAGCTTTGCTTGAGCTCTATTGGTATCTGTGGAGAGTCAGCGCTTGTCAAGGCGTTGGGAGAGCAGCATGGATGATGGGCACTATAATTTGGCTTCAAACATCGAGCCAAGGTGGAGAATTATTAAATTAATGTCTTGAGTTTGAATTTGGATAACAATTTGTTAAATCAAATTGAGGTGCGGACCCCTAGAGTGCCATAACTTGGCAGAAGGGGACACTTAAGTGCTATAACTTATGAAAGGTACACTTAAGTGCCAAAATCAGAGTAAAATGGATCACTTGAGTGCCAATCCGGCCAAAACGCTAGCGTGTCAATTTTCCGACGAAACATGTGCAAAACAGCGTTGTTTTTGGTGCCGACATGGTAAAAATTTAATATAAATTTAATTAAATTAAATTTATTTAAAGTATTTATAAAAAATACAAATATTAAAAAATTTAAAATTTAAAAGAATTTAAAAAAAAAAAAAAAAGGGTTGCGGCTGAAAGCCGAGCCCTCGCCCACCGCTACCTCCCCGCCGCCGCCGCAAGGGCCGGCGACAAAGGGGGAGGGTCGTCGGGCCTTGGCTAGGGTCGCCGGGCCTTGGCCGGGGGCCGACGACCCCGGCCGACCGGCGGCGAGGGCCCGCAAGCCCTCGCCCGGCCCGGTGAGGGCTCACGGTCCTCGCCCGGTTCGGCGGGGCCTAGGGGGAAGGAGGAGGAGGGGAAGTAGCGGACGGAGTCAAGGAGGAGGAAGGAAAAAAGGGGAGGGGAAGGAGGAGGAGGGAGGCAGCCGGCAAGGGGCCGAGGCCGCCAAGCCCCGGCCGAGGGCGGGTGACCCCGGCAATCGGTGGCAAGGGCTTGCGTGCCCTTGCCCCGAATCCGAGCGAGGGCAAGGGCACGCAGCCCTTGCGCGCCGTCCGACTAGGGCCGCCGCCCTCGGCCGAGGCTCGGCGGCCCCGACCGACCCTCCCCATCCGCCGGCTACCTTCCTCCTCCCTTTTTTTAAATAAATATAAATTATTTTATTATTTTATTTTTAATTTAATTTAATTAATTTTTATATTATATTAAAATTCAAATTATTGCCAAAACGACGTCGTTTTGGCTGATTTAAGGGCTCTATTTTGGCCAACACCCAAAACGACGTCGTTTTGGGTGAATTTGAGCCGACTCGGCTCTCCCAAGAAGCCCCGCTCAAGAAGAAATATTAATATTTTAATGCCACATAGGATTTCCAGTGGCCATTGGAGGTGGCACTCAGTGTCTCACTTTTCTTAAAATGTGGCACTTAAGTGTACCTTTCGTAAGTTATGGCACTTAAGTGTCTCTTTATGCCAAGTTATGGCAATTGAAATGTTCTTTTGCCAATCAAATTTATTGATAAAGATTTTCCAAGTAGATTTTAAATTAGATGAAGAAGCCCTTCTTTTCTTGGACTCCTTATAGCTGCACAAAGGAGGAAATAAAATAAAATAAAATAAAATAAAGGTTTCCTCTTTTATCTAGAGGAGTATAATCCCTCTACAGGTTATCCATGGTGGGGCCCAAAGTCAAATATTTGACTTTGGGCACATAATATTCCAGGTCTGGGTTTCTTTTAGCTGATGAAAAAAAAGGAAAGAAGCCCCTACACGTAGAGCCAAAAGGAGGTGGGCCCAGGTCAAACTTTTGACCTTTTGACACACATATAAACTAGAACACGCACGTCTTCTTTCTTTTTGGCGGAGTTTTTGAAGCCCTACGAAGAAGACAAAGCCGCACATAAAGAACGTTCGAATAGCGCTACACGATCAAGAAAGAAGAACGCAAATCCTACGTACACGAACCAGGCGTACGTAGAGCATTATACTTTGAGCTTGAACGCGCGGTAATTTTTGTGCAGTAAGTTTATGTCCAAGTGAGTAATTTATTTATAAACACTTTGGATTTTGGGGTTATATCTAGGTGTGGGAAACACTTAAGCGTGTAAGCGATTGTAAACTCTGATTCTCCAATTATAGTGGATTATTTACTGTTGGCTCTCCCCGTGGACATAGGTACCGATATTCGGACCGAACCACGTAAATTTTTAGTGTCCTTATTATTTCTCGTTTATTTCTCTGGTGATTTTGCGTTGACGTAAATTACAAAATCCTATCATTTCCACGTATTATGTTTCAACAATCATATTGTCAACATTATGAAATCAGTCCAAAAATTGCATTTCCACTATCAACATCCACTAAATATGCCTTAACGGCCATTAATTAACATCATATCCACACTTATCCATCTCGAACTATCATTGAGCATTCCAAATGATGATCCTAGCCCTGGCCACTTGTAGGTGATCCGAAAATTATCACAAGTGGCCTTGCTTTATTGGATCAAAGGCTTAGAGAGTATTACCTTGGTTTTCTCATTCGTAGAGCTCACACGAGCCAACCAACCATGTCTAGACTTCGAAGAATGGCCGGGCGTAGCTCCTCAAGAAATTATTCGGAGAACCGGATAACAAATCGTATCTATCTTCCATATCTAGCCATTTCTTGTGAGCAAGCCCCACCAACATCCACCGGAACATGAAACATAGAGATTCCAGCATTCAATTCAATTCCAACACGTTTTTCAACAAAATTTAGCAAGATTCCAGCATGATTTGACAAGATTCAACTCATTTCGATAAAATTCCTTCATTCCCATTTTTAGTATGCTCAAACTTCCCTTTTACTCCTCTAATTCTCGGAGTTGACAATCATACAAAGTAACTTATCCAAAGTCTATCAAACCATTCAAAATAGAATTTTCTCAACCATAAACAATGTTCCTTGAGAACCACTATAGCTGAACATTTCAAGATAAAACAAACAGCATATGAGCATTCCCAATCTACCGAAGATTAGCACATATGAATCTTATATAGAAAATCACCTACACAGATCTTAAGCAGAGAACAACATATATACATTTTACCTCGATAGTGATCACCTCTGCCCATCCCCAGATCAAAGCTATCAACATATCGACTCCAATCATCAACATACATGATCACCACATCACAGATCCACAACGAATGAATAAGAAAATTTGCGACGGTGAGAGGAACCAACTTTCGAATATACTTTGTAAAAATTATCGAGCACCACATCCAATTCATGTCACACCGGCTTAGATTGTGCTCCAAAAGTGACTAAGAATAAGGCAGGAGGTCAAGACCATAAAATCGACTTTGTGACATTTTCGGACGCACAAAATGATTTATAATAGAGACTAACTTCTATTGTTCAGATTATCATAACTCCAAAATGATTCATCGAAATAATGAGTCACCATTGATATCGACCCATCTGAGATCTCCAAATGTTCGGGAGAAATCCTTTTTTATTATCTTTTGTAATCTGTTCTATTTGATTTTCCTATTATAACAGGTTGTTCAAAAGGATCTCCCGTTCTTCCATCAAATATTCTGCTTTTTCCCGGGGAATCTCATTGCTATTACTCAAACAAGCATGAAACGTATGCTTGCATATTCGTCCATAGGTCAAATCCAAAAATTCCCAATCATGGTCCTTGCAGATCGGTGGTAAGAATATTCCTATCCAATCCCGGTTAGGAACATTGGGCAGCAGTCAAATGGATATTTAGGTATCTTCGAGGTACTTCTAATAACTGTACATGCTTTGGTGATGGTAAAACTGTGTTAGAAGGTTTTTCGGATTCAAACATGGCGGGGGACGTGGACTCGAGAAAGTCTACATCGGGATAGCTAATCACTTTTACAGGGGGAGCAGTTTCATGGCAATCTCAATTACAAAACTATGTTGCCCTATCTACTGCCGAAGCAGAGTATATTGCGATAATGAAAGCATGTAAAGAACTCTTGTGGATGAAGAAGTTCCTACAAGAAGTGGGCCACAACCAAGAGAAGTATATCTTCTATTCAGATAGTCAAAGCACAATACACCTCAGCAAAAATGCAACTTTCCACTCTAGATCCAAACTCATTGAACTTAGATATCATTGGATACGTGATGCGTTGGAAGAAAAAGCCCTACAGCTAAAGAAAATACACACTAACAACAACGGCTCATATATGATGACAAAATTTCTATCTACAGTAAAGATGCAAGCTTGTCGAACTTTTGCAGGTTTGACACCCTCTCCAAATCGCTTGTGAGGGGGAGATTTGTTGAGTAGGTCACTCCTAATTGGAGAGGCCAATGCAATTATGTATATCTGTAGTAGAATATGTGAAGTAGTGAGTGTGTAAAAGTAAAAAGAAAAAAGAAAAAAAAATCAAGAGAGATCGAGAGATAAATCAACATGATCTTCCACATCCAAAAAATCAAGAGATCGAGAGAACAAGATCTTCCACATCCAGGAAATCAAGAGAGATTGGGAAACAAATCAAAGTGATCTTGTCAAATCTACAAAATCACGAGAGATTAGGAGATAAATCTACGTGATTTTCATATCGTATAATTTCAATTGGGATTGCATTTGCTCTATAAATAGGAGTCCTCCTCAATGGAGAAGTATATACAAAAAGCAAGAATATCAGAGTAGCATAGAATAGTGGAAGAAACAGTTTTCTTCTTCCAAGAGAGTTATCTTTGAGTGAGTTATCCAATTTGTGAGAGGTTCAGATCCACAAATTGAAGACAGTGAGAGATCTACTTTAGGGTGAAGTTGTATCCCATTATTTATCATAGTGGAAGTTTGAAATGGACTACGGTCTCGTGCATACCATTGCGTACATTAGACTCCGAACCACCAATGCATAAGGAACTTTTTCCATTTCCTTCTTTTCTGTCTCACTTTTTGGGCACTGCTCCAAGCTGAGTTTGAAGTGATTTGCAAGTGCAGAATAAATTGCTTTGGATTTATTCATGTTAAATATTTCAAGAACTTTATTAACATACCGTTCTTGAGATAACTAGAGTTTACGGTTCTGTCTGTCTCGGAAGATTTCCATCCCAAGAATTTGTTTTGCAAGTCCAAAATCCTTCATCGTAGAGGAATTGCTTAATTCCTTCTTTAAGTTGTTGATCTTGCTTTTATCCTGGCCAACAATTAGCATGTCATCAACGTAAAGCAAAAGAATGAGGAAATTACTATCAATAAATTTCTTAACGAACACGCAATGATCGGCAGTGGTTTTGTTAAACCCATTTTCTTCCATGAACAAATCAAATTTTCTATACCACTGTTTTGGTGCCTGCTTGAGCCCGTAAAGACTCTTCCTCAGTCTACACACAAGGTTCTCTTTCCCTTTGATTTTGAAACCTTTCAGCTGATCTATGTAGATCTCCTCATTTAGATCTCCATGGAAAAACGTAGTCTTCACGTCAAGTTGCTCGACCTCCAAGTTCAAGCTTTGCTTCAAAGCCAAGGACAACTCGAATAGAGGACATTTTAACTACAGGAGAAAATATCTAGTCGAAGTCGATATCTTTCTTCTGAGCAAATCCTTTCACAACCAACCTTGCTTTGTATCGTGATTGTAAGTTACCTTCTTCAGTCTTTAGTCCGAACACCCACTTGTTTTTTAGAGCTTTTCTTCTTTGTGGCAACTTGACTAAATCATAAGTATGATTTTCGTCTAAGGATTTCATCTCCTCTTGCATAGCTTTTAACCACTCCTCTTTATGCTCGTGGAATACAGCTTCTTGGTAGTTCTCTGGTTCTCCCCAGTCATTAAGCATCACGTACTCATTGGGAGAATATCTACGACTAGATTGTCGTTCACGGGTTGATCTCCTCAATTGAGGTTTTGATGGGACCTATTCAACAATTGGTTCAAGTTCAGTTGAAGTAGTCTTACCTTCAATCATATATTCAACTTGCTTGTTATTAGAATCGATAGGAGGAGCGACTAGCCCAAGATCAACTGGGTATTCATCTATTGATGGAGATTTCTCGTGCTTCTCAAAGTCCTCGATTGTCGGATCTTTAAGAAATACCACATCCCTGCTTCTGACTATTTTCCGGTTAACAGGATCCTAGAGTCTGTAGCCGAATTCTTCATGAGCATACTCCAAAAAAATGCATTGCTTTGATTTCCCGTCAAACTTTGATCTCTCATCCATTGGAATGTGAACAAATGCTTTACAACCTAACACCTTGAAACCAGTCCAGACACTTTATGGTCATCACCATCAAGTGGAGCTGAAGGTGATAGGTTGATTAAATCAACTGTCGTCCTCATTGCCTCACCCCAAAAGTGGTTTGGCAGCTTTGCGTTAGAGAGCATGTATCTGATTTTTTCACATATGGTTCTGTTTATCCGCTCCGCAACACCATTGTGTTAAGGTGTTTTTAGTACGGATCTTTCTAGTTTGATCCCAAGATTTTTGTAATAATCTTCAAAATGTCCTCGGTATTCGCCACCGTTGTTTGTGCATACACACTCCAATCGCCTGCCTGTTTCTCTTTCAACCTTCATATGAAATTACTTGAAGATTTCCTGCACTTGATCTTTAGTTTTCAAAGCAAATGCCTACATCTTTCTAGAATGGTCATCAATAATTGTTACAAAATAAAGCGCACCTCCAAGTGTCCTAGTTTGCATTGTGCATACATTAGTATGTATCAAATCTAAAATTTCAGCCTTTATAGATGGCAGGGAATTGCAAAATGCTACTGTATGTTGTTTTCTCATAATGCAGTCGACACAAGTATTCAACATTGCACTTTTTATTTTAGGTAGGAGTTGCTTTCTAGTGAGAATCTTAAGTCCTTTCTCACTCATGTGTCCGAATCGCTTATGCCATAACTCGGTGGTGACTCCTTTTCCCATTACATTCACCTCTCCTCTACATAGCTTGAATTGTGTGATGTAGAGAGAGTTAGTCTTTTCTCCTCTGGCTACCAGCAAATTACCTTTAGTGAGCTTCCATTTCCCATCACTAAAGAAATTGTTGTAGCCTTCATCATCAAGCTTGCCGGCAGATATAAGATTAAGGCGTATGTCCATAACATATCTCATATATTTGAGTAGTAGCCTACATCCAACATTAGTCTCCAAATAAATATTACCCATACCAATAATTTTGGACATACCGTCATTTCCCATCTTTACGAAGCCAATGGTGTAAGATATGAAAAGATCTTGACGAGTTGTGACATGGTAGGATGCACCAGTGTCAACTATCCATGTCGAATTTTGGGATGCAAGATTAATGGAATCATCACTTTGAATAATGATCACCTCGTCTGCAATATTTGTAGTGTCATTCATCTGGTTCTCATCAGTTTTGTTAATGTTATGACTCTTTGATTTTTCTGCCTTTAGTTTTTTGCATTCTCGGATGAAGTGTCCCAATTTACCACAATGATGGCACTTCTTGTCTCGTTTGAAGTTGGATTGGGACCTTCCTCGTTGCTGATTCCGGAAGTTTTGGCTTTTGCTTCTCCCTCTCCGTTTCATGTCGATTAATGACAAGAGCCTCGGACTCAAGGTTGACTCCACTCTCTTTTCACCAGGATTCTTCATTCAACATTCTATCTTTTAACATGTTCATGGTAAGCTTGCCATCAAGAGCCGAGTTGCTGACCGACACAACAAGTGTGTCACAGCTATTCGGTAAAGAGCTAAGCAGCAGTAATGCATGCAATTCATCATTTAATGTCATCTTCATAGAGTTGAGTTGGTCTACTATACCTTGGAACTTGCTCATGTGTTCTGAGACACTGCTCCCATCTTTGTATTTCAAATTCACGAGTCGTCGCATATGATTTGCTTTATTTTGCGTCATTGTTCTTACGTACATTTTCTCTAATTTTTGCCAAAGAACACCAGCATTATGTTCCTTAGCAAAATTTTGAAAAATGCTCTTATCAATCCATTGTCGGATTTGAGCGGCACACTTTCGATTGAGCACCATCCATTCGCTTTTGGACATGGTCGTTGGTTTGCCACCAGAAGACGATGCCAATTTGGATTCCGCTACAAGATCGGAAGCCTCAAAAGTTGGTATTGGTACCTCCATCGGTATCACAATTGGCCTCCAAAGGTCTTTAATGTATAGCAGATCCTCCATCTTTGGTTTCCAAATTGCATAATTGAATGCAGTCAATTTTATCATGTTGCCAGAATTTTCCTCCATTTAATTATGCACAGAAAAATAATATATAGAGTAACCCCGCTCCGATACCACTTGTTGGGAAAAAGAACGATATTTGTGGAGAAGGCCCAAATAACTTTTCCCACTGCTATTTCTATGAACATTAAATAGAATAAAATATTGAATGAAAGCGGTAAATATGAATAGTAAATAACACCAGAATTTTAACGTGGAAAGCCCTTCAAGGTGAAGGGAAAAACAACGAGACCGTAGTCCATTTCAAACTTCCACTATGATAAATAATGAGATACAACTTCACCCTAAGGTGAATCTCTCACTGTTTTCAATTTGTGGATCTAAACCTCTCACAAACTAGATAACTCTCTTGGAAGAAGAAAACTGTTTCTTCCGCTATGCTACGCTACTCTAATATTCTTGCTTTTTGTATATACTTCTCTATTGAGGAGGACTCCTATTTATAGGAGCAAATACAATCTCAATTGGAATTGTACGATATGAAAATCACGTAGATTTATCTTCTAATCCCTCATGATTTTGTAGATCTGAGAAGATCACTTTGATTTGTTTCCCAATCTCTCTTGATTTCTTGGATGTGGAAGATCTTATTCTCTCGATCTCTCTTGATTTTTTGGATGTGGAAGATCATGTTGATTTATCTCCCGATCTCTCTTGATTTTCTTTTTCCTTTTTTCTTTTTTACTTTTACACACTCACCACTTCACATATTCTACTATAGATATACATAATTGTGTTGGCCTCTCCAATTGGGAGTTACCTACTCAACAAGAACAACAACTCATTTCCAATCCTCAAAATCACCAAAGCTCAAATCATCGGACAAAAACCTCAATCATGATCGGTTCTCGCATGAGCAGTGACTAGAGCCCTCAGTCTTCGTTTTGCATGTGAAGGACCGAAATGGAAGATATATTCTTACCTTAGCGTGACTGATTTTTCAACTTCAACTAATCGAGATCAATAAAATTCCGAGGATTCTCCTTCGACTGAAACAGAACTCACAAATATGGTAGGGATACTGGCGATTCTTATCCTCGAGCAGACGAGTCAGTGTCGACAAAGTTCGTCGTAATTTTGAGCTTTGCCTTCCGATTCCAAGAGAGAGATTGATAATCTCCCCGCTCTTGATTAATTGAATTCCATGAATAAGTTATTTGAGCTTTTTGCATTAGTTTTGTTGTTGTTTGAGTATGGATTCGTTGCAGTCCCTGGACGGATATTATACTGATTGATTTATACCAAGTTCTGAAAGTAACATTATTTCTAAAGACATGAATTGATTTCCTTTCTTCGGTTGATTAGAAAATTTCTTATATGTGTGTGATAATTGTGAGTCTAGATGCAATGCTAGAGGCATCTGCTGCAAAGGTTTGAGTTGTTTCCCATTTCAATCAGCATTCTTCCCGCCGAATATAGGGGCACTGTCCTACTTAGAATCCACATCACCATTCTCGACCTCTTTGGTCTTCTTGCTTGTACTTACGGTGTTAAGTTCGGTTGCGTTCATGGTTGCATTCATGACTTGATGGTCAGACCTTTTATCCATGAGCTCTGGCTAGGAGAATTTTCTCCATACTGTGGTCCAATTCCCACCCCTGACCGACAAAGAAATTGGAGGAAGAGGATGAAGAGGTCATTAAATAATTAGTACTCCATGTTATTATTAAACCAAGTATCCGGTTTCGCTTCTATTTTGCATCTCTCTATATTTCAATTACCTATCTTTCATCGATTTTAACTATACTCGTTGCTTCCTTGAAACTTTCTTGCAGAAATCCAAAGATTTTGTCCGCAGAGTGGAAGATGAATATTCTGAGGATGTGGAAGACCTGACTTGACCTTGTGTTAGTAATGATGAATCATTGAACAGTGCTGTCAAGGTCAGTAATGCTCTTATCGCCAGCATATTCACTTCCTTGCCAGCTACCTTGAAGCGTGGGAATCTTATTAGAACAGTCTTGCACGTGTTTTGCATAAGTTCTGGCTGGACTGGTCATTTGCTTAATAAGCTGCCCATGTATCAGTTTATAGGATGTCTATGGTACTTTAATCAATGTATAATCCATGGATATATCTAAAAGTTTGAGCTCGTTTGATGATACTCTATAGCAAATGCTATGTTTCTGTGACCATCAATCCCTGATTCAGTATGGATTAAGTTTACCATTGTCTTTACTTGGTGTATCCATGGTTGGGTCCTGAAATTCTCAAAGTAATTTTTCATAACTCCCTACTCTTTGAAGTTGTTGATTCTTCAAGAACATGCAAAAGTCTGACGATACACATGACACAGAATAAGCACATTAGGTGACATGGATTAAGCAAAGAAAAGCATGCTACCCACATCAAATCCTCAATGCATGTGCATCTGATGCAAAAGTTGAACCTGCTAAGGCCAGTACATGGATGTATTTCCAACTCTTAATGGAAGCATCTGCCAAACTTTTCAGAAAGAGCACAGTTCACTGGTTTGCCGATTTTGCATTCACTGTCGATAAAACTAACAGTACCTTGATTCAATAAGAAGGAAAGGAGGGTGTGCATTGTTATTTAGATTGTCTTCCATGTGCTTTCTTGAGTCTTCTCAAAAGAATTACTAGTGTTCTTTGAATCTTCACTCTACCTAAGAATACACATTACAAGTTGGTTTCGATTTCTTCATGTTATTTTTTAGGATTATTTCACAGGTGTTTTAGATCCGATGCAAGCATAAGTTGTTGATTTAATTAGAATGTTCTTTTGCTGTTGAGGCCTAGAGAAAAGCTTACTTATATGCTGGTTTGATTTGAAATGCAGTAGAGAAAATTTTCTGAGGAATTTTCAGACAAGCGAACAGATTCCTCGACAAAAGCTACTACCAGTGACATCTCAAATGACAGGTATTTCACGTTTTTCGAACATGTTTTCCTCGATTACGTTAGCTCTCCTTAGTTGGTTTTTATGGTATTAACGTCTGTCTGAATGATGGATGTGTGGAAATAGATAGGCTCAGCATTTCCCTTTTCCCGCAAGTGCTTTGGATTGTATTAGTCCAGTGTCCCTTCGTGGAAGTAGAGAGTAACTTTTTCCATGTGACAGTGGTTGCTTCTGTGAGTTTTCTGGTTACGTTTCCGTGTCCTCTCATCATGTTTATAGTGTTTCTGTTTTCTGTTAGAAAGAGATATTGTTTGGTCGTTACATGAGGATCTATATTGTACGGAAAGCATCTGAGTGACTAACAAGAATGGTGGTCTAAACAGTGATGACGGGGACTGAGTTGCAAATGATACCATCTGCTTTCTCGCTGTATCAGCAGAAAGCTTTTTGACCAGGGATTGATTATCAGATTAGCTTTTAATGGATCGTGTTGTTGGAGTTGATTGGGTGTGGTGATTGAAGATGCTGCTTCCATTAAAGGATGAGCGTGTGGCTGGAGACTGCATCTTTGTGTTGACTCTGTAAACAGCTGATGGTGATGTTGTTGCGATTCAAGGCGAGTCATCCATGCAAATTAGATATCTACTTTCAAGCACTAAGCCCACTTCAAGGGTGTGTGGAACGTGCGACGGAGTACTGCCCAATTGCCGTAGTGGAAAGTAACATGACATGCATAGGTATAATTGGGTGACCAAAGATGCGTCTTTTACTTCATGTGAATTGTTGGAGAGTAAATATATATGTTGATTAGAGATGTATGACTGTCCCATGAACTGTGAAATGAGGAACAGAACCATTAGGCTCCTCGCTGCTGACAATTAGATGATCAGTATCAGATTTTCCCGTAGCAGTTTGTGGTTGAAATTCTAAATTAGAGGGATTCAACGGATCACTCCGAACATGGACCCCAGCCCCATTACGAACTTGATAACGCATAGCATTTGCTTCGATGCCCTTCCACAAGCAGGAAGCATTTAATTAAGGATGGCGATGGAATTATTTCCTCTCAAATGCTTCCTAAAGATAGCTCCCTGGGCACCTGACCAACGTGCTTGAATTCCACAACTTGGGTCAACAATGCTTCGTTAAAACTGCCCCAAATAACCCAGTTTTCATTTCATTCATCCAGTGACCCGAGTAGTTACCACATGGACCGGTGATGAAAGCCGTGCCTTTACTAAAAATGGCGAGTACATGACCTGCCCAGTAAATCAACATTTTATACAAACAAGACATTTGAGTATGTGAATGGAGTGTTTCCTATAACTATATAAGATTGTGAAAATATAATTTTTGACATGATGAAAAGACAAGGTAAATTAATAACTGCTGTTTTAGGAACAGATTTTCTGTAGTCAGTAGCTTTTACACGGAAGGGGTTTAGCCTGTTCAGGGACAGACAAATCCTGTCTATCTTCACTGCTGAGGGCCTGAGGCCAGTGCTAGAAAGATTCCTTCAGTGTGAGAACATCTGCAAAGCGTTGGAATTCGGAATGAATGCAACAGCTAGTAACCACTCCAAGTGGCAGTCACTAACATGAGAGAACCATAAAATTTGAGGAAGAACAACGGAAAGAGGAGATCATAGATCACACTATTAAGAGAAGAAATGGATAATCGATTGATCAAAGCAAGAAGTGAAGCTGACGATCGGTTCTGCAACATTGATTCTAGCCATCTCAAAAATCACTCACCGGTTATCGACCAACTTCATCGATTCATCGTAGAATAGGGCTCTTCATGGGTACTCTTTCCTGGGAATCCATAACGCGAAATGACAGGACATTCTTTGGTAGAAGATTCTGTCGACCACCATGACGCTCAGAACAAGATAATTTGCTGAGCTATTTGCACCTCCTACGGATGAATGCTGAGCCAAAAGAACAACGATATCTACGCAAGCCAAAAACGTAAATATGGACCTGTTATAGAACTCGATAATATTCTCCTGTACGTGTCACCTAAAAGACCTTCTAATTGAATCTGTATCTAATAAATCCCTTCAATCACAAATTCTTGCAAAATATATTCAAGAATGTTGAATTTTCCACATTCCTCTAAAGAACGGGTTTTCTAGGTACAGTAATTAATGACATAACAGCTATGAAATTGCCGAATTTCATGGGCAAAAAAGTAAACATGAAGAGGAAAGAATGAGAAGGGGGTATGGGTATACCTACTCGCTGATTCATTGGCGAGGTGAGCCTCGCCAAATCCGGGGAGGGGTTGCCTCGCATCGCCCAGCGACGACGAGGTGAGCTCACCACTAACCGGTCGCTAGGGCTGGTCGCTGGAGAAGAGTAAGGAGGGAGGAGAGAGGGAGAGAGGAAAAAATTAATTAATTCAAAAAATAAGATATTATTAAAAAAAATTATCGGCCGGCATCTACATTAATAATGGCCAACCAAATTTGGCCGAATGGACTGAATTGGCATAATTACAAAAAGTTTTGGATTAAATTGACAAAAAAATTATGACTAAATTGAAAAAAATTGCAATAGTTTTAGGACTTTTTTGGTAATTTTTCCCACCAAACTAAGCTGCCAAATGTGATATTTGTATTATGTCTCATGTTGTGAAATTTGAATTTGTGATCATGACAAGAACTCAAGTTCCCTCGTTCAATTCGTACCACCTGAATTTCTTCTCCATAGTTAAACGATAAAAGAATTTAGCCTTGATATTTATCTTTTCTTTTCTTTCTTTTTTTGTCTTTTATTAATTTATAGGTTTAAACATTGGAATGAACAAGTAAATAAAAATCTTGAATTGAGTTTCTAGTTGCATACACATTCGGTTTTGCTTTTGCTATTTTAGAGTAAAAAAATGGATTGTTTTCTTCGGGCCAAGTTCAAGAAAGAATAGAAAAAGTAAATCTTTTTATTGAATGGAGATAGGAAGCTAACAATTCATGTATCACCAATTTGCCTAAGAAAAGGTTTCAGGAAATATTGATACGTCAACTTAACTATTTAATGTAAAAATGGAATGTTTTAGTTTAAAAAGGCATGGAAACACTTTCGATTGCCAAGCAAATTAACACATCCGATCAATTATATAAGCGTATCTTGAAATAAATACTTGTCTTCAATCCTACTTCTAGTCTAGAGCATCAAAAGCAAGTTAGGATCGATACAATTTGATAACCGAATCATAGATATCAAGGTATAGAAATTACTGATTATAACGGATCAAATAAGTTCCACATACGACATTCATCTAAACAATTTCCAATTTTCTCTTGTGAAGTAAGTTTGGAATCGCATCAATTGATTGTGTATGGTAAAATGGAATTGACGTGGTTGAATGGCTGCACTGAAATCGCAAGTGAGCCACTTCATTAACAGTCCACCATTTTTGATTCATCGAAATTCCAAGAATGCAGGAGTGGTTGAGTAAATGAACCAGACACACTGCAATGGGGGTATACAATTTGGTCCGCACACTGTAAATGAATATTTAATTGTTTAAGGTATATGTAGATACAACATCTAACTTAGAAAAGTAGTACAAAAGTGACGTGATGAGACTATAATTGGGCATCATTACTTGAGATTCTTGAGTAAGTATTGACGTGAGTGAACTTTTCTCAAGCACTAAATAAAAGTCTGTTGATATTACTAAGGAAATCAAGTTTTGTAAGTCCTTTTCCCATCTTTATTTTTGGATAACGAATAAGGATTTATAAGTTATCTTTGTAAAGTAAACTACTCTATAAGGTTGTCACCCCTACCATGAATCGATGGGGTAAGGAATTTTTTTTCTAATTATTCCATGGCAAGATCATAGTGATGGTGAGTGGTGAGTACCACATCAGTTAGAGCCATTGCCCAAGGTTGTACAATTTCTTAAAAAGTAGAGAAGGATAGACAAAATCCAAACATAATAATAATAATAATAATAATAATAATAATAATAATAATAATAATAAGGTAAATATCCCCTCCGTACTTTTTCTGCAATCTTAATTTGTACATACAATAATATATTCTAATTCCACACATTAGATTAGTAATCGTGTGAGCTTGCATTACGGATTTAATTCTTCAACTCACTTTTCCATGAAATCGTTTCTCTAAAAATGGACAAAGTGAAAAACTTTTCACCAAAGATTGAACTTGAACTTCGGTGTCATGTTAGACAAGTTCAATGGTGATTCGGACAAGAATTTAATTGCGTAACAATGATGAAAAACGATGAATATAGGAATAAAAGACTGCAAGTGACAGGAATTTAAAATGAATTAACATTGATAAATTGAAAGAGCACAGATGAGGAATTTGTTCTTGATAATCTTCACCCTCAACAGTAATTATACACTACTTTTTATAATCTATATCATATGTAACTTCCTATAAATCAATAGATTAAAATTATCCCTCAAAACTCATAGATCTTAACCAGTTAATCGCATGAATACAGGCAACAACCATCTCAGTCTGGCGAGCTTTAGGTATTCCAACGACAACGATTCCAGCGACTCCTGGATGTTGTAAAAGTGTATTGCCTCCACCTATGTTCTAAAACAAGAACATGTCCCCAGAAAATGAGCTGAGAGTACATCTTCTCATATTAGCTAATCACGATTTGGAGAAAATAAAACAGGTTCAGGATTGAAGACACGGTAATTATGCATCACCCATTCGAGCCTATCAACAAATCCTCACAAGAAAAATAATTTCATTGCCAAGCCAATTCATACACAATTCATTCTGTACCTCTTCAGGGCAAAAATTTTCTTCCCCAGTCTTGATCCGAGCTTTCTCAACCAATGACCCTCACCCAACCATGCTCATCGATGAAACTGACATCACCCACGTCAAACCATGAAAGACTGCTAGATTTTCATGCTGGAACTTGATCCTATTATCCAATCATCAAATGCGGACCTCTGGAATTTTCCCGGTGCCAATAAAATCATCACTATCTGTCGTCAATTCAACATGTGGTGCAGGTTTGCCAACTCAGATGGCCCGTGGCCTTTGAACTGAATTGAGATCTGTTCCAACATGAAAATTGGGGGCTGGTAGCAAAAAGGGAAATGTAAGTCATAGAGAGTCATGAATGTCAAACGAGAATAGGTGTCTGTCATCCCTGCATATTGAAAAAAGGACAAAAAAAGGGTAGCATAATGAGCACAGTAGTTTTCAACAGACATTGCTAGCGGGTACTACCAACTAGCATCGTAGATGATGCACACCACTGGCTGAGAGAATCTTAGCTCTTAGGAAGAAGTTGCCAGCTTCTTTGAGGAGATCGATCGACAGACTTCCTCTGCAATTAAGATCTCTTCCACGCAGTCTTTTGCTCTCCAGTCCTTTCTCCCTGAGGAAACTCAGAAATAAGCAAGAGTACCACTTGAAGAGCGTAACTTTGAACTTACACCGTGTAAGTGGCTGATGCTCTCCACACATGATGTTCAGTATTTTGATTGCTCATGAAAGATCACTCTTCATAAATAACCTGAGAAAGGATATTAGATCATCGACCATGGCCAGAAGAGTGATCAAAGTGGTGACCTTGTGTTTCTCTATAACCTCAATGGCAGAATTAGCTTCGAACTTGGGTGTTCAGACATGGCAAGCTCCGGACAATAACATCGCCATGGCCAATGACAAACACCAATGTGGCACAGAGGAGCAGTGTGCAAATAAACATGCAAAAATCGAATAAAAAAAATTCTATCGTATTATTACTCTGACTCAAATTGTCTGCAGACCTTCCAAATATGGAAACAATCGTTCAAGACTAACTGTGACAATGATTGTAGAATTTCCACTTGCCAATCATGAAGACTATATAAGAGAAGAAATATGGAAAGGGCATACATCATCCCAACTGTAATCACATATGCCTTTTTTTGCCATAGATTTTATGAGCAAAAGTTGGATGGCTTATGGAGACTTCAGTGGAGACTCCTTTTGTCTTCCCAGTAGTCGCTGAAGCCAACAAGCCCAGCACAACTAAACATTTGGAAATAAACACTTGGGATGTTATAACCATAACTACGAACTACCAAAGCCACATTTCTCCAAACTTAGGCGTCAATGTGGCGTATAATTGACACATTGACCCTGCCTATGACAATCACAGAGAGGAAAGAAAATGCATAAATAGAACCTACACCCAAAGAGATCTGTTGATTACTGGAATGCAAGACAACCTTTGAACCTAGAAACCAATATCACATAATGTAATCCTCAATTTGAGAAACCATAAAATATTGCCAAGAAAGATGGACAAAGAAGCTTTTCTGGGGAGTCTTGGTAAGAAGTATGGTCAGTAAAAGCAAGAGGTGATCAGCCAACAGGAAAGTCATCTATATTTACAGATCCAATACTGTCCACTCTATGGGAAATCTGATATGATTAAAATGTTTTGAGCGGTTAATCAAACCAAAAAATAGCCATTTGGTATCGGTTTGCATGACAGAGACTTTGAAGAAGGTAATGAAACCTACAAAGTGCCCCTTTTAAATCTCTGTGGGTGTACATGTGTGCTTGCACCGTCACACGTCTCTAAATAGGATCTATCACTACACAGAAGAGTAAAAGAACTATCTTTCTCAAAAAATCACCCACTGAAGACTACCAAAAAGAAAAATACTTGTTATTGGCAATCAGAGGAAGTAAAGATTATTTGGAGGTGAAGCATATTATAACAGCACTATCATGAGCCCAGACACAGTCAGTGGTTAAAAAAGGAACTTGGAGGAGTTATTGGATGCAGATCCAGCATGCCCAGAGTTGATACTAGCTTATGAAAAGAAAGGATGGATCAATGATACGAAGAATATCATCATTTTGTACATTGCATGATGGGTAACATTAACTTTTCTCATCCTACAACAACTTCGGACTTCAAGAAAGCAACACACCATTCACATTGCTTGAAATTGGCCAACAAAACGAGCCCAAAGAAACGTGCCATTTAAGAGAAGGTATAGAATCCTTGTGCAGCACAGAATACGGGGCTGATACAGCTCTCATCTGTCACCAATATCACAGGCCTTAGGGCTAACATGGTCAATCTAGCTTAATTGGCACTCTACAATCAAGATTTCAGAATGAATTAACACCGTCAAATAGATGTACATATCATAAAACAATCATCATCATGCCATGTAGCGGTTTGCTCCACTTTCTTAATTTTCTGACTGACAAAAGAGAATTAAGGCACTGAGATCTGATATGGCAACCAAGCTACTGAGATTGGCTAATTTCTCCTCCAACATAATATGAAGCAGAGACCTGATCATCCTGTCTTTTTTCCACTTCCACGTAGTCATGACCCATGGTTACATTTCAACATTGCATCCATGAGCAGTTCAAGTTAAGATTTGACTTGATCATTAAAAATTTAGGGTGATCTTGCTTGCTACAAAGGCTGCTGGTTCAGGGGTGCATTCAAATTTATAATGCCAAATACCCATGGACCGATTCATCTAGACAAGAAGCAAAAATCGGCACAAAGAGTAACGAAACAAACAAAAACATGGTAAGCACAAAAAACTAGCACCCTGATCAACAGATTGAACAGCAGCTCACTAGTTAAGACAACTTTTGTATCCATGAAACAAATAAAAACACAGTAACCACAAAACTGCCAATTTTCATGCGGAAGAGTAAACATGAAGAGGAAAGAATGAGAAAGGAGTACATCTACACACAAATATCAAGAGTGAACGTGTTTGATAGAATCCCGGTCTAAGTATGCTTATAAGGTAATATTGTTCTAACATTTTGCCAGTTTAATTCCAAGAAACTGCAATCTCTTATGATGAATGATTGCAATTCCTGCTAACAAAGCCTTACCCTTTTGCATGTGGTTATTTATTGGAATCCCTGCAATCATCTCCCGGAGAGATGGTGGGCAATTACTCAAGGCTTTACAGAAACAAAGTGTGAAATGATTAGTTTAGCATTCAATTCAACTCTCTCACTGGTAGTGGTGAAAAATGCCATGACGTGATTCTTTAATCAGTCCGGTGCCAATGTTAAGAACAAAAGCGCAACATAAATTGCAGAATCATGAGAAGTATGCACCAAGATGAAAATTTCAAAACGAAAACATTGGCATACGAGATGAGAACAAAGTTCCCATCAGAAAATACTACTTTGCATTTCTTTTTCCTTCAGTGAGTAATTACAGGGAAGATAGACTCAAGAAACTGCTAATACAACAGGATAATGACTCAAGAAACTGCTAATACAACAGGATAATGAATGGAATCCAATATTCAATCGCCATCTTCACTACTTTCGTAATTTTGACATACCAACTGGAGTCCAATGCTGAAGATTGGATCAACTTTCTTTACCACACCAATTCGCACAGAGGAAGCACTCCGGTCTTCTGATCCCACATAATTTCCTGTTAAACATAAACAGAAGTATTAGTCAATGAACAAGGAACAAGGACATGAGTTTGTCACTGCCCAGCAATATTTATCCCTATAAAATATAGATGCTCGTGGAACAACCAAGCAATACTTATTTCTAAATGAAAATTGAAAGACCACAAACATGATGGAAAGACACGGAAATGTAAGCAGAAAACTTGCAGAAACATCCACCATCAGATGGAAAAAGTTACTTTTTAAAAGTCAGGTCTACTTCCACAAAGGTAGTCTGCATTTTAATACAATCCAAAGCACTTGCAGGAAAAGGGAAGTGCCACACCTCTTTATTTCAACACATCCATCATTCAAAAGTGCTTATGTAATTGAAAATAACATGTTCAAAAAATGTGACATACCTCTGTTATTCAACAAGTCACTAGAAGTATCTTTTGTCAGGGGATCTGTTGGCTTGTTCAGAGATTCTTCAGAAAAAATTTTCTTCTGCATTTCAAATCAAACTTATGAGTAAGCTTTTCTCTAGGCCTCAACAACAAAAATAATTCCATAGTAAATCACAACTTATGGTCGCCCCAAATCCAAAACACCTGAAAGAATATTCTACTTGCACAAAGAATAGGAAACCAACTCCGTAATATGTATTCTTAGGTAGAAATGAGATTTAAAGTACAACAGTCGTACTTTCAAGAAGAATCAAGAAACCACATGGAAAATGATATATACAACAAAGCACATCCACCTTTCCAAATTATCGAATCAAGGTACTATCAGTTTTATCAACAATGTATACACAATCAGCAAACCAGTAAATCATGCTCTTTTAAGAAGTTTGATAGATATTTCCACCAAGAGTTGGAAATTCATGCACGTACTAGCAATTAACACTATTTTTTTTTTTTATTTTTTTTTTTTTTTTGCTTTTTGACGTGGTGATTTGCGGGCTATGACCTAAAAACTTCAATAACATCTTTTGGTGTATCCATGATTAGGTCCTGAAAGTTCTGGAGCAATTTTTCATAACTCCCTACTCTTCGAAGTCGCTGATTCTTCAAAATGCAAATGTCTGACGATACATGTGACACATATTAAGCACATAAGATGACATGGATTGAGCAAAGAAAAGCATGCCATACAGATCACATTGTCAATGCATATACATCTGATGTAAGTGAAGCAAGACAATTGTAAACTTATTCCATACAGAAACAGGGATCAATGATCACAAAAACAGAGAACAAACACTAGATGGACTTCGTTGGCGATACACTTACATTGGCTGGAAATTTATTCGGATAAATCTCGGCATTGACCGGTTGGCATTGGTGACTGGTCAAAAAAAAAAAAAAAAAAAAACAGAGTAAGCAAGATCATAAAACCCATCAGAGAAATCGTAATGAAAGGAGATTTTGAACTAACATGCAAGAGAAAAGAAAGAAAATGGCCCAAAAAAAAAAAAAGAAGAGCAGCGGACGTACTATTTGAGATGCCCTATCTTGATGCGCGACATAGGGCCCAGAATATTGCGCATCTGCTTCAATTCAACGCCTTTCGTGCAGAGAACGGCCTTACCCTTAGCCTTACGCCTGTCCAGTGGAATTGCGCAGACAGGTTTCGCCGCAATAGAATTCATGGTTGGACGAGTAATAGTGGATAGAGAAAGTGACAAATCTCTAGACAGCAACAAGAGAGCAAGGAGACAGCAAGGAGAGAGCAGCGAGACAAAATTCTTGACAGCAACAAGAGAGCAAGGAGACAGCAACGAGAAGCTTAGAGACAGAGAGGGGAAAGAGAGAATTGAGAATGGATGAGGAAGACTGAGACGATACGTACCAGATGCAACGTTCTAAAATAGGAAACTTCAAATGTTTTTGGATTGAATTTCAACGTATAATTCCAACGTCATCTAAATTTTATGGTACATGCCCTTCGACTTTTCTAAGCTCGAAATAACAAAATTTTGTACAAGATTTTTAATAATTTTTTCATATTTCAATAACATTTAAATTTTGATTTGCTACATACTTTTGGTAAATTAAACAGGTATTTGCTTTCTAATAGAGAATAATATTGTTAGAAACCGTTTATAAGGAAATAATTAATAGGGTGATAGTTTGCAATCTAATGTGCAAAGAAAAGAATAAAAAAAAATATTTTTCCTTTCAAAAAACTGAGGTTTCCTCACTTATTGAAAATCACTATGGGGATTTCCTCAAAATTTTGGATTTAAATATAAATTTTGACAATAAGTAATCCATCAATTAAAAAATCCATTGTAAAAGGAAGGATTGAAAAAAAAAATGATCATGCTAAGAATAATCCACGTATCATTGCTTCATGTGAGTCATTGCTAATGGGCTCAATTTTAGTTCATGAGGAGCGCACATAGGCTTCCTTAAGTTGGTAACTTTACAACATGAGGAGCGCACACCACGTCATTCCCTAAAATTGACCGGACATGATCGAGTTGGGAAATGGGGGAAAACCATCTCGTTACGTAAATGGTACGACCACGACTTTGAATTATAAAAAATCCCGTGCTGCAAAATCTGATTAAGATATAAATTCCGAGTTGATTGGATCAAGTGCGTCATAATTCCAAGCTTGATAAGCAACCGTGATGAATCAATTTATATAAACTAGATTTGAGACAAATGTTCTTCCTACGAAGCAATGAAATACTGCATCGATTTCACTCGCCAAATAATAGACTCATCAAATAGGTGGATCAAGTTAAAAATGATTTATTCCAAATTGGTCTATTTCCATTTAATACAAATCTAATAATTCATACGTTACCCGATTCATACGCAACTCACAATCCCAACTCATAATGCTAAGAAACTTTTATTAGGAAAACCTATACGAGATAAAAAAAAAAAAATGACAAAATCAAATGAGGGCGAAAAAGGGAGGGAGAAGGGAGAGTCATATTGCTAAAATTGAAGATAGATGCATGGAAACGACACTCAATCATATCTCCAAAGATAGAAAACCCATAGACAATCCGTCAAGAGGACAACAATATTAGTTGATAAGAATCATCGTCACATCATAAAAAGTCTGACCAAGAGCGCACAAAGTAAAGCGACTTGCCTCATTTTTTGGTTTGTACAATTTGCAGAGCCATTCAAGCCGTCCATCTGGGATATTTTATTTAGTCGGTCATACTCTAATTCTCACTTTCAGACTTTTACTCTATTTCTTTGCATAGCGTGAGAGTCGAATCTCATACTTAAAATTAAATCGTCCCTACCACAATCTCCTCTGAGAATGTGGAAATTCGAACCCCCACCTCCCTCTTCCATGTTGGAAGGGTAGCTATTGGGACATATTCCAATAGTTCTCGTCTAGGATATTCGCTTGCGCCTCATTTGGCTCAATGGTGCAAAAGGGGAAATTCTCTCCTGGTATAGCTAATTTTGCGAGGGTATTAAAGAGCATTGATTTGCCAACATTTGGTAATCCAACCTGAAGATAAAGCAGCAAAGTAAACATGCCAAGTAATAAACCCCCTAAAATTCATGAGACGGTAAGGTGCCATAACAAGAACAATGAGACGCAAACAATCACACTAGTATCTAGACTGCAAAATATAACCTCAGGTCCTCAAAATCTAAACATCTGTGCATTGCATATAAGTATGCATACATATAGATAGTCTTCTACACTAATAGATACTCCAAACTCAACATTTGCTTGTACAATTAAACGGGGGAATCGATTACATATAAAAAGAAAAATCAACATGTGAATACATGGATCACTGGATCAAATCGATTCATTTGAAGAATGACTGAAGTGCGAATGTTGCACTCAAAGTGTTCTTCCTTAATTTCTTTCACTCTATGCTGTACATTCTCTTAAAATATTCCATCCAACGATTCTATAACGTAATCCAATCAGGCAGAAGACTCATGTCCCATTTGTTATTTCAGAAGAAATAATCGTTTAGAAAATAATTGGGCCACTACCATTCTAGTAGAAAAGAAGCATACTAAAGAAAGACTTGGGTAAAAGGAAAGGGGGATGTGGATGAGGGGAGAAGCATTTCGCGAAGATAACATCGAGCGGTCCTCCCTGCACTTTTTCAACATTCTTAAAATAAAACACGAACGGAGAACCATCGAGATGACATATGACTGCAGCGCAATGTCGCTAGAAACCATCGAATCAAGAAGCGCGAACATGGGCAGAAAAAAGCAACGAAACAAAACGAAAAACACGGTAAACACGAAAAACTAACATGCTTATCGACACATATGCATAACGAGAAATGAACGAAGATTACGCAATCATGAGGTAGAAGAATCAAAAGGAGGAGCGAAAACGAGGTGCGAGATCCCCCCGGCGACCGGATCGCGGAGAATCGACATGCAAAGGGCGAGCTCCAAACTACGAAAGAAATCGAGAATTCATCGATGGAAATGACATCGAAAGCGCCCCCCTCGTTTCCTCCTCCTCCGAGCTTATTGCGAGGGGGAAATCAAAGCGAGCAGACGGAAATGAAGAGGAAGCATACATAGAAATGTCTGTCTATGGAGTATGTATGCTCAACATTAGCTATTTTATCCAATATTATATTACTCTAAGGTTCTATCTGTTTCACAGAAAAATTAATAATTGAAAAATATTTTCTTATAAATGATTACTTATATGAGGTGAAAGATGGGCTAATACTTAATATCATGGAAAACTCCAAATTAGTACATTCATGATAAATTTACACAAAACTAATTTTTTTACTACCAAAAGTTCTAAACCGATACACTCTAAAAGCCCCAAATTGATACATTTGTAATAATGTTACTGTAAGTTACTTCCTTTTTAATTAGATTAATATCACGAAAAATCACAAATTAGTATATTTGTGACAAATAAAAGGTCAACGTCAAACCCCAACGCAGTACACCTATTAACTACTTTGTATTATTCAACTCAATAATCTGACGATAAAATTTAATAGAAACTAATGAAAAATATACTTATCACAAATGAACTTATTTGAGATTTTTCGTGATATTAACTCTTGAAATAACAATATATTGTACAACAACTAAAAAAAGAAAGTAAATAAATTTGGGACCGCCAATTTGAATTGCAACTGAATATGGGGGACAATTTTGTCTTTTTCGATAAAAAAAAAATGAATGGATTTAATCACATAGAGGGTGGAAATAGCACCGCCTCAAAAATAAAGCGAATGTATTGAGAATATTGCCAACGAATGGGATTATTATTAGGTCCACGATTGATACCGAGAAGACACTTACGTGATCACATCGTTGGATAAACAACAAGTCTATTTAAAATTAATATGGTATTCCATTTTTTTTCATGTATTAATCCTCAAATGGTTAATGTTGTCTTGGCTTTGTCTTTCTCCGTGAGCTTTTCTTCCCAATATCAACGAGCAACGCCAATCCACGCCTTTTTTCAACACTGACCCAAGACCCACCTCCCCGAATTTGCCTTCCCACTCCGAGCGGTCCGTCTCGCATAGCCACCGCGAGGCGGAATTCCCCGGTCACCGTCGCCGGATGACCGAAACCCAGTTTGTGGAAGTCGTTTTTGGGTTCGCTCGTGCTCTGCTTCGAAATCTCTGCGTGAAACAAGTCCGAATTTTCCATTTTCAGATTGCGTAGATATTGCTCTTCTTTTGGCCCAGCAAACATCCGTAGGAGGTGCAAATAGTTCAGCGGATTGTCTTGTCCTGTGCCTTATGGGTGTCGACAGAATCTTGCTCCCAAAGAATGCCTCTGTCCTGTCGTTTCGCGTTGCGGAGTGCCAGGAAAGAGTTATCATGACAAACCTTAGTCTTCAATGAATCGATGTAGTTGGGCGGAACTTGAAATGCGATAGAAATCCAGTGAATGATTTTTTGAGATGACTAGAATTAGAATCAATGTTGCAGTACCGATCATCAGCTTCACTTCTTGCTTTGACGAATCGATCACTCATTTCTTCTCTTACTAGCGTGAGCTGCTATGATTCCTTCTTTCCTTTGTTCTTCCTCAAATTTTATGGTGTTCTCAAGTTAGTGATTACTACTTGGGGTGTTATTACTGGTTGTTGCTTTTGTTGGAGGGATCATCGCTTCTCTAGACTACAGATGGGGAGTCAAGTTCTGCAGAACCAATCAGTGAAGGGATTAAGTCATCTGTATTGGCAATTATGCATTTGCGAATGCATAATTTGGATAGAACAAGAACTCATGTTCGATATTGGAAAATAACTCATCAAATTTTAGGTACATAAGTGTGGCAAGACATCAGTCCACCATGAGCCGACTTCACGACAATTTTAGTATGATGAATAACTAAACCTTTTATACGCTTTACCTTTCGATGCTCCAGTGAAATCTTAATTAGACCCACGCACAAATGGAATGCTGTGTAATGGAACCTAAAAGCAAGACATACTAAAATTGTTGCAATTAGTGCATGTGAAATGTACCATGGGTGGTGACTTCGTGGAAGTGGAGAAATAGAGAGGATGATGAGGTCTTTGTATCATATTAGGTTGGAGGAGATATTATCCCAACTCAGGACCTTAGTTGCCGAAATTGGCAGATTTCGGTGCCTTAATCGTCTCTTTTGTCAGCCAGAAAATTGAGAAAGTAGGGGCAAGCAGCTAAATGTCATGATGATGATGATGATGATTGTTTTATGATGTGTAAGTCTATTTAATGGTACTAATTCATTCTAAAATCTTGACTATAGAATGCAAATGAAGCTACATTGGCGATGTTATTCGTAACCCTGGAGATGTTGGTGACAGATGGGAGTTGTGTTAGCTGGTATTCTGAGATCCACAAGGATGGTATCCCTTCTCTATAATGGCATGTTCCCTTGGGCTCCCTCACTTCGCCATATTCAAGAAATGTGAATGTCATGTCACTTTCTTGAAGTCTAAATTGTTGAAGGATGAACAAAATTTATGTTACCCATCATGCAATGTACAAAAACATGATATTCTTAAAAATCATCGATCCAGCCTTTCTTTTTCATATGCTAATATCAATTGTGGCATGCTAGATATGCATCCAATAACTCCTCTGAGTTCCTTTTCAACTACTGACTACCTCCTGGGCTTGTGATGGTACTATTATTGTATGCTTCAGCTCCGGTATAGTCTTTACTTCCTCTTATTGCTAATAACAAGTATTTTATGTGGTCTTCAAGCGGTAATTTAATGAGAAAGATCTTTTTTTTACTCTTCAGTGAAGTGATCGATCCTATTTAAAGACGGATGAAGGTACAAGCACACCCATACGCCCACGGAGATATAGGAATGGCACTTTGTAGCATTATTATCTACTTCGAAGTCTCAATCATATGAACTGATACCAGATGGCTCTTTCTTTGGTTCAATCACCCACTCAAAAAGTTTCGATCATATCAATTTTGTCAAAGAGCAAACCATACCGGACTTGTAAATATATACAACTTTCTCTTGGCTTGATTACCTGTTACCTAATATACTTCTTTTTTTTGGTCGACACCTAAGATACTTTACTGACCTTACTTCTGATCAAGACTCCCTTGAAAAAGCTTCTTTGTCCATCTTTCTTGGCAATTTTTGAAGGGTTCTCAAATTTGAGGATTACATTATGTGATATTGGTTTCTAGTTGCAAAGGTTGTCTTGCACTCCGGTACTCAAACAGTTTTCTTTGGGCATTTGTGGTTACAGTGAGAATGATGTATGCCTTTTCCAAGTTTCTTCTCTTTTATTGTCCTCATGCTTGTGTGGCAATCCGAAATTTTACGATAAGGGCTTTTCTGATTGTTTCCATATTTGGAAGGTCCGCTGGCAATTAGAGTCTGTCATATGACAATTGAATCATTATTTTATTCAATTTTTGCAGGTTTATCTGCATACGGGCTCTCTTCCACCGAGTTGGATTAATAATCCTCCCCACCCTCTTCGCTTAATCCTATGCTTAGATCCTATGCTTAGATGTTGAATCTACTTGTTATCCATTTTTTAGCAAGTAATGAAAGCTACTTATTTCGACCCAAAAAAAAAAAAAAAAAAACAGCCATGGCAATGTTAATGGGAGCTAGCCATGCCTTAACACCCAAGTTCGAAGCTAAATCAGCCATTGAGATTGTAGAGAAACATGATGTCATCGCTTTGATCACTATTCTAGCAAAGGTCGCTGATCTAATATACTTTCTTAGGTTACCTACGAAGAAGGATCTTTAACGACCAATTTGAATACTGAATATCATGTGTAGAGAGCATGGGCCACCTACATGGTCTACATTCGAAATTGTGCTCTTCTAGTGGTACTTTTCTTTAATTCTGAGTTTCCTCAGGAAAAAAGGACCGTGTAAAGGAAAAGACTACGTGAAAAAGAAGCTGGCTACTTCTTCCCAAGAGCTAAGAATATTCTCCTGGCCTATGGTGTGCATCTTCTATATGCAGATAATGTCACTACGTAAATGCTAATTAGAGTGGTCCCCTTCTCGCAATGTGCCTTGAACTACTCTGCTCATTATACTATTTTTTCTTCTTCTTTTTCTCAATATGCAGGGACAACGGAGACATATTCATGAGTCTCTGTGACCCACATTTTCGTTTTTCCTACCAGCCCCTTCATTATCATGTTGGAATATATCTCAAATCAGTTCAAAGACCAAGGGGCATATGTGTCGGCAAACCGGCACAAAATGTTGAATTGAGGACAGACGGTGATGATTTTATTGGCATTGGGACAGTTCTAACCAGAGGTCTGGATTTGATGATTGGATACTGGGATCAATTTCTGGCATCTAACTCTAGCACTCAATCATGGATTGACACAGATGATGTCGGTTTCATCGATGAGCATCAGTTGTGGCTCATTGGTCAAGTGAGCAGTCGGATCAAGACTAGAGGAGCAAATGGATACCCTTAAGAGGTACTGGACAGTGGACTGTATCATGCATGAATTGGCTTGGCAATAAAATCATTTTTATCTTTGAGCAGGTTTAGATTTGTTGGTAGGTTCAAATGCGATGCATATTTTTCTGTCTTCAATACCCGTTTCATTTTCTCAAAATCATGGTTAGCTAAATGAATAGGAGGTACCCTCAGCTCAATTTCTTGGGAATGTTCTTGTTTCATAACAAGGGTGGAGGCAATACTTTCACAACATCCAGGAGTCACTGAAACTAGACATAACTATGTACATCTTCATAGATTCAAACTTGTCTGCATGAAAACAACACTAGCAAGGTATTCATCCGTTGAGCTTGAAATCATCTGTACGGTAGCTCTTATCCAGAGAGCTCTAAAACCAAAAAATCTCTTAACACAAATGCCTCAACACCAAAACAAAATGCTGTCAAGTGTCTTTTAGGAGAAACAAGATAAGCTTAAAGATGATGAACATGGCCTTGCTATATTTGGCCAACAGAAAATGAGCTGGTTCAGCTCTAGCTACCCAATTGTATCTCCTCGTATTGTACTTTTTATAAACACTTCTAACGCTCCTCGCTTTTATATGGGAAGTCACCATCAGTCTCGAGCAATTCCTGTACAAAAGAAAAGTAGCCAAAAGGTAATAATTCATCAAATTCCCAAGTCCCTGAAGGTGATAAACAAAGACATGAAGATTTGTCACTGCTTACAAGATTTGTCAAGATTTGTCCGGCACTACATCCAGTTAACTGCTCATAGATATTACTACACGGCTTACACCTTTTAACAGTGGGATGGGCTGTGTAAATTGCAGAGGCAGTTAATATTGAAGGTCGAAATGTGCATGTTTCATGCTAAACTAGGCAGAGATCAATGAAGAAAAAGGACAAGTGCTTGGTTGGTTGGAGGTACAAATAGAAACCCAAATCATTTTCTATACCGATGTAATAAGATCAATTTATAACAACATGAAATAAACAGAAACCAAAGTACGGTGAGTTTCGCCGAGGAACTTCCACATAAATGTGGACGGAGTCAAAATTGACAAGTCATACTTAAGCTCTTCAAGATCAAGTACTCCTGCATAATGCCAAATTACAGACAAAATTATGTAAGAAAAAGAAAAAAGAAAGTTAACGGAGATGAACAAAATTAAGAATGGGTTTTTCGCTTCAGTCTAAAGGCTACCATTTCTAGAATCTGCTCTAGAGAGCACGAAACCTCCTTCACAGGGCAAGAAGTAAGCGCCATGCAAGAAAACGAGCGAACACAAGGGATGAAGTCTCTTATTCCTACATATTTAGCAATTATGGATTTCAATCAGTACTGGATGAAGAGCCAAAAATCGGTCGAAAAGATCGATGGCAGGATACAGGGCCTCAATTGGGAACTTGAACACTTTGTGTACCTATTCATTAGCAAGCAAGTAAAATTGCAGATAAAAGATAAAGATAATAAAATTTCATCCATAGTTACCTCAATCAACCACTCCACAATACACGCTCTTGATTTCTTGTCAAAGCCGATCTTCAATCTAGAGATTAAATTTGGTTTTATGTACATAGATTTCTGTGCTGAGTAATTCTGTGACTTAGCACGATTTCAATGTGAAGTAACAAAATTGGAACACTGTTAGGCAAAAAATAAATAGTTCGCCTCTTTCGATTTGTAGAAGGCGCATAAACAATCAATGTAATCGTGGGAGGCTCCCACGGGAACTTTAGCGTCATCACCATCATTGCTATGGGAGGATAAGCCTTATATGGGTTGATATGACGGATCATCGACCCCGAAGATATTGAAAATGCTCAACAAGGCGGTCAAAAATAACAAAACTTCAAACATTCTTTTAAGCTTTGAAATTTCATATCCAATTTAATAAAATCAGAACAAACACTAGATGAATGTTGTTGGCGATACACTTACATTTACATTGGCTAGAAACTTATTCGGATAAATCTTGGCATTGTCCGATTGGCATTGGTGACTGGTCAGAAAAATCATCAGAAAAAACCGTGTAATACCCACTAGAGAAATCGAAATGAATGGAGATTTTGAACTAAAGATGCAAGAGAAGTAAGAAAATGACCCAAAAAAGAAAAAAAAAAACAGAGCAGCAGATGTACTATTTGAGATGCCCTATCTCGATGCGCGACATAGAGCCCAGAATATTGCGCATCTGCTTCAATTGAACGCGTTTCTTGCAGAGAACGACCTTACCCTTAGCCTTACGCTTGTCCAGTGGAATTGCGCGGACAGGTTTCGCCGCAATAGAGCCATGGTCGGACGAGTATAAGCGGAGAGAGAAAGAGACGAATCTCTAGACAGCAACAAGAGAGCAAGGAGACAGCAACGAGGAGCTTAGAGACAGAGAGGGGAAGAGAGAATTGAGAATGGGTGAGGAAGACTGAGACGATATGTATAAGATGCAACGTTCTAAAATAGGAAACTTTGAATGTTCTTGCATTGAATTTCAATTTATAATTCCATGTTATCTAAATTTTATGGTACATGCCCTTCGACTTTTCTAAGCTCGAAATAAAAAAGGTTTGTACAAGATTTTTAATAATTTTTTGAAATTTCGATAATATTTATATTTTCATGGGAAAGTAATAGAAAAAAAAAATTACCTTTTACGCCGAGATCATTTAGTGCATTTTTTGCTAAATAAAATAAGTATTTGCTTTCTAATGGAAAATAATTTTGTTAGGGACCGTTTATAAGGACATAATTGATAAGATGACAGTTTGTGGTCTAACATATAAAGAAAAAGAATAAAAAAATATTTTTCCTTTCATAAAGATGAAGTTTCCTCACTTGTTGAAAATTACTATAACGCAATGCAATTTCCTCAAAATTTTGAATTTTAATATAAATTTTGACGATATTTATGTTTGTAATCCATTAATGAAAAAAAAAATCCGTTGAGAAAGTGAAGGATGAAAAAAAAATGAGCATGCTAAGAATAATGACACGTGGAATTCCATACAAATTGCTTCATATGAGTCATTGCTAGTGGGCTCAATTTTAGTTCATGGGGGACCACATAGACTTAGGTAAGCTGGGAACTTTACAACATGAGGAGTGCAAACCACGTCATTCCCTGAAATTGGCCGGACATGGTCTAGTTGGGCAAATAGGGATTTCTTAAGGGGGAAAACCGTCTCGTTAAGTAAACGGTATGACCACGACTTTAAATTATCCAAAGTCTTGAGCAATAGAATCCAATTAAGATATAAATCCTGAACTGATTGAATTGTGTTTGTTATAAACCTGAGCTTGATCAACGGTTGTGATAAATTTATTATATATAGACTCGATTTGAAATGAATGTTTTTCCTCCAAAGCAATGAAATGCTGCATCGATTTCAATTGGCCAAATAATAGACCTATTAAATGGGTGGGTGGGTCAAGTCGAAAATGATCCTTTCCAAATCGACCCATTTTTCATTCAATACAAATTCAATAACCTATAACCTAATTTAGGAAAATCCATACCTAAACTGAGCTAAGAAAGCACAACATTAAGTGAGGGTAAGAGAGAGTTATTTAAATTGATAGAGTTTAAGTAAATTGTAAACTAATTTAATACTCATATTGTTATGGATTTTATTATCCTGAACCTATATATGGCCCTTGAATTTTTATTTTTTTTGTCGAATCCATTTATTGAATATAATTAATTGATTCATATATAAGTTATTAAATTGGACGTGGGTTATTAATTCGGTGGACACAAAAATAAAATTCATCAAAATCGGACCTGTGTTGGGCTAATCCCCTCACAATCTTGCGGAAAAAACTTTTAATAAACCTAAATCCGGAAATTATAATTAAAAGAAATGAGACAGAGAAAACCAAAGTCCAGAAGGAAGGGATAGGCGTTACTCATGGCAACATTGCTCTCTCTTTGGAGTAATGAATAATTTTGTCATATTATTCTTCACATAATTTACATGGCGTTCGGCAAGAATTAACTACAACCGCTACAAAAACAGTAATCATGACCGAAAACCATTTCATTTTTTATAATCCACCGACCGTCCGGATGCCGGCGGCGCCGACCGAAGCGGGAGCGGCGGCCGGAGCAGATGTGGAGGAGGTGGAGCCGCCGCCGCCGCCGACCTCTCCTTGCGGAACTTGAAGAGGAAGACCAGCCCGGAAGCGAACAACAGAGCGACGCCCGTGATCCCGCCCACGATGCTCGCCACCAGGAGCGCCCCTCTCACGCGATCTCTCCTCCCTCTCCCTCCCTCCCTGCTGCCGCCGCCGCCGCCGCCGCCGCCGCCTCCGTATCCTCCTCCTCCTCGCCACCACCTGTCGTCGCTCGAACTCGTCGCATTGGAGAGCGGCAACGCCGGAGGCGATGCGGATGACGACGACGGTGACGCCCCGAAGAAGGACGCCATCTCCGGGGGCGGCTTCGCTCCGGCCGGCGGCGGATCCTGGAACGGCAGCCCGTGATCGGCGGGTCGCAATTCTCTCGATTCCGATTGGGTAACGGCGGCGGAGACGAGGACGCAGAGAGCGAGAAGGGCGGATATTCCACCGGAGGCCGCCATCTCTCTTCCCCTCTGTCTCTCTCTCTCTCTCTCTCTGAAAAATTTATTATGGAGGTGAGTCTGTACTGTGTACTCTGGACAGAGCGTGTCGAACGGGAAGGCCAAGATGATACTGTTCTTTGCGTAAAGTGATGAGCAACAGATTAAACTACTAAAAGATATGTACATCGTTAAGTCGTCTTATTTTATAAGCAACCTCGTTTTAGAATTTATTAATAAGTTTTTATTCAGGCTCCCTCAAAACAAAATAGATATTGCCAAAAACTCTTCACCTTTTTTTTTCGAGTTATTAAAAACCCTAAACTTACTCGTCGTAACGCAAATATTCCCAACTTTTTTCTGTAACACAAAAGACTCCGAATTTATACTCGCGTCACAAATATGACCTCGAATCAAATTAAAATAGAAAGTATATATGTCACGCATATATAAGGTTGGGTTTTTTGTGACAAGTTTAGAGCTATTTGTGGTATATGTCAAAATAAATTATGAATTTATCATTGCTTGTATTTCTTTTTTCCTCTTTCGATCTTCGTGGAGGTAAAGGAAAAATTGCGACCGTGAGGGTGGCCCCTAGGCCCCCTACCATCTTAGCTTGTGCCGATAGCGACGGATAAAACTATCACATGGTGTCAGAGAAACCCTTGCCTGTCTCCGAGCAAGCCAAAGTTGCAACGTAAGTGCAGAGTAAGTTGGAGGAATCGAACTTGCGACACAAGTGTGGGGTCAAAGAAGCACTACTAACTGCGCTGCTGCGCCCGTGGGGCGGCCGATGAGTTTTAAAAAGAAATTAAGTATGGAGGGAGACGCTTTTGGCCGAAAGACGAGGAGGAGTATTTCAATCTTAACCCGCAAGAAAAGAAAAAAAAAAAATCGAGAAGGCACGCCGCATGGATCTTTTGCACTCTTAGATTACGGAAAATATTGGATGCGTTGAGGAATTTTATCGAAACTTATTCGATAAGTAACGTGCCAAGTTTTAATTGGCTTACGAAGCAAGCGAAACCCATGAATTGATTTATTTTTTTTTTGCATAATAATCATGGAGTTACCATTGCTTGTATTTCTCTTTTACCTTAGTGATTTCCTTGGAGTAGTAAAACAAAAATTAATGACTGCGAGGGTTATCCTTGTTGTCTTGACGAAACCTATAAAACAAGTGGTTTAGGTAAGATTTGGATTGGATCGAAAATATTCGACTTAAATCGATTCATTTAATATGTTTCGATCTGATAGTGATTTATATGCAATCTAGCTCATATTGTTATTTGATCCAATTTAAGAGAACACAGAGTGAGCGAGCATGAGATCAAACGAGGACGAGATTCATAAAGATAAGTTGGGATCTAAATAAGTTATAAACCCATTTAATACATATATTATTTCGGGCATCATAATTTTAAATTCATTCATGACTCACTTACTAGATATAATGAATTCGTACAACAACCCAATCCACTTGATATGACTTAAAAAATCAATCTACAATCCATTTTGATATATTTAGTCTTGACTTGCCCACCCGCGACTTGTAACGTGAGGAGGGGGATTTGAACTTTGCTGGTTGCTGCACATGGGTGGGTGGGGTCAAAGTGGCGCATTAGCTGCGCTACGCCCTGTGAGGTAATAAAAAGTCTAAGTCAAGTCGATGGTAGTTATGCTTTTGGCCAAAAGAGGAGGAGGATAATTTCAATCTTAACCCCCAAGAAAGTAACCAAAAAAATAATAATAATAACAACAGCAACAAGAACAAAAAAGCGGCCCCTCATGGATATATTACATTGTTGGATTATGGAAAATACCAAATGTAATAAGGAATTTTATTGAAACCTTTTTTCGGTCATATATTGAAATTTACTTGCAAAGTAACATGGCAAGTGTTAATAGGACATGAAACCAGTGAGGTCCATGAATTTAACTTCTTTAAATATTTAATAGGGAAAAAATGTCATATTATTTAATATGTTACAATAAAATCTCGTAACATATGTAACATTGCTCGTAAATTAAAACTAGTTTTGTGGTTTGATCCCAGATATCATGATTTGCCTTCAAACCGCCTCACCTGTAGAGAATTCTACTGTTCTTTAAGTTTTTTTTTGTTCTCGAACGTGGCAGGTGGCAGTGCCCCAAGAATCAATGAGAGATAAGTGCTAAGTTTCAAATCAGTAAAAATAGTAGAGATTATGATATATTAATGAACACCATTAATTCTCCATCAATGAGTTCAGCACTAACTTTTTCATGAAACAATTTCTAACAATGTTAGTTATTAATAAACCAACTTCCATTTCTATTCAAAAAAAAATATATTTAAATATTTTGATTCAACTATTCTCCATGAATGCACACTCGTTGCATCGTCCGCGTATATCCATTAAGATTCCACCCACAAAATTGTAAGCACGCCTCTTATACTTCAAATGAGAAAGAATGTAATCTAAACAAGCAATTCCTGCATCAAATCAAACGCTTAACTGCAGGGGCTTTCAAGGTCATAATTGAACAAGTAGTAAAATAAAAAAGTACCGAAATTTCTTTAACAAGTGCACGAGAAATAAATATTGAGCATGAGCAATCGACCGAAGTAATTTACAAAATAGTTATACCTGGACTATTCTCACAAAATGTACGATTAATGCTTCTGGAATACGAAACTGTTTCGCATGAATGAGCATTATTTGGATTATCTGATTTTTTTGAGTTTCTTTTTCTTTTTGTCCCGGACCGTCGAGGTTTTTTGTCTGAACGTGGAAACGCAAGACTTTTCTGACCAATCAGCGATGGGGTTTGCTTGACCATTTGCGAGTGAACCGACGTCAACGGTTCCTTCCTTCACGGGTCGAAAAAAGGAGAAGTCGGTGGTTCAGTCATCGCATTCCGCACGATCACTTTTCAGCTCCACACTCATAGCAATGATGCGGTCCGAAGAGAATTACTCATGAATTGTTTCGTCTAAGACTACGAATTTTTCGCGCCTTGATGTTTTCTCAACTTTTATTTCCAAAACTTCTTCGCACCATCGTTTTCGCGATCAAACGCTACAATAAATGACGAGGGTCTTTATATAAGATCGCTACTTGTTTCCCTAAATAATCTTGTTGTCGACCCGCCCCAAATCGCATACCCTAAATGGTTCTCTCTCTCTCTGCGCAACAAATATTTAAAAAAGTGATCACTATGACAATCTGGATCGAAATTTGTGAACCACTATAGAAGATTAGCGAAGAGATTTAAGATTTGGGGGTCATCAAGCAATTGCTTTGTGGGTAATCCCAGCATTAGAGTTTTTGACTTGTGCAAGTAACTCCAATTCTGAACATTTTGCACGAATTAGTAGATTTTAACGTGCGAATTTGCAATTCCTGGATTGTGGTCCATTTACACCCTAATCAATTGTGTAAACCCAAGGGGATTGAATTTCTTTCCTAATATTAGAAAGCAGAAACTATTATACTTAAGAGCAATATTTCTTTATTGTGTTTAATATATTAAGATAATGAGGGCTTAGTTAACTTTCATATGTATCTTTCCAATGTAAAAAAACAGACCGACATTTGTGATATTTGTTTTACATTCCCAACTCATGAAAAATATAATGAGCATATTTCGAACATTTTAGTGGGTAAAAGAAAATTTACGATTGAACTTTAGAAGAAAAGCCGGATCACTTCAAATTCATTGTTCTATATGGACGACATTTCATGAAATGGATTAGCTTTCTGACAACGAAAGAGGTCATTAGAGATAAAAAAAAAAAAATCTATAATAAATTAGAGTTTCTCAAAGAAAGAATAAACTATGAAGAATAAAAAGAGTTAATTCAATTTATTTGAAAGAAAGGCTCCACCGCAACGAGCACAATTTCAATACCGTACATTATCGCACTTATGTTATGCACGAGAACAATTATATATGGCAATAGGTAAAGATAAAAAAACATGAAAGCTAGGGAAATTTTCCTAGTGGGGTAGGGGCCTCGTGCGGGGTGACGGTGCCCTACGGAGTCCCTCCCCTTTACAGGCAAAAATTTGACAATATGATTTTTTTTCGATTTTTCTGAATTTATCCTTGATTTGACGTAATTTTAAGTGATAAATAATGAGAAATCCTCAAAACATAACCTCACGAGAAAAATCCTCAACAAAGTCAACTATTTTAAAGTAATTTTTCCATCTACATTACTTGAGCATAATGTAAATCCTAAATATGCATGGGGGGAAGTAAGTAAGGGATAATTCCTGCCTTGACTAGGTTCATTGGACTAAATCCATCTGAACCGTTGACCAGATGGATTACATACTAATATGATTGATCAACAGTTGTAATGAAATTGCTTATATGAATCAAGTCCAAACAAATTTCTTTTGAAAGCAAAGCTGTTGCCTTGTTCTCTTTTCGTTGGCCTTCCCTCCTAGGTACGCGTGAGTTTAGAGTTGGGCTTAGGTTCGGTTCGGACTACATTTATTCTTTTTAATTTTTTATTTGCATAATCTCATCTTTTGTTAATATAAAATTCAAGGTCAAATTTTAAACTAAGTGAAATACTATGATAGTTAGTCTTTCGAAAACGGCAGATTTCATTAAAAGATTTCACTAATATTACATAGTACACTATAGTCTTTTTGTTTCGCTCAAAAAATCAAACGCTTTATTCCATCTAGTTATTGGTAAGGCAAGACCAAAAGTAGTGTCAAAAATTAAAGAAATGTGTCTATTGGAAATGTTAAAACTTGTCATAAAAGTGCAAATAAATCTTAAAACTTACAAAAAATGCAATCAAATCCTTACACTTGTTAAATTAATTTAATCAAGTCTTACCGTTAATTTTGTCCAATTTGACTAATAGAAAATAGTGAAATGATTTTTTTTTTACTATATTTACTATTATACATGGTGATAATCTGACTAATATGATGACAATTTGATCAAAATATGATTTTAATACAACTTTTTATATAAATTAAGTTAAAAAATAATCTAAACAAAGTTAGAACTAGGCCGCAAGAACTAGATGTTGAGGGCTTGCAGGCCCTTGCCCAATTCTAGCTAAGGGCTACCATTAGCAGGGGTCAACCACCACTAGCAGCCCTTGGCTAGGACTCGATGAGGGCCAACGACCCTTGTTTGTTGTATAACTTTTAGACCAAATCGACGTCATTTTAGTTTAATGTTTCATGTTTTAGGCATGTAGAAGGGAGAATATATATTTTTTTTAAAAATCATATTAGCACTTTCGTTAGCCAAGTTGGACAAAGTTGATAGAAAGACTCGTTTATGACAATTTAACAAGTTTTAAATTTAATTACACTTTCTATAAATTTTACGACTTAATTATACTTTCGTGACGAGTTTTAAGACTTTAATGTACATATCCCAAAAATAAAATATCGGATATTAAGCAATGACAAGTCTTAAAACTGAGAATGAAAATAAAAAGTTGGCTCCGTAAAAGACTAGTCGTCATACACGCGCATAGCACGTGTTTAGTAACTTTTTAATGGCGAGAAAGTCCGTTAGTATACTTTTGGGTGTTCTTGGGAATTGATTCTAGCGGGAGTAACTACCCATTATCAAAGAAACCACCCACTCCGACACATTATAAATACCATATTAGACTCTCTTTTTTTTTTTTTTGGTCGGTCTACCATATCAGACTTTATTCTTGCAGCAATTATAATAATGTCGATGGTACTTTGGTAAATTTGGAGTGCACACCGACACTAATTTTATAAGTTCCCTTTATTAATAACATAGATGAAAACCAAATGCTACATAAAATAATTTTGAATGTTATTACTAGATTTGACCACGTAATTGTTAAGGTATTAATTTTGTGTCCATTTCCTTAGGGGCAAATTAGATAACTCAAATAAATAAACAAAACTTTATGTTACCAAAGATTATCGAGTGCACTCAATGACTCTAAATGATGAAAACTTTGGATTTTTCTTTTTTTATACTTAATATGATTGTAACGCATTCCCTAAAGTGTTTCATTTTTTGCTTATACAAGCATCTTTCAGCGATGTATCGCCTTCCTAACATTAATTGATTTTGAGATCTTAAAATTTCTCGGTAAGAGAATCAAGTTCGATTGCGGGTAATATAGTTTGATTGATTATTTGTTCTTTATTTCATGTTTTTATTGAAATTTATAATGTTGGTATTGTTTAATATAACAATTCAAACGTTAACTCTTGTCTCATTCCGTAGTTCAAAAAAAAAAAAAAACTCCTGTCTCATTCCATCATTCGGTAAAGACAAAAGGCAACAATTAATATTTCTATACCTCGATTAAGTCCTCGCTATCGTGTGCCAAGTGTCACTTTCCTAAAATCCCTTCCAAGATGAGGCCATTGATGCATCGGCCCAATGGCGTGAAGGCCCAATGGCGTGAACTTATGTTTTTATATTTTCTTAAAATTTTTACTTTGGTTTTAGAAAAATACAGAATTATCTATTAACTATTTTTTTTTCTGGGCATTTTTTAATCTTCTATCTTTTAAACATATACTCGTATAAGACTTGAACTTTATATTTTAAAAATCGAAAGATTAAATAAAATAGATCATACGGACATGTGAATTGTGATGTATCAAAATTAGGACAAAACATCGTGTTTTAGAATTGATTTAATTTAATAAAATATGACACTATATGTGTGGCATATGGCTAAAACACACAAAATGATTCTTTTTAGTCAAAACATGTCTTTTTATGCGCAAAGGGGAAACAAGCATTTCGGAAAATAAACTTTTGTCTAGCGAGTTCGAAATGAAAGTTTGACAAACCATTCACCCTTACTGTAAGCATTGCAATCGGTCGAAAAGTAATGAACCATTCTTTTCCATTATTTTCAAAATTTGATGTAAATTTGTTATGCTTATGATTTGTGAATATCTATTATAAAATGAATATGCGAACTTTTCTAGACATTTACAATCTTACTCAATTGAGTATTTAGACAAATATTTGATGATTTCAATTGTATAAGTTCACGGGATGCCATCATCAAATTTTCGAGAATTTATTAAAAAAAAAAAAAGCTGCCGAAGGAAAAATTCAATCAATTAGACTCTAATTCTCTCGAGTGTAAAATGATATAAGCGCAATAGACATGCTCATGAATACATCCAGATTTATTTTTAGTTACTTCATTTTGTCTTATTTATAAATTACCTATGACAAGTATAAGATGATATAAGCAAAATAGACGTACTCATGAATACATCCAGATTTATTTTCAGTTATTTCATTTTGTCTGATTTATAAATTACCTAAGATGCTACTGTGCGTTTGTTTCGCAGAAATATAAAAATGATTATTTGCATCGCTCATAAAAATTGAATAAATGAAAAATATTTTCATTGTCTGCAAAATTATTTTGACATAAATCACTATCGATAATTAAAATAAATTTTATTGGCTAATTATTTAAGAAGATTTAAGTAATTATTTTTTAAAAAATGTTTTTTTTTGGGCAAAATAAATGGAACCTTAAACTGGTGGCATCCGACATCTAGCTAATGCAGCGGCTCAGTGGGTTTGAGGCTAACACATTGTTAACCCACGGTCCTCGCTCCCTATCAGTAGGTATCTTGGTCGATCCTTTGTGTTGCGTCGTTCGACTCTCTCCTCTCTCTCTTATAAAACCCTTGCTAACTCTAATTCTTTTAAGTATAAAATGATACAAACGAAATAGATGTGGTCTGTTACAAATCCTAAAGTATTTTGAAAGGAAAGAAGAACAGGGAGATGGAGTTGGAGTCAGACAACTTGGAATTGGCGAAGGCTTTGGTGGAAAGTACACCGCAGGTCAGCTCGGAAATAGATGCGTTGATATGTGAAGTGCATGCACGTGTTAAAACTTTTCCAAATCTAAAAATAACCCACTACCGAAGAGAAAGCAACAAAGTGGCAGATTGGGTTGTTAAAGCCCACCGTTCCAACTAATTGGGTTTGTTATCCCCCTCCTTGTCTTTTAGACTTGTTATGTTCTGAAGCTCCGGCTTCTACTATCCAAACTTTTACTTGAATGGAAATGCTACAAACTCTTTTTCGACCAAAAAAAAAAAAAAAAAGAAATAGATGTGGTCACATAATACAACCAATTTATTGTCAATACCTTTATTATGCTTGATTTATAAATTACTTATGATATGTTTGTTTTTGCAAAAAAACGAATAATTTGAGAAATATTTTTTAAAAATTGATTGCTTACATTGCTTGTAAAATGAATAAATGAAAAATACTGAAATTGTTTAGACATATATCGTTATTGAAAATTATAGTATTTTTAATTGGCTAATCATTTCAAGGATTAATATTACGAAAAACTTCAAACTGGTACACTTGCAACAAATATATCCAAAATTAGTACAATTGATAAATTTATCTTCCGTTAATTTCTATGAAATTTTACTATTAAATTGATAAGTTAGATGAGACATGGCGATTGATGAGTATACCAATTTGACGTTTTACCGTTTATTTGTCATATGTGTACCAATTTATGATTTTTTGTGGTATTAATCTAATTAAATGAAAATTAACGGGGTTAAATTATCACAAATATACCAATTTGATATTTCTAGTAATAAAAAAATATTTTTAACAAATTTATCACATATGTACTAATTTGAGTTTTTCATGATATTGATTGCTATTTCAATTGATATGAAAGATATTTTTGAAAATTAAATTAATTATCATTTTTTACAAAAAAAAAAAAGAACTCTAGAGCAATATAATATTGGAATATTGAGCATACGTCAATAAATATATATATATATATATCGAGCATACCTACATAACTACATATACGTACGCATACACATATATATGGCATCACGCGTCCAGCCGACGCAGCGGCTCAGTGGGCTCGAGGCCACCACATAGTTAACCCGCAGCCGCCGCTCCTCTGCGTCACTAGTATCTCCGTCGATCCTCTCTCTCGTAAAACCCTCGCTAACTCTCTCTATCTCTCTCTCTATCGGAGCTCCGCTTCGTTTCCCAACCGGAAATGCCGCCTAAAGCCGCCAAATCGAAGGAAGCCCCGGCGGAGCGGCCGATCCTCGGCAGGTTCTCCTCCCACCTCAAGATCGGCATCGTACGCTCCCTCCTCTCCCCCTCCTTCTCCTCGCCTCTTCATTTCCGTCCGCTCGCTTCGATTCACCCCTCCCTCGCGAGAAGCTCGGACGAGGGGGGAAGGGAACGAGGGGGTCTTTCGATGTCGTTTCCGATCGGAGATTCGCGATTTCTTCCGTAGTTTGCATGTGGTTTCTCCGCTATCCGGTTTTCGCCGGGAGGATCTCGCGCCTCGCTCTATTGTGCATCTGCGGTTCGTGGATTTGAGGATATAAAAAGCTGTCGTTTCTGGCGAGCTGCTGTTCCGTCTGCGTCGATAAAAATCATCTTCGTTTCTCGTGTTTACCGTGTTTTTTGTTCGGTTTGATTACTTTTTTGTGCCGATTTTCGCGCTTCTTGACTCGATGATTTCGGGCGATGTTGCGCGGCGGTCATGACTTATCTCGATGGTTCTTCTCCGTTCTTGTTTTATTTCGAGAATGTTGAAAAGGTGTAGGGAGGACCGCCCGGTGTTATCTTCGTGAAAAGCTCCTCCCCTTTCCTTTTACCCAAGTCTTTCTTTAGTGTACTTCTTTTCTAGTCGAATGGTAGTATATTTAATTTCTAAATGATTGTTTTTTCTGAATAAAAATGTGACTTGAGTCTTCCACCTGATTGGATTACCTTATAGAACTGTTGGGTAAGAGATTGTACAGCAATGAGTGAAAAGAATTAATGAAAACACTCGAATATCTGTGTATCCATATGCTGATATTATCTTTTATGGACTCCTTCAACTGGACAAGCAATTTGAACTCAGAATATCTGGAAGTGTAGAAGACTATCTATATGTATGCATACGTATATGCAATGTACGAATATTTAGATCTTGCGGACCTGAGATTATATTTTGCAGTCTAGATACTATTATGATTGTTTGCGTCTTGTTGTTCCCATTCTTGCATCCTACCGTCTTATGAATTTTAGGGGGTTTATTAGTACTTGTCATGCTGAATTACTTTGCTGCTTTATTATCAGGTTGGATTACCAAATGTTGGCAAATCAACGCTCTTTAATACCCTCACGAAATTAGCTATCCCAGCAGAGAATTTCCCCTTTTGCACCATAGAGCCGAATGAGGCCCGAGTGAATATCCCAGATGAGCGGTTTGAATGGCTTTGCAACTTGTTCAAACCAAAAAGTGAGGCAAGTCACTTTACTTTGTGTGCTTCTTGGTCAGAGTTTTTATAATGTGATGATGATACTTATCAATCATTAGTTGTGCTCTTGATGGATGGTCCGTGGGTTTTCAATCTTTGGAGATTTGATTGAGTGTCGTTTCCATGCATCTATCTTTAATTTTGTGAAGCTGCCATTCAGTAGCTCTAGTAAAGCCAGTGAAAGGTTTCCTATACTCTTATTGGGTCAAGCAACGTGGTTGGAAGCCTGGATGTGCGCTAGAGTATTTGAAGAGAAGTGAACTAACATAGGAAACATGTGGCATTCTATTGGTAGGAGAATGGCATACCATGACCATCTTTGACAAACGATTTTGTGTGGAGAGCACTTTTCTATCTGTACATCTGACAATTTATAACTGTGGGGACATTCTTGAATCCACAAGCCAGTTGATTCACCACTTCAACTTTGAGACTACAAATGGTTTAATCCTGCCAATCATTTACATTTTTTGCATTTCTTATTTGCTGATAACACCATCACCAAGCATCAACATATTGCAATTGTATCGATTGGATCTTTTTTCCAATGAAGATGTATTCCACTGTGTTTCCAAGCTGTTTGATGCTTAATTTAACTGGAAATGTTAGAAGGGAAGTTACAATGCCCTAAGAAGAAGACTGAGCAGACTTAGTCTAATTAAGAGGATGCTATCAAATCTTTTAGTACATATCTGATATACGTAGTTCTTGCTAATTTAATGACATGGAGAATGTCGGATAAACTTTCTTTGCTAAAAACCCCTGGAGAATCTTGTTCAATTTGATGTACTTGACTACTTTGTGATCTTTACTTCATGGAGGATGGGAGGTAAGGCTCTCACCCAAATAAAGCATCACGGCTAGATAAGAATGTAGTTGCGGGGTTTGACTCAGTAGATCTTGGGGCAATTTTAAGAAGAGGTGGATGATTTCTCTGTCTTTTTAGGGATAAGATGGCCCAAGTGAGTTGCTTCTGATGTTCTTCCAGTGGAGATGTGAGAACTTTTTTGGCTTTCCTGGATAGTATAGGGAGTTCTAATTTTTTTTTTCTTTTTAAGAATTCGTGGAAGGACGAAACCTTTTGGCATTCAACTGGAACTGGTGTTGTACTAAGATTTATTGCTTTAGAACTTGGTCGAGGACATATACTTGCTTTATACCATCTGAACAAAAGAGAGAAGATAAAAAAATCTGTTTCTCATTTACTTGGCTCTTAAGGCATATCTGGCTGATGAGATGCAGCTCTGGGTAAAAAGTTGGCTGTTTCACTATCGGTTCAACGAGTATTGTGGTTATTGCCATAAATCAAATCAGCATCTCCAGGATAAAAATTTCTTTAGTGACCTTTCATTATTAAAAATGTTTCTTTCAAACTATTTATATACAACTAAGATCACCTTGCAAAGGTGGCACCAGCATGCTACATATGTACCATGCCAAGATCAATGACCGTTCAATGGAATTATTATTTTCTTCAGTATAATTGTTGCAGATGCGTCATGTAGCTCATTCATATATGCATTTATGTGAGTGATGCCTTCCACAGAGAGTTAGTGAATTTACTTAAAGCATCACAAGGCCTTTGCACCTGGCATGGGGTGAGGGGAGTGGTTACCAGTGATGCCAAACTTGTATTCATATCTGAAGAATTTGGTGACTGTGGTTTTTGTGGGAGGATAATTGATGACTGGTTTGTCCCCTTTGTGGGATTAATGACTGTTAAAACTCACTATTTGAGATTCTCAACTCTAATTCTTAATTTGTGTCTGTGTGTGATCTAGAAATCGTGTTTCTGGCAATCCACTTCTCAGCCCATTCTGCTAGGGATCAATATCTTTTTTGGTAAATGTGAGAGATTAAATTGTAGATCTTTGAAAATGACTTATGGCCATCTGTTAATTAATGCAGGTCCCAGCTTTCCTAGAAATCCACGATATAGCTGGGCTAGTCAGAGGTGCTCATGAAGGTCAAGGCTTGGGCAATAGTTTTCTTTCCCACATCCGCGCAGTTGATGGGATTTTTCATGTTCTTCGTAAGACTCGAGTTTGTGTTTGCCATCATCTTTGTTCTGTAGAACATGACTGTGTTGTTGGATTTTGATTCTTACATCACCGTACTTCTTTGCAGTTAGTTATGTTCTCAATGATCAGGATACTTAGGTAGAAATAATTGAATGCAAAATTAATGCGGAGAAGGACAAAATGATCTGATTTTATGGTCTCTTGGCCACAGGCATCTCCTTATTATTGTCCAATTTCATTTAGGTCTGTTCATAGAGTTATGTTTGACATTTTTGTGATATATCAGAAGTCGATAGGGTTTTTACCCCTTTTGCCTAGATGATATGGTCAAACAATCTAAAGCTTGGTCGGATGGCTATGGTTCTTCAGTTCTAGTTGTAGCTTTTAGCTTTTTGGCTTAATCTTGGCTTCATTAGATTTTAGTATTTGGAAGTTCTCGATCTTGAAAATGTTCTGTTTGAAGTTATTACTGGAAATAGTATGAATATTGACAAAAGCATCTTATGTCACCTTCCACTCTCAAAGCACAATTTTGGCCTTTCACTTTTGTCAATGCTAAAAAGCGAGAAGCGAAAAGAACAAGCACAGAAATTTGTTGGAGCAACCTTTGGCTTTACATGTTAACTTTTATTGTCTTTGATGCCATAAGGCCATGCATCAAAGAAATGAGAGTGACTATCCATTTCAGATTTCTCTGTCGATTTGTCATCATCCTGTTCAGCATTGCATTGCTGTAATTTTAGTTGGGGAAGAGCTCTATGCATGTTTCTTAATTTCCAGGGTTTTCTCTTATCTGAGATGTTTGCAAAACTTTACTGTTGTTTTTAGGTGCCTTTGAAGATCCGGATATTATACATGTTGATGACTCAGTTGATCCTGTGAGGGATCTAGAGGTTATTAGTGCCGAATTACGTCTAAAGGTGAGTTGAGATAAGTATGAGCCATACCGTCGTCTGTATTTTCCCGTAAATTATGCTGTTCTTGAGGACTGGATTTTTGTTATGGGCATGATGATGTCTTTTGGCCTTCCTGGTTCCTATCACCATAATGATGCTCGTGTAATAAACTTGGGAGGAGAAGATCCTGCTTCAAAATAATCTCATCTGAGTGGCCATAAGGGGGTGCTGACCCCTATAGGAAAGTCATTTGTGAGGCATGGTATTCAATATCTACATAGCATGACTGAAGAGAAAGTTAATGGAAATGAGACCACGGTCCTTAATAAGTACAATCACTCTATCTCCCTCGAAATTGTCTTTTTCTCCTCTCCCTCCGCATTTTGTAACTTGTGAGAGGGATGATCAGCTCTTTGTGGCTTCACAAATTAGCTGACTATGAGAATTGCCCCACTACATGTTTTTAAGAAATTGGAGTCTCAGAAATTGAATCAGTGGTCTCTGGATCTACATCCATGCATAGTGGCCCTTACAAAGAATTCTTGATGTGGAATTGTAAGAAGAATCTTGATATGTCACGGCATGTTAACTATTTCTCTATCTTGGACGACTGGTCAATATTTAGCCTATTTCCAAAATGCATTGGAGATCTACTGCTCATTTTTTCCCATTTTTTAGGCCAAAGATTTCTGTACAGGGGAAGTGCATTTTAGGAATGGTCCTTTTGCATTTTAAGATTCCCTATAAGCCTACGAATTTGTGGCGTTGCACTTTAAAAAGAACGGGCTTTGGATGTTACAGTCTGATGGGTTGACAGAAAGTTTGGACCTGAGTGAACCTAAACAATGATAAACATTCTTCAGTTCACTTATTTTGAAATCATTTTAATGAATTAATTGTCCGCCAGGCATGGAAAATGAAAGCAATTTGCATGATAATTAGATGAGTAGTTATGTTTAAAGAGGGTAGTGTTCCAAGTGTGCTTGTGTCTACAAGGTTATTTTCAAGAGGATGTGTTTGCATAATATCACCAAGTCAAGGGGGCCTACTTGGGTTACATGATTCAACCTTGACAAATATCTAATTGGCTACACGTCTCTCTCAAGCCATCTCTTTTACTCAGCTATAAGTTAAAGAAATGTACTTCTGCATGTGTTGATGGATATCCATCATAATCCATTGATTTCTCAAGTTGGTCAAGGCTCTTTAAAAGAGTTGCTTTATTGAGAGATACAGGTTCACTTCCTAGGTCCTTCCAGTTAGGTGCGTATGTGCTTCACTGCACTTGCATCCTAGTCAGCTTCGCATGAGGTGGGGATTAAAAAATTTAAAGTTATGGCCTTGTATGTTGTAGAAGAGGGAATACCAGCAGCTACATACAATTTACTTAGTTGTAAAGGATGTGATTTATTTTGGTGAAAAAGACTACTGATCACTGTCGAACTCTTTATACCTTATAGTTCCATGTGTGGGTGTCTGCAAGTGAAAGAGAAGAGAGAGGGGACAATGAATTCCAAACTAGTGAGTCCGATTTTATTAAATCCTTTAGGCTTCACACCTAGGGTTTCTGTGAGAGAAGAATTGCTTCACACATTCCAAAGCAAAGATTTGCTAAATTTTATTAATCTTCATTACTCTACAGTGCAATTAAAAAAATCCCACTCCAAGTCGAAACAGGACATTTATTATGTATAAAATCCTACTTCAAACAAGAATAAGAAACATATTATCCTGTATGCAAAAGGAAAGTTATTGAATACTAATAGTATAGAAATCCGAACTAATAAGACTAACTATTCAAGTAGAACATCGATATTTGAACAAAGATCAGGTCGTTTGATTTTGTTGGCTGCATCAGAGAGAGAGAGCAGAAGGGGGGGAGGGAGGAGAAAATTTCTTCCCTTGAGGAATTGATAGCACCTTTATGCGTAAATCCAACTCCTGAATTGTAGAAGCTTGATAAATTGGTGATTAATGCTGTGATGTTAGACTTAAATAATTTAAGAAGCAGGCCATTCATTTGCTACGCAATTAGAAAAGAAGGATTACATCAATCCCTCTCTCTTTGATTGAGGACGAATCTTCCATTTCTGTTTTTATTGAAAATTTGCTTTAGGTTATACGTTTTTGCTATAATGGAAACATGCATATGGATTTAAGTGCTGAAATTGATGTAGTTGATGATTTATCCTGAATTTCAGATCCCTTCTGGTTTTGAGAGCTGTTTTGTATATGGCTTTAGTTCTTTGGGCTCTTTCTGTAGATGGATTTGCACCCCTTTGGTACCTTATAGTGGGTGGAACATTTAAAAAAAAAAAAAATTAGAGATTAAAGAAGCAGCGGCAGAGGCTTTCCTATTTATCCTTTCAATACAAGAATAATAGCCAGGTGCAGCATTCTGGTACGGAGTCCTATGTGTTTTTTTTTTCCTATTTTTGGTAGACTTTCAGTAGCATGATCATACAGGATGATTTATTTATGTGACATAATCCACAATCAATAAGCCTTCTCTGGGTTTCAATAATAAAATATAACTAAATAAACTGAAGAAGTTCCTCTGATGCTAAATTTTCTGTCTTATTTCGGGAACCACAGTTTTGGGAGGATAAAGATTTCTCAGATTGTACTTGGTTCATTATGGTTCTTGCCACCATGGCTCTCTTGTGGTTTTTCAATATTTATTATTTTTCCTGAACCCATCAAGATCGTGTTATGAAGGATGTTGAATTTATGGAGAGAAAGATAGAGGATTTGGAGAAGAGCATGAAGAGGAGCAATGACAAGCAATTAAAGATTGAGCACGAATGCTGTATGAAGGTATGGCTTTACTTTTTCCTTTTCTCAAATTGTCTGAATAGGTAAGTTTTCTTCTGTAGTTCCTATCCTTTGCAGATGGGATATTTCAGTGCTCTGTGTTATTCCAATGTGAATCTGAAATGTCGGCAGCAATAGACGTATGTCATATTAACTGCTTTCTCAGTTAATTTGAAATGGTTTGAGTAGCTCAGGATTTTCTTTCCTCAATTTCTGTTCTCATTTCCCACGTCTCGTTAATATTTGTTGTTATTGTTAAGAATTATGACAATGGATGTACAAATGCAACCCTCTCAAGTAGGGAAAGGCTCTTTGGGTTACCCAGCTTCTGTTTCTTTATGTGTTTTTCGCTGTTAACTAGTAAAATGGTGATAAATCTACTTGGTCTCCTTATGTATTTAAATTTTCAGTAGTTTGGGCAAAGAATGTGCTCTAGAGAAGCAATCGTACAGAAAAGGCATGCGGCAAACATTGTTGTGTGATTTTCGGAAGTGGCTTTGGGAAAAGATGTTAAGACTAAAGAGAACATATTTCTGAATTTTCAGTACTTTGGGCAGAGAATGTGTTACAGAAGCAATCGTGTGGAAAAGGCATACAGCAAAGTTTGCATTACATTGCTGTGTGATTTTCGGAAGTGCCATCCGGAAAGAATGTTGTGCTCAAAATAGGATATACGACTAGAAGCGCTAATTGGTTTGAAGTTCCACAATTAGCTCATTGGATTTGTGAAGAACAGATAGGAAAGTTAAGAGAAGAGTCCGATGTTTGGTGTCTGCAGGAGCTTGGTTTAAATCAAGCTCGATGACACAAGACATTTGATGTGGTTTTCTCTATCTACTGGGAAATGGTTTTATTGGCTTAAAGGACCAAGAGCTGCACATAGTTCTTGATCGGCAAATATCTGTTTGCTTTTTGTGTTAAAAATAAAGTTGTAAAAGAACTTCGGCTTTAATATTCTTCTTGAAACTGGAATTCTCTGTTGGTGATTCATCTAGCTTCGTTGAATCTTATCGGTTCCACTTGGTGTGGGAAATATTCCCTACATTTCTGATACTTTACGCAGTTGTGTGAAGAATAATTTCTTGTAGTTTTCCAGGATGTTTGGCCTCTTTGCTTTAAAATCTTATGTTGGTACAAAAGCCGAGCATAGATATTACATGTTGCATGATATCTTACACTAGTAAGGTTGAGATGTTCTTCCTTACTAAATGGCAGGGGTGGGTTTTTTCCTTTCTTGGGTTTTGGTGGGTTCAAGTGAAAATAGGAGAGACGGTTAGGGGGATTAGTATGCTGGTCTACTGAGACATTATTTTTGTAAAAGTATGCTGGAGTATCAAAACTTTTCCAGTTTTCTGATATGTTACTTGACATTCTTGGGGATTATATTAGCTAAATTTTTGGAAAACCTTTCAGTTTTCTTGACTTTAAATTCCTGACTTTCAAGAAGTCCACGTTGATAGCTTTATCAATTTTATGATTTAACTCAACTTTGGCAATGCATCTTTTCACAACAAACTGATTGACATAGTTTTTTCACCCGACAATGGTGAAGTATTAAAAGTTTTCCCTTTTTCCGTTATGTTATTAATGTTGTTGGAGAATATATTAGCTAAATTCATGGAAAACCTTTCAGTTTTCTTGATATGTAGATACCTGACTTTCAAGAAGTACACCTTGTTAGCTTCATCAATCTTTATGATTTAACTCAACTTTGGCTATGCATCTTATTCACAAGAAACTGGTCCACCTACCTTTTTTTAATCTTTTGGAGACCAAAGGGTGCCGAAGTATTAGAAGTCTGCCCCTTCTCTTGAACAATGATGTTAGATGATATTGGCTAAAATTATGGAAGTCTTCCAATTCTTATTAGCTCATTTTTTGACAATTGCATTCTGATTTTCAATGAATCCGTCTATGATGGCTTCATCAATCTTCATGCAAGTTATTAGTAAGCCTAATAGGGTAAAGTATGTGAAATTTGTTGAGCATTAATCTCATTATACAAGAATGGTGAAAATATGGAGCCAGATGGCCCAAATAAAGGGTTGCGTGGCTGCAGGATTAGTTAAGTGCACTTGTATTTTTCACTTTTTTCTGCTCTTAGCTTGAACTTGTGACTAGATGCTGATATCATTATTTGCGAAGGACACCTTGTAAGTGTCAGTTTAGAACTGCTTTACGTTCAATTGAGATGTTGCAAATGTCTAAAGGAAGCCGGTGATCTTCTTGACAGGTCAAGGCATGGCTAGAGGATGGAAAAGATGTTCGTCTGGGAGAGTGGAAAGCTGCTGATGTTGAGATATTGAATACCTTTCAACTGCTTACAGCAAAGCCAGTTGTCTACTTGGTGAGTTCTAATTCTGAAGATATATTTGCCTTAGCAGTGAGGGGACACTATGACTCATTATGTTTCACAATCAATGAAGAGACTAATACATGCATGAAATATATTCCATAGCTTTTTTGGTGGTTGCTTTTTTCATAACTGCGTTGGTGGTGTGCAAAGCCCACATACAGTTTTACAATTAGAAGAGATCAAACATGAGGAAACCTTCATGAGGTAAGAGTATAGTTGTAGGCCATGTCACCCTCTGGTCAAATGAAACTTGAATTCTTTTACTTTATTACCCACACAACTCCTACTCAGATCCGAAGACAATTCTTCTTGATTAATTTCTCCATTTAACTTTTTAACAAGATATCTCGGGTAAATAGACAGCTGAAATATTCATGGATAATTGTTTTATATAGCTAGAACCTCAAGCAGATGTTGCTCGCTGACTGAGGTCTCCTCATGTATGACTCTTTATCATGTCTCTGTGTGCTGCCAGGTTAATATGAATGAGAGAGATTATCAGAGAAAGAAGAACAAGTTTTTGCCCAAGATTCATGCTTGGTATGTTCACCATCGTATGGGTTCAATTTGGGTCTCTAAGCCCAAAAGAATTGTGGGTTTCTTTTTTAATTGTAATACTTTATCCCCCCATCTTCTCGCCCTCCTCTGTTCTCCTTCTCTCTCTCTCTCTCTCTCTCTCTCTCACAATATGCTGTTGTTATCTGTGATTGGTGCATTTCTTTCTTTTTGTATCAATCATATACGTAATAGCTCCTACTTTCTGCTGCCTGTGGATTGTAGACAGGCGTTCTAGTCTGGTCTTATTGTAGCAAGCTACATTGCTTTGCAGGGTGCAGGAGCATGGAGGTGAAACAATTATTCCTTTCAGCTGTGCCTTGGAGAGAAACCTTGCTGATATGTCAGCAGATGAAGCTGCAAAATACTGTGAGGAAAACAAGGTGCAAAGGTGAGTTTCTTTGCTCCTGATTAGGTCATATTCTGAAATGATGAAGTCAAACAAAGTTTTTCTTGGCTATGGTGATGGAATCGCCAGTGGTACAATCAATATTGTGTACTGATATGTGCTTACTGTTACTCTATGTTCAAGTTTTAGGTGTTACTACTCTGTTAAATTAATCTGAACTGCATTCTTACATATAATCTGAAGGAGCAAAATACAGAGAGTGGCAGAGTCTAACTAATTTTTAACCGTTCTGTTGGTGCTTAAGAAATTTTGAGCCCTGAATTATTGATCAAAGTGTCTCTCAATAGTTTATCTGCGAGTACTAGGAGAGTTCTGAGAAGATTAACTCGTAACAATGATTTCAAATATGCCGCTTGGTCCCTTCTGCATCCTTTTCTTGATGATTTTCCTTTCTTCTTTTTTTTCTTATTTGGAATTCAACATTGATCTATAATGACCTGAGTAGTCATATTGACTGTTCTGTAGAACTTATGTCATGGGTCGTTGGCTAGCTAATGATGTCTACATTGGTGCGCTCAATCTCATTTCCTTGGAATAGTCTCTCTCTGATGATATGCTTTCCTTTCTCTGTCTTCCTTTCGATCCATCTTATTAAATGCTAATCTCTATCCCCTTTCCTTGCCATAGTTATAAATTCCTCTTTTGGGAAAATTTTATAAGAAAAATTGAATCAATCCTAAACAGCTTCACCAATATGTGGTTATTCTCCCACTCCAGTACAAAATGTTATTTGACAGCATCTGGTTGCCATTCCCCTCATTTGCATTATCTAGAGTACAAATGCTTGTCCCATATCCTCCTAAGTCACAAGCAAAGGAAGAAACTTTTGTTCTTCATTCATTGTCGTCATTCTGACCTGTGCTCTCTGGATAATGTCGTTCATAGCTTAAGAGGGACTGGTTTTGTTTGGCAATGAGAGAATACTTATAACTCACGATTCACAAAATGCCAATGGCTTCAACGCCTCTTTCTTTGTTGTTTCTTATTTTTTGCTTTCAATGAATTAGTGCCATGTGTCATGTTCACTAGCTGTCAACACTATGTTACTAGATTTTTCATGTGTTTTTTGGCTTTGACCTTTTCTATGGCAAGCCCATCATATGAATAAATGTAGAAATTTTGATCTGAAGTCTTTATTTTTTGCAGTGCCCTTCCGAAGATAATAAAGACAGGATTTTCAGCAATCAATTTGATATACTTTTTTACAGCAGGACCAGATGAGGTAAGTGAACAAACAGATTTACAATAAACACAGCCAAAAGTATTAGAAGATTTCAATTCAAGTCAATTAGAGAATTAACAAAGTTATCATCTGTAAAAGTTGCATGTTGTTAAATTAGATTAGCTTCTCGAGTTAAGCATTGTTGACAATCGCTAAATACGCACCTTTTCAGAATCTTTATATGTTTGTATCTGTTGCTGGGTGGCCTCCTTGATAAGAAACAACTTGGTGATGAGTCCAGGTTATGCTTGGCTTCTTTATGATGTTTTGGTCTACAAATTTAGGTTTCGATGGCTCCTTTTGAATTAGTATGTAGCAAAGAGGGATATATCTTGGAAGAAAGCAGGGCATCAATAAAATTGACTATGATCTCTTTTAATTTCACAAAATGGATTGCTTGCTTTTATCTTATGTGGTACCATGAGTTGTATGGAGATCTTATCTAGCTTGAGCAGCCATGAAACAGAAGGGAAAAATGTGCAGGGAAGGAGGCTCAATGAACTGGAGGAATTTTAGAAAGAAATGGGAATGATTTTCTCTTATCCTAGCTTACATTGTTTCTGCATCAGCATATACATTTACTTGAGGGAGTCCAGATGGATCTTCTTCTGACATGGTGGTGGAGTGGCTAAAGTTGGGCATGAAAATCTGGGACATTGTGGGATATTACAGCATGCACCGACTTGAGAGGATCTAGGGTGATTCTGACAGGTGGTGCATTAACCAAAGTTTGGCATTGCAAAGTGGGTATATTTGAGGACTACTTAAATATTAAGGAGTTTTGTTTGTGGTTTTAAGATTGATAAGTTTGTAAACCAGGTGCATCAGTATGGTCTTGAATCGTGGGTGACCATATAAGCTTTTCCCTCTATTCGTTGAGATAGATGCATTTATTAGCAAGAGCTATTTCTGGAAAATGGACGGTCTATGTAAATTCTCCTGCAGTGCTTCTTCTGATCCTTATTTTTTTCCCCTTTAGCCTTTGTTTTAGAAGGGTAGTTTGTGTAGGAAGAGAAAAGATGGAGAAAGAAAAGGGTGAAGTGTTGGGACTCTCTTTTGTGCGGGAAAACATTGAAAAAGCTGGGCTTTTTGGTTAGGGTACTCTCGGGAACAGATCTGGTGGAGACTGCAACTCAAGAAGTAATAAGGACTTGGCTGTGGACTTGAAAACCTGGATATCACTGTTTGAATAAAGTTTTACTAAAGATTGCTCTTTTCTGGTTCACTTATCCTAGTGAATTTTACAAGCCTAGTGGCTGATAGTGGAAAAGTTGACAAATAAATCCCTAGAAAGAGGCTGGCCCAACTTAAATGTGAAGAATGGCTAGAGATTTCGTTTCTCTGGGGCCCACCAAATTTGGTTCTCCCAAAAATTGAGAGAAAGGGATGGGAATTGAAGCCAGATGACATCTTTGCCCTTGCTTTTGACCCACAATTTAATTCAATAACTTTTGTGATAGTTCTTTTAAGGATAAATGTCATTTTCTTCATTTTTTTTCCCTAAATAAAGTAATTTCTTATCCAACGCTTTCTTCACCTCTACTTTGTACCCCTTCCAAAACAATATCAAAAAAAATTATTTCTTCACCTTAATTTTTCCTTACCCACCAAAAAAATCATTCCAAACACAATGTTAAGGTGCTCTCTAATTGTGTCTGGTGGTGTTGATACCTCTCCAGGGATTGATGTCTTGCATTAATGGACATCTAGGATCAAAGTAGTTGGGTGGCTAAGGTTGCTTTCTTTGTTGGGATAGCAGTCTTAGGAAAGATAATAGGAATAGTTTTCATGTATGGGTGCCGTACAAATCTGAAGGCACAGGAATTGGTCCACCTTTAATCTTTAAGACTTAGCATTTTCTTAAGCAGGCCAGATTTGGGGATGCCAAAAGGTGTTGAGGAACTTCTGCCTTCTTGCAGTTCTAGTTTTCCTGCCATCTACCAAAGTCATACAGCTCCTATTTTTGCATTGCTATACTGTGTCATGAAACTATGATGGATGCATTTTGGTTTTGAAGGTCAAGTGCTGGCAGATCAGGAGACATACAAAGGCTCCTCAAGCTGCTGGGACCATTCATACTGATTTTGAAAGAGGGTTCATTTGTGCTGAGGTAGTTCTTTCTCCTTACTTGCAAGAATATCCAGTGCTTTTCTTTTCCCTTTCTTCCTTTTACCTACCGGCCAATCCTCAGATGATTCCTGTGAGGTACGGTACCAACAAGAAGAATAGCCATAGTATCCATGCGAAATAACAAAAATCCTGCATGCTAGACATATGTACTGTGGACTCCATATGGCTAAAAAGGAGAGTACACTGATTTTGTTTACCTGTGCAGAGCAAAAATTAGCTATCAAAAATTTTATTTTTATTGTCAATGGTGTATTCCTAAGCTGGAGCCTTTGGCCTTTAGTTTTGTGGCTGCTGGTTAGATAGGGCCCATCATGTTAGTTCTCTATGCAGCAAAGTCACCTTTTAAACTTCCCCGTGAATGTAATTTCACAGGGGAAACAGTATAGTATGTAAAGGGGGAGCTAAATACTTTCAACTGCGAGTCCAAATCTCAACCCAGTTAAATAGGGGATAGAAATGGGGAAAAAGAGAAAGAAATGGATGGCTTAAATTTAGAAAGAACGAAATGTATTGCAACCTTTGTCTATTGTGATAAAAGTATGTCACAGAGGGTCTTTTAAAACAGTTGAGCAGGTAACTTATTTTCTCTGAATTTCATAATCTTGCAGGTTATGAAATTTGAAGATCTAAAAGAACTTGAGAGTGAAGCAGCCGTCAAGGTAACCTGTTTTGTTGTCTTATGGTTGCATATCCCGTCTCATTCTGGAAAGTTTCCATAGTGTGGATGATAGACCTCTTTGGACTCGCAAGACTTAAAGCTATGACATTTGTGAAACACGCAAACAAACACAAAAGTAGGGTTATGCGATAGTCAAGGGCATAGAAAAAATTAAAGTCAATATTTGATTAGTATCTGTTGGAGTCGGAGGAGTTCATATCCTGTTTGTTGTTCCTTAAATTGATCACCTTGGATCAGTCAGGCGCCATCTGTCTGGATCAAGATCTTCATTGTGTAAGCACACGAGCGCACAAGCGAGCACCCAAACCCATGCGAGATTTTCCTTTTTTTCTCCCTTCTTGGAATAGGGCATACATGAGCTTTATCTGACTGGATGGGACTTTAATGGTCTTATTCGCCTAATCAAGTTTGAGTTGGGTAACACCATAATTTGTCACCTATGTGGCCCAACATATTGAGCTGCGCTTGGATGTTGATCTCTAAGTTTTCCTATAAATAATTGCAGGCTGCAGGGAAGTACAAGCAGGAGGGGAAAACATACGTTGTCCAAGATGGAGACATCATATTTTTCAAATTCAATGTTTCTGGTGGTGGCAAGAAGTGAAACATGTAGCATTTGCTTCTTCACTCACTTTCAGTTCTGAAGACTGCTGGTGATGTTGGTTAGGCGGTCACCTCTCGCTTTGATGAAATAATATTTATTTCTACTATTGACGGGCGGTGTGCCTGCTTTTAGCTTTTGCGTAAGACTCCAGTGCTTAGTAATCGAGTTGAAGAAATACACCAGTGCTTTGTAAAATCAAGTTAACGTCTATTTTGAGAGCAGCTGTATACGATGATATTGGGGGATTTTTTTGTTGGCTCCCTGGAGAGTTCAATTAGTGCAAGTGAGCTTTTCTTCTCACTACAGTTCTTAATTTCGCGTTCTATGCATGTTGACGTCCAAATTTTGCCCACGTTCCATCTAGAAAATTATCTCAGCGATCAAAATTGCCGAAAACGATGGGATTCAACCCCTAGTCGAGAATGTCGGCATTACGTAATCCCACATCATTTCTTCCACCAAAGCTGCGTTTAGGAAAGGCTTTCCCAGGGGCTTTGGCTGGGCGAAATTGTAGGTGTTTGGAAAGTTTTTAAGAAATCCCATTCGGTGGAAGTCAGCCTTTAGAAGGCTAAAAGCCCAAAGCAGGTCATAGGTTGTCTTAGGTTCGTCTTGGACTTTCAACTTTCTGAGCATGCAAGATGGCTAGGGTTAGTATAAAAATTTTCTTCCAAAATCATCTTAATTTTTTGATTTTCTGGTTTTGCTCTCTTGTGGGACTGTTCATTTTCTTCTTCATTAAGGTTGGGTCGGTGTGGCTGTGCGAGGTGTGAGGGGCCGGCAACGAGCTGGAGAAAGGCCGGCGTGGTCATGTGACCTCGATGAGGGGCCGCGTGACTTAGGTGAGTGTTGTGGGTTGTGCGACCCTCTCAAGGCCGTCTGAGGTAGCTCAATCTAGATGGCCCTTGGTGGTTGCCTGACCTCCACGAGGGCCTAGGTCACACAACCCTTGTTGATGGTCTTCGAGGGCCGCCTGAGGTCTTGTGACCTTAGATGACAGCCACCAACGACAGATGTAGATCGATGGTGGCTGTTTGCCCTTGGTTGGTAAAGGGTCACTTGTTTTTTTTTTTTCTTTTTCTTAATAATAAATGTTCTTTGTAAATACAAGTTTTTTAAGTATTAATATACCATAAAAGGTACTTCACAATGGATTTTTAGATAATAAACACAATTTGTATTTTAAAAAATTCCTTTAATTTAGTTCTTTGTATTTTCTAAAAGGCTTTTCTCAAAATTCCAACCAAAACACACTTAAAGTTCCTTATGGACTTACCAACTAGGGACGTCATGGCATTAGAATCTCAGGCACCAGAGAGCCTCAACTATAGCGCTCCACACTTGCACTCACTTCTCTTCGCGGTGCTTTTGGGCCTGGATTATCCCCATCGATTGATGGCCCATCTCAGAAAATTGTGACTTAGGTATCACGAGTGTTTTCGAACATGCCTTTGAGCGGTATGTGGCTCATGTGCTCGTTCCAAGTATAGCTATAGCTTCTGCATTTGCAAATTTCCGAGGTAGGGTGTCGTCTTGTTCTCTGTACCAGCGGGGGCCCGCATGAAAACGGTGATGTGAGGGCTTCCTGACATCCGTTTGGCCTGAAATTTTTACGTAAAATATGCCGACGTGTTAACTGACTCTCCTCACGATTTCGAAGTTAATCGGAAGAAGGACAAGCTTGTACTCGCCGTTCTGTGCAACTGTGCGGTCTGCCTATGTTCTACTCTGGTTGAACTTTTTTTGAACACCCATTTTAATTACCCTTCTCACCTTACGTTGTCTGTGCATCCTTAGGTCCTCCAACCGGGCACCATCAGTACCAGTTGAAGTAAAAAAACTAAACTAGAATTTTGGGAAAAGTGTCAGAAAAAAAATTAATGCCATTTTAGTCCTAAGCCTTGTTAATTTAGTTATAAACCTTTTGACATAATACCAATTGAGTCCTTCCAGTCATCACTTGTGTAATAGGCCAACAACAATATTTATTAAGGAGCTGAATAAAGACCTGTCGAGGTGGCCATTTTCGTATAAATGGAAAATACAAATTGAAAGAAAAATATAATATAATATAATATTTAAAAAAAATTCATGTTAGAGCCAATAGTGTCACCTAGTGTCACCTAGGCCGCCCGACATCCATGTTACCAATATCCGACCAAAATTGCCCAGAAGGATTGAATTGGTATTAGGTCAAAAGGTTTAGAACTAAATTGGCACAACTTACAATAAGTTTAGAGTTTTTCTAACACTCTTCCTCTAAATTTTGATGGGAACTTGAAGAGTAAACGTGCAACAATTTTCGGTCACTTGATATTCAAAAAAGAAAACTCTTAGTCCTCTTCTCCAATTCTCCTCTCAAGAAAGAGAAGAGAAAAGAGAGATAGAAAAGCGAAAGTGTTAAAAAGAGTGCTGCGTGCACGCGTGGGTGGCTCACTAGTTCTCGAGTGTGCGTTCGTGTGTGTCAAGTACCGTTCATGCGTCGAGCGGGGCCGTCCATGTGCTGGTGATGAAGATGTGAGTTGAGGTCAGTGTGGGGTAGGCGTGAGGGAGTGTATCCAGGTTCATTCTTCAATTCATGGTCGGATTTGTGCTTTGTTTCGATTCATTTGCCGTGTTCCTAGTGCGATGTCGAATTATTTTCATCGTTTATGAAAATGTTTAAATATAAATTGTTATCGCTATTGAATTTTTTTCAATCGATTAATTATTTTACACGATTATTTAAAAAAAATATTTTTTAAATTATTCATTTTACTTAAAATAAACGAAGCTTGAATTGAGTTTTCTCTGCTCCTCTCTGAAAATATTTTTATATTGAAAAAGAAAAAAATTGATATCTTCGTTCACTCAAAGATCTTCATAATGTTGGGTTCCATTTGAAGTCTAAGGCTCCAATTGTTTCTCGGAAAAAAAAATTATTTAGAAAATAATTCCTATAAATGACCATTTGTATTGCTTAAGATAATTAGCCAAAGAAATTACTTTCATTATCGGTAACAACTTATATCTTAACATTTTTGTAGACAATTATTTTTGTAAAATATATAGGGATATGCAAAAGAATCAAGAGCCACTCGAAACAAGATTAGACCAATCTAGGTGTTGGTTCCAATTTATTGGAATCGGTGATTCTTTTGTTTCATGCAACGAATTACTAGAGCCGATAAGGAATCAGGGAGAATTTACTCCCATCCAACATGATCATAAGCGACTACCATTGCACTCAGATTTAATCAAGTCGAGATCTCATGTTTGTTGAGTTAAAACATGCATGGGATTTACATTACCTTACCAATAGTTGCATTGTCGATTTGTACTCTGCAGGAGAGAGAGAGGAACAATATATGTTTCAACATCATGTAAGCCTCTTAGCAAATGTCTCTTTATACATTTTGGATTTAATTGAATGGGCATATGATGATGGAATATTCAAGACATGAACCCTAAAACTCAATATATTAGCATAAATTTGGTGGGGACATTTCAACTGGTTATATGGATCTACCTAGGAATCAGATTTTATAAAAATGAATGAACGAAAATTATTAATTTCAAAAAAGATCACTTGCATCTCTTGCTCAAATGATTGAACGAAAAATATGTTCATTGTTCACAATATTTATCCATAACTTATTATCGATGATGATATTTTTCATTGATCAATTGTTTCAAGCAATACAAATAATCAATTTTAGGAAAATATTTTTCACAACATTCATTTTCCATGAACTAAACGAAGTCTTAATTTTACTAGGTTCAATGTCATCACTTAGTCGTATCCATGGTTATTTGCATCATCTAAGAATAGATTAAACTTCCTTTCATAGATTGTTTATTCTAGGACTTCCTTTCATGCATGTGAATCATTCGTAAGAGAATGATGCATGATGCACGTGCACGATTCGCAGAGTGTTAGAGCACTGTTCTTACATATCATGTCAGATTTGCATATTTTTAGCAACAAAAAAAAAATATCAGATTTGCATATACTTATTTATTCAAATAGTAATTTTTTTATTCAAATAGTAATTTGCATTGCATGTGTATCATAATAATTGCCCTGTTAGATCAATAAAACTCTTCCAGGTGTAGTATGTTTATGCATGTTTAAGACATATAGATTGAATTATTATTTACCGCCACCGGTCATAATATGGAAAATATATATTAAAAGTAAAAGTACATCTAGCATGCTAGTAATTTTTGTTTGCATTTTCATGGAAAAAAGAATCACAAAAATATGTCCCGCGGCACATCTAAGGAAATTTAGATTTATTTGCATTAGATTCATTCTCTTAGGATATCATTTCATTTTACATGGCATTATGTCAATTTATATACCTGTGTTGAATGCCCATTGTAGGAGAAAACTTTATTTGGCACAATATTTTCCATAGCACATCATATTTTCTGATCCACTTTTCTCTATGCATTAGTTTATTTGGGAAAATTGCACTAGTATTTTCTTTTCTTTGAATTTCCATCAACCGCCCGTGGGGTTCCTATCCCAGGGTTTAATAACAAGGCTTTGTATCAATTTTGTTAAGTACGGCTCAAGTTATTTCCCTTTCCATACTTTATTTGCTTTACTATGCATTGATTTAATTTTTTATTGCATGAGCATTTATTAATCGGCATCTAGATGCACGTTAGGGGAACAAAATTGGAAAGATCGTGTGAAATACATTTTTATAGAAGAGAAAAATGTAACAAATTGGGCATAAGATAGTATCCTGCAGAATCAAGCCTATGTTTTGAGAATCTTTGGTTCGCTAAAAGCGAACTCTTGCGTTTTACTTAGCTTCTAACTTGCCCATAATAGATCAATGGCGCCTCCTCATGTAGAAGCAATTGACATTAAAAATCGAAGATGTTTGGGAGAACCCAAGCCAAGTAATTTAGCATCGAAGAATAGAGGAATTTAACGACAATTTTAGCATCAAACTGGTTGGCTTAGCAGCAGAGATGGCTTATGGATCGAATTCCCTTGTCTCTCCGCGCTTTCAAGAAACGTTGACTTTGTGCATGGCGTTAATTCGGCTTGTCCAAGATGCAAGAGAGCTGTAAAATGGGGTTATGGGGACGAGTTTGCTCTAATTAAATGCAATTAATAGTTATGACTCAAATTGAACATTCCATTATAAGTGTGAGACTGTTATCATAAGGTCAGAGTGTTGTCGACACTCATCTTTTGCCTTCCACTCATTCCATTATCATTGCATAAGGTTTCGTTGGATATTTTTCAACCAAAATATAATTATTTTTATTTCATTTAAGTCATGTGACATGCCATATTGACACTCTTTTTTTGAGACTTTCAAAAAAGTCACTTGCTTAACTCAAATAATGATTTCAAAATAATGGATTTTTCATCGTAGCAATTGGATACCTAGGAAGACTTCATAGATAGGCTAGAAAAGTGGGCTAGCTTTCTTTAGCGATTATAGAATTATTACTTTTAAAAGTGCTTGCTTAATCAAAATTTATATGGAAAGAAAATAAGATTATTGTAACTGCTCCCACGATTGCTCACAATAATAAACAAGTTTATGTACGAATGCTTTCCTAATTTTTCTCTAATGATTTTCATCGACGGAATTTTGATCATGGTAAATGTGTTACATAAATATGAGTTTAGGATAAAATTTAAATAAATGTGTTATGGTGGTATAATTTAGAGTTTTTGGTATTTTTGCTTTTTTTTTGGGGGGGATAGTAGAAAACATAATGGGCTTAGGTAAGACTAGGATCATGACGCCTTTGGACCATGGACAAATCCGCAGGGGACCACGCCGTTGAATAAATGGCGCAAATCCTTTTGGACAACATTGGAAGTGGGTCCCGCACCAGCGTTTCTATTCGGCCATTTTTCCGACCTTTATTATATGAAAGTGGTTGGGGGTGTGAATAGAAAAATCGCCACGTGTCCTTCTAAGGAACTTTTGTTGATTTTCCCGTTGTTTTCTTCCTTTTTCTTATCGTGAGATACTTCCTCTTTTTTTTTTTTTCTTTTCTTTTTGACTCCCGAAATGTGTTAATAGATTATTAAATAATTTCGTGATGGTGAGAGTATTTATAGATTGACGGGCTTTTTGTCTTTTAATTGATTCTCATTTATTTGATTTTGATATGATTTTTTTATATTAATAAGATATTTGGAACTCTGAAGGCACTTAACAAATCTTCATCCAATTTATCATTCAATTGTGCCATCAACATTGGGTCGTAAATATGTGTAAAGGGTAACCCTAAAAGAATGCGTATGTGTGTGGTGATTTGAATTTAGGTCTCAAGTAAGAAAGACAAACATACTTATCGCTCGAGCAATTTTATTTCGACAAAAATTTAACGTTTTCTTGTGTCGTCATTTGTTACACCATGTGCTGAGGTAAGATGGAATTGTAGGTTAATGGTGTGCTCAATGCACTCTAGACATCCAACAAAAACAAAAATATCACCCAAAGTGTAAAGATAAACTATAAACTTCAAGCAAATAACATAAGAAGGAAAACCTATGCCATGATTTCTAAATTTTAAGCTCAGTAATATTCTGTATCTTACTATTATATCACAATAAAATAATCTAAGATTTGCTCCAATATAAATTGTCGATTGACCTTGTTCTTTTAGAAATTTTCTTTACATAAATTTACTGGGAAATCATCCTAGTTAAATTACCTACACTATTAATAAAATGGAACTAAAATTGTTTATTTTTCCTTTCTCGCTCATCCTCATTTCGTATATTATACATACTACTTACATAAATAAATGCCTAAATTTCAAATTTTTGTGTTTCCTCATGTGCTCCAATTTTAAAATTTCGCACCTTCTAATATTACAACAACCCTCTTAAAAAAGTTCAAATTCCCCTCCATTACATATCTACAATTCCTAACTTTTCACTGTGCGTTTCAATTAATTTAATCGACTTGAATATTATTATTATTTTTTGAACAGACGAAGCGGTTTTAGGCCCCGTTTGGTTCGGCTTTTCAAATGGGCTTTCGGACTCTAAAGTCCCTTGGCCAAATGCAAACGTGTTTGGTTCGACTTTTTGGGTGACTTTGGCGAGATGCACCGCATCTCCAAGTGACTCTAAGGGCCCTGGCCCAAAGCAGTCCGGAGTGCTTTGGGAAGTTGCGATCTCGAATGCAAATCCCGCTACATCGTTCATCTTCTCAAAATCACCGCACACCACTGCCACCAAGGCGACCGGAGGCCGACGACGGCCGGCCAGGGACGCGCGCGCCGGCGAGGCTCCGGCGACCGCCGCCCGAGGGTCGCCCGACCCGGCGACCGTCGCCGGACCTCGGCGACGCCTGGATCGCGCGACCTAGGCGACCGTCGCCGGGGTCGCGCGACCCCGGCGACGACCCGGGGTCGCGCGACCCGCGACACTCCGGCCACCGATCCGGCCGTCGCCGGGTCGCGCGACCTCGGCGGCCGTCGCCGGGTCACGGCCGCCCGAGGTCGCGCGACCCCGGCCGCGCGACCTCGGGCGACCGCATGGTCACTGAATCCGGCCGTCCGCCGGGTCGCGCGACCTCGGGCGGCCGTCGCCGGGGTCGCGCGACCCCCGGCGACCGTCCCGCCGCCGATCCGGCCGTCCGTCCGCCGCCGATCCGGCGGTTCGGTGGGTGGATTTCAAAAAAAAAAAAATAGAAATGTTTTTTTTTTTTTTAATTTAATAAAAGTCATTTACAAATGCAAATTTTACCAAACGGTATTTTGGCCAAAGTTGTATCTCAATGCAAATTTTACCAAACGATATTTGCGTTTCGAAAACCCCATTCACCCAGCGTATTTGCGTTTTAGCAAACGTTTCCCCAAAAGCTTCGAACCAAACGCCCTTTACTTACCTTTTGGAAAGTCACTCGAAAAAGGAAAAATGTCGCTCTCTTGCCTTTTTTTTTTTGCCCCTTTCTTTTTATATGCATTAAATCATCAATCCAATCATTATGCTTCACCTACTTCACCTCTCCCCGTCCGCCATCCTTAGTGGGCCTGAGGCCCAAAAGCCCTGGTCTACCGGGCACTCGCCATGTCCACGTGGCGGTGACAGACTGAACCCCATGCACGATGGCACACTCGCGGTCAAAATAGCGGACGATGGCGGTCAATTCATTTGTTTCATGGAAAAAACCAAAAGCATCGGTTTCAATCGGATTTGATAAATGCGTTGACGTCCACAAGGCACACCCCATGCAGGGAGGGAATAGAGATACCTTCAATATTAAATTGGGACTTTCATTTAAAAAAAAGAAGAAGAAGTTGATAAAAGGGGATCGCACTTGATTCAATCTCGACCGTCGATCATGTGGGCTTGGCACGTATACACGTGATTGACGGTCGAGACCTACTCGGTCCGGTATGAGAGTCTGAGTTCCGACGGGTGTGTTTTCGGCAATATATTGTATTGTGATTTTAGTGTGAACTATTTGGTATGTCATATTGTGGCATTTTGAAATTGGATGAAAAAGCTTTCTAAAAATATGCATTATTTAGTGAAAAAGCCATAGAAACGCATTAATTATGTTTGCTGTGATACATTTACTTTGATTTTTTTTTTATAAAAAATCCTAAATTATTGCAATTATGATACATTTATTCTAAATTTTTTATTGTGACAAAAAAAAATCCTAAACTTGTATTTACTTGACACATTTAAAGAATAACGTCGTTTTTATTCACTAAACTCAACATGCGTATTATGTCAATACCGTTTGTATTTCGGTGTTCGTGTAGACAATTTTTTAGCAATGTTTGTTGACGGAGGGTAAATGTCTTATACAAATTTAAATTTGAATGTGCTACAGTGAGTATATTTTAGAAGTAGCTTTATGTGAGAAGGTTATATCAAGCTACTTAGCATTCGATAAATTAATTTTTATTTGTTTAAATATCAGCATAATACCCGATGATGTCTCATTATAAGTTGATGTTCTCACATGAAAACGTCATCGGATACACCGATTTGTAAAAACACGGGTCAATTAAACTATACTAAACTTTAATGAAAAAAAATAATACTAAACTTCAATAAAAAAACTATATTAAACTAAAGTGAAGCCACTGTTCTTGGCGGGTAAAAGGAAAAGTCCCTCCAAAATTTCCCCCAACATTATTCTATTCGAAAATACCCTCTGCTTTTCCCTCCATTAGCCGCCTGACACAACTCCAGCCCCTCCCTACCTCCCTCAAAAGACCGAACCACGAGCCCGCACACACATAAGGAAAGAAAAAAGGTCAAATTTTTAGGGGCTTTTTCCATTTTTTTAAACCTTCTTTTGGATGTATTCCATGGAGATTCTGCTCATCTTTACCGGGTTTCTTTCCTTCACATGACTTCTGGTGAGGTGAGGGGAGAAAAAGGGATAGCCTTTTCTTTGAAAGAGAAGGTGGGCAAAAGTTATTTTCTTTCCTGGTTCTTTAGTCTGTGTCACCCGGGAATGCCTTTATCATTGTAGAAAGATTAGGGCTTTTTGGAATGTTTTTTAAAAATGAGCCAAAAAACAGGGCTCCGGGTCCCTTTCCTCTTCAATGCTTGATGGCTGATGCTTCATGGTAGACCCACTTCTTTGCTCCTTCCTTCATGGGTTGTCATTTTTCATATTTTCTTTTCTCTCTTCTTTGGGTGTAGAGAAGGTCAAGTGTCTTGAGAGGTCTGCAGAATGGTGAGTGGGGAGCTTCGGTGCTGCTGATGCAGCGTTGTTGCTGGGAAGGTCTGTGCTCTCCTTGCTCTCTGAGACGAGTGGTTGAGCGGCTTTTTGGGGTCTGAAAGTCTGAACCCGCGAGAGGAAAGAAGTTCCTGTGGTCTCGAGAGAAGGAATGCTGGTTCACTTTCAGTAGAACCGATTTGTTTTTTTTGTTTTTTTTTTCTGGTGTCTCTGTGGTTGATATCATTTGCTAAGTGCTTCAGTGAACTCTGGGCATTGTATGTGTATGCCTCTGCAAGTGTCGAAAAGGCGTCTGTTTTCCTGAAGGTGGGTGCATTTAGAGTTCATTTTTGGCGGGCGGCGTGAAATGTGAACTTGGCTGTATCTGATCGAGAGCCGTGTTTTCTTTTGGCAGTCAGAATGGTTTGTTGTTGATTGCTTTGAAGACTGCCCTATTGTCTCTGTAGCTTTTGACTTGATATAATTTGGGCGTGCTTATGTTCTTAGCAACACTGGGACTGTAATTCGAGCTCCAGGTGCTGATGCTTTGGTCTGTTCGTTTGAAGACTGTCACTGTCTGTTGAAGTTGTCTCTGAGAAGCCTGAAAATCTCTCTGTTGTTAGCCGTTGTGCGCACTTTCCATCTTACTGGAGCATTTGGTAGTATCCAATGATGTATTTGAAGCTGGCGGTCGTGTCGTTGCTTCTTATTTCTGCCGCAGGGCAGCTTCCTTCCCAGGATATATTGTCGCTGCTCGAGTTTAAGAAGGGCGTAAGGCGTGATCCAACTGGTTATGTACTTAATTCATGGAATGAGGAATCCATAGATTTCAATGGATGCCCTTCATCTTGGAATGGAATCGTCTGTAATGGCGGCAATGTTGCAGGAGTCGTCCTTGATAATTTGAACCTCACTGCTGATGCTGACTTTAGTGTTTTTGCCAACCTGACGATGCTTGTTAAACTTTCCATGGCAAACAACTCCATAACAGGCAAAATTCCAGATAATATAGGCGTATTCAAGAGCCTTGAGTACCTGGATTTATCGCACAACCTGTTCTCATCGTCCTTGCTCCCAGGCATAGGGAAATTGGCAAGCTTGAGGAATCTCTCGTTGGCAGGGAACAACTTCTCTGGCCCGATCCCTGATTCTATTTCAGGACTTGCGTCAATCCAATCTCTGGACTTGAGCAGCAACTCCTTCTCTGGGCCATTGCCTCCTTCATTAACTAAGCTTGCTAGCCTTGTGTATCTTAATCTGTCAGTAAATGGGTTTACTCAGGAAATTCCCAAAGGATTTGAGCTGATAGCTGGCTTGGAGGTGCTTGATTTGCATGGGAATGTGCTAAATGGTCCTTTGGCCTCTGAATTTTTATTCCTATCAAATGCCACCTATGTTGATTTTAGTGGAAATTTGCTGGTCACTTCTAGTTCACAGCATCAGAAATTTTTACCTGCCATTTCCGAGAGTATCAAGCATTTAAATCTTAGCCACAATCAGCTCACGGGATCATTGGTAAGTGGAGGACAGATGCAAGTGTTTGAGAATTTAAAAGTGTTGGATCTGAGTTACAATCAACTGTCTGGGGAACTACCTGAGTTTAATTTTGTCTATGATCTGGAGGTTCTCAAGCTTAGCAACAACAGATTTTCAGGTTTTGTTCCTAGCGGATTATTGAAAGGAGACTCCTTGGTTTTGACTGAGTTGGATTTGAGTGGCAACAATCTCTCAGGTATACTCCTTGCAAATTTTCTTGCTTTTGCGATAGGGACTAATTTAGATCAGTGTTCCTCTCATAGTTTGCTTCTTATATTGTTCTTCTGTAACCCTCATATTTGGCTTTTCATTTCAGGGACAATTAATATGATCACATCAACCACTTTGAGTGTTCTTAATCTCTCCTCGAATGGTCTCGCTGGAGAACTTCCGCTGCTAAGTGGGAGTTGTGCTGTCATGGATCTATCCAATAATCAATTTGAGGGAAACTTGACCAGAATTGTCAAATGGGGTAACATTGAATACCTCGATCTGAGTCGTAATCGTTTGTCGGGGGCCATCCCTGAGGTTACTCCTCAGTTTTTGCGCCTGAATTATCTTAATCTCTCGCATAATTCTCTTAGCAGTGATATTCCAAAAGTCCTGACCCAGTATCCAAAACTTAGGGTTGTTGATATCAGTTCAAATCAGTTAGATGGACCTCTTTTACCTGATCTTCTGACTTTATCCACTTTGCAAGAACTCTACCTTGGAAACAATCTTTTGACTGGTAATATCTCGCTTTTGCCTCCATCCTCAACTGAATCTAGTCTGAAGGTGCTTGATCTTTCCCATAATCGATTCAGTGGATATTTCCCCGAAAAAGTTGAATCATTGGTTGGACTTCAGGTGCTCAATGTTGCATCGAATAATTTATCTGGTTCCCTTCCAACTTCAATGGCTGACATGAGTTCACTCACTTCATTAGATATATCCCAGAATCATTTTACAGGTGCCATTCCTGGCAACTTGTCCAATGGACTTCAGAGTTTCAATGCCTCATACAATGATCTTTCTGGTGTGGTCCCAGAAAATCTGAGGAAGTTCGCAAGGTCTTCCTTTTTTCCTGGGAACACAGGTCTAAAACTTCCAAATAGTTCTGGATCAGGCAGCTCGCCAGCTGGAAGTTCTAAGAAGACGGTCAAAACTATTTATAAAGTGGCATTGGTTGTTGCTTGTGTACTGATCGTCTTTATTCTTCTTCTGCTTGTCATCTTCATCTGTTATGTCCGTAGATCGAAGAGCCGCAAAACAGAACATGTTAGCAACAAAGAGGGTCGCAGACGAGCTGCTTCAAATCCTTCTGCTGTTAGTGGAGCGGGCAGTGGTGGTGCTTTGGTTGTTTCAGCAGAAGATCTTCTGGCATCACGCAAAGGATCATCCTCTGCTGAGGTAATTAGTCCTGAGAAAGTAGCAGCGACAACCGGCTTCTCACCATCTAAAAACAGCCAGTTGTCCTGGTCACCTGAATCTGGCGATTCATTCACTACTGAACACCTTGCGAGGCTGGATGTGAAGTCACCTGATCGATTGGTCGGTGAATTACATTTTCTTGATGATACAATCACTCTTACACCTGAGGAGCTTTCAAGAGCTCCTGCGGAAGTTCTAGGAAGAAGCAGTCACGGGACATCTTACCGGGCGACGTTGGATAATGGTGTTTTCCTGACTGTAAAGTGGCTGAGAGAAGGAGTAGCTAAACAGCGGAAGGAGTTTGCCAAGGAGGCAAAAAAATTTGCAAATATCCGTCATCCAAATGTTGTGTGCCTAAGAGGGTACTACTGGGGCCCAACACAACATGAGAAACTCATTCTGTCAGATTTCATATCACCTGGCAGCCTTGCAAGCTTTCTTTATGGTATCGTCTCTCTCTCTCTCTCTCTCAGTCTCTCTCTCTCTCTTTCTCTCTCTCTCTCTCTCTGACACACACACACACACACACATAGAGCACACCCACAAACAAACAAAATAAAATCTTTGCCATGTTTCATGTTACAGAAATGTCTCTGTGATCTATTACTTTTTTGGCTGTGAGATTATTTTTACTTTAGCCACTTTGATAAACCACTTATGTCAGGGTATTATAATGTTTAACAAACAACGTGGATATTAATAACTGAGAAGTGTTGTTTGCCTTAGTACTTTCTAGATAGACTGTACAGAATGCCTGCATTCCTGCGATATGAAACATTTGTGGGTGAAACTGGAGTATGATGACTGGAGTAACTGCAAAGTTACCATTGCATCCAGTCCCGGGCCAGAGCAGAAGAATGACTATACCATTGAAGCATTCACCATAATTCATTATGCAGCAACATTAGATATGAGTATTTGTGGACTCCAATCTATGTTTAGCAATAATATCTTGTACTTTTTAATGTTTTGACTGTTCGTGTCCTATCTGATCTGTCTGGGCAGTTACCTTGATTGATTGACATTTTGGTGTCTCTTTCATATGATCACGGAACATTAAAATGGATTTTGAACAAATCAAGTACCAAAATTGAGACAACTATTCTGTTATGTTGAATCGCGACAAACATTTAAATCTATTCTCAAGGAGATCCAGTAACGTGAAGGGACATTAACAATCAATTGTTACAGCTCTACGCCCAAGAGAAGTATACTTGGAGACACTAAAGAATGTTTAACGGGATATGAAACTAGGTGGGCTCATGTCTGCTTCCTAAGCAATTGCCCAGTTGGTGAATATCTGTTTGCTGTGAAGATTTACACGTGGACTTTTTCCTTTATAGTGCATTGTTACGTTCAACAAAGTTGCTGGCAATCAGTTGATTCTTATATGATTCTTTTCTTCTGATGTGACTTTACTCTAGAAATCCTAGTGGCTCACCGGGCATCTTTCCTTTTTATTTTTGAAAAACCTTATGCTTAGTCCACGGTGTAAGACTAGTTATGCCATACATTATTGATCAACTCATTTCCGACTATCCCAAAAACTAATGTGCTTTCTTATATTTATTTTGGTACTTGAGGTTGACGAAACACTTTGTCATATCACATATGGTACATGGCTACTCCTGTTGCTTGGACATGATGCTGTTGTGTCAACCGTTCCAGTCCTTCTTCAGTGATATAGTTTTAAATTAGTGTTTGTAGTACTCATTTTGAATGCAACCATCTCTCTTCTCATTACTTTGAGATATGTTGATGCATCCGCTGTTAAGTGACTTCACATTTATGTGATCCTCTTTTGTCAGATCGGCCAGGAAGAAAGGGTCCACCTCTATCTTGGGCTCAGAGGCTCAAAATAGCAGTTGATATTGCACGTGGCCTGAACTATCTCCATTTTGATCGCGCCGTTCCGCACGGAAATCTCAAAGCAACAAATGTTCTGCTAGATGGGCCCGACCTCAATGCTCGGGTTTCCGATTATTGCCTTCACCGTCTGATGACCCAGGCCGGTACCATCGAACAGATTCTAGATGCAGGTGTATTGGGATACCGTGCTCCGGAGCTGGCTGCTTCCAAAAAGCCTCTACCCTCCTTCAAGTCGGACGTCTATGCCTTTGGCGTGATCCTGCTCGAATTGTTGACCGGGCGATGCGCTGGAGATGTTATTTCTGGCGAAGGGGGTGGCGTCGATTTGACTGACTGGGTGCGGTTGAGGGTTGCCGAGGGTCGTGGCACAGAATGCTTCGATTCAGCATTGCTCCCTGAAATGGGTAACCCCGCATTCGAGAAGGGAATGAAGGAGGTCCTTGGAATCGCGCTGAGATGTATACGGTCGGTCTCAGAGCGACCTGGTATCAAGACAATATATGAAGATCTTTCCTCTATATAGATTATCGGAGTCGACTGTCTGAACAGTTTTTTTTCTTTACTTTTCCTTTTCTGGTGGGAATTAATATCTCATTCGATTCCCATTCGGAAGTTCCATGATTTTTGGGATCCAGTGGCTTTCTTAGGTGGTGGTAGTGGAAATGAAAATGCAGTGAAACTGAGAGCATGTCAAATGCATTTTCCATGTAATTTGATCCCATCTCTCTTTCATCGTTGTCACTGGCTTAGTATTTTCTTTCTGCATTTGAAGGGCTGTCCTATCTTTCCAAGTAAAGGGTAGCATCCCCTCGATGTTTCGTGCATGTTGACATGAATTTTATAACGGATTAAACGCATGTCCGGAAAATAGAGGTGGTGTCCAAGCTTTTCGGATGAAACGCTTACTATGTACGAATCCAACCAGGACATCGGTACGCTAATGCTGACTGCGATGGGAAGGGGAATGGTTATTGTTAATTAGATCGGACCAAATGATGTCGATGGTGGTACGAACCTGTCAACTCTTCATCATTGTCACTAGTGAAGTGTTTCCTTGCTGCATTTGAAGGGTTGTCTCTGATCTTTCCAAGTAAAGGGTCGCATCCCCTCGATGTATTGCGCATGTCGGCATGAATTTATATAGCGGGTTAAGCGCGTGTACGAACAATAGAGGTGGAGTCCAAGCTTATCGGATGAAATGCATGAAGTCGATTGAGCTTTTCGCCATACCTAGTACTTGAGAAATCTAATCCGCTCCAACAGGAACGGGATCGGTCAATTGAGGAACGTGTTTGGGTTTCACATAAGTAACGTGTTTAGGGTCGAGCAATGTTCTAACCTGACTCGACCCGAAACATGTATTCCGTTTGTTTTATATCTATTATATGAACGATATTAAGACCCGAAACATGTACCATACTTGTTTCGTGTTCGGGTCATGTTCGAATTGTGTTTAGGTCGAGTTGGATCGGGTCAGGTGTTTTGGACACTCCTCTCAGTCATCGTTCCGACCGCATTCCAAACCTGTCAAATTATTGTTCTGAGTAATTCACCATGGATCGGGAGGGGCAATCTAGTCAAATTCACTTCATAAGATGATATTATGAATCAATTTTAATGCACGTAGCGTCACGCAATTGAACTCTGCGTGGGAGGGTGACTATTGTCCTACGTGGCAGACAAGGACGACAAGGTATTGGGTGGTCCGGGACCGCCACGTCAGCGTGGTCCCACGTGTGAGAGAGGGGACAAAAGAGAGAAAGAGGAGAGAGAGCGTCAGAGTGGTGGGTCCGGTTCGGGTCCTTTGTCCCCCTCCCTCACACGTGGCGCCGCGTGAGTGGTCCGGGACCACGCTGACGTGGCGGTCCCGGACCACCCAAAATTTTCTCATAAAGCATATCCCACGTGGCCGGAAGAAGACAAAACTTTGACCATGCGTTGACCAGCGAGGCCAGACAATCATCCGCTTCGTAATTCGTGCTGTTCTCTCGGTCTGAAACTCGACGACGCACGGCTTCGACTCGGGAAAGGCGAGATCGAAGACGGCCATGGCGAGTCGTGCGGCGAGAGCTCTTCTCTCTCTTCCCAAGCGCAAACCCAACGTGTCGCCGTCCCCTCTCCTTCGACCGCCGGCGCCGGCGCGCGGACTCTGTTCTTCGCCGGATGAGGGGCCGGCGAACTTCGGAGTAAGCGAAGCCAGCTCCTCTTCTTCTTCCTCCTCCTCATCCTTCTGTTGTGCGAACCGCTTCGATGCACAGAACTAAAGGGATACGTTGTTTGTGGACGTTTGACGAAAAAAAGGGTGGCTTACCGCTTTTGGGTTCTAGAATATCAACAGAGATTTGCTTATGTGAGCCAGTAATGAATTCTTTGGTCTCGTTTTTATCTGTCTTGGTGCATCTTTCGATTGGGTTCTGCTTTTGGCATCGGATTCTAATGCCATGATTGGTGATATAATAGTCTATATGAAGAATATCAAACGTTTATGAACTGTGAAGTAAAGTGGTAGCCACAGAGGGGAGTGATGTTCGGTGGTGGAGATGAATAAGGACCCTTGAGTTTGGTGATGGTCTGTGGTATTACTTCCCTTTGTGCTTGCAAGAAGTCCGAGTTGGGAAAAAGATTGGGTGCCCTACTTGTTTGCTTCTTCTGCGGGAGAGTTGGATCTTGATATTGCTAATTCTCAGTCAAGTTTAGATAGTGGTTGTTTTGTTTTGGGCAATATGACACTGAATATGCTGATCTAGTTCATGTCTGTCGGTTCTTGTGCGTGAGCATTAAGTGATGCTTCATCATTCTTTTTTTTCTAGCACTCTCATTTGGTGTCTGTAATATTAGGATGGACTAGATTCAGTGTCAATGAGCAGATTTCAGCTTCTTGCTCTCTTAGGCACTAACGATTATGTTTGATGTTTAAATTTTTTGATTCAATGTCGGATAATTAAGCATGTATATTATTCAATTTTCATCCTTTTCCAAGTCATCTATCCAAGACATTATTCATATGTGGTGCGATAGCATCTTTTTGGTTTTTGAGTATGCTCTGTCAACCCATGAATTTCTTGGAATTTTTTTTTTTGTGTTGAGTCAAGAACCTTAATCCACCATCATCATGGTTTGCTCAATTTTTAGCTTCAGTGATATCTCAAATATTTCCCTTTTAATTTACCATGTCAAGCTAATTCATAGATGGGGTTTTCCATGGTTAATTGTATATGACTGGTACGCTTACAGCTTTTATCTCTTGTTTTGTCTCTGCTGAATTTACTTTTGCATGTTCAGAATGTTGGCTTCATAGGCTTGGGAAATATGGGATCCAGAATGGCGAAGAATCTTGTTAAAGCTGGATACAACGTTGCGGTGCATGATATGTAATGTTTTGTATTCTGTGAACCTAATAATCTTTAAATGCATTTCCTTGAAATGATAATACTCCAAAATGATCTCATTATGTTGCTATTTTGAGCTTCCGGTGCTTTGACATTAAATGATTGACTAAACCAACGGGGAGATGAATGTGTTATGAGCAGATTAGGAGTAAAATCTTGGTTTATTCACATCCTCTAGGAGATGTTCAGAGAGTTCTTACTAGACGGAAGCCCATTTTTACTAGTAGTGTCCAGACTATCCTTTGACTTTCCCAGTAGCATCACCTTTTTCAATTTTGTATTCACACATAATGAAACATTCTTGCAATCCAATTATTGTGGAGCATTTAGTTTCTTGCAGCTGTTCCATGCCCATTTGTGTAATTAAATAAAAGTTACTCCTTTTAGAAATGGTGATGCCATGAAGATCTTTGCTGGCTTTGGAGTCCCCACCAAGAAAACACCTTTTGAAGTTGCAGAAGAAAGTGATGTAATAGTGACAATGTTGCCGTCATCTTCCCATGTAAGTTCTAAATTTTCTCTTTTATTTTTGTCCTTTTCTTGCGGTGGTTTTTCTGCCATCATGTTTATATTACAAATGAAGTTAATCTTTGTGATTGTCCTAGAGATTGTAAAAAGAAATTATTGTTGTGATTGTAGTTCTGATATGAACTAGGAGTTGTGAATTGAACTAACCAAAGAGAGGGTAAATGATTCAACAGTGAAAATTGAAGCTTGTTAATGTTCAGAGGTCCATTCTTTCCGTGGGCTATATGTGATCTTATATATGGTGGGAGATCATTGGCGTTAACTGATACCATATGGTATTGATGACGAGGTCCTGTTTTCCTTTTTGAGGAGCACTTTAAGTCCTTTGGACTCATGTTAGGCATTGACATTTTTATTTCATGCATCAAATGTAAATGTATGCTAGGAGCATGCTGTACAATGCAGAAAAGTTCTTTAAAACAATTTGCTTACCCTGTAAGTTGTTTATCACTGTGTTTGTGGAGCCTCTCTCATAAAATTTGCTAGGTGAAAGGCATATAAGGATGAAATTGGATAATCTATCTATATGATTAATGTAGGTATTTGACTTATACACTGGACCGAATGGATTGCTTCATGGTGGAAATCTCCTAAGACCGTGGTTATTGATAGATTCTTCTACTATTGATCCCCAAACATCAAGAAAGATTTCAGCACTTGTGTCTAACTGTACTTTAAATGGGAAGAGAGGTAACAGGAAGTAAACTCTGCAGGCTTATCCTTTAAATGAAATCAGTGCTTGTAAGTGTCATGCTTAATAACCCATCGTTCCATCCTAAGTATTTCCTGAATTGCGTGCAGTCCATATGTCCTGAAAGCTGTTTGATTGTTGTCGTCATTGTAACGTTCTAAAAATATGATTTACCTGGATATATGATTATTGCTATGCAGGCATGATTACTTATGTTGCATTGCTATCTTGCTTTCTCCATGCCCATGTGAAAAAACATGCACTCTTCCAGTGTTATGTAGGGGAATGTATGTGGGAGTTACTGTGCTCTTACTAGGACTTATTACTTTGGATGGAATGCCACCATGAGAAATTTAAGGTTTTCTTTTTTCTATTTGTCAAAATGAGACTTGAGCTTGTAATGTTCCATCAGGATTATCTTTGGAGGATTGAAATGCGTAGATCAACCCCTCCCTAGATTCCCACAGTGCTGGAAGCCTTGTGCACTTGAACGCCCTTTTTAATTGCTGTATTAAGTAGATATGGAATCTCAGACTTGGAATACTTAGATTGTTTGATGCAGGGCGAGGGCAACTACATACCTTATATTGAAAAACAGAAGATATATAGAAGTCATGCATATTCTTTTGTTGCCTTTTCTACATCATCTTTGGTCCCAGAAGAATTGGTAATTGGCCCCTTCGGATTGTTTCTAGGTTTTTTTTTTTCTTGTGGTATATGTATATGCCGTACAAGCTTATATGTTTTGTAAATAAATAGATGCAGGTGGAGTTCCTATGATGCTGGATGCACCTGTTTCTGGAGGTGTTCTTGCTGCTGAAGCTGGCTCACTGACGTTCATGGTATGCTCGATTTGTGCAATCGATAGATTCTGATATGATTATAATAGCTCCAGAGTATGGACTTGCTTTTAAAAGTACTCTTTGAATAACTCTTAGTTGGTATTTATTCTGATTCATGCTCGTCACTCTATTTCGATAAACATTAATTGATGGAAATATTTAACCATAGCTGCTCATGCTTTGATTTCCAGTAAAGAACCTTCATTACCATAATAATTGTTGGAGCACCTACTTTATTCTCACTCATGTCAAGATTATCTTTTGTGGCGTCTTATAGACAAAATTTCACTCCAAGAAGCTGAGAATTTCCGCAAAGGAATCAGATAATCATATCTCCTCGTAATCATATTTTTCTCTGAAATAAATGGATTAGTTAATACAGAAGCCCTTAAGCAATCGTGCCTCCTTTATAAAGTTTAAAATAGCGTCCTGGCCATGGTTTCTTTATAGCTTGAATAATTGGTGAAAATGTCGCTACTGATAGGGTATAGTTTGGCTAGCTGAGAGTTTGGTTAATATTCGAAAAGCAAAGTTTGGCTTCTGTCGCCGTCTTAGATATTACAATTTAGTGCACTAAATGAAACTATATGCAGCAATAGAGCTTATAGAAATAGCAGGGATTGGGAAGATAGTTAATGAATTTTATGTGGATCTATGTAAAAGCAATTGCCTCAACATCCTAACTGAATATTCTACTTGTTATATTTCATGGCATTTGGCAGGTTGGTGGATCAGAAGAAGCTTATCTTACAGCAAAGCCTTTGCTCCTCGCCATGGGCAAAAGCACAATTTATTGTGGTGGAGCAGGAAATGGTTCGGTGAGTTCCATCATCATTGGTGCAATGACTCATAATCTGTGTGCGTTTACTAGAAAGTGTTAATTCATGTACTGGTCAAGGATGATCTGAGCCTCAATTAGTATTCATGATTGCATAAGTAGAGAAACATTTTGAAAAAAATTTTAAAATCTCGTTGCTTTCTTTATGCAACTGCTAAAGCTGGAATTGGTTGTTTGATTTGCCTGATAAGAGGAGGTTGCCACTTATGAGCTGAATACTGATGCTCATACACCTAAAGCTTGTTGTCATCAACAAATAGATTGAGATGGTGGCTCCCTTTCGTATCAATACATATTACTAGTAATACTCTGAAGGTAGAATTTCGCTTGGTTGCTGCTTTAGTCCTGCATTTACTTACATAGTTAGTGGATTGTCCGACTTGGTGTGCATTTACCAAGTTTTATCCTGCATTAAAGTAGAATATCCATCTTGTCTTCTGGAATAATTCACAGACATAGCTGAAACTGAAAGGTTGATAAATGCTTATTGTATGAAAGACTACTGATACCTAATTGAACAAGACATAAGCGAAGCATCTTCTTGGGCTCTTAATGACATGCACTGCATTTTTCTAATATTCAATGCCAGAAAATTTTGACGGATATTGTCCCATTGACTAAACTGATATTCTTTTCTGGAATTTCTTAATGTTTTAGCACACATCCTCGATACAACAACATATATTGAAGAGACAATAGAAGTACAAAATTTTGAACATGTAGTGATTGTGAACAACAATTACTTTCATCGGCATGTGCCTGCTTGTAACACTTTCAATGTCCTTTAATCTTAGGCAGCAAAAATCTGCAACAACTTAGCGATGGCTGTGAGCATGCTTGGTGTATCTGAGGCACTTGCTCTTGGTCAGTCTTTGGGAATTGCTGCAAGTGTTTTGACAAGAGTATTCAACTCTTCAAGCGCTCGATGTTGGAGTAGGTACTAATTGGTCACTTTTCTGTGGCACAAGTAGGGTTATTATGACTTCTCTTTCTCTAGCACTTTTGCATCATAAAAGGCTTGTAGTCATTTATGCATCGTATTTAGGTTCAGACTGGGCAGCAGCTGCTGCCTCTGCTTGGCTGTCTGCTGGTCAATTTGTCCACTCAAGTGAAAAAGAGGAGACAGAAATGTTATCTCTGTGTTACCGAGAAGCAGATGATGGATATTTCGGTGAGTGTAGGGTGTGTAGAGGTGGGTGGAAGGAAAAAGGAAGGAGGAGGAGGAGTAGGAGGAGGAGGAGGAGGAGCGAAAAGGGGGGTGGATAGGGAAGAGAAAAATCAAGTGAAAAAGTGAAAGACTGACCCTGTCTCACAGGGCAACAGGTCATCTCTATCGAGAAGTGCTATGTATATCAGATTTCCAAGATCCACTCCTGAATGGACAACATTAACTATAAAATTGGGTGATCCAACAAGCTTGCTCAACATCCACCAGCAATAATATGGGGTCCCTTACAGTTTGGAGTGTTCTGCCATTATGAGATTGAACCTGTCTTAATTTTGGTAGAAATATATTACGTGGAAGTCCGTGGTTTATTAGAACTAAGAAAAGTAAAATGGCTCATTCGAGTGTGCTTCCACGCAGCCATCTAAATTTAATTTTAGGTATCATAGTCTGAAAGTTATTATTTTATGAAATGCCTGTATGCTGTTCCATTCAGTGTCTATAAACTTTTTATCATGTATTCTATGAATTTTCTTTGACCGTGCTTCTGGTGACTACATTTCTATGCATGACAGTGATGCTTATAATCCAGTTCCTGGAGTGATGGAAGGTGTTCCATCTTCAAGAAACTATGAAGGTGGATTTGCAACTAAGCTGATGGTAATAACTCAAACTTGCTTTTTTGGAAAAGCAACTGAGTTTATTTTATTTTTCCTTCTGAATTCTTGGCTGAAAATTATTGCTCTTTGCCTCTCTTTTGCCTTATTGACAATTTTCATTTGGCAATTCTTCCACGATCTCTTCATTAGTTGGGGGAATGTGGATAGATCAGATTGTGAGGAAAATATCAAGAGACAATTGGTTTTCAACATACTAATGCCTCTGGTTATAACATTTGCTTTGTTCATAGATAGATGGTTGATCCATTTAGTCAGCTTGGAATAGGTGAAAGAGAGCATGTTCGGAGCCTGGCATAAAAATACAAGTTCAGCAAGTATTGTAGATATACTGTACAAAAACATTTTATTATGACTTAATCATTTGGCTAAAATTGTCTCACTTCAGATTTTTTGTTGGGTTAATATCATGAAAAATTTTGAACTGGTACATCTGTGACAAATTTACTTCAAACTAATTTTTTAATTGCCAAAAATTCCAAACTGATATACCTCTGGCAAATTTACCTTCTATTAGTTTTCGTTAAATTTTACTGTCAAATTTCTGAATTGGATGACATATGATAATTGATGGGTGTATTGGTTTTGTTTTATCTTTCGTTTATCACAGGTGTACCAATTGTGGTTTTTTTGTGGTACTATTCAATTTAATGAAAACTAACAATGGGTAAATTTGTTACAAATGTACCGGTTTAGGGTTTTTGGTGTATCGGTTTGGGGTTTCGGTAGTCAAAAGATTAGTTTGGAATATATTTATCACGAATGTACTAGTTTAGGGTTTTTCGTTTCATTAACCCTTTTTTGTGTGGGCTGTGGTTGATATTCTCTCGATATTCAATGTAATTACCAAATAGTAGGGAGCTATCCAACTTACAATGACATCAAACAAAATGATGATCAAGAAGAAAGGATTTGAAAATCTGGATCTTCACAATGCATTGAATTCTCTACACCTTCCTTTCCCCTGTTTTCTGGCCCTCTCTTTCTCACTCAAGCCTATAAGCTGAGAATGTGTGACCTGACTGTGTATGCATGCACATATTTCCATTGTTGTTCTTAATCTACTCGAAGTTACTCGAATAGGCTGGCTTTCATTGTCTGAAACACAGAACATGGTGGACTAGCTAACAGAACCTTAAGCCATTCACAATAGGAATTTATGCAAGAAAAACGTTGATGGAAAATTTTCTTCGCACATGATGAATGATAGTGACGTGTGCACTTTGATATTCCTACTATGATAATGCATGCATATCATACTCAGAAGGGTGCTTGCTCAAAGGAAACTTTCTTCTGACAGCATCTGCCATAGAACTCCGTAAAAACTTCCAATGCATGACAAAATCCCCTGTCTACTTCCTCCTGGCAGCAATCTGTCGTTTTCTGCATTCTCCGTGTATTAGATTCCTTTGTTAGATGTCTAATGTGAAATCTATTATTCTCTACATATGCTTCCTTAAAGCCAGCATGTTTAGGTCTTTTGTTTCATCTATAACAGGCAATATGGAAGCAATATTTATTGATTTCCCTCCTTAGTTTGTTTCCTTCTCTCTTCATTAAAAATATAGCATAAGCCTTCTGCCGGAACAGTGAAGGGACTTATAAGGGTCCCTATCTTTGTACAGCTTATTATATCATTAAATTCTACCTGGCTTCTGCTATGTATATGCAATCGATTGCTCTGCAGTTGTTCTGCTATTACATTTATTCATGTAGTTGCATGAGCAGTTGGGCCTAGTGGCATGACCCAGCTTCTGTAGACTGGAAAGTAGGACACACACTACACCAGCCAAATGGAAAGAGAAGAAACACTAGAGCAATTAGAAGAATCTTCTATGATGAGGGATTTCTCTTTGTGATCTGCTTCTGTGTATGTGCAGTTTTTTGGAATAATATATAAATCATTGAGTTCCTATCTGAGATGCAGGCTAAAGATTTAAATCTTGCGAAATCATCAGCTGAAGAGGTTGGTGTCAAGTGCCCATTGACATTCCAAGCACAAGACATGTAAGTACTTTGCCCATTTGTGCTGGTTCTCAGAATTTCATTGTTCTTGACTTCATTTCACCATTTCCCTTCTTAAAGATTAGTACTTTTTTTTGGGTATGTTAGACTCGCTCCATTTATTTTATCTTGTTAAAATTCAACTACAGTGTTAAAAGTAAGCGGCCTAACATATGGATTAACAAGTTGATGAGTCGTTGAGATGAAAAATTTCACCATTGCCAGAAAATAATAAGAAGGAAAGCATTCTCATGTTGTGCCTCAAGGCAAACTTTGATTCTTGGGATTGTTTTTCAAAACAACTGCGAAATTGTATGATTTTCTATATGTCTGATTACTGTTGTTCATGATGATTCTTTTCGGCTAAAAACTGTTTTTTCAATACAACTTGTTTCTCTAGATACTCGGGGCTATGCAAAGATGGACTTGAAAGCAAGGACTTCTCTTGTGTTTTCCGCCACTATTATTCTGGCATCGATGAGCGCAAGGGTAAATAGTGAAGACTATTAATTGCAACATCATTGCTCAAAATGCTGAGAGTCTGAGACTTTTTATGATGCCTTTTAGCATCTACAGAGTTTTTCAGACTTTTAGCTTTCAGGTTAATGCTTCAAACATGTATGCCCAAGAAGGGTTTCCTTTTTTCCCCTCTTATTCTGTTTGTTCCAGTATAAAACAGCAAAGTGGTTGATGTTTATTATCTCCTTAAGCAGTTTCGCATTATAGTCCAATGGTTTTGACCTTTGTTTGTTCAAAAGCACCTGGCAGTTCAGTAATTGTGGAGCCCTCTCTGTGACCTATAGTTGCCAGAACTTTTTTTTTTTTTTTTTGGTAGTTGCCAGAACTTAAAAGCCGAAAATTTGCTTCTGTGCATCAAACTCGTGGCTTCATTCTGAGTCACTCTCTTACATTTTATCAAACCTGAAATTTCTCTCCAGTTCAATTGCAGATGCAAACATGATAAAAATTCATTTTACGTGACAGGTTGATCACATTGCAGATGCTCCTTAGAAGAAATGATACTTCTATTGATTTCAATGCATTTCTTCTCAATACAGTTCAGAGGAACATTGCAATCTGGGTAGAACTCTCGGAATAAGAAAAATTTCTACAGCTAGCCTGTTTTCCTTTTTCTCTAGAGGTCAAAAGGTAGTACATGAATGTTTTATTTATTTATTTAGAAGCTAGTGTTGCTCTTGATGAACTTTGACCCCGGAGAACTGTGCTACGCCATAGATATTTCTTTCGGCAGCATGCATACACCCTAGTTTAGAAAGCTTGAGCATTTGAAATGTTTAAAATGTTATTTAATCTGAATATGTCAGACAGACAAAAACTAAGTGTTGTTTCTTTTTCCGGTACCTTCCCTTGTAGTTCTGGTCAATTCTTTCCAACCGATCAAAGGATCTCTTTAGCATCGCATTAAGCACAACCAATAAAGCGCGCCATTTGTGTTGTGATAGCCTCAATTGTATCTCAACGTAACATGTGTATTAATTATTTCTACTTGTTATTGATTTCATTTGAAAGTGTAACACGAGCTGCAAGGAAGAATCTATTCAAAATTGCGTGGGAAATAAGGTTAAAAAGGTTATTGAAATATGGTCAATCCTATTCGAATGAACATTTAAACCCAAAAGAGAATTCAAGATAAAATAATTTCAAAATTATAGTCAATCAATAAGACAAAGTACCAGTTCCGGGTTAAACCAGGAATTGGACTGAATTAGCTGGTTTTGAGCCTTTTCCACGGGATTAATCTGGTTTCTGGTGCCTTGAGCAGAACATGACCAAACCGGACTGGCAGACTGCATCGGCGGAAGCTCATCTTGTCATGCATTCAGGAAAGGTAACCCCTGCAAAATATGATAATAATTCTCTTGAATGAACTATGAACATGCCTAATAAGGATTTGTAAGATATCTTTGCAAAGTAAACTACTCTTGTAGGTTGTTACCCCTATCACAAATCAATGGGAAAGGGGAGAATAATACCTATATCCGATGTCTTTTTCTTTGGTGGGAATATGCTATGCCGTTCACTATTCCCTTTCCAACAGTTAAAAAAGAGTTTTGAAAAAGAAAAAAACAACGTTTAGGGAGATTCTGGAGCTCTGATAAAAAATTAAAAATTTTGGTGCATTCAACATGCGATCCAAAATGTTTATAGGTATTTACTGTTGATTTTTATTTATTTATGTATTTGCGATTTTCTTTTTAAATGATCATGAGCTAGGTTATTTTCATGGAAGATCAAAGTGATGTTGTTGATGACCGAGAAGCGTCTTGCACGCTTCACTTGATGCTTTGAGTTCCTCATCAAGACATACTCTACTCTTCAGGGATGGCTCAATGTATCTAATCTAATGGGCTTGGTGCTAGCATATGTCCTCTTTCCTCGCGGTTATTTATGATTTCCCTGTGTTATCCTGACACGTGGCAACCTATCTATTGTTGGTTTCTTATTTTAGGATTACCATACGGTATAATTCTGAAAACAAATCCTTTTGAACCTATCATTATAAATACACTTTCGATTCATCTATTGACGATACCTTTTGAATTCCAAACTTTTGATTTTTGCTTGGAGAAATTCTTCAACAATGTTACGCTCTAATTTTTCAAAAAAGGATATCTCAATATTCCATCCACTTTGGATTATATTGCAACTCAATCTTTCTTAAACATTCTTGTAATAAAAAAAAAAAAATCACCAAGTACCATTTTAAACTCAGATGTTAACAGTGAGATCTATTGGACTATTAATTTAGATTATAAATACTGAGCCCTGAAAGTGAAAAGATTATAATTCACAAAATAAGTGGATTGGCCAGTCTCTGGAAGAAATATTCTCACCCACTCAGATTTAAAAAAAAAAAAAACGACTAGATCAATCACGGTTTCACATATCGACACATTCAAATTAACTTTGCATTCTGTTTCTGTCTCTCTTTTCTTCTTAATGCGCTGCGAGAATTATCCAAAACGCAAACGGATTACTTCCGTGGCGCACTTTCCTATTTCAATGGTGTCGGGCCCTCAAAAGAAGGGCCTTTTAGTGGGCCCACATCCTACTGAGCAAGGCCACATGTTCTTTTACTCATGGTATGGGTTGACAAATAGGCCCAGATACTGGGCTTGCACGGCCCATCCAGACTCCTTTGTCATCCACCCCATTGGTATTCCGAGAATATTTGTTTAATACGTAATAAAAAAGGCGCAACGAGTATTTAGACATGCCAATTTTTTGATTTTATTTTATTTCGGAGAACCATCCATTCTTGGAGAATCATACTTATGTTTCGGCTACACAGAATAAATTGATTACACAAGCTTATGAGCATATTTTATTTTTTGGTAGTATAATCATTTTTTCAAAGTATAATATGAAAAGGTAGACACAACTATGACTACATGTATAAATACAAAATCCTAACGGAATGAATCTCAGTTCTAACTTTTAGCCTGTAAAGCTAGTTCCAATTCCAATTCAATAGGGTCCTTTGTCACCTTCCAATCATCAATCCCCTCCGCGCAATCCCTAGGCTCTCTCTCACATTACACACAAATCTTCGACCAGTATTTTGATTCGGATTTGAAGCCTAATTCAGGCAAGCGTGATTTATCTTCCCAAATTTCCATGCAATGGCTATGTTAAGGGTTATCAACTTAGAACTTAGGACCGTTGTTGGTGTCGGACTCTAATGGAGAAGCAATCGTTAGTTGAGTTTTTCCTTAATTCCTTGATTAAGCTGGATTTTGAAATGGCCTAACTTAAATTATGTGTGGATCATCATTTCAGCTAGAAGCGAAATTGGGATGGTTGACATATCTTTCTTGCCAAGTTTTACTATTGAAAAATTCCAGTCTTTTGTATAAGCTTCGTGGAGAATTTTTACAAGGTATTATGGTAAATTGAATTGGTATGGCTTCAGTTGAAATTTTTTGAGTGTTGGATTCTGTAATTACTAGTGACATATAACCGTCGATGGATGCATAGGCACATTGTTTTGGAGTACCCTTTGACTCATATTGAATGATTGAAATGACACAAAGCGCTCTTTTGATCATAATAATGTTGCTTCTTTTCCATTGGATATAGATCCATGGGGGAGATTCCATTCCATTACTATTATGGCATTCCATTACTATTATGGCAGGCTCATCTCTCTTTCGGTTGTTCCATTTTTGAGTTATAAATTGTGCTATTTTTTTGAAGCATGTTTGACCCAGATTTGAGTCACCAGTAGACCTCCCTCTGTCTCTCTGTCTACCTGTCTGTCTGTCTGTGTCTCTCTCACATAATGCACTCATGAGCAAGAGCTCGAGACTTATGAGCGGTCAAGATCTAGGTAAAACACCAAGTCCACCGTTTCATGTGGTTTTACGTGTCAACTGTGCATGTTATATTTTCAGCCATAAGAATGATCTTTGGCATAGAAACTTGGCGATGTCAGCATGAGGCAAACACACGGGGAAAATGTTTACATCACGTTTTACTTTTAAACCAAGGTTTTATGCTGCTTTAGTAATCTAGAAAAGCAAATTAACTTTCTGTCGACTTGACTAATTTTTCCTTTTTATTTTTTATTTTTTCCCCTGATGTTTCACAATCTGGAAAAAAGGCAACAACATGGCTAAAATCCAGCAGTACCTTTGAGTCATTGAAACTCAACAGCCCTTCTTCACTGGACTTAAACCACATTAATCTTTCCACAACTCAATGAGAATTAAAATGAAGATTGCAGATTAAAACTTGCTCACGAATAATTGGCTATCAAGTGCCATTGAGTAGAAACGGTGAATTTATTGAGGCACAAACATGAGGATTCGGTACCTGCTGATCACCAGAAGGAAGACCATCAGAAGCATGAGAGACAACTCCAAAAACTCATTCTTGAAGCCTGCTGCACTGTTCACAGGCCCATCAAGCGAGACCCCGTGTTTCCATAATACAGGACGGAGAATCAGAGATTGAGTGCAGATCTTGAATGGATTGGCTCGGCCACCATGAACATGCACATAGAAAAGTGGAAGGCAAAAATTGCTCTCACTGCACCTTCTCCATTATGTTCTTACTTAAAACATCTATTCACCAATGGTAGCCCTGCCCCAGTTACTTGATATGTGACTTCCTATTTCAATATTTCTTCATTATCGAGTGGCCTCACTCATTATGGTGAAACAGAAGATACTAATTACTACACATAAAATGGGAGAAAAATGCTTCTATGTTCTTGTTGATGAGTACTAGTTGATTTAAGATTCCAAGATAAGCATTGACAGTCATAAAAGAAAGCTGCTATGAATCATATAGGACGACCGTTCCCAAGGCAGAATGCTGAAATTTCTGTCTCTCTTTCTGTGCGACAACAAACCTCAGTGAATATAATGGGCTAAGCCACCACCCTTGCAGGATCCCCACAGAATATTCTCATTTATGGATACCATAGTGAAACCAAAGTGATCTGTCGTTGATGGAACTCATGAACCTATTCCAGTGTCGTGAAGATCTATCTGCAACCAAAATAGATTAATCTGTTGGTGCAACGTGAAATATCCAAGACGTGTTCATAATTAGACAGCCATCCATCGTGTGGAAAAAAAGAGTGCACATAAATTAGGGAGAACATCACTTCCTATGTGGGAGTACCCCTCTTACTCGACTGTAGTTATACCTCCTATTTTACAGTATAAGAACTGCCATTTCCCTGGCTGCACAGGAGTGCTACCAGGCTGGAAAGCATCCTGCATCCTGGATCTAGCAGATGACATTATGCTTCCAAGACCCTCATGACCATTATCTGATGCTTTTTTATCATCGTGTATCCTTTTTGAGATTTGAGCTTTGGCGAGGAGCTTAAATCGTCACTGTCATCTTCCTCTCACTGTTCATATAAGAGGACTGCTTCCTCAACTTCTTTCTGCAAGGCGACCCAGATTCACCAAAACTATCTTCACCAGGATCACTTATGCTGCCAGCAGCACTAGGCTCTTTGTACTCCTCATCAAATAAAAGCAACCCATTACTATTGTTTGGTCGTGATTTTAGAATTACTTCAGTTGGAGATTTCATTGCAGAAGGAATAATGGATTCCCACACACCATGGTATCAATGACAGCGAAGGCATTGCCAATGGGCTTCAATGATGGCAACATATCCTTTCATCAAATTTCTGGCTGTCTATGTCCTGCTTCTAATCAACATCCCAGATTAAAACCTGCCTGTCCAAACAAGATGTTGCCATGTGTTTACCACTAGGTGACCATGACAAGTAACATATAGATTGCAAACGATTGCCTTACAAAGAAAATTTTTTCCCAGCTGTGTCTCCGTCGCACATTACCATATCATTCTTAAGACCAGGGACAGCCAAAGTTTATCCCTCAACACTCAACAGTAATGTCAAAATGCGAGGTAAGAATGCATCTGCAACATGGCAAATATGACTTCTACCCTAAATCGCTATCCAAAAACAACAAAAAAGAAGCACTTCCACAGTATGCGTGATCCAACACGATTCCCATATGCAAAAGATGCATAAGAACAGCCCCTTTTCATATGCAATACGTCAAAACCAATCGAAGTGGCCTGAACATTAAACGAAACAGAAACAAGCTTCAAGAAACCTATTCTTCCCGCCCGCTCGGTTGACAATGCATCTTCTCCGAATCATCCGTAAGCTCCGGAACGTCGGGGCCTTCGACCCTCGTCCCCCTGACTCCACGATGCAGTAGGAGCTCCGCTGATCGGTCTTGATCGCGAGCTCAGCAGAGCAACCGGTGCATCCGAAGTAAAACCTGAATTCCGGGATCCCCAAATACGCCTGCTCGCGGAAAACAGAAGAGAACGCGCCCGGAATTAGAACAGAGGCAAACTCCAACACACGCGAAAGACAGAATCGAAGGTGCGCAAACCGACCTCGCCGGCGACGGCGACCTCTTCCTTCCTGGAACTGAGCTTGGACCCCTTGTCGATGCGGTTCCCGCAGGAGTCGCATCGGACGCTTATCGGAAGCATGATCCGGACCTTCGTCGGCCGCCGATTCCTGGGCCTCCGGACCGGCAGTCTCGGAAGGTCATGATCCGGCCAGATCGGCGGCGGCCGGCGACACATGCTCCCTCGGGGATGGCCCCAGGGAACGGCGGTCGAACTCCGGCGGTATCTTTCTCCCATATCTCCTTCTTCTTCTCTCAACGAGAAACGGCTATGGCGGTGGCGAAAACTGTTATGGCGGTGGCCGTCTTTTTATAACTGAAACTTGGAGTTACAGACTGGGCCCCCGTTCGATTCCCTGTGGGCCCGACCCGGAAAGGTTAGGTCTAATTTAAAAAAAAAAAACAAATTTTTTAAAAGCAATTTTGACAAAATAGACTTAATAACCACAACTTATTTAGGTTATTAAGTAAATTCGCTTACCGGGATAAAGTAAGAAAGGAAATGCTTAATTTATCATTTGTACTAGTTTGGGATTTTTATTGATAAAAAAGCAGTTTATGATAAACTTGTTGTAGGCGTATTAGTTTAGCGGCTTTTCATGGTACGAACCAAAAAATATTAAGGATATTTTAGGCAAAAAGCAAATATTAGGGATATTAGGGATATTTTAGGCTAAATTGAGACAATATTTACCTTAAATGAATGAATAAATCAACAGTCAATAAAGCGATCGAAACAATTGAGGATGGAAACATGAACAAAACCATGTACTCATGTTCTGGTGCCTTAGCGGCTTAAAATTATTTTTACACTGTCCAAATAGACTAAACTTGGTGTTCCGCTAGGAGTTCTCCAATTCGGTGAAGCGAATGCTGGAGACACAACCTTCATCCTCTTGTGAATCGAAGTTGTGGGCGATCTTCTGCTGCTTTAGCGGCTTCGTGCGAGTTTGCATCGGACTTTTTTGAATAGAAGTTGTCCGTCGTTCTCACAGGTTTTTTCTCCTTTATGCGGTTGTGTTTTCTTGAATTTCAGGGGTAGATACCGAACGAAACAATGCAATTGAGTGAAATGTCTATAACAAGTCTATGACTTGTTGAAGCGTGCAACTTGAGAAATATCTTTGAAAAAAATAATGTTTTAATGCAAAAAAGATCCAACAGCCTTTTCAAGTAATGAAATGAAAATTTGAATTGATCTCGTATTTCTAATCTTGGCATTGCTACTCAATTAGGATAATCTGCAATCTTTATTGGTAGATGGATATCATCCCTTTTGTTTCCTGCATCCATTGATGACTCATCGCAATGGTGTTTTTTTTTTGGCATGAATTACGAGAAAAGTTCAATTCGGAAATGCAAAGATAAATGTTTAAAATTATAAGAAAAGTCTAGCAAAAATAATGTAATTTGTGGAAAATATTGCAAGGGGAGGCACAAGTTGAGAGAATTATCTATTCTGGCTTTGCAAGAGGAAGAAGCTTGAAAACATGTGGTTTGTATTGCATGGAGATAGGAAGCTAACAAATATGATATCTACATTATATTTTATGTCTGGAAATTTGAGTTTGTGATTGTGAACAAATATGATATCTAATTTCTAGATTTAAACATTGGAATGAACAAGTAAATTAAAATCTTGAATTTAGTTTCTAGTTACATACACATTCGGTTTTGCTTTTGCTGTTTTGGAGGAAAAAAAATGAATTGTTTTCTTCGGGGCCAAGTTCAAGAAAGAATAGAACATGAAATTTTTTGAAAGGAGATAGGAAGCTAAAAATTCATATATAATTAATTTGGCTATAAAAAGGTGTTACGAAATACTAATACCTACTTAATGAAGTTGAAGGCTAATCTGACTATTTAATGTAAAAATTATATTTTTTTTAGTTAAAAAAGGCGTGAAAATGGCGGCAGGCTATAAAATATGGTATAAAAGGGGTGATTAACACTTTCAACCGTCAAGCAAATTAACACGTCCAGCCAATTATATGGGTGCTAGAAATGTTCTTCTTATCTAAAATAAATATTCTTCTTCAATTCTGTTCCCATTTTGGACCATCTAAAGCATGTTAGGATCGATACAATTTGAAAACTAAATCATAAATATTACGATAACTACCTATTATATTGGATCAGACAAGTTTCACATACGAAATTCACCCGAACATGTTCCAATTTTCTAATTTGCAAAAGTGGGACAAAATTGATGTGATGAACACAACCAGGTATTGTTACTCGAGATTCATGAGTTCGTATTGAAACAAATTTATTTTTTTAAGCACTAAATAAAAGTTTATTGATATTCCTGAGTCATTTTTCAATTATTTTATCATTATTATTGGACGACGAATGAGGATCTATAAGATATCTTTGTAAAGTAAACTATTTAGTAGGTTGTTACCCTTACCCCTAACACAAATTAATGGGAAAAGAGGAGTATTGGATGGGGTATTGGGGCCCAGGAGGAGGAGTCACGAGCTTTTCGGGCATTCGGCATGCAATCCAAGGGTTTATAGACATATATTCTGGGATTTCTTTTATTTATTTATTATTTTTTATATATTTGCAATTTTGATTCTATTTTTAATGATTGCAATCTACATTATTTCCATGGCAAGATCAAAGTAATGTTGAGTGGGTGATTTTTTTTTTTTTTTTTATTTTCGGTCTACTCTATTTCTATTCTAACGTTCACTCTCGGACTTTTTTTTACAATTGCCCCGCCTTCTTGCGGGCGTGAGAGTCGAAATCCACTCCTGAAACTATAGCGTCCCCATCCCAACCCCTCTGAGAAGGTGGGGATTCGAACCCTACCTTCCCCTTCCAAGTTGGAAGGGTGGCTACTACGTGGGTGATTCACTCTCTAGTTTAGAATCGTTAGACAAGGAGTACAATTTTCAGGAGAGTAGAGAAGGGGAAAATAACTACAAACTTATAATAACTAAAAGGGATTTTACACGCCTCACTTGATGTTTATTGCCATACTTCGGGGGTAAATATTCTTTCTTCTTTTTCCATACCTAATTCTGCAATATTTATTTGTACACCATACACCTAGATCTGTAATGGCGTGTGTTTATGTTACAGATTTAATTCTCCGACCTATTTTTCTCCAAAATTATTTCTCTAGAAATGAGTGTTGACCCAAATAGTGAAAAATTTCATCAAAGGTTGATCTTTGGTTTTTTTGTAAAATGGGTTTAATGGTGATTCGATTAGGAATTGAATTGCGTAATAAGGACGAAGAACGATAAATTTAGAGATAAAATATCGCAAAGGATAGAAATCTAAAACAAATTAATATTGATAAACTAAAAGAGCACATGAGGAATTTGTATTCATTGGTGATGATGATCCCACTCACGGTAATTACACCCTACCTTTTATACTATAAGCAATTAATATTCTACCTATGGTTAAAACTACAATTTCACAATTTTAGGCTCCATGATTGCATATCGCCCTTATGCGTAGGCGAAAACTTAAGTGTCATAAAGCTCAATCATCAATCGGTATCTCCTCTACAATTGACATCTTCATTTTGGCTCCTTTCTTCATTTCCCTTTATGGAACACTTAACCAAATTTGGTAACCGGCAACTGTCAATTAGTTGAAGCTATATATCAACGGTCACTAAAATTCGATTGCTGTGATTGAATGTGATTTAGATGATTAAAAAACTCTAAATCTGACAAGGTCAATTATTTCAAATTATCTAATGGAAATAAATTTTGAAAAGTGGTATTTATGTATTTTCATTAAATTTGGTTAAATTTTGATCATTTGCATCAATGATAAATAAGTGACCTGATTGCTTCAAAGACGGGCTTGGATTTGAGTTCCCTTTTGACATTGTCGAGGCAAACCACGTCCATTTGGGAATCCACACTCTCTTGAAGTATTTGGAATGAATGCTCTTTTGTCGCTCTTTTGTCTTTTTGATCTGTGTTTGTTTAGGGTCTTGGATTTGGAGGAACGGGAGAGGATTGGCAAAGTGGAGGTGGAGGAGCATGAAGTGAAGAGGGAGGGAGAGAGGTGGGCGGGGGTTTTGGAGGGAGGAGTAGAATGGGACTAGAGAGGGCAAGGAATTGGACGGAATGGACCTAGAGAGGGCAAGGAATTGGACGGAATAGACGGTTATGATATTTTCTTCATTAAAAATATGCTAAAACATAATTTAGATTATTAGAAACCTTTAAACTTCACATGTAATTGTGAAAAATTTTGAAAATTGATATTCATGTATTCTTTTATCTAATTTGGCCAAATTTGGACCGGTCATGATTTTTTCATCGAACATTCCATTGATTCGATTTTTACACCTACAGAAAATACGTGAGCTGATTCTTCAAAATGCATTTCGATTCTCAAATTGAAAAAAAGTATCGGAATTGTGAATTTCCTAGACTTAAATCAAACAGATGGTCATATATTTTCTTTGCTGAATTTCCGTTCTCCATTATCGAATATAATTAATTTAGATGATTAGAAAACTCTAAATCACATAAGGTCAAGCATTTCAAATAATCTAATCTCGAATAAATTTTGAAAAGTGGCATTTATGTATTTGTATCGAATTTGGCTAAATTTTGATCAGATATAAATTTTTTGTCATGGCATAAACTACACATAATATTATCTCGATTTTTGCACCAACCATAACTGATTATTTCAAAATGCATTGAGGTGAAGCACGTTCATCTTGGGATCCACACTCTTTTCAACTCACATATTTTATTTATATGACGTATTGATAAAATGCATCACACCTACTCAATATTGTTAAACTCTCTATTTCTACCTCATTTGGAAAAGTCATTTTAGAACTGCTTCCTTTATTTTTTCTGCAAGAGGATAATTTCAAAAGCAAATGTCAACCAATCTCATTATAAAGTACATGCATTACACTAGGTATGCATTCTATATAGCAACTTAAAAAGAAAAAAACATACAATGAAAGGACCATGAGTGTATGTGCTACTATACTACCAGAAAGAAAAAAGTAATTAAAAAAAGAGAGAGCCTGTTTTACTTACTTTCCAGTCCAATTTTTTTAGCATAGTCCATGCTCTTTAATGAGGTGACTCGTGAAGAGTGCAAACGGATTACTTGCCCAAGTCTAAGGTCAGCCTTTTCTACCTGCATTTCAAAATTGAGCCAATATAAGCATAACATTCAACACATAGAAAACCATAAAATCTTAATAGGTAAAGATGAATTGACTAGTGCATAGCATGCTAGAGTTCAATCCCATGCCTTGCAATCACTTGATTTGGATCTACAATGGCGGTAACAATGAACAACACCAAGCGAAAGAGATCACCTAGACTTCCATTGTTGCAACATGTGGGACAACTGCATTTTTGACGGCCTTCGATGATTGATCATTTCACATTGGATGTTCTCCAATGGCGCCATGAGCTTCGGCCATTATGGTCCACTGTCCTCCTTGAGATCACTCTCCTGCATCATTACACAAACACATAAACCAAATAACAAAATCTCAACAAACACGATCAAAGGGGAGAGACAATAAAAGACGTGGTTCGATTTTTTTTACAAAAATTTAATCGGAATTTTTAGGAATTGGACTGGATATTTTATTCATTAAAAATCCAATATCTGTTATTAAACATAATTTAAGTGATTAGAAAACTTTGAATCTCACAATCATGTAATTGTGAAAATTTTTCAAAATTGATCGAACTTTGACTAGTCATAATTTTTCTATCCAACATCCCATTAACTTCAATTTTTGTACCAACAGAAAATCCCCGACCCAATTTTTTCAAAATGTGATTCAGTTTTTTTTTTTTTTAAATGTTGGAATTTCCAATTTCCTAGACTTGGATTGGATTAAACAGACGGTTTTATATTTTTTCTTCGTGAAAATTTTTGTTTGCCGTGATTGAATATAATTAATTTGGATGATTTGAAAACCCTAAATCTTATAAGGTCAAGCATTTTAAATCATCTAATTGGAATAAATTTTAAAAAGTGATATTTATGTATTTTTTTTTATCAAATTTGGTTAAATTTTGATAAGACATAACTTTTTTCGTTTGGTGTCCTATTATCTTGATTTTTGCCCTAACGACTAGTGACCCGATAGATTCAAAATGTGGTCTATTTTAAAATAAAAATTTTGCGATCTCATAATAATCAAATCGAATGATATATATATTTAGTACATGTGTGAATGACTAGAATTTGGAAAAGTGGCATTTATGTTTTTTTTTTTTTCTATCGAATTTGGCCAGGCTTCTATTCCTTGCCTCAGACATTCACTAAAATACTCAACCACTAGTCCACAGGGTGAAGAAAAGGCAATGTATTGCATGCTTATTATTATCACTGCCTTACATAAGCGTAAACCCTAATATGAATGGCAGACACAAATACCAAGGTGCTTTTCTAGCAGCACCATTATTTCATGTATGTTCACGACTTCTCGGGTATACCTTGCCGTCAGTTAAACCTGTTGCATCCTCAAATGCAGAGAAAAACATTTGCAGATCGTGCCTACGCTCACTGAAAACCAATACATTCACAATTAGAATCACACACACGTTGAAATAAACCTATCTCAAGCACGAATATGGAGATAAACTAGTATTGATAGCCCGATACATGGAAAATGACCAAATTATATTCAGAAAAACTGTTTCCATCATCTATTAGAAACACTATACCCTGAAAAAATCTGGCATAATCAACAGAAAGGAACATTATATACACGGCATATCGAGCTGAACATGAGCGAATGCAATATATTTTAGATTAAGATGATCCGATAAGGTATATTTGCTGTCAAAGAACCATCCTGACGGACGGAAAGATAATCTTGTACATTTATTTATGGTTGAAACTACAAAGGAATCAATCCTCAGCAAGTGGAGGGATCATTTGGAGGAGTCATTTTGGTTTTTTCACAAACCGTTAGATCCACGTCATTTGACCCACAAGGACCATATTTTGTATGAAGCTCCAGATCTACACTTGTCAATCTCATTTGAGTCATAGACAATAAAAAGTAAGTGAAAATCAAATTATTGTTAACCTCTGAATTTTGTTGTTGACAATTCAAGCGTTCGTTTCCATAAAAATACGAAAACGACAAAAAAAAAAAAGAAAGAACAAGAGTAAAAAGTATTTAAATACTAATATGATCTTTACTTTATTGGAGAGAATTGGTATGTTACATTCTTTCATGGTATGTTATTTTAGAAGCCCCAAGTTTCTTCTCTCATTCTTATACTCAGGCATATTAGACTTGAATTCGAGAAGTCTTCCTACTTTTGAAATTGCATCCCTCTCTTTAGTGTAAGAAACTGAACATAATTTTTCCACCTGATATGCTATGAACTCGATTTTTGCATCTACATAAACTACGCGACTCAATTGTTCTAGAAATGCGGTTCCATATTCAAGGAAACAAAAGTGATTGATTGTGTTATTGGACCGAATAGATGATCATGATATTTTCTTCTTTGAAAATCCGATCTCGTGAAGCTATGTAATTTAGATAATAGGAAATTTTAAATCTTGCAAGATCAACCGTATCATATCATATCTAATTTGGAAAAAAATTGAAAAGTGATATTTGCATATTTTTTACTTAATTTGGCCAACCTTTGACCAAGCATAATTTTTCTGTTCACTCGATTTTTGCACCTATGGAAAATATGTGATCCAATTGTTTCAAAATGCGGTTCAATTTAAGAAAAAAATTGGGTTCACGAATTTCCAAGATGTGAACCAAATGAACGGCGAGTGATATTTTCTTCATTAAAAATGCGATCGTTGTGATTGAGCCTAATTGATTTTGACGACTAAAAAACTCTAAATCACACAATGTCGAGCATTTCAAATAATCTATTTAGGATTAATTTTGAAAAATGGAATATATGTATCTTTTTAATCGAATTTGGCCAAATTTTGACCTATTTTACTAAAAGAAAAACCCAAAATTGGAACTTTTATTCTTCTACTCCCATTGCTTGAGAGTTGATGAATTGGTTTGGGAAATGTGCCATCTCTTAAGTTCCTCTCAGTTGCTGGCACACATGTGGAGTTTTGGGATGTGATTTTAGATGTTTGGCATAAGCTTCCCAAGTCAGTCGGGTTGGATGTTTCCAAAACAAATGTTGGTTCGGCGGTTGTTTCAACAGTGCTAAGGTCATCCCAAAGTTTGAGGATTATATGTGCGTTGGATTGTCCAATTTGGAGTGAGATATTGATTTTATAATTCCCAGGATTAGAGGAAAATCTTTACTCGCCATTTTTACAGATTTTTTTATAGCTTCTCTATTCCCTGATATCAAAGAGAAAGAGAAGAATATATTTTGGGGACTGGAGAAACTCAGATAAAATCATAAGAGCACGGATGAGATCATTCGTTGGCTTGAGAGGATTCTATCACTTAAGCTTTTACGAAGTGCGAAGAGCGATCGAGTGGGTTTATATGATTTTTGGCTTGGGCAAGGCGCTCCTTTGTTGTTCATCTTGATACAGAGCTCTCAAGAAGGACCTCAGCAATGTTGAAACAACCGCCGAACCAACATCTGGGAAACATCCAACCTGACTGACTTGGGAAGCTTATGCCAAATATCTAAAACCACATCCCAAAACTCCGCATGTGTGCTGGCAATTGAGAGGAACTTAAGAGATACTACGAATGCCATGTAATGGATTAGTATTGTAAGAGGACCGACAACTGGATCTACAATTGCCAATCTCATCTGAGAGGTTTCACAAACAATAAAAAGAAAGTGATAATCGAATTATTGTTCACCCTTGAATTTCGTTGTTGACAATTCAAGCGTTCGTTTCCATAAAAATACAAAAACGGCCAAACAAAAAAAAAAAGAACAAGAGTAAAAAGTATTTAAATATTAATACGATCTTTGCTTTATTGGAGAGAATTGATATGTGACCTTCTTTCATGGTATGTTATTTAAGAAGCCCAATTTTCTTTTCTCATTCTTTTGCTCGGGCATCATTAGACTTGAAGTCGAGAAGTCTTCCTACTTTTGAAATTGCATCAGTGTAAGAAACCAAACATAATTTTTTCACCTGACATCCTATTAACTCGATTTTTGCATCTACGGAAAATCTGTGACTTGATTGTTCTAGAAATGCAGTTCCATTAGATTGGTTGACACTGGGTTTTGGAATCATTTGTTGCAGACAAAATAAGGAAAGGAGTTCTGAATGGGGTTGCCTTGAAAGATGGAAGAAGAGAAGACTTTAACAAAATTGAGCAGGTGCATCGTTAAAATATGTTAGTTGGCGATATTGATGATGTAAATTGTCTTTTCACCTATATATGAAGGACAACATTTGTACAACCATGATCTTGCATGATTTTGTTGGCTCTATCAATGACACGCGTCAAAACTCTCTTCATATATCTTCTTTTCCCTGCTATCATGGGATAATTTGCTTTAAATTCATGTGCATAGAAACTAAAATTTGCTGTGACTTATGGACTTGAACAGCATGTGATGTCTGGCACTTTTGCCATGGTTCAAGGGTGTCGGATATTAGTCGTTCTATAATCCGGCGTCTAAGTGATCGGAATTGCTAAATTCTGAAAACCTGTTATAAAGCCTTGTGGTGGCACTGACTCTATCTTCTTTATGAGCAAGAAAGTAGAAGAGTAGATTATGTTATTTTAACATTTCAATTACCCAACCTCTGCCTCTTGATTAATTAGTTGATTGTAGCGACTTCAAAAATTATGTCGAAAGTTTGATGAGAATATCATGTACGCCACGAGAAAGTTCGAAAAATTGATTACTGATAAGAAGAAGATCAAAGGATTGTCTTCTCTATCTCTTGATTTGGGTGCACAAATGGCGGTGTCAAAGGTGATACACAATAGCTCGTATTTTGCTGTGCTATTTTCTTATATTTATTTGAGCACTTTTTATCCAAAAATTTGTCTGATTTTTATCATTTTTTGGGATATTCAAGGGGTATGAAAATGCAACGGTGGAAGATGGACCTTGATGATCACTTTGGATGAACCAAGCTATCGGTCTTTCATGGCAAGTGCTCAAAATAGAGGTTTACGTGAGGAAATCTACCGTACCTATGCTACTCGAGCCTCCAGCGGAGATACTAACAACACATCAATCATTGATGGAAGGGAGAATTACCAAAAAATTCCTAAATTTATTGCAATTGTGCCAATTCAGTCATAAACTTTTTTTTTTTGGCCAATTTAGTCCTAAACCTTTTATAATTGTGCCAATTCAGTCCATTTGGCCAAAATTGGCTAGTCGGTGCCGTGGATGCCAACGTGGGACAGCCAGCGGGAGAATGTTGATGTGGCAATTTTTAAATATTTTTAAATTAAAAATTTTTCTTTCTTTTTTTTTCTCACCTTCTTCTTCCTCTGGTTGGCGCTGGCCGGCCAGCGCCAACCGAGGTGAGGGCGGCGAGGCTCGCCCCCACCGGCCGGAGGCGAGGGCGAGGCCCCGCTAGATTCGGCGAGCTCGGCCCTCGCCAAGGTTGGGCGAGGCTGCCATCTCCAAGGGCTGCAGCGGAGGCGGGGAGGGAGAGGATGAGGAGGAGGAGGAGGAGGTGACGGAGCGGCTACGGAGATGCAAAAAGGGGCGCTGCCCTGCCGGATCTGGTGAGGCTCGGCCTTGCCCAGCCTTGGCGGGGGCCGAGCTCGCCGAGATCCGCGGGGCCTCGCCCTCGCCGATGGCCGCCCGGCCGAGGAAGAAGAAGGTGAGAAAATAAAAATAAAAAAGAATTAAAAATTTAAAAAAATTGCAAAATTAGAAAAAAATAAAAAAAATATTAAAAAATTGACACATCAACATTCGCCGGCCGGCCGTCCCTCGTTGGTGTCCACGTCGGCGCGGCCGGCCAATTTTTGGCTAGATGGACTGAATTGGCACAATTATAAAAGGTTTAGGACTAAATTGGCCAAAAAAAAAAGTTTAGAACTGAATTGACACAATTATAATAGGTTCAAGACTTTTTGGTAATTCTCCCTTGATGAAATCTTGAAGCTTAGATTGGAAAAAGCTAAGGTTATGACAATTATGTTGAGGTATAAGTTTTTTTTTTGTTTACATTTAATTTTTATATTTCTTTTTATTTTTTTTTTGTTTGATGTTTGAATGGATAAGTGTGACGCTCCTTAGACAAAATATTTTTGTCGTCTTTGGATGATACCGTTTGAATTAGTCACTAATTGCAGACCAACTCCAACTGTTTTTGGCTGCTGTCATGAGTATATGATTTGCAAGGGAAAAGAGGAAAATTTATGGCAGACAAAATGGTTATTGTAGGTATTTATGGAATTATATACATCTAATGTCAATAAAATAAATTAATTTTTTCTTAAGTAGGCTTTTGAACGTCTCTTTTTCTCCGTTTTCCTCGAATCATCCCGGAGGAGAATCTATTTGCATGGGTGAACAATTCCTTGCTAGTGCTTTATCAACACATCTTAATGCAAGAGTCTCATCAGGTTTCCATGGCAACAAGAATGGCTACCATTGATAAAGCGGAAGAGTTCCTCAAAAAACTTAGGGGTGCTTCATGGGATGCTGCAGTTCAAGGTATGATGTAGATGAATATACCTGGTATACTAAAGTTTTTTCAGTGCATAAACTTTTAGTTTGTAATCGATGTTGGTTTGTGCTTCACAATGTTAGTTTCTGCTCGGGCATATTAGACTTGAATTTGAGAAGTCTTCCTACTTTTGAAATTGCATCCCTCTCTTTAGTGTAAGAAACTGAACATAATTTTTCCAACCGACATCCTATGAACTCGATTTTTGCATCTACATAAACTACGCGACTCAATTGTTCTAGAAATGCGGTTCCATATTCAAGGAAAAAAAAGTGATTGATTGTGTTATCGGACCGAATAGACGATCATGATATTTTCTTCTTTGAAAATCCGATCTCGTGAAGCTATGTAATTTAGATAATAGGAAATTTTAAATCTTACAAGATCAACCGTATCATATCATATCTAATTTGGAAAAAAATTGAAAAGTGATATTTGCATATTTTTTACTTAATTTGGCCAACCTTTGACTAAGCATAATTTTTTTGTTCACTCGATTTTTGCACCTATGGAAACTATGTGATCCAATTGTTTCAAAATGAGGTTCAATTTAAGAAAAAAATTGGGTTCACGAATTTCCAAGATGTGAACCAAATGAACGGCGAGTGATATTTTCTTCATTAAAAATCCGATCGTCGTGATTGAGCTTAATTGATTATGACTACTAAAAAACTGTAAATCACACAATGTCGAGCATTTCAAATCTATTTAGGATTAATTTTGAAAAATGGAATATATGTATTTTTTTAATCGAATTTGGCCAAATTTTGACCTATTTTACTAAAAGAAAAACCCAAAATTGGAACTTTTATTCTTCCACTCCCATTGCTTGAGAGTTGATGAATTGGTTTGGGAAATGTGCCATCTCTTAAGTTCCTCTCAGTTGCCGGCACACATGTGGAGCTTTGGGACGTGGTTTTAGATATTTGGCATAAGCTTCCCAAGTCAGTTTGGCCAAGCTTCTATTTGTTGCTTGGACATTCACTGGAATACTCAACCACTAGTCCATAGGGCGAAGAAAAGGCAATGTATTGCATACACATCGAAATAAACCTATCTCGAGCACGAATATGGAGATAAACCAGAACTGACATCCCGATACAAGGAAATGGGCCGGATTATATTAAGAAAAACTACTTCCATCATTTATTAGGAACACTATACCCTGAAAATATCTAGCATAAACAATAGAAAGGAACATCCTATCCACCGCATATCGAGTTGAATATGAGTGAACACGATAGATTTCAAAACCGTGTGAGATTAAGATGATCCGATAAGATATATTCTCTCTCAAAGAACCATCGGCGGGCGGGAAGACGAACTTGTACATATATATGGTTGAAGCTGCAAGTGGAGGGATCATTACAAACCCTTGGATTCACATCATTTGCAGATTCTGACCCATAAGGAACATATTTTGTACGAAGCTTCGGATCTACAATTGCCAATCTCATCTAAGAAGTTTCACAAACAATAAAAAGAAAGTGATAATCGAATTATTGTTCACCCTAGAATGAAAGAGAGAGAGAGAATGATTATTTACCTTTAAAAATTCGTTGCTTTCGTAAAATTTCGATGAGAATCGGAGAGCTATTGAGGAGAAGGCTTCAACGTCGATACTTTGGAAACAGAAAGTCGTCTGTGGGTGAACGACGGAGAAAGAACAAAAGTGTAGGGTTTTATGTTTCGGATAAAAGAAATCCTATCCGACCTTATCCCACCCCCCTCGAATTTTTTTATCTGATATCTGACCTTATCCTATCCTAGACAGCTACCAAACACAGGATAGGATAAAATATATCCTATCCTGGTTTTTATCCGATCGACCAAACGCAGCCTATAAGTTTAACATTTCTTAATTCAATTTTAATTATCCTTACTCCAGTTGTCGGAAAAGTCACATAGTTGCTAGCAGGCAAGTTGAGGCACTTATTTGAGATTAATCTGGGTACTTTAGACCCTTATTTAACACAACGTCCACTCTATGCTTTTTTTTTTGAGAAAATGACCCCACTTCAGGCCATTATTTAGAATTTTCCTATATATATATTTAAATGACTCCACTTTAGGCCATTATTATGAATTTTCCCATATATATATATAAAGGCCAACAAAATCTGATATGTTAGTTAGGTAAAATAGATAGGACAAAGTGTCATTAATTGCAATTATTGTTATCATATATCTTAATAGGGATAAGTGCACTAAAAGGTTTAAACTTATTGCAAAAATACAATTGAGCCCTATAATTTTCAAAATATGTGATTAAGTTATAAAACTTATCAAATTGATGCAATTAAGTTATTCCGTTATTTTCGTCTACTTTAGCTAATGAAAAATACTAACATGATTTTTGTTGTTGTTATTTTCTCTCTTCTACATGGCACTAACGTTGCTAAAATATGAAACATAAGGCTAAAGCAACGTTTAGCAACGTTGTTTGGGTCTAAATCTAACTTGTTAATACAAATTTTATTTAATTAATATTGAAAAATAAGCTAACTTAATTAAAAAAAAAAAGGAAAACTTACCATCGTCAGGAGGCCCTCACTTGCGATAAGCAAGGGTTGCCGGCCCTTGGCCAGGGCCTGGTGACTCCCATTGGCTATCCCTCCCCACCCCCACTCCCCCAAAAAAAAAAAAAAATCGTGGGCCCTTTCTAGCGAAGGTGGGCTAGCCCTTGCTTGCATTTTTTTTCTTTTTTCCTTTTTTGTGTATGCATATATATAGTTTTTCTGATTTTTTAATATAACTTCAATAAAATTTGTATTAAGAAATCATATTTGTGGTTAAAACGACATCAACATCGTTTTAACCACATTAGCACCGCGTAGGATAAAGAAAATATTTAAAAAAATCAAGTCAGCATTTTTTGGTAACTAAAGTAAACATAGATAAAAGAAAGACTTGATTGCATAAATTTGACAAGTTTTAGGACTTAATGACACTTTTTGAAAGTTTTATAACTAATTTGTACTTTCATGATAAGTTTCAGAATTTCAAGTGTGTTGGGATGTTGTTCATACTCCCATTAATAGGATAGCATAGGGTCCTATGGGGGTTATAGATTAAAATGCCTTTCAACGCCATGTGGTTTTTATAGTTTGAGTTCATATTTTATTAATAATTTGGACTTGAGCTATGACTAGTTATTAAATATATATTCTCTCTCTCTTTTTTTTTTTTTTTTTTTTAGCAATTAAGAAATGCAACATAGAGGTGCCAGGTGTGGGATGTGGATTATAATAGAATTTTCAATTGGATGTAACCTTAGTTTAAGGATGAAATGGGATGAAACGGGATGAAACGGGATAAAACTTTGCGTCTCAAATTTTCTTTCTCATTTTTTTTTTTTTGATTGTTGTACGGTAAAACCTAATAAAGTGTACTTATCTCATCTTAATAAGTTGTTTCAAGGAATCAAGCATTCTCGTATTGTTGGATGGAAGGGAACAAGTCAGCACAATTGATGAATTTTCAGGAGGCACGGTCAAAAATTGAAGTTCTCTTTTTGGCTGATAAATTTAGCAAAAGATGGATTGGACATTAAAAAAAAATAAAATTGGCCCAGTTTGCTTGAGGAGGGCAATGTGCAGTCACGTCACATCTATCATTTGTCTTTCATTATGTCACTATTTTTATCTTTAGAAGAAAAATGAAATGAACGAATATGATATGATAAATTTCATTTAACAATACAATGATTGAATATTCAAGTGACGAAATCATAAAAGTTCCCATATCTTAAGTGGTTTCGCCAACCCTGTGGATTGAATATTTGTAATTTAGGTTGATCAATAAAATTGTGACGCCCTTTCATCATATTGAATTTATGTCGAGGTTTCAATGGTTTAATGGGAAACATGCTGATGTGCAAGGCTATGTAGATGGACATGTCTTTCCGAACAAGACTCGGTACTGCGTGTATTTGAGCACCTTCCAATCTCAACAGCCTCACCGACCAAAAAAAAATCTCAACAGCCTCGGACATGCCTCTGTAGATCTCATTTAGTACTTCCACTAGGAAGTATATATTCTTCGAGTTTCTCCACTGTCCAAAACGCATGAGACTCTTATTTATCCTCACTATTTTCCAATTTTTTAAGTTTCCAATGAGATAAGATAATTGATTGATAATCGTGTCAGACATATCCAACTCAATTAGTGATTTCGAATACCCAAACTGGGAAGCTTTTGTCAATTAACTCTCAGAGGTTCAGTGAAGCCGCCTACGGAAACGAAAATGATATTGACTCCTTGGACAATGTTGTTATTGTTCAGGAAGCGGTTCATAAATTAGAATTTGACTGGAAATTTATATCCGATTTAACCTATAATCGATTGAATTTGGAGTTTTGCACAAGGATTCTTACGAGAACCCATCAATGAGATAATGGCAAACTTAATTCAATGTCAAATTTCAACTGTGGCAATGACGGTAGTTATTTTTCTAGGACATGGTTTTTAACAACCCACCGGATCTTTCAAAGATAATGCGGCAACCTTTTTGACAAGTACTTTACAATATTCAATTTAGACAACTGAATTCATACTCATTAAAGTCTGTCATCCCATCCTTGACATGGAATTACCGAGGCAAGCCCTTAGTGTTTTCTGGTAAAAGAACATTTGGGGCTGATAAGCAAGTCTATTGCATATCCATGAAGAGAACGCACGCGCTTAGATGAGATACAATATTCATTTTTATGGCCACACAAATAATCTTTTACCCCCCAAAACATTAAGTATGATGCTTAAATTGCAAAATGGATCCCTCTTCCTTGCTCCAGTGATTTCTCTGAAAAACAGAGCGAGCCATTCAACTGAAAATTCAGGCCGAGTGCAGCAGATTGAACGATTTCATCATTGGGCAACGATTGCCCCTCACTAATCGTCAAGTTTTTGGCTCTCAATATATGAATACAGGGTTTACCGCCCCAAGAGTGGGATAGGGAATACCTTTGACACTATATTTCATCCTTCATCTTCCTTCATTCGGTCTTCATTTGTCCAGCTGCCCAATTAGCCACAGCTCCCTGTACAGAAAGATTTCTGTAAGTTTCTCAAACTTTATTTCCTCTCAGGAACATCAGAAACCGGCAACAAGCTTGTCCTTTGAGATGTCTCTTTTGGCACCTCTCGTGAAGAGTCATCAAGTATCATTTGAGGTGAAAGGAATGGCTTCTATTGCAGATGATCAGCTGGGCAAAGCCATTTCTAGAAAGTGTATATGGAAACCTAGACAATAATGGAGATCAATCAAGGGTCGATTAGGGTAAGTTCTGACCTCAAGTGAAACTTATCATATGTCCTATGCACCGATAAGACTGAAATTTAGCTGTAACTATAAGATGATTTATGATACCTTGGAGAAGCTAAATAGTTCTCCTCTCCGGTGATAGATGGAAAGCTTTGCTGCACCAACTATTGATGCCACTACCCAAGCGAAATTCTTCTTTCTTCATTTTGTAACTTGTCCATAACATTTGCAAATTCCACTAAGAACATCTTTCCTGGAAAATAAACTGGACATAAGCATATCAATGCAGAATATTCTATGACCTTGCAACTCACATTCCATCTAATTTTTTACAGTTTAAGGGAGTTCTCTCTAATGCAAAGTGAAGGGTATGAGCTTAGAAATATGTGAAGCAGCAGCAGCAAGTACATGAAAATCTCTAATGAATTGGTATAAATCAAATAATAATGGTGCAATTGACATGCATTGCTCCAGCTGGGAAACTTAAAGTAAGGAAGAACCATCACAAGAAAATATATATCCAACAATTCAAATCAAACCAAGCGAGGGCGACAATGAACTGGAAAAAACTTAAAGCAACTTGTGATCGTGGATTAAGGAACTCTCAAGCAGAACAAGCACTTATCAGTTATCATCAGAAAAGCAATCCACTGCAGAGCGTGTTGTCTAAAACTTCCCAGAAACTTGCAAAATTTTCTAAGCAACGCGGGTAATTGCATCATTATTTCACTATTTCAGAGATACCTTACTAATAGTTGCCCTGGTTAAAAAATGTTGCCACTTGTAAATACGAAACAATATTAATATTGTATTATGAATTTAGAATGGCAAAATAGTTACTTCATTCGTAAGTTATAATCATTAATCAACATTATTAGGAAAAAATGTAAGCATTCAAAATCCACTCGAGGAAAACAATGGTCGACAGATGGATATTACTTACATCCTTAAAATTTGAACACGAGGGATTAATTTATGGTCACGGATCAAGAATCCCTCAAGGACAGCATCCACTTCTTCTCCGACTTCTTTCGGAAATTCGCCTAATTTCCAAGAGTTGCCTCAAACATTTAATTCTGTGCGATCATTTATGTCAACCATTTGTAGTACCTTCAAGCTTGACTAATCAGGCAACTTTTGTAAAGATTCACACGAATAAATCCATAATTTTTCTAAAGATTGAGGTAGTTTGCCCTGTATCTCAACCAGATTGCCACAAAATTCTATGTGAAGACGTCTTAGTTTGCTTAGAGTACTTAGATCAGGTAATATCTCCACCTGTCCAAGGTCAGAAAGCAACAAATTTTGTAGGTTGTCCAAACAATTAAGGCCTTGAATCTCTGAAATTGTAGAGCGCCAAATCTTGAGCATTGATAGTTTCTTCAAATTTGATAGATCCATCGAACAAAGTGACATGCAATCAAACAAAAATAAGGTTGATAAACTCGATGGAAGCCTCGAGAGGCAACGCAGATTAGCGCAGGTGAGGTCAAGTGTCTTGAGTTGAAGAAGGAGACTAATATTTGTTGGTAAGGTGGTCATATAATCAGAGGATAGGGTTAGAAACTCCAGTTTGCTTAATTTCCCAATCCACCATCGTATCGAATCTTCCGCAAGTCCATTAGATTCCTCATCATAATCACGTGTGCCAAAACTCAGATTTAATTCCTTTAAATTAGTCAAGTTCGAGAGATCTGGAAACTTGTCCATGTACAATGTACTCAAATGAAGAGTCATAAGACTTTCCGGAAGCCTCGGTACTGCATATATTTTAACATATCTCAATCTCAAGATCCTCAATGAATGATTTTTGTAGATGTAATTGCCAATGTTCACATGGAAATCTCGTTCATCTTCCCTACGTTCAATGTAGAAGGGCGGTACGCCTGTGATTTCTATTTCTTCAAGCGTCTCAATCGTCCAAAGGGCATCAGGTATTTTGCATATTGATATCTCCTTCATCTTCACTATTTTTAAATTTTTCAATTTTCCAATAGAGTCGGGTAGTTCTTTGATCCTCGTCCCAGATATATCCAACTTAATCAACAATTCCAAATTCCCGATTGAATCCGGGAAGCCTCTCCAGTGATTTGCACATTTCCAGAGATAGGTATTTAAGGCTTTCAAGATCTTCAATTGAGAAGGGAAGTGTAATTATCCCACAATGAGAAGCTGTTAAAATCCTTAAATTCCTCATTCCTTGACAATTAGGGATTTCCTCGATTGGTGTTGAATCGATCAAGAGTTCTTTCAAAGCTTCTAGTGCACCAAGCATATCTGGTAGCCTCTGAAGCTTCTGACAATATCTTACATCTAAAGAAACTAAATGTTTCAATTGACAAATTGACCTATCAATTTCAACTAATTTGCTGCAACCCCGTAAGATCAAACGTTCTAAATTTGCATGAGCAGAGAATTTGGGAGTTCTCTCCAAGCAATAACAATTGGTCAGATTCAAAATTTTTAAATTCTTTATCTCCTGTAAAAGAAAATCATGTAAAGATAACTTCCAAATCTAATAAGATGGAATAATAAATGTTGTCTAGCATATAACATACCTTCATGTGCCTCCACCCCTTCCAATCATGTGTAATTTCACTATGAGATAAATCAACAATAACCAATTTTTTCATGGAGACATTTTTTATGTCAAATGTTGGGGGAATATTATGCCAAGAAAGCCATTGTAATTGTGGTAGGAGTTGTAAATTCTTTGGGAATAGATTTGATGGGAGAACATTTGACAGCAATTTGTGCCAAATACGCCTCCCTTTTGCATGAAATTTTCCCACCAAACCGTCAACTTCAAGGAACCTTAGATTTGGTAGTCTCATAAAGTCTTCATAGGTAAAACAATACTGTTGCTTATGATCAAACTTGAGACGAAGAGCTTCAACTTTTTCTTTTTCCTGCCCAAAGAAAAAAAAAATATAAACACAACAAAAATTGAAGGGAAACACATCTATTCAAGCGGTTGAGTTGAATACTGGCATTCCTTTAATCTTAAAGAGCAAAAGTATTGATTGAGTAATTAGCTTTTGTGAAACAAAATATCCATAATGAATTGTAAATTTATTGTGTGGGGATTTTACCTCATGGCTCATTAGCAAATCCAATGCTTCCTCAGGACTCCACACCCTACTTTGCTTACCTATCTTCATGTTACTTTCTCGGCGAACTATTTCTCTTCCGAGACCTCTGAGTTGGTCATGCATCCATACTTCATCATCCTCTTTAATCTTTATCAAAGACATATTCTGCAAAACTTCCATGGCTTCTTCCGGAAAAAGTTTAGATGCATCCCAGAAATGAACCACAGTATCTTTGTCATATCCAATGAAAAAACAAGATACATCAAGGAATATATGCTTTTGCCGATCATCTAATGCATCATAACTTATTTTCAGCTTACTTTGAACTTTATCATGAGGAACACTTTCCAACTTCTTCAATATGACATCCCACTTTTCCTTTTTAGTGTGAGATAAAAGTGAACCTATGACCTCAAGAGCTAATGGAAGACCTCCAGCAATGTGTACCGCTTTCTTGGATTGGTCGATATACTCATCCAAAGGATAATCTTTTCTAAAAGCATGTTTGCTAAATAGTTGAAGAGATTGATCAAGATCCATGCTTTTGAGCTCATAACTGCCATCCACTTCAGGAATATTGAGAACATCTTTGTTTCTTGTAGTAATAATAAGTTTGCTCCCTTTACCTAACCAATCACACTTACCTACAAGTGCATATAGATGATTCTCTTCTTCCACATCATCTAGAAGAAGAAAGACTCTTTTATCAAACAACCTGTCTTTAATTGTTTGAGTCCCTTCATCAATATTTTTTATATCCACAGATTTTATTTTGAGGATGTTAGAAATGAGCTGACTTTGCAAGCATTGAATGCCATTGCCTTTTGATGTTTCTCGGATATCACGAAGAAAGCAACAGTTCTCAAAATCGTGTGAAAGTTGATTGTAGATGATTTTGGCAATGGTCGTCTTTCCCATTCCTCCCATGCCATGGATTCCTATAATCCGTGTTTCATTTGTCGGAACATCTATCATCTCCATGATTTTATCTACAGCGTGGTCCACACTAACCAAGTTGCTTGATACCACTAGATAAGCCTTTTTCAACTCATTGAAAACCTCCCGGGTTAGTGTTTTTGCAAACTCACCTTCTCGCCTAGCATTTATTGGAGGTCAAAAGGCAATAAATTAGAAAATTGTGTTGAATCAAGCTATGTTTTGACAAGACCAAATGAAAATTATAGACCTATTTGAAATAAGTTCCTCAAGGATTTATTTCATCGTCGATGCATTACCATTGGTACTAAGGGTCAATTAATGACATGAACCGAACAAAATGCTGTTCGGAATGAAAAAGGACAAAGTCGTGAGTGTCCCATTATCTAGCGTGATTTCTGCAGTGTAACTTCAATACCATAATATTTAATTTCAACTAGACAAATACAAATGTAGAAAATAAACCAATTGGTGCATCGAACTTTGATGAGACAAAGCACATGAGATGTAATGTTAAACGAGTCACCTGTTGGGCGAGCTTTGCAGGTCCCATCCCTTTATTGCTCCAATCACACTGAGAGCAGCCTTCCACTCACCTACAGTCCCTTCATCATATCGCTTCGAGTTTTCATGAGAAAGAAACGCCTCTGCATAACCCCCAGTTTGGGATCGAACCTCTGAAGGTGCCACATCATAGAAAATGGGAATGATCTTTTGCTGTCTAGTTTTCTGGCACTTGACCATTTGGACTAACTCCTTCAAACACCACACACTAGAGGCATAACCTTTTGAAAGGATAGGTATTGAGATTTTCGACTGATTAATTGCTTGGAGAAGTTCTGGGCCAATCTCTTCCCCAACGCGGAGCTCCTCGTCATCCCTATATACGCGGATTCTGGCATCTACTAGACTAGTATAAAGGAAGTCAGTAAACCCTGCTCGAGTATCTTTTCCTCTGAAACTCAAGAATACTTCATAGTCATATATTGATGAAGTAGGCACTCTGCTACCTTCTGTTGAAATTGCTACTCCATTTTTACAGATGCTTCGCTCTTTTGAACTCCCCTCCATGGATCTCACTTTGTCTTCTCTTCAAAAAGATATTGAAAGGGATAGCAGCAAAAGCAGGGGGCAGCCAGAGATGGGAAAAGTTCAGAAGCCGAAATTAACAACAAATGGGGATCTCTCTCTCGGTCAATAAACTTAAAAGACAGGAATGGCTACGTTTGCAGAGAAACGTGGGCCAGTTTTCTGCTACCTGTCGATAAAAGTGACGACGCACGTCCTGCGCCTGTCAAAGTTGACTATGCACGACTTTTGACGCCTAAAAGTGGTCCCCCCTAACCCAACTCTTCTCTTTTCTCTCCACCGTCGTTTCAAATGTTGAAGAAAGAAATATGAAATTTCGGGGTAAATAAAATTAGTGCAATTATAAAGAGGTGGGAGCAACCGAGTGCTCTAAGATAGGATATTAGAAGAATTACTTCTCGTTCTATCTATATTTTTAAATTGCCTGGGGCACGCTTGTGCCTTTGCTTATACATTATCATTATTAAGGATGATCGGTTCTCAATTCAATCCCGTCTAATAAAAATCGATCACTTTTTTTTTCATCATGAACAAATAAATTTAAAAAACTGATTATTTTTAAGTATGTGTAATCGATCCGATCCGGTTCTATCTTGGAATCGGGAAATGGACTACTTACACATTGGTTCTGCTTTAGGAATTGAGAATTGGACTGACACTTTTAGGAATTGGACTTAATTAGTTAGTTTGATCTAGTTCGGATAATTTCTAATTAGGCTATCCGTTGGGCACATTCTTAATTATTGCAGTTACTTTTGCCGTTGGGGTGGGCATCTGGGGGCTATTTAGGCCATTTATGCCTGATCTCGAAGATATTTCCACGAAATTTCTGTCTCTTGGCCAAAACCTGTTTTCTGCCCGTGCACCTCTCTTTTGTTGCTGCCAATTTACCCAAATGCCCTCATGGTGAGGAATTATTTTTAGTTTTTATTTTGCATAGTGATTTTAATGATTGAGCATGCAATTTATGACATTTTGTTTGATTCACGACGCCTGATATGACTGCGGTTGATTGTGGAAAGAGTAGGTTCATTTGGCGGTTTCCTTGATGCATCCTAAATCGGGAAAACTAAGTCAACCTGTGATTGAGGATAGTGCCGTAAAGCGAGTCAACTCAGCTGTGACCATTTAACTCACCTTCACTCACTCCAAGCGTGGGAGGCTGATATACCTGCCTACCCGGTAGTAGTCAGAACCGAAGTTCTGACGTGGTGTCTGCCTTCACCACCGTGAGGCTCCCTAATTTCTTGTCTATCTTTATCTTCCCGACAGAGAGGGAATAGGAGGACGTCGCGCGGTCTCTCACCCCAGAGCGATTTTTCCGCCCGTTTCCTCCGTGAGCCTTTTAAGAACTTGCTCAGGTCCAATTTATGACATGTAGTTTGATTCACGATGCGTGATGTGAATGTGGTCGATTGTGTAAAGAGAAGGCTCATTTGGCGGTTTCCTTGATGCATCCTTTTACGAGAACCCTGTTCAACCCAACAAGAAGTTGGGACCGGTCATCAACAAAATGTGGGTATTTCTTAAAATCAGGAGGCGTGGACATTGGCGGTGGTTGGGTGATGGTAATTTACTTACACCATTGTTCAGATTTTAGAAAAGTTGGCAACTTAATATTTTATTGGAACGTGGGTAAATTCTTGATGGTGTTACTAATTAGGGATGGCAAAATGGGTCCATTATTCACTTTTTGACTCATATTTTGTACTAATAGATTGCATATGGGTTATAAAGATATAAAGGTCTAGCTAAAATGGGTCTAAAGAGTTTTAAGCTGAGCTATATGGATCGAAGACATTAAATGAATAACCTAATAGACTACCAAAAAGTTTCCCCAACTCATAAATAAACTTATTATTTTTTAGTTTCATTTTTTTTTCCTTTTCTTTCTTTTTCTTTCTCATTGGTCGGTCATTGATTGCCACCTTCTTCATTGGTTGGTCGCCGACCGCGATGGCAGCTCTAGAGGTGTCAAAATGGGTCATTGACCCATTTATAGTTAAATGGGTCATTAATGGGTCAAGCCTTATTCCCTAAAACACCTATAATGGGTTTTAAAAATAAAGAGGTTGAGATATATGGGTCTTAAATGGGTCTAAGAGCAGACCTATTTAAGACCCATTTATCAACCCATTAAAAATGAACTCATTTATTTTCATCCAAAAGCTCACAATATCTCTCTTCTCTCTTTAACTTTACAAAAATATTTCTTTTTTTTTTTTTAAAAAAAAAAAATAGAAATAATAATTGTTTTTTTAAATTTTTTTTTTTTTTTTCTTCTTCCTCCGATCGCTGACACGGCGATGGCCGGCAACTGGCCAAGTGAGCCTTGAGCTCGCCGGTGTCGAGCGAGCTCGAGCTTGCCTCTCGCCGGATTTGGCGAGGCCGCGACGCCCGGTGAGACTCGAACTCGCCGGCGTCGGGCGAGCTCGAGCTCGCCCCGCCTCGCCAAATCCGGCGAGGAGCGAGCTCGAGCTTGCTCGATGTCGGCGAGCCTCGACCTCGCCCGATCCGCGAGGTGGAGGCCTCGCCGACGTCCGGCGAGGCTCGAGCCTCGCCAGATCCGGCGAGGGCGAGCTCGAGCTCGCCCGACGGCGAGCCTCGAGCTCGCGGGCGTCGGCGAGTGGGCGAGCTCGAGGCTCGCCCGTGGCCGAGGCCGCCGACCGTCGTCGTGGCCGGCGACGGGGCCAAAGAAGAAGGAGAACAAAAAAGGAAAAAAAAAAAAAAAAAAAAAAAAAAAAAAAAAAAAGAAAAAGAAAAATTATATTTAAAAAATAATTAAAATTTATTTTTTTAAAAAAATAATTAAATTTCGATTTTTAAAATTATTTATTTTAAAATTATAAAAATTCTCCATTAAATTTGTGTTGTATAAAATTATTTTAGCAATACAATTTTAAAAAAATATAATATTTATATAAGAAATAAGCTTAGAACTATTTTAGTAATATAATCTTAAAAAAAAATCATAGGGAATAAGTTTTTCTAAATTTGGTTAAATATGAAAACTATTAATATGGGTTGGGACGGGTATGGGTTGGGTATGGCTCGGGTCGGGTATGGGTCGGAAAATTTACATTAGGCATAAATGGGTTAATGGGTTAATTGGGTCGGACCATTTTGGTGACCATTAAAACCTGACCCGACCCACCCGTTTAACAGCTCTAGCAGCTGGCAATCGGTCACAGGTGACCTTGAGCCTCGCCAATAGCCAGCAAGCTCGAGCCTTGTCGGCATTGGGTGAGCTTGGCCTCGCTTGATCAAGTGAGACGGAGCCTCACCATAGGCTGACGAGACTCAACCTTATTGGAATTTGGCAAGCTCGAGCCCCGTCAGCCTATGGTGAAGTTTGCGCTTGCTTGTGGCCGATCGTTGCTCGTTTCAGACAGAGTTTTTAGCATCAAAGTAGTTGGTGATTTGAGAGAGTAATGCCCTGTCAAGTTCCTTTCTCTGCCGTTTTGTCGAAGAACTTCATCAGACAACAAATGTTCCTTCTCAGCTCCAAGTTCACGGCTTTGATCAGACCAAAGCCATTTCTCTTTCACATGAATACATGCATCAACCATTCAATCAGGCAAGCTTCGGGGATTCCCAAAACATCGATTCCATCGACTCCTGGATGTTGTAAAAGTATTGCCTCCACCTATGTTCTGAAACAAGAACATGTCGCCAGAAAATGAGCTGAGAGTACATCTTTTCATACTAAATAACCATGATTTGGAGAAAATAAATCAGATTCATGATTGAAGACACAGAAATTATGTATCACATTCGAACCTATTAACAAATCCTCAAAAGAAAAATAATTTCATTGTCAAGCCAATTCGTACACCATTCATTCTGTCACCTCTTCAGGTAAACCTTTTCTCCCCCAGTCTTGATCCGATCAATTTCTCAACCAATGAGACGCCCAACCATGCTTATTGATGAAACCGACATCACCCATGTCAAACCATGTAGGACTGCAGGATTTTGATGCCGGACCTTGATCCCAGTATCCTAATCATCAAATGCAGACCTCTGGTTAGATTTTTCACAATGCCCATAGAATCATCACTGTCCTCAATTCAACATGTGGTGCAGGTTTGTCAACAACACAGATGCCTCGTGGTCTTTGAACTCAATTGAGATCTGTTCCGAAATGAAAATGACGGGGCTGGTAGGAAAAAGGGGAGTGTGGGTCATAGAGAGTCATGAACGTCAAAGAAGAACAAGTCTCTGTCGTCCCTGCATATTGAAAAAAGGAAAAAGACAAAAAGTAGTATAATGAGCACAGAAGTTCACCGGTAATTGCTAGCAGGTACTGCTCCAAACTAGCATTGAAGTACTGCGCACAGAATCTTAGCTCTTAAGAAGAAGTAGCCAGCTTCTTTGATGAGATCGATCGACAGACTTCCTCCGCTACCTTTTTAATGCAGTCTTTTCCTTTCCACAGTCCTTTCTCCCTGACGAAACTTGAAGTTAAGCAGAAGTACCAGTTGAAGAGCATAACTTTGAACTTAGACCATGTAAGTGGCTGATGCTCTCTACACATAATATTCAGTATTTTGATTGCTTGTGAAAGATCGTTCTTTGCAGATAACCCAAGAAAGGATATTGGATAAGTGACTATGGCTGGAACAGTGATCAAAGCGGTAACGTTGTGTCTCTCTATAACCTTAATGGCTGATTTAGCTTCAAACTTGGGTAGTAAGACATGGCAAGCTTCAGCCAATAACGTCACCACAGCTGATGACAGGCCACCAATGCGGCATGAAGGAGCAGTGTGCAAAGAAACCTGCAAAGATCGAATAAAAAGAATTCTATTGTCATAATACTCCAACTGAATTTGCCCAATGTGGAACCGATCACTCAAGACTGACTGTCACAATGATTGTCGAATTTCTGATTGCCAATGCAGCACGAAGACAATAAAAGAGAAGAAACTTGGAAAGGGCAGATATCATTTCCAATTGTAACCACACATAGCTATTTTTGCCATAGATTGTATAATCAAAGCTGAATGACTTTTGGCGAAGCCTTTTGGCTTCCCAGTAGAACCTGAAGCCAACAAGTCCAGTAGAATTAACATCTGGAAAGTGACATCCTTATTTACAAACTTCCAATGCCACATTTCTCCAAACTTAGGCATCCATGTGGCATATAATTGACAAATTGCCGCCTAAGAAAATCACAGAGAGGAAAGAAAATGTATAAACAGAACCTACACCCAAAGATACCTGTTGAGTACTGGAATGCAAGACAACCTTTGGACCTAGAAATTAATATCACGTAATGTAAACCTAAATTTGAGAAACCGTAAAATATTTGCCAAGAAAAATGGACAAAGAAGCTTCTCTGGGGAGTCTTGTTCAGAAGTAAGGTCAGTAAAGTATCTTAAGCAACAGGTCATCGGCCCAAAGAAAGTCGTCTATATTTACAGATCTGGTAATGTTCACTCTATGGCAATTATGATATGATTGAAATGTTTTGAGCTGATAATCAAACCGAAAAAGAGCCATTTGGTATCAGTTTGTATGACGGAGATTTTAAAGAAGGTAATAAAAACTACTAAGTGCCCTTTTTATATCTCTGGGGGTGAACTGGGTGTGCTTGCACCTACGTACGTCTGTAAGAGGACAAATCACTTCCCTGAAGAGTAAAGGACTATCTTTCCCAAAAAAATACCCATTGAAGAATACAAAAAAAAAAAAAATACTAGTTGTTGGCAATAAGAGGAAGTAAAGGCTATATAGTGGTGAAGCATATTGTAACAGCATCATCACAAGCCCAGACCTAGTCAGCAGTCGAAAAGGAACTTGGAGGAGTTATTTTGATTCATATCCAGCATGGCCATAGTTGATACTAGCATATGAAAAGAAAGGATAGATCAATGATACTAAGAATAACATCATTTGTACATTCCATGATGGGTAACACTAACTTTTCTCATCCTACACAAGAACTTCGGACTCCAAGAAAGCAACACACCATTCACATTGCTTGAAAATGGCCAAGAAAGCGAGCCCAAGGAAACGTGCCATTTATGAGAAGGTATACCATCCTTGTGGAGCACAGAATACCAGCTGCTACAGCTCTCATCTGTCACCAACTCAAAGGCCTTATAGCTAACATAGCCGATCTAGCTTCATCGGCACTCTACAATCAAGATTTTGGAATGAATTAACACCATCAAATAAATGTACATATCATAAAACACCAGCTCTGGGGAACAAGCCGGCTCTTATGACGTTCAAAGAGGTTGATTTTCAACTCCTTTCCTCGGTCTATTGACCTTCTTTTCTACTATGTGTGCTCGAAATACTAAACAGATGGAGGGTAGCCAGTGTAGCCACAAGCCAATGCAAGACGGTGGGAACGAAATGTGGCAATCAGAAATAGTAGATGAGGGTCTTTTAGTCTGGTTTCGACGATCTTAGTTTTAATGATTGGATTTTGGTGACTTCTCGACGATTATAATTTAAATAGGGTTCAAAGTTCTGCAATTGTAAAGACATTCATGAGTCCACATGTATATTTGTCCTCATCCCACCTGTTAGGGGCAGCACTGCTGAAAGAATTGAGAAGTAGGTCCGACAACAATTGTTAGCAAGAGAAGATTAGTTTCTAGAAGACTAATGATGTAAATGCGAAGCAATTTTTTGCTTGAGAATTTTGTGATGACAATCTATATTTTGATGTGGTTTCACGGAATCCTCGTAGTGCTAATATATTTCTGTGTATAATGCCTAAAGAGACGCACTTCTCTCCTCCAATGCCTGTATCTAAAAATGGGTCTATTGTTCAACTTTCGATATTGCCTGCTCCCGATCTAAGATCGTTCTGATTCACACCTGATTCTTGGTGAGTCCTCAGTCATTGACCATGCGGTTTTATATGATCCATTGAGCCATTCTTGGGCCACGATAATTTTACCCTTTCAGATGATTTTGTCATTGTTGCTCAGATGAATGATGAGACTTGTGACCTTATGCTCACTGTAGTGGTTACTTGTCCATCATTAAATATCTTTATCCTCTGTTTGATATCTGCCATTTAATATATGTGTTGCTGAAATTGGCAGGTTAAAGTTGTTTTTCATGAATCAGCACATGCTAACCGAACAAGACGTAGGCCTTGTTGCTGGCTATAGAGGAATAGAGGACGATGCTGGGGAACTCCCCTCTCTTTTTATGGAAACTTGGTGTTGTCACAGGTAATTTTGTCTAGTAGTACTCTTATAGAGCTTTAGAACTAATTGACGTGCCATCGTGGTTATGCATGCGCTGTGGGTTACAGCAGATGATCGCTTCATGAAGCATTATGCGATGTGTGTTGTACGGCCTTTCTACTGTCTCTAGATCTAAAAGTGAGGAGGAGAGGATTGCCTCCTTTGTCCTCAGCAAATGATAGGCCAATGATCTAGATGTTACTATATGATTTGTGTGGCTCTTGTCGGGGTTTGTTGAGATGAACCACAGTTGAGGTTCGCAGTTACTGGTTTCTTCTTAATATATTTTACACAGTTACCGAGGTCTACTAATAGACAGGTGGAAAAAGGAAACAGACCGGAAAATAATGTTAACTTATATGGTATGTCTATCAACTATATCTGAAAGGACAGTTCTCAAGCTTTGTAGTTAGAGTGACGATGAATGGGCTTCACGTACCAACTCACCTTCTCAATATTTTATCATTTCTCCTCTTCAATGTATACTCATTACATTATATTTCATCTATGCTTTTTTAACTTGCATACCCATGTAGATTTTCTTTATTCAGACCTTTTGATCCATTAATTTACACGATGCATGAATAAATCCCATATTTATCACTTTAATATTGGATTTTATAGATTATCATTTCGTTGCTCGTAAGTCTTTTCCTTACTTTACTACTTTAGTATGTGTATAACATACGTTAGGTAGGGATATTTTATATCAATCCAGCTTATTTGCACTTTCTTAGTAGTTCCAATCATAAGTCCTTTCATTACTGTTGTTGCGTTGTGCGTGGATAACATATAAAGTTTGATATTTTATATTAATCCAACCGATTTGCACTTCTTTAATAGTTTGGCTATTTCGTGTGCCTATTAGTATATATATTACACGTATCAAAAACAGAAATTGAGTTTAAGGTATTCATGCGCACAACTTGGGCATGGATAGTAATCCCAGTAATATTTATGTTGTACTTTATTAATATGTCCATGATGGGATGCAATTAGAACGCACCATTTCGTCTTGATATGTTATGATGGAAAGACACCCTTTGAAAGAGTATGAGGGAGTCATATAAAAAACTTCTGAAGATAACCGTTGGGATGGTTGGCAGGATGTACGTTCAGAAAGAAATTGTTCTTCCTTCTTGTCCCCTTTCCATCAAAGTAAAAGAAGGCGTTCCATTTCTCATTTACGAAAACAATTGACATTTACACCGAGGATGTTTTCCTCGTGACTGCATTCAGACCGATGTGAAATAATATTGTTCGTCATTCATCCGCAATTTAATGTTCATTTCGAATAAATTGTTCATTGCGAATCCAAAATAAGTAAGTCGTCTTCTGCCGACTTTCTTCCTACATTGCTATTAGAGTCAGGTTGTGATTTCTACCTTGTTTTTTCATCGAATTTTCTCATTTACCGTTTATATCGAGAGACACTGTCTGGATGTTTATTCCTTGGAGTTGTAATCTAAATCGTCGAAAATGAACCGAAGCGAAGAACGGGTTTGGGGGCCACGTATACCGTATGGTTTTGGCCATTTTTTAGAATATTTTTTTGGCCAGAATCAATTTTTAAATATACAAGGTGAAAGTACTCGTCGAGACGAGTCGAACGGCGGGCTGAATGTTGCCGGAGGACGCCGGATGCGCCTAACGCGCTGGGAATACCCAGCACGTGAGCGCCACGCGTGCGTTGGCGAATCGACGCATGCCGACGTCATCCATAACGTTATCCAACGGTTGGTAACAGCCGGATGACGTCATCGATGACGTTACCGCCGGCAACAGGTTGGCCGGCCGGCGATCGACCCGACCCAACTTGAGACCCGATCCGACCTGACCTGGCCCGTTGACCGGTCAACCAATCTGGCGGTCAAATCGGTCGGACTAGTTGCCGGTTGGATCGGTCGAACAGGCCAGAGCCTTTACGGTTTGCGGCGCGTGCGCCACACGCGCTGCACACTCGGGCGGCGTGTGTGGGCATGTGGGTGGTCTGATTGGCGGGTGGTCGGCGGCGTTTGGTTCGTATGAATGTTCTCTACACTGTGGTATTGTCATTTTACATGTTTGAGTTTTTTAAAGGTATAAAAATGTGTACGGAACTCTAAGTACACGTATTTTTTGGGGTATAAATGCATTGCTTATTCTTTTTTAGCCTATATTTTCTTATGGTTTTGGAAATACATAAGCTAGCCTACATGAAAATGGAAACGTATATGTTGTGTAGAGCTTGGTTCGATGATAGCATGTATATAATTTAATATGCTTGCAATTTTCTAGTTTCAAGAAAATTCGAACAATGGTTGGAAATCCTTGATTTTTCCATTACATGTTGAATTACAATTTTGATTATACTTGCCGCATGATTGTTTTTTTTTTGTACGTTGGTTCACATCATGCTATGCTTTTTGTATTAATAAAAAAAATGTAAAAATTACATGAGGTCATATAATTATTTTTTCTAATGGGAGTTTATAGGTTGGTAGAATTCGAAGGAACTTAAAATTTGTGCAAATTAAACTAATTAATGATAATAGAACAATTGTACATAGGAGCTGATTGGGAACATAGTGAACTTTCGTTTATGTGTTTTATTTGTTGAATTATCATTAATTTCGTCTGTCTTTGTTGCAAATTAAATAGTATTGATTCTGCGTTTATTATGTCAATGTGTTATAGCAATTAATTATGGTTTCAGCATCCAAAACCATTGTGGATGACCTCAATAAGGATGAGAAGTTGAACAGTGACAATTATGATATTCGACACCGAAAGGTTCAGTACATCCTTGAGGAGTAAGAGGTTTTGGAAACTCTCAACCACACCATAGATGACCCTAAGCATGGAACTTCAGCTCAACACAAGAGAGATCTAGAAGCTTATCAAGCTTGGAAGAAGAAAAATAGCATTGCTCCCTTCACGTTTTTGAGTGGTATGCAAGATGATCTCATGTGTAAGTTTAAAAGTTATGATAAAACTCAAACAATGTGGATGTTCTTAAAAGATAAGTTGGGGGGTACATCTGCCACTAAGTTGAGGAGACTTACTATCAAGTTTGACACATACCGAAAACGCCAAAATGTAACGATGAGGCAGTATTTTCGGGAAATGTCAAACATGATTCGTGAACTGAAGTCAGTAAGTCATTCCTTTATTGATGAATATCAAGTTCAGGTTATTATAAGGTCTCTTCCTGACAATTGGGAGCATATGGAGATCAATATGACGCATAATGAGAATATTGTCACTTTTGATGATATAGCGCGTCATTTAGAATTAGAGGATGAGTGTCTATAGGCTGCAAGATCCTCTACCCATGCTTATATTGCTGAATTGAGTTCACGCAAAGCTTCGGGTTTCAAGCACAAAAGGAATCATCAATTCAACAACAAAGGGAAGAAGACTGATCAAGTACCTAAGAGAGCTAAAACCTTCCGACGCAAGAAGTGTGGTGGGAAGAAGGACAATGCCAAGATGAAGTGCTACAATTGTGGCAAGACGAGTCACTTTACTCGTGAATGCACTAAGTCGAAAGAGATACCATATTGCTCCATTACTTTAAGTAATGCTTTTATTTCTAGCACTGTAATGCTTGCTGAATCTCCTCCAATGTAGACTATAGACTCAGGAGCAACAGACCACGCAGCTAGAGACTGAGAAGCATTTGTGGAATATCGTCAGATATAGCCTGAAAGAAGATGAATATATGTTAGGAATAACTCAACAATTGAAGTGAAGGGTATCGGCACTTGTAAATTAATTTTACGTTGTGGTCGAAACCTATTCCTACATGATGTCCTTTATGCTCCAGATATTCGACGAAACTTGATATCCATAATTGTTCTTTTTAACCTAGGTTATGTATTAAATTTTCATGGTAATTGAGTTGACATTTTGTTTGGAACAGTTTATTACGGTTCAAGTCATCTATTGAATGGTTTTATGGTGTTAGACATTAACTATGATCAGCACAATGTTAATATCGATAGTTGTTTTTCTTTAATTGCATATTCTAGTAATATTGAAATTGATGCACGTACTTGGCATACTAGATTAGGTCACATTGGGTTACAAAGAATGCAAATGTTAGCTAGAGAATGCCTTTTAGGGTCACTCACTAATGTTAATCTATCCGTATGTGAACATTGTCTAACTGGAAAAGTAACCAGAAAACTATTCAGTAAAGGAGCTAGAGCCGAATTTCCATTGCAACTCATACATTCTGACATTTGTAATCCTTTGAACGTGAGAGCGAGGCATGGAGGCTCATATTTCATTGCTTTCATAGATGGCTTCACACGTTTTAGTTATGTCTTTCTGATCTCTCATAAGTCGGAAGCATTGGACTGCTTTGGACGATATATAGCGATGGTAGAGAATCAATTGAACAAAATAATAAAGGCATTGAGAACCGGTCGCAGATGTGAGTATTTATTTGAACAATTCAAGGCTTTTTGTGATAAAAAAGGGAATTGTATGACAATTGACTATTCTTGGTACTTCATAACAAAATGGGGTTGCTGAGAGAAGGAATAGAATCCTATTGAAAATGGTTAGGTCTATGATGGTGCAAGCAAATTTACCTATCTCCTATTGGGGAGATACATTATTGACTACTGTCTATGTACTTAACCAAATGCCCTCAAAATCAGTCACTTTCACCCCTTATGAATTGTGGACCGGTAGGAAACCAGACTTAAGTAATCTAGGTCCATGGGGGTGTGCAGCTTATGTTTATGATTCTTCATATAAATATGACAAATTAGGTCATAGAGGGAATAAATGTATTTTTATAAGATATTCTAAACACTCCAAAGGGTACATATTTATAGGTGAACAAGCTGATGGAAGTATGATTGAAATGGAGTCACGAGATGTCACGTTCTTGAAGAACGATTTTCCTAATAGAGGTGAGATTGATAAGGACTTTCAATTATATGAGATGGAAGATCCTAATAACACACCCACTAATGTTGTAGAGGGAAATGAAGACTTACCTCAACATACAAGACGTAGTGGGAGTGTTGCATCGCCCGACGAATTGAATTCAAGAGAAATTCAGTTACGTAAAAGTAATCGTAAAAGTATTTATTGTCGTTGTTTTGAGATTAACGGGGAAGCATTTATGATTGCTCAACAAGACGATGCCGAGCCTAAGATTGTTCAAGAGGCTCTCTCATCCTCTGATAAGGAAGAATGAAGAAAAGTTTTGGAAGATGAGATAGAGTTAATGAGGGCAAATCACGTCTGGTACTTGTTGATCTACCACTCAATCGCAAGGCTATTGGAAATAAATGGGTTTTTAAGATTAAACGAAGGGCGGATGGATCCATTGAAAAGTATAAGGCTCGTCTCTTGTGGCGAAATGTTATACTCAACAAGAGAGTATAGACTATAAGGAAACCTTTTCACCAATCCTCAATACGTCTTATCCTAACCATCGTTGCACATTTGGACCTAGAATTACATCAAATGGATATAAAAATGGCATTTCTCAATGGAAAACTAGATAATGAAATCTATATGAAGCAGCCAGTAGGTTTCATAACTAAAGGTCAAGAGCATAAAGTTTGTAAGTTTCATCGCTCAATATATGGCCTTAAGCAATCATCTAGATAGTGGTATCTTTGTTTTCATCGAGCCATAACGATTTTTTGTTTCACGATGATCGAAGAAGATCACTGTGTATATGTCAAGCGGTCCGAAGATAAATTTGTGATTTTATCACTTTATGTGGATGATATTCTATTGGCTGGAAATGACAATGTTTTGGTTATCACCATAAAAGAATAGTTGCCTTCCAATTTTGAAATGAAGGACATGGAAGAAGTTACTTATATATTAGGAGTTAAGATCGAAAGATATCGATCAAGGAAACTCATTGCTTTATCATAAGAGTCATATATAATGAAAATTCTTGAACGTTTCAATATACAACACTGTAATCCCATTGATACCCCTATCATGCAAGGTGAAGGCTTAAGTACTAAGATGTGTTCTAAGATTCCAGAAGAAAATAAAGAAATGGAAACTGTTCTTTACACTCGTGCGGTCAGAAGTTTGATGTATGCTATGATGTGTACTCGACCCGACATTTGTTATGCCATGAGATTGGTGAGCCGATATCAATCAAATCCTGGTCAAGCACACTGAAAAGTAGTGAAGAGGATCTTGAGATACTTAAAAGGCACCATGGACTATCGACTTTGTTACCAAGGGAATAATTTACGCCTATTAGGCTATTCATATGCTGATTGGGATGGAGACCTAGATGAGCGTAAATCGAATTCTAGATATGCATTCTTGCTTTATGAAGGTGCAATTTCTTGGAATGGTAAGAAACAGTTATGCATGGCCTTGTCTACGATGGAGGCAGAATTTATTGCATGCTCTGCCACAGTTAAAGAAGTAATATGGCTAAAACATTTCTTGAAAAATTTAGCCATTGTCACTGAAGTTCTAAGATCGGTGATTGTTTATTACGATAGTCAAGCAAGCATTGCCTATGTGAAAGATCCCAATTATCATGGAAGGACAAAGCACATTGACATAAAGAACAACTTCATCAGAGATATAATAGCGCAAAAAGAAGTAATCCTACAATACATTTCAACTAATGGAATGGTTGATGATCCATTTATGAAGGCTGTTTTTAGAGACGTATTCTTAACCCACAGGATGTCACTAAGATTACGTAGAATGTGATATATGATATTGTAGAGGATCATTGACTTATGTATGTGTGGAAAAATATATATATGTATTGTACTTGTTTGTTTATTAGTGACTTGATATTTTATCAATAAGTACAAATTCATTATGAGACTAGCACAAACACACATATATTATTGAAAAGTATGTCAGCAGGCAATGATTGACTCATTCACATGAGCAATCACCTCAAGTGCTATAGTTAGCACGTTGAGATGAGACGTTATGTACAAATAAATGCTGAAGAGCAAGTTTAGTACATAAAATAATATGTCGCCTTAATTAGAGTCAAGATAAGGTCTGTGATTTGTATATGATAAGATTGAACATGATAGTCCCACAATCATGTATGCCTGAAAGATGCCGGATACGAGTACTTAATAGAGTGTTATAGAAAACGAACTGATATAACATTCGAGGTAAACTTGAGTACGTGAAAAGCATGTGACTATGCTTATGCAAAGATCTGTATAGTGGATATATTTAATAAATGGCATACGCTCTTATAGAAAGAGAAATCCATTATAGTATGTAATTCATATTACATGTGCATTGTACGACCGACAAGAAAATGTGAGTGAAATTATACCTATTTACTCATCGTGTGAGCTCTTGAGGTAATTTATAATTTACCTTATTTTGTGCCATATGTTATTTCTGACTATGTTCTCAAAGTGAAAGATCAATGTTGCTATTTTAGCATGTTACTGGCGGTCATAAATAGATATGGTTTTATGGGACGTGTCTAGGAAAGCAGTTGTTCTAAAATGGAGAGAGACATGAGTGCGAAGGAAGAGTATTGTTGTCTTACATCTATCACATGTATTTACTGGTCGACCAATTATATCATCTTTTGTGGTTGTGGATATAATTGTAAATATATAGTGTTATAAGAATAGTCAAGTATAGTCTTTAAGGGATATGTATACTTGGATTGATGTAACAAAATATGTCTGGGGCACTGTAAGACATTAATTGTTTTTTTTTAGGGTTGTAGCCATTATGTCATATCTAAAAAGTGCATAATTTAAGCTCCCAAGTGCAGGTGTACTCACTGGTCGCACGGCTTTTTTGCTAGTATGAATTTTTTATAAAGTTGACGAATGTTGAATGCCTTATATTTTTGATAAAGTGCTATCAAGCCCATCATGTCCAAGTGGGAGATATTGTACTTTATTAATACGTCCATGATGGGGTGCAATGTTTCGTCTTGATATGTTATAATGGAAAGACACCATTTGAAAGGGTATGAGAGAGTCATATAAAAAACTTCCGAAAATAACCGTTGGGACGGTTGGCAGAACGTATGTTCAGGAAAGAAATTGTTCTTCCTTCTCGTCTCCTTTCCATCAAAGTAAAAGAAGGCGTTTTATTTCTCCTTTATGAAAAAAATTGGCATTTACGCTATTGAAATTGGATGTTTTCCTCGTGACTACATTTAGACCGACGTGAAGTAATATCGTTCGTCATTCATCCACAATTTAACGTTCGTTTCGGGGTAAATTGTTCATTGCGAATCCGAAATAGGTAAGTCGTCTTCCGCCAACTTTCTTCCTACACTTTAAATATGAAAAATTATTTCCTGGAGGATATATCGGTTGATATATACCTCCACAATGTTATTTAATATTGGTTTTTTCGTTTTTCCTATTTCATGTTCTTGTTTTGTTAAGCTTAGTTAATCCTTAAGCGCAAAAGAATAGGTAGTAAAGAAACCCTCACTGAGAAAGAGTACTTATCATTATGTCCACATCAATATGTATTATGTAGGATTTAAGCATATGAATGTGATAGTTTATATAAAGAAACAATACATCCATTTTTCAGTTATTAATTTTGTAAGGTTCTTTAAGAGTTAATATCCTGACTTTGTTTCCCGCTGTTAAAACTCTTTCCTCTTACCTCCATGTTAACAGTGTTGAAATGTTTGAATCTATAATGATTTCATATAAACTTCTATTTTCTGAATTTTGTGTTTTTATATTTGTGAATATTAGACGCATGAAACATGATAAAGAAATTAACAAAATGAATATTTTCAACTCAATCTCCTGCATATCAATAACATCGACAAGAAAACAAATTGTCATCCTCTGTTTGATGAAGTAGATTATGAAAAATGTTGAGCACTTTGTTTCTCAAAAAGTTTGACTGTAAAATGAACTAAGCTCTGCTTGAAGAGAGAACTTTAAGCATGTATAATATAACCAATTTTTTCTTAGAAACACGGGAACACTTAATCTCAATACAATATTTCTTTTATTTTCTTTATCATTCCCTTTTACTATTTGTTTCCTTGAACAAAAATACTTTTAACATATTATGTTTTTTTAGGAAAAGCATTGAGATCAACATCATCTCTCACTTTAGTCATAGTAAACAAGTCGTCGTATAAATTGACGTGCAAAGCTTTCAAATTCAACTATAAAAACTTGACATAATTATGTTCAAGAATTTTTTGTAATTGTGCTATAATAACCTATGAAAAGTTATCAGCAAAGTCTGCTAATTAAAGATAATTTCTGCAGCGAGGTGCAGGCATATTTCGAGTTGAAAGATGATTGCGTTGTCTTTTTTTCCCTGTCGAGATATTCTTGGCCCTTTTGTGACTTTACCATTTGACACGGTAAAAAAGCCCCCCTCTATCATGGCACGAGCGCGCTCCTGCTTGCAAACACTATATATGATTGCACGTATAGTGGTAACCTGGGAAAATCATTATATTACCATTGAATTGCAGGAATACATTGATGGGATTCGCAAAGCATTATAAAACTGGCAAGAGTCTCGCCGAAGCTTCATGTCGATTGGTCATCGACTCTACTTTTCGAGTAGGCACCAAAGACCTTCAAGAGGTTACTTCTGACTAATGAAAACTTGTTTTGCTTTTGTTCGCATGTACATGCACTGCTGCTGACGATTTAGGCATGAACCATTTTTCTTTTCCCTTCTCCCCTGACTATTTTTTTTTTTTTGATGCTGGAGGAACCGCTTTGGCCGATAGCCGCCACGTAAACCCCCAGGTGTCGCTAGCGGGGGAACCACCACCCCGGCGCCACGCCCCTTCTCCCCTGACTATTTTTCTCTACAAAAGAAAAAAAAATGTATAATTCGGTGTACAATAAATTTCTTCCAAAACTTTCTAGTTTTTGCTGTTGTTTATTTGGGCTGACTGGTAATTAGCTGGGAACGCTCTATGTCCATTAACTATAATAAGTGAATTTTCTCTGGGTGGTTTAGCATTTTATACGAGCTGTAAAATGTTCATGTCATCCAATTCTTCCCTTTCCAATCTATTTTCCTGTCTTTTCCCCTTTGCATCTTTCACTTGGTTTGATGCCCATGGTTCTTAGGCATGACAAACCCCTGACCAAAGTAATTGTAGAATAGGTACATCCAAGTTCTTCAGCTTCTTGTCTGGTTAAGAAGCAATTGAAGATGATTCGCCATTTCTAGCTTCTTACTTCTGTGACACCTTTTGAAGTTAGTTTTAATAGCTTCGGAAGAGAAGAAAGCTTTTCCAGCATGCATTGCCCTGTTCGTGGGGGAGTCTTCTCACGTGTACTTTGTCCCCGTGGTGCTGTATTTATTAAGAGGTGAATGCTGCACCTCTTGTTTATTGAGGTTCCATCATCTATCATGTTCATGGCCATCCAAGCACACAATTTTGAAGTGATAACACAAAAGGAGAGGACTCCATATGTCATCAGCTCATGTCCTTACGACAGTGAGGGAACAAAAAGTTTACTCGTTCGTTTAACCTCAGTGCAAGCATGGTTTCTACCTTGACGTTTACTGTAAATACTTTGAAATGATGCAGATCAAATCAATTTTTCCGAAGAAGATCAATGTTCATTGATAGAATGAACATTAGCAAAGTAAAATCAGATTATTGGAAAATCGGAAATTGTATATGCCGAAAAGTTGCTCTTTTCAGGAATCATTCTGATGTATTTTTGGGCATAACTTTGTTAATGCTTGCTTTATTGTCTGTGGAACTTCTCAGATAAGATGCGGAATTGCAGATCTACAGCTTCATGCAAAATATGTTCATGGGGGATCGGAATCTGTACACGATGTGGATCGACGGGTATGTGAAAATCCCTTCATTTCCTGAGGATCGATTCCTTTGTAGTTTCAGCCATATATTTTTGGGTTCGTCTTCCTGACTGTTAGAATGGTTCTTTGAGAGTATCTATACCTTATTGGATCATCTTAATCTTAAGTGGGTGTGAATCTATTGCTTTTCACTTACCTTCAGGTCCATGTGCAGCTAGTTTTTACGGTTACAAGGTACAGGATATTCTTTTCTGTCGGTGATGTCGGATTTTTTTTTGGTTTATTTGGCTGCTTCTAATAGTTAAATGATGAAACAATTTCTCTTAATATAATACGGCTCTTGGCTGTCAGTTCTGAGCACTGGTTTATCCATATTCATGCTTGAGATTAATTTATTTCCATGAAGTGCATGATTATAATCATGAATGTTTTGATTATAATTCTAAAGCATCTACAGATAGCATCTTTGCCCACTGGAAACCAACATATTCATGATTATAATCACGCACTTCATGGAAATAAATTAATCTCAAACATGAATATGGATAAACCAGTGCTCAGTTTTGACAGCCCACTCTAAGGAAAAGGGCCGTATTATATTAAGAGAACCCGTTTCATCATTTAACTATTAGAAGCAGCCAAATAAACTTGAAAAAAAAAAAAATCTGACATCACCGACAGAAAAGAATATCCTGTACCTTGTAACCGTAAAAACTAGCTGCACATGGACCTGAAGGTAAGTGAAAAGCAATAGATTCACACTCACTTAAAATTAAGATGATCCAATAAGGTATAGATACTCTCAAAGAACCATTCCGACGGTCAGGAAGAAGAACCTGAAAATATATGGCTGAAACTACAAAGGAATCGATCCTTAGGAAGTGGAGGGATCACCAGGGTTTTTTCACATACCCGTTGATCCACATCATGTACAGATTCTGATCCCCAGGAACATATTTTGCATGAAGCTGTAGATCTGCAATTCCGCATCTTATCTGAGAAGTTCCACAAACAATAAAGCAAGCATTAACAAAGTTATGCCCAAAACTACATCAGAATGATTCCTGAAGAGAGCAACTTTTCGGCATATACAATTTCCATTTTTCCAATAATCTGATTTTACTTTGATAATGTTCATTCTATCAATGAACAATGATTTTCTCCGGAAAAATTGATTTGATCTGCATCATTTCAAAGTATTTATAGTAAACATCAAGGTAGAAACCATGCTTGCACTGAGGTTAAACGAACGAGTAAACTTTTTGTTCCCTCACTGTTGTAAGGACATGAGCTGATGACATATGGAGTCCTCTCCTTTTGTGTTATCACTTCAAAATTGTGTGCTTGGATGGCCACGAACAGAATAGATGATGGAACCTCAATAAACAAGAGATGCAGCATTCACCTCTTAATAAATACAGCACCACGGGGACAAAGTACACATGAGAAGACTCCCCCACGGACGACTCCCCCACGGACAGGGCAATGCATGCCAGAAAAGTTTTCTTCTCTTCCAAAGCTATTAAAACTAACTTCAAAAGGTGTCACAGAAGTAAGAAGCTAGACATGGTGAATCATCAGTTGCTTCTTAACCAGACAAGAAGCTGAAGAACTTGGCTGGACCTATTCTACAATTGCTTTGGTCAGGGGTTTGTCATGCCTAAGAACCATGGGCATCAAACCAAGTGAAAGATGCAAAGGGAAAAAGACAGGAAGACAGATTGGAAATGGAAGAATTGGATGACATGTTTATAGCTCGTATAATATGCTAAACCAAACAGAGAAAATTCACTTATTATAGTTAATGGATATAGACCGTTCCCAGCTAATTACCAGTCAGCCCAAATAAACAACAGCAAAAACTAGAAAGTTTTGGAAGAAATTTATTGTACACCGAATTATACATTTTTTTTTTCTTTTGTAGAGAAAAATAGTCAGGGGAGAAGGGAAAAGAAAAATGGTTCATGCCTAAATCGTCAGCAGTGCATGTACATGCGTACAAAAGAACAAAAGAAAAACAAGTTTTCATAAGTCAGACCTCTTGAAGGTTTTTGGTGCCTGCTCGAAAATAGAGTCGATGACCAATGGACATGAAGCTTCGGGGAGACTCTCGCCAGTTTTATAATGCTTTGTGAATCCCATCAATGTATTCCTGCAATTCAATGGTAATATAATGATTTCCCATGTTACCACTATACGTGCAATCATATATAGTGTTTGCAAGCAGGGGCGCTCTTGTGCCATGATAGAGGGGGGCTTTTTTACCGTGTCAAATGGTAAAGTCACAAAATGGCCAAGAATATCTCGACAGGGAAAAAAAGACAATGCAATCATCTTTCAACTCAAAATATGCCTGAGCCTCGCTGCAGAAATTATCTTTAATTAGCAGACTTTGCTGATAACTTTTCATAGGTTATTATAGCACAATTATAAACAATTCTTGAACATAATTATGTCAAGTTTTTACAGGTGAATTTAAAAGCTTTGCACGTAAATTTATACGACGACTTATTTACTATGACTAAAGTGAAAGAGATGATGTTGGTCTCAATGCTTTTCCTAAAAAACATAAGATGTTAGAAGTATTTTTGTTCAAGGAAACAAAATAGTAAAAGGGAATGATAAAGAAAATAAAAGAAATATTGTATTGAGATGAAGTGTTTCCGTGTTTCTAAGAAAAAATTGGTTATATTATACATGCTTAAAGTTCTCTCTTCAAGCAGAGCTTAGTTCATTTTACAGTCAAACTTTTTGAGAAACAAAGTGCTCAACATTTTTCATAATCTACTTCATCAAACAGAGGATGACAATTTGTTTTCTTGTCGATGTTATTGATATGCAGGAGATTGAGTTGAAAATATTCATTTTGTTAATTTCTTTATTATGTTTCATGCGTCTAATATTCACAAGTATAAAAACACAAAATTCAGAAAATAGAAATTTATATGAAATCATTATAGATTCAAACATTTCAACACTATTAACATGGAGGTAAGAGGAAAGAATTTTAACAGCGGGGAAACAAAGTCAGGATATTCACTCTCAAAAACCTTACAAAAATAATAACTGAAAAAATGGATGTATTGTTTCTTTATATAAACTATCACGTTCATATGCTTAAAACCTACATAATACATATTGATGTGGACATAACGATAAGTACTCTTTCTCAGTGAGGATTTCTTTACTACCTATTCTTTCGCGCTTAAGGATTAACTAAGCTTAACAAAACAGGAACATGAAATAGGAAAAGCGAAAAAACCAATATTAAATAACATTGTGGAGGTATATATCAACCGATGTATCCTCCAGGAAATAATTTTTCATATTTAAAGATTATTGGGATAACTATCCATTTCCAAGTTGTGCACATGAATACCTTAAACTCAATTTCCGTTTTTGATATGTGTAATATATATACTAATAGGCACACGAAGTAACAGAGGATAGCCAAACCATTAAAGAGGTGCAAATCGGTTGGATTAATATAAAATATCACAATATCCACGCACAACGCAACAGTAAAGGACTAATGATTGGAACTACTAAGAAAGTGCAAATAAGCTGGATTGATATAAAATATCCCTACCTAACGTATGTTATACACATACTAAAGTAGTAAAGTAAGGAAAAGACTTACGAGCAACGAAATGATAATCTATAAAATCCAATATTAAAGTGATAAATATGGGATTTATTCATGCATCGTGTAAATTAATGGATCAAAAGGTCCGAATAAACAAGATCTACATGGGTATGCAAGTTAAAAAAGCATAGATGAAATATAATGTAACGAGTATACATTGAAGAGGAGAAATGATAAAATATTGAGAAGGTGAGTTGGTAAGTGAAGCCCATTCATCGTCACTCTAACTACAAAGCTTGAGAACTGTCCTTTCAGATATAGTCGATAGACATACCATATAAGTTAACATTATTTTCCGGTCTGGTTCCTTTTTCCACCTGTCTATTAGTAGACCTCGGTAACTGTGTAAAATATATTAAGAAGAAACCAGTAACTGCGAACCTCAACTGTGATTCATCTCAACAAACCCCGACAAGAGCCACACAAATCATATAGTAACATCTAGATCATTGGCCTATCATTTGCTGAGGACAAAGGAGGCAATCCTCTCCTCCTCACTTTTAGATCTAGAGACAGTAGAAAGGCCGTACAACACACATCGCATAATGCTTCATGAAGCGATCATCTGCTGTAATCCACGGCATATGCATAACCACGATGGCACGTCAATTAGTTCTAAAGCTCTATAAGAGTACTAGACAAAATTACCTGTGAAAACACCAGTTTTCCATAAAAAGAGAGGGGAGTTCCCCAGCATCGTCCTCTATTCCTCTATAGCCAGCAACAAGGCCTTCGTCTTGTTCAGTTAGCATGTGCTGAAGCGCATGCCCAAATTCATGAAAAACAACTTTAACCTGCCAATTTCAGCAACACATATATTAAATGGCAGATATCAAACAGAGGATGAAGATATTTAATGATGGACAAGTAACCACTACAGTGAGCATAAGGTCACAAGTCTCATCATTCATCTGAGCAACAATGACAAAATCATCTGAAAGGGTAAAATTATCGTGGCCCAAGAATGGCTCAATGGATCACATAAAACCGCATGGTCAATGACTGAGGACTCATTAAGAATCAGGTGTGAATCAGAACGATCTTAGATCGGGAGCAGGCAATATCAAAGTTGAACAATAGACCCATTTTTAGATACAGGCATTGGAGGAGAGAAGTGCGTCTCTTTAGGCATTATACACAGAAATTTATTAGCACTACGAGGATTCTGTGAAACCACATCAAAATAAAGATTGTCATCACAAAATTCTCAAGCAAAAAATTGCTTCGCATTTACATCATTAGTCTTCTAGAAACTAATCTTCTCTTGCTAACAATTGTTGTCGGACCTACTTCTCAATTCTTTCAGCAGTGCTGCTCCTAACAGGTGGAATGAGGACAAATATACATGTGGACTCATGAATGTCTTTACAATTGCGGAACTTTGAACCCTATTTAAATTAGAATCGTCGAGAAGTCACCAAAATCCAATCATTAAAACTAAGATCGTCGAAACCAGACTAAAGGACCCTCATCTACTATTTCTGATTGCCACATTTCGTTCCCACTTTCTTGCATTAGCTTGTGGCTACACTAGCTACCCTCCATCTGTTTAGTATTTCGAGCACACCTAGTAGAAAAGAAGGTCAATAGACCGAGGAAAGGAGTTGAAAATCAACCTCTTTGAACGTCATAAGAGCCGGCTTGTTCCGCAAAACTGGTGTTTGATTGCACACTATGATAGCAATGGGTAATCTTGCATTTGCACCATCTCAAGAGAGCACACGGCTTCGACCAACAACCACACTTGTCCAGTTTCCTTCCCTTTTCTCAGATGGTCGAGAAAACGGATCATGATAGAAGTATGCAATTGGATTTCCGGTAGAATCTTTCACACGGTAGAATCTAACATCATTGTTCCAGACCTGGAGAATAGATAAGCATTTTATCAGAATACATGGACTAACAGCACAGGAAAGGCAGAAGCAAAGCATTACACTTATTTACCGGTGCATCTCAATTCCGAAAAGTGTCCCTGCAAGGTTGAAAAGGCCCTCCATCACTTTTGGCAACGAGAAATGCACGCGTGAATAATCTGGAAATCGCAGAAAGTTGTGAGGCTATTCATATTCACATACATAAAGCAAGATACTCTTGCATTTATCACGTCCACCGCCCACCCCACCAATCCCCCGGGTTTCCTGTGAAGCCCCTTCTCTCCCACTCTCGATGCCCCCAACCCCCAAAATTCCCCAAAAAAGAAAAGGTGCCCCATTTGGGCCCTACATGTACATACATGTGCATCTGTATATATATGTATTATGATGTATATTACAGCATGATTATTCAGTCAGTAATGCAATTTTCGCTGTGTAAAACACTCTATATGCATGTGTGAGACAGAGAGTTAACCTCATCAATGTCATCTTCTGCTTCAAGCAGCCTCTCCCCTTGATTCTCGACAAAACGTTCTGGGTCCTCCTCATCTGGATAACCAATCTCAATCTCACATCTTTTAACAGCAATCTCAAGTTTGTCATGTTTTGAAGCAAGCAGCCTGCCTCCCAGAAGTCAATGTCCCAATTGTTCAAATCATCACCTTCTTTTGCCCCTTCATTCTTGGCTAAGTGTTTTAGGTCCTCCACGTCTAAATAATCAAGGCAATGCATATCAAGATATGGACGTTGAGTTGAAAGTGGACAGAAATCTCTAAGCAACCTAATATTGGCCGTCCACGTCATCAAACTAAATTAAAGGTTCAGCCCTGCCCCCTTACTTTTCCTAGGCCCATCCAACTTATTTATCCACCCCACAACCCTACATTCAGATTTGTATAAAATGCTATTGTTCCAACGACTGCATTGCTCTTGCAATATTCTAGATGTGCTCCTAGTATTCTCCATTTCCTTACTATAACTAGGTTTGTCGAGTATGTGCTGGTGAAAAGTGCATCTAGTGATCAGACGGCTAGCTAAACCAGATGATGAGTGGCAATTGGACAAGCACGACTTGCAAGAAAGAAATTGGGGATAACATCGTGACGAGAGAGTGGGTGTAATTAATACCCTCTTCATATGGATATATGCAAGAGAACAGATATGATGCAATACAAGGTATACCATGCTCATTTGAAGCAGCAGAGAACCATCTTGAATATTTATCACAGGGGAACACAAAAGGGAAACCTCAGATCTGGCAATATTCCCATAGAAACAAGCGATGCTAAGCCTTTAAATCATATTCCTTCCCCTAAAGTTTATTAGGTTTCTCGAAAGAGGGTAAAAAACAAAAAATCTTGTGAAGCACAAACCAACATCGATTACAAACTAAAAGTTTATGCACTGAAAAGACTTTAATATACCAGGTATATTCATCTACATCATACCTTGAACTGCAGCATCCCATGAAGCACCCCTAAGTTTTTCCAGAAACTCTTCCGCTCTATCAATGGTAGCCATTCTTGTTGCCATGGAAACCTGATGAGACTCTTGCATTAAGATGTGTTGATAAAGCACTAGCAATGAATTGTTCACCCATGCAAATAGATTCTCCTCCAGGATGATTCGAGGAAAACGGAGAAAAAGAGACGTTCAGAAGCATACTTAAGAAATACTTAATTTATTTTAGAGACATTACATGTATATAATTCCAAAAATACCTACAATAACCATTTTGTCTGCCATAAATTTTCCTCTTTTCCCTTGCAAATCATATACTCATGACAGCAGCCAAAAGTAGTTGGAGTTGGTCTGCAATTAGTGACTAATTCAAACGGTATCATCCAAAGATGACAAAAATATTTTGCCTAACGAGCGTCACACTTATCCATTCAAACATCAAACAGAAAAAATAAAAAGAAATATAAATGTTCAATGTAAACAAAAAGAACTCATACCTCAACATAATTGTCATTTAGCTTTTTTCAATCTAAGCTTCAAGATTTCATCATTTCATCAATGATTGATGTGTTGTCAGTATCTCCGCTGGAGGCTCGAGTAGCATAGGCATGGTAGATTTCCTCACTTAAACCTCTATGAGCACTTGCCATGAAAGACCAATAGCTTGGTTCATCCAAAGTGCCGTTGCATTTTCATACCCCTTGAATATCCCAAAAAATGATAAAGATCAGACAAATTTTTGGATAAAAAGTGCTCAAACAAATATAAGAAAATAGCACAGCAAAATACGAGCTATTGTGTATCACCTTTGACACCGCCGTTGTCCAGCCAAATCAAGAGATAGAGAAGACAATCCTTTGATCTTCTTCTTATCAGTAATCAATTTTTCGAATTTCCTCGTGGCTGTCCATGATATTCTCATCAAACTTTCGACATAATTTTTGAAGTCGCTGCAATCACAACTAATTAATCAAGAGGCAGAGGTTGGGTAATTGAAATGTTAAAATAACATAATCTACTCTTCTACTTTCTTGCTCATAAAGAAAACAGAGTCAGTGCCACCACAAGGCTTTATAACAGGTTTTCAGAATTTGGAAATTCTGATCACTCGAGCACGCTTGATTATAGAAAGACTAATATCCAACACCCTCGAACCATGGCAACAGTGCCAGACATCACATGCTGTTCAAGTCCACAAGTCACAGCAATTTTTAGTTTCTATACACATGAATTTAAAGCAAATTATCCCATGATAGCAGGGAAAAGAAGATACATGAAGAGAGTTTTGACGCGTGTTATTGATAAAGCCAACAAAATTATGCAAGATCATGGTTGTATAAATGTTGTCCTTCATATATAGGCGAAAAGACTTTACATCATCAATATCGCCAACTAATAGATTTTAACGACGCTGCACACCTGCTCAATTTTGTTAAAGTCTTCTCTTCTTCCATCTTTCAAGGCAACCCCATTCAGAACTCCTTTCCTTATTTGGTCTGCAACAAATAATTCCAAAACCCAGTGTCAACCAATCTAATTAGAAGGCGCGGGCGTCACTATGCAACTTGAAAAGGGGAAACAACGATGGGATGATCATGATAAAAATTGAATAATCAAGACATGATACTATCAGATTACCAGGAAAAGCAACAAAAGGTGATCAAAGTACATATGTTCTACTCACTTTCCACCACACGCTTTCGAGCATCGCTCAATATCTTCCAATTAGGTGACTGTTTTCTTCCTTTTTCGGGTCTGTTATCAAGCGACTGTTGAAGAGCTTTAAAAGCGCTGTGAATAGGTTCACTTTGGTCGAGTCTGAGATCGAACCTAACCCTGTCGGCCTGCATTCCAAAATGGAGACAAGGAAAGCATCACGTGAAAAACCATGAAAGCTTTCAGCGCATCGCATGCTAGACTGGAAAAGCCACTCATCCGAAAGCAGCAAGAGTGGCCATCCCTTACACCAGAACAAACTTAAAGTCTTCTAACTTCGCCCCTTCTCATCACCCAACGTCATTTCAAGAATCCCACTCCAAGCGAAAGAAGTTACCTGCACTTCCTCTATTGCCGCACGCAGCTTGGCCGTGTCCCTGACGGACTCCAGATGATCGATCATCCCCCAGACCACAGTCCATCGATCTTGTATCTTCTCAAACGGCTCCACAAGTTTGGGCCACGACGGCTTCAAGGTCCTCTCCAGTTCTTCCAAATCACTCTCCTGCAGCGGAAGACAAAGGCATTTACACCTCAAACAACAATCGCAACAAACCCCGATCAAACAGAAGATCATGTTTTACCAGTTTCTTCACGAGAAACCATCGGCGGAGTGGAGGCAGAGGAGGAGAGAGAGAGAGAGAGCTGGAGTTCGGAGAGCTATCGAGGAAAGGGAGAGAGGTGGAATGGGTTTTGGAGATGGAGGGAGGACGAGAAAGAGAAAGGGAGAGAGAACGACTTTTGGAGAGGGAAGGACGTCTGACGAATCGATGAAGACGATGCGCAGAGCAACAGAGGGCGATGCGAGTAGGCGTAGGATATGCAGGTCTCAAATCGGAAAATGGCAACTTCCCGCCACCGCGAGAAACGAGAGCGTGTGGGTCCCAAAGTGTAAACATATCAGACCCCAGCGATCACATAAGACTCCAGAGATTTTATTGATGAGTAAAATCATCTTTCGGATTCACAAAGTATTTGCAGTCTTCCATTTGAACGATCGAAAATTTTGATTAATTTAGATTTAATTTAATGATTTTGTAAAAAAAATGAATTTAAAAATCGAGGTGATAATAATTTCGAATTTTGAATTTAAGCAAAAGTTTTGCTCGTTGAGTCTTTATTTAATGATTTAATGTTACTAATTGATTAATGAGCAAGCCTCTATCCTTTCACAGACTTCCATATGAATCGAGCATACCATTTTACGTGCTGCTTCTCCTCCTCCTTCTTCTTGCATTTTTTCTTCCATACTTTTTTAGACTTTTGTTTTTCATTTATGCATGTAAGCTCCAGCATAGAATACTGAATCATTTTCTTGGCTCTCCTCCTTGACGCTTTTCTTAGTTTATTTTTTTAATCGATTTTACACTATTTCTATTCTAATTCTCATTTCTTTGATTTTTGTCAATGCGCTTTTGCAGAGATGTGGAAGTCGAAACTCACACTTGAAATTAAATCGTCATCATGCTTAACCCCGAGAAGGTAATGATTCGAACTCCCACCTCCCCCTTCTATATTGGAAAAGTGGTCATTGGGGTAAACCGCAGTGATGGACCCTTTTCTTAGTTCACTAGCCGCGGAATGCACAAATTCACGTCTTTTATCTCGAAAAAGTTTGATGCCACCCGTCTTCACTGCATGGGAGCAGGGACAGAAAGTCCGTCTCCACCATTTTCCCGTTGGGATGAGGAAGTAACAACCCCCAAAATCAGAAAATTGAAAAAATAAATAAAGAAAAGTTCGACGCCAGCTGTCTTTAATGTACGGAGCGGGGACAATCCTTTGTCTCCGTGATTTTCCTGTTTTCGCTTGGGGTGACGAAGCATAAGCACGTGAATTATCAGAAAATAAAAAAGAAATAAAAAAAAAAACTCGTATTAACGATAATGTTCAACTTTACCAATTGTCATCGACGCATTTCCATGTCCTGAAAGTTTTGCATAATTATTTCATTCTGTATTGCACTACATATATATTTTCTCTACATTGTGGCTAAACAATAATTTTCAATGAATATCCGTTCGTAGTTTTCGTTATAAAGAATGACCTTTGAACGCGTTGTAGTAACGGATAAAATCGATGCTAACTTCAAAAGTAAAATAAAACAAAATATATGCAGCATCTTTTTTTGATTGGACTAATTTTTTAGAAAGCGCATTGAAAGCATCCCAAAATTAGTAGCAGAGCGCGTGTCTTGTCTATGATATAAGTTTCAATTAAGCATCCAAAAATTGATGCTAACTTCGAAAATAAATAAAGCAAAATATATATATGCAGCATCTTTTTTTTTTATTGGACTAATTTTTTAGAAAGCGCACCGAAAGCATCCGAAAATTAGTATCGGAGCGCGTGTCTATGATATAAGTTTCAAGTAAGCATCCAAAAATCAATGCTAACTTCAAAAATAAATAAAGCAAGATAAACATCAGCTAGTAGGTACCATATACCTTCCAAGCAATAGCCAGAGACGCATGTAACTGCAAATGCTCTGATCGAATAATGTTGTTTCAACGTATAATTATTAGATAAACATCCCAGCGCCACCTAGAACTCATGATTATCACCCTCAAGAAGCAATGCCCCCAGAACTAGAGAAGATGGCTATGGGGAAAATGTTCAAATTCCTTGGAAAGAGAGTGGAGCAATACGATGCATTAAAAATGTTAAAGAGATTTCACGCAAAAAACAATTTTTTATACCGTGCAAATAGATCAGAAATTCTATGAATATCTTTTGCGTCAGCTAAATTGAGACAATATTTCGATGAAATAAACGAAAAAAATAAACAGTCGATCGAGACATTGAGGATGTAAACATGAATAAAACAATATATTCACTTTTGATATCATAATTGTGCTGTCATGTTATCACCCAAGTCCAGCATCAATGGCCCCTATTGCTTCCACCGTTTCTCCAACACTTCCACTTATGCTCCTCATAAAAATTCTATCTGATTGGAGAAGGACATTAGGAACAGAAGGCGAAGATTCTTAACTTTCACCATTCTCTAGAATCAGAATACGAAAATTATCAACAATATCTCTCCAAGAGGTAGGACATTCCACCTGGCTGAACATTGTTTGTCCAATAAGTTGTAGAAAAACACTCGGATCCGAACGTAAAATTTGGTAGTCAATGTGCAAACATCCAGTTAAAACTTTGAGTTAGGCAAAAGTATCTAGACATGAATTAGACAATTCCAGTGTTGGTCATTTGATTTTCATTTCATGACTCAAATTTTCAAAGTAAACAGGCTTACAAGCTACGGGTAGCAGAAAGCGTTCATGTGCAAGTATATAAGTACAATCCATCATCTGTGGATTGCAATTTGCATGCAGAAGCAGATATATTTAATTCCCTAGACCTTTCTAAAGGAACCTAGCATCTTGTGCGGTTGTGTTTTCTTGAATTTTCAAGGGTAACTACAGGAACGAAACAATGTAATTGAACGAAATGCCTATAACAAGTCTATCACTTGTTGAAACGTGCAAAATGAGAAATATTTTTTGAAAATATTATGGTTTAAGAAAAAAAATCCAACAAAGCCTTCTTTTAAATGCAAAAAAGATCTACAACCTTTTCAAGTAATGTAATGAAATTTGAGTTGATGTCATATTCCCTAAGTTGGCACGCTACTCCTCAGGATAATTTGCGATCTTTCTCAGTAGGTCGATATCATCCATTCTGACTTTGGATCCATTAATAACTATGAGATTAATTTTTCAAAAAAATAAGTTGTTAGATGATGGTGTGATTTATTATTTAAATATTCTAACATTCCTCTTCATGTTTAGTCTGATCTTTTGCCTAGTGCTAAACATGAAATTTTAATTGGAGAGGCAAACGGGCCTAGTAAGATTTCAACTCAGAACCTTCAGTTTTGATATCATGTAAGATTTTGGTGGGACCACAGTCGATAATTCTAAAAGTTTAAGCTGTTAAATAAATATATGTTTATTATTTAAATATTATCACAATAACTCAACGTAGTGGTTTTTGTGTCATTCGTTTGAGTCAATTTGAGATAGCATGAAATACTCAAAAGTTAAATTTGGAAATGTAAAGAGATATATCCAATGTTCTCACATGTCTCTCATCTTTAAAATTATAGGAAAAGATAGGCAAAAATAATGTAATTGTGGAAAATCTCAATGTGACGGGAGACGCGAGTTGAGAGAATAATATATTCTGGCTTGCAAGAGGGAGAAGATGGAAAGGACGTGGTTTAGGAGCATGGCTAGGTTGAGATATTTTGGCTGCCAAGATGTTGGATTGTTTGAGGACGCAATTTGTGTCTTCAAGGTTTCGGTTAGAAGAGAATACAAGTGAGTCAATATCTTCAAAAAAAATAAAAATAAAAATTGAGCGTGTTGCCTCTCGATGTATGGAAGATAATCAACCAAGTTAGGCTTATTCCATTCAATGGTTGTCAATCAACAAGTAACACTTGAACTTATGTTGATGCTAATGTGTCGATGATAACCGATAAAACAGATAAAGTAAAGTTCGATAACGATTCGATGATCTGATTATGAGGTGCCAAACTCAGCTGCCACATGTGATATCTGTATTATGTCTCATATCATGAAATTTGAGTTTGTGATCATGATGGGAACTTAAGTTCCCTCGTTCAACTTGTACCACCTGAATTTCTTCTAAAGAATAAAATAATTTACCATTGGCTTTTCTCTTTCTCTTTTTTTTTTTTTTTTTTGGCCCAATCTTTTGTTAACTTCTAGTTTAAACATTGGAATGAACAAGTAAATTAAAATCTTGAATTGAGTTTCTAGTTGCATACACATTCGGTTTTGTTTTTGCTATTTTGGAGGAAAAAAATGGTCAGGCCAAGTTCAAGAAAGAATAGGAAAGATAAAACTTTGTATTGAACGGAGATAGGAAGCTAACAATTCATATATCACTAATTTGCCTAGAAAAAAAGGGTCTGGAAATGCTAACAAGTCAATTCGACTATTTAATGTAAAAATGGTATGTTTTAGTTAAAAATGGCGTGGAAACGATGGCAAGCTTTAAGATATGGTAAAAGAGGTGATTCACACTTTTGACTGTCAAGCAAATTAAAACATCCAATCAAATTATATAAGCGCTAGTAAACAACAATGTACATCTGTCTCAAAATTCCAAGATTGCATAAATGTTTGAGTAAATGAACCTGACACACCGCACTGATATGTTTCTAAAACTTAGGGGTATAGAATTTGGTCCACACACTATAAGTGAATATATAATTGTTCAAGGTATACGTAGATACAATATCTAACATAGAAAAGTCGTACAAAAAATGACGTGATGAGACTAGAACCCGAAATTGTTACTTGAGATCCGTGAGTACTGAAGTGAGTGAACTTTTCTTAAGCACTAGATAAAGGTCTATTCGATTACTAAGGAAATCAATTTTTGTAAGTCATTTGCCCATCTTTATTTTTGAATAACGAGTAAGGATTTATCAGATATCTTTTTGAAATGCAGTACTGCAGAAGGTTGTTACCCCTGCCGCGAATCGATGGGAGCAAGAGGAGTGGGAAGATCTGGGATGCCGTAGTGGGGCCCAGGGGGAGGAGGCAAATAGTTTTGCATGAGTCAAATAATTGGAAGGAAATGCTTTGAGATCCAATGACCTTCGTTGGCCCACTCCTAAGACTTGAAGAGTTAAAAGGAGTTTTGAATTAAACAATCATTTAGGAATATATTAGAGCTCTGATCAAGTAATTAAAATTTTCGTGCATTCAACATGCGAACTACAGGGTTTATAGATGGATTTCTTTTAATGTATTTGCCATTTTAGCTCCTTTTGTTTTTTTAATTATTCCATGGCAAGATCAAAGTGATGTTGAGTGGTGATGATCCAATCATTAGTTAGAACCATTACACAAGGGCGTACAATTTCCTAGAAAAGTAGAGAAGGAGAGATAAAATACAAAGACAGCAATGATAGTTGGTTGCGAAGAACGATACCGATGGATCAAAACATTAAACAATCAATATAGGCCAAGAAGGTCACGTGGCTGTGTGCATGAATTGTGTGTGTTTCAGAGAGTTTTTAGCATCAAAGTAGTTGGAGATTTGAAAGAGCAATACAGTTTTAAGTTCCTTCCTCTACAGTACTCTCGAAGAACTACATCAGACAACAAACTTTCTTGTTCAGCTCCAAGTTCACGACTTTGATCAGACCAAAGCCCTTTCTCCTTCACATGAATACATGCAACGACCATCGCAATCAGGCGAGCTTCAGGGATTCCCATGACGACGATTCCAGGGACTCCTGGATGTTGTAAAAGTACTGGCTCCACCTAGGTTCTGAAACAAGAAGAGGTCCCCAAAAAATGAACTGCGAGTACATCTTTTCATATCATATAGCTAACCATGATTTGGAGAAAATAAAACAGGTTCAGCATTGAAGACAGAAATTATGCATCACCCATTCGAACCTATCAACAAATCCTCACAAGAAAAATAATGTCATTGCCAAGCCAATTCATACACTATTCATTCTGTACCTCTTCAGGGTAAAATTTTTTCCCCCAGTCTTGATCCGACCACTTTCTCAACCAATGACCCACACCCAACCATGCTTATCGATGAAACCGACATCACCCATGTCAAACCAGGAAAGACAGCTAGATTTTCATGCCGGAACTTGATTCCAGTAGCCAATCATCAAATGCGGACCTCTAGAATTTTCCCAATGCCAATAGAATCATCACTATCTGTCGTCAAATTCAACATGTGGTGCAGGTTTGCCAACCCAGATGGCCCGTGGTCTTTGAACTGAATTGAGATCTGTTCTGATATGAAAATGAGGGGGCTGGTAGGGAAAAGGGAAATGTGGGTCATAGAGAGTCATGACCGTTAAAGAAAGATAGGTCTCTGTCATCTCTGGATATTGAAAAAAGGACAAAGAGAGGTAGCATAATGAGCACAGTTGTTCAACAGACATTGCTAGCGGGTACTACCAACTAGCATTGAAAGTACTGAAATTAATTGCATATACGCTTGTAGAGGATGCACACCACAGGCTGAGAGAATCTTAGCTCTTAGGAAGAAGTTGCCAACTTCCTTGATGAGATCGATCGACAGACTTCCTCCGCCATTTAATATCTCTTCCACGCAGTCTTTGCCTTTCCACAGTCCTTTCTCCCCGAGGAAACTCGGAATTAAGCAAAAGTACCACTTGAAGAGCATAACTTCGAACTCGCCCCATGTAAATGGCCGATGCTCTTTACACATAATATTCAGTATTTTGATAGCTCATGAAAGATCACTCTTCGTAGATAACCTGAGAAAGGTGTTAGATCAGTGACCATGGCTAGAATAGTGATCAAAGCAGTGACGTTGTGTTTCTTTATAACCTCAATGGTGGAATTAGCTTCGAACTTGGGTATTCAGACATGGCAAAGCTCCAGCCAATAGCATCGCCATGGCTGATGACAGACACCAATGCGGCACAAATGAGCAGTGTGCAAATAATCCTGCAAGAATCTTATAAAAAGAAGTCTATTGTCATATTACCCTGACTTAAATTGCCTGCAGACCTTCCAAATATGGAAACAATGGCTCAAGACTTACTGTGATGATGATTGTAGAATTTCCACTTGCCAATGAAGCATGAAGACTATAGAAGAGAAGAAACATGGAAAGGGCATATATCATCCCAACTGTGGCTTCTTTTGCCATAGATTGCATGAGCGAATCTGGCTGGCTTATGGAGACTCCTTTAGGCTTCCCAGTAGTACCTGAAGCCAACAAGCCCAGCACAACTAAACATCTGGAAATGAACACTTGGGATGTGACATCCATCCCTAACAAATTCATCTCACCCTAGTCGCACATCCATCGTCCCTCACTTAATCTTTCTTTTTTCCCTTTGCTGACCAGCAATCGTTCATCAGTGAACTACCTCATCAACTCATCAAGAATACTGTCATCTTGTGCTCTGCATCAATAAGCTAGATCGAATCCAGGAACCACCAAATCACGGAACAAAACCAGCTCAGATTCACAAATTTGATAAAAATCAGAACACCCGCACATTGCCCAGAAAGGGAGCGAATCAAACCCAAAAAGAGTGAATCTGAAAAACCAAAGCTTTAACGAGAAAGATTCCAAAGACGGATCGAGCTAGACAATGCAGAGAGAGAGAGATAGAGAGTGAGACAATCCATAACTACGAACTACCAAAGCCACATTTCTCCGAACTTAAACATCAGTGTGGTGTATAATTGACACATTGACCCTGCCCATGAAAATCACAGAGAGGAAAGAAAATGTATAAACAGAACCTATATCCAAAGAGATCTGTTGAGTACTGGAATGCAAGACAACCTTTTAACTTAGAAACCAATATCACATAATGTAATCCACATTTTGAGAAACTGTAAAATATTGCCAAGGAAGATGGACAAAGAAGCTTTTCTGGGGAGTCTTGGTAAGAAGTAAGGTCAGTAAAGTATCTTAAGCAACAGGTGATCAGCCAAAAGGAAAGTCGTCTATATTTACAGGTCTGATATTGTCCTATCTATGGCAAATCTGATATGATTGAAATGTTTTTAGCAGGTAATCAAACCAAAAAAGAGCCATTTGGTATCGGTTTGAATGACAAAGACTTTGAATTGAGAAGGTAATAAAACCTACAAAGTGCCTTTTTTATATCTCTGTGGGTGTACGTGTGTGCTTGCACCGTCACACGTCTCTAAATAGGATATATCACTTCACGGAAGAGTAACAGAACTATCTTTCTCAAAAAATCACCCACTGAAGAGTACCAAAAAAACAAAAAAAAGAATACTTGTTATTGGCAATAAGAGGAAGTAAAGGCTATACAGAGGGGAAGCATATTATAACAGCACCATCACAAGCCCAGACATAGTCAGTAGTCGAAAAGGAACTTGGAGGAGTTATTGGATGCGATCCAGCATGCCCATAGTTGATACTAGCATATGAAAAGAAAGGATGGATCAATGGTACTAAGAATATCATCATTTTGTAGATTGCATGATGGGTAACATTAACTTTTCTGATCCTACAACTTTGGACTTTGAGAAAGCAATACACCATTCACATTGCTTGAAAATGGCCAAGAAAGCGAGCCCAAGGAAACGTGCCATTTAAGAGAAGGTATACCATCCTTATGGAGGACAGAATACCAGCTGATACAGCTCTCATCTGTCACCAACATCACAGGCCTTATGGCTAACATAGCCGATCTAGCTTCATTGGCACTCTACAATCAAGATTTGGAATGAATTAACGCTGACAAATAGATGTACATATCACAAAACAATCATCATCATGCCATGTAGCGGTTTGCCCCACTTTCATAATTTTCTGGCTGACAAAAGAGAAAATTAAGGCACTGAGATCTGATAATTTGGGCAACTAAGCTACTGAGATTGGCTAATTTCTCCTCCAACATTATAGAAGCAGAGACCTGATCATCCTGTCTGTTTTCCATTTCCACAGAGTCACGCCCCACAGTTACACTTCAACATTGCATTCATGAGTGGGTTAGGTTAAGACTTGATCATTAAAAAGGCAGAGTGGTCTTGCTTGTCGCGAAGGCTGCTGGTTCAGGGGTGCCTTGAAATTTATAACGGCAAATACCCATTGATCGATTCATCCAGAGAAGAAGCAAAAATCAGCACAAAAAGTAAAGAAACTAACTAAAACATGGTAACCACAAAAGACTAGCACCCTGATCAATAGAGTGAACAGTAGCTCACTAGTTGTGACAACTTTTGTATCCATGAAACAGATAAACACGCTAACCACAACACTGCCAATTTTCATATGCAAGAGTAAACATGAAGAGGAAAGAATGAGAAAGGAGTACATCTACACGCGAATATCAAGAGTCAACGTGTTTGATAGAATCCCGGTCTAAGTATATGCTTATAAGGTAATATTGTTCTGACATTTTGCCCGTTTAATTCTAAGAAACGGCAATCTCTCGCGATGAATGATTGCGGTTCCTGCTAATAAAGCCTTACCCTTTTGCATGTGGTTGGGATCCCCACGATCATCTCCCAGAGAGAGGGTGGGCAATTACTCGAGGCAATTCAGAAACAAACTGTGAAACAATTAGTTTAGTGTTCAATTCAACTCTCTCAGTGGTATTGGTGAAAAATATCATGATGTGATTCTTTAATTGGTCCCGTGCCAGCGTTAAGAGCAAAAGCCCAAGGTAAATTGCAGGATTGTGAAAAGTATGCACCGAGACGAAAATCTCAAAACGAAAATGTCGTCATACGAGATGAGAGCAAAGTTCCCATCAGAAAATACTACTTCGCATTTCTTTTTCCTTCAGTCAGAAATTACAGGGAAGATAGACTCAAGAAACTGCTAATACAACGGGATAACGAATGGAATCCAATGTTCAATCGCCATCTTCAGTACTTCCGTAATTTTGATATAATAACTGCAGTCCATTGCTAAAGGTTGGAGAGACTTTCTTCACAACAACAATACGCACAGAGGAAGGACTCCGGTCTCGTGATCCCATATAATTTCCTGTCAACCATAACAGAAGTGTGAGTCAATGAACAAAGAACAGGGACATGAGTTTGTCACAGCCCAGCAATAATTATCTCTATACAATATAGATCCAAGCAATACTTATTTCTAAAGGAAAATTGAAAGACAACAAACATGATGGAAAGACACAGAAATAACCAGAAAACTTGCAAAAACAAACACCATCACATGGAAAAAGCACATGACCAATTCATCCAGAAGTTAAACATAACACGTTCAAGACTGTTCTCAGCAAACTCACGCGATTAAAGATAGCCAACAGGGAAGTAAATATGTTGGCAATTAGAGCATTACTAACCTCGAGAGAATTGTTCAATGCTTTGTCATTACTAGCATAGGTTGCGTCAAATCTTCATGTTCAATCCTAGAGAAAAGAACACCTCAAGTCACCAAAACTTAAGTACAAAGGGATACTTGAAGTGCCAAAAACTTACGAAAGTACCATTTTTTTTTAATGAAAAATGTGATACTTGAGTGTCACATCCGGCAAACCCTACTGGAAATCCTACGCGGTAATTTTTTATTAATTTTCTCGCTTACGTGGCTCACCGGAAGGCAGCAAAACACACACAAAAACAACGTCGTTTTAATATAATTCGAATTTTAATACAAAAATTAATTAAATTTAAATTTAAAACAAATAAATAAAAATAAAAAAGAAGAAGAAGAAGAGAGAGAGAGAGAGAGAGAGAGAGGAGGAGAAGGAGGGAGGCAACCAATGGCTGAGGGCTTAGCCCTCGCTGCCGTCGCCTCCCCGCCATCGTCGAAAGGTGGGGGAGGGTCGGCCGGGGCCACCGAGCCTTGGTCGGGGCCGCGACCCCGGTCGACCCGCAGAGAGGGCTGCGTGCCCTCGCCCGGCTTGGCCAAGGGCCGCCGCTAGTTGGGGCGATGGTGGTGGTGGGGAGGTGGCGACAACGAGGGCCGAGCCCTCAACCGCCGGTTGCCTCATTCTCTCTCTCTCTCTCTTAATTATTATTTATTTGTTTTAAATTTAAATTTAATTAATTATTATATCAATTATTTACTACGTCAACACTAAAACGACGTCGTTTTGCATTAAGCTCACCGCAAAATTGCCACATCGGCATTTTGGCTGGATTTTCTCGCCGTTGGCACTTAACTATTCATTTTGCTTCGATTTTAGCACTTAAGTGTCACTTTCGTAAATTTTGACACTTAAGTGTCCCTTTGTGCTAAATTTTTGGCACTCTTGATGTCCTTGTGCTTCAATCCTACAATCCTACGGACAAAATTTTTAGATGTCTGCAAGAAAGTTTCAGGGAAGCAACTGGTATAAATACAAAGAATGAAAAAAATAGTTCAATGACATGTAGAAAGAATACTAACGCGGAATACAATATCGTACCCACAAAGTCAGGGATAATCCGACAATCAGGTTGAAGTCGAAGTAAGAAGAGCAATGAATTCTACGTAGTGACAGCAGCCGGAGCTTTGACCCTCCTCACGATATTTAGAATGCCAATTTAAAGCAGATGGGAAACAACTCACACCTTCGCAGCAGATGTATGTTGTAAGACCTGCAGCATTGCATCTATGCTCACGGTTGCATGCCTAGACTGGAAAAAATAATGCCCACCCGTTAGCACCACAAGAATACAAAGTTCTAAGCAAAAGAAAAACAAGGAAGTCAATAAGCATATAATGATATCGGTACAAAAACATATTCTAATCAAGAAACTCACAATTCATAGATTGCATTTCATGAAGCGCCGCCAGAGTGTCCAACTCCCTCTTGGAATCTAAAGTTTTATTTTCCAAGCACTTGATGCGATCATGCATCTCTTCAGTCTCCCTTTTTCTTTTCTCACCCTTCCTCACCTCCCCAAACCCAAATGGAAAGGCCCGAGTCAAATACTTAGCCAAAGACCAACAAACTCTAAAAGAAACCCAGAAAATCAAAAGACAAGATCTTGCACCTCATCCTGCAGACGCCAGGGCTCAAAAGTTCTCGTGGCCACTGACTCCATGAGGTAATCAGAATTGCGTGGATCAGTTTTGATGGTGAGCTCAGCAGAGCAATGGGTACATTTAAAGTAAAACCTCAATGTCCGGATACCCAGACACGTCTGCTCGCGAAAACAAAAGAACACCGAGAATTAGAACAGGGTCGACGACTTTGGAATGGGAAACAGAGTCGAAGGTGTGCAACTGACCTCGCCGACGACATCCTCCTTCCTGGAATTGAACTCGGTGCCCTTGTAATGTAATTCCCGCAGGTGTTGCTTAGGATGCTCATCGGAAGCATCATCCGAACCTTAATCTGCCGATTCTTGGACCTCCGAAGCCTGGGCAGCTTTGAAGGGACGAAATCCGGCAGGTAATACCTTTTCACCACCTTTCTCTCCCTCATCGCCTTCTTCTACTCCTCCTCCTCTCAACTCGAAACGAAAACGAGCTCGTCGACCATAGATAGCGGGGGTCTGAAACAGGCGGGAGTCGAGCCGCGAATCCGCCGCCAAAAAACCCAAGAATCGGACAGGGCCGAGTCGGGTGGCGCTCGAGGAAGAGGAGGGCGGCGATGGAGGTCGAGACCCAGCGGTGGCGAGAAGGAAAGCAGCGCCCGCGCCCCTGCCGGAGGTGGTGCCCGACGGCGGGAAGCTGGTGGTTCAGGGACGGCATGCTCAAGGAGGCGAAGGCGGGAATGTGAAAACTTGATTTTTCCGATTTGTGATTATTATTGGGCCGGCAGATTTTTGATGTATCTGTACATATTGATATTGGTGAGGGACTTGTAGATTCAATTAATTCGAATAGGCAAAAAAGTCACTTATCCGGATAAGTAAAGGAAGGCATTCCTTAATTTTCATTAAATAGAAAAGTATCGACCACAATTAATTTTTGCGAATTACCTTGCCCAATATACCTAAATATTATAAAATTCGTGCATGATTAGAAATTAATAATTGTAGTTATTCTCAATCAATTGTTCCATTCTTTTACTTTATTATTATCAGCAGAAGAAGAAGATAAAGTTATTGCCAATGTATTGAATGGATGAAACTGAACAAGCAAATTTAGCAAGTTTCTTTTTCTCTTAAGTACACCAGTAATTTTCATGATTTCATTGTAAAAAAAACTTAAATTCTTCTATACAAGAATTTTGAAGTATGGAATCATGATTCATTTAAGCATATCTTTTATGGCATCAATCAATTCATGATGGCACCATAAATTAATTATCATATTAATACTAACACCATGAGAGAATCACACCACCTTAGTTAGCTAAGAGCCCACGGCCGCATAAATCATGTATCAAAGTTCCATACCCCGTGTATCAATCAGGGTCTAGGTGTATCCTTTTGGTTTACACCGTGTACATGCATCGATCCTATAACATCCATCTAAAAATCACATGCAAAAGAATTATGGATTCATGCCCTTAAGTCCAAAGACATTGATTCTCAATCAATCAATCCATAAAAGTCTCTTAATAGTCCATGCCATATATTTGAGGCCCCCAAGATTCTCCATTTCAAACTCCAACTTATAGATGGCGACCCCCGACCACCGGCATGTTGAAAGTTAACATCGACGCCTCCTTTGCCCGCAACGAAGACGCGGCATCAGACATTGACGAAAACAGAGAAGTGGTTGCCTGCATATGTCGAGACTCCGAGGGGTTGCTTAGTTGATGGATTCTCCAAGTTGGTGGCAGCATCCTTGGCGGAACTAGCAGAACAAGCGGAGGCTCTTGTGCTTCTTGAAACCCTAGAGTTTCTTTCTACCAGATCTAACCAGAACTTGCAAGTACAGTTTGACTGTAAACAACTCGTGTAAGGCGTTTTGACTTTAGAGGAGTTAAACTGGGAAGTGCAGCCACTTGTGGACCGGGTCAAGACCAAGTTAAAGGACTTTCCAGGCCTCTCTTTGGCCCATTGCAGTAGGAACTCAAACAAAATAGCAGATTGGCTTGCAAAAGCCCAAAGATCTAATAGCCTCCCTATTGTGAAAGGAGATAAATTGAGCATAGAACAATGCCCCAAGAATGATGTTAAAAAAAAGTCATGAAGAATGTTCCATATGTTAGTGCAGTTGGCAGTCTTATGTATGCATAAGTATGTACCGGACGATATTGCTTTTTACGTGAACACTCTTGGCAGATATCTATCGAATCCAGGTCATGAACATTGGGTTGCAGCTAAAAAAGTGATGAGATATCTACAACGAACAAAAGACTTCATGCTCGTGTATAGCAGAGTTAAGGACCTAAAGGTGATTGGATATTCGGATGTTGATTTTGCTAGTTGTTCGGATGACAAAAAATCAACTTATGGATATATTTTTATGATGGCTGGAGGTGCTATTTCTTGGAAGAGCACAAAGCAAACCTTGATTACAAACTCTACAATGTATGCCGAGTTTGTAGCGTGCTACGGCGCGTCAATTCAAGCTATTTGGCTCAGATTGATCTTAGAATTGCGAGTTGTGGACTCTATTGCTAGATCTATAGTGATCTACTATGACAACATTGCAGCTGTGTTTTATTCCAAGCATGACAAGATCAGCAATGTGTCCAAACACATAGAGATAAAAATATTATACCGTTAAGGATTTGGTCAAAAAGGGAGACATTGTGATAAAAAATATTATAACTGAGTCCATGTTGGCTGATCCTCTAACAAAAGGCTTACGACCCATTTTGTTTAAAGAACATATTAAGAATATGAGTGTTTTAGATTCTTTTGATTTCTTTTATTTGTGGGAGCTATATAATTTGTATTTTTTGGATAATGCTTTTATGATGTCTATTAAAGCGTTTATTTTCAATGATCATTATTAGTTATTCTATTGTTATCCTTTCTCCCGTTGACTGAGAAATGAAAGTATAAAACAATATCTTTAAACAAATTTTAGTTTAAAGACGACTGGATGTCACTGATTATAAGATCTCATGTTGGATTGTGACATAGTCGTGCAATTTCATATTGTTTAGAAATTGCGCTAATGCAATTTCATGTCGTTGAGAAATTGTATTGAGGACCGATAAGAAATAGTGTATATTTTGATCACATATTGGCACTATTTCTTACTACACTACTAGGCCCATGATATATGAAAATATAATGCTTATTATATGTGATTATGGAAGGTCATATGTTGTAGTATTTTCTTAACACATTGATCTCCATAATCCTATATTGAGGTTATATAGGATTTGATTGATTTTGAGATGCCGTTATTGAAATATTATTTTTAAAATTTTATTATTATTTTATTACTTTGAACCCTCCTGCGAGGCCCAAGACTCGCGAGCAGCCCAAATCAGACCGCGGGCCAGACCCAAGAGGCCAAACCCAGCGAGGTCCCAAACCTTCACACGGCCCACACAAAACAATATTGGACTTGGAAATAGTGGGCCATAAAATTGCAGCAAAATTGCCCCATGCGCGCAAGAGCCCATGTTCCTTTTAATTAAATTTGGCCCATGAATTGGGTTGTTTCAAATGGCCCACGAAATTTAAAAAAAAATATGGGCGAAAGCCCATATTTAGGCCCAGGCCCGGCTGGAGGTCTTCTTCAACCTCCAGCCGGGTCCCGAATTTATGCAAAACCGGGTTGTATGACCGGGTTTTGACCCGGAACGTGAAAAGACATCAATTAACTTGATTTTTGATGAAATCTCTCCATGGGTCTTGCATATAATATCAATATAATTTACTAAAATGAATTAAACGAAGAAAAAACGAGTAAATCTTCCACCTATAAGCTTCAAAATTTCGGATCTAAGCCTCCCATGGCCGAAATTCAATTTTCTTAAATTTAAGCCCTAAAAACTTACCTTAATGCAACACAAGGATGCTAAAACATATATATAACAATACCCATGCAACGATTCACAACAAACATCAATAAATTGCAAGTAATTTGAAAATTCTAGAACTTTTCATGTATAAACCCTAGAATTTTAAATTTAAAATTCTCTCTCAATTCTCAACGAAATTATACAAATTATATATGATTGGAAAGATCTTGACATGTAGAACAAAAACCCTATAGTTTCAAGATCAATCGAGCAAAAAAATCCACACGAAAAAATAACGTCCATATTCAGCTCAAAGAGGAAAATTTCGAATTTGGTTCATAAATTTTTTTGGGTTCTACAATCATATATGATTTGCTTTGATACCACATGTACAAAATTATTCACATAAACAACTAATCAATCAAGAAGAATCGGATCTATATATGACTGTAAAACACCGAGATCAATAAGCACAGCGGAATTAAAGCGTATCTGTTTGAGCCATTAATTCACTTGAAGAAAAATAAATCATTCTGATAATCAGAGATATATTGGAATGCCAGATCTTCCTCTCTACATGACCTATTTCAATATAAAAATTTCAATGGAATTAAAGTAAGCTAATAGGTATAACCTACCATTTTATAAATTTGAGAGGGCCTAACAAACCCTAATCAATAACGTGTCGGCGGGCGCTTTTCCCATTACGGGCTGGTTAAACACACCGCTTTACATATTGTTCTTCAACTGTAGTTATTAATAGATGTCAAAACCCAATTCAATAAGATCACTTTAGGGTTTAACAAATATTGAAATCTCTTTGACCCGATTATTTAAAATAAAAAATTAATTAATTAACGTGAGCCCATATTATAGGAAATTTCCCAACACCGTCTTCCCGAGGATCCTGGCTTGGCAACACAGGGACAGCTGGCTATAGCTTGATGTCTTCTTCTCGATCTGCGCACACCGTGTGTTCGAGGGAATGCTCGAACCAAAACCGGTCGCTTTATTGGTCTCGGATTCCAAAGTGTTCCAAGGATCTGTAGATGCGCTTTGTCCTGTACAACATTTTTTTGCTGATGGCTGAATACATTTCTTTAGCCAGGTTTTATATCTACAAAGTTTGAACAACCCTGGAATTTTGACGTCGTTTTGCCTCTTGCTCAGACATTTCTTTAGCCGGATTCGGAAGTCGTTTCCTGATTTTGTTCGGGGGGTCTTGGTCATGACCGCTTGATGGCGGAATTTGTATCATGCGATATACTGATGTGTTAGTCTAATGATGAGCCTTGATCGTTGAAGTCCTCGTGCGGTCGTCTTGCATTTTGGTGCGTTCCGTCAGGGTTTGTCGTGGGGTAGAGGAAACGCAAGGAGACGTTGAAGGGCTTAGGGAAATAGAGAAGACAACGGAAAAATAGGAAGTGGGCTTGAGCTTAGTGTTGGTAAATCTGGGTTGGGCTTAGGTTAATTGAATTTGGACTCGGTTCAGGTCGTGAACAGATTGGGCTTGAATCATTGAGACCGCTTCTTTCAGTCCAGTTGGTATTACTAGCCCAGGCCCGCCGGGCCCAGGTCAGATCCACATTCGGACTGGGCCCAGTCCGAGTCCCTATCTTTCGGATTAAAACTTAATTTAGAAAAAGATTAAAAATTTCCGAAAAAAAATTATTATTTTTAAATTTAGGAAAAGGCTTAAAAATTAGTTTTTGAATAGTTTTCTCTTAAAAATTGGGAAAGTGCGCCAAAAAAATGTTATGCTCAAAATTGAATAAGCCCTCAAAGCTTTACAATAGGGATTGAATATTCATGGAAACAAATGTTGGCTTGTTGATTGCACATTTCCATTGTTCCGATTGTGTCCTTTTGATACATGGATTGTTGTTTCCTTAGCCTCGTTAGGAATTGAATCTTAGAACTCATGAATGGTATAAAATGCATGGCACTAGTTGATTAATTAGGATAATCAAGTCCCCCAACCCTAAATTCTTCGATGTAGCAGTAAAATAATTCTCCCATTGCTTTACATGCATATCTAATCGACTACTATAAACTAATTAATAGCGACTCTTAGATAAAAATAATTTTGCATGTTAGTTGCAAATTGGTATAAGCTTGGAAAGCCCGAATTAAGTCTAGACTTAATAATCTATTAGCTAAATCTTAGGTAGGTTATCCGAGATTAAGTTGCCACAATTATTAGATCAAAACTTTTGTACACTGTACAATTAAGTTTGTAATTTTTTTTTTTTGGACTAGGCCTTGAAGTCTTTTTTTTTTTTATTTGTATCGGCCCATCCATTTAAAAAAATGACGAAAGCCCTGTAACATGGCATTAAGTTGCACTCAATTGCCATTCTAGCACCACAAGTGCCATCAGATGTGGTTGTCAAACACCTAAAATAATATGAAAAAAATCTATCTTCTTGAAAAATTCAAAGATCCATTACTCGAAGGTAAACTACAAGAAAAACTATCAGAAAAAAGCATCCAACTAAAACACACCTAGGATGTCTTTGCGTTTGACTAGAATTTTAGCCTTAGTACGGACTAACAAAATCTGGTGATTACTTTAATATTTCTAACAAAATTCCGTAATTTTTTTTTTCAATCTCTTGTTGAGAGATGCTTTCTTGAAATACTCCGGAGAAAACAAATGCCAAGTTCAAATCACCCTTAAAAACTAATTAAAAGTACAGATTTTGTCTTTTTGTTAATTTTATTCATGATTATTTGGTAGAACATAATTGCGACTGGTTCTTTACGCTGTCATTCTGAGATATTACTTAAAATCACGGTCAATTACTAAAAAATAAATTTTCTAAGCCTTTTTTTTCCTTGAAAAATTGTCTAAGCCTTTAATTTGTAAAACCTAGGCAGAAATAAAAAAAAAAAAAAAAAAAAAAAAAAGTTCCATTGACGATAAGAGAGGTTAGGTATTCCTTGCTAGTTAGTGTCTTTCATCAAGGTTTTTAAGTATCAAACTTATAACGCAGTTCAAGTCTTTCATCTTTAATGGCAGATAGTGTGTCTTGCGGTTAATGTTGTAAAAGTCATTTCTTTATCTTTCTTAAAAAAAAAAAAAAAAAGCAAGTAATTTCCCTTTCTCGATCTTATGATCCTCTGCAGGTTTGAATAAGATCTTTTTGTTCTTATTGAATTAACTTAGATAATGTAGTTCTGAGAGTCCAATAGGTTTGACTATCACCCTTTATCATATTTATCAGTAATCTTATCATGGTTGGAATGCGTGGCATTTTTTTTTTTTTGTTTTAGTTTTGAATTTGTTTGTCTTTCCCAGTCTCACTGCAGATTTAATATCCAACCTCAAATTAGATTATATGAACTATAAATTAAGGAAAAGTAAGGTAAATTGAGATTTTCCTTTTTTGCCATCATGTCAAATTAAGATCAAATAATGAAAAAGATAAAAACGAGTGAAGGTGTATATTTTTCTGGCCTATTTTTGTCTTTTTAACTAACAATTATTATCTTTTTTTCTCTGGAAATGAAAATTATATTAAGATTAACTGCAATATAATTAGGGAAAAGCAAAGACTAAAAGTGAATGGAGATTTTTACTTGGAATAAGAGTGAATTGGGATAAGATTATGAAAGAAAAAAAGGTTATAAAGGATTGAATAGATTTTGTGACCTCTTATTGTATGAAGGGAAAAATGAAAAGCAAGAAAAGATAAAGGGAAGAGAGATTATTATAACGTCAAAATGGACATAAGATAGGTCCACTTCAATGCACAGCTTTACATATAGTATATTAGATTCTCACACTTGAACTAGCCCAAATGCTTGCACAAACATAAGTCCATAGCAAATGGCAACATAACACATATTCAAAGCACACAATCAACACTGAAAGTCCTTATGGGCAATTACCACACGTTGCTTTAGGAATAAAGGACTAAGTGCAGGAAGTTACTAAATCCAGCCAGGAAAGACAGCTTGACGTCGCTTCTTGGCTCACTGAAATCTTAGCCGAGGGATCGATTGTTACACTCACTTCAAAGTTTTCTGCAGCCGTCAAGTTCGGGTTAAATGGGGCGAGTTGCTGAGCCACTACACTCATTGTTGGCCTCTTCCTACTGCTTTGGTTCAAGCAGTCCACTGCAATCTTTGCAACCGTTTCTACTTGGTTGATTTCATCTTCACTAGCGTTCTCAAAATTTATGACATTGGAGAGGGTCTTTTCTTCACGGAAAGGATGAAATGAGGGATAATATTGATTGAATCTCCAAACTCATCAGTAACAGAAGTTGTAGGCTCCTTTTCGGTGAGCAACTCCATGAGGACAACTCCAAAGCTGTATACATCACTCTTACTTGTTAGCTTACCAGTGGTTAAATATTCCGGATCGATGTAGCCTAAGGTGCCTCTTATTTCGGTGGCTACGATATGACTATGCTTTGGTGATATAAGTACCGAAGTTCCAAAATCAGATATTTTCACCGAGTCATTTTGATCCAAAAGTATATTCGCCGACTTGATGTTGCCATGAATGATTTCGTCGAAATGCATTTCCTTGAGTGCAACAGCAGCTTCAACGGCTATTCTGAACCGCTTTTCCCATGAGCTCAAGATGGTCGATACTTCGGATGGATGTGTTTGAAGAGAGTACCATTCAAAATGTATTCATAGACCAGCAAGGGTATTCTAGTCTCCAAACATATGCCATGGAGCTTCACCACATTTTTGCGGTCTTTTAGTATCACAATTTTAAGTTCATCTTGGAATTTCTTCTTCATTAGAGGCTTGTGCACATCTTTAGGCTTCTTGACCACGATCTCCATGTCCACTGCTATTCTCCTCTATAGACGGAACCAAAACCACCCTCGCCCAGCTTCTTGCTTTCATCATAGTTGTTGGTTGCTTTTGCTAGCTCTGCCTCCGTAAAGATTCGAACCGTTGGATGTTTCAAGAGCTTTCCTCCATTTTTTCTGAAGTTTATCTTTCTAATTCTCCACTTCCATGTGGTCGAGGCTAAAGCACCAGCATATATGCAGACGACAGGTGCAAGAATCACTGCCAACAAATATATTTTACTAGATTACTGATTCAAGCATGTAATCCTCATACGCTCCACATACTTCATTGAAAAAGATTAATTTCAAATGCACAACACATTTCACTTATATATATATTTATATATTTATAAACATCACCATTACTTTGGATGGTCAGTCAATCTTTTAATATATAACTATCCAATTTAACGTTGATAGAAATTATTTTGGTGACAAATGGGTTACACATATTACATACTATATAACAATCCTTATGAAAGCCCTTGTTTGAAATTTGACACGTGTCATTATAAAGTGAATAAGCAATCGAATGAACTCAATTTAATATATTGCCAGCATCTTCTATAACGTCTTTCCTTGATTATAATGAAGAAGGTTTGTAATAAAAGAGAATGAGAAGGCATTCACCTCACATTGTTTTAGATCTTTCCATCTACTAATGGTATCAAAACTTGGGGGGATTGTTTAACCAATTATGCACCTTATAGTCATCACGCTTAAATGTTTTTTTTTCGTCCATTCTATTGGTGGAAACTCTAATTGATGTGTTGCAAACATCCAAATTTATATTTAGTTAAGTTGATACGTGGATAATTTGTATAATATGTAACTCACCAATTAAAAGCATGCTTGAAAGACATTTCCTCTAATTAGAGATGAAAGAAAATGTAACCATTTATAATTTACAGATTGACTATTAGTCTAAAACTAGTTTTAACTAGGGATGGGCACGGGGAGGGGTTGGGACGAGGATCACGTTCCTCATCCCCACCCCTTAGAATGAAATGCCGCCGTCCCATGCGAGGCACTGCCACAGAATTTCTTTTCCTTCTAAAAAAGATATAAACCGTTTTCTAGATGACAATTTGACATTTTTCTTATTTTTATAAAAAGGAATGGCCTCATGGGTGAATTTTTTAAGAAAGGAGTGGCCTCGGGGATTGCTTTTATATGGTCAAACAAATTCCAATCTTAACAAATTAGCCAGTGTGAGACAATGTGAAGATGAAATATTTGAAATATAATTGTGCCACATTACTTGCCTAAAGAACTCGCCAAGCTTGCATCTCCTATAAAAGCAAGATTGATAAGGAGAAGATATTGTCTTTAAGGATTTATTATTATTTCATATTTTTAAAATAAATTATTGTCATAAAATTAAAGAAATAAATAAATATACATGTACATATAAATATTTATATATTCTTCTTCAAAGTGTACATGGGGCGGATTCGCCAAGTTTTTCACGCACATACATATATAATGACAGTATCTTTAAATATGTAGAATAAATAAAAAATAACATTTTATATCCTAAGAAAAACTAATACATTCACTGCTTTTTGGGCCAATATTTTTTGTCTCACTTGGGCCATCGCGTCCATCTAATTTTCAAGAGCGACTGTCACTTTAGCAACTCATAAGAGGAGCTGAGAAAGTTCGGAAATAAATCATCGTTTAGACTCAAGAGTCGCTAGGCTCTTCCCATGCTGCTTTTTTTGCCAATATTTTCACAGTTTAGATTTTAAGGAAGCTCAACCGCTTTGAGTTCTTCAACATTCACCTTATATGTCATCGGTCAATTCAGTGCTCGATTTTTTTTTTTCCTAGTCCAAATTTGTGCTCATTTTCGCTTTAAGTTTTAGGGTTTTTTCCTCGTGAAATATGTAGGCCTAGCTGTTCTTTTTGCCTCAAGATTTGTAAGTTTGGGTTGAGGAGGAGTTTTCATTTAGATCTGCTGTGTATCCTCCCACGCACGTAGTTTCAAAGTGTTATCTTAGGAAGAAACAGAAAACAAAAAAGGGCAAGGAGGGAAGTTAAAAAAAGAATAAAAAAAGAAAAGAAAAGATGTAAATAGCTTTAGCCTCGGACTGAAGAGGGACACCCAGCAGCCTGTGGCTCATCGCTTGTCTTATTGGCGATTACACCAACTAATATAACAATCTTTAAAACATATAAACCTACTACAAAATCAAGAATGGATCGATAGAATATGAACAATAAGTAAATGATGAGGAGATAGACTTACGTGCAACAGCTATATTGCGACGATTATCACCATCATCACATGTGTAGCTCCCGGGCAAATTCTCGCACTTTCCACGACATGGGTAATTCCATGGCTCCTTGCACTCATTAATGTCTACATTATGCAGAAGACAAATTGAAAATTTATCTTGTTTAATGGCAAAAACAGATTGAACAAGGTGGTGCGTGGATTATTAGACGGGCAATGCTATCCCATTCAAGTTTTGGTCATAGTATTGTGACACATATCCACTCTCTATCTCCTTTCCGTACCCTTCGTCTCTCTCCTTGTGGAATTTGAGCTCAACAATGGCGTCGTTCTTTGCCATCAATGGAGATCATCGATGCCTCGAACTCTATGTACGTGATCCCATTGAGGGCACAAGAGCTCGGAAAGGATCTGCATACAAAACTTGCAGAAATCGAGCTTTTGCAGTGATGCATTAACCCCACGTTGCAAGAGTGAGGCGAGGATTTGCTGTTTCCATATCATTTACCTAGGAATGAGAAGATTGATCTTTACAAGCATGAGTGAGGTGGGTGTGTTGATATGTACTCCTATTACTAAATACAATGGGCTCATCGGATCTTTTTATTTACTTAAATTTTAGTACATGTACTAGGTTTAGTGAATATATAACTAAGAGGGCGGCAGCACAGAGTTTAAAGAAGAAGAGAAGATTGTTGTCGAAATGTGGGGATAGAGTCGCTAGAAATACATGCTGACGTCCGTAGGGTGGTGGCAATGGCCTTGACTTATTCTATTAGGCAAAAAGTCAAAAACTTAGGAGAAACACATGTCCAAGTTCGAATTTATTCGATCGAGCTTATCACAATTGTTGATCGTGTGAATCTCACATTTCACATGCTCAATACTAGATATAAATTTAGGTCCTAGAAAGATTACCTAAACTTATATAGACCTCCCATTAAAATTATATTTGGTGGTACACATCAAAACACACTCTCCCTTCCCTCTATCACTTTCCACAAAACTCACCATCCACTCCACCACCAAGGCCCAGCAATGCAACTAACATTATCGAGCCATGGGCTTGTTGTCTCCACATTGAGATTAATATTTAGGTGAGTTAAGGCCACTTCCTCGAGAAGATATTAGGTACACAAGTGATACCATGCCAGATTTGCAATGGTGACACATGCCAACCTCGAGACCCACCATTAGAAATTTTGAAATGGGATTTGCTAATATATTAATCTTTGACTACTGTGAGAACAACATATTGTGAATCGCAAATTCTTAAAGAAGTTGTCCCTATAATAATTTCTAATTATTTGTTATTTATTTTTTATATAAAATAAACTGTTATTATCACAGCAGGTTAAAGACAGTTCATAAACATTTCTTATTAGAAATTATCTTTCTCTCCCTTTGTCTCTCTCTTCTCTTTTGCACTTGTCGTTTCTCTTCTTCTTCATAGTTTCTTCTCTCTCTTTTTTCCCCTTTCTTTCCCTTTGCCCTATGGCTGGTAGCTGGCCATCTGGCCATAAGGAAGGGTCGCTTTCGCCAGAGTCGACAAGGGTTGGACCCTCGCAGCTAGGGTGAGGGTTCCCCTCACCTTGACAGCCTTGCCATATCTAGAAGCTGGGAGAGAGGCCACGACATCGGAACTATAGGAGACCTCGAGGATGCGGGGATTGACGGAGGGCCTGGGCTTGTGGACAAAGGGGGGCTTGGGCTTGTTCTTAGACCTGAGGGATAGTGGATGACCAGTGGAGGGAGGCGACGTCATCCAAGCTGCAAGCGACCTTTAGGATGTAAGGGCTTAGGGAGAGCCTAGGGTCGCAGGTGATGACGATCGGGGACATGGGCTAGTTTTTGGACCTAAGGGTGGCCGCGGGGGGCAGCGGACGACCTCATTGGTGGAGCCGTCGTTGGAGGAGAATCGGTGGACGAGGCGATGGTGGAGGCAATGGACGAGGCAGAGGCGGCGGCGAGAGAGTAGATCATGAGTCGAGTGGGGGAGTGAGAGAGCAAAGCGTCGTTGGGGCCCTATGGAGAATGTGGTCAGAAATCCATAATGGAGTCCGACCATAACGACCGAATTTATTATGTTTTTGCATAAGGATACTAGATTCCCTAGTAGAATTTTTGACAGTGGACCCAAAGGATGACACGTGTCATTCATTTAATGGACTATTGTAAATCTGAGCTGGTATTCTTAACATTTTCTCCCACTTCCCCACCACCAGCACGCCCGCATCATTGCCTCGTCGCTCTTTATGAAATGTTGCAGCAGTTTCGTCTTCTTCCTAGGAGACTTATAGATATGGTCTCCTCCGTTAATGGAAGAGACTAGCAAGCATATCTCATCTCCTTCATTGCGAGGAGACATTCGGGGGACTTGTCAATGCTGAGATGAGGTACAAGACAGACTCGGGGAGAGAGAGAAAGTCGTCATAGTCGTTGCTTGGAGTGGTGGAGGCACTTTGTTGTCATCTCCGAAGTGGAGTAGTTGTTGCCGTGGAGGAGCGGGAGTGTGTTTTGGTATGGTAGAGGGAGAGACGGCTGTGGGGTCCGACGCGCATGTAGGCCGACGCTAGGCTCACCTAAGGTGGTGGGCGAATGATGTGGCGGTGGCAATGTCGTGAGATGCAAGCCGGAGAGTGGAGGTAGAGGTTGAGAGGAAGAAGAGAGGGAGAGGGAGAGGGAGAGAGAGAGAGAGAGAGTGTCACAAATCAAACGGCGCCTCATTAAATGCGTAAACTAGATGGAAACAATGCATAAATTAGTTATCCACACGGTTCATTTAGAGGTGACAATGCATGAGTCACATATGTTAATTACCTTGACACCCGCAGGAGCGATTATAGGGATTCCCCTTATACCCAGGCTTGCAAAAGCAACGGTAACCTGGTCCATCCGCGAAGTCGCGACAGTCAGTGTTGTTGCCACAGGCATAGCTCGACTGGTTCAAATTGGCCTGTGTGCAAGTGACGTTCCATCCGATCATCCAGTCCAGAACAAGGTCCGACCTCTTGCCCAAATCATCGAAGGTCGGGAGTCTCTTGCTGGAGATATTGAATGACTCTTTGTCCCCCACGAAGGCCACTCCACAGGGGCTGAATGACGAGACATTCACGTGATTGTTGAAGGAGTCGATTCTAATGTGGAGCTTGTCGAGCCCCTTCGGAATGGATGCTTGACAGCAACCGATACCAGAGCAAGTGGTCTCCTTCGCCAAGTTAACGTACTTGTTGCAGTAGGAGATGCAGCCGCCCCGGGAAAAATCATCTATGTCGGCCGCGAGGACCGTCGTGAGCGCGTAGGTGTCACAACCGAGGACTGTGAGGGCGTTCCGGGTGGCCGAGAATCTGTACTGTGGATATGAAGATAGATCGATGGACAGATTATTGATTCTGTTTACTGGCCAGCCAGTCTCGTTGTAGCAGTCGTGTATTTCGGGGATGCTGACGACCATGGTCGAGTCGTCAAATGAGATCTTGCGTATCGGAGTATTCCCCAACCATAGTTGATCACCGCTCCCATCGGTGGTAGTGCAATTGAGCAAAAACTCTTCGGACCTCGCACACTGGGGTTCGAGCCCGAAGGGATAAGGTATGGGCACTCTCCCACACCTATGTGCACAGTGTCCGGCCACGATGGGAGCACCGCCTTGTCGCAACAACCAGGCCACAGCCACCAGTAGAAGCTGCTGCACTACCTTCATTTCCGAAAAACTCTCTCTCTCTCTCTCTCTCTCTTTCCTTTTTGGGACCTTTGTGCCTCTGTCCTTGTTCACAGAGTGGGATTTAAGTATGAGCCATTCACCCGAGCCCATTATATACTCACATGGACAAATAGGTGATATTAAGTACAGTAACGGAGGGCGGAAGGGCCAATTGTGTCAATATAACAAATTGAAGGATCTGATTGCTATATGAAGAAATGCAAGACTGAATAATATATATTAAAAAAAAAACCACACCAAGGTTTCTTTTTTTTTTTCCTCAGCATTTTGAGTAAAGCTTTTCACCATTTCGAGTAAAGCTTACTTTCTGGTTGCTTTGGACAACGGGAGCCACATTGGTCCCAAGTTCGAAACTTGCTACTTGCTTGTTGGCCTCGAAAAATCTTATTTTGTTTGTTGTGTATATTTGATTGTGCCATGACATAGGATTATCCTAATTGTTCTTTCACTATATTGTGGTGAACCGACGGTGATGGGCCTGCTCAAATTAGCAGTCGCTTAAACAGAACATCATGTTATGTGTTCAGAGGAACTCTTATGATAATACTTAGTGGGAGTTATTTACAAGTGCTTGTTGCAATTTCCTTCCACTATGCCTATTAAATATACTATAACAATGATTCTATTACGATGTACAATAATATATTTTATTTACACAAGTATCCTTGTTGTCAAGATACAACTGCAAGCTGCGAAAAGCTATATTGGAGAAAACATAGAGTAATTGTAGCATATGCAACCGGTGTAAATAAAATTTTACAAGAACGACTGCATACACCATTGATTTAAAAGATGGATAGTAATAATCTTTAAATCAAAGATGCCGAGACTGCTTATATGAAACTTCTTTTATGCCGGCAATGTATGATCTATTTTTCCAAAAATATGTAGTGAACTATATTTGCTAGATGATGTATTATGTGATTTCTGGATAATTAAATGAAGGCATGCTTCGTGTTGGGTCTCATGCTTTCAGCAATAAATCGACTACAAAAATGTATGATGCCACATTATTTTATGATGTAGTTTGCCATAAATATATTTTTGACATGGTTTTTAATAATTTAATTTTTTTCAGAAAAATAGTAAGTTTAACATGATCTGAGAACATAAGTCAATTATTTAAATTCTGAAGCTCTCTCAATTTTCTCTTGCTTGTTATTCCCATTATTCTCATATTTTTCAATTCTTCCACTCATTAATTTTTTAGTTGGATAATAAGCACGTGTCTGCTACTTGTAAAATTGCTTGTATGGAGTAAATTCTGTAGTTGTGGTGTTCTTATTGGATTTTTTATTTTTTAGAACACGTTGAGAGAAAAGACACGTAAGGTGTTGCCCTAAATAAACATAAGAAATATTGTTAATCAGTTCTTAAAAGCAAGAGTGGAGCATACTATTTGGAAATTTGATTGATAAATATTAATTACACCTATTACAATAAAAATATTATCTATGTACATCTTTTGTTATAAAAGTGCCCCTTTCTTAAAATGTAAAAGTTTATATAATTGTATCACATGCTGGTGCAATCTAAATCTCTAAATTATTAGCAAATATTATGCGTAGTAATTAACATCGCTTATAGGAGAAAACCCATCTCAAGCAATGAATAGAATAATGATTTTATTTTAATTTTGATTGAATCTTCTTAAATTAAATGGTAATTGACTTGCCATCAAAACTCTGAAAATCTTGAACATAGTTCAATACAAGATATTGCTTCTTTTTTTTTTTTTACTACAAAAAATTTGGACTATACAACTTAAACAAATGTTATGAATATATGTAATTCGCCTATTCACATATATATAGTAAAGCTTCATATATCTAGGGAGGTTGGAGAGGTTAATCTGAGTGTGAGACTTTGCAATGAAATATATCGGATTCAAATTAAATGTTTGATCATTCAATTGATAATTCAAGAATTTAAAAAAAAAAATGATTAGGCGAGGAAAATTATTAGAGTCCTCTTTCTTTTCGAAAGTTTTTTTTTTTTGGTTTGAAAGCGCTCATTGAGTCCTCTTTCCGGCAGTTGTTTTTATATTATGTTTTGCCCATCTCTATCAAGGCCAAAAGTACACTACTGTGTTTCACGACGAAAGTGAAACATAGGAAACACCTTTTATATCAACCTTTGAGGAGATCTTTTCCTTTCCAGTTGGCCTGACCCTGCGTCCAAACGTTAACAACATGCTCCGCATGTTGATGAGTTCGGTGGATCTCCAGCGTTGATTTACGTGGGCTCCACACGCGACTAAATCATCTAACTGCTGAAATTCATTGGGATTTTGTGCATCCGATTCATGCACGCGTGGCCTGTGCTGCGCACTAAAACTTCCGGGCCCGACGCCTCGTGACCGCATGATCCTCGTGTGGGAAGACTTGGTGACGACGGTGGACGAAGCCTCGTGAGTCGTCTTGGAATCTTTCTAAGAATACGATAAAATGCGAGAGAAAAAGTAAAGAAAAGAGATATTTCGGGATTCCCAAGAAAATAATTAAGATTATCTCTACATAGAATTATGTTTTCTTTAATCTAGGAACCATTGTTTTTTTAAAAAATTGTTACTTTTCCCGTTATAAATGGCAGAGATAATGATTTTCTAGTATTTAAAAAAAAAACAATCCCCTTATATGTATATTAACATATATCGTGTACTCCAATTTGGCTGAAAGTTATCATCATATTTATTTTATTATAGAGTCCTTTCGAGTCATTTTTCTAATTATACGTAAAGTCCATTGTGCCCCTCTCTCTTGACCAAACTAAAGTAACATGTGTTACAAACAAAAATTAAACATAGAAAACTACCTTAGATTTTTATTTATTTATTCATTTATTATTATTATTATTATTATTATTTTGTGGGGGACCTTTACCTCTTTATATTGGCTTTGGACCCAGCTGACCTGGCCCTGGACTTAAAAAAACAAAAAATAATGACAATCTCCGAACAAAAATGAGCCTAGTTGATCGTGGACGTTGATTTATGTGATTCTCATATAGGACTGACATCATCTAAGAACTGAAATTCACTGAGATCTTGTGATCTAGTTCATGCAAGTGCGGTTTGGATCCGCACTAAAATCACTGGGCCCAATGCCTGGTGGCCGCAGGGTGACGGCGACACACGAGAATCTCTCAGTACAGGGAAAATCACAACCCCTCTCGAAGTCTTTCGAAGAACAAGACAAATGCCAAAGAAAGAGCTTCCAGTAAAGACGTGGTGGGGTTCGGCCTGATCCATGCGGAGGATGATCTTTCGATGACGACATGTCTGCTACGCGAGATGGTCGTCACTCGACCGTTCTCCATCGCCAAGGACGACCAGGAGAGGAGTACAGGGGCTCCACTTTGTGTGTTTCTCGGTCTTCTTAAACTTGACCTAGAAAATAATGATGAATTATAACAATAGCGGCAATCCAAAAGAAGATAATTATGTTTTTTGCATTTCCGCAGATTCATATTCCTATTTTTATATTTTTATTTCAATGAGGTCCTGTCACGTGACATTGCCATTTAATTTAAGGGTAAAAGTCACAAAAATACCCTAAATTATGCCTATAGTGACACATTTACTCCAAATTTTTTTATTGATATTAAAAGTTTCAAGCTTATATCTACGTAACACATATAACTCAAATTTTTGCAGTGTGACACATTTACCCGAACTTTTATTTTGTGACGTAAAGAACCTCAAAACTTTTCTTTTGTGGCTCCAAAAATCCCAAAATTTTTTCTATGACATTAATTTTTTTAGATAAATGTGTCACATGAATATAAGTTTGAGGTTTTCAATGTTACAAAACAAAAATTTACGTTTTTTGGTGTCACAGGAAAAAAATTTAGGGTAAATATGTTACACGGAGACAAGTTTAGAGTTTTTGATGTCACAAAAATTTTTTTGGGGTAAATATGTTATAATTGATAAAGTTTATGGTTTTTTTTGGCTTTTTTCCTTAATTTAATTATATACTACTTTTTGAATTCATATAATATAGATGTATGCCTATACTAGAAGAAAGTATCAACCATTATCTCCGTGGAGAATTACTTTTTTCCATTCAAGGAACTATTAGTTTCTAAAACAAGTCATTCTTTATATCTCGAATTACAGAGATAATGACATTCTAGTGTTTAAAAAAAAGTAGTCCTCCTATTTTTGTATATTAAGAAGTTTCACATACTCTCCATGTAGTCTAGTCATGTATCTATAACCATGTTTATGATCATCTAAAGATGTATTAAAAAACATAAACAACAACAACAACGTTGCAATAATCTCAAGAATTCTCTGATTGTGTACTGCAATATTTGATTAGCTAAGATTAGCATCCAAAAGTACATTTGCAATTGTAGTTCCAAATGAATATAAAAGCAGCCGACTTGGAATTGTGTGTTGGATATGCTAATTTTGACTATCAATCAAAGGCAAATATAAAAAGTAGCCGACTCGTTGTAAGAGTAAAAATTGGCAACGCATATGATAATAATAATTTCTATCATAAAACATGCTTGACTTACATGAAAATTAGCCATTATTGACATGTTTTTTTCATGTGCCAACAATGAATATAGCTACCAGAGTCTCTAGTACATGCTTTATCCTCATCAGAACTTTTTTTACAATGTTCAATCAACCTCGTGATGTTTTTTATTTTTGACGAGGTCCTTTAAGTATTGTGTTTTTTTTTTTTACTTGTATTTGGTCATTTATTTGAAAAATTGACAAAAGTGCTCAGAACATGGCATTAATTTGCAGCTTATTGCCATTCTAGCATTGCATGCGGTGTTAGATGTTGTCATCAAAAGCCTTAAACGATATGGAATAATAAATATTTTTGAAAAATTCAGAAAATAGGAGTCGCCCAAGTCCGATGAGCGTCTTGCATCTCTCGTCGGGCTTAGGCATGGCCTAGTGTTTCAAGAAAACTCGTGAAACTTGTAAATACTGCAATGATAGCTATGTGACATACTTTGCAATAGTACTCAAGAAAAACTAAAAAGAGTTGGACCCATTGATTTTTGTTTTCATCGTTTACCAGCCATACCTGATTCCAATCAAATAACATTAGAAAAATCAAAGTAGAATTTCTATCATTATTGCTCTTGATTTTAACTCTCTAAAGAAGAGCAACTTCCTTTGCTCCTCCAGCTTGAAACGAAGATATGTTTAGTGCCATTCCTTGTCCGACCAGCAGATGCAATTGACAAAAGCAGCGATGTATTCCAAATGGTGGGCCCAAGACATCCATTATCTCCCCTCTTTAGTAAGGAATCCTTGACAAGATCGTCCGTGCAATCATGACGCTGGTCTTGACCTGGAAAGCAAAGCAACAACTGACATGGCCGACTCATATCTCTATGGTTCGAGCTTCAATAATTGCTCAATCCAACTGGAGAGGTTTTCTTTTATTAGGATCGTGATTCACGTTAGCATGTTGTAATCTATTATAAGAATTTCGAAATTAAGTTTAAAATGATTAGAATCATGAACAGAGACCTTTTTTTTTTTTTCAATCCTCTACCCGTGAAATAAACAGAATTAAAAGACCAAGGTAGAATACTAATGATTCAATTTGCTCAGTGTTAACGCACTAATCCTAAACTCAATAACCATAACCCCTGCTTTTGTGGGAAATCTAAAGTAGCAATTATATGAACAGGAGACTTTATGCAAGCTGTCTCTCTGTCTCTTAAATAACAATGACTTTCATATGCAATACCCTGAAAAAAAGTCTTGTTATGGCATGCCTCTTGAAGGTGGATAATAGCATCTTTTTACTAAAGCAGATTTTCTGAAATTCCAACAACGTGTTCTTTGAGGTAAGAATGAAAATTTTGCATGATGGACCTATTTTTTTTAAATTGCGATCTTAGTTTGCAAATTTAACCTTTCTATTTAAAATGATCTCTCACAAACATATGTTATTTTCAAATTATGAGTCGTGTGGACTGGGAAACTCTAAACAAATACAAGAAATCGATTCATCTGTAGTGGTTGATATTCTTGAGATCTAACACTTTTTACAAGTTTTTTAAAAGTGAATGCTCAAAATTATGCTTCCCATGCTCTTGATGAGTATGATAAAGTGTTTGGACTATTCAACTTAAATAAATATCATGAACACATGCAATTCATCTATTCAAATATATTTAGTAAAGTTTCTCCACAATTTGATCGGCAAGACTTATTTTGAATGGGAGATTTTACGATGAAATTTACTACATATAAATTAAACGTTTAATCATTCATCCAATAATTCAAGATTGCAAAACAAAATGATTTGACGGAGGTCATCACCAAATGGTTTTGATCATAGAGGCCTTTCGAATTGTCTTTTCTTATATATGATGCGAAGCATGTTTTTTTTTTTCTTGGGTCCAGGGGTGGGCCAATTGTGTCCGAAGCCAGCATCAAAAAGTTAAGGTCTCCCCATAAATTAATCCTAGGTACTTTTCTACACTTAATTTTTTTTTTTGTGACAAGTGCTACTTTACTTTAGTCAAAAGAGGGGGGCATGAATAAACAATGCTTTTATTTTAATTTTGATCGAATCTTTGTAAATTAAATGGCAATTAACTTGCCATCAAAACCTTGAAAATCTCGAACGTATTTCAAAACAAATTATTGCTTTTTTTTTTTAATTACAAAGAATATGGACTAAACGACTTAAACAAATGTCACGAATACGTGCAATTCACTTATTTACATGTATTTAGTAAAGCTCCACATATCCAGGGATGCTAGCGAGGTTATTCAGAATATGAGACTTTGCAACGAAATATATTGCATTCAAATTAAATATTTAATCATTCAATCAATGATTCAAGAATATAAAACAAAACGATTAGGCGAGGAAAATTATAAACAAACTATTTTCATCATTGAGTCCTCTTTCTTTTTGAAATCTTTTTTTTTTTTCCTGAAAGCGCTCATTGAGTCCTCTTTCGGGCAGTCATTTTCATATTATCTATTGCGCATCTCTATCGAGGCCAAAAGTACATTAGTATGTTTCAGGACAAAAGTGAAACATAGGAAACGACCTTTTATATCAACCTTTGAGGAGATCTTTTCCTTTCCAGTTGGCCTGGCCCTGCGTCCAAACATCAACAACATGCTTAGCATGTTGATGAGTCCGGTGGATCTCTACCGCTGATTTCCGTGGGCTCCACATGCGACTAATTTTGCTGAATTCATTGGGATTTTGTGCATCTGGTTCATGCATGCGGGGCCTGTGCTGCGCACTAAAGCCTCCGGGCCCAACGCCTAGTGACCGCATGATCCTCGTGTGGGAAGACTTGGTGACGACGGTGGACAAACAATCATGAGTTGTCTTGGAATCTTTCTAAGAAAACGATAAAATGCAAGAGAAAAAGTAAAGAAAAGAGATATTTCGAGATTCACAAGAAAATAATTAAGATTATCTCTACATAAAATTATCTTTTCTTTAATTTGGGAATCATTGTTTTTTTTTAAATTACTTTTCACGTTACAAATAGCAGAGATAATGATATTTTAGTATTTGAAAAAAGCAATCCTTTTATATTTTTATCAACATATATCTGTATTCTTCCGATAAACTCGAGATATACCTGTAACCATATTTAGGGTTATACAAAGATGTATTAAAATCATCAAAAACAACAACCTTGCAATAATCTCAAGAATTTTCTAAGGATATGCACTAGTAATTGATTAAATGAGATAGGCATCCAAAAGTATATTTGTAATCTTGGGATAGCTATGTTTTTAAGTAAAACTACTTTTAAAATTTGTTTCTTTTCTGGCAAATTTGTTTTCATGCACCAAAGACCATTGGATTAGATTCATCGTAGCCATTGACCACGCAGACCACACAAGTGAGTTCCGCATGACCAATAGCTGCAATTGCATTGGGTTGATGGACGAGGCAAGAGATCCTTTATTTGCCACAATGTTTTAGTTGGAAAATCCCTCTATCTAAAGTTATGAGCCAATGAACGTAGGAGTCATGTCCTTTTGTATGCAATACTTCAATGTTTATTGATTAATATGGTTAAGTATGCCTATAATATGGAATACTCTTCTTTTTCTAAAATTTTCTTGTTAATATCATAATTCGATAGCGTACAAATATAATGTAACAAGTCAATCACAAAATCCATGTCGTGTCAATTCTAGTCAATGTCGTGTTTGAGTTTTGAAAAATTAATGCCACCTTGTAATGGAAAAGGATTTGATTTATACATAGTCATTACACATGACAATAAAAGTCAGTAACTTTTTCGTTACTTCACTAGTGTCATCATTCTTAATATTTGACAATTTATATAATTTGTAGCGCATGATGGCGCAATCTAAATTTTAAAAACTAATAGTGGTACTATGTATAGTAATTAAGATCAACAATAGGAGAAGGTCCTACTTAGGTAGTGAATAGAATGACGATCGTATTTTAATTTTGACTAAGATCATCTTGTTTTAAAAGGGTAATTCATTTGCTATCACAACCCAAAAAATCTTGACACCTAGTCCAAAATAAGTTAATAACTTCTTTTTTTTAAGGTTCAAAGTATCCGAACTGTTCAACTTAAAAGAATGCTGCAAATACACACAATTCGCCTGTTCATATGCATCTAATAAAACTCTGCCATAATGTGGTTGACGACACTGATTTTAAATGTGAGATGTTGTGTTAGAATTCATTGCATACAAATTAAATGCTGATCACTCGGCCAATAATTCAGGATTGCAAAACAAAAAACTTCGCTGAAAGTTATTATCATATTTTTATTCTATCATAGAGTCTTTTGGAGTCATTTCTTTTATATTATATGCAAAGTCCGTTGCGCCCCTCTATCTTGACCAAATTAACGTAACATGTGTAACGCACAAAAATTAAATATATAAAAGTACATTGGATTTTTACCTCTTTATATCGGCTTTGGACCTAGCTGACCTGGCCCTGCACTCAAGGAAAAAAAAAATACGATATCCGTACGTAAATGAGCATAGTCGATCATGGATGTTGATTTATGTGATTCTCGTATAAGACTGCCCACATCTAAGAACTGAAATTCGTTGAGATCTTGTGACCTAGTTCATGCAAGTGCGGCTTGGATCCGCATTGAAATCACTAGGCCCAACGCTTGGCGGCCGCAAGGTGACGGCGACACGAGAATCTCTCTTGGTACATGAAGAATCACAAGTCGTCTCGAAGTCTTTTGAAGAGCAAGACAAAAGCCAAAGGAAGGGCATCCAGAAAAGACATGGTGGGGTTCAGCCTGATCCATGTGGAGGATGACCTTTCTCGATGACGATATGTCTGCTACGCGAGATGGTCGTCACTCGACCATTCTCCGTCGCCAAGGACGACCAGGAGAGGAAAACAAGGGCTTTACAGAGTGCGTTTCTCGGTCTTATTAAACTTAACCGAGAAAATAATAATGAATTATAACAACAGCGGCATCCAAAAGAAGATAATGATGTTTTTCGCATTTCCGCATATTCGTATTCCTATTTTTGTATTTATATTTGAGTGGGGTTCTATCGCGTGACATCGCCATTTATTTCAAAGGTAAAAGCCAGCAAAAATCCAAAATTATGCATATTGAGATATATTTACTTGAAACTTCTTTTGTGACACCAAAAATTTCAAACTTATACCTATATAACACATTTATCCCAAACTTTTGATTTGTAATATCAAAAATCCCAAACTTTTCTTTTAGACACCAAAAACTTCAAACTCTTTTTTATGACATCACACATAAATATAAGTTTGGGGTTTTTATTGTTACAAAACAAAGGTTTACAGTTTTTGATGTCACACAACTATAAGTTTGGGTTTTTTAGTATCGTAAAAAAAAAAAAAAGTTTGAAGTAAATGTGTCACATGATTACAAGTTTGGGGTTTTTGATGTCACAAGAAAAAAAGTCTGAGATAAATGTGCTACAGTTAGTAAAGTTTGAGATTTTTTGTTACTTTTTCCCTTGATTTAATTATATACTACTTTTATATGTTTTAAGTCATTTGAATCTGGAATTGAAAATGTTGAAGTCATATAGTATAGATGTATGTCTATGTTAGAAGAAAATATCAACCATTATCTCAGTAGAGAATCACCTTTTTTATGCAGGGAACTATTAATTTCTAAAAGAAGTCATTCTTTATATCTAGAATTATAGAGATCATGACATTATAGTGTTTAAAAAAAGCAATCCTTCATAAAAATCGGCCATTAACAGACATGTTTTTTCAAAGACAAATATAAAAAGTAGCCGACTTGCTATAAGAGTAATAATTGGCAAAGCAAATGATAACAATAATTTTCATCATAAACATACTCGACTTACATAAAAATCAGACATTAACTAACATGTTTTTCATGTGTCAACATATGAATATAGCCGTCAGAGTCTCGAGTACCTGTTTTGTCCTCATCAGAACTTTTTTTACAATGTTCAATCAAGCTCGTAATGTTACTTTTGACTGGGTCCTTTAAGAATATGTGTTTTTTCTACTTGTATTTGGCCATCTGTTTGATAAATTGACAAAAGTGCTCATCACATGGCATTAATTTGCAGTTTATTGCCATTCTAGCATCACATGTGGTGTTAGATATTGTCGTCAAAAACCTTAAACAATATGGAATAATAAATATTTTTGAAAAATTCAGAAAATGGGAGAGTTGCCCAAGTGCGATGAGGGTCTTGCATCTCTCGTCGGGCTTCGGTGAGGTCTAGTGTTTCAAGAAAACTTGTGGAACTTGCGGAATCTGCAACGGTAGCTATATGGCATACTTTGCAGTAGTGGTCAAGAAAAACTAAGAAGAGTTGGACCCATTGATTTTGGTTTTCATGGTTTACCAGCCACGCCTAATTCCAACCAAACAACATTATAAAAATCAAAGTAAGATGTCTATCATTATTGCTCTTGATTTTAACTCTCTAAAGAAGAGCAACTTCCTTTGCTCCTTTAGCTTGAAAGAAAGATATGTTCAGTGCCACTCCTTGTCCAACCGGCAGATGCAATTGACAAAGCAGCGCTGTATGCCAAATGGTGGGACTAAGACATCCATTATCTCCTCTCTTTACTATGGAATCCTTGACAAGATCGTCCGTGCAATCTTGATGTTGGTAATGACCTAGAAAGCAAAGCAACAAATTACATGGCCAAATCATATCTCTATGATTCGAGCTTTAATAATTGCTCAATCCGACTGTGGAGGTTTTCTTTTGTTAGGAGCCTGATTCACGTTGTCATGTCGCAATCTATTGTGTCTCCAAATTGAGTTTAAAATGATTAAAATTGTGAACAGAGACCTTTTTCTTTTTCTTTTTTTTCAATCTTCTACCTATGAAATAAATCAGTTTCAATGGATTGACCATCTACACAAATTTGACATCGTTTTTAGATCTTTGTGGACAAACTATTATTTTGATTTACGGTAGATAGAATTAAAAGACAAGGTAGATCAATTGATAAATGTTAATGATTCAATTTGCTCATTGTTAATGCACTAATCCTGAACCCGATAACTGTAACCCCCAGCTTTTGTGGGAAATCTAAAGTAGCAATTATATGAACAAGAGACTTTATACAAGCTGTCTCTATGTCTCTTAAATAACAATCACTTTCGTATGAAGTACCATGAAAAAGATGTCTTGTTATGGTGTGCCTCTCAAAGGTCGACGATAGCATGTCTTTTTCCTGAAGCAGATTTTCTGAAATTCCACCAATGGGTTCTTTGAGGTAAGAGCGCAAATTTTGCATGATGGACCTATGTTTTTTTGAATTGTGATCTTAGTTCGCAAATTCAACCCTTCTATTCAATGCGATCTCTCACAAACATATGTTTATTTCAAGTTATGAGTCATGTGGACTATGAAACTCTATACAATAAATTGATTCATCTGTAGTGGTTGATATTCTCGAGATCAAACACTTTTGCAGGCACAATTTTTTTAAAATAAATGCTCAAAAGTATGTTTCTCATGCTTTTGATGAGTATAATAAAGTATATGGACTGTTTAACTTAAACAAATGCCACGAACACTTGCAGTTCACCTACTCAAATATATTTAGTAGAACTTCTCCATAATGTGGTTGGTGAGACTTATTTTGAATGCCAGATTTTTTGATGAAATTTACTGCATATAAATTAAACATTTAACCATTCGGCCAATAATTCAAGATTGCAAAACAAAATGATTTGACTAGAAGTTATCACCAAATGGTTTTGATCATAAAGGCCTTTCAAACCGTCTTTTCCTATATTAAATGCGAATTCCATCACGCTCCTCTCTTTTGACTAAAGTAACACCTATCACATGACAAGAATTAAGTGTAGAAAAGTACTTAGAATGTTTAATCATTCGGCCAATAATTCAAGATTGCAAAACTAGAAGTTATCACTAAATGGTTTTGATCATAGAGGCCTTCCGAACTGTCATTTTTTATATTAGATGCGAATTCCATCATGCTCCTCTCTTTTGACTAAAGTAAAGTAACACTTGTCACACGACAAAACTTAAGTGTAGAAAAGTGCCAAGGACTAATCTATGGGAAGACCTTAACCTTTTCATGCTGGCTTCGGACACAGTTGGCCCACTCCTGGACCCAAGGAAAAGAAATAAGAACATGCGTCGATCACCAACGTTGATTTATGTAGGCTCTATATGAGACTTACCTTATCTAACAATTGAAATTCATCGAGATCTTGTGCATCCGGTTCATGCAAGTGCGGCTTAGATCTACACTAAAATCACCGGGACCAATGCCTGGCGACCAATCAGAGAGGCTTGGTGATAGTGAGATGAGACTCGCAAGTGTCACGGGTTGATAATTTCCTTTGGCCGCGGATTAACCCGTGTTGTGCCTAGCGAATGGAATTCACCAAGCCAGCCTTCCTTCTATAGTTGTTCCAATGAATAATACGATGAATAGCTCTTTTCATACGAGATCATACCACATCCAGCTTGGCTCGGGCATCTAGTCCATCGAGCAAGACAACAACCCTCTTTAGACTCAACAATTGATTTCGGCTTGCCATGGCCTCATTAGGAAAGCGGTTTCAGCTCCTAACCAGTTTGTGCATGGTAGACCAACCCCACCTTTAGAGTTCCTAAGTAATATTATCTTTCTATCCTAGAACTCCTAACACCAACCGTTCTGACGCCACTCCCATGAATCAGTTGTGTTCATTCTCTTTGCGCCCTCGCTCTTTACTCGATAACCCCAAACTTCACTCCCAAAGATTCACGGGTACGAAAGAATCACGTACCGTGTCACAAGGCTCTCTCGGTGCATGAATACTTCAAGTCGTTTCGAAGTCTTCGGAATAACAAAACAACACGCCACAGAAAAAAAGCTTGGTGATAGTGACACGGGACTCGCAAAGGCTCTCTCGGTGCATGAATACTTCAAGTCGTTTCGAAGTCTTCGGAATAACAAAACAACACGCCACAGAAAAAAGCATACATAAGAGACGTTGTGGGGTCCACTGTGATCCATTCGGAGAGTGACCTTTCTCAATGATTAAAATGTGCATTGCGCGAATTGAGGACGTCACTTGGGAGATTTCCCAATGATGAAGGTGTGTATCACAACAAGATGATCAAGTGTGACAAAAGCGGCACCAGAAAAATATAATGATGATTTTTGCAATATTGTGGATACGTATCCCTATTTTATATTTTAATGAGCTCTTATCACATAACATAGTCTGCTAAATTAATTGTGCTGCTTCAATAGGTTTTAAGTATTTTGAGTCTTCTATAATTGAAAAGGTTGGATGAATGATTACCTCTGTAGAGAATTATCATTTCACTATGAAAATTATTATTTTCTAAAAGAAGTCACTATGTACATCTTGAATTACAAATATAATGACATTCAAGTGTGTTAGAAAAAAGTAGCCCTCTTATGTGAATATTAGAAAATATTGGGATACTCTTCGTGTAGACTCGACATGTACCTTTAACCATATTTATTGTCTTATAAAGATGTATTAAAATCATAAAAAAACTTACAATAATCTCAATAATTTCTAATAATATATCGCAATATTTGTTTAAATAAGATTAGCATCTCAGAGTACATTTGTAATTGTAGTTCCAAGAAAATGTAAAAAGCAGTTGACTTTGAATTTTGTGCTGAGTATGAGCAAATAAAAAAAAAAGCAATCGATATGTTGTAAGAGTTATAATTGGGAACAAACATAATAATGGTAATTATCATCATAAAATATGCTCGACTTATATAGAAATTGACCATTAATTGACATTCTTTTTATTTTGCCAACAGATGAATGTAGCTACTAGGTGTCCAGCACATGTTTTCTCCTTAGATTAATCTTTGGCATGATAGTGTAGCTATTGGACCAGAACTTTTACACAACGTTCAATCAAGCTTGTGAATTTTTTTATTGGATCCTTTAAGTATATGCTTTTTTTTTTTTTGTATCGGTCCATCTATTTGAAAAATTTACGAAAGTGCTGCCAATATGGCACTACGTTGTAGTAAATTGCTGTCATAGCACCACATATGATATTAGATGTGACCATCAAAACCTTAAACAGCATGAAAAGTTGAATATTTTTTAATCCTAGGAAGGAGCAAAATGTCACGAGTTTGCCACATGGGGAAGGTTCTATTATCAATCAAGGGCATTATTCCGACTTCAGTTTCAATATTATACAAGGCATTGTGGTGAATTGGTTTGTAAGGAAGCCTTAGAAATAGAGCAAAGATGCATTACTCGAAGGTAAACTACAAGAAATACTTTTGTTTTCAAACTTTTGATAAGAGATTTTTTTTTTGTTACACCTGTAAATCAGTTAAAATTTCATTTGAGACTACTTCTTTGTACTATCGTTTGAGATATTTTATAGGACCTGGTCAATGACTCAAATATTAATTTAGTCTAAGTCATTAATTTGTAAAGTTTTGGTAGATAGTGAGAAAAAGTACTAGTTATTTCTATCACCTTTTGAGAACAATTTTTTTTTTCTATCGCCTTTAATATAGGTTATATATTCCTTGCTAGCTAGTGTTTTTCATTGTAGTTTATTAGTACCAAACTTACAAAACAATTTAAGTTCTTTCATCCTAAAAATAAAACGAGTCTGTTCTGAAATAAAGTTATTATCAAGTAAATTCTCCGATTCTTCTTTATTGATCTTGTGATCCTCTCATATTGGTTTGGATAAGAAAGTTTTGTTCATGATGAATTGACTAATGTAGTGTTTTTCATCCCTTCATCATATTTTAAAGTAATCATATTGAGAGGATGTGGTATTTTCTGAGTTTTGAATCAGTTTGTCTTTCCCACTCTCACTCCGAATTAACATCTAAACTGATTAAATGAACTAAAAAATAAAGAGAAAGTAAAGCAAATTGAGATTTTATTTTTGTTTTGCCATCATATCAAATTAAGATCATATTACCAAAAAGGAAGAAATAGTGAAAATAGACACTTTTTCTGGCCTATTATTTGGCCAACAGTTGTGTTATATTTTCATGGATATGAAAATTATATTAAGATTAATTGCAATATAATTAGAGAAAAGTAAATACTGAAAGTGAATGGAGATTCTTATTTGTTATAAAAGTGAACTGGGATTATAATAAGAAAAAAAGAAAGATGAAAAGGGGTGAGAATATTATTTTTTAGACCTATTATTATATGTAGGGAAAAAAACGACAACCAAGAAAAGATAAAGGGAAAGAGAGTTGATGATAGAGTCAAAATGACCATATTTCGGCCTTATGTAAGTCTCCACAGTGCATTATAATATTAGATTGTGACAATTAAACTTACACAAATGCTTGCACAACTACAAGTCCAAAACAAATGGCAAACTTAACATATATGTAGAATACACAATCAACCCTGGAAGTACTTATGGACAATTAATAGACATGTCATTGTAGTAACAAAGGATCATATGCTGGAACCTGCTGAATAGAAATGAGAGCCCATCATCCCATGTTGGCTCATCGTGAAAGTAGTTGAAGTCGTGCGGGAGTAGAGGTTTTCTTCATCCAGCACGTTTTCGGTCTCTTTATTGTTTTCTTCAATTGTTGAGCTATCAAGCTCGCAATTAATCCTAGCGAGTTGCTCAGCCACTTCCCTTATTGCCGGCCTCCTCGCACCACTTGGGTCCAAGCACTTCACTGCGATCTTAGCAACCATTCCTACTATCTCCATTTCATCTTCACTAGCGGCCTTGAAGCTTATGACATTGGAGAGTGTATTATCCTTTACGGAAGAGATGAAATAATGGATAATATTTGTTGGAAGATACACGAGAAGATTCTGGATATCATTCAAGAATCAATCATGATCAATTAGTATCAGATCCAATTGGATCCAATTTGTAAAATATTTAGTTGTTTTTCTTATACATATTTTGTATTATAACAATGGTAGTCATTGTACAGTGTAACAGATATAGAGAATACAAAGAAAATTCTCACATTTTTCCCTCCCAACTTCTTCCCCTTCATCTTCTTTCATGGTATCAGAGCATCTAAAGTTCTGACATAGCTTCCGCTCCTTTTTTTTGATTGCTTAAAGGAACTCTAACCTGCAAGGAGAGTTACCAAAGGAATCACTATCTTTTGAAGGGGAATTTTGTTTCATTATGAGTAAACTAGAAAATCTCACCTCAAATCCAGATGACCAATCGACGAGGAATACGACGCCACATACTTCGCCCAACCCAAATTCATCCATCGTCACTTCCATGGCTGAACAACAGCTCAGTCAAGGCCAAATTCAAGCACAACACACGCAATGGCAACCTTTTCCGGCTCAGTTCAATCTGGGGCAACCTTTCTCAAGCTATCCTTACCAGTGGATGCCATACCCATGGATCCATGGATCAAATCCAGGTACATCATAGTCGGGCTACTAGAGCGTGCAGACCGATGGAGGCCTACCAACCAACATTGGGGCAGGCTCAACCATCGGCCCTGAGCAGACGGGCGGATTAGGCAATTCGAATGCGGGAGCAACAGACGCTTTCAATCCGGGTCAGACTACAAACCCCAACCCGGGATTCCCAACCGGGTTTCTACCATTTCCTTTTGCGGCCGCCATGGGTCACCCGGAACCCGACGACGCGCTGTACATATCCAACGCTGATAGACCTAAGTTGTAGCTTATCAGCCACCCCCTCACAGGACCGGAGAATTACTCAAATTGGGCGCGCGAGTTCCGTCGAGCCCTCGTAACAAAAGATAAGGAGGGATTTATCGACAGGACCATTCCGGTTCCAATTGATGAAAAATTAGGGCGACAATGGAAAAAATGCAATCAGTTGGTCAGGACGTGGATAGGAAACTGTATTAGCCCAAAAATAGCTGCCGGTTTGCCTCCCACAGAGGATTCCGAAATTTTTTGGGATAATATAAAAGAGGTTGTATGGAAAACTAGATCGGGCAAGGATCTTCTTGCTACATCAGGCTCTTACTGAACTAAAGCAGGGAAACATGTCTGTGACGACATGCTTCAACAAGCTTTCAGCTCTCTGGAATGAGCTGGAAGCAGCGGAAGAGAAGCTCGATGGACCCGAAGCCACCCTCCAACAATACAAAGTGATAAAAGATAGAGAGAAGGCGACACGATTCCTGCTTATTCTTAACGAATCTTACCTCCATTTCAGGTCACAGATTCTCGCTATGGAGCCTGCACCTTCGATCGGTCGCATATTCCAGTTCGCAGTGCAAGAGGAAAGCCAGAGGCTTGCCTCGACAGAGGGGAAGGGGGTTGAAACCCTAGCTCTGGCCACGAGAAGTGAAAAGGGTCTGAAAACCCTAGAGAAGAGGTGTGATGCGAACCTAGGGTTCACAGAACAGAGGCCTTTTAAAGGCTTCAACATCCGACGGTCAGGATTGAGCATAGCGATCCGACGGCTCAAAAGGGGCGTGCAATCCTGGAGATCTGGACGGTGGAGATGGCTCCGAATTTAAAGGATCCAATGGTGCCTAATTTTCGAAGAATTATGGGCCAAATCCCTACGGGCCGAACTCCTACGGGCCGAATTCCTACGGGCTGAATTCGAAAAATAAAGGAAAATTGTATTGTGATTTTTGCAAACGGCCCCACCACACGATTGAAAATTGCTGGAAGTTGTATGGCAGACTTGGAGAAAAAAAGGGCAAGGAAATATCAGCAGCAGCATATCAACTTACAGGACAGGGAAATGCAAATCAACCAATCACTCATGGTGAATATCAGCAATTGATGCAGGCATTACAAAAATTAGATGTTACAAAAAGGGGGAGCAGCTTTACAGGTATTTCTCATTGTCTGATAAACAATATATCGAGAAATACTTGGATTATTGATTCTGGAGCCAGTGATCATATTGCATGTGACAAGAAGTTATTTACCATTATTAATGAAGAACTTGATAGCCCCATTATCGTGTAATTACCAAATGGGAATATTGCCCATGTTACTATAACAGGGACAGTTAATCTTAGTTCTCAAATTGTTCTCACAAATGTCCTCTATATCCCTAAATTCCAGTTCAATCTTATATCTATGTCTAGAGCCTATAAGAAAAATTCATGTCAAGTTTCCTTCAATGCTGATAGTTGTCAATTTCAGGCCCTTTCGACTGGGAAACTGATGGGCTGGGGAAATCTATCTGAAGGATTATTTTTCTGGAGAAGTTCACCCAAGAATCTAGATCGATTTCCTTGTAATAAACAATCATTGTGTAATTTGACTACCAATGATAAAAATTTCCTTTTCCGTTCCAGATTGGGTCATAGTTCTTTATTTCCCTATTCTCAATGTCATATTTGTCCCATTGCAAAACAATCACGTACCCTTTTTCAATTGAGCAAAAGTCGTGTAGCTGATATTTTTTCTTTACTTCATATTGATGTCTAGGGACCATATCATACACTGAATCATGATGGTTCTCGATTCTTTTTCACCATTGTGGATGATCATTCAAGGGCCACATGGATCTTCCTTATGCAGTCTAAGAGTCAAGTCGTGTCACATTTAAGAACTTTTCTTTCTCTATCAAAAACTCAATTTGGGAAAAATGTCCAAAGAATTCGGATAGACAATGGGAAAGAATTTTTCAATTATGAGTGTGCAACTTTATTGTCATCTCAAGGGATTTTACATGAGAGTTCATGCACATACACACCCAACAAAATGTAGTGGAAAGGAAGCATTGTCATTTGTTGGAAGTTGCCCGGGCTTTAAAATTCCAGGCCTCTATTTCGGATAATTTTTGGGGAGATTGTGTATTGACTGCAGCCTATTTGATCAACTGTATGCCGACCAAGATTCTTAATGGTCGAAGCCCCTTTGAACTACTTTTTGGGAAGAAACCAAATCTGAATCATTTGAGGATCTTTGGGTGTCTATGCTACGCTTCTATAGTAGGACCTAAGGATAAGATGGGTCCACGAGCTCACCGTTGCATATTTATGGGATATCCTACCTTACAAAAGGGGTACCGGATATTTGATTCCTCTACAGGTGAATTCTTCGTTAATAGAGATGTTTAGTTCCAAGAAGATTTTTTTCTCCTTTTGCTACCTAGGAATCAGGCACAGATAGCCGGGGATATTCACATGCTCCTCCTATCGAAGAGTCCATTAATGATCCGGGATATGTTCTACTTCAATATTCAGAAGATAGAGGGACTGATCCTACACCTACTACAACCCAGACACCTTTAGCAGTAGACACGGATCAAAACCTGTATGAAGAAATTACAATAGAGTCATCTCCTGTGGAGACTCTACCAACTTAGTCATCTTCTGAGGACAACCGGCCAAGACGTTCGGGACGAGCCACACGTCCCCTAACTTGGACTAGAGATTACATATGTGGAGTAAGAAATCCACCGGGTATTCTTTTTCCTATTTCTTATGTTTCCTTCGATCGATTATCCGAGGAACATAGATGTTGCATTGCCTGTATTTCTGAAGAGCAAGAGCCTTCAAACTATGATAAGGCAAGCATTGATCCGTGATGGCAGAAGGCTATGGAAGCAGAATTGCAGGCACTGATGGATAATCAGACATGGGAACTTGTTAGTCTTCCTCCACATCGCAAGGCAATTGGATGCAAATGGGTCTATAAGATCAAATATCGAGCTGATGGTTCAATTGAAAGGTACAAAGCCCGATTAGTAGCTAAGGGTTTTACACAGAAGGAAGGTTTTGATTATCACGAAACCTTCTCTCCCGTCGCCAAAGATGTTACAGTCCGCTCATTTCTCTTTGTAACAGCTTATCAGGACTGGCCATTGCACCAGATGGATGTTCATAATGCCTTCTTACATAGAGATCAAGATGAAGAGATTTATATGGACATACCACAGGGTTTACGGAGACAAGAGGAGAATAAAGTATGTCGTCTCCGCAAATCCCTATGTAGGCTTAAGCAAGCTTCCAGACAATGGTACGCAAAATTTTTTGAGTCCCTGATAGTTGCTGGTTTTCAACAGTTCAAATTTGATTATGTTGTTTTCACATGGACCAAAGGTACATCATCTATATACTTGATGATATATGTAGATGATATACTGATTATGGGTAATGATGAAGTAGCTATTAAAGGTTTCAAGCAATAGTTGCACTCTACTTTCCATATAAAAGATTTAAGGTCACCAAAGTATTTTCTTGGAATCGAAATTGCTCGATCAGACCAAGGAATATCCCTCAGCCAGAGGAAATTTGCCTTGGAAATCATATCAGAAGCAGGATTGTCAGGATGTAAGCCAGCTGTAATTCCAATTGAGCAAAATATCAAGCTAACCATAGCAGATTATGATGCTGGAATCTCTCAAGAAGCCGATCCTATACTAAGAGATCCAATGAGTTATCAGAAACTTATTGGGAAGCTCATATATTTGACTATGACCAGGCCAGACATTAGTTATGCCGTGCAAACTCTCAGTCAGTTCATGCACAATCCAAAGCAGTCCCACATGAACGCTGCACTCAAAGTGGTAAAGTATTTGAAGAAATGTCCTGGACTTGGGATTCTCCTCTCCAAGAGATGTGATATGAGGATGACTGCATATTGTGATGCAGATTATGCGACCTGTTCGATGAGCAGAATGTCCATAATCGGTTTCTGTATCAAGTTAGGGGATTCTTTACTTTCATGGAAAACAAAGAAGCAACCGACTGTTTCATTATCCTCAGCAGAAGCAGAATATTGAGCCATGGCAAAAACCACATGTGAGATAGTGTGGTTATGTGGGTTACTTCGAGATCTTGGAGTATAAGTTGAAGGGCCAACCAGATTATTTTGCAACAACGATGCGGCTCTCAAACTTACCTCAAACCCCATCGTTCATGAAAGAATGAAACACATGGAAGTGGACCGCCATTTCACACGAGAAAAAATCCAGCAAGGGATAATCGAGACACGGGGGATTCGAACAGAAGAACAACCAGCGGATGTCTTCACCAAGCCTTTGTGTCAAAAATAGCACGTGTATCTCTTAAGCAAGCTAGGCGTCTTGGATATCTACAAGCCACCAGCTTGAGGGGGAGTGTTGGAAGATACGCGAGAAGATTCCGGATATCATTCAAGAATCAATCATGATCAATTAGTATCAGATCCAATCGGATCCAATTTGTAAAATATTTAGTTGCTTTTCTTATACATATTTTGTATTATAACAATGGTGGTCGTTGTACATTGTAACAGATATAGAGAATAAAAAGAAAATTCTCACATTTTTCCCTCTCGACTTCTTCCCCTTCATCTTCTTTCAATATTGATTGACTTTCCAAACTTAATAATAAAACTTGTAGGCTTCTTTCTAGTGAGCAACTCCATGAGGACAACTCCAAAGCTATATACATCACTTTTAATTGTTAATATACCTGTGGTTAAATATTCTGGATGGATGTAGCCCAACATGCCTTGTATTTCATTAGTTACGACATGACTACACTCTAGTGATATAGATATCGAAGTTCCAAAATCAGATACTTTTACAGAGTAATTTTGATACAAAAGTATATTTACCGATTTGATGTACCATGAATGATCGGGGATTTTGCATAGGAATGCATATACTCGAGTGCAAGAGCAACTTTGACAGCTATTCTAAGCTAGGTTTTTCCATGATCTTAAGATGGTCAACACATTCTAATGGATGTGTTGGAATAGGGTACCATTTGAAATGTATTCATAAACTAGTAAGGATATTCTAGTCTCCAAACATATGCCATGGAGCTTCACCACATTTTTGTGGTCTATTTGCATCACAATTTGAAGTTCATGTTGGAAATCCCTCTTGATTAGAGACTTGCATCATTAGGCTTCTTGACTGCGACAACAGTGTCTCCTGCTATTTGCCTTTATAGGCTAAATCGAAACTGCCCTCAGCCAAACTTATTGCTATCGTAATTGTTGATTAATTTGCTAGCTCGACCTTCGTAAATATTTGAACACGTTGGTGTTTTAAGAGATCTCCTCTATTTCGGCTACAGTTTTTCTTTATGATTCTCCTCCTCTGCCACTTGTCAAAGACTAAAGTAACAACAACCATGAACAAGGAGGCTCCAATTATCGTTGCCAAAGCATATATTTCACTAGATTAATCATTCGAGCCTGTAATCCTTATCCAGGCCAAGAATTCATAAAATAAGTTAATTTCTAATGGACTACACATTGAATCTATTATTCTATAATCCACATCAATTTTTTTGTATGATTGGTCCATCTTACAAAAAACAATTATCCAATTTAACAGTGATAAAAATGGTTTTTGAAAGGCTACACATCATGTATCACGTAGCAATCCTTATGTGAGTCCTTATCTTAAATTTGATGCACGTCATTACAAAACCGAAAAAGTTATCAATTGAACTCAATTCAAGTACATATTACTAGCGTCTTCTATTACTTCTCCCAATGTCTTTCCTTGATTATAATGAAGAAAGTTTGTAATAAAGAAAAAAAGAATGAGGAAGCATTCACCTCCTATATATGGTATGAAAACTCAGTTAAATCTTTTAACCACTTGCGTATGAACATAGATATCGCTCAAATTTGTATCTAGTTAATATATAACATGCCAATTAAAAAACATGATTGAAGGATATATACTCTAGCTAGATATGAAAGAAAACACAACCATTTTCATTTGCTTATTAAATATGTCTCTAAACCTAATTTTAACTACCTGACATGAAAAATTGCCTTGCCGCCTCCCCATGCCCTGTGTGGGGGCACCACCATGGAATTAACTTCTTTTAGATGGCCATCAAATATCTTTCTTATACTGATAAGAATGAATGGTTTCAGGACTGGATTTCATACAAATGGGCGGGCTCATGGGCCGGTTTTGTAGAGCCGAATAAGCTCCAATCTTCACATATTGGTCAACATGGGATGATGTGAAGATGAAATATATAGAAATCAATCGTACCACATTGCTTACCTAAAGGACTTTTCAAAGTTGCATCTTCTTTAAAAGCAAGACCTGTTCAGCCCGACAAAAAAGCAAGACTTGTAAAGAGAAGTGATTATCCTTATCCCTATTATGATTATTATTATTATTATTATTATTATTATTATTATTACTACAAAAATTATTACAAATAAAATAAAATAAAAAATACATTTTTTCTTAAAAGTGTAGACGCGGCAGTGCTAATGCTATCCTGGGCAGAGATTCCTCGAGCCCAGTGCCCATCCCAATAGACCCCGCTGTCGCCAGGCTTTTAGGCATGGATCCATTCCCTTTTTGTAGCTTATCCTCCAAAGTAAGACATTTAATTATGTATATGCTTAACTTCAATAACTTTAAGTATGTAAGATGGCTTAGAAAATATATTTGTATACCCCGGACAAACTAATACTTCCACGGTTAAATCTCAATTAAATTGTTACCATGGATTATTATACCTTACTCTGCCGACCTAATCTCAAATTGCATATGCAGTGCAAGTGGGATCTATCACGTGTCCAATAGCTACACTTTTGTTTATCCTAAAAATCTCTATTTGTTTGTTTCCACTATTTTTTATTTTATTTTTTCTGTTTCTTTTTCTTTAATCTCTTTTATTCAATAAACGATTGAATATCTTGTGAACCATTTACGGGATAATACCTAAAGGGAAGATTTGTTACCCAAATCCAAACTCAACCAAGACAAGCAAGTCTGAATAATAATTACTGTAAAAGGATCTGGCAAAGTAAAATAAAATAAAAAATAAACCCTAATCCAATCCATCGGTGTGATCGTTGAAGGTGAGTTGAGTTTCTTGAATTCTGGTAATCTGCTTCATCAATCTTGAAGATCATCCTTATGCGCAAGTTCACCAAGCAATGGTCTTTGGCCTTCGTGTCGCTGTAGTGTAGGAGCCATTACTACTTTAGCAATTCACAAGATGTTAGAAGAAAGAAATTCTAGAAATTTATACCATTATTAGGGCTTTTCTCCTCTTGAAATCAGACGCTCTAGTTGTTCGTTTTGGCCCAAGATTTGTAGGTTTGGTTGGAGTAGATATTTTCACTTAAAGATGCTGTGTATCCTCCCACAAGTGGAGTTTCAAAGTGTTAGTTTCAGAAAAAAAATCGAAAATAAAAAGACAAAAAAGAAGGTACCCAAATAAATAAATAAATAAACAAAGGAAAGATGGGATTGCACCGATTAAGTACAGTATAATAATAATCCCTAAAGCATACGTCAAACCTACTGGGAAATTAACAATGAACCATCTAGTGAATGATAAGGGGATGTATATCGAATTACCTTAAACAGCTACGAGCCAACGAGAATTCGGCAATGGACTTTACCATTGCCCTACATTCCAAACCAGCATTGGCATGTGTAGCCCCCGGGCTTATTTTTGGACTTTCTATGACATGGGTATTTTTTTCGTTCCTTACACTCATCGATGTCTACATTATGCAAAGGATAAATTGAACTGTTATCTCGGCTACTGGAAAAAATAAATTGAAAAAGTTCGTGCATGGATTATTAGACAGATAATATTATCCCATTTAGCTTTCGATTATAATACCATGACATGTGTTCACTCTCTCTCAAGATATCTTCTCTCTCTACTCTCTCTCTCCATGTGGAATCCAAAATCAACAATGGCATTGTTCTTTGCCAGTGATGGGGATTGACATTGCCTCGAACTATATATACGAGACCCATGAAGGGCACACGAGCTAGTACAGGGTCTGGCATACGGAACTTGTAGAAATCGAGCTTTTGCAATAATTGCAAGAGCCAGCAAGGGGTTTTATATGGTCATTGGGGACAACGGCTGAGCCTAGGAAGGAGGAGTTTGATCTTTACATACATACAATAAATTATAAATATGAGCTGTTATTCTATGAGTGAGGTGGATGTGCTAATATGCATATGTATTACTAAATACAATGGACTCGTCAGATCCAACCCTTTAAATGCATCATAGTGTGCATACCACATTCAATAAATGTATATATAAGAGCGGAGGCACAAAGGTTTGAGAGAGAAGGCAAAATTTTCTTTGTAAAATAGGAATAGAGTTGCTAGAAATTTTCGCTATAATGTTGGTAGGGTGGCGGCAACTGTCTTGACGTATTATATTAGGAAAAATGTTGGAACTTCAGGAAATGTTTTTACCAAATCCAAATTTACTCGATTGAGTCTATTATAATCATTAAACATGCGGGTTCCACGTAAATTCCACGAAATCAATTTCAGAGATGGATTTGGATCTAGATGAGATTCCCAATTTTATATAGGCCTCATATTAGAATTATATCATGTGGTAGGACACATCTAATAAATGAGAAAAACTCACTTCCTCCGTCTTCCCCCTATCACCTTCCACTCAACCCAACATCCCCTCCACCAATACCGCGGCCCAGCCATGCTGCAAACGTTGCAGTCATTGTGACCGCTGCGTCGCCATCCCCGCCCATCGATATTGATGTTCAGATGAGCTAAGGTCACGACCCCACCCCCATGAACCATTGCCTCATCTCTCTTGATGAAAGGTTGATGCAATTTCTTCTTCGCCGTTCATGCAAGCAAATTTCATCTCCTTCATCGTGGTTACTGCCGAGATGAGGTACAATTCAGACTCATGAATAGCACCAATTAAACGGCAGCTATTAGATGGGGTAAAACTAGATTGAATCAATATACAGAGACACTACTTCGCTATCCGGCTCTTAGATGTTGATTAATTAGTTAATTATCCACATCATTCATTCGAGTGTGATAATGCATGAGGAGTTATATATGTCTTAATTACATGTACACCCTCGGATAATTTCCCTCGTACCCAGCCTTGCAAACGTAACGATGACCCTGTCCACTCCCGAAGTCCTTAGCATTCTGCGTCGTTACCCCAGGCATAGCTCGACTGGGTCAACATGGCCTGTCTGCAAGTCATGTCCAGTTCGACCATCCAATCCACAACAAGGCTTGGGTGTTGCCCACATCCTCAAACCTCGGGAGAGTCCAGTATGAGATACAGAATGACCTGTTGTCCACCAGAAAGGCTTATGCACAGCGGTTGAGTTGCGAGGCCGACACGTTTTGGTAGATGAAGGAGATGCTAATGTCAAGCGTCTTAAGCCCCTCTGGAATGGATGCTTGACAGAAACCTTGATCGGAGCAAGTGGTCTCCTTGGTGAAGTCGACGTTGCCGCTGCAATAGGAGATGCAACCACTCCCGAACGTCCCTTCTTTGTTGGCCACGACCATGACGGTGTCGCAGCGGGCAACGGTGAGCTTGTTCTCCGTTTCCAAGAACTTGTACCAAGGATTTGGAGATAGATCGTTGGCCAGAGGACTGCTTTTGTTTGCTAGCGTTCGGGGCGGCTGGCGACCATGGTCGAGTCCCCAACCGAGTTTTGCGTATCAGTTGAATGCTACTCCCTTCGAAGTTATGTGGACCGACCTCGTACGTTCGATTCGAGCCCGAACAGATAAGGAACGGCAACGTCCCCACACCGGTGTTCGCACTTTCTGGGCACGGCGGCAGCTCCGCCTTGTCGAAACCACCAGGCCACAGCCACCATCAGAAGCCAATGCACTACCTTCATTTCGAAAGAATTCTCACTTTCTCATGAACAAATTAAGTAACTCAAATAAATTAATAATGCTTTGCGTTGCTAAAGATTATCAAACGCATTTGATGACTAATGATGCATTTATTTCATGGAAAACTCAAGATTTGAAAAATATTTTCCCAAAAACTAATTCATTTATCGCTTAAAAAAATCAATCAATGGAAAATATTTTTGTTATCGACAACAATTTATACTTACCTACTTTCATGGATGAGGAAAATATTTTTCAATCATTCATTTTTGTAAGTGATACAAATGATCATTAATCTTTAGTTTTCTATAAGATAAATATGGAAAAAAATGATTGATTCGAATAACATTTCCTAAAAACGATAGTTTGTATCGCTTACAAAAATGAATAAGCAAAAAATATTTTCATTATTCACGAAAATACTTAGATATAAATTATCTGATAATAAAAATATTTTTTACTGTTGTTTCAAGTAATATAAGTGAATATTTTATATATTTTTTTCAAATTATTCATTTTTTGTGAAAAATGATCCTTAAATGATAATTTTTTTGATTTTTTTAACTTACAGTGGTTACAACACACTCCCTAAAGCGTTTCATTCTTCACTTACACAAGCATCTTTCAATGATATATTGCCTTCACAGCGTTGATCGAATATAGAATCTTAAAATTTCTTGATAGGAGAATCACATTCGATCAATGTAATATGGTTTAATCAATTGTTTATTGTTCCTTTCATATATTCATTGAAATTTCAATGTTTGTATTTTTTATATAACAATTCAAACATTAACTCCTGTTTCCTTCCATTCTTTGGAGGCAACAATTAATATTTCTATACCTCAATCAAGTCCTTACTAACGTGTGCCGCGTGTCACTTCCTTATAACCCCGTCCAAGACGACGCCATGGAGTGCATTGGCCCATTGGTGTGAAGGCCCAATGGCATGAGCTTATATTTTTATATTTTCTTAAAAAATTTACTTTGGATATTAGGAAATACAGAATTATCTATTCTCGATTTTTTCTGGGCATTTTTTTAATCTTTTAAATTTATACTACTATAAGACTTGAACTTTATACTTTAAAACTCCTAAGAATACATGAAATAGATTCCACGGAGGATGCCAGGAATCAAAATTGGGACAAATCATCAAGTTTTAAAATGAATTTAATTTAAAAAATAGAACATTATGCATGTGATATATGATTAAGGCACATGAAATTATTCTTTCTAGTTGATATATTTTTTCATTCAAAAAGAAAAAAAATCACGTGAAAATAATTTTTTATCTGGCAAGTTGAAAAATAAAGTTTGTTGAATCATTCAATCTTTCCAAAAATTAAATAAATAAATGTAAGAATTACTCCCAGTACTATGAGCATTGAGATCAAATGAACAATTCTTTCCCTTTATTTTCAAAATTTAATCTAAATTTACCATGTTCATCGTTCACGAATGTATCTATTATAGAATGAATATGCGAACTTTTCTAGACATTTATAATCTTACTCAATGGAGTATCTAGATAAATCTTGGACAATTTGAATGATATGAGTTCACGAAACACCATTGTTCTCTAACTATCATATTCTGGAGAATTTAAAAAATAAAGACAGGCGATAAGGAAAAATTCAATCATTTATACTCTAATTCTTTCAAGTTTAAAATAACATAAGCGAAATAGATTTGCTCACATGGCACAAGTAAATTTATTTGCAATTGCCTTCATTTCGCTTAATTTACAAATAATATTGAATAAATAATTAATGTTGAATTAAACAAGAGAAATGAGCATGTTTATGCAATTGTTCCACATAAAACTTCATGATAAAAAAAAAAAACTTTTCATGAAATTATTATTGAGTAAAACGGGTAGTTTTTATCATTTGGCAATATGGTAAAAAGTGTTCTTGAAAATGTTTTCGGGCGCTTGGATCTCATCTGAAATGACGGATATTGAGAGAAGGCAAAGATGCGAGGCTTTATTAGGAGACTTGTTATACTCAGGAATAACGGGAGTTTATTGTTTCCTTGGGCTCGCTTTCTTCGCCATTTTCAAGCAATGTGAACGGTGAGTTGCCTTCTTGAAGTTCGACGTTGTCGCAGGATGAGAAAAATTATCGTTACCCACCATCAGTTGCAACGTACAAAACGATAAAAATTCGTAGAATTATTGGTACGGCCTTTCTTTTCATATGCCAGTGTCAATTATGGGCATGCTGGATCTGCATCCAAGAACTCCTCCAAGTTTATTTTTATTTTATTTTTTTGGTAAATATAAAGAAAAAAACTAGGAATAATTAACGTTGAAATTCTACAATCCCAACTTTATCATTAAGCAAAACATTAAATAATTTTCCAGGAGACTACAAGTAGAACGTAATATCAAAATGCTTTGAATGTCAGCAAGCCGATTCCCTTCTTGAAAAATATGATGAATTTAAAATTCGAAATGAGAGCTCAATAGCCTAATGATATCCTTAAGTAGTGTTGGTTCAGTGTTATCTTCAGCTAATGATTATGTCTGGGCCTTTGATGATTCTGTTATAATATGGTTCACCTCTGGTATAGTCTTTGCTTCCTCTTATTGCCAGTAGCAAGTATTTCCTATTTCTTTTGTAGTCTTCAATGGGTGATTTTTGGGGAAAGATGGAATGCTCTTCGGGGAAGTGATATATCCTACTTAGAGACGTGTGTAGGTGCAAGCACACACAAATTTCACTCACAGAGATACAAAAATGGCACTTCGTAGGTTTTATTACCTTCTTCGAAGGCTCAGTCCTATACAAAACGATACCAATTGACTCTTTTTGGGGTTGATTAGCAGCTCGAAACATTTTAATCATATCAGAATTGCAATAGAGTGAACAATATCAGATCTGTAAATATAGACGACTTTCTTTTGGGCCAATCACCTGTTGCTTAAGACACTTTACTGACCTTATTTCTAAACAAGACTCCCCAGGGAAGCTTCTTTATCCATTTTTCTTGGCCAATCACCCACAAAGATAAAAATGAGTGAAGGTGAATATTTTTCTAGCCTATTTTTGTCTTTTTAGCCAACAATTATTATCTTTTTCTGGAAAGGAACATTATATTAAGATTAATTGTAATATAATTAGGGAAAAGCAAAGAATGAAAGTGAATGGAGATTTCACTTGCAATAAGAGTGAATTGGGATAAGATTACGAAAGAAAAAAGATATAAATGAGTGAGTAGATTTTGTCTTGACCTATTATTATTATATGAAGGGAAAAATGAAAAGCAAGAAAAGATAAAGGGAAAGAGAGATTATTATAATGTCTAAATGGCCATAAGATAAATCTACTTCAATGCAAAGCTTCTTTACATATAGTTTATTAGATTCTCACACTTAAACTAGCCCAAATGCTTGCACAAACATAAGTCCATAGCAAATGGCAACATAACACATATTCAAAGCACACAATCAACCCTGAAAGTCCTTATGGGCAATTACTACACATTACTTTAGGAATAAAGGATCAAATGCAGGAAGATATTGAATCCAACCAAGAAAGACAGCTTGACGTCGCATCTTGGCTCGCACCTTGAGTCATTGGAGTCTCAACGGTGGGATGAATTGTTACATCCACTTCATCTTTTTTTGCAACCATGGAGCTCAGGTTAATTTGGGTGAGTTTCTAAGCCACTTCACTCATTGTTGGCCTCTTCCTCCTGCTTTGATCTAAGCATTCCACTGCAATCTCAGCAACCGTTTTTACTTGCTTGATTTCACCTCCACTAGGGGCCTCAAAACTTATGATTTTGGAGAGGGTCCCGCCCTTCACGGAAGAGATGAAATGAGGGATAATATTTTTTGGCTCTTCGAACTCATTAGTAACAGAACTTGTAGGCTTCTTTTCGGTGAGCAACTCCACGAGGACAACTCCAAAGCTGTATACATCACTCTCAATCGTTAGCTTACCGGTGGTTAAATATTCTGGATCGATGTAGCCCAAGGTGCCTTCTATTTCAGTGGCTACGAGATGACTATGCTTCCGATGATATAAGTACTAAAGTTCCAAAATCAGATATTTTCATTGAGTAATTTTGATCCAAAAGTATATTCGTTGACTTGATATTGCCATGAATGATTTTGGTAGAATGCATTTCCTCGAGTGCAAGAGCAGCTTCAGTGGCTATTTTGAGCCGATTTTTCCACGATACTTCTGGATGGATGTGTTTAAAGAGAGTAGTACCGTTCAAAATATATTCATAAACCAGCAATGGTATTCTAGTCTCCAAACATATGCCATGGAGCTTCACCACATGTTTGGGGGTTTTTTAGTATCACAGTTTTAAGTTCATCTTGGAATTTCTTCTTCATTAGAGGCTTGTGCACATCTTTAGGCTTCTTGACCACGACCTCAGTGTCCGCCACCATTGCTATTCTCCCTCTATAGATGGAACCAAAACTGCCCTCGCCTAACTTCTTGCTTTTATTATAGTTGTTGGTTGCTTTTGCTAGCTCGCCTCCGTAAAGATTCGAACTCCTGGATGTTTAAAGAGCTTTCCTTTATTTTTTCTGAAGTTTATCTTTCTGATTCTCCACTTCCATGTGACCGAGGCTGAAACACTGACATATATGCAGACGACGGGTGCAAGAATCACTACAAAAGAATATATGTTACTAGATTATTCATTTAAGCTTGTAATCCTCATGCGCTCCACATACTTCATTAAAAAAAGATTAATTTCAAATGCACAACACATTTTTTTTTTATATATGTATTTATATATTTATAATCATCACCATTGATTATGGTGGTCAATCAAAATGGCAATGTATAACTACACAATTTAACGGTGATAGAAATTGTTTTGGTGACAAATGGGTTACACATATTATATACTGTTTAATAATCCTTATAAAAGTCCTTATTTGAAATTTGACATGTGTCATTATAAAGTGAACAAGTAATTGAATGAACTCAATTTAATACATATTACCAGCTTCTTCTATAACGTCTTTCCTTGATTATAGTGAAGAAGGTTTGTAATAAAAATGAGAAGGCATTCACCTCACATTTTTTTTAGATCTTTTCATCTACAAATGGTATCAAAACTTGGGGGAAATTGTTTAACCAATTATGAATTATGTACCTTATAGTTATCATGCTTAATTGGTCTTTTCCGTCCATTCCATTGGTGGAAACTCTAATTGATGGGTCACAAACATATATATCATTACCTAAATTTATATTTAGTTGAGCTAACATGTGGATAATTTCTATAATATGTAACTCACCAATTTAAAGCATGCTTGAAAGACATTTCCTCTAATTAGAGACAAAAGAAAATGTAACCATTTATAATTTAAAGATTGACTATTAGTCTAAAACTAGTTTTAACTAGGGACAGGCATGGGGAGGGGTTGGGACGAGGATCACGTTCCTCATCCCCACCCCTTAAAATGAAATGCCGCCATCCCATGCAAGGCACTGCCACAGAATTTTGTTTCCTTCTAAAAAAGGTCTTAACCACTTTCTAGATGACAATTTGACATTTTTCTTATTTTCATAAAAAAAGAATGGCCTCATGGGTGAATTTTATAAGAAAGGAGTGGCCTCGGGGATTGCTTTTATATATGGTCAAACAAATTCCAATCTTAACAAATTAGCTAGTGTGAGACAATGTGAAGACGAAATATCTGAAATATAATTGTGCCACATTACTTACCTTGAGAACTTACCAAGCTTGCATGTTCTATAAAAGCAATATTGATAAGGAGAAGATTTTTTTTAGGGTTTTATTATTATTTCATATTTTTAAAACAAATTATTGTCATAAAATTAAAGAAATAAATATATATACACGTACATATAAATATTTATATTTTTCTTCAATGTGTACATGGGGCGGATTCGCCAAGTTTTTCACACGCGTACCTATTAATTTCAATAGCTTGAAATAAGTAGAATAAATGAGAAAATAAATTTTATATCCTGAGAAAAACTAATGCAATTCACTGCTTTAGCTTCAGAAGAAACGAAAAACAAAAAAGGGCGAGGAGCGAAGTTAAAAAGAAAAAAACAAATATAAGATGTAAATAGCTTTAGGCTAGGACTAAATAGGGACATCTGGCAGCTTGTGGCTCACTGCTTGTGTTATTGGGAATTACACCCTCTAATATAATAATCTTTAAAACACACACGTCAAACCTATTATAAAATCAAGAATGGATCGATAGAAAATGAACTATTAGGTGAATGATAAGAAGATATATATGAGCTTTCCTGCAATAGCTATGTCGGGAAGATAACCACCGCCGTCACATGTGTAGTTCTCGGGCAGATTCTCACACTTTCCAGGACATGGGTTTTTCTGTGGATCCTCACACTCGTTAATGTCTACATTATGCAGAAGACAAATTGAACCTTTTTCACGGTTAATGGCAAAAACAGATTGAACAAGTTGGTGCATGGATTATTAGACGGGCAATGCTATCCCATTCAAGTTTTGGTCATAGTATTGTGACACATATCCACTCACTACCCTTTGTCTCTCTCCCTGTGGAATTCGAGCTCAACAATGGTGTCGTTCTTTGCCATCGATGGAGATCATTGCTGCCTAGATCTCTATTTAAGTGACCACATTGAGGGCACAAGAGCTCGGAAAGGATCTGCATACAAAACTTGCAGAAATTGAGCTTTTGTAGTGATGCATGAACCCCACGTTGCAAGAGCGAGGTGAGGGGTTGCTGTTTCCATATCATTTACCTAGGAATGAGAAGATTGATCTTTACAAGCATGAGTGAGGTGGGTGTGCTGATCTGTATACCTATTACTAAAAACGATGGGCTCATCGGATCTTTTTATTTACATACATTTTAGTACATGTACCAGGTTTAGTGAATATATAATTAAGAGGGCGACAGCACAGAGTTTAAAGAAGAAGAGATGATTGTTGTCGAAATGTGGGGATAGAGTCACTAGAAATACATGCTGACGTCTGTAGGGTGGTGGCAACGGCCTTGACTTATTCTATTAGGCAAAAAGTCAAAATCTTAGAAAAAACACATGTCCAAGTTTGAATTTATTTGATCAGGCTTATCACAATTGTTGAGTTGTTGATCATGTGAATCTCACATTCCACATGCTCAATACTAGATATAGATTGAGGTCCTAGAAAGATTACCTAAACTTATATAGATCTCCCATTAAAATTATATTTGTGTTACACATCAACACACTCTCCCTTCCCTCTATCACTTTCCATGGAACTCACCATTTACTCCACCACCACCAAGGCCCAGCAATGCAACTAACATTATTGAGCCATGGGCTCATTGTCTCCTTGTTGAGATTAATATTCATGTGAGTTAAGGCCACTTCCTCAAGAAGATATTAGGTATGCAAGTGATACCATGCTAGATTTGCAATGGTGACACAAGCCAACCTCGAGGCCCACCATCAGATATTTTGAAATGGGATTTGCTAATATAATAATCTTTGGACTACTGTGAGAACAACATGTTGTGAATCACAAATTCTTAAAAAAGTTATCTCTATAATAATTTCTAATTATTTGTTTATTTTTTTATGACTTAAATCAAAATGTTATTCTCACAGCAGATTAAAGATAGTTCATAAACATTTCTTATTTGAAATTATCTTTCTCTCCCCTTGTCTCTCTCTTCTCTTTTGCACTTGTCGTTTCTCTTCTTCTTCATAGTTTTTTCCCTTCTCTCTCTCTCTCTCTCTCTCTCTCTCTCTCTCTCTCTCTCTTCCCTTTCTTTCCCTTTGGCCTATGGCTGGTAGCTGGCCATCCGGCCACAGGGAAGGGTCGCTTTCGCCAGAGTCGACAACGGTTGGACCCTCACTTGCCATATCTAGAAGCTGTGAAGGGAGGCAACCACATCAAAGCTACAGGAGACCGAGGATGCAGGGATTGACGGAAGGATTGTGGACAAAGGGGCGCTTGGGTTTGTTCTTAAACCCAGGGGACGGCGGATGACCAGTGGAGGAAGGCAGAGGCGACGTCATCCAAGCTGCGACTGACCTTTAGGATGTAAGGGCTGAGGGAGAGCCAAGGGTCGCATGTGATGACGACCGAGGACATGGGCTAGTTTTTGGACCTAAGGGTGGCCCCGGGGGGCAGCGGACAGCCTCATTGGTGGAGCCGTCGCTGGAGGGGGATCGGTGGACGAGGCGATGGTGGAGGCGATGGATGAGGCAGAGGCGGCAGCGAGAGAGAGTCCATCGTGAGTCGAGAGGGGGAGTGAGAGAGCAAAGCGTCGTTGGGGAAGGAGAGAGCAGAGAGCGTTCTGTGACACAGGGGAGAGAGACAATTCCAAAATTTCTGACAGTGGACCCAAAGGATGACACGTGTCATTCATTTAATGGACTATTGTAAATCTGAGCTGGTATTCTTAACATTTTCTCCCACTTCCCCACCACCAGCACGCCCACATCATTGACACGTTGCTCTTTATGAAATGTTGCAGCTGTTTCGTCTTCTTCCTAGGAGACTTATAGATATGGTCTCCTCCGTTAATGGAAGAGACTAGCAAGCATATCTCATCTCCTTCATTGCGAGGAGACATTCCGGGGGACTTGTCAATGCTGAGATGAGGTACAAGACAGACTCGGGGAGAGAGAGAAAGTCGTCATAGTCATTGCTCGGAGTGGTTTGTCATCTCCGAAGTGGATTAGCTGTCGCCGTGGAGGAGCGGGAGTGTGTTTTGGTTTGGTAGAGAGAGAGACGGCTGTGGGGTCCGACGCGCATGAAGGCCGACGCTAGGCTCACCTAAGGTGGTGGGCGAACGATGTGGCGGTGGCAATGTCGTGAGATGCAAGCCGGAGAGTGGAGGTAGAGGTTGAGAGGGAGAAGAGAGGGAGAGGGAGAGAGAGAGAGAGAGGGTGGCACAAATCAAACGGCGCCTCATTAAATGGGTAAACTAGATGGAAAAAATGCATAAATTAGTTATCCACACAGTTCATTTAGAGGTGACAATGCATGAGTCACATATGTTAATTACCTTGACACCCGCTGGAGCGATCATAGGGATTCCCCTCGTACCCAGCGTTGCAAAAGCAACGATAACCCGGTCCATCCGCGAAGTCATCACAGTCAGTGTTGTTGCCACAGGCATAGCTCGACTGGTTCAACCTCGCCTGTGCGCAAGTGACGTTCCATCCGATCATCCAGTCCAGAACAAGGTCCGACCTCTTGCCCAAATCATCGAAGGTCGGGAGTCTCTTGCTAGAGATATTGAATGACCGTTTGTCCCCCACGAAGGCCACTCCACAGGGGCTGAATGACGAGACATTCACGTGATCGTTGAAGGAGGAGATTCTAACCTGGAGCGTGTTGAGCCCCTTCGGAATGGATGCTTGACAGCAACCGATACCAGAGCAAGTGGTCTCCTTCGCCAAGTCAAAGTACTTGCTGCAGTAGGAGATGCAGCCGCCCCGGGAAAAATCATCGTTGTCGGCCGCGAGCACCTTCGTGAGCGCGGAGGTGTCACAACCGAGGACTGTGAGGGCGTTTCGGGTGGCCGAGAATCTGTAGTGTGGATATAAAGATAGATCGATGGACATATTATCGCTTGTGTTTACTGACAGGCCAGACTTGTCGTAGCAGTCGTATTGTTCGGGGAGGCTGACGACCATGGTCGAGTCGCTGACTGAGATCTTATGTATCGAATAATTCCCCAACAGTAGTTGACCACCGCTCCCTTCGGTGGTACTGCAATTGAGCAAAAACTCATTGGACCTCGCACACTGGGGTTCGAGCCCGAAGGGATAAGGTATGGGCACTCTCCCACACCTAGGTGCACAGTGTCCGTCCACGGTGGGAGCACCGACTTGTCGCAACAACCAGGCCACAGCCACCAGTAGAAGCTGCTGCACTACCTTCATTTCCGAAAAGCTCTCTCTCTCTCTCTCTCTCTCTTTTTTGGGACCTTTGTGCCTCTTTCCTTGTTCACAGAGTGGGATTTAAGTATGAGCCATTCACCCCAGCCCATTATATACTCGCATGGACAAATAGGTGAAATTAAGTACAATAACGGAGGGCGGAAGGGCAAATTGTGTCAATATAACAAATTGAAGGATCTGATTGCTATATGAAGAAATGCAAGACAGAATAATATATATTAGAAAAAAAAAAAAAAAGACACACCAAGGTTTTTTTTTTTTCTTTTTCAGCATTTCGAGTAAAGATTACTTTCTGGTTGCTTTGGACAACGCAAGCCACATTGGTCCCAAGTTCGAAACTTGCTAATTGCTTGTTGGCCTTGAAAAATCTTATTTTGTTTGTTGTGTATATTTGACTATGCCCTGACATAGGATTATCCTAATTGTTCTTTCACTATATTGTGGTGAGCCGATGGTGATGGACCCGCTCAAATTAGCAGTCGCTTAAACAAAACATCATGTTGTGTGTTCAAAGGAACTCTTATGATAATACTTAGTGGGAGTTATTTACAAGTGTTTGTTGCAATTTCCTTCCACTATGCCTAATTAAATATACTATAACAGTAATTCTATTACAATGTACAATAATATATTTTATTTATACAAGTATCCTTGTTGTCAAGATACATAATTGCAAGCTACGAAAAGCTATATTGGAGAAAACATAGAGTAATTGTAGCATATGCAACCGGTGTAAATAAAATTTTACAAGAACGACTGCATACACCATTGATTTAAAAGATTGATAGTAATAAAGATGCCGAGACTGCTTATATGAAACTTCTTTCATGCCGGCAATGTATGATCTATTTTTCCAAAAATATGTAGTGAACTATACTTGCTAGATGATGTATTATGTGATTTCCGGATAATTAAATGAAGGCATGCTTCGTGTTGGGTCTCATGCTTTCAGCAATAAATCGACTACAGAAATGTATGATGCCGCATTATTTTGTGATGTAGTTTGCCATAAATAAATTGTTGACATGGTTTTTAATAATTTAAATTTTTCAGAAAAATAGTAAGTTTAACATGATCTGAAAACATAAGTCAATTATATAAATTCTGACGATCTCTCAATTTTCTCTTGCTTGTTATTCCCATTATTCTCATATTTTGTCAATTCTTCCACTCATTAATTTTCTAGTTGAAAATAAGCACGTGTCTACTACTTGTAAAATTGCTTGTATAGAGTAAATTTTGTAGTTATGGTGTTCTTATTGGATTTTTTCTTTTTAAGAACACATTGAGAGAAAAGACACGCAAGACGTTGCCCTAAATAAACATAAGAAATATTGTTAATCAGTTCTTAAAAGCAAGAGTGAAGCATACTATTTGGAAAAGGATTTGATTGATATAAATTAATCACACCTTTTACAATAAAAATATTATCTATGTACATCTTTTGTTCGACTACTTATTTAGTGTTATAAAAGTGCCCCTTTCTTAAAATGTAAAATTTTATATAATTGTATCGCATGCTGGTGCAATCTAAATCTCAAAATTATTAGTAAATATTATGCATAGTAATTAACATCGCTTATAGGAGAAAAGCCATCTCAAGCAATGAATAGAATAATGATTTTATTTTAATTTTGATTGAATCTTCTTAAATTAAATGGTAATTGACTTGCCTTCAAAACCCTGAAAATCTTGAACATAGTTCAATACAAGATATTGTTTTTTTTGTTTTTTACTACAAAAAATTTGGACTATACAACTTAAACAAATGTTATGAATATATGTAATTCGCCTATTCACATATATATAGTAAAGCTCCATATATCTAGGGAGGTTGGAGAGGTTATTTTGAACATGAGACTTTGTAACGAAAATATTGGATTCAAATTAAATGTTTGATCATTCAATTGATAATTTAAGAATTTAAAAAAAAATGATTAGGCGAGGAAAATTATTAGAGTCCTCTTTCTTTTTGAAAGCTTTTTTTTTTTTTTTTTTTTTTGGGGTTGAAAGCGCTCATTGAGTCCTCTTTCTGGTAGTCGTTTTTATATTATGTTTTGCCCATCTCTATCGAGGCCAAAAGTACATTAGTCTGTTTTAGGACAAAAGTGAAACATAGGAAACGACCTTTTATATCAACCTTTGAGGAGATCTTTTCCTTTCCAGTTGGCCTGACCGTGCGTCCAAACATTAACAACATATTCCGCATGTTGATGGGTTCGGTGGATCTCCAGCGTTGATTTACGTGGGCACCACACGGGACTAAATCATCTAACTGCTGAAATTCATTGGGATTTTGTGCATCCGGTTCATGCACACGTGGCCTATGCTGCGCACTAAAACTTTTGGGCCCGACGCCAAGTGACCGCATGATCCTCGTGTGGGAAGACTTGGTGACGACGGTGGACGAAGCCTCGTGAGTCGTCTTGGAATCTTTCTAAGAATACGATAAAATGCGAGAGAAAAAGTAAAGAAAAGAGATATTTCAGGATTCCCAAGAAACTAATTAAGATTATCTCTATATAGAATTATGTTTTCTTTAATATGGAACCATTGTTTTTTAAAAAAACTGTTACTTTTCACGTTACAAATGGTAGAGATAATTCTAGTATTTAAAAAAAGCAATCCCCTTTTATGTATATTAACATATATCGTGTACTCCTCATAGAATTAGGATTATCTTTACATAGAATTATGTTTTCTTTAATCTGAGAACCATTGTTTTTTTTTTTTTTTAATTTGTTACTTTTCACGTTACAAATAGCAGAGATAATGATGTTCTAGTATTTGAAAAAAGCAATTCCCTTATATGTATATTAACATATATTGTGTACTCTTTAGATAGACCCGACATGTACCTGTAAGCATATTTAGGGTTATACAAAGATGTATTAAAATCATAAAAAACAACAATCTTGCAATAATCTTAAGAATTTTCTAATATGATTAAGTGAGATAGGCATCCAAAAGTACATTTGCAATCTCGGGATAATTATGTTTTTAAGCAAAACTACTTACGAAATGTGTTTCTTTACTGGCAAAATCATTTCATGCACCTAAGACCATTGGATTAGATTCATCATAGCCATTGATCATGTAGACCATACAAGTGAGTTCCGCATGACCAATGGTTGCAATTGCATTGGGTCGATGGACGAGGCAAGGGATCCTTCATTTGCCACAATGTTTTAGTTGGGAAATCGCCTCTATTTAAAGTTATGAGCCAATGAAATTAGGAGTCATGTCCTTTTGTATGCAATACTTCAGTGTTTAGCGATTAATATGGTTAAGTATGCCTGTAAGATGGAATACTCTTCTTTTTCTAATATTTTCTTCTTAATATCATAAATCAGTTGCATACGGATATAATGCAACAAGTCAATCACAAAATCCATGTCATATGAATTCTAGTTAACTTTTGTTTGAGTTTTGAAAAATTAATGCCACCTTGTAATGGAAAAGGATTTGATTTGTACATAGTCATTACACACATAACAATAAAAATCAGTACTAAAATTATTAATATATGTACTTTTTCGTTACTTAACTAGTGTCATCATTCTTAATATTTGAAAATTATATAATTGTAGTGCATGATGGCTCAATCTAAATTTTCTAAACCATTAGTGGTACTATGTATAGTAATTAAGATCACCAATAGGAGGAAGTCCTACTTAGGCAGTGAATAGAATAAAAAATGTATTTTAATTTTGATCAAAATCATCTTATTTTAAAAGGGTAATTCATTTGATATCACAACCCAAAAAATCTTGACACTTAGGCCAAAACAAGTTAATAGCTTTGTTTTTTTTTTTTTTTTTTAACAATTCAAATTAAAAGAATTTATTCATGTGTTCACATGCATTTAGTAAAACTCTACCACAATGCGGCTGGCAAGACTGATTCTGAATGTAAGACAGTGGGATAAAATTTATTGCATACAAATTAAATGCTTGATAACTCAGCTAATAATTCAAGGAAGAATATGGACTAAACGACTTAAACAAATGTCACGAATACGTGCAATTTACTTATTTACATATATTTAGTAAAGATCCACATATCTAAGGAAGCTAGCGAGGTTATTCAAAATATGAGACTTTGCAACGAAATATATCGCATTCAAATTAAATATTTATTCATTCAATCAATGATTCGAGAATTTAAAAGAAAATGATTAGACGAGGAAAATTATAAACAAACTATTTGCATCATTGAGTCCTCTTTCTTTTTGAAATCTTTTTTTCTTGAAAGTGCTCATTGAGTCCTCTTTCGGGCAGTCATTTTCATATTATCTATTGTGCATCTATCGAGGCCAAAATTACATTAGTCTGTTTCAGGACAAAAGTGAAACAAAGGAAACGGCCGTTTTATCAACCTTTGAGGAGATCTTTTCCTTTCCAGTTGGCCTGACCCTGCGTCCAAACATTAACAACATGCTTCGCATGTTGATGAATCCGGTGGATCTCTAGCTTTGATTTCCGCGGGCTGCACATGTGACTAATTCTGCTGAATTCATTGGGATTTTGTGCATCCGGTTCATGCATGCGGGGCCTGTGTTGTGCACTAAAACCTCCGGGCCCAACGCCTAGTGACCGCATGATCCTTGTGTGGGAAGACTTGGTAACGACGGTGGACGAACAATCATGAGTTGTCTGGGAATCTTTCTAAGAAAACGATAAAATGCAAGAGAAAAAGTAAAGAAAAGAGATATTTCGAAATTCACAAAAAAATAATTAAGATTATCTCTACATAAAATTATCTTTTCTCTAATCCGGGAATCATTGTTTTTTTAAAATTAATTTTCACATTACAAATAGCAGAGATAATGATGTTTCAGTATTTGGAAAAAAACAATCCTTTTATATTTTTATTAACATATTTATGTACTCTTCGGATAAACTCGAGATGTACCTGTAACCATATTTAGGGTTATACAAAGATGTATTAAAATCATCAAAAACAACAACCTTGCAATAATCTCAAGAATTTTCTAAGGATATGCACTAGTAATTGATTAAATGAGATAGACATCTAAAACTACCTTTGTAATCTTCGGATAACTATGTTTTTACGTAAAATTACTTTAAAAATGTGTTTCTTTACTGCCAATTTTTTTCATACACCTAGGACCATTGGATTAGATTCATCATAGCCATTGATCAAACAGATCAAACAAGTGAGTTCCGCATGACCAATGGCTACAATTGCATTGGGTTGATGGATGAGGCAAGATATCCTTTATTTGCCGCAACGTTTTAGTTGGAAAATGGCCTCTATTTAAAGTTATGAGCCAACGAACCTAAGAGTCTTGTCCTTTTGTATGCAATACTTCAGTGTTTAGCGGCTAATATGGTTAAGTATGCTTGTAATATGGAATACTCTTCTTTTTCTATAATTCCCTTATTAATATCATAAATCGATAGCATACGGATATAATGTAACAAATCAATCACAAAATTCATGTCATATGAATTCTAGTCAATTTTGTGTTTGAGTTTTGAAAATTAATGCCACCTTATAATGGGAAAGGATTTGATTTATACATAGTCATTACACACATAACAATGAAAATCATATTAAAATTATTAATATATATACACACACTTTTTCGTTAGTTAACTAGTGTCATCATTCTTAATATTTGAAAATTTATATAATTGTAGTGCATGACAGCGCAATCTAAATTTTCTAAACTATTAGTAGTACTATGTATAGTAATTAAGATTACCAAAAGGAGAAGGTCCTACTTAGGCAGTGAATAGAATGACGATCGTATTTTAATTTTGATTCAAATCATCTTATTTTAAAAGGGTAATTCATTTGCTATCACAATCCCAAAAATCTTGACACCTATTCCAAAACAAGCTAATAAATTTTTTTAAAGGTTTAAAGTATCCAAATTATTTGACTTAAAAGAATGCCGCAAACACACACAATTCGCTTGTTCACATGCATCTAACAAAACTTTGCCACAATGTGGCTGGCGAGATTGATTTTGGATGCGAGACGTTATGACAGAATTCATTGTATATAAATTAAATGCTCAATCATTCAGCTAATAATTCGAGATTGCAATGTAGAAAATTATTCACATAAACAATTAATCAATCAAGAAGAATCGGATCTATATATGATTGTGAAACACCAAGATCAATAAACACAGCGAAATTAAAGTATACCTATTTGAGCCATTGCTTCACTTGAAGAAAAGTAGATAAATCTGATAACCAGTGATATATCGGAGTGCTAGAAATTTCTCTCTATGACCTATTTCAGTATAGCAGCTTTCAATGGGATTAAAGCAATCGATAGGTATAACCTACATTTTTATAGGCTAAAGAGGGACCTAGTAAACCCTAATTAACAGCATATCAACCGGGCCCTTCCCATTACGAGCTTCGGTTAAACACAATTGCCTACACTTTACTGTTTAACTAGGCCCGTTATTAATGGATGCCAATACTTAATTCAATAAGATCACTATAGGGTTTATCAAATATTGGAATATCCATTAACCCGATTATTTAAAATAGAAAATTAATTAATTAATATAAGCCCATATTATAGAAAATTTCCAACATGCAAAACAAAAAATTTGGTTGAAAGTTATCATCATACTTTTCTTTAGTCATAGAGTCCTTTTGAGTCATTTTTTTTAGGGAGAATTCCAAATAAGGATCCGAAATGGACCAATTTTCTCAAATAAGGACCTGAAATTAACTTTGTGTCAGATAAAGACCTAAAATGGACCTGTTGTCTCAAATAAGGACCTGAAGTGGTTGAATCAATTCCAAATAAGGACCTGAGCTTGTTGGTCAGCCAAATATTCGTCGGCTGTCAAGCATGTGACATTTCTGACGACTGGAGTTTGGGCAATTTTATCCAAAAAAAATATAGGGAAAATTAACAAATCCTAAAACAGAAACAAAACAAAAAACCCTAGGTTTTCTACGGTCTCCCCGTTCCATGTACCCATCATCTGCAAAGTCAAAAACCGAAGTTCTCCCCATTCCTTGTACCCATCCTCCGCAAAGTCGAAAACCCAAATTCTTCGCCGGTTGAGGCACGAAGTCAAAAACAAGAAGAATAACATATGCTTTTTTCTTTGTTTGCGGAGACCCAAATTCTCTGTCGGTCGAGCAAGGCGAGGAGTGACGAGAATCAAGTCGCGACGATGACCGGGTGGCGATTTGGTTTAGGAGTAGCGAGGAAGAAGAAAGAAGAAAATGTATACATCTAAATAAATAACCTAAACTTAATTAATTTAGAATTTTCCATTTTTTTCCGATCACAAATTTCTGACAAAATTGCCCCTATTTTAATCACGGAAAATTGTCTACCAGTGAGCTAAGGTCCTCAATAGACATTAACTTGATCACTTCGGGTTCTTATTTGACAAAAAAGTCACTTCGGGTTCTTATTTGAAACAATGGGTCCACTTCAAGTCCTTATTTGACACAAAGTTCACTTTGGGTCCTTATTTGAGAAAATAGATTCACTTCGAGTCCTTATTTGGAATTTTCCCCATCTTTTTTTATATTATATGCAAAGTCCATTGCGCCCCTCTATCTTGACCAAACTAACCTAACATGTGTGCAATTTTTACCTCTTTCAATGGGATTAAAGCAACCGATAGGTATAACCTACATTTTTATAGGCTAGAGAGGGGACCTAGCAAACCCTAATAAACAGTGTGTTAATTAGGCCCTTCCCATTATGGGCTTCAGTTAAACATAATTGTCTACACTTTGCTGTTCAACTAGACCTGTTATTAATGGATGCCGATACTCAATTCAATAAGATAACTGTAGGGTTTATCAAATATTGAAATATATATTAACCCGATTATTTAAAATAGAAAATTAATTAATTAATGTAGGCCCATATTATAGAAAATTTCCAACATGCAAAACAAAAAATTTGGTTGAAAGTTATCATCATACTACTTTTATTTGTTTTAAGTCATTTGAATCTTGAAGAATAGAAAATGTCAAATTCATATACTATAGATGTATGTCTATATTAGAAGAAACTATCAACCATTGTCTCTATAGAAAATCACTTTTTTTTTTATACAGGGAACTATTAATTTCTAAAAGAAGTCATTATTTATATCTCGAATTATAGAGATAATGACATTCTAGTGTTTAAAAAAAAAAAAAAAGCAATCCTTCATAAAAATCGGCCATTAAATGACATCTTTTTTCAAAGGCAAATATAAAAGTAGTCGACTTGCTATAAGAGTAATAATTGGCAATGCATATGATAATAATAATTTTCATCACAAAACATGCTTGTCTTACATAAACACTGGCCATTAACTGACATGTTGTTCATGTGCCAATAGATGAATATAGCTACTAGAGTCTTTAGTACGTGTTTTATCCTTATCAGATTTTTTTTTTTACAATGTTCAATCAAGCTCGTAATGTTGACTGGGTCCTTTAAGTATATATGTTTTTTTTTACTCGTATCTATTTGAAAAGTTGAGAAAAAAGCTCAACACATGGCATTAATTTGCAGTTTATTGCCATTCTAGCATCACATGTGATGTTAGATGTTGTCGTCAAAAACCTTAAACAACACGGAATAATAAATATTTTTGAAAAATTCAAAAAAACGGAGAGTCACCCAAGTGCGATGAGGGTCTTGCATCTCTCGTCAGGCTTCGGCATGGCCTAGTGTTTCAAGAAAGTTCATGGAACTTGCTAAATCTACAATGGTAGCTATATGGCATACTTTGTAGTAGTGGTCAAGAAAAACTAAAAAGAGTTGGACCCATTGATTTTGGTTTTCATCATTCACCAGCCACACCTGATTCCAACCAAATAACATTAGAAAAATCAAAGTCAGATTTTTATCATTATTGCTCTTGACTTTTAACTCTCTAAAAAAGAGCAACTTCCTTTGCTCCTTTAGCTTGAAACAAAGATATGTTCAGTGCCACTCCTTGTCCAAACAGAATATGCAATTGACAAAAGCAGCGCTGTATTCCAAATGGTGGGACTAAGACATCCATTATCTCCTCTCTTTACTACGTCCATGCAATCTTGACGTTGTTCTTGACCTAGAAAGCAAAGCAACAACTTACATGGCCAAATCATATCTCTATGATTCAAGCTTCAATAATTGCTCAACCCGACTATGGAGGTTTCTTTTATTAGGAGCGTGATTCACGTTGTCCTGTCACAATCTATTGTAAGAATTTCCAAACTGAGTTTAAAATGATTAAAATCGTGAACGGAGACCTTTTTTTTTCTTTTTCAATCCTCTACCAATGAAATAAATCAGTTTCAATGGATTGACCATATATACAAATTTGACATCATATTTTGATCTTTGTGTACAAACTATTATTTTGATTTACGGTAGTTAGAATTAAAAGACAAAGGTAGATCAATTGATAAATGCTAAGGGTTCAATTTGCTCAGTGTTAACGCACCAATCCTAAATCCAATAAGTTGATAACTATAACTCCCAGCTTTTCTGGGAAATCTAAAGTAGCAATTACATGAACAAGGGACTTTATACAAGTTGTCGCTATGTCTTTTAAATAAGGGATAAGTACATTAGAAGTCCTAAAATTTGTCATAAAAATACAATTAGGTCCTAAAACTTTCAAAAAGTGCAATTAAGTCTTAAAACTTGTCACAAAGTGCAATTAAGTCATGAAACTTTCAAAAAGTGCAATCAAATCCTAAAACTTATCAAAGTAGTTCAATTTAAGTCCTTCCATCAATTGTTTATATGAAAGTTTTAGGACTCGATTGCATTTTCGAGACAAGTTTTAGGACTTTATTGAACCTTTTGAAAGTTTTAGGACTTGATTGAACTTTCGTAACAAGTTTTAGGACTTAATTGCACATTTTGAAAGTTTTAGGACTCAATTGCATTTTCATGATAAGTTTTAGGACTTCTAATGTACTTATCCCATTAAATAACAACCACTTTCGTATGAAGTACCATAAAAAAGATGTCTTGTTATGGTATGACTCTTGAAGGTGGACAATAGCATGTCCTTTTACTGAAGCAAATTTTCTGAAATTCCACCAACGTGTTCTCTGAGATAAGAGCGCAAATTTTGCATGATGGACCTATGTTTTTTTGAATTGTCATCTTAGTTTGCAAATTCAACCTTTCTATTCAATGTGATCTCTCACAAACATATATTTTTTTTCAAGTTATGAGTCATGTGGACTATGAAACTCTACACAATAAATTGATTCATCTGTAGTGATTGATATTCTTGAGATCTAACACTTTTTGCAGGCACAAATTTTTTTTAAATGAATGCTCAAAATTACGTTTCTCACGCTTTTGATGAGTATAATAAAGTATATGGACTGTTTAACGTAAACAAAATGTGGCAAACACATGCAGTTCACCTATTCAAATATATTTAGTAAAACTTCTCCATAATGTGGTTAGCGAGACTTAGTGATAGGTCAAGCTGTAAATTCGGGGAGGAGTTCAACGCCGCAGATCTGTCCAGAGCAGAGGACAGACCGGGGGCAGAGTAGAGAGCAAGGGGAGGACCGTCGGTGCGGGCCAAGGACTGGCCGGCGCGCGAGAGACCGGGGGGAGAAGGGCCTCCGCCTTGGAACGTTCAGCAAGCCGAACTGGGGAGGAGTACTACGAAAGAGGAAGAGGGCGAGAGAGAGAGAGAGAACTAGACGCACGACCAAGAGAAAAACGAGGAGGGCGAGAGAAGAAGAAAAAGAGGTCGTTCCCGCCTGAGCATCGTCCGGCCGCCCTCGGCGCGAATCGGCGCCCCCTAGTCGACACCACCGAGCCCGCGGCTTTCCCCTTCCTTACGGCGTTCGGTTTCTGGCGAGTGGATCTGTTGGTTCGATCCGCCATCTTCCCGAGGATGAGGATCCCAGCTTGGCAGCACAGGGACAGTCGGCTATCGCTTGATTCGTGTCGAGGCCGTCGTCGCCAAGCCAGGTAGGGACCCCGCGGTTAAACGCTCATTCCCTCGAACCCTTTTTGCTTCGCCCTATTTTGGTTGAAGGAGAGGCTGCGACCCAGCTTCTCTGGTTCATGCGTGTTTTACTTCTAACCTGTTGGCGTCGAGCATTTCCTGGTGATTTTCTTTGAGTTTAGATCTAAGAAGGGTCGATGTCTTCTTCTCGATCTGTGCCCACCACGTGTTTGAGGGAATGCCCGAACCAAAACCGATCGTTTTATTTGTCTCGGATTCCGAGTTGTTCCAAGGATCCGTAGATGCGTTTTGTCCTGTTCAACATTTTTACCGATGGCTGAATACATGTCTTTAGCCAGATTTCATCTCTATAAAGACTGAACAGCCCCGGATTTTCTACCTCATTTTGCCTCGTGCTCAGACAATTCTTTAGCCGGCTTCGGAAGTCGTTTCCCGGTTTGGTTTAGGGGGTATCGGTCATGACCACTCGATGGCAGAATCTGTATGGTGCGATCTACTGATGTGTTAGTCTAATGATGAGCCTTGATTGTTGAAGTCCTCGAGCGGTGGTCGTCTTGCATTTTGGTGTGTTCCGTCTGGGTTTGTCTTGGGGTAGTGGAATAGGGAGTAGACGTTCAAGGGCTTAGGGAAATAGAGAAGAAAACGAAAAAATAGGAAGTGGGCTTGAGCTTAGTGTTGGTAAATCTGGGTTGGGCTTAGGTTAATTGAATTTGGACTCGGTTCAGGTCGTGACCAGATTGGGCTTGAATACTTGAGCCCACTTCTTTTAGTCCAGTTGGTATCACTAGCCCAGGCCGGAGGGGCCCAGGTAGATCCACATTCGGACTGGGCCCAGTCCGAGCCCTAATTTCCGGATTAAGAAAAAATTCCAAAAAAATATTATTCTTTTTCAAGTTAGGAAAATAGCTTCAAAGTTAGTTTTTGAACAGTTTTTTTTTCTCAAAATTCGTGAAAATGCTAAAAAAAAATGTTAGTTTTAAAATTGAACAAGTTCTCAAAGCTTTATAAGATGGATTGAAAATTCATGGAAACAAATCTTGGCTTGTTGATTACACATTTCCATCTTTCTGATTGCGTGCTTTTGATGCATGGATTGTTGTTTCCTTAGCTCAGTTAGGAATTGAATTTTAGAACTCATGATTGCTATAAGATGTAGGGCACTAGTTGATTAATTAATGTAGTCCTCGACTTTAGATTCTTTTGTACGTAGTAGGAAAGTAATTCTCCCATTGCTTTATGTGGGTATTTAGTCAATGCACTATAAACTGATTAATGACGACTCGTAGATAAAAATGATTTTACATGTTAGTTGCGAATTGGCACAAGCTTGGAGAGCCTGAATTAAGTCCGGACTTAATAATTTATTAGCCAAATCTAAGGTGGCTTACCCAAGATTAGGTCGCAATAACTATTAGATCAGAACTTTTGCACAATATACAATTAAATTTGTAATGTGTTTTTGGACTAGGCCTTTAAGGTTTTTTTTTTTTTAATTTTATTGGCCCATCTATTTAAAATATTGACAAAAGCGCTGTCACATGGCATTAAGTTGCAGTTAATTGCCATTCTAGCCCCACAAGTGCTATCATATGTGGCTGTCAATCACCTTAAATAAAATGAAAAACAAATCTATTTTTTTGAAAAATTCAAAGATGCATTACTTGAAGGTAAACTACAAGAAAAACTATCAGAAAAATGCATCCAACTAAAACACACTTGGCATGTCTTTGCGTTTGATTAGAATTATAGCCTTAGCACGGGACCAACAAAATCTGGTGATTACTTTAATATTTCTCCCATAATTCCATAATTTTTTTTTAAAAATTTTCAATCTCTTGTTGAGAGATGCTTTCTTGAAATACTCCGTAGAAAACAAATGCCAAGTTCAAATTACCCTTAAAAACCAATTGAAAGTACATATTTTATTTTTTAGTCAATTTTGTTCATGAGTATTCGGTAGAACATAATTGCGACTGGTTCTTTACGCTGTCATTCTGAGATATTACTTAAAATCACGGTCAATTACTAAAAAATAAATTTTCTATGCCTTTTTTTTTTTTTTTGCTTGAAAAATTGCCTAAGCCTTTAATTTGTAAAATTTAGGCAGAAAAAAAAAGTTCCATTGACGATAAAAGAAATTAGGCATTCCTTGCTAGTTAGTGTCTTTCATCACGGTTTTTAAGTATCAAACTTATAACACAATACGAGTTCTTTCATCTTAAATGGCAAATTGTGTGTCTTGCTATTAATGTTGTCAAAGTCATTTCTTTATCTTTCTTAGGAAAAAAAAAAAAACCCGCTCTACAATAAAGTTATTATCCAGTAAATTTCCTTTCTCGATCTTCTGATCCTCTCACAGGTTTGGATAAGATCTTTTTTTTTTTCCTTTTTTAATTAACTAAGATAATGTAGATCTAAGAGCCCAATAGGTTTCACTATCACCCTTGATCATATTTATGAGTAATCTTGTCATAGTTGGAATATGTGGCAATTTTTTTAGTTTTGAATTTGTTTGTATTTCCCACTCTCACTCCAAATTTAACATCTAACCTCAAATTAGATTATATGAACTATAAATTAAGGGAAAGTAAAGTAAAATGAGATATTATTTTGTTGCCATCATGTCAAATTAAGATCATATTATGAAAAGGATAAAAATGAATGAAGGTAAATATTCTTCTAGCCTATTTTTGTCTTTTTAGCCAACAATTATTATCTTTTTTTCTGGAAATGAACATTATATTAAGATTAATTGTAATATAATTAGGGAAAAGCAAAGACTGAAAGTGAATGGAGATTTTACTTGCAATAAGAGTGAATTGGGATAAGATTATGAAAGAAAAAAGATATAAAGGAATGAGTAGATTTTGTCTTGACCTATTATTATTATTACATGAAGGGAAAAATGAAAAGCAAGAAAAGATAAAGGGAAAGAGAGATTATTATAATGTCTAAATGGCCATAAGATAAGTCTACTTCAATGCATAGCTTCTTTACATATAGTTTATTAGATTCTCACACTTAAACTAGCCCAAATGCTTGCACAAACATAAGTCCATAGCAAATGGCAACATAACACATATTCAAAGCACACAATCAACCTTGAAAGTCCTTATGGGCAATTACTACACAGTTATTTTAGGAATAAAGGATCAAATGCAGGAAGATACTGAATCCAACCAGGAAAGACAGCTTGACGTTGCATCTTGGCTCACACCTGGAGTCTCATCGGAGGGACTTGGTACAACCACTTCAATGTTTTCTTCATCCGTGGAGCTCTGGTCAATGTTTTCTTCAACCCCAGAGCTCTGGTTAATTTTGGCGAGTTTCTGAGCCACTTCACTCATTGTTGGCCTCTTCCTCCTGCTTTGGTCTAAGCATTTCATTGCAATCTCAGCAACCGTTTTTACTTGCTTGATTTCATCTCCACTAGAGGCCTCAAAACTTATGATTTTTGGAGAGGGTCCCACCGTTCACGGAAGAGATGAAATGAGGGATAATATTTATTGGCTCTTCGAACTCATTAGTAACGGAACTTGTAGGCTTCTTTTCGGTGAGCAACTCCACGAGGACAACCCCAAAGCTGTATACATCACTCTCAATTGTTAGCTTACCGGTGGTTAAATATTCTGGATCGATGTAGCCCAAGGTGCCTTCTATTTCGGTGGCTACGAGATGACTATGCTCTGGTGATATAAGTACTGAAGTTCTAAAATAAGATATTTTCACCGAGTAATTTTGATCCAGAAGTATATTCGTTGACTTAATGTTGCCATGAATGATTTTGCTAGAATGCATTTCCTTAAGTGCAAGAGCAGCTTCAGCGGCTATTCTAAGCCGATTTTTCCACGATACTTCTGGATGGATGTGTTTGAAGAGAGTAGTAGCCTTCGAAATATATTCATAAACCAGCAAGGATATTCTAGTCTCCAAACATATGCCATGGAGCTTCACCACATTTTCGTGGTTTTTTAGTATCACAATTTTAAGTTCATCTTGGAATTCCTTCTTCATTAGAGGCTTGTGCACATCTTTAGGCTTCTTGACCACGACCTCGATGTCCGCCGCTATTTTCCCTTTATTCGCGGAACCAAAATTGCCCTCACCCACTGCTATTCTCCCTATATAGACGGAACCAAAACCGCCCTCGCCTAGCTTCTTGCTTTCATCGTAGTTGTTGGTTGCTTTTGCTAGCTCTGCCTCCGTAAAGATTCGAACTCTTGGATGTTTAAAGAGCTTTCCTTTATTCTTTCTGAAGTTTATCTTTCTGATTCTCCACGTCCATGTGACCGAGGCTGAAGCCTTGACATATATGCAGACGATGGGTGAAAGAATCACTGCCAAAGAATATATGTTACTAGATTATTCATATAAGCATGTAATCCTCATACGCTCCACATACTTCATTAAAAAATGATTAATTTCAAATGCACAACACATTTGATATTTTTTTATATATATGTATTTATACATACATATATATATATATATATATATATATAATCATCACCATTGATTATGGTGGTCGATCAATATTGCAATGTATAACTATGCAATTTAACGGTGATAGAAATTGTTTTGGTGACAAATAGGTTACACATATTACACACTGTGTAATAATCCTTATAAAAGTCCTTATTTGAAATTTGACACGTGTCATTATAAAGTGAACAAGTAATCAAATGAACTCAATTTAATACATAGTACTAGCATCTTCTATAACGTCTTTCCTTGATTATGATGAAGAACGTTTGTACTAAAAGAAAATGAGAAGGCATTCACCTCACATTTTTTTAGATCTTTCCATCTACAAATGGTATCAAAACTTGGGGGAAATTGTTTAACCAATTATGTACCTTATAGTTATCATGCTTAAATGTTTTTTTCCGTCCATTCCATTGGTGGAAACTCTAATAGATGGGTCACAAACATATATATCATTACCCAAATTTATATTTAGTTGAGTTAACATGTGGATAATTTCTATAATATGTAACTCACCAATTAAAAGCATCCTTGAAAGACATTTCCTCTAATTAGAGACGAAAGAAAATGTATTATTTATAAATTAAAGATTGACTATTAGTCTAAAACTAGTTTTAACTAAGGACGGGCATGGGGAGGGGTTGGGACGAGGATCACGTTCCTCATCCCCACCCCTTAAAATGAAATGCTGCCATCCCATGCGAGGCATTGCCACAGAATTTTGTTTCCTTCTAAAAAAGGTCTAAACCACTTTCTAGATGACAATTTGACATTTTCCTTATTTTCATAAAAAAGGAATGGCCTCATGGGTGAATTTTGCAAGAAAGGAGTGGCCTCAGGGATTGCTTTTATATGGTCAAACAAATTCCAATCTTAACAAATTAGCCGGTTTGAGACAATGTGAAGATGAAATATTTGAAATATAATTGTGCCTCATTACTTACCTTGAGAACTTACCAAGCTTGCATCTTCTATAAAAGCAAGATTGATAAGGAGAAGATATTTTTTTTAGGGTTTTATTATTATTTCATATTTTTAAAACAAATTATTGTCATAAAATTAAAGAAATAAATAAATATACACGTACATATAAATATATATATTTTTTCAATGTGTACATGGGGTGGATTCGCCAAGTTTTTCACACACGTACCTATCAATTTCAATAGCTTGAAATACATAAAATAAATGAGAAAATAACTTTTTATATCTCAAGAAAAATTAATGCAATTCATTGCTTTTTGGGCCAATATTTTTTGTCTCATTTGGGCCTTTGTGTCCATTTAGTGCTCAAGACTGACTATCACCTCAGCAACTCCCAAGGGGAGTCGAGAAAGTTTCGAAATAAATCATCGATCAGACTCAAGTGTCACTAAACTCTTCCCGTGCTACTTTTTTGGCCAATATTTTCACAGTTCAAATTTTAAGGAACCTCAACCGCATTGCCTTCTTCAACAATCACCTTCATATGTCATTGGTTAATTCGGTGCTCCATTTTTCTTTTTGCTTTTTCTAGTCCAAATTTGTGCTCACTTTCGCTTTAAATTTTAGGGTTTTTTCCTCGTGAAACCTGCAAGCCTAGCTGTTCTTTTTGGTCCAAGATTTGCAGGTTTGGGTTGAGGAGGAATTTTCATTTAGATCTGCTGTGTATTCCCCCACGCACGTAGTTTCAAAGTGTTAGCTTCAGAAGAAACAAAAACAAAGAAGGGCGAGGAGGGAAGTTAAAAAGAAAAAAAACAAACAAAAGATGTAAATAGCTTTAGCCTGGGACTGAATAGGGACACCTGGCAGCCTGTGACTCATTGCTTGTGTTATTGGGGATTACACCAACTAATATAATAATCTTTAAAACCTATAAACCTACTACAAAATCAAAAATGGATCGATAGAATATCAACCATTAGGTAAATGATGAGGGGATAGACTTACTTGCAACAGCTATATTGCGACGATTATCAATGTCATCACATGTGTAGCTCTCGGGAAAATTCTCGCACTTTCCACAACATGGGTATTTCCGTGGGTTCTTGCACTCGTCAATGTCTACATTATGCAGAAGACAAATTGAACATTTATCTTGTTTAATGGCAAAAACAGATTGAACAAGGTGGTGCGTGGATTATTAGATGGGCAATGCTATCCCATTCAAGTTTTGGTCATAGTATTGTGACACATATCCACTCTCTATCTCCTTTCCCTACCCTTTGTCTCTCTCCCTGTGGAATTCGACCTCAACAATGGCATCGTTCTTTGCCATCGATGGAGATCATTGCTGCCTCGAACTCTATGTATGTGACCCCATTGAGGGCACAAGAGCTCGGAAAGGCTCTACGTACAAAACTTGCAGAAATCGAGCTTTTGCAGTGATGCATGAACCCCACGTTGCAAGAGCGAGGCGAGAGGCTGCTGTTTCCATATTATTTACCTAGGAACGAGAAGATTGATCTTTACAAGCATGAGTGAGGTCGGTGTGCTGATATGTATATGTCACGGCCAAGAGGTTTCTGTAGCTAAAGGGCCGTGTCTTTCCGAGAAGGACCTCCTGCGATCGCTAGGATTCCCAACAAGAACTCTTCCAGAACGTTCCAACAGCGGGCGATGTGACATCCAGATTTTTGGGTTTTGATTTCGACTAGATAAATTGGGCATTTCATCGCCGCGACTACAGTGTTTTTCTCTGAGTTGGCCACTCACGAGATAACTAGATTAGCTGGGTAGGCTATTAAGGATTTTAAGGCAAATAGACTTGAGAATTCGACTAGGAATCGACTTCTCGATCGTGCTCATCTTTAGAGATCATTACGGCACATAGTATAAAATCGATTTGAAATTAGAGATAGGCTGGTTTGACAGAAATGTGTGGCCAATCGTGGGTGACACCACTAAATTGGGAAATTCTCGTCGACCGGCACTAGACTGATTTTCTTATTGTTTTGGTACCCTGTGTTTGTATTTGAATCCTCGAGATTTTCACGACAACCGAGAGTCGCCAATGTGTTGAGTGGGTTCATCGTGGTTCGAAGAAAATCGACCACGGGTCATTTGTCCTAAAAAGTTCTAAAAACTACCTGGTAGCTTAGGTCACGCTCAAAACGCGTCCGAGTGAAATTAACCGCCAATCTAAGTCCGATTTCAGAAATTGAAGAGTCTATCATGTCACAATAAATTTTAGGAACATCGACTCAGTCTCAGAAGATTTTTCTGACAACCGAGACTTTTTGGGAAAAAGTTGAGTTAGGACCATTTTTTATCGGAATTTGCAGAGGACCGTTTTTATTGAGAAATCGGGATGCAAGTAGGCTACATTGGTAAGGAAAAATACCAATTTGATTGATGAGGTGTCGAATGAATTAATGGGGGTCAATTTGATTTAATTCAAGTGGAATTAAGGTCCAATTGGAGGGAAAAACCTAGCAAAATTCGTATGCCACATATACCCCACATTTTGAACCACCTAAGGGCTTCTAGAAGGGGCATTTTTGTCTAGAAAAGGTGGGTGGTGGACAGCTGGGTGTGGCCTACGTGTGGATGACCTAAGAGAGAGAGAGAGTGAGAGAGGAAAAAGGGGAAATCGGTTTCTTCTTCCTCCCTCTCTCCTCCGTCGACCTACCCTCCCCCATCTCCCTCTTTGGTTGCTCGACTCCATGGAGGCTGAAGACCAACGGAAGCAGCAGCCATCGTCGCTCGGACTAGAGCTACCACTGCTGTCGCGCCGAAGTCGCCACCACTGCTCCGCGGCCGCCCGCGCGCCCCCCGCCCCCTCTCTCTTCCCCATCCCCTTTCTGTTGTTCGAAGCCTGCAAGTTGAAGAGCAGAACGGCCGAAGCAACGATTCCTCTCGCCGCCGTCGCAGCTAGCAGCGTCGTACGTCGCCTGAAGCCGCTGCACGCCGCCGGAGGAGCCTCCGCCACCGCCGTGCTTTGCCGTCCGTCTCCCTCTTGCTCGCTCGAACGCCATTCGCCCCGTCCAGTCGAGCTGCCGCCTCTGCCCAGCCTTGTTCGGCCAACATAGACCACCGCCCGAGCACCTCCGGCCACCGTTCGGCCTCACCGGAGCCCACTCGCCCTCCGCCGCCCTTGCTCGCCTCTACCCGAGCCTTCCCCTCACCTTTCTCGGCCTCAACCGCAGTGGATAGAGGGCTGGAAAAATGGGTATGGCAGCACCCTTTTGGCCCGTTTTGGCCGTCTTCCCGAGCCCGGATGCTCGGCCCGCCTTGAGGAAAGTCGAACCTCGCGTCAATCCCGTCGTTTTGTGTGAGTTTTGCTCACTAATGCCTTCTTAGTTTGCTAATTATACTTAAAGGTTGATTAGTGCTAGTTAAGCATAATTAGGTGGTTAGATTAGAATGGATTAGCGATTATTAGTTAATTGCATTGCATATTAGTTAGGTGGTTAGCGTACTTAGATAGAGAATTGCCTATAGTATTTATTGGATGCTTCTTGGGATTTTTCTCGACCCTTATCGGGTGTTAATTAGGCAATTCGGGCCTAAATGGAATTTTTAGGAATTAAATATTAATTTTCGAAATTAATTATTTAATTATTTATTTTCCGAAAATTCAACTTGGATGGCCAGTAACCGGGATTTTATGCTGATGATTGTGGTGCAATCCGTTTATTTAATTGAGCTCTATGTTGTGCTAAATTGAAATTATCGTATTTATTTATTTAATTTTCGAAATTAATTATTTAATTATTTATTTTCCGAAAATTCAACCGGGATGGCCGGTGACCGGAATTTCGTGCTGATTGTCGTGGTGCAGTCCATTTATTTATTTGAACTCCACATTGTGCTTAATTAAATTGATTGTGCAATTTAAGGAATTATTCCTTAATTGATTGAAATTGAGTGGAATTGAGTGATTGATCGGTAGATGGCCGAGTTCGGTTATTTAACATTTATAAAGCTTTGATGAGTTGTAAAGCGGAAGGAATGGTGAGAGCTAACTGAGAATTCTATTGGATGAGACCGATCAAGTACGAAGTATAGACAGGCGTGGTTTGGTGATTAAAGATATCAGTGTGTGAAAACGATGCCTTAAAGAACGCAAGTAGACTGTCTATGACTTGTGGCAGGCGTGGTTTGGTGATTAAGGATATCACTGTGCAAAAACGGTGCCTTAAAGAACGCAAGTAGACTGTCTATGACTTGTGCCAGGCGTGGTTCGGTGATGAAGGACATCACTGTGCGAAAACGGCGCCTTAAAGAACGCACGTAGACTATCTGTGATCTATGACAGGCGTGGTTCGGTGATGAGGAATATCACTGTGCGAAAACGGCGCCTTAAAGAATGCACGTAGACCGTCTGTTACTTATGTCACCTTGGCGAAAACGATGCCCGAGAGCATTGATGGAGCTCTGTGACTAAGTGTACTATTGGAAGTTATATGGAATGGAGTGAATGACCTAGAAATGGTCCGAATGACTTGTAATCGACTAGGTCGATTGATCGATGATTCGATCTGAGTGTGATTTAATGTGATTGATCATTGCCTTGATTTGATGTTGTGGATTGATTAATTGAATGGAAATAACCGTGAGTGGTCTTGTTGGTGTGTAATCGACTAGGTCGATTTGATCAATATTTCGATCAGTGATGTGATTGCTAGGGTGCTTATTGAACTGTGCTAATATGCAGGTGGAATCTGAGGTCAAGGTAAGTCCTCTGACTAATGTTGTGCATAGGTAGCCCTAAGGTGTATTAGTTTACTAATCGGGTCTTAGGGGGTAGAACTTGCTGAGACGTAGTCTCATCCCGGTTGTGGGACAACATTTCAGGACCCTGATGAAGAACCTGAGGAGACAGAACCCAAAGAGGAGTACCTGAAGGAGAACCCCGAGGATGATCCAGAGTAGGATCCTGATGAGGATTGAGACTCCACTCCTATTTGATGACCTTTGCTGTAGAATCTGTTTGTGTAGAAACCAGCCTTTTTAGCATGGCTTGTCTATGTACATGTATGACTGAGTTGTTATATATGTACATAAGGTTGTGGTTTTCAGGTTTAAGTTTCTAGTCCTACTTGTATATCCCATTACTTTATTGTCTGGGGATTTTTATAACTGCTTCCGCATGTGCTATAAAAAAAGAAAGGGTCGGCGATATGTAGTCCTGGGGATATCGCATTTTAAAATTGACCAATGTAAGGGATGTGCGTGTGCCTGAGGATCGGGGCGTGACAAGTGATAGGGTAATTGAGCCAAAGTCTAGAACTCTCCTGTCATTAGTGTCGGTAGTTGGTAGGTTTGGTGGCACGATCTCGTCCGTCGGATGAAAACTCGATCAATGGATGTAATCCAAGAGCCTTAAGTATAAGAAGGGGTGCCCTCCTCACTCATTTGTATTCATCCAACTATTTCAGTAATACAAAGGCTCCTTTCTTTCCAGAGCTTCTCTCTCAAGAAACTTTCTCTCTCTACGATCCGGGTGAGCGAGTGAGTGTGCGATCGATCAAGCAAGGCTTGGTTTAGGCATCCTAACGATTCAAGTCGATCTAAAAGTGCCTGAGTCGCCACACGGTCACGATCCCAATCGATCGGCCCGTGACATATACCTATTACTAAATACGATGGGCTCATCGAATCCTTTTATTTAGATGCATGCCCATCGGATCCTTTTATTTAGGTGCATTTTAGTATGAGTACTAGGTTTATTGATATATTATTAAGAGGTGGCGGCACAAAGTTTAAAGGAGAAGGGAAGATCGTTGTCAAAACGTGGGGATAGAGTCGCTAGAAATACACGCTGACGTCCTAGCGTGGTGGCAACATCCTTGACTTATTCTATTAGGCAAAAAGTCAAAAGTTGGGGAGAAACACATGTCCAAGTTCGAATTTATTCAATCGGGCTTATCACAATTGTTGATAATGTGAATCTCACATTCCACATGCTCAATACTAGAAATAGATTTAGGTCCTAAAAATATTACCTAAAATTATATATATCTCCCATTGAAATTATATGTGGTAGTACACATCAAAACACGCTCTCCCTTCACTCTATCACTTTCCACATAACTCACCATCCGCTTGGCCACCACCAAGGGCCAGCCATGCAACTAACATTATTGAGTCATGGGCTCATTGTCTCCTTGTTGAGATTAATATTAGGTGAGTTAAGGCCACTTCCTCAAGAAAATATTAGGTACGCAAGTGATACCACAGCCTCTCCCCTTGATTCTCGACAAAATGTTCTAGTCCTCCTCATCTGGATAACCAATCTCAATCTCACATCTTTTAACAGCAATCTCAAGTTTGTCATGTTTTGAAGCAAGCAGCCTTGCCTCCCGGAAGTCAATGTCCCAATTGTTCAAATCATCACCTTCTTTTGCCCCTTCATTCTTGGCTAAGTGTTTTAGGTCCTCCACGTCTAAATAATCAAGGCAATGTATATCAAGATATGGACGTTGAGTTGAAAGTGGACAGAAAATCTCTAAGCAACCTAATATTGGCCGTCCATGTCATCAAACTAAATTAAAGGTTCAGCCCTACCCCCTTACTTTTCCCAGGCCCATCCAACTTATTTATCCACCCCACAACTCTCATTACCACCATTTGCACATTCAGATTTGTATAAAATGCTATTGTTCCAACGATTGCATTGCTCTTGCAATATTCTAGATGTGCTTCTAGTATTCCCCATCTCCTTACTATAACTAGGTTTGTCGAGTATGTGCTGGTGAAAAGTGGATCTAGTCATCAGACGGCTAGCTAAAGAGTGGCAATTGGACAAGCATGACTTGCAAGAAAGAAATTGGGGATAACATCGTGATGAGGGAGTGGTTGTAATTAATACCCTCTTCATATGGATATATGTAAGAGAACAGATACGATGCAATATAGGGTATACCATGCTCATTTAAAGCAGCAGAGAACAATCTTGAATATTTATCACAGGCGAACACAAATGGGAAACCTCAGATCATTCCCATAGAAACAAGCGATGCTAAGCCTTTAAATCATATTCTTTCCCTTAAAGTTTATTAGGTTTCTCTAAAGAGGGTAGAAAACAAAAAATCTTGTGAAGCACAAACCAACATCGATTACAAACTAAAAGTTTATGCATTGAAAAGACTTTAATATACCAAGTATATTCATCTACATCATACCTTGAACTGTAGCATCCATGAAGCACCCCTTTTTCCAGAAACTCTTCCGCTTTATCAATGGTAGCCATTCTTGTTGCCATGGAAACCTGACGAGAGTCTTGCATTAAGATGCGTTGATAAAGCACTAGCAAGGAATTATTCACCCATGCAAATAGATTCTCCTCTAGGATGATTCGAGGAAAACGGAGAAAAAGAGATGTTCAGAAGCATACTTAAGAAATACTTAATTTATTTTAGAGACATTACATGTATATAATTCAATAAATACCTACAATAACCATTTTGTCTGCCATAAATTTTCCTCTTTTCCCTTGCAAAACATATACTCATGACAGCAGCCAAAAGCAGTTGGAGTTGGTATGCAATTAGTGATTAATTCGAACGGTATCATCCAAAGATGACAAAAATATTTTGTCTAACGAGCGTCACACTTATCCATTCAAACATCAAACAGAAAAAATAAAAAGAAATATAGATATTAAATGTAAACAAAAAAACTCATACCTCAACATAATTGTCATAACCTAGAAGCTTAGCTTTTTCCAATCTAAGCTTCAAGATTTCATCAATGATTAATGTGTTGTCAGTATCTCCGCTGGAGGCTCGAGTAGCGTAGGCACGGTAGATTTCCTCACGTAAACCTCTATTTTGAGCACTTGCCATGAAAGACCGATAGCTTGTTGATCCAAAGTGATCATCCAGGGTCCATCTTCTGCCGTTGCATTTTCATACCCTTGAATATCCCAAAAAATGATAAAGAGCAGACAAATTTTTGGATAAAAAGTGCTCAAATAAATATAAGAAAATAGCACAGCAAAATAGGCCAAATCAAGAGATAGAGAAGACAATCCTTTGATCTTCTTCTTATCAGTAATCAATTTTTCGAATTTCCTCGTGGCGTCCATGATATTCTCATCAAACTTTTGACATAATTTTTGAAGTCACTGCAATCAACTAATTAATCAAGAGGCAGAGGTTGGGTAATGAAATGTTAAAATAACATAATCTACTCTTCTACTTTCTTGCTCATAAAGAAAACAGAGTCAGTGCCGCCACAAGGCTTTATAGCAGGTTTTCAGAATTTAGCAATTCTGATCACTCAGACGCCAGATTATAGAACGACTAATATCCAACACTCTCGAACCATGGCAAAAGTGCGAGACATCACATGCTGTTCAAAAGTCACAGCAAATTTTAGTTTCTATACACATGAATTTAAAGCAAATTATCCCATGATAGCAGGGAAAAGAAGATATATGAAGAGAGTTTTGACGCCTGTTATTGATAGAGCCAACAAAATCATGCAAGATCATGGTTGTACAAATGTTGTCCTTCATGTATAGGGGAAAAGACAATTTACATCATCAATATCGCCAACTAACAGATTTTAACGACGCTGCACACCTGCTCAATTTTGTTAAAGTCTTCTCTTCTTCCATCTTTCAAGGCAACCCCATTCAGAACTCCTTTCCTTATTTGGTCTGCAACAAATAATTCCAAAACCCAGTGTCAACCAATCTAATCAGAAGGTGCGGCCGTCACTATGCAACTTGATGAGGGGAAACAACGATGAGATGATCATGATAAAAATTGAATAATCAAGACGTGATACTATCAGATTACCAAGAAAAGCAACAAAAGGTGATCAAAGTACATATGTTCTACTCACTTTCCACCACACGCTTTCGAGCATCGCTCAATATCTTCCAATCAGGTGACTGTTTTCTTCTTTTTTCGAGTCTGTTATCAAGCGACTGTTGAAGAGCTTTAAAAACGCTGTGAATAGGTTCACTTTGGTCGAGTCTGAGATCGAACCTAACCCTGTCTGCTTGCATTCCGAAATGGAGACAAGGAAAGCATCACGTGGAAAACCATGAAAGCTTTCAGCGCATCGCATGCTAGACTGGAAAAGCCACTCATCCGAAAGCAGCAAGAGTGGCCATCCCTTACTCCAGAACAAACTTAAAAGTCTTCTAACTTCGCCCCTTCTCATCACCCAACGTCATTTCAAGAATCGTACTCCAGGCGAAAGAAGTTACCTGCACTTCCTCTATTGCCGCACGCAGCTCGGCCGTATCCCTGACGGTCTCCAGATGATCGATCATCCCCCAGACCACGGTCCATCGATCTTGTATCTTCTCAAACGGCTCCACAAGTTTGGGCCACGACGGCTCCAAGGTCCTCTCCAGTTCTTCCAAATCACTCTCCTGCAGCGGAAGACCAAGGCATTTACACCTCAAACAACAATCGCAACAAACCCTGATCAAACAGAAGATCATGTTTTACCAGTTTCTTCACGAGAAACCATCGGCGGAGTGGAGGCAGAGGAGAGAGAGAGAGAGAGAGAGCTGGAGTTCGGAGAGCTATCGAGGAAAGGGAGAGAGGTGGAATGGGTTTTGGAGACGGCGGAGGGAGAACGAGAAAGAGAAAGGGAGAGAGAACGACTTTTTGGAGATGGAACGATGTCTGACGACTCGATGAAGACGATGCACAGAGCCACAGAGGGCGATGCGAGAAGGCGTAGGATATGCAGGTCTCAAATCGGAAAATGGCAACTTCCCGCCACCGCGAGAAACGAGAGCGTATGGGTCCGCAAGTGTAACCATATCAGACCCCAGCGGTCACACAAGAGTCCAGAGATTTTATTGATGAGTAAAATCATTTTTCGGATTCACAAAGTATTTGCAGTCTTCCATTCCAACGATCGATTTTTTTTTTTAAATTTTGATTTAATCTAGATTGAATTTAACGATTTTGTAAAAAAAATGAAATTAAAATTTGAGGTGATAATAATTTCAAATTTCGAATTTAAGCAAAAGTTTTGCTCGCGAGTCTTTATTGAATGATTTAATGTTACTAATTGATTAATGAGCAAGCCTCTACCCTTTCACGGACTTCCATATGAATCGAGCATACCTTTTTAAGTGCTGCTTCTTCTCATTCTCCTCCTCCTCCTCCTTGCATTTTTTCTTCCATACTTTTTTAGACTTTTGTTTTTCATTTATGCATGCAAGTTCCAGCATAGATTACTGAATCATTTTCTTAGCCCTCGTCCTTGACCCTTTTCTTAGTTCACTACCCACGGAATGCACAATTTCACGTCTTACCCGTCTTCATTGCATGGGAGCAGGGACAGAAAGTCCGTCTCCACCATTTTCCCGTTGGGATGAGGAAGTAACAACCCCAAAAATCAGAAAATTGAAAAAATAAATAAAGAAAAGTTCGACGCCAGCTGTCTTTAATGTACGGAGCGGGGACAAATCCTCTGTCTTCGTGATTTTCCTGTTGGGGCTTGGGGTGACGAAGCATGTAAGCACATGAATTATCAGAAAATAAAAAAGAAAAGAAAAAAAAACTCGTATTCACGATAATGTTCAACTTACCAATTGTCATCCACGCATTTCCATGTCCTGAAAGTTTTGCATAATTATTTCATTCTGTATTGCACTAGATACATATTTTCTCTACACTGTGGCTAAATAATCATTTTCAATGAATATTTGTTTGTGATTTTCGTTATGAAAAATGACTTTTGAACGCGTTATAGTAACGGATAAAATCGATGCTAACTTTGAAAATAAAATAAAGCAATATATATGCAGCATCTTTTTTTGATTGGACTAATTTTTTAGAAAGCGCACTGAAAGCATCCAAAAATTAGCAGCGGAGCGCGTGTCTATGATATAAGTTTCAATTAAGCATCCAAAATCCACATGGCCTTATGATGATGTAACTATCTCTTAGTACTTGCATGCAGGAATTGTCATTCCATTTGCCACTTAACGCAATAAAGAGTAACTTAATCCGGAAGATTACACAATTTTACCCTTTTATTTTGACGAAATAGTAAATCACGTGGTTTGTTTCTAGTTGCACTCTTTTACGTGCGAGCCGTTAAAAATTCTTTCTACTGATGACAAGAGCCTTCATGTCCCCTAGAAAATAGCTAATTTGTTGATTACTAAGGTTCTTTTTTTTTTTTGGTAAAGTTGATTACTGAGGTTCTTAGAAAATGAAATCCCCTGCGCTGCAGAAGCTTTAAAGGTCGAGGATCATTCCCCAATTTTCTATTCAATAAAAACCATGTCAGGCCCGGTTCTGGCACCGAGAGTCCCCTAGCTAGTTAGTAGTTAGTGGCCCAAAGGGCGGAGCAGGACGGGTGCAATTATCTGGGTTCTTTGATCAAATCATAAGAAAAGTAAAGAATGAAATTCGACCGCCCCAAATAATCACCTCCCCGCCTTCTCTTGCTCATCATGTAAATTATTTAAATTCCATCATTTATCTGCTTCCCCTTTCCTGAATGAGAGTTCTTGGTTGATTTTCACAAAATTAGGGTGGTGTCACCATAAAATACATTTAAGTCCGGATACATATGAATGAACCCAGTCCAGCGCTCTATCCCCAAGTTTGTCTACAATCTAAGTCGAAAAAAACCGCAAAGGACCTCAAACTTATACTCATTTGACACGTTTAGTTCAGATTTTATTTTTTATTTTTTTTTGGCGACACCAAAAATCTCATATTTGTATCGAGTGACACATTTACCTCAAAAATTTGGTGTCATAGAAAAAAAATTTAGATAAATGTACCACATGGATGATATCACAAAAGGAGAAAAAAAAAAAAAAAAAAACCAAAGTGGCATAAACCCAACAACTTCTTTATATCATTTTCCGATGCTCATTGTTTAGTTCCGGAGAATCATGCCAGGAAATTACTCATGCTGATAAACTATTGTATTCTTTTTGTCTTTTTGCTTTTTTTTTTTTTTTTTTTTAAAGAGAAACAAGTGGACGACCAAATGTACATATAAATAAAAATCATTGCCGAATGCCAAAAAAAAAAAGAAGAAAAAAAAGGTAAAATAGGATGCTTTAGGTTTATGAGGATATGCAAGCACTGTTTCAGGAATACCTTAATCTATTTATTTACACCAAAGACATTTTCCAAGTGCCCCGCGTGAGTAGCACAGTCAATATCGAGCACATCAAGCGACGTTATTACGGTCCACGATAAATTTGTTGTGTGGCATATGTTTTGGATAGTACCATGATTATGATGCGGAATTCATGAATTTTGCCATAACGGTATCTTGATTTATAATGTTTGTGATATTAGCTCCATCTTGATTCTCGATTAAATATAGGTTGCGACAGTAATTCTTCTGGGAATATAGCTGAAGACACAGGTTTACGTGATCTATCTATATGCGACCATGCTGCTTGAATGACCCCCCTCATGCGGGCATGGAATGATAGGGTTACTAGTTCCCAAGCTTGCGACATGTTTCCAATGGCTGCAGACAGATGCCGCTTTGGAGCTGGAATGATTGGAAAAGCATTACATCAAAATTCAAAGGCTTGGATTAAAAAATTCACAAGTTCAAGGGCCGAAGTGAATTTTTGATGTGACAAGGGGAGCTCTTAATCTAAAGATCGACAAATGTACGTCCCTAGTACCTTGCATGCCCGTATTCGTCCAATGAAATGTACCAGACATAATTTGTTTTTTTGTGAAGCACCGAGCACATCTGTCGGAGGACGATGCCTGTTCTAGGTGCGCCAAACCTCTAAAAGGTTATGGGATCCTATATACGCGTGTCTTCAATCTTTACTCATGAATAATTTTACCAGTCATTTTCAATACGCGCACAAGTACATATATTCGAGTTTTGATCAATCTATGAGAATAATTAAATGAATTTTTTAAAAAATATATCACATAAGAAAATTTTGAAGCGGACGAGCATAGAGTATAGTTGATGTAGTCCCCCAACATTTTAGGCAATTATAAGAAAATATAAAGTTTCCTAAAAAATATCGAAATAGAGCAACTAGCATTTTTGGATGGAAGGAAGCAGAAGGAGATGAGGGGGAATGATAACAAAAGAAAATATTTCTTTTGTTTGGCTAAATAAAATTAAATGGAAACAAAGGGAATGAGCTCTGTTGGTAATGTATGGGACGGAAATTGCATAATGTGGGATATGGATTAGTATACACCGTTAGTTTTCTCCAAATTATGTAACAAAACTCGGTCTTACCTTGATGATATTTTATCGCAACGTTATACTAATTATATCGCCAACGAGAAAAACTTACGTATAGAAATAGGATCATTCAAAATTACAAGATTTTGTAAAATCTCACTTCTAATTCATTCACTGTATTGAAACTTCCTACTATCTAATGAGAAATCAAACGAAAATTAACTTTATATGTACTAATGTGTCATGATAAAATCTTAACTCTCATATATAATTGACAATTGAGACGATACATCACTAATTGACTTATGATAGATGTTAAATAAATGGAAAAGTGAAATACCTTTTTTCCTCCAGTCCAACAAGAGTTTTATACTCGTACAATGTGTTATATTCCAAATGAATGAATATTTCTCTATAAATTCGCAAAAGTGTGAGAGAAGAAATCTTTTATTGCAATTCGCATACATACACATAATATACATAAAAACGTGAGTATTGTCTAGCAGAGTAAATGAGAACTAACAATCGCCCTCCGAGGCCTATTACATTTTTTCCCAAAGTGAGATTATATGGAAGAAAATGACACGACCGAACATTTTATTTTCAAACTACCTTTTACTTTATCCAAAAATATGAATAAGACGAAGCCCAATTTAATCCATTAATCGTTTAATTTCTAATAACTTTTTGTAGCTTCCATTTCCTTTCTTTTCCTTCTTCCCTCCTCATTTGAATTTTCCATGACTTTCCCGCTCTGTAGTCCCTAAACGCTCAAAAGGGCCTAAAGCCGAGAAAAAACAAGGAAAAAAAAATTGTTTTTTGGGATGACAATACAGGGAAATGCCAAAATTGACACCGGTCCATCACTTTTGTGTTGATTTTTTTTTTTTGTTGGCATCTGAGTACCTCAAATAATGGTCATCCTTCATGTGAGTCTGTTTGTTAGCTCCATTAGCTTTTTATTGAATTTTCTCATTCACATTGTCAATGAAATCCCTTAAAATAAAAATGGATCGTCCTAACACAAAATGACATCAATTTTATGTAAAATTATATTAAAGTTCGGGTTGTAGGATGTCCACCTCTGAAAATGGAATGAAGAGAGAGACGCCCAAAAACCGTGGCACACAAAGCCCATGGGCCATAGCCATGTTTTGGGGGGGGTCGGGTCGGGTCGGGTGTTCGGGTCCCGTTCGGGTTCCCGAACTTTTGTGAGGAACCGACTCGGACTGTTGCCTATTTAATGGATTTCGCCCGTCCCGTTGGTTTTTCAAAACCTCAGCGACGTCGATCGAACCGACTTCAGAGATTCAGGTTTTACCTCCAATGCACCGAGTGCTCTGCTGAGCTCGCGATCAAAACCAAGCCGCAGGCTCCCGATTGCGTGGTGGAGTCTGGGGCGACGATAAAATTCTCATGCACGACAACCTTAAAGACCTTCTAATTGAATCCGTATCTAATAAATCCCTTCAATCACAAACTCTTGCGAAATATATTTGAGAATGTCGAATTCCCCACAATCCTCAAAATAACAGCTTTTCCAGGTAAAATAATGAAATGACAATAATAGCTGCGAAATTGCCGAATTTCATAAGCTAAAAAAGTAAACATGAAGAGGAAAGAATGAGAAAGGGGTATATCTACACGCAAGGTCAAGTCACTTGTTTACGACAAAACTAAAAACGTAATCACATTGCCTTTTGTAATTGGATCTCTCATTATAATTAAACTTGGGGAAAAGTGCTAAAAAAGTCTTAAACCTTTTTTTGGTGCCAATTAAGTCCTAAACCTTTTTACGTTGTACCACTTTGGTCCTTTCCGGCCAATTTTGGCCGGGTTTTGTTGACTGGACGCCGGCCGGTTGACGTGACCTAATTAACGTTGACGTGAACAACTTTTAATAATATTTTAATTTTTTTAATTATTTATTTAATTATTTTTCTTTTTTCCTTCTCCTCCTTCTTCCTCCAACTGGTGGCCGGACATGAGCATAGACTTGTTCAACCATAAGGAATTGTCGAATTTGAAGCACATCGGCCCGTATGTTTTCTAGACGATCATCCAACCCTTTAAGAAAAACATGGACTCTATCTTCCCGTATAACAATGTAGACTCGAGATGCACTCATAACCATATTTATAGCCATATAAAGATGTATTAAAGTCATCAAGAGATAATAATCTTGCAAAAAATTTAAGATTTTTCCAATAACACATGAAAGTATTTGGTTAAATAAGATTAGCATCCAAGAGTACATTTGCAATTGTGGTTCCAAACAAATATAAAAGGTAGTCGACTTGGAATTGGGCATTGGATATGCTAATTTTGACTATCAATCAATTGAGGGAAAATGGAAAAAGCAATTGGGTTGTTGTAAGAGTTATAATTGTAGCATGTATGATAATACTAATTTTCATCATCAAATATGCTTGACTTACATGTTTTTTTATGTGCCAACAGATGATTAGAGATATTCTATGGCTTGATCGGATGATGAAACTTTGTTGACACATAAATTTCAGCAGCCCGTTAGAAAATTAGGGATTGATTTGGATCTATCAAAATGAATTTTCATTAAATTACACGGCATGTAAGCATTAGGACAATTTACATCAATATTGCTAAATTTTACTAATTTATTAATAAAAATAACAAAATAATAATTAAAAAATTAATGAATATAAAGAGGAGTCGGGCCGGGCCCAGGCTGGGCAGGCCCAGCCTACTTCCCCTCTTCTCTTCTTCCTTCCCGCCCGGGCCAGGCCCATTCTCCTTATTTCTTCCCTGGCCCGCCCCCTCCTTCCTCCCCTCCTGCTATTCACGCGCGCGACCAAGGACGGCACGTTCAATGGACCAGGGACGGCGAAAGCGACCACTGGTTAAAAGGGAAGAACGGGCGGCGAAGTGACGGGTCAAGCTGTAAATTCGGGGAGGAGCTCAAGGCCGCAGATCTGTCCAGCGCAGAGGACGGCCCGGCAGCGGAGCAGAGAGCAAGGGGAGGAACGCGGGTGTAGGCCAAGGACCGGCCGGCGCTGAAGGCCCTCCGCCTTGGAACGTTCAGCAAGCCAAACTGGGGAGGAGTACTATAAAAGAGGAAGAGGGAGAGAGAGAGAATTGGACACACGACCAAGAGAGAAACGAGGAGGCCGAGAGAGAAATCGTGAGAGAGACCAAGAGAAGGAAAAAGACAAAAAAAGGGGTCATTCCCGGCTGAGAGTCGTCCAGCCGCCCTCGACGCAAACCGGTGCCCCCTAGTGGGTGGTTAAACGCTTATTGCCGCGAACCCTTTTTGCTTTGCCCCATTTTGGTTGAAGGAGAGGCTGCGACCTGACTTCTCTGGTTTATGTGTGCTTTACTTCTAACCTGTTGGCGTCGAACATTTCCTAGTGATTTTCTTTGAGTTTAGATCCGAATCCGTGATCTAAGAATGGTCGAGGTCTTCTTCTCGATCTGTGCCCGCCACGTGTTCGAGGGAACGCCCGAACCAAAACCGATCGTTTTATTAGTCTCAGATTCCGAATTGTTCCAAGGATCCGTAGACGTGTTTTGTCCTGTACAACATTTTTTAACTGATGGCCGAATACGTTTCTTTAGCCAGGTTTCATCTCTACAGAGTCTGAACAGCCCTGGATTTTCGACATGGTTTTGCCTCGTGCTCAGACATTTCTTTAGCCAGATTCGGACGTCGTTTCCCAGTTTGGTTTGGGGGGTCTCGGTCGTGAGCGCTTGATGGTGGAATCTGTATCATGCGATATACTGATGTGTTAGTCTAATGATGAGCCTTGATTTGTTGAAGTCCTCATGCGGTCGTCTTGCATTTTGGTGTGCTCTGCCTGGGTTTGGCTTGGGGTTGTGGAAATAGGGAGGAGACGTTGAAGGGCTTAGAGAAATAGAGAAGAAAATGAAAAAAGAGGAAGTGGGCTTGAGCTTAGTATTGGGAAATCTGGGTTGGGCTTAGGTTAATTGAATTTGGACTCGGTTCAGGTCATGAACAGATTGGGCTTGAATCATTGAGCCCACTTATTTTAGTCCAGTTGGTATCACTAGCCCAAGTCTGCGGGGCCCAGGTCAGATCCACATTCGGACTGGGCCCAATCCGAGTCCCTATTTTCCGGATTAAAAATTAATTTACAAAAAAAAATTTTAAAAATTCCGAAAAAATTATTCTTTTTAATGTTAGGAAAAAGCTTAAAAAATAGTTTTTGAATAGTTTTCTCTTAAAATTTGTGAAAGTGCTCAAAAAAATTTTATGCTCAAAATTGAATAAGCCCTCAAAACTTTACAATAGGGATTGAATATTTATGGAAACAAATGTTGGCTTGTTGATTGCACATTTCCATCGTTCTGATTGCGCCCTTTTGATGCATGAATTGTTGTTTTCTTAGCTTAGTTAGGAATTGAATCTCAAAACTCACGATTGCTATAAAATGTAGGGCACTAGTTGATTAATTAGTGTAATCAAGTTCTCGACCCTAGATTTTTTTGTACATAGCAGTAAAATAATTTTTCCATTATTTTAGGTGGGTATCTAATCGACCCACCACAAACTGATTAATGGCTCTTAGATAAAAATAATTTTGTATGTTAGTTGCGAATTGGTACGAGATTGGAGAGCCCGAATTAAGTCTAGACTTAATAATTTATTAGCCAAATCTTAGGTGGCTCACCCAAGATTAGGTCATGACAATATTGAATCGGAACTTTTGCACAATGTACAATTAAATCTGTAATGTTTTTTTGGACTAGACCTTAAAGTTTTTTTTTTTTTTTATTTGTATTGGCCCATCTATTTAAAATATTGACGAAAGCGTTGTAACATGGTATTAAGTTGTAGTTAATTGCCATTCTAGCCCCACAAGTGCTATCTGGCTGTCAAACGCCTTAAACAATATGAAAAACAAATCTATTTTTTAGAAAAATTCAAAGATGCATTACTCAAAGGTAAACTACAAGAAAAACTATTAGAAAAAAGCATCCAACTAAAACACACTTGGGATGTCTTTGCGTTCGACTAGAATTTTAGCCTTAGCACGGGATCGACCAAATCTGGTGAATACTTTAATATTTCTCTCTCCCATAATTTCATAATTTTTTAAAGAAAAATTTCAATCTCTTGTTGAGCGATGCTTTCTTGAAATACTTCGTAGAAAACAAATGCCAAGCTCAAATTACTCTTAAAAACGAATTAAAAGTACATATTTTATCTTTTAGTCAATTTTGTTCATGACTATTCGGTAGAACATAATTGTGACGGGTTTTTTACACCGTCATTTTGAGATATTACTTAAAATCATGGTCAATTACAAAAAAATAAATTTTATATGCCTTTTTTTTGCTTGAACAATTGTCTAAGCCTTTAATTTGTAAAATTTAGGCAGAAATGAAAAATGTTCCATTGACGATAAAAGAGATTAGGTATTCCTTGCTAGTTAGTGTCTTTCATCATGGTTTTTAAGTATCAAACTTATAACACAATACAAGTTCTTTCATCTTAAATGGCAGATTGTATGTCTTGCTGTTAATGTTGTAAAAGTCATTTCTTTATCTTTCCAAAAAAAAAAAAAAAAAAATCCGCTCTACGATAAAGTTATTATCAAGTAAATTCCCTTTCTCGATCTTATGATCCTCTCACAGGTTTGGATAAGATCTTTTTGTTCTTATTGAATTAACTAAGATAATGTAGATCTAGGAGTCCAATAGGTTTCACTATCACCCTTTATCATATTTATGAGTAATCTTATCATGGTTGGAATATGTGGCATTTTTTTAGTTTTGAATTTGTTTGTCCTTCCCCCTCTCACTCCAAATTTAACATCTAACCTCAAATTAGATTATATGAACTATAAATTAAGGGAAAGTAAAGTAAATTGAGATTTCATTTTTTTGCCATCATGTCAAATTAAGATCAAATTATGAAAAAGATTAAAAAAAAAGTGAAGGTAAATATTTTTCTAGCCTATTTTTGTCTTTTTAGCTGACGATTATTATCTTTTTTTTGGAAATGAACATTATATTAAGATTAATTTCAATATAATTAGGGAAAAGCAAAGATTGAAAGTAAATGGAGATTTTACTTGCAATAAGAGTGAATTGGGATAAGATTACGAAAGAAAAAAAGATATAAAGGAGTGAGTAGATTTTGTCTTGACCTATTATTATTATTATATGAAGGGAAAAATGAAAAACAAGAAAAGATAAAGGGAAAGAGAGATTATTATAATGCCAAAATGGCCATAAGATAAGTCTACTTCAATGCATAGCTTCACATATAGTATATTAAATTCTCACACTTAAACTAGCCCAAATGCTTGCACAAACATAAGACCATAGCAAATGGCAACATAACACATGTTCAAAGCACACAATCAACCCTATAAGTCCTTATGGGCAATTACTACATGTTACTATAGGAATAAAGGATCAAATGCAGGAACATACTTAATCCGATCCCAGACAGGAAAGACAGTCAGTCACTGAAATCTTAACAGTGGGACGGATTGTTCCAGCCACTTTGAATTTGGGCTCTTCAATGTTTTCTGCAACTGTCGAGCTCTGGCGAATTGGGGGGAGTTGCTGAGCCACTTCACTCATTGTTGGCCTCTTTCTACTGCTTTGGTCCAAGCATTTCACTGCAATCTTAGCAACCATTTCTACTTGCTTGATTTCATCTTCACCAGCGGCCTTAAAATTTATGACATCAAAGAGTGTCTCGTCGTTCATGGAAGAGATGAAATGAGGGATAATATTGATTGGCTCCTCAGGCTTATTAGCAACAAAACTTGTAGGCTTCTTTCCGGTGAGCAACTCCATGAGGACAGCTCCAAAATTGTATACATCACTTTTAATTGTTAGCTTACCAGTGGTTAAATATTCTGGATCAATGTAGTCCAATGTGCCTTCTATTTCAGTGGCTACAATGTGACTATGCTGCAGTGATTTAAGTACTGAAGTTCCAAAATCAGATATTTTCACCGAGTAATTTTGATCAATAAGTATATTCGCTGACTTGATGTTGCCATGAATGATTTCACTAGAATGCATTTCCTTGAGTGCAAGTGTAGCTTCAGTGGCTATTTTGAGCCGGTTTTCCCACGATCTCAAGAAGGTTGACACTTTCGGATGGATGTGTTTGAAGAGGGTATTGAAGTGGGTATCATTCAAAATGTATTCATAAACTAGCAAAGGTATTCTAGTCTCCAAACATATGCCATAGAGCTTCACCACATTTTTGTGGTTTGTTTGCATCACAGTTTTAAGTTCATCTTGGAATTCTTTCTTCATTAGAGGCTTGTGCACATCTTTAGGCTTCTTGACCGCGACCTCGATATCCATTGCTATTCTTCCTCTATTGACGGAACCAGAACCACCCTTGCCCACTGCTACTCTCCCTTTATAGACGGAACCGAAACTACCCTCGCCTAGCTTATTGCTTTCATCGTAGTTGTTGGTTGCTTTTGCCAGCTCTGCCACCGTAAAGATTTGAACTCCTTGACTTTTGAAGAACTTTCCTCCATTTCGTTTGAAGTTTATCTTTCTAATTCTCCACTTCCACGTGACTGAGGCTGAAGCACCAACATATATGCAGACGACGGGTACAAGAATCACTGCCAAAGAATATATGTTACTAGATTACTGATTCAAGCATGAAATCCTCATACGCTCCACATACTTCATCAAAAAAGATTAATTTCAAACGCACAACCCATTTAATATTTTTTAATATATATTTATATATTTATAACCATCACCATTGATTTGGATGGTTAGTCAATCTTTCAATATATAACTGCCCAATTTAATGGTGATAGAAATTGTTTTGGTGACAAATGGGTTACACATATTACATACTATGTGACAATCGTTATAAAAGTCCTTATTTGAAATTTGACATATGTCATTATAAAGTGAATAAGTAATGGAATGAATTCAATTTATTACATGTTACCAACATCTTCTATAACGTCTTTCCTTGATTATAATGAAGAAGGTTTGTAATAAAAGAGAATGAGAAGGAATTCATCTCCCATTGTTTAGATCTTTCCATCAATAAATGGTATCAAAACTTGGGGGGAATTGTATAACCAATTATGCACCTTATAGTTATCATGCTTAAATGTTTTTTTTTTCGTCCATTCTATTGGTGGAAACTCTAATTGATGGGTCACAAACGTATAAAACATTAGGGATGAGCATCGGTCCAGGGTCAACTCTGGACCTACCCTAGACTGGCCCAACCTAGACAATTTTAGTCTGGTTTCCAAGGATATTGGGTCGATCCTTGGTCCTGGAACCTTGGATCTTGCACTGTATAGGTTGGTCCTCGGTCTTGAGAGTTTAGGGTTGGTTCAGGTTAGACCAACCCCGAACATATTATATATTGTATCTAATATATTATATGTTAATGCTTTTGTCAACTGTAAATCCTAGTGCCTCCAATTTGCTATGTAAATTAGAAAGTAGAGAGAACCCCCCCCCCCACCCCCCAAAAAAAAAAAGAAACCCTCTTCACTCGTCTCAACCTCACTTGCTCACTGCTTGCCTTACGTGTTCGTTTTTATGATTTGTTACTTATAGTAAGAGTGAAACTTATATTGTTACCTTATCCTATATTTATGTTTGATATGTATTGGTGTTAATAGTTTGGTTGTTCAAGAGCAATTGTCACTTCAGCAACTCACAAGAGGAGCCGAGAAAGTTTTGAAATAAATCATTGATCGGACTCACGTGTCACTAAGCTCTTCCCGTGCTGCTTTTTTGGCCAATATTTTCACAGTTCAGATTTTAAGGAAGCTCAACCGCATTGCCTTCTTCAACGATAACCTTCATATGTCATTGGTTAATTTGGTGCTCCATTTTTCTTTTTTCTTTTTCTAGTCCAAATTTGTGCTCACTTTCGCTTTAAATTATAGGGTTTTTCCCTCTTGAAATCTGCAGGCCTAGCTATTCTTTTTGGCCCAAGATTTGCAGGTTTGGGTAGAGGAGGAATTTTCATTTAGATCTGCTGCGTATCCTCCCATGCACGTAGTTTCAAAGTGTTAGCTTCAGAAGAAACAGAAAACAAAAAGGGGCGAGCAGGGAGGTTAAAAAGAAAAAAAAAACAAAGAAAAGATGTAAATAGCTTTAGCCTAGGACTCAATAGGGACACTTGGTAGCCTGTGGCTCATTGCTTGTGTTATTGGGATTACACCAACTAATATAATAATCTTTAAAACATATAGCCATATTGCAAAATCAAGAATGGACGATAGAATATGAACTATCAGGTTAATGATGAGGAGATAGACTTACTTGCAAGAGCTATATCGCGACGATTATCACTGTCGTTGTATATTCCAGAGTCACATCTGTAACTCCCGAGTAGATTCTCACACTTTCCATGGCATGGGTATTTCTGTGGGTCCTTGCACTCATTAATGTCTACATTATGCAGAAGACAAGTTGAACCTTTATCTTGGTTAATGGCAAAAACAGATTGAACAAGTTGGTGCATGGATTATTAGATGGGCAATGCTATCCCATTCAAGTTTTGGTCATAGTATTGTGACAAATATTTACTCTCTTTTAAGATATCTCCTTTCCATATCCTTTGTCTCTCTCCCTGTGGAATTCGAGCTCAACAATGGCGTCATTCTTTGCCATCGATGGAAATCATCGCTGCCTTGAACTCTATCTACGTGACCTCATTGAGGGCACAAGAGCTCAGAAAGGATCTGCATAGAAAACTTGCAGAAATCGAGCTTTTGCAGTGATGCATGAACCCACATTGCAAGAGCAAGGCGAGGGGTTGCTGTTTTAATATCATTTACCTAGGAATGAGAAGATTGATCTTTACAAGCATGAGTGAGGTGGGTGTGCGAGAGAGAGCAGATCGGAGTCGAGAGGGGGAGTGAGAGAGCAAAGCGTCGTTGGGGAAGGAGAGAGCAGAGAGCGTCGCGTGAGACAGGGGAGAGAGACACGTTCAAAATTTCTGGCAGTGGACCCCAAAGGATGACACGTGTCATTCATTTAATGGACTATTTTAAATCTGAGCTGGTATTCTAACATTTTCTCCCACTTCCCCACCACCACCATCACGCACGCACCATTGCCACGTCGCTCTTTATGAAATGTTTCAGCAGTTTTGTCTTCGTAGGAGACCTATAGATATGGTCTCCTCCGTTAATGGAAGAGACTAGCAAGCATATCTCATCTCCTTCATCCCGAGGAGACGTTCGGGGGGGACTTGTCAATGCTGAGATGAGGTACAAAACGGACTGAGGGAGGGAGCGAGCGAGCGAGAGAGAGAGAGAGTCGTCATGGTCGTTGCTTGGAGTGGTGGAGGCACTTTGTTGTCATCTCCGAAGTAGAGTAGCTGTTGCCGTGGAGGACACGGAGTGTGTTTTGGTATGGTAGAGAGAGAGAGAGAGAGAGAGAGAGAGAGAGAGAGTCGGTTGTGTGGTCCGACGAGCATGAAGGCCGACGCTAGGCTCAGCTAAGGTGGTGGGCGAATGATGTGGCGGCGGCAATGTCGTGAGGTGCAAGCCAGAGAGTGGAGGTAAAGGTTGAGGAGAAGGAGAGAGAGGGGGGTAAAATTGAAACGGCGCCTCATTAAATGGGTAAACTAGAGGGAACCATGCATAAATTAGTTGTCCACACAGTTCATTCAGAGGTGATAATGCATGTCATATATGTTAATTACCTTTACACCCGCGGGAGCGATTATAGGGATTCCCCTCATACCCAGCCTTGCAAAAGCAACGGTAACCCGGTCCATCCGCGAAGTCGCCACAGTAAGTGTTGTTGCCACAGGCATAGCTCGACTGGCTCGACATGGCCTGTGTGCAAGTGACGTTCCATCCGATCATCCAGTCCAGAACAAGGTCCGCCCTCTTGCCCACATCATCCAAGGTCGGGAGTCTCCTGCTGGAGATATTGAGTGAGTTTTTGTACCCCACGAAGGCCACTCCACAGGGGCTGAATGGAACCGACACGTGTCCATCGATGGAGGAGATTCTAATGCGGAGCATCTTGAGCCCCTTCGGAATGGACGCTTGACAGCAACCGAGACCAGAGCAAGTGGTCTCCTTCGCCAAGTCGACGTACTCGCTGCAGTAGGAGATGCAGCCGCTCCGGAAAAGCCCATATCTGTCGGTCATGAGCACGTAGGTGTCACAGCCGAGGACCGTGAGGTTGTTCCGGGTGGCTGACACTATGTACGGTGGATGTGAAGTTAGATTGATGAACAGACTACCGGTTTCGCTTACTAGCTGGCCAGTCTTGTTGTAGCATTCGTGTAGTTCGGGGAGGCGGACAACCATGGTCGAGTCGCCGACTGAGATCTTGCGTATCGGAATATTCCCCAACAATAGTTGACCACCACTCCCATCGGTGGTATTGCAATCGAGCAAAAACTCTTTGGACCTCGCACACTGGCGTTCGAGCCCGAAGGGATAAGGTATGGCCACTCTCCCACACCTAGGTGCACAGTGTCCGGCCGCGGTGGGAGCACCGCCTTGTCGCAACAACCAGGCCACAGCCACCAGTAGAAGCTGCTGCACTACCTTCATTTCCAAAAAACTCTCTCTCTCTCTCTCTCTCTCTCTCTCTCCTTTTTGGGACCTTTGTGCCTCTGTCCTTGTTCACAGAGTGGGATTTAAGTATGAGCCATTCACCCCAGCCCATCATATACTCGCATGGACAAATAGGTGAAATTAAGTACAGTAACGGAGGGCGGAAGGGCCAGTTGTGTCAATATAACAAATTGAAGGATCTGATTGCTATATGAAGAAATGCAAGACAGAATAATATATATTAGAAAAAAAAGACACACCAAGGTTTGTTTGTTTGTTTGTTCTTTTTTTTTTCCAGCATTTCGAGTAAAGCTTTTCACCATTTCGAGTAAAGCTTACTTTCTGGTTGCTTTGGACAACGCGAGCTGCATTGGTCCCAAGTTCGAAACTTCCTAATTGCTTGTTGGCCTTGAAAAATCTTATTTTGTTTGTTGTGTATATTTAACTGTGCCATGACATAGGATTATCCTAATTGTTCTTTCACTATATCGCGGTGAGCCGACGATGATGGGCCCGCTCAAATTAGCAGTCGCTTAAATAGAACATCATGTTATATGTTTAGAGGAACTCTTATGATAAATGCTTAGTGGGAGTTAGTTACAAGTGCTTGTTGCAATTTCCTTCTACTGTGCCTATTAAATACACTATAACAGTAATTCTATTATGATGTAGTATAATATATTTTATTTACACAAGTATCCTTGTTGTCTAGATATATAATTGCAAGCTGCGAAAAGCTATATTGGAGAAAACATAAAGTAATTGTGGCATATGCAACCGGTGTAAATAAAATTTTACAAGAACGATTGCATACACCATTTAAAAGATTGATAGTAATAATCTTTAAATCAAAGATGCCAAGACTGCTTATATGAAACTTCTTTTATGCCGGCAATGTATGATCTATTTTTCCAAAAATATGTAGTAAACTATACTTGCTATATGATGTAGTATGTGATTTCCGGATAATTAAATGAAGGTGTGTTTCGTGTTGGGTCTCATGCTTTCAGCAATAAATTGACTACAAAAATGTATGATGCCGCATTATTTGGTGATGTAGTTTGCCATAAATAAATTGTTGACATGGTTTTTAATAATTTAAATTTTTCATAAAAATAGTATGTTCAACATGATCTGAGAACATAAGTCAATTATTTAAATTCTGACGCTCTCTCAATTTTCTCTTGCTTGTTATTCCCATTATTCTCATATTTTGTCAATTCTTCCACTCATTAATTTTCTAGTTGGAAAATAAGCACGTGTCTACTACTTGTAAAATTGCTTGTATAGAGTAAATTTTGTAGTTGTGGTGTTCTTATTGGATTTTTTCTTTTTTAGAACACACTGAGAGAAAAGACACGTACGACGTTGCCCTAAATAAACATAAGAAATATTGTTAATCAGTTCTTAAAAGCAAGAGTGAAGCATACCATTTGGATAAGGATTTGATTGATAAATATTAATTACACCTGTTACAATAAAAATATTATCTATGTACATCTTTTGTTCGACTATTTAATAAGTGTTATAAAAGTGCCCCTTTCTTAAAATGTAAAAGATTATATAATTGTATCACATTCTGGTGCAATCTAAATCTCTAAATTATTAGTAAATATTATGCGTAGTAATTAACATCACTTATAGGAGAAAACCCATCTCAAGCAATGAATAGAATAATGATTTTATTTTAATTTTTAATTGAATCTTCTTAAATGAAATGGTAATTGACTTACCATCAAAACCCCAAAAATCTCGAACATAGTTCAAAACAAGATATTGCTTTTTCTTTTTCTTTTTTTAAAAAAATTGGACTATACAACTTAAACAAATGTCGTGAATATATGTAATTCGCCTGTTCACATATATATAGTACAGCTCCATATATCTAGGGAGGTTGGAGAGGTTATTCTGAATGTGAGACTTTTCAACAAAATATATTGGATTCAAATTAAATGTTTGATCATTCAATCGATAATTCGAGAATTTAAAAAAAAATGATTAGGCGAGGAAAATTATTAGAGTCCTCTTTCTTTTCGAAAGCCTTTTTTTTTTTTTTTTTTTTTTTGGGTTGAAAGCGCTCATTGAGTCCTCTTTCCGGCAGTCGATTTTCTATTATGTTTTGCCCATCTCTATCGAGGCCAAAAGTACAGTAATGTGTTTCACGACAAAAGTGAAACATAGGAAACGACCTTTTATATCAACCTTTGAGGAGATCTCTTCCTTTCCAGTAGGCCTGACCCCGCGTCCAAACGTTAACAAGATGAGTTCGGTGGATCTCCAGCGTTGATTTACGTGGGCTCCACACGCGACTAAATCATCTAACTGCTGAAATTCATTGGGATTTTGTGCATCCGGTTCATGCACGCGTGGCCTGTGCTGCGCACTAAAACTTCCGGGCCCGACGCCTAGTGAGCGCATGATCCTCGTGTGGGAAGACTTGGTGACGACGGTGGACGAAGCCTCGTGAGTCGTCTTGGAATCTTTCTAAGAACACGATAAAACGCGAGAGAAAAAGTAAAGAAAAGAGATATTTCGGAATTCCCAAGAAAATAATTAAGATTACGTCTACATAGAATTATGTTTTCTTTAATATGGGAACCATTGTTTTTTCCAAAAATTGTTACTTTTCACGTTACAAATGGAGATAATGATGTTCTAGTATTTAGAAAAAAGCAATCCCCTTATATGTATATTAACATATATCGTGTACTCCTCGTAGAGTTAGGATTATCTTTACATAGAATTATGTTTTCTTTAATCCGAGAACCATTGTTTTTTAAAAATTTGTTACTTTTCACGTTACAGATAACAGAGATAATGATGTTCAAATATTTGAAAAAAAAAAATCCCCTTAAAAGTCGTGTACTCTTTAGATAAACTTGACATGTACCTATAGCCATCTTTAGAGTTATACCAAAATGTATTAAAATCATAAAAAACAACAATCTTGCAATAATCTTAAGAATTTTCTAATATGATTAAGTGAGATAGGCATCCAAAAGTACATTTGCAATCTCGGGATAATTATGTGTTTAAGCAAAACTACTTATGAAATGTGTTTCTTTACTGGCAAAATCATTTCATGCACCTAAGACCATTGAATTAGATTCATCATAGCCATTGATCATGTAGACCATACAAGTAAGTTCCGCATGACCAATGGCTGCAATTGCATTGGGTCAATGGACGAGGCAAGGGATCCTTCATTTGCCGCAATGTTTTAGTTGGAAAATCGCCTCTATTTAAAGTTATGAGCCAATGAAATTAGGAGTCATGTCCTTTTGTAAGCAATACTTCAGTGTTTAGCGATTAATATGGTTAAGTATGCCTGTAAGATGGATTCTTTTTCTAAAATTTTCTTGTTAATATCATAAATCAATTGCATACGGATATAATGCAACAAGTCAATCACTGAATCCATGTCATATGAATTCTAGTTAACTTTTGTTTGAGTTTTGAAAAATTAATGCTGCCTTGTAATGGAAAAGGTTTTGATTTATACATAGTCATTACACACATAACAATAAAAATCAGTATTAAAATTAATAATATATGTACTTTTTCGTTACTTCACTAGTGTCATCATTCTTAATATTTAAAAATTTATATAATTGTAGTGCATTATGGCTCAATCTAAATTTTCTAAACTATTAGTGGTACTATGTATAGTAATTAAGATTACTAATAGGAGGAGGTCCTACTTAGGCAGTGAATAGAATAACAATCGTATTTTAATTTTAATCAAAATCATCTTTTTTTAAAAGGGTAATTCATTTGCTATCACAACCCAAAAAATCTTTACACGTAGGCCAAAACAAGTTTATAACTTTTGTTTTTTTTTTTTTTTACAATTCAAAGTATCTGAATTGCTCAAATTAAAAGAATGTATTCATGTGTTCACATGCATCTAGTAAAACTCTACCACAATGCGGTTGTCAAGATTGATTCTGAATGTGAGACATTGTGATATAATTCATTGCATACAAATTAAAAGCTTGATAACTCAACTAATAATTCAAGATTGAAAAACAAAAAATTTGGCTAAAAGTTATCATCATATTTTTATTTTATCATAGAGTCCTTTCGAGTCATTTTTCTATATTATACGCAAAGTCCATTGCGCCCCTCTCTCCTGACCAAACTAAAGTAGCATGTGTTACAGACAAAAATTAAATATAGAAAAGTACCTTAGATTTTTTTTTTTGGGGGGTGGGGTGGGGCATTGGCTTTGGACCCAGCTGACCTGGCCTTGGACTTAAAACAATAAAAAATAATGACAATCTCCGTACAAAAATGAGCCTAGTCGATCGTGGACGTTGATTTATTGTGATTCTCACATAGGACTTACCTCATCTAAGAACTGAAATTCACTGAGATCTTGTGACCTAGTTCATGCAAGTGCGGCTTGGATCCGCACTAAAATCACTGGGGTTCGGCCTGATCCACGCGGAGGATGATCTTTCGATGACGACATGTCTGCTACGCGAGATGGTCGTCACTCGACCGTTCTCTATCGCCAAGGACGACCAGGAGAGGAGTACAGGGGCTCCACTGTGTGTGTTTGTCGGTCTTCTTAAACTTGACCGAGAAAATAATGATGAATTATAACAACAGCGGCATCCAAAAGAAGATAATGATGTTTTTTGCATTTCCACATATTCATATTCCTATTTTTGTATTTTTATTTCAATGAGATCCTATCACGTGACATTGCCATTTAATTTAAGGGAAAAAGTCACAAAAATACCATAAATTATGCCTATAGTGACATATTTACTCCATTTTTTTTTATTGATATTAAAAGTTTCAAACTTATATTTACGTGACACATTTAATTCAAAATTTTGCGGTGTGACACATTTACCTGAACTTTTATTTTGAGACATAAAAAATCATAAATTTTTTTTTATGACATCAAATTTTTGAGATAAATGTGTCACATGAATATAAGTTTGAGGATTTCAATGTTACAAAACAAAAATTCACGTTTTTTGGTGTCACACAAGTATAAGTTTGGGTTTTTTGGTGTCACAGGAAAAAAAAATTAGGGTAAATATGTCACATGGATATAAGTTTGGAGTTTTTAATGTCATAAAATTTTTTTGGGGTAAATATGTCACAGTTGATAAAGTTTAGGTTTTTTTTTTGGCTTGTTTGCTTAATTTAATTATATACTACTTTTTGAATTCATATAATATAGATGTATGCCTATCATTATCTCTTTGGAGAATTACTTTTTTTCATTCAAGGAACTACTAGTTTCTAAAAGAAGTCATTCTTTATATCTCGAATTACAAAGATAATGACATTCTAGTGTTTAAAAAAAAAAAAGTAGTACTCCTATTTGTATATTAAGAAGTTTCACATACTCTCCATGTAGTCTAGTCATGTATCTATAACCATGTTTATGATCATCTAAAGATGTATTAAAAAACATAAACAACAACAACAACAACAACAACAACAACAACGTTGCAATAATCTCAAGAATTCTCTAATAGTGTACTGCAATATTTGATTAGCTAAGATTAGCATCCAAAAGTACTTTTGCAATTGTAGTTCCAAACAAATATAAAAGTAGCCGACTTGGAATTGTGCATTGAATATGCTGATTTTGACTATCAATCAATCAAAGGCAAATATAAAATGTAGCCGACTCGTTGTAAGAGTAAAAATTGGCAACGCATATAATAATAATAATTTCTATCACAAAACATGCTTGACTTACATGAAAATCGGCCATTAACTGACATGTTTTTTTCATGTGCCAACAATGAATATAGCTACTAGAGTCTCTAGTACGTGCTTTATCATCATCAAAACTTTTTTTTTACAATGGACAATCAAGCTCGTGATGTTTTTATTTTTGACTGGGTCCTTTAAGTATATGTGCTTTTTCTTTTTTACTTGTATTTGGCCATCTATTTGAAAAATTGACGAAAGTGCTCATAACATGGCATTAATTTGCAGTTTATTGCCATTCTGGCATCACATGTGGTGTTAGATGCTGTCATCAAAAGCCTTAAACAATACGGAATAATAAATATTTTTGAAAAATTCAAAAAACAGGAGAGTCACCCAAGTGCAATGAGCGCCTTGCATCTCTCATGGGGCTTCGGCATGGCCTAGTGTTTCAAGAAAATTCGTGGAATTTGCGAAATCTGCAATGGTAACTGTGTGGCATACTTTGCAATAGTACTCAAGAAAAACTAAAAAGAGTCGGACCCATTGATTTTTGTTTTCATCGTTTACCAGCCATACCTGAATCCAATCAAATAACATTAGAAAAATCAAAGTAGAATTTCTATCATTATTGCTCTTGATTTTAACTCTCTAAAGAAGGGCAACTTCCTTTGCTCGTCTAGCTTGAAACGAAGATATGTTTAATGCCATTCCTTGTCCGACCAGCAGATGCAATTGACAAAAGCAGCGCTGTATTCCAAATGGTGGGCCCAAGACATCCATTATCTCCCCTCTTTAGTAAGGAATCATGACGCTGGTCTTGACCTGGAAAGCAAAGCAACAAGTTACATGGCCGACTCATGTCTCTATGGTTCGAGCTTCAAATAATTGCTCAATCCAACTGTAGAGATTTTCTTTTATTAGGATCCTGATTCACGTTAGCATGTTGCAATCTATTATAAGAATTTCGAAATTAAGTTTAAAATGACTAGAATAATGAACAGAGACCTTTTTTTTTCAATCCTCTACCCGTGAAATAAATAGAATCAAAAGACCATGGTAGAGCAATTGATAAAAACTAATGATTCAATTTGATCAGTGTTAACGCACTAATCCTAAACCCAATAACCATAACCCCCTGCTTTTGTGGGAAATCTAAAGTAGCAATTATATGAACAAGAGACTTTATGCAAGCTGTCTCTATGTCTCTTAAATACCAATGACTTTCGTGCAATACCATGAAAAAAATGTCTTGTTATGGCATGCGTCTTGGAGGTGGATAATAGCATCTTTTTACTGAAGCAGATTTTCTGAAATTTCAACAACGTGTTCTTTGGGGTAAGAACGAAAATTTTGCATGATGGACCTATGTTTTTTTAAATTCTGATCTTAGTTTGCAAATTTAACCTTTCTATTCAAAATGATCTCTCACAAACATATGTTATTTTCAAATTATGAGTCTTGTGGACTGTGAAACTCTAAACAAATACAAGAAATTGATTCATCTGTAGTGGTTGATATTCTTGAGATCTAACACTTTTTGCAGGCACAATTTTTTTTTTTTTTAAATGAATGCTCAAAATTATGCTTCCCATGCTTTTGATGAGTATGATAAAGTGTCTGGACTATTCGACTTAAATAAATATCTTGAACACAAGCAATTCATCTATTCAAATATATTTAGTAAAGTTTCTCCACAATTTGATCGATAAGACTTATTTTGAATGGGAGATTTTATAATGAAATTTACAGCATATAAATTAAACGTTTAATAATTCGGCCAATAATTCAAGACTGCAAAACAAAATGATTTGACGGAAGTCATCACCAAATGGTTTTGATCATAGAGGCCTTTCGAATCGTCTTTTCTTATATCAGATGTGAAGCATGTTCTTTTTTTTTTTTCTTGGGTCCAGGGGTGGGCCAACTGTGTCCGAAGCGAGCATAAAAAGCTTAATGTCTCCCCATAAATTAATCCTAGGTACTTTTCTACACTTTTTTTTTTTGTGTGACAGGTGTTACTTTACTTTAGTCAAAAGAGGGGGCATGAATAGAACAATGCTTTTATTTTAATTTTGGTTTTTTTTATCTGATTTTAATTTTGGTTGAATCTTCGTAAATTAAATGGCAATTGACTTGCCATCAAAACCTTGAAAATCTTGAACGTAGTTCAAAACAAATTATTGCTTCTTCTTCTTCCTTTTTTTTATTTTATTTTATTACGAAGAATATGGACTAAATGACTTAAACAAATGTCACGAATACGTGCAATTCACTTATTTACATATATTTAGTAAAGCTCCACATATCCAATGAAGCTAGCGAGGTTATTCATAATATGCGATTTTGCAACGAAATATATCGCATTCAAATTAAATATTTAATCATTCAATCAATGATTCGAGAATTTAAAACAAAACGATTAGGCGAGGAAAATTATAAACAAACTATTTTCATCATTGAGCCCTCTTTCTTTTTGAAATCTTCTTTTTTTTTCTTTTTTTTTTTTTGAAAGCGCTCATTGAGTCCTCTTTCGGGCAGTCATTTTCATATTATCTATTGCGCATCTCTATCGAGGCCAAAAGCACATTAGTATGTTTCAAAACAAAAGTGAAACAAAGGAAACGGCCTTTTTTTATCAACCTTTGAGGAGATCTTTTCCTTTCCAGTTGGCCTGACCCTGCGTCCAAACATTAACAACATGCGGTGGATCTCTACCGCTGATTTCCGTGGGCTCCACATGTGACTAATTTTGCTGAATTCATTGGGATTTTGTGCATCCGGTTCATGCATGCGTGGCCTGTGCTGCGCACTAAAACCTCCGGGCCCAACGCCTAGTGACCGCATGATCCTCGTGTGGGAAGACTTGGTGACGACGGTGGACGAACAATCATGAGTTGTCTTGGAATCTTTCTAAGAAAACAATAAAATGCAAGAGAAAAAGTAAAGAAAAGAGATATTTCGAGATTCCCAAGAAAATAATTAAGATTATCTCTACATAAAATTATCTTTTCTTTAATCGGGGAATCATTCTTTTTTTAAAAAAATTACTTTTCAAATTACAAATAGCAGAGATAGTGATGTTTCAGTATTTGAAAAAAGCAATCCTTTTATATTTTTATTAACATATATTTGTACTATTCGGATAGACTCGACATGTACTTGTAATCATATTTAGGATTATACAAAAATGTATTAAAATCATCAAAAACAACAACCTTGCAATAATCTCAAGAATTTTCTAAGGATATGTGCTAGTAATTGATTAAATGAGATAGGCATCCAAAAGTATATTTGTAATCTTGGGATAACTATGTTTTTAAGTAAAACTGCTTTTAAAATTTGTTTCTTTTCTAGCGAATTTTTTTTCATGCACCTAAGACCATTGGATTAGATTCATCATAGCCATTGACCATGCAGACCACACAAGTGAGTTTTACGTGACCAATGGCTGCAATTGCATTGGGTCGATGGACGAGGCAAGAGATCCTTTATTTGCCGCAATGTTTTAGTTGGAATATCGCCTCTATTTAAAGTTATGAGCCAGTGAACCTAGGAATCATGTCCTTTTGTATGATACTTCCGTGTTTAGCTATTAATATGGTTAAGTATGCCTATAATATGGAATACTCTTCTTTTTCTAATTTTTCTTGTTAATATCATAAATCGATAGCATACGGATATAATGTAACAAGTCAATCACAAAATCTATGTCATATGAATTCTAGTCAATCTCGTGTTTGAGTTTTGAAAAATTAATGCCACCTTGTAATGGAAAAGGATTTGATTTATACATAGTCATTACACATAACAATAAAAATCAGTATTAAAATTATTAATGTATATATACTTTTTCGCTACTTAACTAGTGTCATCATTCTTAATATTTGACAATTTATATAATTTGTAGCGCATGATGGCGCAATCTAAATTTTATAAACTAATAGTGGTACTATGTATAGTAATTAAGATCACCAATAGGAGAAGGTCCTCCTTAGGCAGTGAATAGAATGACGATCGTATTTTAATTTTGACTAAGATCATCTTGTTTTAAAATGGTAATTTATTTGCTATCACAACCCAACAAATCTTGACACCTAGTCCAAAATAAGTTAATAACTTTTTTTTTTTTTTTTTTTAAAGGTTCAAAGTATTCGAACTGTTCAACTTAAAAGAATGATGCAAACTCATGCAATGCGCTTGTTCATATGCATCTAATAAAACTCTGCCATAATGTGGCTAATGAGACTGATTTTAAATGCAAGACGTTGTGTTAGAATTCATTGCATGCAAATTAAATGCTTGATCACTTGGCCAATAATTCGGGATTGCAAAACAAAAAACTTCGCTGGAAGTTATTATCATATTTTTATTTTATCATAGAGTCTTTTGGCGTCATTTTTTTTATATATATATTATATGCAAAGTCCATTGCGCCCCTCTATCTTGACCAAACTAACGTAACATGTGTTACGCACAAAAATTAAATATAGAAAAGTACCTTGGATTTTTACCTCTTTATATCGGCTTTGGACCCAGCTGAGCTGGCCTTGCACTCAAGGAAAAAAAAAAAAATACAATATCCGTACGTAAATGAGCCTAATTGATCACGGACGTTGATTTATGTGATTCTCCTATCAGACTCCCCTCATCTAAGAACTGAAATTCGTTGAGATCTTGTGACCTAGTTCATGCAAGGGCGGCTTGGATCCGCACTAAAATCACTGGGCCCAACGCCTGGCGGCCGCAAGGTGACGGCGACACGAGAATCTCTCTTGGTACAAGAAGAATCACAAGTCGTCTCGAAGTCTTTTGAAGAACAAGACAAGAGCCAAAGGAAGGGCATGCAGAAAAGACATGGTGGGGTTCAGCCTGATCCATGCGGAGGATGACCTTTCTCGATGACGATATGTCTGCTACGTGAGATGGTCGTCACTCGACCATTCTCCGTCGCCAAGGACGACCAGGCGAGGACTACAGGGGCTCCACAGAGTGCGTTTCTCGGTCTTATTAAACTTGACCGAGAAAATAATAATGAATTATAACAACAGCGGCACCAAAAGAAGATAATGATGTTTTCCGCATTTCCGCAGATTCGTATTCCTTCTTTTGTATTTTTATTTCAGTGAGGTTCTATCGCGTGGCATTGTCATTTAATTTAAAGGTAAAAGTCACCAAAACTCCAAAATTATGCATATTGCCATATATTTACCTGAAACTTTTTTTGTGACACCAAAAATTTCAAACTTATACCTATATGACACATTTATCCCAAACTTTTGATTTGTGATATCAAAAATCCCAAACTTTTTTTTATGACATCAAAAACTCCAAACTCTTTTTTATGACATCAAATTTTTGGAGTACATGTGTCACATAAATAAAGTTTGGGGTTTTTATTGTTACAAACAAAGGTTTCATGTTTTTGATGTCACACAACTATAAGTTTGGGTTTTTTAGTATTGTGAAAAACAGTTTGGAGTAAATGTATTACATGATTACAAGTTTGGGGTTTTTGATGTCACAAGAAAAAAAGTTTGGAGTAAATGTGCTACAATTAGTAAAGTTTGAGATTTTTGGTAACTTTTTCCCTCGATTTAATTATATACTACTTTTATATGTTTTAAGTCATTTGAATTTTGAAGAATTGAAAATGTTGAAGTCATATAGTATAGATGTATGTCTATGTTAGAAGAAAGTATCAACCATTTTCTCAGTAGAGAATCGCCTTTTTTATGCAGGGAACTATTAATTTGTAAAGGAAGTCATTCTTTATATCTAGAATTACAGAGATAATGACATTCTAGTGTTTAAAAAAAGCAATCCTTCATAAAAATCGGCCATTAACGAACATGTTTTTTCAAAGGCAAATATAAAAGTAGCCGACTTGCTATAAGAGTAATAATTGGCAAAGCATATGATAATAATAATTTTCATCACAAAACATACTCAACTTACATAAAAATTGGCCATTAATTGATATGTTTTTCATGTGTCAACAGATGAATATAGCTGCCAGAGTTTCTAGCACCTATTTTGTCCTCATCAAAACTTTTTTTACAATGTTCAATCAAGCTTGTAATGTTTTTATTTTTGACTAGGTCCTTTAAGTATATGTGTTTTTTCTACTTGTATTTGGCCATCTGTTTGAAAAATTGACAAAAGTGCTCATCACATGGCATTAATTTGTAGTTTATTGCCATTCTAGCATCACATGTGGTGTTAGATGTTGTCGTCAAAAACCTTAAATAATACGGAATAATAAATATTTTTGAAAAATTCAGAAAACAGGAGAGTTGCCCAAGTGCGATGAGGGTCTTGCATCTCTCATCGGGCTTCGGCGAGGCCTAGTGTTTCAAGAAAATTTGTGGAACTTGCGGAATTTGCAACGGTAGCTGTATAGCATACTTTGTAGTAGTGGTCAAGAAAAATTAAGAAGAGTTAGACCCACTGATTTTGGTTTTCATGGTTTACCAGCCACACCTGATTCCAACCAAATAACATTAGAAAAATCAAAGTAAGATTTCTATCATTATTCCTCTTGATTTTAACTCTCTAAAGAAGAGCAACTTCCTTTGCTCCTTTAGCTTGAAACAAAGATATGTTCAGTGCCACTCCCTGTCCAACCGGCAGATGCAATCGACAAAAGCAGCGCTGTATTCCAAATGGTGGGACTAAGACATCCATTATCTCCTCTCTTTACTATGGAATCCTTGACAAGATCGTCCGGGCAATCTTGATGTTGGTATTCACCTAGAAAGCAACGCGACGACTTATATGGCCAAATCATATCTCTATGATTTGAGCTTTAATAATTGCTCAATCCGACTGTGGAGGTTTTCTTTTATTAGGAGCCCGATTCATGTAATGATTAAAATCGTGAACAGAGACCATTTTTTTTTTTCAATCCTCTACCCATGAAATAAATCAGTTTCAATGGATTGACTATATATACAAATTTGACATCGCATTTAGATCTTTGTGTACAAACTATTATTTTGATTTACGGCAGATAGAATTAAAAGACAAAGGTAGATCAGTTGATAAATGCTAATGATTCAATTTGCTCAGTGTTAATGCACTAATCCTAAACCCGATAACTATAACCCCCAGCTTTTGTGGGAAATCTAAAGTAGTAATTATATGAACAAGAGAATTTATACAAGCTGTGTCTATGTCTCTTAAATAACAACCACTTTCGTATGAAGTACCATGAAAAAGATATCTTGTTATGGTGTGCCTCTCAAAGGTGGACAATAGCATGTCTTTTTACTGAAGCAGATTTTTTGAAATCCCACCAACGTGTTCTTCGAGACTCACAAGGCTCGCAAGGCTCTCTCGGTGCATGAATACTTCAAGTCGTTTCGAAGTCTTCGGAATAACAAAACAACACGCCACAGAAAAAAAGTACACAGAAGAGACGTTGTGGGGTCCACTGTGATGCTTTCGGAGAATGACCTTTCTCAATGATGAAGGGTGCATTGCGCGAATTGAGGACGTCACTTGGGAGATTTCCCAACGATGAAGGTGTGTATCACAACAAGATGATCAAGTGTGACAACAGCGGCACCAAAAAAAAAAAATAATAATGATGATTTTGCAATACCGTGGATGCGTATCCCTATTTTATATATCAATGAGCTCTTATCACATAATACTGTCTGTTAAATTAATTGTGCTGCTTCAATAGGCTTTAAGTATTTTGAGTCTTCTAAAATTGAAAAGGTTGAATGAATGATTACTTCTGTAGAGAATTATCATTTCACTCTGAAAACTATTATTTTCTAAACGAAGTCACTATTTACATCTCGAATTACAAATATAATGACATTCAAGTGTGTTAAAAAAAATAGCCCTCTTCTATGAATATTAGAAAATATCGGGATACTCTTCGGGTAGACTCGACATGTACCCATAACCATTTCTATTGTCGTATAAAAATGTATTAAAATCATCAAAAGAAACTTACAATAATCTCAATAATTTCTAATAATATATCGCAATATTTGTTTAAATAAGATTAGCATCTCAGAGTACATTTGTAATTGTAGTTCCAAGCAAATGTAAAAAGCAGTTGACTCGGAATTTTATGCTAAGTATGAGCAAATAAAAAAAAAAAAAAAAAAAGCAATCGATATGTTGTAAGAGTTATACTTGAGAAAAAACATAATAATGGTAATTATCATCATAAAATATGATCAACTTATATAGAAATTGACCATTAATTGACATTCTATTTATTATGCCAACAGATGAATGTAGCTACTAGGTGTCCAGCACATATTTTCTCCTTAGATTAATCTTTGGCATGATAGTGTAGCTATTGGATCATAACTTTTACACAACGTTCAATCAAGCCTGTGAATTTTTTTATTGGGTCCTCATAGTATATGCTTTTTTTTCTTATTTGTATCGGTCCATCTATTTAAAAAATTTACGAAAGTGCTGCCAATATGGCACTAAGTTGTAGTAAATTGCTGTCATAGCACCACATATTATATTAGATGTGACCATCAAAACCTTAAACAACATGAAAAGTTCAAATATTTTTGAATCCTAGGAAGGAGCAAAATGTCACGAGTTTGCCACATGTGGAAGGTTCTATTATCTATCAAGGGCATTATTCTGACTTGGTAGAGGCGACGCGGTGGGCGGCCATAGTGTGGACGGCAGTAGTGACACGTCGGGTGGCGGCCACGGGTAGCGAGGGGCGATGATGATGTCGGGGACTGCGAGGATGGGGGTCGACGGTGTAATCCTAGGTGGTCTGGCGGTGACGATCGAGACTAGGGTTTCGTGGCGACGTCGGAGACTAAATGGTGGCGGCGCTGGGCTGGTGCTACGACGGGGCTGGACTAGTGCTATAACGGTGGCAAAGAGATCGGGCTACTGACGCAGCAGTCGTCGCCGGTGTAGGTGCTGTAGCAGCATCACGGATTCGAGCTGTTGGTGGTCGCTGCGGCGTTAGCGGCGGAGCTGGTTGCAGGAGCAGTGGTGGTGCGGTGAGGGGACTGGGAGCAGTGGTGGCCGGCAACAGCGATGACGGGTATTGCAGGTCGCGCGGCAAGAAGGCTCGTCCACCGGCTCGGACGGCGTCAGGGTCGGAGGGCAACGGCTCGGATGATGTCGGGCAGCGTCGACAACGCGTCCTCCGGTTTCTCTCCCTCTCTCCGGCTTTCGCTCCTCCAACTCTCTCTAAGTCTCCCTCGAGCTCTCTCTCCCTCTCTTTTTGCTTTGCTCCCCGCTCTCCCCTCTCTGTTGCTCCCCCTCCCTCTTCTCCAATCTTTTTTTTTTTTCTCTTTCCTACAGGTCGCGTGTGAAGACCTCTTGCAGCCTCCCTACCAGCTGTCTTTTCTCTTCTTTTCCTGTAGGTTTTGGCGTGAAGATGGCATAGAGGAGGGAGAAAAGCTAGTGCGGGACGGGCCGAAGGGGAAAAAGGCCGAGCCCGCGCAGAGACAAAAAGGGAAAGAGGCAGGTTGGGCCAAGGTCCAATCCGGCCCAACCCGGCCTCTCTCAATTTTTTTTAACAAATAATAATAATAATAATAATAATAATAATAATAATAATAATAATAATAAATTATATATATTTTAAATTATGCATTTGAGGAAAAGAAAAGTTAGGTATCAACAGCTGCTCCTCTTTGAATGTAGCCTCGAAGAGGTTGCATTTAAAGACAGAAGACACCTCGATTATTTCGGCGGTAGAGAGACCGTGGGTGCATAAGCTAACACCAGGTCAAGCTATGGAAGCGCATTGTATCAATAAGACGAAGAAAGACTCCGGGCTACAGAAGCATGCCGTGTCATAAAAAGAAAGAGAGACTCCGGTTACGTAAGCACTTTGTGTCATAAGAAGAAGGAAGACCCCGGGTTATAGAAGCACCCCATGTCATAGGAAGAAAGAGAGACTCGGGCTATAAAAACACGCCGTGTCATAAGAAGAAGGAAGACCCCGGGCCACAGAAGCACACCATGTCATAAGAAGAAAGAGAGACTCCGGGTTACAAAAGCACGCCGTGTCATAAGAATAAAGAGAAACTCCGAGCTACAAAAGCACGCCATGTCATAGGAAGAAGGAAGACCCCGGGCTACAGAAGCACGCCATGTCATAAGAAGAAAGAGAGACTCCGGGTTACAAAAACACGCAGTGTCATAAGAAGAAGGAAAGAGACTCCGAGCTACAGAAGCACTCCGTGTCATAAGAAGAAAGAGGGACTCCGGGCTATAAAAACACGCCGTGTCATAGGAAGAAGGAAGACCCCAGGTTACAGAAGCGCGTCGTGTCATAAGAAGAAAGAGGGAAATGAAGTCTCATCATGTAACAACGGGTTTTGATCAGGTTGGAAATGCATGATTTGAGGAAAACCAATAAACCTTTGTAAATGACATAGTTTAAGGTTGACCATGAACCTTTGGAGATGACATGGTTTGAGGCTGACCATGAACCTTTGGTTTTTAGGGAAGCACCCACTAACCTCTTGAAAACTGCATGGCTTCACTAAGGAATCCTGTCAAACTCAACTTGAACAAATGTCATTAGGGACGTCATCAAGAGACGTATTGGCAATATTGCAGCATCAATTGAACAAGCTAATCAAGCTAAGTCCAACTGTTTTTTTTTTTTTTAAACATTCGATGTCAATCAGCATCATGTGGCGCAAAACTGTCATCTTGTTCGGGGATGTATCATTAATCATCAAATTCTCTAGGAGTCAAGTTCTTATCAAAATGGTTACGACTCATGAAAAAGGCTCATTAAGCATGTGAAACTAGAGCTTCTTAATCAGAAAGGGTTTCTCACACACTCTCGATAAAAATGGCTGCTTGATCCCATCCATTCGCGTGAGAAGTAACTGATTGCTGAGGGTATCTCACATAACCCATGTCAAAGGCTTTCAAAAACATTTGCGATGAGCACAATCTAATCGATCAAAAAGGTCTTTTGAAAGGATCGCAATATAGGTTTGGTCATTGGCTTACACAAAGGGATTATTGCTTTGAGGCTAATAAAGGAACATTTGTCACTACCTTCATCGAGTTTAAAAGTCGAGAACTTGGAAGATAAGACAAGATAGAATTACTTCCACTCCTTCAAGCGGTAGCTTATTTGTGGCATTCTCATTTTCACTCGAACCATCCCAATCAGAAGAGACTTCGAAAAGGGTTGTAACCTTGGCTCGGGAGAGGCTCGAAAGGCTTAAAATTTTCAAGGGGGTTTTTAAGAGTTAGTGATCATCATGGTATCGTGACCAAATCACTTGATCTTTCGAAAGCATTTGGCTTTTGAAACACAGCACATCTCGAAAGTCCCTTGACTAATCATTTCTGCATGGGAGCTTTGCTCATTTCTCTAATTTTTTTGCACTTGTGATGATTTTTTTCATAGGCACTTGGACTTTGATAATTTTTCTTCCACATAAGACGTAGCCTTTTGGCTTTTTTTCTTGACGGGCATTGGCCTTGCTTTTACCAAGCACCCTGCTTTTTCATGCCCCATAATTTGTCAACCTTTTTGCTTTTTGAACTTTTGGAGCTCTTATGACTTTCGAGATGTTTTTCACGTTTTCTCGTAAATGTCAATTGCATGTGGTCAATCCTCATGCATTGCCATGATCACCGCTCGGGCTTCAAAAATGAACAATCAGGCCCAAATTGGTTAAAGCAGCGGGTATCAGTGTTTAGGTAGAGAAGGAAATGATCTTCTTCACCTTGGGATGAGTCAAGCTTTGATGAGAATTCCTCTGAAGCTACCACCAGAAGATTGATGCAAGTGAAAGTAATAGAATTTTTCTTAATCTTTTGCTCTACAACACGATCGAAACCTCCTATGCTGCCCCAATGTAGGGTCGTTCTTGACAGGGGTATTTTGAAGGATCATCTTTATTCTGCCCAAAGGGGTAGTAAGGGATTAGTGTAATACTTGAGATTGATCAAGGAAACGCCTTTATCATTTCGATCTTTGCACTCAATGCGAATGGATCCTTCATCCTAAGAGAAGGTCACCTTTCACTCAACTCTCCAAAGTGTTTGAAGGATGTGTTTGGAAATGGCTTGCCTTTCTTCATCCTAAGTATCATCCACTTGGCATGATTAACATCTCCATTTCAATCTACTGAGATTGTCTGAATAGATTAATCTCCATAGGAAATTTTCATTTAAAATGAATAATCCACAAAACGAGAAAACAATTTTGAAATAAAAAGGATATTCAAAAAGTCTGTAGAAAGTTTTTTTTTTTTTCTTTTCTCAATTATTCATTTTTGTGTTTGTTTCTAGGAAAGTGCTAAAGGATCTTTTTTTGTAATGGAAATTCTCCAATTTTTTATTTAATTTTGAGAAGAAAGGTACTTACCTGTGGCGCAGCGACTCAGTAATCCTGTAAAGAATGTGAAAGAATATGTTAATGCAAAAATCTTTAGGGATTGAAATGTTGGAAACGATATATTATTACCTTTCATTTTTTTTATGACATCAAAAACCCCAAATTTTACATGTGTGATACATTTATTTCAAACTTAAAAAATCTCAAACTTATACCCGTACCTCAAATTAGTTTGGACACAAAAAATCATAAACTTATATATGTGTAACACATTTATCTAAAATTTTGGGGTAAATATATCACATGAGTAAATTTAGGATTTTTTTGTGTCACAAGAAGAAAGTTTGAGATAAATGTATTGTACAAGTTTGGGGTTTTTTGCGTCACCAAAAACATTTGAAATAAATGTGTTTCAGTAGACATAGTTTAGGGTTCTCAGTGATTTTTTTTTCCAAAAAGAAATTAAAGAAAACTAATCTTCCTAGAAGGACGTTTCGGTTAGCCTTCTTATACATAAAGAAACAATTGAACTACGTCATATTACGACTTCCAATTCGCCTTGACAAAGCTAAAAAAATATTCAGCTAGGAAGGAAAATAGTCTAACTCCACATAGGCTAGTGTGGCCTTTGAAATGAAGGTGAATATATATTTTGTCTTCCTCTTCTTTGTATGTCAGAGACCGTAAGTATTATTTTTTTTTATTATTTCCTCAAAAACGGATGGTTGGTATAATTATCTTCCATTAGAAAAGAATTTGATACTTTCTTTACTAAAATCATGACGTAAAGATTGACTTTTACTTTCCCGTGAAAATTTTATATTTCAAAAAAATTGTTAAAAATGATGTGTGAACCTATGTGCTGAGATTCATACTTTGTTAATAATTTCAGTTGTTTTGCGCTTAGAAAATTCTAAGTGCATGCGTCGTTCTACTTAGTTAAATCGAATAAAAGAACAAGGGATTTTGATTCTAACCTTTTCTCGTCCTAGTGAAGGGGAAAACAATTTCATAAATACTTGAATGTATGTAAATATTCAAAGGAGGAAAAACAATTAAAGGGATCCCAATTGAACAATTGAAATCACGAAAGAAAGGAAGGATTTGGCAGGAAATAGTACCGTTAGTTGAATCGAGAGAACCTGGCTTAGAGGTCCCAAGTTTTATTTCATAAAAGTCTTTGTTGTATGGACTTGAGGTTTCTTGTGATCAAAGGATCGTGTGTGATCCAAGAAGACCGGGCCAAGTCATCTAGGGTCCTATAAACATTCCCAAGAATTGGCGGTTTAGTAATTGTCTCGAGTTCTAAAGCATTCTCGGCATAAATATCGGTAATTGGTAGATGGGGAGATGCAAACTCATCCATTAGATCAAAAGTCAATAAAGGTTGAACGAGAGAGTTTTTTTATATAAATATGGGAGCATTCCCTCTTATTTGTATCTGTCTAAATATTTCTGCTATAGAAAGTATTCTCTCACAGAGTTACTCTATCTAACTTTCTCTCTTTATGATCCAGGTGAGTGAGTGATCAATCTAGAGAAAAGCATAGCTTAGGCACTCCATCGATCTCGAGAAAGGTTTAGCTTAGGCACTCCACTATAGTTAAAAACCGACGCGGATCGTGATTCTAACCCTTTCTCATCCTAATTCAGGGGAAAACAATTTAACAAATACTTGAATGCATGTAAATATTCAAAGGAGGTAAAAAATTAAAGGGATCCCAATTGGATAATTGAAATCACAAAGGAAAGGAGGGATTTGGCAGGAAAAAGTGACATTGGTCGCATAATTAGGCACACCAGGTGTTTGAGTTCCCAACCGAGGCTCTATATCTAGCAATCTTTTCTACTCCTATTTGGCCGTTCATATAGTGGAAAAGAGGAAAGCGAATTTGGTTAGAGTAGCCGGCCTGCAATTGGCCATTAAGTATGTTGGAATAAGACGATCCATCCTTTGTATAGATTTGTTTTCCAACTTGGCACTTACATTGTGCCTTGTCGAGGAGATGTCGTGCTCTGTACGGGAGATTCTAGAAATGGCAGGCTTTAGAGAGAAGCGAAATACCCATTCCTCATTTTGCTTCTGTTTCTGTTTCTCTATTAACTTTTCTTCTTCTACATAACTCTCTTTGTCCTTTAGGATTATTCACGGGGAATTGATATTCAACACTATAGAATATGACTTGTCAATTGCGACTTCGTCCACATTTATGTGGAAGTTTCTTAAGGAAACTAAATCTGATGAGAAGGTACTTGGTTTTATTAATGTTATTTGATGTTGTTATGAATTGATTTTTTTGTCAGAATGAATTGATTTTAGGGAAAATTCCAAATATAGGCTTGAGGTGCTATCATTTTCTCAAATAAGGACATGAAATGGACATTGTTTCAAATAAAGGCCCAAAGTGCCTTCACTTTTTCAAATAAGTGTCCAAAATGGATATTGTTTCAAATAAGAGTCTGAAGTAACCATATAAGTTTCAAAAAAGGGCATGAACTCACCAACTATGAAGGATAATTTTGTTTTTTTTTTTTTTTTTTTTTTCCTTCTTTCCTTTATTTTTTCGTAGAAAACTAAATAAAACTAAAACTACAAAAAAAGGGGAAACATAGGAAACCTCCCCCCTTGGCTGCCACCCCATCGCTGGTGGGGCAGCAACGACAGCCGATAGGGTTGCTAAAGTCTAGGCGAGGGTCGGCGTCCCCCGCGGACCAAAGGCGAGGGCCTGTTGACCCTCTCCAGAGATGGAGAGTTAGACCCTTATTTAAAATGGTCATAACCACTTCAAACCCTTCTGTAAGACTGATATAACCATTTTAAGTCCTTATTTGTAAAATAGTCATGCAACTAACCTCGCCGACGACGTCCTCCTTCCTGGAATTGAACTCGGTGCCCTTGTAATGTAATTCCCGCAAGTGTTGCATAGGATGCTCAGCGGAAGCATCATCCGAACCTTAATCTGCCGATTCTTGGACCTCCTGGGCAGCTTCGAAGGGATGAAATCTGGCAGATAATACTTTTTCACCACCTTTCTCTCCCTCATCGCCTTCTTCTACTCCTCCTCCTCTCAACTCGAAACGAAAATGAGCTCGTCGACCATAGATAGAGGGGGTCTGAAACAGGCGGGAGTCGAGCCGCGAATCCGCCCCCAAAAAACCCAAGAATCGGACAAGGTCGAGTCGGGTGGCGATCGGGGAAGAGGAGGGTGGCGATGGAGGTCAAGGCCCAGCGGTGGCGAGAAGGAAAGCAGAGTGCACGCCTCTGCCGGAGGAGGTGCCCGACGGCGGGAAGCTGGTGGTTCAGGGACAGCACGGTCAAGGAGGCAAAGGCGGGAATGTGAAATCTTAATTTTTCCGATTTGTGATTATTATTGGGCCGGCAGATTTCTGATGTATTTATATATTGATATTGATGAGGGTCTTGTGGATTCAATTAATTCAAATAAACAAAAAAGAAAATCACTTATCCGAATGAGTAAGAATGAGTAAGGAAGGCAATACTTAATTTTCGTTAAATAGAAAAGTATCGACCACAGTTAAATTTTGCCAATTACCTTGCTAAAAATACCTAAATATTATAAAATCCGTGCATGATTAGAAATTAATAGTTTTAGTTCTTCCCAATCAACTATTCAATTTTTCTGTTTTATTATTATCAGCACTTAAAAAATTGCTAACTCTTGGTTAAATTCTCCCCATTTATTTTCAATTTCATCGAATGATCTCAAGTCTACATCGTGAATTCAATTACACGAAATTAACCTAAAATCAAATTAGGTGATTAAATCGAATATATGCACACATGTCATCTACCAAACAAAAAAACATGAAGAAGAAGAAGATAAAGTTATTGCCAATATATTTTATTGAATGGATGAAACCGAACAAGCAGATTTACCAAGTTCCTTTTTCTCTTAAAGCACAATAGTAATTTCCATGATTTCGGTGTAAAAACACTTAAATTCTTCTATACAAGAATTGCGAAATATGGAATCATGATTCGTTTAAGTATATCTTTTACGGCATCAATCAATTCACAATAGCACTATAAATTATCATATTAATACTAACACCATGAGAGAATCACACCACCTTCCTTAGCTAAGAGCCCACAGCCACATAAATCATGTATCAAAGTTCCATACCTCTGATGACTTACTCTAATTCTATTTTAATATCATACAATCATATAGGATCATACAACATACAACATGAACACGTGAACTCAAACAAGGACAATCAATACGATGAATTTGGGCAAATGCACTCAACTAATCAAACATAACCTCGTGATCAGCCTTTGATTTACATGTATTACAAGCCGTCCTATGACCTCTATCTTATTAATTATAGTCATTGATATTTGACAATCCCTTAGGTTCATAAGTGGTAGTCAAGATTGAGTGACTCCTAGAATTAGGGTTTGGGTATATCCATTTGGTTTATCCTGTGTACATGCATCGATCGTAGAACATCCATCTAAATATCACATGCAAAGGAAATATGGATTCATGCCCTTAGGTCCTAAGACCTTGATTCTCAATCAATCAATCCATAAAAGTCTCTTGATAGTCTATGCCGTATGTTTGAGACACTCAAGATTCTTCATTTCAAACTCTGTTGCCGATCTCTTTTGGAGTGCAGAGATCTCTTCCATGTCATCCCCTGTGATAATCATGTCATCCATATATATTATGAAAGCATAGAGTATGATCTAAGTTACTCTAGTGAAAACCATACTTTTTCATAGCCAAGTTGAATTGTCCAAACGATGTGCGCCGAGATTGTTCTAGACCATATAACAAATGTTGCAAGTTACACACAACCCATGTTTTTTAGGAAACAGCGTACCCTGATAAAATATCCATATAAATCTCCTCCTCAAGGTCGCCATGAAGAAATGTGTTCTTTACATCGAACTGCTATAATGGCCAGTCTAAATTTGCAGTAAGAGACAATAAGACCCTGATAGCGACCAATTTCAACACAGATGAAAAAGTCTCCATACGTTTGTGTATATTCCCTTATATCTTTCAATAGATCCGTCCACCTTATGTTTAATGGAGAAAACCCATTTGCAGCTAATCATTTTTTTTTTTCCATCCAGGAATAGAACAAGATTTCATTTTTTTATTTTTCTTCAGGGCCTCCATTTCTTCTTTTATCAATTGAATCCACTGCGGATATGCTAAGGCTTCTTGTAGTCCCATTGTATTCAAATGCCTCGAGAGGTTTTGATAATCTCCAAGCTTATACATGATTTGCAATAGGATATTTTGATCTCCTTTCCTCAAATTCTATTGAGTATTGACTCGGGGGCTTTTCACGATTATTCCTAAAAGATAAGTAGTAACTAATAGAGGTATCCGAGTCATCAAGAGAAGAAGGTGTAGTAGGAGAGCTTACCTCAGGAATATTCTCAAAAGACGAATCATTGGGTACCGAAGAGTGAGGGGGTCAGCAATCTGTGTAGTACCATCATTTTCAATTCTTACTATTTGCCCAGGTTCCTACTCAATTTTCTGCTCAATATCAATTCTATCCTCCTCACTAACCATTGCTTCACTTTTTCACTCACTAGGCTGCTAGGTTGTCCAGTTTTAGTTTGTACTAGAGTGTCTTCGAATACAACACAATCCCACCAATTCTTCCTTTCAACTAGTGTCTCCCCCCGAAAGGAAGAATCGGATGCTAATAACGATAAAAAAAAGACTTTTAGATTCCATGAAGGTTACGTCCATAGTGACATAGGTATGCCTAGTAGCAGGATTGTAACATCGATATCTTTTTTTTTTTTTTTTGTGTGATACCCCCAAAAAACACAAGAAACTGCACAAGGGTCAAGCTTAGTACATTGATTTTAAGGAAGATGAACAAAAGCAACATATCTGAAAACTTGAGGAGGAATCAGCAAAATAGATGGTAGGGTAACACGGTTGGAAAGGACTTTATCGCGACCAATTTTTCGGGTATGAACCACCTAGGGTTTGGCTAATGGATTGTTAAGCCTAGACTTAACTCGGGCTCTCCCAAACCCATACCAATTCGCGACTTAGGTTCAAGTTCTTAACATGCAATTGATTTTCAATTAAGAGTCGCCACTAATCTATTTTTGATGGGTTGATTAGAAACCCAAGTAAAGTAACGGGAGATTTACTTTACTCCTGCGAACGAGAGATTTATAAGTTCGGGGACTTGGTTACGCTAGATTTCTCTAACGCCCTTTCGGTACCTTTCTCTTTTATTTCAAAAAATGTTTGGCAAGCAGCTTGAATTGATTTTAAATCTATTTCCCTAACATGTGAGGTGATCATACGGGTGCGCAAACCACCAATTTAACATCCAAGAAAAGCAATGAATAAATTGCAAGACTTACCTCATAGCAACGAAAGCATCTGCGTTGTTAGATCAGAATTCACATAAACAGTCCTAGATATGATTTCTAATTAACACGCAATTTCTTTTTTTTTTTTTTTTTTTGTTTTCACTTAATTAATGAGAATTATGCTTTATACAATGCATGCCACTAATTTAACATGAAATGATATGACATGGCAACATGACTTAGCTATATGACCTAAGCGATATGACATAAATAAGCATGTAATCTATCCTGAAGAATGAGATGGATTTATTCTAAAAAATATTTTTTGTATTTTCCATGAGATTCGAAATTAAAGAAATGCAACACTTAAATATGCAATCTAACTTAATCTAATGACCTAATTCTAATGACGGGTAATTTCTAATTAAATGAACCTAACAAAAATCACTAAATGATGTGCATTGTATGAACCTAATTCTATATGACATGCACATGATTTTTATTTTCCTAATAAGCATGCAATCTATCATAATATGCAATGACGTGCAAAGAATGCTCTAATCGAAATTAAAATTGCCAAATAATTAAACGTGTAATTCAAATTTAAAACTAACATCCTAAATGAATGCATTTTTTTGGATTTTTATTTTTTTTTAAATTCGAAATAAAATCTCTATTCTAAATATGCAAGATAACCCTAAAACAAGAAATATTCTAAAATGCATCTAATCTAACTCAAATATATTTTTTTGGGTTTTTCCTTTACGGAAGCAATCAAATAAAGGCATCAAGAACAGCACAACAACAAATCAAGCAAGATATCAAACATGTCCATTTAATTTTGGGAAGTAAATTGACGAATCGTATCTCGTGCATGAGATCGGATTGGCCAATTTTTAGATAAAATCACGAATCGTATCCCGAGCGTGAGATCGGATTGGTGATTTTTCCGTGCGATTGCGAGTCGTATTTCAAGCATGAAATCGGACTGTCAATCGTATGCACGTTGTGAAATTAGGAAGCTTTCCCAATTCATGAGGGATCAAGAGATCTCTTGGATACGACAATACCGATCAAACATTCAAAGAAAGATTGCTATATCACGAATTAGGTAGACATATATGAAAATCAAATTAATCGAGAGTCTTACCTAATTCACGATATCACGCGGGTGACATTTCCAAATTCGGACGGATGATGGGTCACGGGAATCACGGTGAGGAAGATCGACGATCCGTAGCATGCACGGTCGCTCAGTAATCGTCGGACGCATTCCACAAGACCGAGTACTTTGGAATTCTATCCGAAAACTTCAGCTTCTTTTCCCTTTGCTATCGAGCTTCGCCTTTTAAAAAAACTCGAGCAAAACAGGACAGATTTCACCGCTTCTTTTGCATTGGAAACACCCTCATGTGCCCATCGAAGAATCTGGTGTAAGTTGAGTTGTTCAGAGAATCATCAAAGCAGTTGCGGCGGGTTCAAGACTTGCTAATGGATGACTCGATTAATTGCCTCTAGATGGACGTCGGGGCGGCCGTGGGAGATGACCGATTCTCACGGAGACACCTGCAAACACGAATACTGTGAATTCAAGGAACGACGACGCTTGGCTTGTGGTAAAACTCGCTGGCTGCCGGGGCGGTGACTGGATTCGGTCAAGGAAGACCTGCAATAATAAAAATTCAAACGAGAGCAAAATAACTGGATGGGTTGAGGTCTCGGGCACGTCAAGGACGCCTGGAAAATTTTCTCTCATTCCATGTTGATCTCCAAGCATCGCCAAGTGGAGCTTTGTTAGAGCCGCCAAAATCTGAACGTCGTGAGCTTTCGACCTTCGTCATCGGAGGCTCCTTGGCGTGTGATCATCGTCGAAGGTCGCACCTCGGCTCGACAGCAAATCGTCATGGGTTCTCGGTGGTGAAGGCTTCTCGACAAAGAAGCGTTGACTATTTATTTTCTGAAATTTGTACGGCGCCACGGACCAAACTCTTCACGTTATCCTTGCCCAAAAATATCCCTTTGCTTGCATGACATAAACTCTCAAAAATCTCACTTCTGGACAACACCCAGAAGAAGACAAATCCACCACTTGGGCTTATTTCACCAAAATCTTGGTACTTGTTTTGCCTATGGACTTTGGGGCAACGAGAGATGCAGCTCGGACTTCAGGCTCGCGAGCGGTGGCCACAAAAATCTAGCGTGACTTTCACATATGTGGAGAGATATTGGCCTTGCTGAACATCGGCGAATCCATCGGGCATAGATGGAACTCCACAGGAGTCTCGATGGCTCTAAAATATGATGAAAGTGACTCAGACGATCCTGAGTTGTGTTGGTGAGGAGCTTGCCGAGACCGCTGGACACTCCTGGGAGCTCGACCTGAGGTGCGTCGCTGGTGGCAGGACTCTTGATGGATCAGCAATAGCGACGTGAGGGTAGGCGTAGTGGTGAGGCTACGTGAGGATTGCAGAGATAACAAGGTCACGGCCGCGAAAGGGACTTGGCCGTGACTTCTCGTCTTTCTCTTTTTTTCTCGCTGCGCGCGCGAAGTGGCCCCCCCTCTCTTTTTACATACGGCCGTGTGTATCGATATATGTGGCCTCCCTTTTTGTCTATCGTGAGCTTGCTTTTATAGCGTCCGACTCTGCACTTCAAAACAGGAAATATGAATATACTAAAGAAAACCACCTACCGACTTCCTTCTTTTGTGAGGTTTTATTCTTTTTTTCTTTCCCTTGTATGCATTGCGGATCCATGTGTCCTCATTGAAGAATATTTTTTAAACATTTCTTCCCATCAGCTAATCCTTTCTTGCCTTTTTCTAATGTCTTTGTCCGCAAGTTTACATTCACACGATCAGCAAGAAATCCTTTTTCCCATTAGATCGTCCATTGATTTTATTATTTTTAATAACTCACCATTGCCAAACTTCCTTGATTGTAATCGAATTTTTCCGGATTCCGAATCTCACAAAAATGAGCTCGCGTTATCTCCTCGAAAATACTGAAAAATCCACCGTCAATTCTCTATAACGGCTCGGGCTAATTTGCTCTCTCCATGGACTTAATCCAACTCATTAAATTAGAGTTCAAAACTACCAATTCAAACCCATCTGTCACCAGCCCAATGTAAATGCAAATTAAAATAAATGTACCTAAAACTATATGCTATGCAATTAACTATTTTTTCAGGGATAAAATTAACCCCTAATTTTTTGAATGCGATAAATGACTAATCGGGTCGTCAAAATTTAGGTGTCAACAGACTTATAATGGAGTTGTGAAATTCAGCACCTTTGAAGGCATACGGTTCGATAAACATATTGTTATGATCCCAGCATTGTCCCAGTATCTATTTAGCACATGTGAACCAATCAATAATGCACGAGTAGTTTCTAAGATATGTCTATTTTTCCATTTGACAACTCCATTCCGTTGTGGTGTTTGAGTACTGGAGGTTTCATGAAGAATACCATGATTCATGAAATAATTTTAAAATTCCTTATCAACATACTCTTCACCATTATCAGAATGAAGAATTTGAGTTTTAGCTAAAAATTGAGTCTAAATCATAGCATGAAAAGTTCAAAACATACCAAATACATCATCTTTGTGCTTCAGCAATTATAACCAAGTCATTCGAGTACAATCGTTAACAAATATCACAAACTAACAAATTCTGGAAATAGCGGTAATTGGAGTGGGTCCCCAAACATCAAAATGAATTAACGCAAAGGGAATATCACTTTATTGCAGGCTTATTGGGAAAGGTACACTATGACTTTTAGCCAAAATGCAACTTTCACATTTAAAAGCTAAATCACATAAGTTGGAAAATAGATAAGGACATAGGTACTTCATACAAGTGATGACGGATGCCTCAAACGATGATGCCATAGCCAAATTTGTCTCTCCTTGATACTAGTTGAGTGTTGCATGTTATTTGTTGGACTTGGACTAAAATCATCCATGTAGTATAACCGCCTCTCTTAGTACCACACCCATTGATTTCCATTGTGAAAATATCTTGAAAAGACAAAAAGTAGGATAGATTATAGCAACGCAATTTAGCTCTTCAGTGGTTTGGCCTACAGACATCAATTTATTTGAGAGAGATGGAACCAACAAAGTATTGGATGAAGAGAAAGAGGGTGAGAGAGTAACTGTCCCAGCTCTTGTAACAAGGTGTATGACCCCATTAGCATTGGCAACATTACTTCATCTTGGTTGGTAATCTTGACAAATTCATATCAACAAAATGTCACGTGGTCAGTTGCTCCCGAGTCAATAATCCATCCACTGTAATTATCTTGATTATAGCTAAGCAATGCATCACCACAATTACCTTGATTATTGAGAGTAGTTGAATTACTTGACGATTCCACTTGTGGAATTAAAGATAAGTGAGGTTCTGCATTTACCAAAGGAACTTGTCCCAACCCACTATTAGCATCTTTTTGTGCCTTGAGTTTTTTTCCACCATTCTTGGTACCCATGTAACTTAAAGCAAGTTTCACGAGTATGCTTCACGTTTCCATAGTGTGTAAAGCCTCCTTCTAATTGTGCCTTGGCCTTTGATGTTGTATTCATATTTCCACCTCCCACAGAGGAAGAACCGGTTTTAAAAATCTGGAGCATCAGTGGTCACTGAGGTTCCATCTTGACTCCTTTGGAGGCCATGGAATTGGCACGTGTAAATTTTATGCTTGGTATCGTAACTACTTATCTTACATCCTCCCTTCAGACATGAGCATAGACTTGTTCAACCATAGGGAATGGTCGAATTTGAAGCACATTGGCCGTATGTTTTCTAGATGATAATCCATTCCATCAAAAAAAATATAGACTCTATGACATGCACTCATAACCATATTTATAGCCATATAAAGATGTATTAAAATCATTAGGAGGAAATAATCTTGCAAAAATTTTGAGATTTTTCCAATAACACATGAAAGTATTTGTTTAAATAAGATTAGCATCCAAGAGTACATTTGCAATTGTGATTCCAAACAAATGTAAAACGTAGTCGACTTGGAATTGAGCGTTGGATATGCTGATTTTGACTATCAATTAATCAAGGGAAAATGTAAAAAGCAGTTGGTTAGTTGGCTTGTTGTAAGAGTTATAACTGCAGCACATATAATAATACTAATTTTCAGCATCAAATATGCTTGAATTACATTTTTTTTTTTTATGTGCCAACAGATGCTTAGAGATTGTTATATGGTGTGATAGGATGGTGTAACTATTGTTGATATTTAAGTTTAGCAACCCATTAGAAAATTAGGAATTGAGTCAGCTCTATCAAAAAGAATTTTCATTAGATTACACAGCATGTAGGCATTAGGATAATTTATATCAATATTGCTAAATTTTACTAATTTATTAATAAAAAAATAACAAAATAACAAAATTAATTAATTTAAAAAAGCGCCGGGCCGGGCCCGGGCTTGGTTGGCCCGGCCTACTCCCCCTCTCGTCTCCTTCCTTCCTGCCTGGGCTAAGCCCATTCTCCTTATTTCTTCTCCGGCCCGGCCCCTCCTTCCTCCCCTCCTGCTATTCACGCGCGCGACAGAGGCAGCACGTTCGAAGGACCGGGGACGGCGAAAGCGACCGCCGGTTAAAAGGGAAGAACGGACTGAAAAGTGACGGGTCAAGCTGTAAATTAGGGAAGGAGCTCAACGCCTCAGATTTGTCAAGAGCAGAGGACAGACCGGCGGCAGAGTAGAGAGCAAGGGGAGGACCACCGGTGTAGGCCAAGGACTGGCCGGTGCGCGAGAGACCGGGGGGAGAAGGGCTTCTACCTTGGAACGTTCAACAAGCCGAACTAGGGAGGAGTACTATAAAAGAAGAAGATGGAGAGACAGAGAGAGAACTGGATGCACGGGCAAGAGAAAAACGAGGAGGGCGAGAGAAGAAGAAAAAAGGGTTGTTCCCGGCTAAGCATCGTCCAGCCGCCCTCAACGCAAACCTCCGCCCCCCTAGTCGACACCACCGAGCCCGCGGCATTCTCCTTCCCCATGGCGTTCGGTTTCTGGCGAGTGGATCTGTCGGTTCGATCGGCCATCTTCCCGAGGATCCCAGCTTGGCAACACAGGGACAGCCGGCTATAGCTCGATTCGTGTCGAGGCCGTCGTAGCCAAGCCAAGTAGGGACTCCGCAGTTAAACGCTCGTTCCCTCGAACCCTTTTTGCTCCGCCCTATTTTGGTTGAAGGAGAGGCTGCGACCCGGCTTCTTTGGTTTATTCGTGTTTTACTTCTAAGCTGTTGGCGTCGAGCATTTCCTGGTGATTTTCTTTGAGCTTAGATCTAAGAAGGGTCAATGTCTTCTTCTCGCTCTGTGCCCACTACGTGTTCGAGGGAACGCCCGAACCAAAAGCGGTCGTTTTATTAGTCTCGGATTCCGAATTGTTCCAAGGATCCGTAGATGCTTTTTGCGCTGTACAACATTTTTACCAATGGCCGAATACATTTCTTTAGCCAGATTTCATCTCTATAAAGTCTGAACAGCCCCGGATTTTCTACCTCATTTTGCCTCGTGCTCAGACATTTCCTTAGCCGGATTCGGAAGTCGTTTCCCGATTTGGTTTAAGGGGTCTCGGTCATGACCACTCGATGGCAGAATCTGTATGGTGCGATCTACTGATGTGTTAGTCTAATGACGAGCCTTGATCGTTGAAGTCCTCGAGCGGTGGTCATCTTGCATTTTGGTGTGTTCTGTCTGGGTTTGTCTTGGGGTAGTGGAATAGGGAGTAGACGTTCAAGGGCTTAGGGAAATAGAGAAGAAAACGAAAAAATAGGAAGTGGGCTTGAGCTTAGTGTTGGTAAATCTGGGTTGGGCTTAGGTTAATTGAATTTGGACTCGGTTCAGGTCGTGAACAGATTGGGCTTGAATACTTGAGCCCACTTCTTTTAGTCCAGTTGGTATCACTAGCCCAGGCCGGAGGGGCCCAGGTAGATCCACATGCGGACTGGGCCCAGTCCGAGCCCTATTTTCCGGATTAAAAATTAATTTAGAAAAAAATTAAAAATTCCGAAAAAATATTATTCTTTTTCAAGTTAGGAAAAAAAGCTTAAAAGTTAGTTTTTGAACAGTTTTTTCTTAAAATTTGTGAAAGTACAAAAAAAAAATGTTAGCTTTAAAATTGAACAAGTTCTCAAAGCTTTATAAGACGGATTGAATATTCATGGAAACAAATGTTGGCTTGTTGATTGCACATTTCCATCTTTCCGATTGCGTGCTTTTGATGCATGGATTGTTGTTTCCTTAGCTCAGTTAGGAATTGAATTTTAGAACTCACAATTGCTATAAAATGTAGGGCACTAGTTGATTAATTAATGTAGTCCTCGACCTTAGATTCTTTTGTACGTAGTAGGAAAGTAATTCTTCCATTGCTTTATGTGGGTATTTAATCAATGCACTATAAGCTGATTAATGACGACTCTTAGATAAAAATGATTTTGCATGTTAGTTGCAAATTGGCACAAGCTTGGAGAGCCTGAATTAAGTCTGGACTTAATAATTTATTAGCCAAATCTAAGGTGGCTTACCCAAGATTAGGTCGCGATAACTATTAGATCAGAACTTTTGCACAATATACAATTAAATTTGTTATGTGTTTTTGGACTAGGCCTTTAAGGTTTTTTTTTTTTTTAATTGTCCCATCTATTTAAAATATTGACAAAAGCGCTGTCACATGGCATTAAGTTGCAGTTAATTGCCATTCTAGCCCCACAAGTGCTATCATATGTGGCTGTCAATCACCTTAAATAAAATGAAAAACAAATCTATTTTTTTGAAAAATTCAAAGATGCATTACTTGAAGGTAAACTACAAGAAAAACTATCAGAAAAACGCATCCAACTAAAACACACTTGGGATGTCTTTGCGTTTGATTAGAATTATAGCCTTAGCACAGGACCAACAAAATCTGGTGATTACTTTAATATTTCTCCCATAATTCCATAAATTTTTTTCTTTTTAATTTTCAATCTCTTGTTGAGAGATGCTTTCTTGAAATACTCCGTAGAAAACAAATGCCAAGTTCAAATTACCCTTAAAAACCAATTGAAAGTACATATTTGATTTTTTAGTCAATTTTGTTCATGACTATTCGGTAGAGCATAATTGCGACTGGTTCTTTACGCTGTCATTCTGAGATATTACTTAAAATCATGGTCAATTACTAAAAAATAAATTTTCTATGCCTTTTTTTTTTTTTGCTTGAAAAATTGCCTAAGCCTTTAATTTGTAAAATTTAGGCAGAAAAAAAAAAAAAAAAAGTTCCATTGATGATAAAAGAAATTAGGCATTCCTTGCTAGTTAGTGTCTTTCATCACATCACGGTTTTTAAGTATCAAACTTATAACACAATACGAGTTCTTTCATCTTAAATGGCAAATTGTGTGTCTTGCTGTTAATGTTGTCAAAGTCATTTCTTTATCTTTCTTTAAAAAAAAAAAAAAAAAAAAAAGAACCCGCTCTACAATAAAGTTATTATCCAGTAAATTTCCTTTCTCGATCTTCTGATCCTCTCACAGGTTTGGATAAGATCTTTTTTTTCCTTATTGAATTAACTAAGATAATGTAGATCTAAGAGCCCAATAGGTTTCACTATCACCCTTGATCATATTTATGAGTAATCTTGTCATAGTTGGAATATGTGGCAGTTTTTTTTTTAGTTTTGAATTTGTTTGTATTTCCCACTCTCACTCCAAATTTAACATCTAACCTCAAATTAGATTATATGAACTATAAATTAAGGGAAAGTAAAGTAAATTAAGATATTATTTTGTTGCCATCATGTCAAATTAAGATCAAATTATGAAAAGGATAAAAATGAATGAAGGTAAATATTTTTCTAGCCTATTTTTTTCTTTTTAGCCAACAATTATTATCTTTTTTCCTGGAAATGAACATTATATTAAGATTAATTGTAATATAATTAGGGAAAAGCAAAGACTGAAAGTGATTGGAGATTTTACTTGCAATAAGAGTGAATTGGGATAAGATTATAAAAGAAAAAAAGATATAAAGGAGTGAGTAGATTTTGACTTGACCTATTATTATATTATATGAAGGGAAAAATGAAAAGCAAGAAAAGATAAAGGGAAAGATATTATTATAACGTCTAAATGGCCATAAGATAAGTCTACTTCAATGCACAGCTTCTTTACATATAGTTTATTAGATTCTCACACTTAAACTAGCCCAAATGCTTGCACAAACATAAGTCCATAGCAAATGGCAACATAACACATATTCAAAGCACACAATCAACCTTGAAAGTCCTTATGGGCAATTACTACACAGTTACTTTAGGAATAAAGGATCAAATGCAGGAAGATACTGAATCCAGCCAAGAAAGACAGTTTGACGTTGCATCTTGGCTCACACCTGGAGTCTCATCGGAGGGACTTGGTACAACCACTTCAATGTTTTCTATATCCGTGAAGCTCTGGTCAATGTTTTCTTCAACCTTGGAGCTCTGGTTAATTTGGGCGAATTTCTGGGCCACTTCACTCATTGTTGGCCTCTTTCTCCTGCTTTGGTCTAAGCATTTAACTGCAATCTCAGCAACCGTTGTTACTTGCTTGATTTCATCTCCACTAGGGGCCTCAAAACTTATGATTTTGGAGAGGGTCCCACCCTCCACGGAAGAGATGAAATGAGTGATAATATTTATTGGCTCTTCGAACTCATTAGTAACAGAACTTGTAGGCTTCTTTTCGGTGAGCAACTCCACGAGGACAACTCCAAAGCTATATACATCACTCTCAATTGTTAGTTTACCGGTGGTTAAGTATTCTGGATCGATGTAGCCCAAGGTGCCTTCTATTTCGGTGGCTACGAGATGACTATGCTCCGGTGATATAAGTACTGAAGTTCCAAAATCAGATATTTTCACCGAGTAATTTTGATCCAGAAGTATATTCGTCGTCTTGATGTTGCCATGAATGATTTTGCTAGAATGCATTTCCTTAAGTGCAAAAGCAACTTCAGCGGCTATTCTGAGCCGATTTTTCCACGATACTTTTGGATGGATGTGTTTGAAGAGAGTAGTACCATTCGAAATATATTCATAAACCAGCAAGGGTATTCTAGTCTCCAAACATATGCCATGGAGCTTCACCACATTTTCGTGGTCTTTTAGTATCACAGTTTTAAGTTCATCTTGGAATTCCTTCTTCATTAAAGGCTTGTGCACATCTTTAGGCTTCTTGACCACGACCTCGATGTCTGCCACTATTTTCCCTTTATTCGCAGAACCAAAATCGCCCTCGCCCACTGCTATTCTCCCTATATAGACGGAACCGAAACCGCCCTCGCCTAGCTTCTTGCTTTCATCATAGTTGTTGGTTGCTTTTGCTAGCTCTGCCTCCGTAAAGATTCGAACTCTTGGATGTTTAAAGAGCTTTCCTTTATTTTTTCTGAAGTTTATCTTTCTGATTCTCCACAACCATGTGGCCGAGGCTGAAGCCTTGACATATATGCAGACGACGGGTGAAAGAATCACTGCCAAAGAATATATGTTACTAGATTATTCATATAAGCATGTAATCCTCATACGCTCCACATACTTCATTAAAAAAAGATTAATTTCAAATGCACAACACATTTGATATTTTTTTTAAATATGTATTTATATATTTATAATCATCACCATTGATTATGGTGGTCAATCAATATTGCAATGTATAACTATGCAATTTAACGGTGATAGAAATTGTTTTGGTGACAAATAGGTTACACATATTACACACTGTGTAATAATCCTTATAAAAGTCCTTATTTGAAATTTGACATGTGTCATTATAAAGTGAACAAGTAATCAGATGAACTCAATTTAATACATAGTACTAGCATCTTCTATAACGTCTTTCCTTGATTATGATGAAGAACGTTTGTACTAAAAGAAAATGAGAAGGCATTCACCTCACATTTTTTTAGATCTTTCCATCTACAAATGGTATCAAAACTTGGGGGAAATTGTTTAACCAATTATGTACCTTATAGTTATCACGCTTAAATGTTTTTTTCCGTCCATTCCATTGGTGGAAACTCTAATAGATGGGTCACAAACATATATATCATTAGCCAAATTTATATTTAGTTGAGTTAACATGTGGATAATTTCTATAATATGTATCTCACCAATTAAAAGCATGCTTGAAAGACATTTCCTCTAATTAGAGACGAAAGAAAATGTAACCGTTTATAAATTAAAGATTGACTATTAGTCTAAAACTAGTTTTAACTAGGGACGGGCACGGGTAGGGGTTGGGACGAGGATCACGTTCCTCATCCCCACCCCTTAAAATGAAATGTCGCCATCCCATGCGAGGCACTGCCACAGAATTTTGTTTCCTTCTAATAAAGGTCTGGACCACTTTCTAGATGACACTTTGACATTTTTCTTATTTTCATAAAAAAGGAATGGCCTCATGGGTGAATTTTGCAAGAAAGGAGTGGCCTCGGGGATTGCTTTTATATGGTCAAACAAATTCCAATCTTAACAAATTAGCCAGTGTGAGACAATGTGAAGATGAAATATCTGAAATATAATTGTGCCACATTACTTACCTTGAGAACTTACCAAGTTTGCATCTTCTATAAAAGCAAGATTGATAAGGAGAAGACATTTTTTTTAGGTTTTTATTATTATTTCATATTTTTAAAACAAATTATTGTCATAAAATTAAAGAAATAAATAAATATACACGTACATATAAATATTTATATTTTTCTTCAACGTGTACATGGGGCGGATTCGCCAAGTTTTGCACACACGTACCTATTAATTTCAATAGCTTGAAATATGTAAAATAAATGAGAAAATAACTTTTTGTATCCCGAGAAAAACTAATGCAATTCACTGCTTTTTGGGCCAATATTTTTGTCTCGTTTGGGCCTTTGTGTCCATTTAGTGCTCAAGAGTGACTATCACTTCCGCAACTCCCAAGGGGAGTTGAGAAAGTTTTGAAATACATCATCGATCAGACTCAAGTGTCACTAAGCTCTTCCCGTGCTACTTTTTTGGCCAATATTTTCACAATTCAGATTTTAAGGAAGCTCAACCGGGGGAACAACTTAGCTCAATTGGTTGAGGAACTGTCCCCGAAGGGTGGCTAAGTTGTTGTGGGGTTTACACCCACCTCATATCATGCCGGGCGAGGGACAGGGATTGGTTACCCCATGCCAGCTCAGTCGTAGCCAGCATTGCTGCTGACGCAGTGTTTCTGGGATTGGTTACCCACCTTCACTGCCTATGAGCCCCCTAATCCCCGGCCTATGTCTATCCACCCGACCGAGGGGATGGGGAGGCAAGTACGGGGTCTCCCACCCCAGGGCGATTCTCTCGCCTTTACCTCCGGTGAGCAGTTTAAGGACCTGCTCAGGTCCAAGTGTCACTAAGCTCTTCTCGTGCTACTTTTTTGGCCAATATTTTCACAATTCAGATTTTAAGGAAGCTCAACCGCATTGCTTTCTTCAACAATCACCTTCATATGTCATTGGTAAATTCGGTGCTCCATTTTTCTTTTTCCTTTTTCTAGTCCAAATTTGTGCTCACTTTCGATTTAAATTTTAGGGTTTTTCCCTCGTTAAATCTGCAAGCCTAGCTGTTCCTTTTGGCCTGAGATTTGCAGGTTTGGGTAGAGGAGGAATTTTCATTTAGATCTGTTGCGAATCCTCCCACGCACGTAGTTTCAAAGTGTTAGCTTCAGAAGAAACGGAAAACAAAAAAGGGCGAGGAGTGAAGTTAAAAAGAGAAAAAAAAACAAAGATAAGATGTAAATAGCTTTAGGCTAGGACTGAATAGGGACATTTGGCAGCCTATGGCTCACTGCTTGTGTTATTGGGGATTACACCCACTAATATAATACTCTTTAAAATGCACACGTCAAACCTATTATAAAATCAAGAATGGATCGATAGAATATGAACTATTAGGTGAATGATAAGGAAATATATATGAACTTACCTGCAATAACTATGACGGGAAGATAACCACCGCCGTCACATGTGTAGCTCCCAGGCTTATTCTCGCACTTTCCAGGAGGACATTGGTTTTTCAATGGGTCCTCACACTCATTGATGTCTACATTATACAGAAGACAAATTGAACCTTTTTCTTGGTTAATGGCAAAAACAGATTGAACAAGTTGGTGCATGGATTATTAGACAGGCAATGCTAGTATTGTGACACATATCCACTCTCCTCTTTTAAGATATCTCCTTTCCCTACCCTTTGTCTCTCTCCCTGTGGAATTCAAGCTCAACAATGGCGTCGTTCTTTGCCATGGATGGAGATCATCGCTGCCTCGATCTCTATTTAAGTGACCGCATTGAGGGCACAAGAGCTCGGAAAGGATCTGCATACAAAACTAGCAGAAATCGAGCTTTTGCAGTGATGCATGAACCCCACGTTGCAAGAGCGAGGCGAGGGGTTGCTGTTTCCATATCATTTACCTAGGAATGAGAAGATTGATCTTTACAAGCATGAGTGAGGTGGGTGTGCTAATATGTATACCTATTACTAAATACGATGGGCTCATCGGATCTTTTTATTTATATACATTTTAGTACATGTACTAGGTTTAGTGAGAATATAATTAAGAGGGCGGCAGCACAGAGTTTAAAGAAGAAGAGAAGATTGTTGTCGAAACGTGGGGATAGAGTCGCTAGAAATACATGCTGACGTCCATAGGGTGGTGGCAACGGCCTTGACTTATTCTATTAGGCAAAAAGTCGAAAACTTAGGAGAAACACATGTCCAAGTTCGAATTTTTTCGATCGAGCTTATCACAATTATTGATCGTGTGAATCTCACATTCCACATACTCAATACTAGATATAGATTTAGGTCCTAGAAAGATTACCTAAACTTATATAGACCTCCCATTAAAATTATATTTGGTGGTACACATCAAAACACACTCTCTCTCTTCCCTCTATCACTTTCCACAGAACTCACCATCCACTCCACCGCCACCAAGGCCCAGCAATGCAACTAACATTATCGAGCCAGGGCTCGTTGTCTCCTTGTTGAGATTAATATTCAGGTGAGTTAAAGCCACTTCCTCGAGAAGATATTAGGTACCCAAGTGATAGCATGCCAGATTTGCAATGGTGACACATGCCAACCTCGAGACCCACCATTAGAAATTTTGAAATGGGATTTGCTAATATATTAATCTTTGGACTACTATGAGAACAACATATTGTGAATCGCAAATTCTTAAAGAAGTTATCCCTATAATAATTTCTAATTATTTGTTATTTATTTTTTATAAATTAAAATAAACTGTTATTCTTATAGCAGGTTAAAGACAGTTCATAAACATTTCTTATTTGAAATTATCTTTCTCTCCCTTTGTCTCTCTCTTCTCTTTTGCACTTGTCATTTCTCTTTTTCTTCATAGTTTCTTCTCTTCTTTTTTTCCCCTTTCTTTCCCTTTGCCCTGTGGCTGGTAGCTGGCCATCCAGCCATAAGGAAGGGTTGCTTTCGCTAGAGTCGACAAGGGTTGGACCCTCGCAGCTAGGGCGAGGATCACCCTCACCTTGACAACCTTGCCATATCTAGAAGCTGTGAAGAGAGGCAACGACATCGGAGCTACAGGAGACCTCGAGGATGCAGGGATTGACGGAAGGCTTGGGCTTGTGGACAAAGGGGGGCTTGGGCTTGTTCTTAGACCTGGGGGACAGTGGATGACCAGTGGAGGAAGGCGACGTCATCCAAGCTGCAAGCGACCTTTAGGATGTAAGGGCTGAGGGAGAGCCTAGGGTCGCAGGTGATGACGACCGGGGACATGGGCTAGTTTTTGGACCTAAGGGTGGCCGCGGGGGGCAGCGGACGACCTCATTGGTGGAGCCGTCGCTGGAGGGGGATCGGTGGACGAGGCGATGGTGGAGGCAATGGACGAGGCAGAGGCGGCGGCGAGAGAGAGTAGATCGTGAGTCGAGAGGGGGAGTGAGAGAGCAAAGCGTCGTTGGGGAAGGAGAGAGCAGAGAGCGTTGCGTGACACAGGGGAGGGAGACAATTTCAAAATCTCCAACAGTGGACCCAAAGGATGACACGTGTCATTCATTTAATGGACTATTGTAAATCTGAGCTGGTAATCTAACATTTTCTCCCACTTCCCCACCACCAGCACGCCCGCATCATTGCCACGTCGCTCTTTATGAAATGTTGCAGCAGTTTTGTCTTCTTCATAGGAGACTTATAGATATGGTCTCCTCCGTTAATGGAAGAGACTAGCAAGCATATCTCATCTCCTTCATTGCGAGGAGACATTCGGTGGGACTTGTCAATGTTGAGATGAGGTACAAGAAAGACTCGGGGAGAGAGAGAAAAGTCGTCATAGTCGTTGCTCGGAGTGGTGGAGGCACTTTGTTGTCATCTCCGAAGTGGAGTAGCTGTTGCCGTGGAGGAGCGGGAGTGTGTTTTGGTATGGTAGAGAGAGAGACGGCTGTGGGGTCCGACGGGCATGAAGGCCGACGCTAGGCTCACCTAAGGTGGTGGGTGAATGATGTGGCGGTGGCAATGTCGTGAGATGCAAGCCGGAGAGTGGAGGTAGAGGTTGAGAGGGAGGAGAGAGGGAGGGGAGAGAGAGAGAGAGAGAGAGAGAGAGAGAGAGAGGGTGGCACAAATCAAACGGCGCCTCATTAAATGGGTAAACTAGATGGAAACAATTCATAATCCACACAGTTCATTCAGAGGCGATAATGCATGAGTCACATATGTTAATTACCTTGACACCCGTGGGAGCGATCATAGGGATTCCCCTCGTACCCAGGCTCGCAAAAGCAACGGTAACCCGGTCCATCCGCGAAGTCGTCACAGCGAGTGTTGTCGCCACAGGCGTATCTCGACTGGTTCAACTTGGCCTGTGCGCAATTAACGTCCCATTCGATCATCCAGTCCAGAACAAGGTCCGCCGTCTTGTTCAGATCATTCAAGGTCGGGAGTCTCCTGCTGGAGATATTGAATAACTCTTTGTCCCCCACGAAGGCCACTCCACAGCGGCTGAATGGCAAGACATTCACGTGAGCGTTGAAGGAGGAGATTGTAATGCGGAGCTTGTCGAGCCCCTTCGGAATGGATGCTTGACAGCAACCGATACCAGAGCAAGTGGTCTCCTTCGCCAAGTCAACGTACTCTTTGCAGTAGGAGATGCAGCCGCCTGGGGAAACCCCATCTTCGTCGGCCGTGAGCTCCCTCGTGAGCGCGTAGGTGTCACAGCCGAGGGCTGTGAGGGTGTTCCGGGTGGCCGATAATCTGTACTGTGAATATGAAGATAGATCGATGGACAGATTATCGCTTCTGCTTACTAGCCGGCCAGTCTTGTTGTCGTAGCATTCGTGTAGTTCGGGGAGTCTGATGACCATGGTCGAGTCGCTGACTGAGATCTTGTGTATCGGATAATTCCCCAACAGTAGTTGACCACCGCAGGGAGCGGTGGTATTGCAATGGAGCAAAAAGTCATTGGACCTCGCACACCGGGGTTCGAGCCCGAAGGGATAAAATATGCTCACGCTCCCACACCTGTCTGCGCAGTCTTCGGCCACGGTGGGAGCGCCGCCTTGTCGCAACCACCAGGCCACAGCCACCAGTAGAAGCTGCCGCACTACCTTCATTTCCAAAAAACTCTCTCTCTCTCTCGCTCCCTCTCTCTCTCTCTCTCTCTCTTCCCCTCTCCTTATTGGGACCTTTGTGCTTCTGTCCTTGTTCACAGAGTGGTATTTAAGTATGAGCCGTTCACCCTAGCCCATTATATACTCAATGGACAAATAGGTGAAATTAAGTACAGTAATGGAGGGCGGAAGGGCTAATTGTGTCAATGGAACAAATTGAAGGATTCGATTGCATATATGAAGAAATGCAAGACAGAATAATATATTAAAAAAATAAAAAAGAGACATGCCAAGGTTTTTATTTTTATTTTTTTTATTTATCACCATTTCAAGTAAAGCTTACTTTCTGGTAGTTTCGGACATATAGAGCCACATTGGTCACAAGTTTGAAATTTCTTTGCTTTTTGGCCTTGAAAAATCTTAATTTGTTTGTTGCGTATGTTTGATTGTGCTATGACATAGGATTATCCTTATTGTATTTTCACTATATCGTGGTGAGTCGACAGTCATGCACCCATTCAAATTAGTAGCAATTTAAACGGAACATCATGTTATGTGTTTGGAGGAACTCTTATGATAATGCCTAGTGGGAGTTAGCTACCCGTGCTTGTTGCAATTTCCTTCTACTTTACCTATCAAATATACTATAACAGAAATGCTATTACCATGTACAATAATATATTTTATTTACGCAAGTATCCTTGTTGTCAAGATACATAATTGCAAGCTGCGAAAAGCTATGTCGGAAAAAAGATACAGTAATTGTAGCACATGCAACCGGTGTAAATAAAATTTTACAAGAACGACTGCATACACCATTGATTTAAAAGATTGATAGTAATAATCTTTAAATCAAAGATGCTGAGACTGCTTATATGAAACTTCTTTTATGCTGGCAATGTATGATCTATTTTTTCCAAAAATATATAGTGAACTATACTTGCTAGATGATGTATTATATGATTTCCAGATAATTAAATGAAGGCATGCTTCGTGTTGGGTCTCATGCTTTCAGCAATAAATCGATTTCAAGAATGTATGATGCCGCATTATTTTGTGATGTAGTTTGTTAAAATAAATTGTTGACACGGTTTTTAATAATTTAAATTTTTCAGAAAAATGGTAAGTTTAACATGATCTGCGAACATAAATCAATTATTTAAATTCTGACGCTCTCAATTTTCTCTTGCTTGTTGTTCCCATTATTCTCATATCTTGTCAATTCTTCCACTCATTTATTATCTAGTTGGAAAATAAGCACGAGTCAACTACATATAAATTTGCTTGTATAGAGAAAATTTTGTAGCTGTGGTGTTCTTATTAGATTTTTTTTTTTTTTTTTTTTGTTTAGAACACAGTGGGAGAAATGACACGTAAGACGTTGCCCTAAATAAACATAAGAAATTTTGTTAATGAGTTCTTAAGAGCAAGGGTGAAGTATACTGTTTGGAAAAGGATTTGATTAATTAATTACACCTATTACAATAAAAATATTATCAATGTACATCTTCTTTTGTCCGACTACTTAATAAGTGTCATAAAAGTGCCACTTTCTTAATATGTGAAAGTTTATATAATTGTATTGCACGCTTGTTTTATCTAAATCTCTAAATTATTAGTAAATATTATGCGTAGTAATTAAGATCGCTTATAGCATAAAACCCATCTCAAGCAATGAATAGAACAATGATTTTATTTTTATTTTAATTGAATCTTCTTAAATTAAATGGTAATTGACTTGCCATCAAAACCCCGAAAATCTTCAACCTAGTTCAAAAAAAAATATTGCTTTTTTTTTTTTTTTACTACAAAGAATATGAACTATACGACTTAAATAAATGTCATAAATACGTGCAATTCACCTGTTCACATATGTCTAGTAAAGCTCCATATATTTAAGGAGGTTGGCGAGATTATTCTTAATGTGAGACTCTACAATGGAATATATTGCATTCAAATTAAATGTTTTATCATTCAATCAATAATTCAAGAATTTAAAACAAAATGATTAGGCGAGGAAAATTGTAAACAAACTATTTTGATCATTGAGTCCACTTTCTTTTTGAAAACTCTTTTTTTTTTTTTTTTTTTTGAAAGCGCTCATTGAGTCCTCTTTCGGGCAGTCGTCTTTATATTATGCATTGCGCACCTCTATGGAGGCCAAAAGTAAAGTAACGTGTTTCACGGCAAAAGCGAAACATAGGAAACGACCTTTTTATCATCCTTTCAGGCTTTTCCTTTACAGTTGGCCTGACCCTGCGTCCCGACATTAACAACATGCTCTGCATGTTGATGAGTCCAGTGGATCTCCAAGGTTGATTTGCATGGGCTCCACATGCGACTAATTCATCCAACTGCTGAAATTCATTGGGATTTTCTGCATCCGGTTCAGGCACCTGTGGCTTGGATTGCACACTGAAACCTCTAGGCCTGACGCCTGGTGACCGCATGATCTTAACATGGGAAGACTTGGTGACGACCGTAAACGAAGACTCGTGAGTCGTCTTGGAATCTTTCGAAGAAAACAATAAAATGCGAGAAAAAAAATAAAGAAAAAAGATATCTTGGGATTCCCAAGAAAATAATTAAGATCATCTCTACATAGAATTATCTTTTCTTTAATCCGGAAACCATTGTTTTTTTTAAGAAAATTGTTACTTTTCTCGTTACAAATAGCAAAGATAATGATATTCTAGTGTTTGAAAAAAGCAATCCCCTTATATGTATGGTTAACATATATCGTGTACTATTTGGATAGACTCAACATGTACCCGTAATCATATTTAGGATTATACAAAGATGTATTAAAATCATCAAAAATAATAATTTTGCAATAATCTCAAGAATTTTCTAATGATATACCGTAGTAATTGATTAAATGAGATAGGCATCGAAAAGTATATTTGTAATCTCGGGATAAGTATGTTTTTAAGCAAAACTACTTATGAAATGCGTTTCTTTACTGGCAAAATTATTTCATGCACCTAAGACCACTGGATTAGATTCATCATAACCATTGATTATGCAGACCACACAAGTGAGTTCCGCATGACCAATGGCTGCAATTGCATTGGGTCGATGGGCGAGGCAAGAGATCCTTCATTTGCCATAATGTTTTAGTTGGAAAATCACCTCTATTTAAAGTTATGAGCCAATGAACCTAGGAGTCATGTCCTTTTGTATGCAATACTTCAGTGTTTAGCGTTTAATATGGTTAAGTGTGCCTATAAGATGGAACACTCTTCTTTTTCTAAAATTTTCTTGTTAATATCATAAATCGGTCGCATACAGATATAATGTAACAAGGCAATCACAAAATTCATGTCATATGAATTCTAGTCAACTTTGTGTTTGAGTTTTGAAAAATTAATGCCACCTTGTAATGGAAAAGGATTTGATTTATACATAGTCATTACACACATAACAATAAAAATCAGTATTAAAATTATTAATATATATATATATATATATATACTTTTGCGTTACTTAACTAGTGTCATCATTCTTAATATTTGAAAATTTATGTAATTGTTCTAAGTTTTCTAAATTATTAGCGGTACTATGTATAGTAATTAAGATCACCAATATGAAAAGGTCCTACTTAGGCAGTGAATGAAATAACAATCGTATTTTAATTTTGATTAAAATCATCTTATTTCAAAAGGGCAATTCATTGGCTATCACAACCCAAAAAATCTTGACACTTAGTCCAAAACAAGTTAATAAATTCTTTTTTTTACATGGTTCAAAGTATCCAAACTTTTCAAATTACAAGAATGTATTCATGTGTTCACATGCATCTAGTAAAACTCTACCACAATGTAGCTGGCAAGACTAATTGTGAATGTGAGACGTTGTGACATAATTCATCACATACAAATCAAATGCTTGATAACTCATCTAATAATTCAAGATTGCAAAACAAAAATTTGGCTGAAAGTTATCATCATATTTTTATTTTATCATAGAGTCCTTTCGAGTCATTTGTTTTTTTTTATACGCAAAGTCCATTGCGCCCCTCTCTATTGACCAAAACTAAAGTAACACGTGCTATACAAAAAAATTAATTATAGAAAAGTACCTCGGATTCTTTTTTATTTGGGAGGGGGGAGAGAGAGAGACCTTTACCTCTTTATATTGGCTTTGGACACAGCTGACCTGGCCCTGCACTCAAGAAAAAAAAAAAAGCAATCTCCATACGTAAATGAGGCTAGTCAATCGTGGACGTTGATTTATGCGATTCTCGTATAAGACTGACCTCATCTAAGAACTGAAATTCATTGTGATCTTGTGACCTAGTTCATGCAAGTGTGGCTTGGTTCCGCACTAAAATCAGTGGGCCCAACGCCTGATGACTGCAAGATGACGGCGACACGAGAATCTTTCTCGGTACAAGAAGGACAGCAAGTCGTCTCGAAGTCTTTCGAAGAACACGACAAATGCCAAAGAAAGAGCATCCAGAAAAGACGTGGTGGGCGTTCAGCCCGATCCATGCGGATGATGACCTTCGATGATTATATGTCTGTCACGCGAGATGGTCGTCACTCGACCATGGCCGACCAGGAGAGGAGTACAGGGAATTCAAAAAAAAAAAAAAAAAACTTGACCGAGAAAATAATGATGAATTATATAACAACAGCGGCATCCAAAAGAAAATGAGGTTTTTCGCATTTCCGCAGATTCATATTCCTATTTTTGTATTTTTATTTCAATGAGGTCGGTCATGTGACATCACCATTTAATTTAATTATATACTACTTTTAAATGTTTTAAGTCATTTGAATATTGAAAAACTGAAAATGTTGAATTTATATGGTATAGAAGTATTAACCATTATCTCTGTGGAGAATTACTTTTTTCATTTAGGGAACTATTAGTTTCTCAAGAAGTCATTCTTTATATCTCAAATTACAGAGATAATGACATTTTAGTGTTTAAAAAAAGTAGTCCTCCTATTTTTATATTAACAAGTTTTGCATAATCTCCATGTAGTCTAGTCATGTATCTATAACCATGTTTATGATCATCTAAAGATGTATTAAAAAACATAAATAATAATAATAATAATAACAACAACAAGGACGACTTTGCAATAATCTCAAGAATTCTCTAATAGTGTACTGCAATATTTGACTAAATAAGATTAGCATCCAAAAGTACATTTGCAATTGTAGTTCCAAACAAATATAAAAGCAGTCGACTTGGAATTGTGCGTTGGATATGCTGATTTCGACTATCAATCAAAGGCAAATATAAAAAGTAGCCGACTCATTGTAAGAGTAAAAATTGACAACGCATATGACAATAATAATTTTCATCATAAAACATTCTCAACTTACATGAAAATCGGCCATTAACTAACATGTTTTTTTTCGTGTGTCAAAAGATGAATATAGCTACCAAAGTCTCTAGTACATGCTTTATCCTCATCAGAACTTTTTATAAAATGTTCAATCAAGCTCGTAATGTTTTTATTTTTGACAGGGTCCTTTAAGTATATGTGTTTTTCTACTTGTATTTGTCCATCTATTTGAAAAATTAACGAAAGTGCTCATAACATGGCATTAATTTGCAGTTTATTGCCATTCTAGTATCACATATGGTTTTAGATGTTGTCATAAGAAAACTTAAACAATATGGAATAATAAATATTTTTGAAAAAAAATTAGAAAACATGAGAGTTGCCTAGGTGCGATGAGCATCTTGCATCTCTCGTCGGGCTTTGATATAGTCTAGTATCTCAAGAAAACTCGTGGAACTTGCGGAATCTGCAATGACAGCTGTGTGGCATACTTTGCAATAGTACTCGAAGAAAAACTAAAGAGAGTCGGACCCATTGATTTTTGTTTTCATCGTTTACCAGCCACACCTGATTCCAACCAAATAACATTACAAAAATCAAAATAGAATTTCCATCATTATTGCTTTTCATTTTAACTCTCTAAAGAAGAGCAACTTCCTTTGCTCCTTTAGCTTGAAATGAAGATATGTTCAGTGCCATTCCTTGTCCACCAGCAGATGCAATTGATGAAAGCAGTGCTGTATTCCACATGGTAGGCCCAAGACATCCATTATCTCCCCTCGTCCCTCTTTACTAAGGAATCCTTGACAAGATCATCCGTGCAACCATGACGCTGGTCTTGACCTGGAAAGCAAAGCGACAACTCACATGGCCGACTCATATCTCTATGGTTCGAGCTTCAATAATTGCTCAATCCGACTGCAGAGGTTTTCTTTTATTAGGATCCTGACTCACATTATCATGTTGCAATCTATTATAGGTATTTCGAAATTGAGTTAAAATGATTAAAATAGTGAACATAGACCTTTTTTTTCTTCCTTCAATCCTCTATCCGTGAAATAAATCAATTTCAATGGATTGACCATATATACAAACTCGACATCGTATTTAGATCTTTGTGTATAATCTATTATATTGATTTACAGTAAATAGAATTAAAAGACCAAGGTAGATCAATTGATAAACACTAATGATTCAATTTGCTCAGTGTTAACGCACTAATCCTAAACCCAATAACTATAACCCTCTGCTTTTGTGGGAAATCTAAAGTAGCAATTATATGAACAAGAGACTTTATGCAATCTATCTCTATGTCTCTTAAATAACAATGACTTTCGTGTGAAATACCATGAAAAAAATGTCTTGTTATGGCGTGCCTCTCGAAGGTGGATAATAGCTTGTCTTTTTACTGAAGTAGATTTTCTGAAATTCCACCAATGTGTTCTTTGAGGTAAGAACGACCATTTTGCATGATGGACCTATGTTTTTTTAAATTGTGATCTTAGTTTGCAAATTCAACCTTTCTATTCAACACGATCTCTCACAAACATATGTTATTATCAAGTTATGAGTCATGTGGACTGTGAAAACACTAAACAAATACAAGAAATTGATTCATCTGTAGTGGTTGATATATCTTGATATCTAACACTTTTTGCAAGGACAATTTTTTTTTTTTAAATGAATGCTCAAAATCATGCTTCCCATGCTTTTGATGAGTATAATAAAGTATCTAGACTGTTCGACTTAAATAAATATCATGAACACATGCAATTCACTTATTCAAATATATTTAGTAAAGTTTCTCCACAATGTGATTGGCAAGACTTATTTTGAATGAGAGATTTTATGATGAAATTTATTGCATATAAATTAAACATTTAATCATTCGGCCAATAATTTAAGATTGCAAAATAAAATGATTTGACGGAAGTTATTACCAAATGGTTTTGATCATAGAGGCCTTTTGAACCGTCTTTTCTTCATCTGTAGTAGAAAAATACCTATGATTAATTTATGGGGAGACCTTAACCTTTTTATGCTGACTTCGGACACAATTGGCCCACCCCTGGACCCAAGGAAAAAATAAAAATAAATAAGAACATGCTTTGCATGTGAGCGAGCCTAGTCGATCACCAACGTTGATTTACGGGGGCCCTATGGAAGACTTACCTTATCTAACAATTGAAATTCATCGTGATCTTGTGCATCCGATTCATGCAATTGCAGCTTGGATCCCCACTAAAACCAACGGGTCCAACGCCTGGCAACCAACAGGAAAGGCTTAGTGACAGTGACACGAGAGTCGCAACGCTCTTTCGATCCATGAACACTTCAAGTCGTCTCCAAGTCTTCGGGAGAACAAGACAACATGCCGCAGAAAGAAGAAAGAAAAGGCGTGCAAAGGAGACGTTGTGGGGCTCATTGTGATCAAGAATGACCTTTCTCAATGATGAAATGTGGATTACGCGAATTGAGGACGTCGCTTGGGAGATTTCCCAATGACGAAGATGTGTATCACAGCAAGATGATCAACTATGACGACAGCGGCACCAGAAAAATATAATGATGATTTTCGCAATACCATGGATACTTCTCCCTGTTTTTATTTCAATGAGCTCTTATCACATAACATCGTCTATTAAATTAATTATGCTGCTGTAATAGGTTTGAAGTTTTTTTAATCTTATAAAATTAAAACCGTTGAAAATTATCATTTCACTTTGAAAATTATTATTTTCTAAAAAATTCACTTCGTACATCTTGAATTACAAATATAATGACATTCAGGTGTGTTCGACAAAATAGCCCTCTTCTATGAATATTAGAAAATATCGGGATACTCTTCGTGTAGACTCAACATGTACTCATAACCATATTTATTGTTGTGTAAAGATGTGTTGAAATCATTTAAAAAAAATTGCAATAATCTCAATAAAATAAGATTAGCATCCCAGAGTATATTTGTAATTGTAGTTCCAAGCAAATGTTAAAAGCAGTTGACTCTGAATTTTGTGCTGGTTATGGGCAAGTGAAAAAAAAAAAAAACTGTCCATATGTTGTAAGAGTTATAATTGGGAACGAATATGATAAAGGTAATTATCATCATCAAATATGGTCGACTTACATAGAAATCGGCCATTAATTGACGTTCTTTTTTTTGTGCCAACAGATGAATGTAGCTACCAGGTCTCCAGCGTGTGTTTTCTCCTCAAATTAATCTTTGGCATGATAGTGTAGCTATTGGATCATAAATTTTACACAACATCCAATCAAGCCTGTGATTTTTTTTTTTTAATTGGATCCTTTAAGTATATGCTTTTTTTATTTGTATCAGTCCATCTATTTAAAAAATTTATAGAAGTGCTGCCAATATGGCCCTAAGTTGCAATCAATTGCTATCGTAGCACCATGTATGATATTAGATGTGGCCATCAAAACCTTAAACAATACAAAAAGTTAAATAATGTTTGAATCCTAGAAGGACCAAAATGTCAGGAGTTTGCCACATGTGGAAGGTGTTTCTATTATCTATCAAGGGCGTTATTCGGACTTCAGTTTTAATATAATACGAGGCATTGTGGTGACTTGGTTTGTAAGGAAGCCTTAGAAATAGAGCAAAGATAAATTACTCGACGGTAAACTACAAGAAATACTTTTGATTTTCAATATTTTGATAAGAGAATTTTTTTTTGTTACACCTGCAAATCAATTAAAATATAGTTTGAGACTACTTCTTTGCACTGTCGTTTGAGATATTATATAGGATCCGGTCAATGACTAGAATATTAATTTAGTCTAAGCCATTAATTTGTAAAGTTTTGGTAGATAGTGAGAAAAGTACTAGTTATTTCTATCACCTTTTTAGAACCAAAAACTTTTTTATCGCCTTTAATATGGGTTATATATTCCTTGCAAGCTAGTGCTTTTCATCACGGTTCATTTGTACCGAACTTACAAAACAATTTAAGTTCTTTCATCCTAAAAATAAAACGAGTTTGTTTTGAAATAAAGTTATTATCAAGTAAATTCCTGATAGTTCTTTATTGATCTTGTGATCCTCTCCTATAGGTTTGGATAAGAACTTTTTGTTCTTGATGAATTGACTAATATAGTGTTTTTCATCCCTTCATCAGATTTGAAAGTAACCATATCAAGGTTGGAAGATGTGGTATTTTCTGAGTTTTGAATCCGGTTTAACATCTAAACTAATTAAATGACCTGTAAAATAAAGAGAAAGTAAAGTAAATTGAGATTTTTTTTGTTTTGCCATCATATCTAGTTAAGATCATATTACGAAAAAGGAAGAAAGAGTGAAAATAGACACTTTTTCTGGCCTATTATAATATTTTTGGCCAACAATTCTATTATCTTTTCATGGAAGTGAAAATTATATTAAGATTAATTGCAATATAATTAGGTAAAAGTAAATACTGAAATTGAATGAAGATTCTTACTTATCGTAAAAGTGAATTGGGATTATAATAAGAAAAATAAAGATAAAAAGGAGTGAGTAGATTATATTTTTGGCCTATTATTACATGTAAGGAAAAAAAGACAACAAAGAATAGATAAAGGGAAAGAGAGATAACAATACTGTCAAAATGACCATATTTCGACCTTCTATTAGTCTACCTCAGTGCACTATAATAGTAGATTGCGACAATTAAACTTGCACAACTATAAGCCCAAAACAAATGGCAAACATAACATATATATATAGAATACACAATCAATCCTAGAAGTCTTTACGGAGAATTAGTAGACATGTCATTATAGTAACAAAGGATCATATGCCAGAATCTGCTGAATAGAAAAGAGAGCCCGTCGTCCCATGTTGGCTAATTCTAGAAGTAGTTGAAGTCGCATGGGAGTAGAGGTTTTCTTTATCCACCATGCTTTCGGTCTCTTTATTCTTTTCTTCAACTGGTGAGCTATCAAGCTCGCAGTTACTCTTAGCGAGTTGCTCAGCCACTTCCCTCATTGCCAGCCTCCTCCCGCCACTTGGATCAAAGCACCTCTCTACAATCGCAGCAACCATTCCTACTCTCTTCATTTCATCTTCACCAGCGGCCTCGAAGCTTATGACATTAGAGAGTGTCTTATCCCTCACAGAAGAGATGAAATAATGGATAATATTGATTGACTCTTTGGACTTAGTAATGAAACTTGTAGGCTTCTTTTCAGTGAGCAACTCCACGAGGACAACTCCAAAGGTATATACATCACTTTTAACTGTTAGTATGCCGGCGGTTAAATATTCTGGATCAATACAGCCCAACGTCCTTTGTATTTCATTAGCTACAACATGACTACATTCTAGTGATATAAGTATCAAAGTTCCAAAATCACATACTTTTATAGAGTAATTTTGATCCAAGAGTATATTTACTGACTTGATGTCGCCATGAATGATTGGGCGTTCTGCACAGGAATGCATATACTCGAGTACAAGAGCTGCTTCGGCGGTTATTATGAGTTGGTTTTTCCATGATCTTAAGATGGCCGACGCATTCTGATGGATGTGTTGGAATAGGTTACCATTCAAAATGTATTCATAAACTAGCAAGGGTATTCTAGTCTCCAAACATATGTCATGGAGCTTCACCATATTTTTGCGGTTTATATGCATCACAATTTGAAGTTCATGTTGGAATTCCCCCTTGATTAGAGACTTGTGCACATCATTAGGCTTCTTGACTGCAACCACTATGTCCCCCGTTATTCTGCCTCTATAGACTAAATCGAAATTGCCCTCGCCAAGCTTATTGCTATCATCATAATTGTTGGTTAATTTTGCCAGCTCAGCCTCCTTAAAGATTTGAACAATTTGGTGTTTCAAGAGCTCTCCTTTATTTCGGCTAAAGTTTTTCTTTTTGATTTTCCTCCTCTGCCACTTGTCAAAGACTAAAGTACCCACAACCAAAACAAGAAGGCTCCAATAATCGCTGCTAAAGCTTATATTCCACTAGATTAATAATTCGAGCATGTAATTCTTATCTGATCCACATAATTCATAAAATAAATTAATTTCAAATGGACTACCCATTTAATCTAGTATTACATAATCCACATCCATGATCATCTATTTGGATGATTGGTCCATCTTTGAAAATACAATTACCCATTTTAGCAGTGATAAAAAAAGGTTTTTGAAAGGCTACACATTATGTATCATGTAATAATCCTTAAGTGAGTCTTTATCTAAAATTTGAGGTGCATCATTGCAAAACCGAATAAGTAATCAATTGAACTCAATTCAAGTACATATTACTAGCGTTTTCTATTACTTCTCCCAATGTATTTCCTTGATTATAATGAAGAAAGTTTGTACTAAAGAAAAAAGAACGAGGAAGTATATTCACCTTCTATATATGGTATGAAAACTCAGCCAAATCTTTTAACCACTTACGTATGAACATAGATAGTGCTCAAATTTGTATCTAGTTAATATATAACATGCCAATTAAAAAAACTCGATTGAAGGATATATACTCTACCTAGAGATCCAAGAAAACAAGATCATTTTCATTTACATATTAATTATGTCTCTAAACCTAATTTTAACCACCTTGAAATGATAATTGGCCTCGCCGCCTCCCCATGCCTCGTGCGGGGGGCACCACCATGGAATTAATTTCTATTATATGGCCATCAAATATTTTTCTTATGCTAATAATAATGAATGGTTTCAGGACTGGATTTCATACAAAATGGGCGGGCTCACGGGCCGGTTTTATAGAGCCGAACAACGTCCAATCTTCACAAATTGGTCGACGTGGGATAATGCGAAGATGAAATATATAGAAGACAATTGTACCACATTGTTTACCTAAAGGACTTTTCAAACTTGCTTTTTCTTTGAAATCAAGACTTGTAAGGAGAAGTGATTATCCTTATTATTATTATTACTACAACAAAAATTATTACAATTAACATAAAATAAATAAATAATATATTTTTCTTAAAAGTGTAGATGCGGGAGTGTTAATGCTATCCTTTTTTGTACCTTATTATCCAAACTATGACATTTAATTATGTATATGCTTAACTTCAATTACTTTAAATATGTAAGATAGAGGAGAAAATGTATTTTCATACCCAGGACAAACTATTACTTCTACGGTTAAATCTCAATTAAACTGTTGCCATGGATTATTATGCCATACTCTGCCGACTAATCTCAAATTGAACAAGCAATGCAAGTGAGATCTATCACATGTTAGATAGCTAGACTTCTGTTTATTCTAAAAATCTCTGTTTGTCTGTTTCTACTAATTTACATTTTTTCTTTATTTTTTCTATGTCTCTTTTTCTTTAATCTCTTTTATTAGATAAACAATTGTTTAACTTGTGAACCATTTACGGGATAATACCTAAAGGGAACATTTGTTACCCAAATCCAAACTCAACTAAAACATGCAAGTCTGAATTCTGTAAAAGGATTTGGCAAAAGAAAAATAAAAATAAGCCCCAATGTGTGATCGTTGAAGGTGAGTTGAGTTTCTTGAATTCTAGTAATCCAGCTAAGCATCATCAATTTTGAAGGTCATCCTTATGCGCAAGTTCGCCAAGCAATGGTCTTTGGCCTTCGTGTTGCTCTAGTGCTTAGGAGCCATTGTTACTTTAGCAATTCACAAGATGTTAAAAGAAAGAAATTCTCGAAATTTATACCATTATTAGGGCTTTTCTCCTCTTGAAATCAGAAGCTCTAGTTGTTCGTTTTGGCCCAAAATTTAAAAGTTTGGTTGGAGTAGATATTTTCACATAAAAATGCCGTGTATCCTCCCACAAGTGGAGTTTCAAAGTGTTAGCTTCAGAACAGAAGGGGAAAAGAAAGGCAAAAAATGAGGTAAAAAAAAAAAACAAAGGAAAGATGTAATGGATGTTAGCCTGGGACTGAATAGAGACACGTGGTAGCTTGTGTTAAGGGGGATTGCACCTCCTAAGTACGGTATAATAATAATAATAATCCCTAAAGCATATAAAGTTTTAGGAGAATCAAGAGAATTATGAGAAAAGATTTTTTTTGCAACTGATACATTTCCATGAGCCGAGTACATGTATTTATACAAGAGATTACAAGCCGTTAGAATCAATCAAATTGAGTTTACAATCCCTTGATCTTAGCACTTACTTGTTATGTGAGATCCTTGATTTGAGCACTTGACCGATTTGGTTTGATCTTGATTCCTTGATTTGTGTCATTATCCTTAACACGCCCCCACAAGATGGCGCTTCCATCGAAGACACCAATCTTGGGTCGTAAATAACTTAACCGAGGTTTGGATAATGGTTTTGTGAGGGCATCTGCGAGTTGATCCGTGGTTGAGATTTGGGAGGCGCGGAGAACTCCGTTTGCAACTAGATCACGAACGAAATGGTAATCTATGGCAATGTGTTTCATTCGGGAGTGAAATACCGGATTTGTACATACATATGTGGCACCGATGTTGTCGCAATATAGAGTCGGAGTGGTGATCGGTTTGATGCCAAGTTTGGACAGCAGGTTCCGGACCCATTGTAGTTCTACTATGGCTGTGACAACGGCGTGATACTCAGCTTTGATAAAAGATCGGGCAATTGTACATTGTTTTTGGGTACTCCAAGACACCAGATTAAGTCCGAGATATATGACAATGCATAGGTGGATGATCGGTCATCGGTATTGCTTGCCCAATCAGCATCAGAGAACCCGTGAAGAATAGATGTCGTGGAGCAAGTTAGATGTAACCCATGAAATATGCTTCCTTTTAAGTACAGGAGAAGTCGCTAAGTAGCAGCCCAATGTGTGATAGTGGGACGTTGCATGAATTGGGATACTTTGTTGACGGAGAATGCAATGTCGGGTCTTGTGATAGTGAGATATTGAAGGGCCTCAATAAGACTTCGATACTCACTTGCATTGGTTGCCTTAGCTAGATCATTGGCAGATAAGTTGAGTCCCACGGCTAATGGAGTGCCTAACTCCTTGGCTTCATCCATTTTGTGTTTTTGTAAAAGCTTATGGAAATACTTATGTTTGAGAGAGAAGTATACCCATCTTGGTTGGGATCACTTTGATGCCAAGGAAGTAATGAAGTGTTCCCAAATCTTTGTTAGAGAAATGCGTAGATAGTGTTTCAATGAATTTGGTGATGAAAGATGTGTCATTACCTATGATGACGAGATCAACAACATAGATAAGGAAGAATGTTGTAATTGGACCCATGGTGTAAATGAACATGGATCGGAGTGGGAGTTGCGAAAATCATGAGTGTGTAGGAATTTACTCAATGCGGTGTACCATGCCCTTAGCAGTTGTTTTAATTTGTAAATAACTTTTCTCAATTTGCATACATGGTTCAATCAAGTCAAATCAATAAACCCTGGAGGTTGAGTCATGTATACTTCATTCATGAGATCCCCTTGTGGGAACGCATTGTTGACATCAATTTGCCAAAGTGGCCATCCTCGGTTCAATGCAATAGAAAGCACAACATGAATGGTGGTCGATTTGACAACAAGACTAAAGGTATCCCTGTAGTCAATCTTGGGATGTTGGTGGAAGTCTTTGGCAACTAGACGCGCTTTGTAGCGCTCAATACTGTCGTCGGATCGGCGTTTAATCCGGAAGATCCACCTACAACCAACAACATTATCGGAATTTGTGTTAGGGGTGAGTTCCCATGTTCCATTGCGTAGCAACACATTAAAATCCTTGGACATGACATGTCGCCATTTGGCATCCCGCAAGGCTTGAGTAACGCATGTTGGTTCAATGGTGTTGGGTAGAGGGTGTTTAATGGTGTGATGAGTTTGTTTAGATTTGAATATGTTATTCCTGGATCATGTAATCATTGGATGGTTGTGGGTTGTGATTGGTGGAGGTGGTGGTAAGGTCGATTGTGGTGGAGTATCAGAGGATGAGAGAGGTTGATCTGATGGGGTGGGGTTTATGGTAGATAGCGGTGTGTCATTTTTGTCTGATTTGGTCTGGGTTTTTGGTAAGGGTTATTTGTAGGTGGGTTGAGTGGTGGCTAAGGTTGTGATTTGGGCTAAGGATGATCGTTGGTGGTGTTGGTGCTACAAACTAGAGAGATGGCTATTGCGTAGGGAGCAGGCAATGAGTCAGCAGCAATTGTAAGAGCTTGTAGTTGGATCGACATTGGGACAGGAGGCGAGGCTAGACTTGTTTGTTGGTCAGCGATTGGGAATTGAATCCATGTGTGATTCGTAGGTGATAACTGGTTTGGAGGTGAGGAGTTTGTTGTGTCAATGGAAAAATGTATTCATGGAACACAACATGACGAGAAGCGTAAACACGTTTGGTTTGGGGTTCGAAACATTTGTACGTGCTTTGGGAGAGGGAGTAACCAAGGAATATACACGGATGGGAACGTTTATCAAGCTTGTTTTGGGCATACGAGCAGAGCCATGAATAGCATAAGCATCCGAAAATTTGAACTTTAAGATAATTAGGCTTTTGATTAAAAAAAATGATATGGAGATTGATATTGAAGGATTGGGGCGTAGTCAATTGATGAGATATGTAGTGATTTGAAAGGCATAAGACCAAAACGCGGTTGGAAGAGATGCGTTGTGGTGTAAATTAAGCCTATTTCTACAATATGGCGATGCCGCCATTCAGCGGTGCCACTTGTGTTGTGGGGTGTGAGGAGGAGAGGTGAAATGAGATATACCATGTGCGGTAAAAAAGGTTTTGAGTTTTAGATATTCACCTTTGCCATCGGAGTAGATAGAGATAATAGGACATTAAAATTGTTTTTCAACAATTAATTAAAAGCACTAAAAATGGCATAAACGTTAGATTTTTTTTTTTGCATAGGATAAAGCCATATGTATTTTGTAATATGGTCGACAAATGAAACATAATATTTGAAACCATCAATGACGTATCCGGAGTAGGACCCCAGACATCGGTGTATAGGAGCTCTAGTGGATTTTTACTTGAGAGAGTAGAAATATTGAATGGCAAATGATGACTTTTATTGCATTGGCACGAATCACAATATGATTTGGAAATAAACTTGGACTTCGAACTTTGGACTTATGGAGAGAGAAGGATGTCCCAAACGTTGATACCAATCGTAGTGAGCCACTTTCTCTCCTATGAATGCCATGGGTTGGTCTTTGTGTGGCCGTAGGGAGAGTGGCATTGATAGACTCCGTGCTTATGCTCGTAGCGCAACAACGTTGCTCCGGTTCAAAGATCCTTTACCAAAAAGAATGTGGCAAAAAATTCAATGGAGGCATTATTTTGGGCACAAAATTTAGAGACAGAAATTAAATTTTGAGTAAGGGACAGTGTGTAAAGCGTGTTAGGTAAAATAAAGTTGTTTTTGGAAGACGCAAGTTTTGTTGTCCCAATATGCGAAATACTCAAACCTGTCCTGTCGCCAATAACAATTTCATTCAGTCATTTATACTTCGAGTGGAGACATACGTTTGTTAAGTCATTCGTGATGTGGTAGGATGCTCCTGAATTAACAAGCCATTGCGGGGCTGAGCTTGTGGCTGTTTTGTGGTGCACAACAGCATTTGGACGGCCTCGAATATGGTAGCAAGTCTTGGTCGTGTGACCGTATTTGTTGCAAAATTGACATAGAGGCCGAGATTCATGAGACTAAAATGGGTTGCCCCGATGGATGGGGTTTCTACGGGACTGTTGGCTGCTAGGGTTGTTGCGGGCACCATGAGAAGCACCATATCCGTTTTGGGCGCCATTCCAACGAGCAGCAGACAGGCTAGAGCGTGAGTATACTGAGCTGTGACAAGATTGAATTTTGCAGTTTCTTCATCATGCTTAAGGTAAGTTTCATAAGCGACAAGTTTGTCATGTAATTCCTCAAATGAAATAGGATTTTCTCTAACGCGAATTGTAGCCGCTAATTCTTTAAATTCAGGACCAATTCCATGTAAGGCATGTATAACAATATCATCATCTTGAAGGGGTGTATCAATAATAGAGACTTTGTCAACAATACCCTTTTATTTGTTTGGCAATATGCTAAAAAACTGTTCTTGTAAATATTTTCGGGCGTTTGGATCTCATTTGTAGTGACGGATATTGAAAGAAGGCAAAGATGTGAGTCTTTGTTAGGAGACTTGTTATACTTAGGAATAACGGGAGTTTATTTGTTTTCTTGGGCTCGCTTTCTTTGCCATTATCAAGCAATGTGAACGGTGAGTTGCTTTCTTGAAGTCCGAAGTCGTTGTAGGATGAGAAAAATTAATGTTACCTATCATGCAACTGCAACGTACAAAATGATAAAAATTCGTAGTATTATTGATCCGGCCTTTCTTATCATTTGCTAGTGTCAACTATGGGCATGCAGGATCTGCATCCAATAACTCCTCCAAGTTCTCTCTTCTTCTTTTTTTGGAATATATGCAGTACAAAACTAAGAATAAGTAACGTGTAAAGTCTACAATTTCAACTTTATCGCCAAGCAAAACATTAGATAATTCTTTAGGAGGCTACAGATAGAACGTAGTATCAAAACGATTTGTTATGCCAACATTTGCACGTACATTAGTAGGCCGATTGTCTTCCCGATAATTGTGATGTTTTTTAAAGTCAAAACGAGAGCTCAATAGGCTTATGATGCCGCTATTATATGCTTCACCCTTGGTATAGTCTTTGCTTTCTCTTATTGCCAATAACAACTATTTTCTTTTTCTTTTGTAGTCTTCATTGGGTGATTTTTGGGAAAAGATAGTTCCGTTACTCTTCAGGAAAGTGATATATACTACTTAGAGACGTGTGTAGGTTCAAGAACACGCACATTTCATCCACAGAGATATAAATAGGGCACTTTGTAGGTTTTATTACCTTCTTCAAAATCTCAGTCATACAAAATGATACCAAATGGCTCTTTTTCGGGTTGATTACCTGCTTGAAACATTTCAATCGTATCAGAATTGCCGTAGAGCGTACAATATCAGATCTGTAAATATAGACGACTTTCTTTTGGGCTGATCACCTGTTGCTTAAGACACTTTACTGACCTTACTTCTAAACAAGACTCCCCAGGGAAGCTTCTTTATCCAATTTTCTTGGCAAATATGTTACGATTTCTCAAATTAAGGATCACATTATGTGATATTGGTTTCTAAGTTCAACGGTTGTCTTGCATTCCTTGGATGTAGGTTCCGTTTATGAAATTTCTTTCCTCTCTGTGATTTTCATAGGCGGGGTCAATTTGTCAATTATGTCCATGTTGATGCCCAAGTTTGGAGAAATGTGACTTGGTAGTTCATAGTTTTGGTGTTCATCTCCAGATGTTTAGTTGACTCAAGACCATGAAGCTGAAACCGAATGACATATGATTGTATGTCCCTCGGCTGCAATGAATAACATTCAACAAATCCGTCCAAATTAATCATCAAACTACAATTTTGATTGATGTGAGTACGTACGTCCCACAAGCTGATGGTATCGTACTTTGTTTCCAAAATGACAAAGAACCCATTCAGTTGGAATTGGAACGATATTATATGCTAAATTTTTTTATTAAAATTCATTCTATTGGTCAAGATTCCGTGTGAATACATGTAACTTAGCTTTGTTTTCAACATGATTATACTACCGAAAAATAAAATATGTTTGTCAGGTTTATGTGATCAATTTTTTTCTACCTAGCCCTTTATATAAGTCATGACTTTCCAAGCATGGTTGATATTTTGGCATGTTTAAATATTCGTTGCGCTTTTCCATTACATAGTTAAAGAAATATTTTTGGAATGCCAACATGGACGGATGACAAATGAGTCAGGATGGGCCGTTCGAGCCCAGTCAACGGGCCTAATTTTTCAGCCCATTTAGGAAAAAACTGTGCAAATTGAATATATATTCCCATAAAAATTAATGGATAACTAATCCATGCAACTTAGGGAATCACATTAAGCTAGTCATTCGACGGGAACAACATTGTCTTCATTATATGCCCATCACCAATTTTATTCAAAAGTAATTTATTCTTCAAGGAAAGCAGAAAGAAACGAAGACACCATAAGGTCAATAAAATTCACATATTCTAGCACAAAAAAAAGAAACTCTTTTGTTCCTCGTGATCGGACAAGGGCCGCCCTCGCCAAATTCAATAAGTTTCGTGGGCCTTGCCATTGGCTAGCGTTGGTCGTGATCCTCACCAGTCACAATGAAGAAAAAGAAAATTAAAAGAAAAGGAAAAGAAAATTAATAAAAAATTTGTCCATATCAATACAAGTCATACCACTTAGAACGGTTAGCATCTGTGTCAGTCACTTCCAGTCAAAATTGGCAGGATTGATTCAATTAGCATAAATGCAAAATATTTAAGACTAATTTAGTTCAATTAAAATATTTATGACTAAATTAATATAAATGAAATAAGTTTGCCACTTTTTTGATACTTTTCCCCTCTTATGTGGCATTTTTAAAATGTTTTCTCTTTCCTACATGGTATTGGTCTTACCAAAACATGAAAAATAAAAAAAATAAAAAAAAATAAAAACAACATCATTTTGGCCCAAATTTTTTAATCAAAATCTTAATTAAAAGAAATTACAAAAAAGGATTTTAAAAATACAAAATAGAAGAAAAAAAGGCAAGGGAATGGCAAGGGCCCTCGCTCGCGCCACACCATAGTTGCCGAAGAGGGCCAGCAAGAGTTGTCAAGGCCTTGGCTCTAAGCAAGGGCCACAACCCTCCACTTAGATCTGCCCTTGCCAAGATCAAATGGCCCTCGGCTAGACCGCAGACCACGATTGGCCAATGCAAGGCGCCCTCGCGACGGTCTACTCGAGGGCCGCTTGATTTGGGTGGATGGCGACAATCCTCGCCCAAATCCAAGTGGCGGGCTGCAATCCTCACTCAACCCCACCAACACTTTCTGGCAATAATAGGACGGCAGTGCCGAGGGTCCTTGCCTTTGATTTTTTTTTTTTTTTTTTAAAAAAAAAAACATTTTTTGTGTCTATGTAAAATACATATTTTATTTTTAATCTACTTTGTTAAGATTTAAGGTAAAAAAAATCAGATGTTATTAGTCACATCAACATCATGTAAGAGTAAAAGAATAAAGAGAAAAAAAAAAACAACGTTAACATCTTCCATTATGACAAATTTGATAAAGTTAATGAAAAGATATAATTGTACCAATTTGACAAGTTTTAAATTTTATTGCACTTTTTTTTAGTTTTCGAATTCAATTGTATTTTTGTGATAATTTTTAGGACTTGCAATGCACTAATTCTTAGAAATTTAGAAAGAAATGCAATCCCCTCAAGTTTACACAGTTGATTGAGGTGTTAAAAGATTGCAACCCAGGAATTAAAAAGTTGCATGTTCAAATTCTACCAATTCGCACAAAATGTTCAAAATTGGGGTCACTAACACAAGTCAAAAACTCTAATGCCCAGATCTCCCATAAACAATAGCCTAATGACCCACACGAATCTTAAATATTTTCGTCACCCACCCAGCTTCTATTGTGGCTTACAAACTTCAACCTAGATAGTGACAACTTTTTAAACATTTGTTGGGGATCGTCCATCTCTGCATGAGAGAGAGGGAGGTGATGATGTCTTGCGTCCGGCGGCATTTGGGCGTGTCATGTGGGGAGGTCGAGTCTGGATTTGGATAATAAGTTTGCAACAAGGTTACTTTAGGGGAAATAAATAGTGATGTGATATATAAAGACCCTTTTTATTTGTTGTAGTGTTTGATCACACAAAAATGGGGCTGGGGATGCAAAGAAGTTTTGGAAATGAAAGATGCAAAAGATGGTGATGCAAAATTTTGGCTGCCGAAGAGAAAAATTCAGTAGGGTTTCTAACTTTTTCCACCAAATTGGTAAGGGATTCTCTTTTGACCACGTCATCGCGATGATTTTTTTTTTTTTTTTGGGTCGGAATCGCGATGATTAGGGAGTGGAAAATTCATCATGCGGAATGAGGGGATTGAACCACCATCTTCTCATTTTTCAACCCGTGAAGGAAGGAACTGTTGACTTCGGCTCAATCGCAAAAGGACAAGCACACCACGCCGACGATTGGTCATAAAAATTTCGCGTTTTTCCGCGTTCAGACACAAAACCTCGACAATCAAGGGCAAAAGAAAGAGAAACTCGAAAAATCTCATGCTCCAACTAGTGTTTATTTAATTTGAAATAATTGAAATTTTGTAAAATTACTTTAGATGATTACTTGATAAGTGTTTTTGATGCACTTGCTAATGAAATTTCTATAGGTTTTTGTGTTTCCTACTTGTTTGAGAATGATGCCCAAAGCCCATACTAATTGGTCATAACATGAAACATTTAATTTGAGGCGAGCGATCACTCGTTCAGATCACACTCTCACTAATAGGCGCACTTACGATTTCAAGAATAGAATCTCACTAGATATATGTGGATAATGTAACATATGTGTATTTATGGAGAATAGTTGAATAAAAAGATTATCCTTTTTATTCAAGAGAAGTGGAAATCGGTTCATTAATAACTGGCACTTGTTTTTCTTATTTAGCCAGGGGGTACTGTCACCTGCCGCCTTAGAGAACCAAAAAGGAAGAAAAGTAGGATCCAATTAAGATGAGCCTATTTGAAGGCAAGTTATCGTTCCTAGGATCAAAACTCGGAAGAGATGGCGTGGTTTATTTAACAAGTGTAATGTCACAAACTTTTTAAAAAAAACAAAAAAGTAGGATTCATTACGATCGAATTACATGAATATAACATCTGATTTATTTTCTTATTTTGTCTATTTAGTTGTTCGATCGCTTGCTTCTGCAACATGCCATATGATAAATTTTCATGGGGAAAGGTATCAAAATACTCAAATTCTTTAATTTTCTTTTTCTTTTTCCTTCTTGCTATCTATCATAGATGAGGGGTGGGCTCGCACAAGGCTAGCAAGAGCTAGGCAAGCTCGTCTCACACCTATGGTCAGTTGCTAACGGTCATCTTGGCCGGTGACCAATCAAAGAAGAAGGAAAAAGGAAAAGGAAGAGAGGAAAAATAAATAAAAAAAAGGAGAGAAGAATTTTAAAAATAAAAATTCGGCTTTTTTTAACAAACATTTCATTAACTAAGGGCCCGACTTCTGAGGATCTGCATATGACCTTAATGGACCCAAGCCTAAGTGTTGGGGTCTAGAGATTGAGCATTGGGGACTTGAGCATTGCCTTTACGGAATTCGAGTGCCAAGACATCGAGCACGGGCATTAGGGCTTTGGGCCAGACCTGGATGGACTCAAGCGTGAGTGTTGGGGGCTCGATGGACTCAGAGTCAGAGGCCGAAGACCTAGTCTTGAATGCCGGGGACTCAGGAACTAGGTTTGGAGTTCTTGTGTTTAAGTATAAAGCTTTAGGTCAAGTGCTGATACCTAATCATGTTTTGACAAAAAAAAAATTCAAATTTTTCAAAGAGAAAATCATTTTCTTGAATATAAGCATACGTCCTCCATTAAATAGGAAAATATTTTCCATTACCTAATTCTTTTAAGCAAATGGAACATCAAAAAAGAAGGAAAATATTTTCTCGAAATATGTCTTTTGTGAAGCAAACAAAGCCTTAATTTCATGACAATTTTCTATTAGATATTTATTTATTTTTGGTCGGACCTATTTGGTATTAAAGAAGTTCAATTCACGGGTCTGGTTTGCTTCATAAACCAATTAAAACTTGGCACATTACTTAGCAAGCAAATTTTGATAAAATCCCTCAATACATCCGCTACTTTCCTCGTTGTCTTTTGGCCAAAAGCATCTCCCCTCTTACTTTACTTGACTTTTTACCCCCAGCCCCATGTGGTGTGGCACAATTAGTAGTGCTGCTTCGACCCCACCCATGTGTTTCAAGTTCGGATCCTCCAACTTACGTTGCTTTTTTCTGGCATTATCTAAGGGATTTATCCGTCGCAATGGACACAGGTCAAGACGATAGGAATTACTCTCACGACCACAACCAAAAAAAAAAGCTTTTACTGAAGATCACTATAATAATAGAGAAATACAAGCAACGGAAAATCCGTAATTTATTTTTTTCTGGGAGCGTGAATAAAACTTATTACTAAATTTAACATTAGATTGCTTATAAATAAAGATGATTTAACATTAAATCTTTTTTTATATAGTTAAAACAAATGCTCACAGTAGAGAGAAACAGGTTAAATTCCAAGACTCCATCTATAATTTTCGAGAGAGAGAGATCGAGAGAGAGATGGCGTGCTCCCGAGGAATATACGCCCTTCTAGCTCTATGCGTCCTCTTCTCCACAGATGTTACTCAATCGGAATCGAGAGAATTGCGACCCTCCGATCACGGGCTGCAGTTCCAGGATCCGCCGCCAGCCGGAGCGAAGCCGCCCCGGGAGACGGCGTCCTTCTTCGGGGGGTCTCCGTCGGTGTCGTCTCCGGCGGTGCCGCTCCTGAACGGGACAAATTCGACCGACGACCCGTGGTGGCGAGGAGCAGGGTATGGCGGCGGCGAGGGAGGAAGAGGGAGGAGAGATCACGTGAGAGGGGTGCTCTTGGTGGCGAGCATCGTGTGCGGAATCGCTGGCGCCGCTCTGTTGTTCGCTTCCGGGCTGGTTTTTCTCTTCAAGTTCCGAAAGCAGAGGTCGGCAGGGGCGGCAGCCCCACCACCACCACCTCCTCCTCCTCTCCAGCCACCGCTTCTGCTTCTGCCGCCGGCATCCGGACAATCGGGAGATTGCAAAAAGTGAACCGGTTCGCTGTTATCACTGCTGATGATGTAGTGTTGTAGTTGATTCTTGCCGGACGACACCATGTAAATTAGGTGAAGAGTATCACAAAAATCATTCATTGCTCCAAAGGAAAAAACAACGTTGCTATGATAACCCCTTTCCCTTTCTTCTGGACTTTGGTTTTCTGTCTTTTTTTCCCCCCTTAAATTAGGTCTAGCACTATGCAAAAAAGCCTTGAATGAAAGCTTCTCAATTAAGATTATCTGGGGATTAGCACGGGTCTGATCCTCCACCTACTCGAATGTGATCAATATGTCCCTCGAATCATAACCCCATGCCCTATTTGGTGACTGAGGTTAATGCAGCATTTCATTGCTTCAAAGGACAAAACATATGACTAAAATCGAGTTTATATAACTCGAGTTCATCACCGTCATTGATTATATGGAACCTTTGTAGATTTTATGATGCAAGGCTCGGGGTTAATGAGCTCAAGCCAATCAACTCGGATTTTAAATTTTAATCCGGATTTCATTGGTCGATATTTTTTGCAATTTAAAATGGTGTTTGTACCTTTATTTAATGAGACAGGTTTTCCTTTGATGAAATTCCTATTTCCCCGCTTCAATTGTATGTCCAGCCAATTTCGGGGAATGACATGGTCCACACTTCTCATGATGTAAAGTTCCCAACTTAGGTGTTTTCCTTGATTGATTGATGTTATATAAGGGATTTATATGACGCAATTCATACGGAATTCCACATGTTTTTCCATCATTAGCGTGATTGTGTTTTTTTTCATCCTTTCACTCTCTCGACCAGTTTTTTTTTATCGATGGGTTACAAATATAAATATCATCAAAATTTATATTGATATCCAAAATTTTGAGGAAAATGCGCCTCCTTTCAGTGATTTTCAACAAGTGAGGAAACTTAAAAGGAGGATTTTAAAAGCCCACTCCAAACCTATCAAATCAAAACTTTTAAAAAAATTGTACACAAAAAAGGCAAGGGGTAGGTAGGGCCATGATTTTGCCCCTGCATATGAAGTCCTTTTAAAACATACGAAAACTTTTAGTGGCCTACATTATTTATATGCAACGTTTTGTTTTTCCTAATATAGAAAGAGATCACCAAAGACAATCTATTTTTTTCATTTCAAGAATAGGAAAATAACAAAAAATAAAGAAAGAAAGAAACTATCTTCATTGTGGTAATACTATCTTTATTGTGGTGAGAAAAACTTTCATTCAGCTGGACTATCTTTATTATGATGAGATTGTCATCGTGGCATCATGATTATTGCATCCCTCACATGAAGTGAGTAGAAAAGAGGCTACTCATGTCTAAAGTATGCATGTAGGAATATTTATCATGGTAATCTTAGAGAAATTTCTATTTCTAATGCAACTCTCTTCATTAAAGCATTCTTATTTCCTGCTTTAACATATCCATTTTGTAGATAATCCTTTATTAGTTCAGTTTCTTAGTTTGATAATGTATAGTTGCTTGACTTTGTCTTGTAATTCGAATTGATTAATTTTTTTTATGATGTTTTTGATTGATTAATGTTAGAGAAGTTTCCTATCTTGTTTTTCAGATAAAAATTGATTCAACATTTTTTAGTCGATTGAGTCTTGCTATGATTATTTGTTTTCTTTTTAGTTACGAAGTCCATCAATTATGCTTCAGAAAAATTAGTTATGCACGTCACACATATATATTTTGTTAATATATATATCCTTTCTAATGCATAAAAGGAACTCTCATGATATATGGATGCAAAATTTATAATTATGACATTATCAATATATTTTGTCTCATTATGACTTTTTCAAATTCACTAACAAATGCCTCCTGTCGTGGATTTGTCGCATGTTACTCCAACGTGAGTATTACCTGACTTCCTGGCGATAGGATGCTGGACTTTTCATATCCAATCAGGATGTCTGAAAAAGTTTTAACTCGTCGAGATCAGAGTGGGATTCATTAGGGTGAATTCAGCCTATTCCCTCACCTTTTATGGCGAAGAGTTAGGTATAGTCTTGTATCCTCTTGACCCGCAACAGTCACCCAACGCTAATTTCTTAAGCTAGGACAGTCACATGGTTTGATCTTATCTGCTAACCATCTCAGTGGTTGATCAAGTCTTTGAGGTTGAGCCCATATCATGACAAATTTCATTATCTCCCACATTTTTTTGGCATTAATTAGGCTGCAGTTTACATTAATTGGCAAAGATAAGAAAAAATATTATCCCACTTGCTCTGACACGATGTTCCCCGAACATTGCGTCAATATTAATGTACATATTTTATTAGCTTAGATGTAATCTGATAGAACGGTTAATACATCTAAATTCATCTGTTGAGAATCTTATTTTGTATTTTTTTTCTCACTTGTTTGATCTATTACTTAGGAAAATAAGACAAAACATTGTGTAGCAACGTGTCTACTCTTTTTGTAATCGCATATTACCCACATTTGTTCTCTCAGCCTCTAGATATGTTGCCCCGACGAGGGGATCTCCTGGACTACCATGCTCTCTCTGTCACTCACTCTGTTTCTCGTCCAAGCAGGAAAGTTTTGGCCTCGTGCAGTTCAGCGACAACGTCTCCGAAGTCCATCCGTTCACGATGCAGATGACCTCGATCTGAAGGATCATAGCCAAGCACGTGCTTATGTTGCCGTTGTCCTCCAACTCCCTCTCTTCTTTCGAATTTAGTAAGAGATCTATGACCTGCATGAGCCTATCTGGAACAGCCGTTTTGATGAAACAATGGAGGTTGAAGTTGTCCATATACATGCTCTCCGTGGCTCTCTTTCCTGTGAACAATTCGAGCAAGAGAACCCTGTAGCTGTAGACATCGACATTGGTTGATAATTGCCATATTCTGCAACATACACTATGATGATCTGGCCAATGCGGACCAAGTTACCATCAATTTCGCATTTCTTTTTACTTCCGTGAAATATTAAAGGGGAGACAGAATAGAAAAAACTGCTACTACATCAAGAAGACAAATGGTATCCAATGGTTCAATCCTCATCATCACTACTTTCATATTGACATAAAGACTGGAGTGCAATGCTCGGGCTGGAAGTTGGACCAGCTTTCTTTACCACAGCAATTCGCACAGAGGAAGAATTGAACAACAATTTACTCTCGCTGCAGTCCAGTGAACCCACATAATTTCCAGTTAAACAAAATATGAATCAATGAACAAGGAACAGAGACATGAGTTTGTCACAACCCAGCAATATTTATTTCTATCCAATATAGATCCTCGTGTAACCAGAAAACTTGCACAAACAACCACCACCACATGGAAAAAAGTTACTTTATGCAAGTCAAGTCTACTTCCATGAAGGGAATCTTCATTTTATTACAATCCAATGCGCTCGCAGGAAAAGGGAAGTGCCCAGCCTCTCTCAACGCATCCATCATTCAGAAGAGCTAACGTAATTGAAGAAAACATGTTCAAAAAACGTGCAACGCCTGTCATTCGAGATGTCACTGGAAGTAGCTTTGTCAAGGAATCCACTGGCTTGTCCAGAAATTCCTCAGAAAATTTCATCTTCTGCATTTCAAATTAAACATATAAGTAAGCTTTTCTCTAGGCCTCAACAAAAAAAGACAATTCCATATTAAATCAACAAATTATCCTCGCCTTAAACCCAAAACGACTATAACAATATCCTAACAAATTACACAAAGAAAAAGAAACCAACTTGGTAATATGTTTACTTAAGTAGAGGGAAGATTTGAAGAACACTAGTAATTCTTTAGAGAAGAATCAAGAAATCACATGGAAGACAATCTAATCCACAAAGCACAACCACCTTTCCTAATTATCGAATGGAGGTACTATCAGTTTTATCAACGGCGCATACACAACCAGCAAACCAGAGAATCATGCTCTTTCTGAGAGGTTTGGCATATATTTCCATCAAGAGTTGGAAATACACGCATGTACTGGCAATTAAGAGACTCGCTTTTTGCTTGATGACAGATTCACAAACTATGATCTAACAACTTTAGAACATCTCTTGGTGTCCATGATTAGGTCTCTCAAATAATTTTTCTAAATCCTTACTCTTTTAAGTTGCTGAATCTTTAACATGCAAATGTCTGACAATACATGTGACACAGATTAAGCCCATAAGATGACATGGATTAAGCAAAGAAAAGCATGCTACAAAGATCACATGTTGATGCATATACATGTAATGCAGGTAAAGCAAGACAATTGTAAACTTAATCCATACTGAATCGCAGGGTTGATGATCACCAAATCAGAGCATTTGCAATAGAGTATCTTCAAACGAACACAAACTTTTAGATATACCCATGGATTAAAAGTAGATTAAAGTGCCATATACATTTTGTAAACTGATACATGAGCACCTTATTTTATTATGCAAATGACCAGTTCAGCCAGAACTTATGCATAACGCATTTAAATCTGTTCTCAATAGATATGCTTAATGGTAGCCGACAGGGAAGCAAATATGCTGACAACATGTATTCTTAAGTAGAGGGGAGATTTAAAGAACACTAGTAATTCTTTAGAGAAGAATCAAGAAACCCCATGGAAAACAATCTAATCCACAAAGCATGACCACCTTTACAATTTATCGAATCAAGGTATTATCAATTTTATCGACAGTGCATACACAATCAGCAAACCAGTGAATCATATGCTCTTTCTGAGAGTTTTGGCATATATTTCCATCAAGAGTTGGAAATACATGCATGTACTGGCAATTAACAGACTCATTTTTTGCTTGATGACAGGTGATTAACAAACTATGATCTAACAACTTTAGAACGTCTTGTGGTGTCCATGATTAGGTCCTAAAAGTTCTCAAGTAATTTTTCTAACTCCTTACTCTTTTAAGTTGCTGATTCTTCAACATGCAAATGTCTGAATATATGTGACATGGATTAATCACATAAGATTAAGATGACACAGATTAAGCAAAGAAAAGTATGCTATACAGATCACATGTCAATGCATATACATCTAATGCAAGTAAAGCAAACAATTATAAACTTAATCCATACTGATTCGGGGGTTGATGGTCACCAAGACAGAGCATTTACAATAGAGTATCTTAAAAAAAAAACACGAACTTTTAGATATACTCATGGATTATATGTAGATTAAAGTACCATACACATTTTATAAACTAATACATGAGCACCTTATTTTATTAAGCAAATGAGCCAGAACTTATGCATAACTCACACGCTTGAAGGTAGTCGACAGGGAAGCATATATGCTGACAATTAGAGCATTAGTGACCTTGAGAGTGTTCAATGATTCGTCATTACTAGCAGAAGGTTGAGTCAGATAGTCCTTATCCTCTGAATCTTCATCTTCGATCCTATGGACAAAATCTTTGGTTGTCTGCAAGCAAGTTTCAGGGAATCAATAGGTATAGATAAAAAGAATGAAAAATAGTTCATTTCAGAGAAGTGAAATCAAATAAAGAAGGGCGTTTTAATACTAACATCAAATACTATTGATTTCGTAAGCGCTTCATCCTCTTCCTCCAATTTCCTTTCCTGTCATAGCAACAAAGTCAGGGATAGGAATTGGACCACAGTTTGGACTAAAGTCTAACTCATGGAGTAAAAGTTCTAACAATCAAGTGAACTCATGGAGTAAAACTTCTAACTCACGCAACCATGAAGGCAACCGAATTAACATCACCCATTTCCCACTGCCGAAACTACTGTTAGACTAACAAGTGAGCTCCATTGATTCTTTGAGAGTGAGAAAAAACATGAACAATTAAGCTGTTGTCAATTAATTTGACAGAACAGAAGAACAAAGAATAGATCTCCATAATCCTATTAGATAGGATAGATTACCAAATGAAAAGTGATGAAGAATCAACTGCACATAGTAGGATAAGGCTCCATTGTTGCTATTGAATGAATGAATCTCTTAGTTTACAATTCTTTTCCTGCAAACTAGCAGGCAGATAATTGGTATCTCTAACTTTCCATATAATCCGAAATTCAAGAGACACACAAAACCAGAAGGCATGCAGTACACAGTCCACTGTGACCCAAAAGAACAATAACAATTACTCTTCTTTTGTTTTTTTTTCTTTCGGATGAAACTAGCCAAGCATCTCGCATGTCACAGTGGCTGGAATATTTCATGAAATATGACAGGTTAATACATACAAATGAAAAGCCAACCCCAATAAATATTTGCAGTTTGCCCATGTAACTACATATTAGACTCAAATCTTATTTAACCAAACCCCACACTTAGTAAAAGGTCCAAAGTAAATGCCATTCCAAACAAATGTGCTGTAAGTTTAAAAAATTTGCTTTATGCTGAATATGATGAAAAGGTGTTTAAGTGGTTCTTGAAATGGCTTCTGCGTTTTCATGCTTATGGAGAGTTTTTATGCTCTTTGGACAGGTATATGGTTTAAAGTAAAAGAAGCATACATTAATTAAAAAAGAGAAATTGAACACCGGCTGGACTTAAATCCTATTTCCTTTTCTATAAGTAGGTAGTTCATAAATAAGCTATTGCTTAAAACTGACGTAATTCTCCACTCAAAACTCAATTTCGCACCCTTCTGCATATGAGAATCTTCGAGGTTAATTACGTTGTTGTAAATATTCAAAGACCATTTGAATAACTCATCTACAATTTTAGTAGAAGCAAGAAGACCAAAGAGGTCAAGAATGGTGATGTGAATTCTAAGCAGTGACAGTGCCCTGATATCCTCTATGCAAGAGCTCATAAAACAACCTTTGACCTTTGTCACTATATTCGCAGATGGGAAACAACTCATACCTTTGCAGCAAATGAATGTTGCAAGTCCTCTAGCACCGCATCTATGCTCACTGCTGCATGTCTAGACTGAAAAAACAATCGCTCACCAATTAGCATCACAAGAATATGACATCTAAGCAATGGGAGAAAGGAAATCAATTCATGTTAATTGTAAACTTTGGAGATAAATGAATTAGCATATAATACTATCTCGTTCTTGCAGTCTACAAATTCATACTCCAAAAACAAGGAAAATAGCACGGAAAGTTCAAAGAACTTACATTCAGGGATTTCATTCCATCAAGCCCGGCAAGAATATCCATCTCTCTCTTGGAATCCATCGTCCTATTCTCCAAGGACTTAATCGCATCGCCCATCGCCCATCGCTTCAGCCTCCCTCTTACTTTTCTTACTCTCCACCACCTGCCCCAACCCCCTAAATGAAAAGGCACAAGTCACATTCAATTCTTCCCAAAGCGCGACAAACCTAGGAGAGCCAACAATTCAACAGGCACAATCTTCTACTTCCACCTCATCCTGTTCATGCCAGAGCTCAAAATTTCTCGTCTCCACGAAGTCCACCACGTAACCCGAATTCCGTAGATCAGTCTTGATCGTGAACTCAGCAGAACACTTGGTGCATTTGAAATAAAACCTAACAATCTGGATCCCCATATACGTCCTCCTTCCTGGAATTGAACTTGGTGCCCTTGGAGATGTAGTTCCCGCAGGTGCCGCACCGGATGCTCATCGGAAGCATCGTCCGGACCTTCGCCTGCTGATCCTCGGACCTCCGAACCCTAGGCAGCTTCTTAGGGTCGAAATCCGGCGGGTAATGCTTGGCCGCCCTCCTTCGTCCTCCCATCCCCTTCTCCTCTCGAACTCCAATCGAACCTTGACGGCGGAAACGCCATCGAAGCCCGAGGCGAGTCGCTACAGTATCCCAAATACCCGACGCCGAATCTTCGCGACGAACTTCCACTCGAAGAGACCCGGCGAGCAATCGTCGAGGCCTCGAGAGCGGTGCCTCGCGCCGGAAAGACGCCGACCGGAGCCACCGGCGGACACCGCGAGCTCGAGAAATGCGGCTCCCGCGGGCGTCGACGCGGAGGCAGCAGACGAACCGGAGAATGCGGCGCCGGCGAGGGATCACCGGAGCGCGGCGGCGGTGTCGGCGCCGTCGTCGTCGACGGACCAATTTCGGGGAATGACTACGTGGACCGCTACGAACTAAAATTGAGCCCGCTAGCAGTGATTCATATGAAGCAATTCATACAGAATTCCACATGTCATTATTTTTAGCATGATCAATTTTTTTTTTTTTCTTCCTTCACTTTTCCAGTGGATTTTTTCATCGATGGATTACAAACATAAATACCGTCGATATTTATATTCAAATCCAAAATTTTAAGGAAATCGCATCACGATATAATAGTTCTCAACAAGCGAGGAAACTCCATTTTTTTTTAAAAGGAAAAGTATTATTTTTATTCTTTTTTCTTTACATATTAGATCACAAATTGTCATTCTATTAATTATTTCCTTATAAACGGCCTCCAACAGAATCATTCTCCATTAGAAAGCAAATACTTATTTTATTCACCAAAAGCATGTACAAAATGATCTTGGCATAAAAGGTAATTTTTTTTCACTTTCCCGTGAAAATATAAATATTATCGAAATTTCCAAAAATTATTAAAAATCTTGTACAAACATTAGTCATAAAGTCGACGGGCAAGTACCATAAAATTTACATGACATAGGAATTAGAGATTGAAATATTCGGTGCAAAAACTTTCGGAGTTTCCTATTTTAGAACGCTGCATCTTGTACATATCGTCTCAGTCTTCCTCACCCATTCTCAGTTCTCTCTTCCCCTCTGTCTCTAAGCTTTCTCGTTGCTGTCTCCTTGCTCTGCTGTTGCTGTCCAGAGATTTGTCTCTTTCTCTCTCCGCTAACACTCGTCCGACCATGAGTTCTAATGCGGCGAAACCTGTCTGCGCAATCCCACTGGACAAGCGTAAGGCTAAGGGTAAGGCCTTTCTCTGCAAGAAAGGCGTTGAATTGAAGCAGATGCGCAATATTCTGGGCCCTATGTCGCGCATCAAGATAGGGCATCTCAGATAGTACGTCTGCTGCTCTGTTTTCTTTTTTTTTTTAGTCCAAAATCTCCTTTCATTACGATTTCTCTGAAGGGTGTTATGATCTTGCTTACTCTGTTTTCTCTGATGATTTTTCTGACCAGTCACCAATCCCAACCGGTCAATGCCGAGATTTATCCGAAAAAATTTCCAGCAAATGTGAATGTAAGTGTATCGCCAACAAGATTCATCTAGCGTTTCTATCATTCTTGACCGACTTGTTGAGGTTTTTCAATTTTTCCTTCCCTCATTGCAGGTTGAAGGTTGGGAAACAGAGGATTCGTCTTTGGAGTCGTCGATCCGTCATATCGACCCATATAAGGCTTATCCTTCTCAGAGCGATATAAATGATGATGCTAATGTTCCCATGGAAGCCTACGAGTACGTTGATGATATATGCGCCTTTTACAAATTGAAAGAGGTGAACTATTTATATATTGCCTGATTATGTTCCAATTTTGTCACTTCACACTGAAATCATGCTGAGTCACTGAATTATTCCGTGCAGACATCTATGTGCATAAAACCAAATTTAATTGCTAGACTGAAGCGCGGCTTTGGCAAGAAGTCAAGAGCATGTTTTGTGGAGTGGTTGATTGAGGTAACTAGGATGAAATTTTACCATCTTTCCTCTAATATAAGATGTGAAAAACTCGCAATTTTAATTTCTTACTGAATAAATAGGCACACGAGGTGTTCGAGTTCCCAACTGAGGCAATGTATCTTGCCATCCATCTTTTCGATCGATTTTTGGCTCTTCATCCGGTGGAAAAGAAGAGATTGATTTTGGTTGAAGTGACCGCCCTACAATTGGCCGCCAAATATGCTGGAATAAGAGAGTCCATTCCTTGTGTCCATTCGTTTTCCTGCTTGGCGCTTACTTCATGCCCTTCGTGCTCCGTAGAGCAAATTCTAGAAATGGTAAGCTTTAGAGTGAAGCAGAATACCATTCCTTATGTTGCTTTATCTCCATTAACTTTTCTTTTTTCACATAGTTCTGTCTGTTCTTGGCCATATGTAGGAGTACTTGATGTTGCAGACCTTAGGGTATGACTTGTCAATTTCGACTCCATCCATATTTATGTGGAAGTTCCTTAACGAAACTCACTCTAATGATAAGGTACTTTGTTTTTGTTAATGCTATTTCATGGTGTCATGAATTGATCTTAATACATTAGTATAGAAAATGATTTGGGTTTCTTTTTGTACCTCCAACCAGATCAAGAACCTGTCCTGTTTCTTCATTGATCTCTGTCTAGTTCAGTATGAAACATGCACATTTCAACCTTCAATATTAACTGCCGCTGCAATTTACACCGCCCATGCCACTGTTAGAAGGTGTAAGCCATGTAGTAAAATCTATGAGCAGTTAACCGGTTGTAATGTCGGGCAAATCTGGTAAGTAGCGAGAGACTTCAATTTATTATTTATTACATCTTCGTGTCTTTGTTTATCTCCTTTAGGCACTTCGGAATCTAATGGATTATTTCTTTCTGGTTACTTTTCTTTTGTATAGGAAATGCTCGAGATTGATGGTGACTTCCCATATAAAAGCGAGGAGTCTCAAAAGTGTTTACAAGAAGTACAATACGAGGAGATACAACTGGGTAGCTAAAGCTAAACCGGCTCGTTTTCTCTTGACCAAATTTAGCAAGGCCATATTCATCACCTTTAAGCTCATCTTGTTTCTCCTAAAAGACACTTGACAGCATTTTGTTTTGGTGTTGCGGTATTTGCGCCAAGAGATTTTTTGGTTTTAGAGGGTCTCTAGGTAAGAGCCGAGTCTTGGTACTATACAGATGATTTCCACCTTATCGGCAGTTTCAAAGCCCTTGAACAGAAAGTCGATAATTCTCAGTTGTAAAGATCTATACCTTGCTAGTCTTATTTTCATGAAAACAAGTTTCGAATCTATGAAGATGTACATGGTTATGTTTAATTTCAGTGACTCTGGATGTAAAAATATTGCCTCCACCCTTGTTATGAAAAAAGAACATTCCCACGAAAATGAGCTGAGGCTACATCTTATCATATTAGCTGACCATCATTTTGAGAAATTGAAACAGTTATTGAAGACAGAAAAATATGCATCACATTTAGACCTATCAACAAATCTAAAGCTGCTCAGAGATAAGAACGATTTTATTGGTAAGCCAATTCATGCATGATACAGTCCAGTACCTCTTCAGGGTGAACATTTGCTCCTCTAGTCTTGATCCGACTGCTCTCTTGACCAATGAGCCACAACCGAACATGCTCATCAATGAAACCGACATCACCCGTGTCAATCCATGAATGACTGCTAGAGTCTGATGCCAGAAATTGATCTCAGTATCCAATCATCAAATCCAGACCTCTGGTTAGAACTGTCCCAATGCTAATAAAATCATCACCGTCTGTCCTCAATTCAACATGTGGTGCCGGTTTGCCAACACATATGCCTCTTGATCTTTGAACTGAATTGAGATATGTTCCAACATGAAAATGAAGGGGCTGGTAGGAAAAATGGAAATGTGGGTCATAGAGAGTCATGTATGTTCAGCGAAGAACATGTCTCTGTTATCCCTGCATATTGAGAAAAAAAATGGAAGAAGAAAAAATGGCATAATGAGCAGAGTAGTTCAAGGCACATTGCTAGCAGGGACTACTCTAATTAGCATTTAAGTAGTGACATTAACTGCATATAAGCTTATAGAAGATGCACACCACAGGCCAAGAGAATATTTTTAGCTCTTGGGAAGAAGTAGCCAGCTCCTTTTTCACGTAGTCTTTTCCTTCCCACGGTCCTTTCTCCCTGAGGACACTCGGAATTAAACAAAAGTACCACTAGAAGAGCACAATTTCAAACGTAGACCATGTAGGTGGCCGATGCGCTCTACACATGATACTCAGTATTAAAATTGCTCGTTAAAATTCCTTCTTCGTAGATAACCTTAGAATATATATTAGTTCAGGGAACTTCGCTGGAACTTAGAAATTTGGAAAAGGCGTACATCATTCTCACTGTAACCACATATGCCCAAAGAAATCTGCAGAGTAGCGGAGTGCAAGACAACCTTTGAAACTAGAAACCAATATCACATAATGTAATCGTCAAATTTGAGAACCCTTCAGAGATTGCCAAGAAAGATGGACAAAGAAGCTTTTTCTAGGGAGTCTTGTTTAGAAGTAAGGTCAGTAAAGAATCTTAAGTTTCGACCAAAGAAAAAGTATCTTAGGTAATAGGTAATCAAGTCAAAAGAAAGTCGTATATATTTACAAATCTGGTGTGGTTTGCTCTTTGACAAAATTGATATGATTGGAACTTTTTGAGTGGGTAATCGAACCAAAAAAAGAGCCATCTGGTATCAGTTTTTATGATTGAGACTTCAAAGTAGATAATAAAGCTACAAAAAGCCAGTTCTATGTCTCCATGGGTGTATGGGTGTGCTTGCACCTTCATCCATCTCCAAATAGGATCAATCACTTCACTGAAGAGTAAAAAACCAATCTTTTCCAAAAAAATTACCCCTTGAAGACCACAAAAAATACTTGTTATTGGCAATAAGAGGAAGTAAAGACTATACCGGAGGTGAAGCATACTATAATATAACAGCACCATCACAAGCCCAGGAGGTAGTCAGTGGTGGAAAAGGAACTCAGGAGTTTTTGAATGCATATCTAGCATGCCATAGTTGATATTAGCACATGAAAAGGAAAGGCTGGATCCATGATTTTTAAGAATATCATGTTTTTGTACATTGCATGATGGGTAACATAAATTTTTTTCATCCTTCGACAACTTAAGACTTGAAGAAAGTGACATAACATTCACATTTCTTGAATATGGCGAAGAGAGGGAGCCCAAGGGAACATACCATTATAGAGAAGGTATACCATCCTTGTGGATCTCAGAATACCAGCTAATAAAACTCCCGTCTGTCACCAAAATCTCCGGGGTTACGGCTAACATCGCTAATGTAGCTTCATTTGCACTCTACAGTCAAGATTTTAGAATGAATTAACACCATTAGATAGATGTACACATCATAAAACAACCGCCATCATCAAGACATTTAGCTGCTTGCCCCTACTTTCTCAATTTCTGGCTAACAAAAGAGACAACTAAGGCACTGAGATATGCTAATTTCGGCAACTAAGGGCGGCATGGTAACATTTCTCTTCTTAAGAATTTCTGTTCTTTTGTTCCCCGGAACAAAAAAAGAAAAGAAACCCGTTTGGTAACGCCAAGTTGTTTTTCTTTTCCCCGGAATAGAAAGTTAGCCCACAAATAGATTTGGAGTAGAAACGAGAAACAAAAAAAATTGCTTCTTGTCTTGGGAACAATTTCTAGAAATAAGTCAAAAAAAATTTTTCTTTTATTCTTCACTCTTGCCGCGGCCACCCCGAAGCCGCCGCCGCCGCCGCCCGTCGCCGCCACTATCATCGGTTGCCGCCGCCCCGCCGCCGCCGCCGCCCGCTTCGCCGGTCGCCGGCGGTCATCAGCGGCCGATGGGCACATGCGGCGGCGGTCGGCGGTGACAGTCGGCGGCCGGTGGTCGTGCAGCGGCAGCGAGCGGCCGGAGACGGGCGGCGGCAACCGATGGCGGCGGCGGGCAGTTGGTGGTCGGCGATCCATGAGTAAGAATAAAAAACGAATAAATACAAAAAAGAAACTATTGTGTTATCAAACGCATTTCTATTCTTTTTCTATTTCAATAGTAGAAATTTTGTGTAGTTACCAAACGGGTTCTTTTACTTAGAAATTGTTCTCCGGAATAGAAATGGAAAAGAACTATTTCTGAAAAAAAAAAAAAAAAAAAAAAAAAAAATCATCCCCAGCCAAGAAACGTTGTCATGCGCACTCTAAGGTACTAAGATTGGATAATTTCTCCTCCAACCTAATATGATAAAAAAGACCTCATCATCCTTTCTGTTCTTCCACTTCCACGAAGTCATCACCCATGGTTACACTTCCCATGCACTAATTGCAACAACTTTAGTATGTCTCGCTCTTAGGTTCCATTACACAACATTCCATTCATGCACGGGTCTAATTAAGATTTCGCTGGAGCATCGAAAGGTAAAGATTATAAAAGATTTAGTTATTCATCATACTAAAATTGTCGGGAAGTCAGCTCTGGATGGACTGACGTCTTGCCACTCTCATGTCCCTAAAATTTAACGAGTCATTTTCCAATATCGAACATGAATTCTTGTTCTATCCAATTTATGCATTCACAGATGCATAATTGCCAATACAGAGGACTTAACCCCTTCACTGATTAGTTCTGCAGAACTCGACTCACCCATCTGTAGTTTAGAGGAAGAAAAAAGGAAAGAAGAAATCATAGCTCACGCTAGTAAGAGCAGAAATGGATGATCGATTCATCAAGGCAAGAAGTGAAGCTGATGATCGGCACTGCAACATCGATTCTAGTCATCTCAAAAATCATTCACCGGCTTCCTGTCCCATCGATTCATCGAAGACGAGAGTTTGTCATGACAGGACAGAGACATTCTTTGGCAGCAAGATTCTGTCAAAACCCACAACTCACAGGACAAGATAGTCTGCCGAACTATCTGCACCTCCTACGGATGAATGCCGGGACAAAGGCACAGCAATATCTACGCAAGCCGAAAATGGAAAATTTGGACCTGTTTTACGCAGAGACTTCGAAGCAGAGCAAAAGCGTGGGAGACGTGTCATGCGTGGATTGGGCTTGCTCGTGGATATTTGGAAGAAAAGCTTCCACGACAAAGCACAAAGCCAAGACAACGTTATGTGGAACATCGTTGTCGCATCTTACGGAGAGTCGCGTACCCTTGTCCTAATTCCCATGACATGAAAGGAACTCCTAGGCTTCAGAAAATCAATAATTTTAAAAATATTTTTTTATATATAGTTACTTATATTGCTTATAAACATAAATGAATCAAAAATTTTTCATAGACCAAAAAAATATTTAAATATAAATTATTATCAAAAATAAATATATTTTCTAGCGATTAATAATTTCATTAAAAAAAATGGTCCATCAACTTTGCTTTGCAAGTTTTTCTGTCATGACTAACCGACGTTATAGAAAAGTTATGAACACTAAATTGTTTAAGCTCACATTATAAACTAAATATTTTATTATGAAATAAACTTATTATTAACTTAGGTAAATTACTATTTTTTTTCAAAATATAATGAACCATGGAAACTAGAAATATTACAAGAGTCAATGGAAAAGTACGCCCTCTAAAGAAAAGCTAAGAACAGATAATTTACATGTAAAATGTAAATTACTCTCGTGAGGACAATTATATGGGCCAAAGGAAAGTTACAATTCATCAGGGTAGTTTAGCCACAACATAAAAATAAATCTAGTGGAGGGTTTTGCGGCAACCCTCACCAACTAAAAAAAGGGGAAAATAAAAACAAAAACAAAATAAAAAATTCAAAAAATCCACGTCGAATGATTTGTCCAAAACGATATTCAAATGATTGATTTTACTCCAATGTAACACTTAAGTAAGCAAAAAAAAGAGTTATTGTAGTCAAGTGAACGTCATACAAAAGTTATGGCACTTACGCCATTCTTCTCTCATTCTTGGTATCGATACAAGCCTAGAAATTATACCCACTCATTGCAGAATTTATACTATAGGATAAATAAATAGGCAATAATGCTTCCCCCAACTTTCTTAAATATTAAATTCATTAGAATATTTAAATAGTAAACCCAGCATTTATTCAAAGACTTAAATTTTCAAAATAGTTAGTAGTGATCTCATAAAATTTTACAATTCTTATTTCGATTGATACACTTGAGTTTGCTCTAAGTGAAAATCATATGAGAATCATCTAACAGTGTGGTTGATTGGATCATTATGACCCAAATTCGAAATTCCCGTACAAACCCTCGAGATCTTTTGTGTTCTGAAGTCCATCTCACGTACTCCTTCATTATTACTAAATTAAATTTAAGGAGTGTTTATTGACAATAAAAACTTCCTCGAATTTAGTAATTACATTATTAAATTCATGCAGCGGGTCATCAATTAGTAATTAACATAAAGCCCGTGTTCGGTTGTAATACGTGATAGATAGTGAACCCCATGCCATGTTCAATTGCTCGCTAACAAATCTGAAAATTTGGCACCTCCAAAATCAATTTCAGAAAAAGGTCTAAGATGGGTAGAGATATATTTTTTTGTTGAAATAGAAATATATTTCAAAGTGGGCATTATGATATCAAAGACAAAAATAGGGGATATATTTTGGCAATTTTTGGCATCCACTGATTGAGACCCAATTAGCTCTATAATGAGGGATTTAATTGAGGGGTGTCACCGTATTCGAGAGAGAGGGAGAGTTTTTTTTTTTTTTAATGAGAAAATAGCACATACTCACATAACATGTGTCCCATACACCATTGCATGCCTATCGATTTCTTTCCACTAGTTTATTTTATGTATTGTTCAAACTTATTTTAGGGATTGTTTTAACATTTATTTATCCGCTCAATTACTCTTATCATTTGCGTATTCTCTTATTGCACGGCGTAAAAATACACATGAATGTGGTGTAACTCAATTTGTCGTATGGTAAAATTATAAAATGCTCACCACGTAATACCTCGTAGCACCCTTTATATACTTTTATCATTGAGAACTTAGATGTATGTCTAATTTTTTTCATTTATCTCATGTAATGTTGAAAAATGTTCATTAACACTATATGATTTTTTTTTAAAAAAAAAAGGAAAAAAGTCATTAAAAAATCCTAACTATACCCATCATGGCACATTTTTTTATGACATCATAAAATCCAAATTTAACATGTGTGATACATTTACACCAAATTTATTTTATAACATAAAAAAAACCTCAAACTTATATCCATATGACATATTTACCTCAAATTATTTTGGATATAAAAAAACCCTAAATTATATCTGTATAGTAAATATTTTAAATTTTTAGGTAAATGTGTCATATGAGTATAAATTTAGGGTTTTTTGTGTCACAAGAAGAAAGTTCATGATAAGCATGTTGTATGAGTTTGAGGTTTTTTGTATCATCAAAAAATATTTGAAAAATATATATTTCAGTATGCATAATTTAAGGTTCTTAGTGGTTTTTTTCCGAAAAAGATAGAAAAGAAAACTAATCTTCCTGGAAGGACGTTTCGGTTAGCTTTCTATACATAAATAAACAATTGGACTATGTCATATTACGACTTCCAATTCAGCTTGACAAAGCTAAAAAAAAAAAAAAAAGTTCAGCTAGGAAGGAAAACAGTCTTGACTCCATATAGGCTAGGGCGGCCTTTTGATATGAAGGTGAAAACATTTCTGCTGTAGAGAGCATTCTCTCACAGAGTTACTCTCTCTAAACTTTCTCTCTCTACGATCCAGGTAAGCGAGTGATTGGTCCGAGAAAGGCTTAGCATAGGCACACTCCATCAATCTCGGGAAAGGCTTAGCTTAGGCACACCACTGTAGTTAAAAACCGATGCGGATTATAATTCTAACCCTTTCTCGTCCTAGTGAAGGGGGAAAGAATTTAACAAATACTTGAATCTATGTAAATATCCAGAGAAGGAAAAACAAGTAAAGGGATCCCAATTGGATACTTGAAATCGCAAAGGAAAGGAGGAATTTGGAAAGTGCCATTGGTCACATAATTAGGCACACGAGGTGTTCAAGTTCCCAACCGAGGCTCTATATCTTGCTATCAGTCTTTTCTAATCATATTTGGCCGTTCATCCGGTGAAAAAGAAGAAAGCAAATTTGGTTGGAGTAACCTCCCTACGATTGAATGTTAAGTATGTTGGAATAAGACAATCCATCCCTGTGTCGATTTATTTTCCAACTTGGCGCTTACATCGTGCCTTATGGAGGAGATTTCGTGCAGAGATTCCAGAAATGGTAGGCTTTGAAGAGAAGCAAAATATCCATTCCTCATTTTGCTTCTGTTTCTCTGTCAACTTTTCTTTTCTTACATAACTCTCTTTGTCATTTGACATTATGCAGGAGGAATTGACCTTGAACACTATAGAACATGACTTGTCAATTGCGACTTCGTCCGCATTTATGTGGAAGTTCCTTAAGGAAAATTTATTGTTATGATTTTTATTTTATTTTGTCAAAATGAATTGATCTTAGGGAAATAAGGGCATGAAATAGACATTATTTCAAATAAGGGCTCGAAGTCTTGTTTTCTCAAATATGGACATTGTTTCAAATAAATGACTAAAGTAACCATATTAGTCTCAAATAAAAGCCTAAATTCACCAACTGTAAATGAAAATTTTGTCTTTTTAATTTTTTTCCTTTTTTTTTGTAAAAAAAAAAGCACTAAAACTCAAAAAAAAAAAAAAAAGAAGGGAAAACATAGGCGAGAAGGCTCCCTCTCGCCTGCGGCTGTTGCCCGATTGCCGATGGGGCGGCGGCGACGGTCAGCAACCCCTATCGACCAAAGGCGAGGGCCTACTAGCCCTTGCCAGAGAAGAGAGAGGGCCCTTGGACCTTGCCGCACAAGTCTGGGGGCACTAGGTGAAGGTCAGCGACCTCGCCTTGATTTGGGAAAGGGTCACCACCCTCTCCATGCTGGCCCTCGTCTCTGGTCGGGTGGGGTTGTAGGCCCTCGCCTAGGCACCAACAACCCCACCGGCCGTCGCTGCCACCGATGCCCCACTGGCGATGGGGCAATAACGGTGTGTTCCACTTCTTCTTCTTTTAATTTTTCTTTTTTTAAGTTTTAATATAACTAAATTTAAATTTAAGTTGTGTGTGGACAAAAATACCCTTGATCGACGGAATTTTTTACTAACCGACAAGAAGGCAAGGCTAGGCCCTTATTTGAAACAGTTATAACCACTTCAAGCCATTTTTTGATACTAATATAGCCACTTCAGATCCTTATTTGAAATAAAGTCCACTCTGGTATTTAGAATTTTTGTTTGATCTTATTTCATTAGTATAGAAGACGATTTGATTTAGGTTTCTATTTGTACCTTCAACAGTTGTCCTTTTTCTTCATTGATCTTTGTCTAGTTTAGCGTGAGACGCTCACATTTTGACCTTCAGTATTGGCTGGGGCTGCCGCTGCAAGTTACACTGCCCATACCACTATTAAAGGGTGTAAGCCAAGCAGTATAATTTATAGCAGTTAACCGATTGTAGTGCCTGACAAATCTTGTAAGTAGCGAGAGACTTCAATTTATTGTTTGTTACATCTTTCATCTCTCTGTTTATATCCTCTAGGGACTTAAGAATCTGATGGCTCATTTCCTTTTGGCTAATTTTCCTTTGTATAGGGAATGCTCGAGACTGATGGTGACTTTCCATCAAAAAGCGAGGAGTGTCAAGAGTGTGTATAATAAGTATTGCACGAGGAGATACGACTGCGTAGCTAAAGCTAAAAGGGCTCGTTTTCTCTTGAAGACCAAGTTTAGCATGTCCTGTGTCTTCAAGCTTACCTGTTTGTTCAAGCGTTTTTGTGTCTTGAGAGAACTAAGAGACCTTTAACAGATTTTGTTTTGGTGTCTGACGAGGTATTTGTGTTAAGCGGCTCTTTGGTTTTAGAGGGTTCTGGTAATAGTCGAGTCTTGTTACTTTACGGGTGATTTTGAGCTTATCGGCTCTTTCAAAGCCCTCGAACAGAAAGCCTCAATTTCCCACCATCTTTCTTCCTAAATTTCACGGCTGATGCAAAATCCTATTCCAAAAAATTGATGTAGAATCTGTCTGGGAGGGTGTTTAGCATTCAAGAACGATAAGAAACAGACCGGAGTCATTTCATTTTTCATCATTCAACTGGGAAGTCACAATGTCAGCAGTCATAAATTGCTTTGGATGAACCGAACATGAGAAACAGCTTCCTGGCGAACAGCATCCCTTCTTATTTTCCCTGTAGTAGTGGTCGGGAAAGGCTTCTTCCAAGGAATGAAAGTTTTTGGTATCTTAAACCTGCAAAGAAAGTAATGATACAATATTTTGGTTGAGAAGATCAATTATGATCGATAAACATTAAACAATCAACATATGCCTAGTAGTTCACGTGGCTGTGTGCATGGGTTGTATGTTTGACAGAGAGAGAGAGAGAGAGAGAGAGAGAGAGAGAGAGATTTTAGGATCAAAATAGCTGGAGATTTGAAAGAGCAATACCCTGTTAAGTTCCTGTCTCTGCAGTACTGTCGAAGAATTTCATCAGACAACAACCGTTCTTCTTTTTCAGCTCCAAGTTCATGGCTTTTATCAGACCAAAGCCAGTTCTCTTTCACACAAATACACCCAACAACCATCTCAGTCAGGCGAGCTTCAGGGATTCCTATAATGACGATTCCAGCTACTCCTGGATGTTGGACCAGTATTGCCTCTACCTATGTTGTGAAACAAGAACATGTCCCAAGAAAATGAGCTGAGAGTACATCTCTTCATGGTAGCTAACCATGATTTTGAGAAACTAAACAGGTTCATCATTGAAAACATAGAAAAATAAAACAGGTTTAGTATTTGCCTCTACCTATCACAAATCTATGCTTCGTTGAAGAGAGAGGAAAAAAATTCATTTTTAAGCCAATTCGTACATGATAAATTGTATTACCTCTTCAGGGTAAACATTTTCTCCCCCGGTCTTGATCCGACCACTTTCTCGACCAATGAGCCACGCCTGACCATGCTCATCAATGAAACCAACATCACCCGTGTCAAACCATGAATGACTGTTAGAGACTGATGACCGAACTTGATCCCAGTATCCAATCATCAAATGTGGACCTCTGGTTAGGATTTTCCCAATGCCAATTGAATCATCACCATCTGTCCTCAATTCAACATGTGGGGCAGGCTTGCCGACACAAATGCCTTGTGGTCTTTGAACTGAACTGAGATCTGCTCCGACATGAAAATGATGGGGCTGGTAGGAAAGTGAGAAATGTGGGTCATAGAGAGTCATGAACGTTAGTGAAGAACAAGTCTCTGTCATTCCTGCATATTGAGAAAACAAAGGAGAAAAAATAGTATGATGAGGAGAGAAGTTTAATGCACTTTGCTAGCAGGTTCTACTCCAGTTAGCCTCGAAGTAGTAAAATTAACAGCATTATGGTTTAGAGGATGCACACCATAGGCTGAGAGAATCTTAGCTCTTGGGAAGAAGTTGCCAGCTTCTTTGATAAGATCGATTGACAAACTTCCTCCACCATTTAATATCTTTTTCACACAGTCTCTTCCTTTCCATGGTCCCTTCTCCCTGAGGAAACTAGGAATTAAGCAAAAGTACCCCACGAAGAGCACAACTTGGAACTTAGATAATGTAAGTGGCCGATGCTCTCTACACATTATGTTTAGTATTTACGTTGCTCGTTAAATATCACTCCTTGTAGATAACCTGAGAAAGGATATTAGATCAGCAACCATGGCCGGAACAGTGATCAAAGCGGTGACATCCTGTTTCTCTATAACCTCGATGGCTGTTTTAGATTCGAACTTGGGCATTAAGACATGGCAAGCTCCAGCCATTAACATGGCCATGGCCGATGAGAGACCACCAATGTGGCACAAAGGAGCAGTATGCAAATAAACCTGCAAAAATTGAATAAAAAGAAATTCACTTGTCATATTACTCTGACTCTAATTGCCTGTGGACCTTCCAAATATGGAACCAGTCCCCTGAGACTTATCTTGACAATGATTATAGAATGTCCGATTGCCAAACAAGCATGAAGACAATAAAAGAGAAGAAACTTGGAAAGGGCATACATCATTCTCACTGTAATCACATATGGCTATTTTTGCCATAGATTGTACGAACAAAGCTGAATGGCTTATGGCAACTCCTTTTGGCTTCCCAGTAGTCCCTGAAGCCAATAAGCCCAGTAAGCTAGATATCTAGAAATGAAAACTTGGCAAGTGCCATGCATAACTACGAACTACCAATGCTACATTTTTCCAAACTTAGGCATCAAAGTGGCATATAATTGACATACTGACCACACCTGTGAAAATCACAGAGAGGAAAGTAAATCTATAGCCAGAACCTACGCCCAAAGAAATCTATTAAGTAATGGAATGCCAGACAGCATCTGAACATAGAAAGCAATATCACACAATGTAATCCTCTAATTAGAAAATCCCTCAAAAAAATTGTGAAGAAACATGGACAAAGGAGCTTTATCTAGGGAGTCTTGTTCAGAAGTAAGGTCAGTAAAGTATCTTAAGCAACAGGTGATCAACCCAAAAGAAAGCCGTATATATTTATAATATCTGATATGGTTTACTCTATGACAAATCTGATATGGATGAAACATTTTGAGCAGGTAATCAAACCAAAAAAGAACCATTTAGTATCATTTCGTATGACTGAAACTTTGAAGTAGGTAATAAGATGGACTAAAGCGCCATTTTTTTTTCTCTGTGGGTGTGTGTGTGTGCTTGCACCTTCACACGTCTCTAAATAGGATCTATCACTTCATTAAAGAGTAAAAAACCTATCTTTCGCACAAAATCACCCATTGAGAACTACAAAAAATACTTGTTATTGGCAATAAGAGGAAGTAAAGACTATACCAGATGTGAAGCATATTATAACAGCACCATCACGAGCCCAGAGGTAGTCAGTAGTTGAAAAGGAACTTGGAGGAGTTATTTGATGCAGATCCAGCATGCCCATAGTTGATACTAGCACATGAAGGGAAAAGCCGGTTCAATGATACTAAGAATATCGTCACTTTATACATTGAATGATTGGTAACATCAACGTTTTCATCCAGCAACTACTTCAGATTTCAAGAAAGCAACTCACCGTTCACATTGCTTGAAAATGGTGAAGAAAGGGAGCCCAAGGAAATATGCCATTTTAGAGAAGGTATACCATCCCTGTGGAGTTCAAAATACCAACTGATGCAACTCTCATCTGTCACCAACATCACAGGGCTTACAGCTAACATGGCCCATCTAGCTTCATTAGCACTCTACAATCAAGATTTTTAGACTGAATTAATACGGTCATATAGATGTACATATCATAAAACAATCACCATCATGACCTGTAGTGGTTTGCCCTACTTCTTCAATTTTTTGGTTGACAAGAGAGAGAACTAAGTCACTGAGATCTGCTAATTTCGGCAACTAAGCTACTGAGATTGGCTAGTTTCTCCTCCAGCATAAAAAGATGCAGAGACTTGATCATCTTTTCTGTTTTTCCTCCTCCACATAGTCATGACCCTCGGTTACACTTCACAAGCACACTTGCAAGAAGTTTAGTATTTCTTGCTTTTTGGTTCCAATGCACAACATTGTATTCACGCACTGGTTAAAGTAAAATTTCACTTGAGCATTCAAAAGGTAAAGCATATAAAAGATTAGCTGTTCATCATACTAAAATTGTAATGAAGTCAGCTCCTGATGGACTGATGTCTGGTCACAGGGAGCCCTGCTTATGTACCAAAATTGACAAGTTACTTTCCAATGTCGACTATGAATTTTCGTTCTATTTAATTTATGCATTCAAATGTATAATTGCCAATACAGAGGACTGAACCCCTTGATTCGTTAGTTCTGCAAAACTTCACTCACCCATCTGTAGTTTAGAGGAGCGACGATCCCTCCAACGAATGCAACAGCAAGTAACCACTCCAAGTAGCAGTCACTAACATTAGAAAACCATAAAATTTGAGAAAAAAACACGGAAAAAACAGCTCAAACTAGTAAGAGAAGAAATGGATGATCAATTCATCATAGCAAGAAGCGAAGCTGATCATTGGTTCTGCAACATCGATTCTAGTCATCTCATAACTCATCTCATTGGCCCTCTACCCCACTTCAACTTTAACCCAACTACGTTGATTGATCGAAAAATAATGTCTGTCACTCATTACACATTGTGCTTGATAACTCTTTCCTGGATAGGACACTGACATTCCGTGGTAGCAAGATTCAATACTAAGAACCCAGAAGATCAGACATTCTGCTGAACTCTTTGCACCTCCTACGAATGAATGCTGAGCAAAAAGAACAACAACATCTACACAAGTGAAATAAAAAAACCGGACCTGTTATATGCAGAGACTGCGACGACGTCACCGGGCTTCAGGCCGAGCCGAAGCAGACCATGAGCGAGCCTGGAAACGGCTTCCACGAACTGGGGTCCGGTCATTTGGCGGCCGCCGGCGACGGTGACCGGGGAGTTCCGCCTCGCGGTGGCTATGCGGCTCAAGCACTGGCATACATGTGGCTCTGAGAAACGGCCCATTTCTTGACGCGCTCGGAGACGGAAGGCAAATTCGGGAGGCGGGGTCCGGCGACGGCGTGGAAGAAATATGGGTTGGGGTCGCGCCCGTGCGTGGACCGGCGTCGCTAGTGGATGTGGGAAAAGCAAAGCTTAGGACAAAAAGTTAAAGCAAAAGACAAGTCTTGTCCACAAAATCGTTATCACGTCATGTGTAGAGCCGCATTACCCCAATCCTAATTTCACACGTCATGCACGGAAGTTCCACGCATTCGATGTTAAATTAATTAAGAAAACAGAGAAAAGATGTGCTCAGCTGGATATGCTTTGCGGGGTTTTTTTTTTTTCTATTGTAAATTAGAAAAGTTAAAGGGAAAATTTTTAAATAAGGACTTGGAGTATTCTAATTTTCTCAAATAATGATTTAAAATGAATTTTATTTCAAATAAAGAAATTAAAGACCCAAAATTTCCTCATTTTCTTAAATAAAAGTTTGAAGTAGCTATGGCCAATAACCGGCAATTAAGAGCATTTTCGTCCAAAGACAACCTTTACCTAAAATTTAGTTAAATTTGATGAAAAATTAAAAAAGATAAAAGTTTTTTCTTTAAAAAAAAAAAAGGCAAAAATATAGGCGAGAGGGCTTGCTAGCCACCACCCCACCATCGATGGCGTGGTGATGATGGTTGGCGGGGTCACCAATGCCTCACTCTCGTCTGGGTAAGGGTTGTTGGCCCTTGCACGGGTTTGGCGGTCTTCTCCCAAATTAGGGCAAGAGCCAGCGGTCTTCACTTAGAATTGGGAGAGGGTCATTGCCCTCTCTCGATTCTAATGGAAAAGGCAGAAAAAAGAAAGGAAGGAAGAAAAAATATATATAAATTAAATGACGAAAATACCTTTGACTAGTCGGTGAAATCAACATTTTTTTAGATTAATATGATCACCGCAAACCCTTATTTGAAAAAATATAGATACTTAAGGCCGTTATTTGAAATAATATTTACTTCAAACTCTTATTTAAAAAAATGATGGCACTCAGGCCCTTATTTGGGATTTTCCTAAGTTAAAGAAAAGATATGGACATAAAAGTGATAAACTTAAATGTGATTAAGAAAAGTTACAATGAATATGAAAAATCATTGACACAAGTTACAAAACTCTACAAAATGTAAAGTTACAATCAACTAAATGTTGTACTAACAACAACACTAAAAGAATTTACCATCCATGTAGGTACATTGTCAATTTTTGAGGAATATTAAGACCAATAAACTTACAACTACTGATGGACGATTACACCTTCGAAAGAAAAGTCAAGGAAGGATATTTCACGGATAAATTACTAATGAGGACACTTACGCGGGCCAAAGGTAAGTCATGATCTAATAGGTAATTTACTAATAGTAGGAAAAGAAACTTACTATCAAGTTGGGCAGTTTACTATTTGTGGAATATTATGAATCACATGATCTGTAGAAAATTTACGAATGCCGAGAGAAAGTTACCATCAATCAAGCAGGATTTAGTGCCCTTTTTTTCCTACTTGACTATAGAAGGACCCGTGTCATCCATGTCGTTAGGGATTTTCTCAATAGAAGGTTACAACTACAGCTTTCGAGAGAAATTGAGCCCAAGGGAGACACGTAAAGGCATCAACTTTTGCAGTTGGGGAAAATCTGGCCAGCCATTAGTTTCTATTTAAGAAAACAAAAGTCTTTATAACCTCTTTGTTTTTTATGCTTTCTTTTTAGGAAAAATAACACAAATAATTCAATACGCAATATCATTCCTAAATTTTTAATGTAGTCAATATGATTTTTGAACTTTTAGTATATATTCAATTTAGTCATTAAACTGAATAATCTAGGGACTAGATTGAATTTAGGGATGTAATAATGAAGGGACTAAATTGAACATTTACCAAAAGGTCAGGTACCATACCAAACAAATTAGAAGTTCAATGACGGCGTTGCTCCTTCAACTAAAGTTCAAAGACCGCAATAAACATATCAAAAGTTCAGGAAGGACATTATACATAGGGTCAAAATTAAAGATCATTTGTGTAATAATTCATTCTTATAGAAATTTCAAAAATATTTCCAACAATTACATGAGTAAACTTTTCACGAATCAAGATGATATCTCTTTTCCTCATGAAAAATTAACATGGTGACTAAAAAACCAGAGAAAAAAATACGACCAGGAAAGGATGTGCTTCTTACAATTGAAGCACTGTGGACCCTTTTCAATTGAAAGTAAAATTTTGCGATGGTTTTCTTTGGAACTAGAAGAGACAAACAACAAGACAGAGATGAGGTACAAGAATAAAATAACAGAGGAATTACAATTCGGCAGCTTCAAAGGTTTGAGACTTTTAGAGTCGACAAATGAAACTGAAAACGGAAAAGACTCTGAAGTCCACCACCAGTCTTGCGTGAATGCTCTTAAATATGAGGTTCTTTTGTCTTCTTCTGAATTTTGGGGGATTGTAATACAGGTAAAGGGAAAAAAAAAACTTTACCAACTTAGAAACTCGAGGGCATTTTTGCCTATTAGTTATCTAGGGAGTGTGCAGCCAAAAGAGGTATGGTATTGACACGAGCCCTAGTGTCCATGAACCTACGTAAACAATCTGAGGATGAGCTGATGCATCCTTAACTAACAAGCTAACTTAGGCTCCATGTACACTAGAATCAGATGAACAGCTGATAGAGCTTGTGTGACTTTGTCAATCTTTAGTGCTTCCATTAGAGTGTATGCCCGATTGATGGTGAGCTGATAGATGCCAATTTACCTTCTGAGGTGGCACATATTGCACAAAAGCTCCGAATATTTGTTGAGATTCCTGATGACAAAGCATCATTTTCCTGAAATCAGCAGCATCAAAGTTTCTGAATCATGTAAAGATACCAGGGGAAAAACAATATGTCCAATCTATGAGGACATATCCCTTAACAGTTTCTTTAATAAACAGGATAACGAATGTGTATCTTTAACTGACGAGCTAAGTTATCCTCTGTGTGTGCTAGAATCAGATGAACAGATGATAGAGCTCATGTGACTCTTGTCAATCTTTAGTGCTTCCATTAGAGTAGACGCCTGATTGATGGGCTGATAGATGCCAATTTACCTTTTGAGGTAGCACATATTGCAGAAAAGCTGGGAATGCATGTTGAGATTGCTGCTGAGAAAGTAATATTTTCCTGAAATCAGCAGCATCAATGTTTCTGATTCATGTAAAGATACCAAGGGAAAAACAAGTTGTCCAATCTATGAGGACGTATCCCTTAATAGTTCCTTTAACAAACATGACAACGAATGTGTATCTGTATCAAGGTAAAAACAAGTGATATTCTGAATAAATGGAATGATTGGTAACGTATACACCAAAAGTAGATATTCCTTTTCAGGAAGGAGTGGGGGAAAATGAAACAAATCACATCATAGATGCTGAATTCACTTTGATAAGAGTTGGAGCTAGTTTTCACTTATCTCCTCAACAATGCAAGTTTATCAAACAATTCTCCTCACAAGGTTTTCTATAATTGAAAAAAGGAAAAGGCAGGGAGCGTATGCACCTAGGCATCCTTCGTTCTGTGTACCAAGGGCTCCACAAGTAATTTTTTAACATAATAACTACAAGTAGCAGCGACTATTAAATCAACAACCCAAGGGAAAGCAGCACATCTAATACTGAGAATGAGAAATCCTTGATTGAGGTGGACAACCATAAAGAAATGAAAAAATTGTGTCTGGACCATGCCAACATGTTTGTCCACCAGAGAAACCTTTAAAAAAATTCAAAAAAGCGGAACCTCCAATGGCTAATATGCCGATCCTCTTCGCAATGCACTCAATCATCAGATTCAAGTGTGACTACATAATCTAGCACCATTTGCATCCGGTGCCAAAGACTATTACCTATGCATGTGTGAATTTGAAACCTCTGAACTACTCAGAGTTCTTCAAGAACAGCACATAAAAAGTGCTATTTTCAGAAGCAGTACAAGGATTCTTCAAGCTCACAGAATGACCTACATGAAAAAGGTGATATGTCGTCACTGCCAAAGTCAAAAAGTGCTATGCATTGGCTGCATCTGCTTAATGGCTTAAAATGACACAGTGGAAGTGAGAAAAAGCATATGTGCCAGTAGAAAGCCTTCCCATAATTACCCCTTGTACCTACATGATGATCAGCTAAAAGTCCAGAAACACGTTCACATTTGAAGATATAGGCTTCAAAACAAAGAGTGCGGCCTAACCTGATGAATTTTCTGTAGCTCTCATGATCAGAATTCCAATATTTGTCCAGATTTTAGAAATGCTTAACAATCAATCTGCAAAACACAGATCACCACAAGTTGGTTAAGTAAGGACAAATACAGGGCTTAAAGCCGTGATCAAAAGTATGAAGATCAAATTATTTAAAGGAAAAGAAGTTATCAAATTCAAGAAACATAGAAGTAAAGCCAATAGTTCATTAATTTTGGTCAAATAATGTAGGCTTGGTAACATCTAGGTTTCTGCATAAAGTTCATATAAAATGGTTCAGTAACCATGGCACGAGCAGGAGAAGGCTTCAAAACATTATGGCTTTCAGACTCCTCCAATTCAATTTACTTCCTGCTTCACTGTCTCAATTACAATTAGCTCTTGTACAGTAAATGATAGACCAGAAGTGTCCTCCTAAATATCTCATGAACTTGGCTACTCTGGATATTTCTTAACACAACCATCTTTGTCAACTAGACATTGTATGCTGCTCAAACAGATTCCACTCTATTATTTTACATAGCTCTATTGATTGCAGTTAGGCCAAACTTCACTATCCATCAAAATCTCAAGCTTTGGAGCATATAATAAATAAAAGTTATTAACCCTACACATTTAAACTTTATACCAGATGAAACTGGTCCTTGAAGAGCCGTAGTCACCTCACTCATTGTTCGCAAAATATGATAGAAAAAGGAGAAGCGAGGAAGATTCTGTCAATCACAATGAGCAATAAAGCATGCATCGACTCTTAAAACAGAGTATCAGAGAGAACTAACAGAATAATCTAGAAAGCTGTAGCTGGAACAGATGTCTACTTCCTATGAAAGATTCTGCCAATGCGATGCCAAAAGTAAGAAAATCCTATCCTGAGGAAACGGGGCATAGACCTTCCAGTTTGTATACTGCCAGTTGAAAAAACTAAACATCCAATAACTTCTTGCATACTTCCACTAGATTCATTACCAGGAAGTCGTTGAATCGATCATTCAATTCATTTCTAATGGGAAATGCATCACCAGAATCCCGAATCTAAAATAAACACTTTCCATTTATACCAGCATCTACGCTTCAGGGCAATACCTCGCTTATACAATTGCTTACTAAAATTTGCCAAGTACAATGATTGGGCAAAAATCCACTCTCTATTCCACCTTGTAGGAATAAACATGCATCCTCAAATAACCCCTCCTTGCACAGCCAACTGATCAAAGTGTTATATGTAATAACATCTGGGCAAATTCCTTCAAGTTTTAGCCTGTCAAACAGATTTAAAGCCTCACGCATGCGGCCTTCCCTGCACAGGCCATTCAGGAGGCTGTTATATGTTACAATGTCAGGTGTCAAGCCTTGGTGAATCATATCCCTCAAGAACTCAAGTGCTTCTTGTACTCTTCCAGTTCGACCGAGGCCGTTAATCAAAATATTGCAAGAGATGCTATTGGGACGAAGTCCTTTTCTTGTCATTTCTTCAAATAATCCTAATGCTCTATCAACAGCACCAGCTTGACAGAGTGCCTTAATCAGGCCATTATAAGTGATATTATCCAGAGGACACCCTCTAAATATCATTTCATTTACAAGCTTAAGAGCTTCTTGAATCTCATTCCTCTTTAAGAAGGCATGTGTCAATATATTATAGGTAACCGTATTAGCAGCCACTCCTCCTAATAACATGTCATGGTACAATCCCAAGGCCTGTTCCAGCTTATCATCCCTGGTTAGTCCATGTATTAAAGAATTGAATGTATATATGTCAGGCTTACATCCTTTTTCTGTCATTTCATTGTACATTTTCAGGGCTTCAGGAATTCTTCTTTCCTTACAAAGAGCGCATATGAGACAATTGTATCCCACTACATTCAGGTTGATTCCCTTCCCTGTCATCTCAGTCAAAAGACAATTAGCTTCATTTAGGTAACCCAGTTTGCAGAGTGCATCAATCAAAATTGTGTATGTGATCACATTTGGCTTGCAACCATTGTCTTCCATCTCATTTACCAAATCCCGTGCAGAGTGCAAATGACCCTTCTTACAAAGTCCATAGATTAGTATGTTGTATGAAAAGACATCAGGCTTGTAGGGACTATCCAAAAGGCAATGGAACAGAGACTTTGCTTCATCAAATCGTCCGTTCATCACATATCCACTCAGCATAGTATTAAAAAGCACAACATCTGAACTGGGCATTTTGTCCCATAAAGCCCTTGCTTCATCAACTTTCCCCACCTTGCAGAGAGCATAAATCAGAACCCCATAAGAAAAACCATCGGGGGTAAACCCACGAAGAAGCATGCGGTCAAAAAGTTTAGCTGCCTCATGAATCCGGTTGAACTTACACAAACCACCTAAAATGTCATTAAAGGTCTGAACATCAGGTCTGCAACCCATAAGGAACATCTCATCCAGTAATTTCAATGCATCATCAACTCTTTTTCTCTTGGAAAGTGCATGAATAAGAATTTGGTACACTGCCGAATTAGGCACACAGCCATGTCTTGTCATGTCTCTCAATAAAGAACATGCCGAATCCACCTCATTGATAATGCAAAGGGCCCTCATCACCACAAAAAAAGTATAAACAGTAGGAGAAACACCTTTACTCAACATGTCATAATATACATTGGGTGCAAGACTTGGACAGTTCTCAGCTACTAGTATGTCCAAAACAACATTATATGACCTAAATGTTGGTTCACAAGAATATATACTCCTCATATCCAAGAGCAACCTAGTGGCTTGTCCAGGCAAACTAGCTCTTCCATAGTGTTTCATAATCATAAGAAAAAGAGACTCCCTAAAAGTAATCTGCTCTTCTTTCATTTGCAACAACAGTCTATCAATAATCTTAAACTCTTTTGCTGCACCCAACTTATCAATCAAAATACAGTATACATCGAACGTGTGGGAATAGTTCTTCTGTGCACCTGCCCGCTCAAATAACTCCATCGACATCGGCACATCAATCGGAAGCACGAGCAATTTGCAAAGCTGATATGGCAAAATCCCCGTGAGCGACTTTCGTAGTTCTTCTAGATCGAAAGGTTTAAGTAACCTCTCCCACTCCGTCTCCTTTTCTGAATCTGACTCATGTACACCGGGAAGAGTCCCAACCGAATGTACTTTCTCGGATCCCGCCATACAAAGCGAACAACAAGCAGGCTCAAATAGAGACCACAGAAGTTTGCCCCCGGATGGGGTGAGTCTAAACCTCCTTAACATTACTATTTTAAATCAGACCCGACAATATATGGACTCAACTGAACTATATGCCGGCAGCTCATACTTTTTCCTCACAAATATGCACCCAAGCAAATGCCGTCCGAGTTATTGCTACAGGATGCTGCCCCTCTGCCGACCCATTGATCATCTGAAAGGTCAATTAAACCAGCAAATAATGAGTAATAATCACTAAAAGGCGCCGATATCAGACCGTCACGCCTAGTGTACTAGAATGAGCACCTGCAATAGAAATGACTTCGGCACTTCGTTATCAGAGTCCATAGCCATCAAAATTGCACATCAAGCGAGTCAAGTCACCCCAAAACCCATAAAAATCTGATTTTTGAATCGAAGCAATGACGAAAGTAAACAAAAAGAAGGAATTTTTTCCAGAGACAACAGTCGAGTCGTTTCTGAACCTCAACATCCCAGAAACATTACATGCGACAGCAGTCGTCCTCGGCATTTTCGTCAGTTGATTAACCGGAAGAATTGCAAAGAATCCGAAAGATTAGAGAGTTCACCGACGGAGACAGGAGACCGATGAGGAAGCAGAGGAGGTGCTTCTAGGCCGACAAGACTCCGCCGACGAGACTCCGACGAGGATCCGACGCCGTGATCGCCGCTATGAGACGACGAGCGCGGAGTTCGCACGACGGCAGAAGACGCGGCGCCGACAGCGGAACTCGACCGCCGGTGTCTTCATCGGCGGGACGACGACGACGACGACGACGACGTCTTTAAGAGGCTCGATCTCGACGAGGAGGCGAAGGAGGCGTCCCTCGCTGAGACGGCGGTGGCCATGGGGGTCGCGACCGCCGTCGGCGGCGGCAGCAGCGGCGGCGAGAATCGCGCGGGGGGAGGAGGGAGCGCAAGGCTAGAGTCGGCGTGCCGGCCGGTGCGGATTAGTGACTGGCAGAGAAGAGAGCAGTGCAATCAAATTCTAATTCTAATAATTTAAAAATGTATATATATTCCACTAAACCTCGAATAATCAAGTTCTAAAAGGCTAGAAATGTACAATCAAGCTTTAAATAATTTTGAATTCTGTATAATTATTTTCTTTCCATGACCACTCAATCAATTTTGCTAACGTGGTATATCGAAATTTAATATGACATTTTTGTCAATACCTTTAACATAATTGGATGACGGGGCACCTAACTATATTAGAAAAGAAAAATTTGCTTATAATGGAAAAAAAAAAATTCAAAGAAAATAACATCGCCCAACTTTTAAGTCGTTTTTCAATCAAGTGCCTAAATTAATACATCAATTTTATTTATGAGTTCTCATTTAAGTCGAGCAACATGTCATGTGATTTTTCTAAGGTGAATTAATTAATAGCAATGCTAGGATGACCACTCCGTCATTCTTTCCCAAGTAACGGTGTTCTCTTGGTCATAAAATATTTTATAGAACCAAGCTAGTTACTTAGCCGAATTTCAAGAGAAAAATGAGAAAAGTTTCACCTGTTATATATTGTTTGGATGCAACAATAAAGAATGGAATTATAATTTAGGAAAAGAAACGATGTAGATGCAACCAATAGTTTAATTCTTGTTATAATATGATGTATTATTCAACGTAGAAAGATTCATTTTTCTTACATTTAACTTTTCTTTCAAAATTTAAAGATTTGTAAAAAATTAATTTTTAAAAGAATTATGAAATACTTTATTTGTATAAAAAAGATTAATTTATTAATCAGTACAAAATAATTGAACTATGATGGGCTGGATGTTGTGTACAACATAACAAAACTCTAACTATACAATTATAAATATGATTTGCTTTTTTTCCTTATAATTATTTGGGTTTATACTATGAAAAACCCTAAATCTATATATCTATAACAAATTTATCCCAAAAAATCTTTTAAGTATGAAAAATCTCAAACTAAGACACGAGTAACAAAATTTATCCTAAATTACCACAAAAAAATCCAAACTAGTATACTTGTGATAAATTTATCCCAAATTAATTTTTTTTACCGTAAAAAATCCCTAACTGATACATTTGTGATAAATATACCATATGTTAAATTGAATTAATACCATAAAAAATCCCAAAACTGATATAATTGTGACAAACAAAGAGTAAAATCTTAAACTAATATACTAGTCAATTGCCACGTGTTATCCAACTCAGCAATTTGAAAGTAAAATTTATATCAGAAATGTACCAATTTAAGGTAAACTTGTTAAAGGTCATTGTCAAAAAATTAATTTTGGAAAAATTTATCACGAATGTATCAGTTTAGGATTTTTTATTGTATTAACCCTGATTATTTATATAGCAATTCTATATTATGTAAATCTTCCGCAATAAAAGCCATGAAAATTTAAATTTCTGTTGAAAATAAGTTATTTATGCTATTATTAATGACGTACTCGATACATATGACGAACTAGATTTTCAAATTATCTCACGTTACTCGTCAAACGGGTCGAAACAAACCGAGCACTCAACCACAAATTTGATTAAATGAGTCAAGTTTGCATTGACCTATAGGCACCCTCCTCTATGAGATTGGGAAATGAACACAGACAAAGAATGAATATTGATAAGAAGTGCCATTTAATTAAATGAAATCGATTTAGAGTGACTTTTACCTTTTTATAAAAAATTATATGGCTTTCACAATTAGATTTTTATTCAGCAAAAAAAGCATATGAAACTTTTCAAACTACACAAATATAGACATGTACAGTCATGTATAGCTTTTCATAATTTTTTAAAACCTAATCTTTAAAAAGTCTTGAATTTTGATAGAGAAGTTAAGGGCCTGACTGTTAAAAAGTGTTTCCGATCTCCGGAACAAAAATTTCTGTTCTTTTTTTTCCAGAGAAAAAAAAAGAACAAAAACGTTTTTGGTAAAACTTTTGTTCTCGAAAACAAAAAATTTATTTTTTTGTTCCCTGGAACAGATTTAGAACAGAAATAAGAAGTAGAAAAAAGTTTCTTCTTACTCTCGGCAACAATTTCGAGAATCAATTTTTCTCTCTCTACTTTTTTTCTTCTCTTTTCTTTCCTTCTTCTTCCTTTTGGTCAGCGCGCCGGCCTCGGCCATGGCCAACGAGGATCGATGACCTCGTCAGAGCGTCGCCAGTTGCCGTGGTTGGGCAAGGCTCGGCCTCGCTAGGCTAGGGCGAGGCCGAGCTTGCGCCGCTTGGGCAAGGTCGAGCCTGGCCGGTGGCCTGGCGAGGCTCACTTGGCCACCAAGGCCACCAGCGAGGCTCGGCCCCGCCCAAATCTGGCGAGGTTGAGCCTCACAATGGCTCAGCGAGGCTTCGGCAAGCTCGTCGGACCTCGCCCAGCCGATCGCCGGTCGCCACCGTGACTGGCAACCGGCCACAAAAGAGGAAAAAGGAAAAAACGAAAAAAAAAAAAAAAAAAGGAAAAATATTGAAAAATTAAAAGATACAACCAAATTATACAAGTTTACCAAACGTATTTCTATTCTTAGAATAGAAATTTTTTGCAGTTACCAAGCTCGTTCTTATACTCAGAAATTAATCCCGGGAACAGAAATAGAAAAAACTATTTATGTTCAAATATTGTTTCCTGGAATAGAATGGTTACCACACGCGCTCTAAAAAGAAAACTCTTTTACGTATTTTCTTCTCCTCCTTCCTTGGTTTTGCACGTTCGAATCTGCAAAGCCGCACCTCCAATCTTCCACTGCTATTGCTGCTCAACTCTGCAAGCCGTCGGCGTCGCGACCCAACCCCAATGATCTGGCTCAGCCAGAGGTAGCAACTCCAAATTTGGAGGATCGACCATGGTTGGCAAGCTCGAAGTGGCTAAACTTCAGTTGCTTCGAGGCAAACCAGGTCCTGTACCACGTCAAGCTCAACCGGATTTGGCATCAACAAGGCCGTTGAGGTCGACATTGTGGCCGAGAACTTGGTGGCCATGGAGGAACCATCAAGCTTGAAGTGGCTGAAGCAGCCATAGTGGTGTTCAAAAGCGAGCTCTATCATGGTGGTGTTGTTCAAGGGCGGCGGCGCAACGGCAATGTCTAGATTTTTTTTTTTTTTTCAAATTGCATACTGAAATTTAAACAGCAACCTTTAATTAGATTCGACTTAAACATCTCTTCTTATACCGAGTAGTTCATGTTCTGGTGTTTTGGGGTATTTAGTTAGTTACTGGTGAACGAGTAAGCTCCTGGTCCTTTAGAGAAGAAGATGGGAACTGCCTAGAAAAAAGAAGAAGTCTTGATCAATAAAAGGATAATGACTTAAATTCCTTGAATTTTGACTAAATGTATAATGTGATTCATGAACCTTAATTTTATTCAATGAGTCTTTAAACTTTTTCATTGTTCAATATGGTCCCTAAAATTTTGATATATGTATAACTTAGTCCTTAAACTTTGAGAATATTTAATATTGCATTTTCGTCTATTCAAGTTCGAGGACAACATCAAATATTTTCACATAGTTCGGAGAGTTAGTTGAACATGTATAAAAACTCTAGGGATCACAATAAATAAATTAAGAATTTAGAGACTATATTGCATATTGGACTAAAATTTAGGGGTCATGTTGAATAAATAAAAATTCATAGACTACATTATATATTGGGTCAAAGTTAATGGACCATTTAAGTCATTTTCCCCTAATTAAAGGAAATGATAAGGTGGGCTTAGTTAGGTTTAAAGAACTTTAGGTTTAAATAGGCTTTATGAATTTGGGCTCAACTGGAATTAGCAACTTTGGGCTAGCTTCGGCCTTAGAAATTTGGGCTTAATTGGATTTGACGATTCTGGGCTGAGGTTTATTTAGAGGAGTTTGGGTTTAATTCGATTTGGAAAGATTGGGCTTCACTTAGTCTTGTTTTTAAAAAGGTCGAAAATAGAGCCCGTTTGGGACGGTAGCCCTGGCCCTCAAAGCTCAATTTCGGTTAACCTGCGAGCCTCGGGTCCCTTTTTCGGAAAAATAAAATTTAAAAAATTCGAAGAAAAAATAATAAAGGAAATTACAAAAAAAAATTCAATAGTAGGTTGTTAGATTTCAACATTATATTTAGCTTAATTTTATGTAGTTAACATACGTTTAGTTTAGAGGTTTTAGTGGTGACCTTGGATATAACTTAGGTTTAGACAGATTGATATTTTTGGATAATAAGTTGGACTTGATTTGAATTTAGCTCATGGGATTGCTGTCTCGAGGCTTAATAACAAGGTCGAGTGTATTCTATAATTGGTGCTTTATTGAGTTCACTTTTCTACGTTGTATCTTTATCGTATTGATTGTGACCGTCAACTTTTTCTTGATTGTGCACTTATGCATGGATATCATTTGGTAGCATAGGATAATAAAATGGTTAAAGGTTGCACGAATCATTTAGGTAACAAACCTATCAAGTTAAGGTACCAAAAAAAAATACTAGTTAGGCAATTAGTATAATCAAGTCACTGACTTTAAATTTTTTGATTACATAAGAAGTAAGGTATACTTTGGCATCCCAATTGGCCTCAAGTCAACCTTTGTTAGGCTAATGGCAGCTCATTGTTAAGTTGAATTTCATAGATAAATTTATTCCAATTGAATATTTTCCATTGTCGTGCAAGGTAAGAATTTGGAAAAAGCCCATGCCATTTGAGGACTAGGCATTACCTTTAAACATATTATTTCCCTGACATGCCCATTCGTGTGATTAGGTCCTAATCTTGAAATCAAGATGTCCAATCGCTAGACTTGACAATTAAGCTTGAATATTGATAGTTATTTAATGATCAATTAAGCATTTGATTATTTGTCATGGTCGAATTAATGCTTAACAGTTTAATTTTAGGTTTCAATTTAAGTTTTGTTTCACTAACTTAAAAAATAAGCGTAGTGGATATCTTAATTAATGGTGTGATCAATCGATATACAATATGATCGATAAAATCGCATACTTTATTATTCAATCGTGGTCATTTCCTACATAATTATTGATAAAATCAAAATAGTCCAAAAGTCCAGATTTTAGACAGTAGACATTATAACTGGCAAAGTAAGGACTCAACTGCTTGTGTCTTTAAAAATTTATTAAAAATTTAGAACTTGATTGTACATTTTACAATATCGAAAACTTAATTGCATTTTGCATGAAATGTTTTGGGCATTTGCTAATTTTACCAAAACAGGAAAGGTACTTTTCTCTTTAAACATTATGACGATGAATAAAATGCGTTTTTAGAGAAAAGTGAAGTATTGATAAAACTTAAACAGCAACATTTAATTAGATTAAGCGTTGTTATTGAGAGTAACTAGATTTGACTTAAAAGATCCAAGCAAGTAAAAAGTTCAATTTTTGGATGTTAACTAAGGAAGATATTACTTGCTTCGTACAATGGCAAAATTAATTAAGAAATAAGCATTTTATCATAATGAATACTTCTATTAGCCATCGAGTATGGTCATTCGATATCTAACTATCAAACAAGACCATACTCAGGGAAGATTATTAAAAAAAAAAAAAAAAAAACATAAATCTATTACATTTGTATAAATTCAGTCCTAAAATCTTTTAATAATTTGTAATACAAATTTTGTATTCCTTACGCATAAGGTGATTAGCCGAACGGACGCAAGTCCATGTTCTGGGGTTGTATAGCGGTGATTCGAACTCATGCCTTGAGCGAAAGACGAGTATTTTTCTAACTCTTATGCAACGCAAAGGATCTTTTCATTATTGGAAAGGAAAGGGGTGGAAATGGCTGGTGCCAATTTGTATTGTTGGTATGAGCGCTTTCATTTTTAAGCAGTACAGTGACTATTGAGTGCTTCAGGCCTAAGTTCCATCTTCTCTGCCAGAAAAGAAACAACATAAAAATACCATGACATATCTCGCCACCCGATATACCATTTGCATATTTCTAAGCAAGAATTCATATCGAAAAGACCAAATTGTCCCTCCTTACAAGCTCATTTTTCGCGTCCTACTTAAGGTTCGGGTGATTTAGTTTGGAGTTGATTGCGGTAGCTACGGAATTTAAGATTTGGGAATGGGCATTTTAGAAAGAAATGACTTTGTCCAGAATATGGACATAAAGATAATCAATGTGAAGACTCGAAGTAGTAAAAGCTCAAGTATGCATTAGGGGACCTTTTTTCTCCCCCAGATTATAGAAGTAGGTCCGTCATTAAGTGATAAATGACGTATTTTTTTGCTACTTTTTCAATAGCGTCACCATCCCAGCTAATCGATCGGAACCCCGAGACCAACCATCAAAATTACCAAACTACCCCTTTCTCTCAGTCCACACACTGCTTAAACCTTGCCGACCGTTGCCGGGCTTGATCACGAGGCGACCTGAAGCAGACTCTACGTCTGCTGAGGTCCCGAGGTTGTTGTAATCGAAGTATTTGGGTGGATAAAGCTCATGGAGCTTGAAGGATCAATGGTTGACCCTAGGCATGAAATAGCAAATAAACAAATACAAGAGATATCAGACCTAGTAGGAGGGAAGGGAATTCGGAAAAAAAAAAATTAAGAATAATTGTCCAAAAAACGCAAAACTTATTGTACGATATCTAATTCAATTTTAAACCTATTTATTATGACAATTTGATCATACACATTTTGACAATTTGTTGATATAATTATTCCGGTCAATTTTGGCATGAAATCACTAATGTGAATATTGGTTGTCTTACGTGACATGATTGACACATATAAGAATGATTTTTGGAATATTTAAAAATGACTTTTTTCCCCTTTTTAACCTTTTGGTGGTTGGCAACTCTAGAAAAGGGGAAAAAAGGATAAAAAAAAAATGAAGAAGAGGAAAATTTTAAAAATTCAAAAATTATTAATATTAGCACCGGCTATGCCACATGGGGATTAGTGCTGATTAGACCATTATGTTAGTAACTTTCCGTCTAAATTAGCTAAAAGAACTACATTGGAAAATAATAAAAAAGTTTAGCACTAAATCAACATGAATTGAATGGATTTAGAATTAAACTGACCATCGTACAACAACTTTTAAGACTTATTGGACAATTTTCCTAGTAAAAAATGTGTTAGGTGGGCTCGCAACAAGAACTATATCATCAAAGAGATTCCTTCCATTGAGTTTTCACGGGCCGATAAAGTGCAAAACTAGATGCGAGGGTTCATTTATTCTGTCGACCAGCGCAAAGTAAATTGACTTCTACATCAAACGAACAACTTTTGTGTCCACAATTGTTTGCATTTGAAGTGAGCAACGCCTAATTAAAATTATTCATTTGGTTCTCTCTTTTTGTTTGCTTTTTGTCCTGACCAAGTTTCAAAAGAGTAATTGATGCTCCAAGAAATCGTTTTTTCGATACCCACAAAAAACAGAGAACAGATCTCAGGACATCTCAGACGAATTTCATTTTCTTTTAGGACCTCGACCTCCCAGTTAAGGTATGGTCAATATTCATGAAGGCCTCTCGAAATCGCGTCGAATGCACCCGCTACAATCGATTTTTCAGCATCATGTTACCAGCTTCTTATTGGCTTGTAATTGTGCAACACTAGAATAAGCAGAGATTTTATCACGATGCTTCAAGTTGAGTTATAAGAAGTGCATGGAATCGGGAGACCAAACAGTTCATATGTTACATCAAGAAAACATGGAAGTCTCTGGTCCACAAACCTTAAATTTCCTTACTTAAGAGTCTTCGTAATCTAAACTTCTGTTACAAAAGAATATTAGTCAGGCATCCCCCATTTGACCAACCTAAAATCTGAACAGGAAAAGCCAAACTCAAATTACAAAGGAGGACTTCAGACTTTAAATGAAGGAATCAAGCAAAAAATGTAACACGAACATGTAGAACCACTCAATACAATAAATTAGTACCGGAAACTGTTTATTTCGAATGATGAGGAAAAAAATCATTCAAGTATACCTATTGGTCCAGGGGCAACCATTCTAGTTCTATCTCTATCTCTCCAGATTCGACATTCTGAAGCTTAAGCAAGACCTCCTGCTTCACCTTCCCATCGACTATGTTGACCGTGCTGTCCATTAGGAGGGCATTGTCATGAGATTTAAGCCACTTTCCAATCTGCATGTCTCCAAACATTCCAGCATCTCCAAAAGCCATTGCAGATGTTATCATAGGTTGGAGATCTACCTCTGCCTCTCCCATGATGTCATCAGCTGAAAACGTGTCATGATCAAATACCCGCTGCAGAAGTATGGAGATAATTCTCAGTATGGCACAGTGCGAGAAAATTTTCTGTGGATATTCTAGCGAAAATGCTTGTGGAAAGATGGCAGAAATTAAAGTAATTTGTGTGATTCATGGAAAACCATTGCGCGAGACTTATCCAGAGCTGCAATTCCAAGAAATTTATAGCAACATGTATGGTGTTCAAAAATAAGATTTAGCCCTTGGTGATCCAAAGATTTTCAAAATTGTATCAGATGATAAACAAGGTAAATAGAATGCATTCCCCTAAAAAAAAGGCTTAAACGGCACGGATCATATCTAAACCCACAATAGATGTAAATGTCATGACAAATAGAAGAACCAAACAGAAGGATAATTCTGAAAGAATTCAATCTAGCCATATCATCAAATGCCATTCAGACACCAAATTAAAATGTCATAAAGATGACGAAGCAAAAAAAGAGATAAACCTGAAGTTTTAACAAGTCAGGTTTATAATGGAAGCAAAAGGAAATACTCTGAAGGTATTGGGATAACCAACTCCACTCCTCTTCTCAAGGTATTTGCTTCATGATTGTTTAACTACCAAAAGGGAATAAGGTTAACAGAAAACTTACCAACTTCAGAGGCCCAAAATCCTGAGGAACAGAGAGCATGAGCTCCTGATTCCAAACTGGATTCAAGTTGCTCTTGACTACATTAGTTTGAGCTGTCTGAAAACAGAATTCACACATTGTCAATAACTTCATTCCCTAAAAAAAACTTAACTCAAAAGCAGAACAGGATTACACAAAGAAGCACACATAAGACCAAAACCTGACAAGCAATAAAACAAAGGTATCTGCCACCACCACATGTGATTAAGATCTGGCACTTGCTTGAACCATCATTTAAAGAGATAATTAAGAAATGATCTATTGCAGCATGTAATGCACACAAGATAAAGATATTCGAGGCATGAACTATTGTGTCATAAGTCAAAACAGAGACAACAACTAACCTGCTGCCCAAGATTCAAGACAACGTAAGGATCACTTGATAGCATGTCTCTGATGGCTAAATTTGTACCCTTTATTACTTTCACCTTCATTAAACCAATAAACTCTACCATGCCTTCCTGTAAAACAATTTGCATCACAGCAAGAACCAGCTGCCATTACCATATGAAGCACCAAATATCAATAAAAGAACCATTTGCTTATAGATGATCTAGAATATCAATAAATAAACCAATAATCATGAAAAGTGGCACTATGTAGGAAAACTTTGTTGAGCCCCACATTAACAAATGCATCAAACAAATCAGAGCAACCAAAGTAGAATCCTATGTATGGTCTCCTTGCATATTTTCACTCCAGTTTCTACCTATAGATGCAGGAGTTCAGAAAGCCTAAAAAAGCAGAGGGGTAATATACATTTTAACCACTTACGGAATTCTTTGATGAATTTGAACTTCTGAAGCTATCCATAATCTTCCGAGAAAAACTTGATTGAAGAGTGCTCCTTTCCGACGGCCTTGAAGCAATTCGTAAGCTAGGCTTCAAAAATTCTTGAAGCTCGTACTTAGATCTACGTCAAAAGGTAAAATCATACAAGTAATCTTAGGAAAAGTCAAAAGTAGTCCTAACCAGCTTCAACTTCCAAGTTGCATGCAAGAAACACTTCTTACCATGAGAAGTGAAATAATGTGTACTTTGATACACAGATGGTCTTAGTATATATAATAGGTCGGTTACAAACAGAGTGTGTAAAAGACTTGAACTTTGAGCATGTTATAACCTGATAAATCTCATGCGCTCCTCATGACTAGCATCAGCTCCAGGTTTTTTAACTCCCTCAGGGATAAATGCCTCATAAATTGCATTTGCAGAAGAATTCCCTCCGACTTCAATCATGGCATCAATCTCATCATCAGACCAGTCATCCAATGTCACAGACAAAACCTGAAACAAAATGAATAAAGTTGTGGATTGTTGTGTCTAGTAACTTGGTGCTCCTGTAAAATGATACCAAATGAAAGGGAACACAAATTTTCAAAACATTCCATGGTTACAAATGTAAAATATAACTTTTTAAAATAATGGCACTTGGATTGTGCAAAATTTCTGTGAGATTACTTGCAAAAGATATTGTCTAAAGGCTAATTGCAGAGCAACTTATAAGGCAGTCTGCTATTACTATTTGAAGACAAGAATGCAAACTAGCAAAAGTGAAGCCAACAAGCAAAAAATCAGAAAAATTTAGCCAATAGATGCAAACCTGCATCCGTAGCATGACATCAAAAAATTTGGTGACTTCATCTGTGAAGCTAAAGAATTTCCTAATAGCATATAAGTGATTTCAGCCGGGAAATGAGATTAAATACAAGGAACTTTCCTAATCTTCTCTTGATTAAAGAAAATTACACGCATCCTACAGTACAATTATTTATAAGAATAATAATGCAATGTCATAATAACTATAATGGGAAAAGCACAGTGAGATGTGAACCTTTCTAGATGAAAGGGTGATACTCCCATTTAAGAAAACTCTGAAATCTTGAGTCAATTGTTTTATAAACTTCAATCAGATACATACTGCTTCTAATCAGAACGCATTCTCAAGGTGATAATAAGCCTACCAATTTATAGTAGAACCAATCTTTTGCTCTCCTGAAATACGTTGTGACTTGCCAATAATCCACTAAATGTATAATAAAAAGTGTACTGTTTTTACAAATCTTTCGAACTTGAATATGATGATCTTGGGCAATTTGATCCACAGGCCCACAGACCACATCACATGCTTAAGTAGCTAGATTAGTGTGCAACAAAGCCCAACCAGTTGACCACATTAATAAGGTTATAAACCTGCAAATCATGCTCTGTGTCCACTTTTTTACTGCCTTGTGCTGTTACAAAATAGTTAGCAAACCTCTCACACTGTTGGCTTTATTCGACATTGCTTGAACACATGGCATAACCTACCTATGAAATCCTGGTTCAGTGATTTATGAAGTTTCAAGGTATTGCAACCCATGTTATGCTCAGTAACATTCTCTGCAGCGCCCCCTATCCTTTGACACACCTTTACCATTCCCCAGTAGGGACTCCGTCACATAAAATCTCTCTTCTGTCATCTTGAAAAGATTATCAACTGAAGCATCTCTTTTTGTCAAATCACCAACTCTACATCATTCTGGCAAGGTAGAAAAGATAGAAACTATATTTTGCAAACCAGTGTCATTGGTATGAAAAGAATAATTGAAGAAACTAAAGACAGCTTTTAACTTATCTAAAGGCTTCTAAATGCTTAACTCAACAGAAATAGACCTACAAGGTATCCCGACATACTTATGAGCACTCCACCTGATGTGTAAGACAGGCCTCATACTTGAAATCCATATACAGACATGACCACATCAACTAAATAGAATGATACCAAAAGGGAGTGTAGGGATTCAAATTCTCAGCCTATGGTGTGACACATCAACTAGATAGAACAATACCAAAAGGGCTTAACCAATCAGATTACAACATTGAATTTTTTTATTTTTTTTACCATTAGATACAGCAACATAAGATGTCAAAACATGTAAAGCTGGTTATGTACCTTGAAGGAGCACAAAACTAGGACAATATACCTTTGAGATGTGAGTTCCCAAACTTCTGTGCACTCCACAACATTTTAAACATATGAAAACTCCAATATTTGCCGACCTGCAGATTCAGAGTCAAAGTTTTCTTAACAGTCCTAAGACAATAAATTGTGGCACATAGCATATTCCGTGTATCGAAAGTTTCTAACATGTCGTGGGGCAATTATCTCATACTATTCTTCTCTCTGGTTGTAAACTTACCTCCTATTATTAGCACAATGAAGTACCGCTGAAGTGGTCCAGTCCACACTAAATAAATCTGATTTCAATTTGAATGTACACTGATTAAGCAGGAGTCCCAATTCCACCTCCTTTTCTATAATAACGTGATGGTTAAGGAGTATATTTGACTCTCAAACCCAAATCGCCATGACCTCCAGAGACTGATTTACACTTTTCACATTACCAAACTATATTGCATACTCATAAGGCACACTGGGGATAAATCTGTACGTGACTTTATTTGTCTCTCAAAACCTACATATGTGCTCACCACCTAGTTTCAGTCAAAAGGAAAAATGACATAGAAATGTCAGTTACACAACATTAGCTTCAACTTCTGAAAGTAATCCAGCAACTAAATTAACAATACACACTCAGAAAAGATGACTTTCAAGAACAAGTAGATGATTGTCACAACTACAGATTCATCTATAGTATTTGCAGTAAGCTAACTAATTAAGAAGCGTATCAAAGTTCATTACTGGGTCTTGGTCAAATCACGTATATTAAAACATAAGCATAGAAAAGATGAAGTCTGGAAACTTACGCCCATTTAGGATCAGGAGCACCGCAATCAGCACAAAAGCGGTTATCACTCTGATTTAATAGATCCTTTATTATTCTCTTGCCTGAATGAGAGCAAAAATATCATCTAATAAATTTCGCCAGGTCAACATGTCATATCAAAAGCCACTAGTTTCCAGAAAGAGAGATATAGAAAAGAGAAAATCATGACATCTGCGTAAAAGTTGCTATTCTATTTTGATTTTTTTTTCCTTCTCAATAATTAGAAAACCAAAATAGCAAAGAAAAAAGTACGACTATGATGATAGAAATAACATGTAAAGTGACCGTAGAAACTTTTTGCATAAGGACAGTTAGTTTAACTTTTAAAGTATCATCCCTCATGAAACATCTAACCAAATTATCAAAGGTTCCTCTAATTGCTTCCCTCCCCAGCTCAGGAAATGGAGACAGAGAAAGAGCTTGGAAAGGGGGCATGAAAGACTGGCAACAATGAGTTTCTTCCATAAATAAAAGTGAAAAACAGTTAATGACACCGAGAGGTGCCAACCAATTACAAAAAAGATCCCAAGAATAATATTTACCTACATGAAAGGTATCTACTCAAGGCATTTCTGTAAATCGAAATGTTTTCCTAGCACCAAAAGCATAAACTTTCAAACCATGTAGCTCCCATTGCAATAATCAAATATTTCTTTCGACCACAAGCTTTTTATTCCTCCCTATCATTACTAACCAAAAATCAAAACATGTCAAACAAGCTCTCTCTTACTCAAAAGAACTTCCCTGCCTTGCTCCCTCATCTCCCACTGCTGACCATACCGTAACCCAACTTAGCCCACACTCAAAAAGTTGTCTTGATCTTTTTTATTCCAAAAGCCAGGGCAAGTAGAAATCATACTTCACTCAGATATCAAATTGGAAAGATTGGGCTGTATCATTACTCTGCAAAAGAACTTGAACTCCTCATGTTGGACTTGGCTGAGAATCTAATGATGCGTAGTATTCCAACAGTACAGTTGGTACCACAGTGCTTTTATCTTTAGCAATTCAGGGATCTAACTTTTGAAAGGTTTGGTTGCACAGTAATTGCGAAACCAAAGGCACGTTCTTCTAACCTCTCTCACCATGACAAGCGATTGATCCCAAAATTTCTTCCATCTTTATCAAATCATTGTCAAATGCTTGTTCCATAAAGTGACCATCAATTCTACTAAGAACACTGTCTCAACTGTCATATTCTGCCATACCCCTCCAAACAATGACAAAGAGTTACCCTTCAAATTGTCAACCCATCACTTTCGACCAAAAAAAAAAAAAAAAAAAAAAAAAAAAAAAAAAAAATTGTCAACCTATACGAAAATAAATATGCTGCAAGTGCATGATCGACAATTAAAGTACATTTAAAATTGCCTATTGAACAAAGTCACAGCTTCAAAAATTTAATGAAGGACACTCTCTAGAAAGAAGCCAATTTGTGGGAGGAAACTGATAATGAAGGAAGAAAAAGGAAAAAACTAGCTCTATGATGTGACCCAATTAAAAAGAACATCAAAAGAAAAAAAGTACAGATTCTTTATACACAAAGACCAGATCCTTTTGCAAACACTGAAAGTCCATCTTTTGCCACTAAATAATTCGCATTTATGATGTTCTGCTGTACCCTAAAGGCTCTGTGCTAGACTATTCGTCATAACCATAACGGGAGAACCTGTAGATGAGTATCCCAAGCTGGACAAGCCAAGGCCAGAAAAACATGAACGAATGTTATTAGTATCAGAAGCAGCTCCAACATAGGCTCTTCAACCACCACAGAATTTTTTATGTGCTTACAACAAAAACAACTTCAGTAACTTCTGTTCATCAGATGGATTTTCAAGTCTATCTTAATAGCCAAAATTTCTGTCCTGAATTCATTGCCATATCATGATCCGAACACAATATCATTATACATGGTATTATCCATGAGCAATTTAGAGTATCCTTGAACATCTTCCCCATATGGTACATGACAAATCCTATGACAAATTTAATATTTATGAAATACCCACAATCTCTGATCATGTTGGGAGGTACGCTCATCTAGAAATCAAGCTAGAAGCCATATACAAAAGAGACGCTGTGATGTACCGTGAGTACCTGAGGCGGGTCTGCCAAGTTCGTACGCAAGATTACTCATTCTTCAACGAGGGACCGGTAACCATCCAACAAATTCTGTCTTCACCACATGTTGCAAGAAAACAACGAAAACAACGGCACGGTTCAGCACAACAAGCTTTCAGTTCACATTTACACAGCACGCAAAAGGGACTAACTGTTAAAAATAAACTGATAAGCTCAAAATCCAAACACCAAACAAAAGTCAAGAACCGCAGAGAAAGATGGGAGCAATCCAAGAGACGGAATCCCAGAGAGGAATGAGCGGTCAGCCTAACAACACAGGCACGCAACAGAGCATTCGGAAATGACCCAAATAAATATCAAGAAATGGGTTCCGCAAATTATCTCCTTTCGCACGGCCCATCATTCGCAGGCGAACGGAGAACGACGGGGCCGGGGAGGAATGGGACAAATGGGAACACGCGCCGCGATCACAAAGCATGCAGCGCTCGGGTCAAACCACGCGAACAGAACGAAGGAAAAATCCGCTTCTCGGAAACATCGATTGACATTGTGAAAAACGACAGAACCATACAATCAAGGACGAAGCGAGGGAGCGAGGAGATGGTCGAGACAGCGAACCCACCTGCGAATCGAAACGAATGTACAAGCTTTTCAAACCTCCGAATCGTCGAAGAAGAAGGAGAAGAATCGCAGAAGGATTATGTACAAGGAATTCGACAGGATTATGAATAGATACGAGGATCGGGGAGAGGAGAGAGAGAGGAAGGAGAGGAAGAGAACAGCGCAGCATGAAAGAATTTGAAGGATGGGGGTGAGACAAACAAAGCCGGCGTTGAATTGAAATGTTTTAATATTATATATATGCACAATACACAGTTATAAATTTATAGATAATGAAATAGTTTTTCTTTTAACGGTTTATGCTTTTAAGGATGGGGAACACTTGCTCAAATAGACTTATAAATGTAAATTTTGGAGCAATGATTTTCATACAATGACTACATCACGAGACAGCGACACATCAATTAACCTGATCCATGCATATGCATCTCACATTCGATTGTGTCGTGAGCTAGAGATCAAGTGACAGATCAAATGTCTGTGAGTGCTCTAAAAAAAATTCGAAGTATTTGGGGAAGATCAAATTCAAATTTCCTTGCAAATAAAAAATTTCCAAAGAAAAAAAAGAAAGGAAACGGATATATTATCTATAGATAAAAAGGGTTTTTGCTAAAAGGTGTCTTTGAGGTAGCTAAGAAAAATAAGCATATCAAAATGATTCAAAGCTCAAGAAAACGACATATATCAAATGCAAAAAGAAAACTATATTTGGACACTTTGTCCTAACGGTGGGTCCTATCAATAAGGTCGGTAAAAGGCAAGTATTTTTCTTTATTATATAAATAATTATATATAGTGGAATATCCTTTGAGCATGTACTTGGCACTTTCATTCCATTCCGCAGCCCCCACGAAGCAATTCGAGATTCGCCAGGCACGTGCGTGTTCACATTTTGCTGACAAGGACAAGGTCACAAGGCCCAGAGTCGTTTAACCAAAACCAACCGTTTTCTCCGTGGTTGCATCGTTGGCCTTCTATGCAGCAATAATTTCATCTTTGACCAATCTAACATGTGACACCTGGGACCGGCGTGGAATCGCTTTTTCTTTTAATATCACAATAAAATCCCAAACCGTTACATATACGATAAATCCATCCAAAATTAATTTTTTGATCGCGAATAACTCAAAATCGATACACCCATGATAAATTATAAACTGTTACATTTGAGACAAACATGCTATCGGTTAATTTTTGTTAAATTGGTGAACATGTGAAAAACAGAAGATACAATTCCAAACTGATACACTGTTAACTGTTTCACGTATTATCAAACTTAACAATTTGATATTAAAATTTAACATAAACTAACGCAAGGTAAATTTGTCACAAATAAATAAATTTGTGATTTTTTGTGATAAAAAAAATTAATTTGAGATAAATTTGTCAAATATTTAGGGTTTTTCATGATATTGACCTTTTTTTTTTTTTTTTTTTCTGAAGTTGTCGAGGTGGTATTCCAATGGGCTTTCAATTCGGAATCAATCTTCAATGAGTTGGTCTTCAATCTGTCATAGTCCTTAAGACTTCCAGCTTGAAGAATTAAGTTCTTGATATTTTGTCATCAATCAAGCAATTCCATTAAAGTTTCGATTTGGTCAACTGAAAAAGAAGAAGGTACATCATGTAGGTTTCCGTCTTTGTCTCACGTGATTCGCCTCGATCTCTCTCCATTTCTCGTGAGCTAACGCAATGATAGATCACTTTCTCGATAAAAAGACAGGATCCCTATAACTATTGCAGTGATGATTTTAATATGCTCGATTGGGAATTTTAAGACGGATTTGATAATTTTGGAGAGAGAGAGAATGTTTAAATTAGGTCTTTTCTAGATCTATAAAATTGTGCCGGTTCTGCATGATGACAGATGAAAATTATAGTGTTTCGTTGAGGCTTTCTGTATTTCCATATGTCGCTTTTATAAGATGAAATGCCTAATTTTATCCCAAAAAAAAAAAAATTAAATAAAAGAAAAGGGAAACAGAGTATATTCGACTATACGTTTAATCCGAAATCCCTTTCCGTCTCACTTTTAAACTTTCCAAAATATCCTTGCGTTGTCTATGCTATCTGTTAAAGAGGAATGATCACCTTTTTATTCTCCACTTCAATTTATTTTTCTCATAAAAAAAATTCTTTAAATCTAAAACTATAAAACGTCAAAAAACACAGAAAACTTCACATTACTTTATAAAAATTACTATGCACCAACTAATAAAGGACAACCCACTCAGACTTAGGCTTCGTTTGTTTCGCAAAAAATGATTGATTTTAGAAAATGTTACTTTGAAAATGACTACTTGTATCGCTTAAAAAAATTGAATAATATCTTCATTGTTCACAAACATGTTTATACATAAATTGATGTCAATAATAAAAAGGGAAAAAGTCACAAAAAAAAAAAAACTCCGAACCATGCCCATGGTAACACATTTACTCCAATCTTTTTTTGGGACACAAAAAATCTCATGCTTATACCCATGTGACACATTTATTCCAAATTATTTTATTTTTTTGTGAAACAAAAAACCCAAGCTTGTACTTCTGTGATACATTTATCCTAAATTTTGAGGTACATGTGTCGCAATGATACAAATTTCATGTTTTTAGTGTCACAAAAAAATTGGGATAAATATATCACAGTCGACATAGTTTGGAGTTTTTTAGCTTTTTCTCATAATAAAAATATATTTTATTGATTAATTATTTCAAATGATGCAAATAATTATTTTTAGGAAAAAAAATTCAAATCATTTTTCCATGAAACAAACTCACCATCATTCATAAAAAGCACTAGCTCACCCCACATGTTGATTTGGTTAACACATTTGAAATTAGCATGCCTGGCTAATGTAATCCCCGAGAGCCGAGGCATGCTTGTTAATCCTTTGTTCAATAATCATGTCATCGGTGTGCAAAAGATCACTTTTCATTAATAGTCTTATGAAAATGATTTAGCATGGCACTCAATAACATGCCTTTTCAACGGTAAAATTATAAGCAACAAGACCAGATTAGATGTCCACCCTCCACAAATGAGCGATGGGAAATGCATGTACGTTCGAATCTATTATGCTTATTAAAGATTAGCTTCGAGTGGTTTCTCAAGGGAGGTTTTATAGACCCAAGGTTTTGCCTCCCACACATGTTGGACACCACGTCTCAACCCACCAGCTAATTCGGGAGAGACACATCGGAAGTCCTAAACCTCTTTTATAAAATGCAATTAAGTGCTTAATCTTTGAATTGCTTCAATCAACTCGTGATCATTTTCAAAAAGTACAATCAAATACTTTCATGAATAGTACTTATATTGCATACCCAACACCCAAAGATAGCCTAAATTTAGAACTTAATTGCATATTTTTAGGAATGAAAACTTAATTAAATCAATTAAAGAATTCATTACTTGTGGCGTGATCTTTTCTAACAATTTTTTAATAATTCTTAACTTTTGCATTGCTTAAATCAGTTTGTAATCCTTTTCAAAAAGTACTTTCAAGTTCTTTCCATTAAGTATTTAAAATTGCGTACTTGACATCAAAGATCCCCCAAATGGCATGCACATTTCAGCATAAGTTTAAAACTTAATTGCATTTTATTAAATAAAAATCAAGGACTTAATTAAATTAATTTAAAAGATTCATTACTTGTGGTGCGATCTTCTCTAATATTTTCTAATAGTTATTAATCTTTGAATTGCTTTTATCAAGTCGTAATCTTTTTCAAAATGTACAATAAATTCCTTTTTAGGGTAAAAGTCACCAGAAACTCCAAATTTTTCTCATTATGACACATTTATCCCAAATTTACATACTGCGCCGTAGTAAATAGGGGAAAAAATCGATACATTTACCCCCAAGCTTCTTTTTCTAAGACTAAAAACTCTAAACTTGCATCTAGGTGATACATTTATTCCAAAAATTTGGTGTCACAGAAAAAGTTTTGGGTTTTTGGTGTCACAGAAAAGAAATTTAGGGTAAATGTATCACATAAATAAAAATTTGGGATCTTTTGTGTTACAAAAAAAAATTGAGGTAAATGTGCTATATGGGTACAAATTTGGGGTTTTTGATGTAATAAAATTTTTTAGGACAAATGTGTCATAGTGAGTATAGTTTGGAATTTTTGGTGGCTTTTCCTCTCATTTGCATGAACATTCTATAAAATTGCATATGCGACACTCAAAATAATTACATTTTTCATCACAAATTTAAGACTTAATTGCATTCTAAAAAAAAAAAATCAAGGACTCAATTAGATACTTTAAAATATTCATGACTTGTGGTGCATTGGTCCCTCAACTTATGATGTTTTTCTAACGTGGTCCATAAATTTAGGAGTTGCCATGTCCCTCCCTTCACTAATTCCGACCAATTGAAATTGAGGCTTCCATCGATGCTAATAAATATAACCCTTCAAACTAACGTACCACTATAAAGTAGTGATCCACTATGTGATCAATAAGATCAGACATTTCAAATGCAAAACTAAAAGACTAAAGAAGAAACAAGAGGCATATTTCCCAACCGTAATGTCAACTTTCATAAAATCTGAAATGCCTTCAATTGGGGTCATTAAGAAGCATTTGATGATTCCCATTTCAAGAGCCATATTAAGCTAAAATCTAAAAAGGCATCCAGGATTATTGGCCTCTGGGCCAATAGTCAAACTGAAGGGATTTGAATTACCAATAAGCTCCTGACTGGAACTGAGGCATCCCAATGCAGAGTGATGCTCCAAGCAAAGAGAGGCTCCATCGGTGAAACTTCCACCATGGACGCCAATTGGGTGCATCTAGAAGATCAAGGAGAAAGCAAGATAACTTCAAACATGGTTGTCTTTGGTGTGATTGGATCCAGATTCCCATATATGACGCACCCTATACAGAGGAATGCGGTAAAAAGTGTAGCAACGTGAGGTTCACTCCCATCTGCAACCTTAAAGTAATTGAGAATGGGAAGCATATCATCATTTACTATTGCTGCGAGAAGGCGAGGTGGCGCTTGTGAGGCTTTGGATAGCTGCACCTAAAGTTGAAAGGATAATTCCCATGTACAAGAGTGCAGGAAGAGGCCAAGCAATTATAACAAGTTATGGCTGCCGAAAAGAGAATTCTGCAAGGTACTCCTTGGAAAAAGAGAGATTCGGAAATTAAAGATGGTTCAAAAGCTTAGGCATTAGCATGAGAAAATAACTAACAATTCAAAAACTATATATGACCAAATTAAAAAAAAAAAGAAAAAAAAGAAGATCAAAAGCTAGCTGTCGGTCAATAACTTTGCTCCAATTGCTAGAGCACCAAAAGTGAAAACAAAAATTAGATATAGGGTGCGTTTGATTCATCATTGGAACAATGCAAGACAATTTAGTCTAAAAGACTTTGGGCAAATGTAAATTCCATTTGATAATTTACGTTTTGAGAAGTAATTTTGAAGAAACGCCGTTTGGTAGAAAATGCATTTGAAAAACTCTTTGGATGATTAATATTAATTTTTTAAAATTTTTATTTGTTTAAAATTGAAAAAAATAAAATATCTATAAGTAAAAAAAAAAAAAAAAAAAGACCAAACCCTTCGCCAGACTAGGGAAGGGTTTGGATTTTTTTAATCAAAAAAAATAATGAGGGACAAAATCGAAAATTTAAAAAATTGGTGAGGGTAGTTTTGAAAGAAAAAAATGATTTTAAGCATTTGGCCAATGTTGAAAACCCAATGCTAATCCTTGCTAAAATTTGGCTTTCAGCCTTCTTAATGATGGTTTTTATTTGAAAACTCATTCAAAATAATTATCTAATGGTCCATCATTTTTTCAATGGGTTTTGGAGATCGAAAGCCCTTTGGAAATTTTAAACCCAATGCACCCACAGGCAGTAGTTGTAGCAAGTGTACCGATGGGTATTGACCACTGTGTACCGATGGGTATTGACCTCTGTGTATCTGCGGATTTCAAAGAAGAAACGTGGTTTCTTGTGTTTCTTATTGCTTGTCATACTTACAGAGGAGATATCACATAATAGGGCCTACAACAGCTAGAAAATAGAAGCAGAAATAGGAACAGGTTTCCTACTTCCTAATTCCAGTGATATCCATCCTAATTCTAAGGATTCAGAAGGAAATAAATTAAATGGAAAAAAATTAATTTCCTATCCCTTTCCTAATTCTTCGACAACCCCTCAAGGAGGTTGATCGATTTGAACCAGCCATAAATCCAGTAACAGCGGGAAAGAAAAAGGCCAACCAGTCCACTGTAAAAAGTAGTGAAAATGCCAATAATTAGAAAAATCAGCAGGCATTCCTCCTCCACATTAGAAAACACCTAGCATGCCTTAGGATGAACAAATATGGGATGACAAAACTGAAATTGTGAGATCGACCGCCATAGTATGGAAAAAGAAAGCCACCAAGTCAGTGAAGACATTATTTTCTCTTCTTCCCAAGCTCAGTTCTAATCAGATATCGGTTCAACGAAGGACAGCCTTCAGTTGATTGTACAACAGTCAGTGGTTAATCCAGAAGGAGGATGGGAGTAGATAGAGCATTATACCTACAACAGATCATCCAAATCATGTTCTAATATCATAGCTGAAACAAACAGATGACCCTTTAAAGAAGATATCTAAATCGAGACCTCGAAATAAAATGAGCATTCTAAAAGCTCCAGAAAATTTCGCTCAATTAATTGTTCATGATAGATGCGAGGTAATGGATATGTTTACAGGATATATTCACTATGACATTCCTTAATGTACGCCTTATAAAGTTGAGCAGTAAAATTTCGCGAAGCAGCTTTGGACTTCAGGCAAAAGCTATTGGATACCTATTTTGGACTTTTGAGCTTTAAAAAGCCAGGATTTAAGCTCATAGAGCTTTAGAATAATTTAGCAAACACTTAAACTTTTCTATCTAAAGACTTTCAAATTCTGAAAGTACTTTTCGATGTTTTACCAAACTCATCCCTAGTGTTGGTAGAAGAAATTAAAGCCCAAGTAGCAATGAGAAATTCAAACTTTAGAGAGTATGACGTGTGAGTCCACATCACACTAATGGCTATGGAGTTGTTCTCGGTTTTAATCTTGTCTCCTAGAGTTCAAATGCCAACAAGAGTGGCTGTGAGCGATGGTTTTACACTCCTCTGACCTCTGATCTCAGAAGAACCGATTCGTTTAGGTTAAGTGCTAATATTCATAGCAGAAGCTATTCTAACATAGGCTCTTCAACCACTGTAGAATTTCAATGTGCTTACAACAAAAACAACTTCAGTAACTTCTGTGCACCCAGTGGATTTTCAAATGTATCTTAATTGCCAAAGTTTCCGTTCTAAACTCATTCCCTTATCATGATCTGAACACGATATCACTATATATGGTATTATCCATCCCCACACCGTACATAATATATTAATTGCAAAATTACAAACATTTGAAATTTGCACAATCTCTGATCATGTTCAAAGGTATCCTCATCTAGAAATCGTGCTAGAAGTCATGAAGACAGACACTATAATGTGCTATGAGGACCTGAGGCAGGTCGGCCAAGTTCATATGCACAGTTACTCATTGCCCAATGAGGGACCGGCAACCATTTGACAAATTCTATCTTCACCTCATGTTGCGAGAAAACAACCAAAACAAAGGCGTGGTTTAGCACAACTTTCAGTTCATATTTGAACAGCACCCGAAAGGCACTAACTGGAAAAATCCCACTAGTTGAGCAGGCTACTACCCAACTATAAGAACACTACAAACTACTAAATTAACTTATCAGCCCAAAATCCAAACCCAAAATTAGAAAAGTTAAGAATCACAAAGAAAGATGGGAGCAGTTCAAGAGAAAAATCCCAGAGAGTAATGAGTGATCATCCTAATATAGGAAAATTAATTATTTGGAAAATAATTAATATCATTCAACATCATGAAATTGCATTCAGGCTTGGAAGATATCATCAATCACCATATTCCCCTAAGAGAGAGTTCATTGTCAAAATGAACTTAACTCGTGGAAAGGGTTTGTTGAATATGCCAAAAGAGAACTCCCTATTTGGAAAGGGCTTCTCACATACTCTTAAGAAAAAACCATTTTATCCCATCTGTTAATGTGGGAAATGAATCTAATCACACGAGATAACTCACACTATCAATGCGGAAGGTTTTGAAAATCATTCGCAATAAGTATACATTGACCAATCCAAGAGATCTTTTAAAGGACCGAAATGTGGGCTAGGTCACGGTTTCAACAATGGATAAGTCTCATAGTGTAAGAAACAAAATAATAATCGATTACCTCCACCGGGTTTACAAGTCAAGAAATCTTAAAATGAGATAAGATAACATTGCTCCCACTTCTCCGCGCTTTAGCTTTCAATGTGAAACCCATATGTCAGCCCAAACAATCCCTATCTGAAGAGACTTAATTTAGGGATGTAATGTAGGCTTGGTGTCGTGGTTAAGAAATAAAAGGCTAAATGGGCTCAAAAATACATCCAGGAGGGTTTTGGAGTCGGCCATCATCCGAGCATCTTTACCAACTTCCTTCAAAGATCCTTCCACGGTCCCAAGAATCCATCATGTCTTGCTCTGCTTTCTTTTATTTTTACTACTATTTTGAACAACTCCATGATGGTGTCAGTTAAAAACTTCCTAACACTAACAATGTTTGTCAAAGGCAAATGCCGAGAGAAAGCCTTGCCTAATAATCTCTTTCCGCTCAAATTAGGTTCTGTTTCTTGTGGTCGGATATTGTTCGGACCAGCTTCGTACATCTTGACTAGTCTAACTTTCGGGTCAATCTTACGAGTGCGCTCTTCTACATCGACTGGTGCTGAAGTACTCCAAACCTTTCTAGGCGATGAATCAAGCGAAGCTGGATAAATCTTTATGACCAAAAATATAACTCAACCATCATTTTCTTCCTCCTAGTTCACACCAAAAATAAAAAATAAAAAAATCACAGCATCATGTAGACATGAACTTTAGAAACTTTGGAAAAAAAGAAGAAAAGAGAATTAACTTACCAGACGGCAAATAAGGCCTTTTTAACTTTTGGCCATAATGAGAATAACAATGATGATTCGGGTTTATTATTCGATGATACAGATCTGTCTCTAAATACTCGGTGTTCTTGGTCAAATCCTAATCAATCGGGTAACAGATGGTAGATGACACCACTAACCAGTAATCAACAGAACCAACGCAGCTGAATTAATCCGTCATGTGAGAGCGGAGAGACTCCAGCTCTAGTAGACTTCGACATGCCACTGCTTGTTCTTCTTAAGCTGCGACAGCTTCTCTTCCCAGCTCCCGCCCCTCTCCTCCGCAACTCTCTTCAGGGTGTCCTGGATACCCGGCATCATTCCTTTCAGCCCACAGAAATAAATATGAGCCCCTTCGTCCAGGAGCTTGAAGATCTCATCACTGTACTCCTCGATCTTGTCCTGGACGTACATCTTGCCCCCCTTCTTGTTCTTCTGCTCCCTGCTGAGCGCCGTGTCATACCGGAAGTTGTCTGGATAATCTCGGAGGTACTTGGAGAACTCGTCATCGTAGAGCAGGCTGTCTGAGTTGGCAACACCGAGGAAGAGCCAGGCAAGGCCCCCAAACTTGTACGTGGGGACAGATTCCATGAACATGCGCCGAAGGTAGCCTCGGAATGGGGCGATGCCAGTACCGGTCGCGATCATTATGTGAGTGGCGTTTGGGTTGTCTTCAGGCAAAAGCATGATCTTCCCAGAAGGGCCTGCAAAAGATACAATTATCATATTCAAGCTCTCTTTCAGTATCAGACATGCATGATGGTTGAGCTCCTAGTAGGCCTGGCATTATAAATGAGATATACCAAAAGTAACCCAGGAAATTAACTTAACAAATGCAAGGTAGGCATAATTTGGACCATAAAAATTTGTTCGAACTATCTTTGACTATCAAATTGGGCAAACAAAAAGTATAGTCTCTATTTGAGTAAATCTCAAACTATCTTCGAGGAGGGAATTGAAGCTATTTCAAAAAGTCTGAGCAAGATACTTTCCATAGTACATTACTAGTACAATACTTCACGTAGAAAGAAAGTAAAGGGAAAAGTTTGAGAGTGATGAACTATATTGAGCTTCTGAAAATGCAAACATCAATATCTGTCCTCTGTCTCATACTTGCAGTCTTCCAGAGTGCATTATCGAGGATTTCCACAGACAAGTGTTACTCGGTGGCGGATGGTGCCACATTTGGTCTCCCATTCTTGCAAACTAGAGTCCAATACCAACAGCTCTCATGCTAAAGAAATACTTTTAATTGAGCTCGTATTTGCTAATACTTTCACAAACCAGTCACAAGTCTAATTGAATCATTCTACAAGTATCCAAAAGAATTTTATTTTTTTTGGAATACCATCCAAGCTCAAGCAGAAATGGTAGATTGATTCTAGCAACAATCTGAAGGAGCCCTTCGTCAATCTGAAAGACCCAATACAATCAACAGTTAAAACACAACTCTTAGAGGGAATTCTGTGTGAACTTTGGCTCTTGACCTTAGTCAGTAGTGAAGCATTCTTTAAGCACTTCCATGTTATTGATGAAGAACTGCACATATAAATTGCCAAACAGGTGGAAGGCCAGCATCCCAGGCTTCATTAAAGACCGAAGCTGAAAGTCTAAGCAGTTATGATTGTTATCCTATTCGGGTATACACAAATATGCACAAACTGCAAGGCATCAGGATAATTTCTTGCAACTACCAATTCTTGGCCGATTAACTGGAAAAAGAATTTGTCTTCAACCCTTCGTTTAGTGATCATTAGACATTTAATTCAAAGAGGGCACTCCAGACGCACAAACCAGGAAAAATAGTCAGCAATACCTGTGATTTTAACTTTATCTCCAGGCTTTGCATTGCAAAGGAAGTTGCTGCACACTCCGCTTTAGAAGGATCCTCCTTTCCTGTCTCAGGATCATAATAGAGAGCTCGGCGGACACACAAGCTGGCCGTTCTACCATCGAAAGAATCTCCATACCTAGTAGATGCAATCGAGTAAAGACGAACGTTGTGAGGGTTCCCTGGTTTCTTTGGATTTTCACCCTGCAAAGCCAAATGAAGACAATGATTTATGGACTACTCAGCACTGAGTTTATGATTTAATAAAAAAATTCTTCAAACAAAGCATGTTTAGAAAATTTGGAGCAGCTGCTCAAGTAGAAACAACTCAAATGACGCAAATAAGCATTGCAAAAAACGAGAGCACACTAAGTCACTGCGATTCAAATACATTGCCAGAATTCACTTTTTTTTTTCTTTTTTTTTGGGGGGGGGGGTGGAATTCCTCGAGTGAAATGGCACAAATAATTGACATACATCAAGTACTTTAATTCAAAGTCTCTTCCAACACTATATTAATCCTTATCAAGGGAATTTGACAAGGGAAATTAAAAGGAAAGTCTTCTTGCTTTTGCTCAAATCATCAGTTACTCAAGCCGCTCTTACACATTCGACTAATTGCAACACAAACTAGAAAGCCAAAGTGAAAAAGATAAGGATTACGGCTTCATGACTAGCAACTTACAGGAGGAATTACACCATAGCTCTGTCCTTCCCAATAGGGGACGTCGCCGCCATGATCAATAACAACATGACAAACCTCACCAGGTGCTTTTGGGCCTACAAGCCTCTCAACAGACACAATGGTTGCTGTATAAGGCTCCTTTGGCTTGAATGTATTCAATGGGGGCTCTTTGGCATCCTCAAGTTGCAATGGTGAGACAGCAACTTTTGGTGCATTTGCTTGCTGCACTGACATGCATATTGTATACCCTTTCTTGGATCTTGCATTCTTGGTCCTCAAGTCCAATGTCAATACAGGTGACCGTAATGTACCACAGAAACTGAGAGTATGTGCCTGCAATTCATTAAAAACTGGTTAGCTTAACAGAGTAACTAAATTTACACATTGGGCAGAACAGAATCCTGCTACAAACTTTAGTATAGAAATAAGAATTTCATAACAAAATTTTTGAATTGTTCAGTAACCAGTGGGATATAATCCAAGAAAGGAAAAAGAGAACTCAGCCAAAACTTTGAAGTGACTCATATATACTTCATCATATCTAGGTGTGCGTTACTATTCTTAGAAGCGAAAAAGCAACTGAATGCATGCCCTATGCTTCACCTTACTCGTAAATAAACCAAAGAGAATGCCATATGGCCATCTGGTAACCTCTGTATTAAAATTCCTTATTGGCTGCTGCTCAATTTGCATTTGGATCAAATCCAGCACTGTAGACTCCATTGTACAGTTTGACAGCGTATGGCAATTCAACTAGATCCAAAATACTACTCTGTACAAGCTCAGAAAAAAAATTTCACTCATGTTCACAACAAGATTGCTTCGAACACAACAGATAAGAGTTGTGGTTGGTGTCCTCTATGTACAATTAGACAAAAGAGGATGGATATGTCATAAAATATATTAACGCGACTTGAAGTATGTTTGCTTTTTCCAGTTTTCCATTTTCAATTTTTAGTGAAAGAAAGCGTGGGAATATTTTCTCCAATTACCATAGACATTTCCAGAAGAGTTTTCGTGAAAACTCCTATGACAAAACAGAAGGCAGGAGAACAACTCCCCCACCATACACTACCTTCATTATCTAAAACTTTCCTTCTCTTAATTTCCTCGTATCATCCTTTTATTTTTATTTATAACGTTAATAGAACTGACATAGTACTCCAGCTATAAATAATATTTGTAAACTATTCATATTTCAAGACCTCTACTTGGGTATATTTTCTAATTTATACTCTGCAAATATTCTCTTTCTACCCATTAACTCCATCATCTTCTAGACACTGGATAAAAAAGGTTGTATTATAAGATGACCAATCCTCTGCCACTATTTCATTTCTTACTTTTTGACAACTGGATATTCTTCTGACATTATCACTCAAATTTTACAGAGAAATATCGAAAGTTTACCAGTAACGATGGTCATCTGACAAGTTCATCGCTTTAGGACAAAAATCAGTGACTAACTCTCGACAGATTGACACTAGAATATAGACAAGAAAATAATGGAGCATTCTTTCAAGAGATTCAATTGAAAGTAGCTTCAATCCAATCCATGACAAAATCCAGTACTTCGAAATAAATGGTTTTCATATTTGTAAGATGGAGACAGCTACACGGTTAAGATCTTATCGAGCATTGCCTTCACAGTGGAAACATACAGGTGGCAAAGGTATGTAATGCATCCATAGCGTGTAAGTAAAAAATAATGCTTGCCAGAAAAAAAGAGAAACAAATGCCAATACCGATCTCAGACAATTATATGCCTATAAGAAATATCCTTCAAATAGAACCTCAACATGAAACTTACACAAGTGACCACTTATCAGAATCGCCACATATTGTATTTCTCCATTTTGGCAGCAACTTCATAATATATATTCTCAAGTTTGAAACTTTTCCACGGTGACACAACTGAGGAGTGCGACACAAAGGAGAATTTCTAGCCTTTTTGGGGACAAGAGTTTCAAAAGAAGTCTTGACTTTTTCCCTGATCTCGCATTATTGACAATCTAACCAAAAGCATAATGCATGGAATGCATTCATTTTACCGGCGGATGCAAATGAAACAGAGAGACCACAGACTCTTGAAAAAGAAAAGAACAAAAGAACAGCTACCTTAAACACCGATCTTCTAATGGACGAATCGCTACCAACAGGAACAGCAACAGAAACCTGCAAGAACCACTCCACCGATCAGTTTCCCACAAACCCAAAAGCACAACAAAGAGTAAAAGAATGAAACAGCGGAAAAGGGTAATCAATAAAGCAAGAAAACGTTAAAGAAGCGAGAAGAATTGTGCTAATCAGATAGAACCCGCCATCTGGGTCATTCCCAAGTCCATCCCCACTTCCGTTTCCAAGAACCTCCCCTCACTTTTCTGTCAAGCCCCCAACGGAAAAACCGAAAGACCGATCAACATCGAATGTAATCAGACAGAACCCGCCATCTGGTCATTCCCAAGTCCATCCCCACTTCCGTTTTCAAGAACCTCCCCTCACTTTTCCGTCGACCCCACAACGGAAAAACCGAAAGACCGATCAAGATCGAATGTACCCACCTGAGATACAGCCGAGTGCGCCATTGGGTGGATCGAGCGCGGCGGATTCGACTACGGTGGGGTATGCAAGAAACTACGAGCTGACAAAGAACATGCGATCTTGCTTAAGTAGGGACCGGACAGTGATCCCTTGGAGAGCGGCAAGAGACAAGTTGGGGTCTTGGATTTTGGCTCCTCAAGAACGCCGCCGGTCTCAATTGGCTCTCGAATCTCTGCTGCTGAGCCTCTGCCTTTTCCTTCATATGGCCCCTAAGGCAAATGCGTATACCTTAATTAATTTACTATTATAATAAAAAAACTATTATAATAAGCTTGCTTATATTTTTATCTAAAACTATTACAATAAGCTTGCTTTATATTTTTATCTTCGGTTACTATCAGAAAAAAACCGACTGATATATTCTTGATGAATTTATCACAAACCGATAGTTTCCTTTAAATTTCTAAGTTTGATGACACGTGATAGTTGATTAGTGTATTGATTTAGATTTTACTTTTCGTATATGACAGTTGTACAATTTGTGTGATTTTTTGTGGTGGTAATCAAATTTAATGAAGAGTATATTTGTCACAAATGTACCATTTTAGGGCTTTTGACGATTAAACAAATTAGTTTGAGATAAATTTATTAGGGGTATACTTGTTTAGGTTTTTTATAGCCATTTGCGATACATTTATCATATATATACTAGTTTGAGGTTTTCATGATAAAAAAATTAGTTTTTGGTAAACCTGTCGTACGTGTATTAATTTGGAGTTTTTGAAGGTATTAATCGTTTTATCTTTTGCTTCTATTCACTATAATTGTAAGCACAAAGAGTTTCACTAGTGATACCTTGATATTTCTCACAAATCAAATAAAAAAAGAATTTTGTAATTTCGATATGCAATTTCTTCATGATACGCATACTCGATAGTTTCCGCATGATGTTTTCCAACGACATAAATGGATTTGGATAAAATATCGAAAACTCATGAGTTTATACTCCGTGACCAATTACATACCTCATTAAATGTAAATTGGCATCCTCACTTTGAACGAAAATATGCATGTATTTACAATTTTCACGTTCCTTTTTGAAAATACCCCACTCATTTCTTGTATCCATCAAAACACAACAGTAACCAATAAAATCTAGCCCCTTCCTCAACCACCGCAAATAGTCGCCTCCAGCATTAACACCAAATGACTCACCATTGCCTCCATTTCGGTAGGTAAGGGCTTGTTTGGTAATATTCTTGGAAACAACCGATTTTATTTTTTTATTCTCAAAAAAAAAAAAAAGAACAGAAGTTCGTTTGGTGAATTTTTTTCCAATAACAAAAATCCGTTTTTTTGTTCCCAATAATAGATTTGCAACATAATCAATAAGTAGAAAAAATTACTTGTTCCACAAACAATTTTTAGAATCAAGTCTAATTTTTTTTTTTTTTTTTTTTTTCCTTTCTTCTTCTTCCTTTTGGCCAAGTCGTGACTCTGGCCATGGTCCACAATTAGCCGATGAGGACCGGTGACCTTGCTAGAGTGTTGCCGACCCCGGCGACACCAAGCCTCGGTGTGGTTGGGTGAGGTCGACCTCACCCTCAACCTTGCCTTGGATGGGCGAGGTCGACCTCACCTAGCCATTGGCGAGGCTAGGTGAGGTCGACCTTACTAGATCTAGGCGAGGTTCAACCTCATCAACTGGAGCAAGGCTAGGCCTTGTCAAGCCATCGTGAGGCTTAGCCTCGCAAGTGGCCAAGTGAGCCTCCGACAAGTTTGCCGGGACCTCATCCAGCCGGTTGTCGACCACCCTTATGACCGGCGACCAACGACAAAAAAGGAGGAAGAAGAAGAGAAAAAAAAAAAAAAGCAAAACATAATAAAAGTATTAAAAAATTAAAAGAAACTAAAAAATTTAGAATTCTACCAAACGTATTTCTATCTCGAAATAAAAATTTTGGATAGTTACAAAATATTTTCAAGAACTTAAAATTGTTTCTTAACGTATCAAAAAAAAATCATTTATGAGCAAAAAATTTTCCAAACTAGATTCCAAAATAGATTTTGGTAAAATTGCGAATGGTTACCAAACACGTTCTAAGCTATCAATTCAAAAAACTTTACAACTTGTAATGCACTAGTTTCTTGTGTTTTGAACAATGCATCCTTTTTAAGAATTATTTCATATGAGATGTGTTTAGCCAATGTTCTTAAGTACTTGCTAGCATGTGAATTCATAATAAGGACTGCTTTCCTGATAAAATAAAGTGACAAAAACCAACATACATCAATTTTTCTTAATCACATCGTCCCTATAATCTACCTAGCGAGGCAGCTTATCATCCCTCCAGACGAATCTAGCCAGTTTAGAGAGCTACATAATATAAAGTTAGTTAGGCGCTTTACATTATTGAGTCGTGGCGTGTGTTGGTAAGTTAGGGTCAATACAAATTGGAGATTGTTAGTTCCCGTAAAACATGGTTAGGCAGTGTTTGGAGGCGATTTTGCTACATGGGAGCGGGGACTAGAGGGGTCTACACGAGTTATATTTTGCGCTTTTGAAAGATTCTTTGAGAAAACATTGGCCCAAGAAAGTAACAAATCTAAGGACATGTGGCGCTCGGTGGGGATTTAGGGTGAATAGCAATTGTGATTTTGGTTTTCAGGTAACATATCCCGGAAGCTGAAAATCCATGTGATGAACGAACGGAATTGATATAGTTGATTTTTAGAAATCGTCTATTCAAATCTCATCAATTGTGTGCAAATTGCTCTAAGTCACAACTATTTATATAGGTCAAAATTTTCGATTTAAGGGCTGGTGCCTCCATATAATAAAGAAATATAGAAAAAAAGGAAATCCCCATTATATGTTGTTGTTAAACTGCAAATTATAATTGCAGAGCACTTTGACCCATTGATGAGGGCTGGCTAATTTGCCACTTATATCTTGGGTATTTGTTGCCTTGTATGAAAAAACTTCGTGACTTTTAGCACGTGTAATGAAGTTGTAATGACGGGTTCATCAATTTCAAACTTTAGGATTACTCGTGGTATGCGTAATTATGCTCAAATTGATTGTTCGACAGAGACTAAAGAGCATGAGACTCTCGTGTGACGACATCTAGAAAGGGTAGTCACGCCAATCGATCATTTCTGTCCTTTTACTTAGAGAAAAACAACTACAGATAACGATTTGCATGATAAACATCAAAATCAATTGTAAAAGATATAGGAACTCCCATTGCACAGGGAACACGACACACATTTTGTAATTTGTCTTTATGACCCACCAACCTTTCAACCCTTGGCAGTTAGGCCTCCAACAAGTGGGAGGATCGATTCGACCTAATTCACATAAAATAATGTCGGATCATGTGCAATCCTCTGACGTTAGCCTTTGGCACAGTAATCTTCATTTGTCCCGACTCCTAACTATGCAGCGGACCGAATATTCGTTTTTTTTTGCTTTAGTCTAGAGGTTGCTCTTTTCGATCTACTATCTTAATCTTAATTTTTATCTTAATCATAAAATTCGAATTGATTTTTGACCCAAAATTAATGTGGAAAATCGAGTCCAAGTAACTGCACGAAAAGTGCTAATGAGTTCTTTCTTTGCAATAAGAAAGGTGGTTGGGTATCAAATTGGTATCAAAGCCTTATTCTGCATGCGTCTTATTGCTACAATACGGGTTTGGATCAAGGCCTCAAGTTTCAATATTCTAAAGCCTCAAGACCCTCGTAATATCTCACAAGTACACCCGGTAAGCATTCTCTTCCTTGAATATTTATGAAGTCTGGTATGTCAAGATCAAACCAAATGGGGGCGGTAGAGATAGAGATTAATAACTTGGCTATCACCTATTCTTATAATTCTAATTATTAAGAGATCTCACGTTAATTCCACATCTCAAATAGTTTTAAACAATTCTAAGATTTAAATAGTCCAAAATAACCCTCATTAGTAGGGGTGTGCAACTGGACCGGGTAAACCCGGTTCCCGGACTGGTCCACCTGGAAAACAGGGTCGGGAACCGGTTCCCAAATTTCAGAATCTGTTTGAACCGGTCTGGGAACCGGTTCCAAGGGATTACCCACTTGGGAATAGGATTGACCGGACCAGTTTGGGAACTGGTTTGAGAACCGGTTTGTAAGCCAACCCAAAATCCAAAACCCTAATTTGTTTCTATCTTTACCTCTCACCCGCAGACTTGCTTTTCCTTCGTCGCGCCATCGCCGGATCCATCGTGGGAGAATGCCACCGTTGGAGCCGTCGCCGGGTTCGCCACCGTCGCCGCCGCGCACCCCCTCGACGTCGTCCGCACCCGGTTCCAAGGTCTCTCTCTCTCTCTCTCTCTCTCTCTCTCTCTCTCTCTCTCTCGGGTGCTTATTCGGTAGTGTACGTTTCGGCTCCAGGGTTGGTGAGCTGCATCGCAGCTGCGTCGTGTTGACTTGCCCCCTCGATCATGGCTCGCTCGTCACATCCTATGATACCCTAGAGTTTTTAAAAATTGTTGGTTACCTTCCTCTCTTTTGGGTTCGAACTTCGAGTGTTTCTTGAACTCGAACCAGGTTTGGATTTTGAGTTCTGGGTTTTTCTTGAACTTGACCCAAGTTTGGATCTTGAGTTCGGGTTTTCCTTGAAATTCTAAGAAGGAACCGCCAGCGAGACGTTGGGGGTGAGCTAGTTGTTGTCCGAGCTCGGCAGAGGAAAGGGAAAAAAAAAAGAGTAAGAACAGAGGTGACTAGTTATATGGAGTTTCTTTCTATCCTGTGAAGCTAGATGGGTTTTTCTTGAACTTGATTATTACTATAGTGCTTTTTATCTACTGCATATTGTCTCTAGAATTTTCTGTATCCATGTACTTTAGCTCGTTATTGAGTGCTGAACTAGAGATTGATTCCGTTGACTAGCATACTTACAGTGTTTTGCGCTATTTTTATGTTAATGTTGGTTTTCTGCATGTATCTCTTCAATACTTTACAATAATTGCTGGTTTTTTTTCTCATGGACATTGGTTTTTCCCCAGTATGGTTTTATTGCCTGGCTCCTCAGTACTTGCGTTGGGTTGCTGTTTTCATTTCTGAGGTATGCACCTGGTACTACAATGGTCATCTTCGTGTTTGACTTCTACACACTGTCAATATTTGCAAGCTAGAAATGATAGTTCACCTCTCTTTCATGGAAATGAATGTATAGTTCAAGGTATTACATATAACAAGAAACTTTCATCCTGGAAGAAGTGATGCATTGGTCTCTGTTGTTTGCCATGTATGTATCGTGGTTATGGACAGGGTGCTATTATTTTTAATTTGTAATTCTACAACAGTTATCTGATTCAAGCTTCTTAATTGGGAATAATCTAAACTTATTTTAGGAAGTATGTAAAGGCCTGTTTGTGTTGGATTTTTGACTTACTAGTATGTGTGATACATTAATGCTAAAAGTGAGATCATATGGAAAGGTCACTCAAGTTATAGGGATGCTCTAAACTTAATTATTGCTTTTGTCCTCTCAAACTTGCAGCTGTCCCGGTGGCCTTCGTGGTGTCTCCTACGTGAGGTAATTAAATCCGAGGCGACCAAGTTCCAAGGAAGGGGGATTTTCTTGCAGCTTTACTTCCTTTGGTGTGCTTTCCGCGTCTCGCTATCGCTTTCTTCAGATTGCACAAATGGTGAGTTAGCTTTGTGGTCTTCTATCCGGTAGCTAACTCAATTCAAAATTTTAAATCGCTTGTAACCATTGGCAATACTAGATTTTATGATGGGTTGCCGCAGTATGCTCAACTAGATTTGTACAATTTCCAAGAAAGATGATGGCTGGAAGCTTTCTTGTGGAGTATATGTGTTTGTTAGTATTGGACTCCTCCTCCTGCTTGGTGCAATATCAGGTGTCATAATTGTAATCACACCTTAGATGGTAAGTTCATCTCCTTTTGCTTTTACTCTTTCGGGTGTAAGATTTATTTATCTTTGGCTTGGTATCTCGACTGTATAATGAGAGACCTATGATGATTCATTGCTGGGTTTCAGTGATTGAGAGATTTGATTTACTATGAAAACTAATATGTTTTTGTAGAATCCTAATGTTATATAATTTGTTTTCAGTTTTCAGTCAATGGATCAAGACAAAGACATATCAATGGAAGTGGAGGAACATAATGAAATGAGTCCGCTCATGGAATTTCCATTCCATGGAGCTGATGAAGTGGAATCTACGACCATGGCGCGACAAACAAGGTGAGGGTACCTAACTCTCATCCTTCTTCGGGTAAAAAATGAGCTAATCAATCAGATTGTTGGGATAATTTTTCGAGAATAATAGATGGGAAAACACAGAAAACAGTTAAGGTGAAGTGCATTTATTGCGGGATGAATTATGCGTATAATGTTGATCATGGAACCTCTACTATGTGGAAGCACTTGAGAAAGTGCAAAAAGTATCATCGTATAGATAAAAAGCAAATGTTGTTTGCATCACGTGACAAAGATGTGGTTGGCGAGGTAGGGGAAAATACTACTAGTGGTGGTAGTGTCTTAACAACATGGAAGTTTGATCAAGAACGTTGTAGGCATATGCTTGCTCGGATGATTATTATTGATGAACAGCCACTTTCCATGGTTGAGCGTGTTGGTTTTCGCGATTTTGTTACTGAATTGCAACATCTTTTCCATCATCTTTCACGATTTACAATGGCAAGAGATTGTATGAAGTTATATCTAAGTGTAGTATTTTATTTATTAATACGTCTATGATGGGGTGCGAGACACTATTGAAAGGGTATGAAGTGAGAGGTATAAAAGCCTCTTAGAAGACAATCGTTGATGGTTGTTGCTGGCAGAACGTATGCTTAGAGAGAACATACGCTCATTTCTCTCCCCTTTCCATCAAGGTGTTCCATTTCATCTTTACGAGAACGGTTTGCATTTACGCCGTGGAAATCGGGTGCTTTCCTCGTGATCGCATCTAGACCAACGTGGAGTAATTTTGTTCGTGATTCATCTGCAATTCAACGTTCGTTCCGGGGTTAATTGTTGTTTGCGCATCGGAATCAGGTAAGTCGTCTTCCGCCTACTCAAATTCCAACATTGGTATCAGAGCCAGGTTGTGATTTCTGCCTTGTTTTTTCATCGAGTTTTCTCATTTACCATTTGATATCAGATAAAGAGATTGTATTCTGCACTGTTTTGATATTTATTGGTCGGAATTACAATCTAAAAACTCGAAATCAAACCGAAGCGAAGAACGGGTTCAGGGTCGCGTGCATCCGTATGATTTTGGCCAATTTTCGAAATAATTTTTTGGCCAAAATCAATTTTTAAATATACAGGGTGCAAGTACTCGTTGAGACGAGTCCGGCGATGGGTCGAGCGTCGTCGGAGGACGCCGCACGCGCCCACACGCGCGGCTAGGAGCCGCTAAGCATGGGCGTCACATGCCTGAAGCGTTGAGAAAGCCAGCGCGTGCGCAACACGCGCTGGTCGGCGAACCGGCACGTGTGCGACGCGCGCTGGCCGGTGAACCGGCACTTACGCGACACGCGCCGGTTGGCGAATCGGCGCGTGATGACGCACCGTGACGTCACCCAACGGTCGGTAACCGTTTGGATGACGTCATCGATGACGTCACCATCGGCGGAAGTTGGCCGGCCGGCGACCGACCCGTGACCCGACCCTACCCGAGATCCGACCCGACCCGACCCGACCGTTGACCGTTCAACCGGTCCGGCGATCAAACCGGTCGGACCGGTCACCGGTTGGATCGGCCGGACCGGCCAGAGCCTTTAGGCTCGCTAGCACGTGCGTCACATGCGCTGCGCACTCGGGCGAGTGTGGGCGCGTGGGAGCTCCGATTGGAGCGTGAGCGGCGTTTGATTCGTATGAATGTTGTCTACACTGTGGTATAATTATTTTATACTTTTGAATTTTATAAATGTATGAAAATGCGTAGGAAACCCTAAGTACGCGTATTTTTTGGGGTTTAATGCATAATTTATTCTTTTGTAGCTTGTATTTTCTTGTGGTTTAGGAAATACAGTAGCTAGCTTGTGTGCAAATGATGTCATATATGTTGTGTAGAGCTTGGTTCGATGATATCATGTATATAGTATAATATACTTGCAATTTTCTAGTTGCTAGAAAATTCGAACAATGGTAGGAAATCCATTACATGTTGAATTGCGATTTTGATTATAGTTGAAGCATGATTGTTGTTTGTACGTTGGTTCATATCATGCTATGTTTTTGTGTTAATAAAAAAATATAGAAATTACATGAAGTCATATAATTATTTTTCCTAGTGGGAGTTCGTAGGTTGGTAGAATTTGAAGGAGTTCTCACCTAGAACTTAAAATTTGCGCAAATTAAACTAATTATTGATAATAGAACAATTATACATAGAAGTTGATTGGGAACATAGTGAACTTTTGCTTTTGTGTCTTTTTGTTGAATTATCATTAATTAAGTTTGTTTTTGCTGCAAATTAAATATGTGTGTTACTCGGAATCAGTGTGCTAGTGTTGATTCTGCGTTTATTACGTCAATGTGTTATAGCAATTGATTATGGCATCGGCATACAAGACCATTGTGGCTGACCTTAATAAGGGTGAGAAGCTGAACGGTGACAATTATGATATTTGGCACTGAAAGGTTCAGTACATCCTTGAGGAGCAAGAGGTTTTGGAAACCCTCAACCACACCATGGATGAACCTGAGCATGGAACTTCAACTCAACACAAGAGAGATCTAGAAGCTTATCAAGCTTGGAAAAAGAAGAATAGCATTGCTCGCATCACGTTGCTGAGCTGTATGCAAGATGATCTCATGTGTGAGTTTGAAAGTTATGATAAGGCTCAAGCTATGTGGGTTGCCTTGAGAGATAAGTTTGGGGGAACATTTGCCACTAAGCTGAGGAGACTCACCATCAAGTTTGACACATACCGAAAGCGCCCAAATGTAACGATGAGGCAGCATCTTTGGGAGATGTCAAATATAATTCGTGAGCTGAAGTCGACAGGTCACTCCCTTACTGATGAACAGCAAGTTCAGGCTGTTATAAGGTCTCTTCTTGACAATTGGGAGCATATGAAGATCAATATGACGCATAATGAGAATATTGTCACTTTTGATGATATAGCGCGTCATTTGGAATTAGAGGATGAACGCCTAGAGGCTGCGAGATCCTTTACCCATGCTTATGTTGCTAAATCGAGTTCGCACAAAGCTTCGAGCTTCAAGCGCAAAAGGAATTCTCAATTCAACAACAAAGGGAAGAAGACTGATCAGGCACCTAAGAGGGCTAAGACCTTCCAACGCAAGAAGCGTGGTGGGAAGAAGGACAAGGCCAAGATGAAGTACTACAATTATGGCAAGATGGGTCACTTTGCTCGTGAATGCACTGAGCCGAAATAGGTACCTTATTACTCCATTACTTTAAGTAATGCTTTTATTTCTAGCACTGTAATGCTGGCTGAATCTCATCCAATGTGGACTGTAGACTTAGGAGCAATAGACCACGTAGCTAGAGATCGAGAAGCATTTGTGGAGTATCGTCGGATACCACCTGGAAGAAGATGGATATATGTTGGGAATAACTCAAGAGTTGAAGTGAATGGTATCGGCACATATAAATTAATTTTACGTGGTGGCCGAAACCTATTTCTACATGATGTCCTTTATGCTTCAGATATTCGACGAAACTTGGTCTTCGTAGTTGTTCTTCTTAGCTTAGGTTATGAAGTGAATTTCCATGGTGATTGTGTTGACATTTTGTATGGAACAGTTTATCATGATTCAGGTCATGTATTGAATGGTTTTATTGTGTTAGACATTGACTATGATCAGTACAATATTAATGTTGATGGTTGTTTTTCTTTAATTGCATCTTCTAATAATGTTGAAATTGATATAAGTACTTGGCATGCTAGATTAGGTCACATTGGGTCGCAAAGAATGCAAAGATTAGCTAGAAAAGGCCTTTTAGGGTCACTCACTAATGTTAATCTACCTATATGTGAACATTGTCTAGCGGAAAAAACAACTAGAAAACCATTCGGTAAAGGGACTAGAGCCAAATTTCCATTGCAACTCATTCATTCTGACATTTGTGGTCCTTTGAACGTGAGGGCGAGGCATGAAGCCTCATATTTCATCACTTTCATAGATGACTTCACGCGTTTTGATTATGTCTTTCTGATCTCTCATAAGTCAGAAGCATTAGACTGCTTTAGACGATATATAACGATGGTAGATAATCAGTTGAACAAAACAATAAAGACATTGAGAACCGATCGTGGACGTGAGTATCTATCGGAGCAATTCGAGACTCTTTGTAATGAAAAGGGAATTGTATGATAATTGATTATTCTTGGTACTTCACAATAAAATGGGGTAGCTAAGAGAAGGAATAGAACCCTAATGGAAATGGTTAGGTCTATGATGGCGCAAGCAAATTTACTTACCTCCTATTGGGGAGATGCATTATTAACTGCTGCCTATGTACTTAATCGAGTGCCCTCAAAATTTGTCACTTCCACCCCTTATGAATTATGGACTGGCAGGAAACCAGACTTAAGTAGTCTACGTCCATGGGAATGTGCAGTTTATGTTCATGATTCTTCCCATATGTATGGCAAATTATGTCCAAGAGGGAAGAAATGTATCTTTATAAGATATTCTGAATACTTCAAAAGGTACGTGTTCATAGGTGAGCAAGCTGATGGGAGTGTGATCGAAATGAAATCACGAGATGTCACGTTCTTGGAGAACGATTTTCCTAGTAGAGGTGAGATTGATAAGGACTTCCAATTATATGAGATGGAAGATCCTGATAACACACCCAGTAATGTTGTAGAGGGAAATGAAGATTTACCTCAACACACAAGACTTAGTGGGAGTGTTACATCGCCTGACGAATTGAATTCAAGAGAAATTCAATTGCGTAAAAGTAATCGTAAAAGTATTCCCCGTCGTCGTTTTGAGATTGAAAGGGAAGCATTTATGATTGCTCAAAAAGACGATGCTGAGCCTAAGACTGTTCAAGAGGCTCTCTCATCCTCTGATAAGGAAGAATGGAGAAAAGCTTTGGAAGATGAAATGGAGTCAATGAGGGCAAATCATGTCTGGGACTTGATTGATCTACCACCCAATCGTAAGGCCATTGGAAACAAATGGGTCTTTAAGATTAAGCGAATGGCGGATGGATCCATTGAAAAGTATAAGGCTCGTCTTGTGGCAAAATGTTATACTCAACAATAGGGTATAGACTATGAGGAAACATTTTCACCAGTTGTAAGGTTTGCCTCAATACGCCTTATTCTAGCCATCGTTGCACATTTGGACCTCGAATTACATCAAATGGATGTAAAGACGGCATTTCTCAATGGAGAACTAGATGAGGAAATTTATATGAAACAACTAATAGGTTTCATAGCTAAAGGTCAAGAGTATAAAGTTTGCAAACTTCATCGCTCAATATATGGCCTTAAGCAATCATCTAGACAAAGTATCTTCGTTTTCATCAAGCCATAACAACTTTTGGTTTCACGATGATCGAAGAAGATCACTGTGTATATATCAAGCGGTCCGAAGATAAATTTGTGATTTTATTACTTTATGTGGACGATATTCTGTTGGTTGGAAATGACAAGGTTTTGGTTATCACCATAAAAGAATAGTTGTCCTCCAATTTTGAAATGAATGACATGGGAGAAGCTGTTTATATATTAGGAGTTAAGATCGAAAGAGATTGATCGAGGAAACTCCTTACTTTATCACAAGAGTCTTATATTATGAAGGTTCTTGAATGTTTCAATATGCGCATCTTGTAATCCCATTGATACCCCCGTCATGCAAGGTGAAGGCGTAAGTACTGAGATGTGTCCTAAGACTCCAGAAGAAATTAAAGTAATGGAAACTGTTCCTTACGCTAGTGCAGTTGGAAGTTTGATGTATGCTATGATGTGTACTTGACCCGACATATGTTATGCCGTGGGATTGGTGAGCCGATATCAATCAAATCACGGTCAAGTACACTGGAAAACAATGAAGAGGATCCTGAGATACTTGAAAGGCACTATGGACTATCGACTTTGTTACCAAGGGAATGATTTACGCTTATTTGGCTATTCGGATGCTGATTGGGGTGGAGACCTGGATGAGCGTAAATCGACTTCTGGATATGCGTTCTTGCTCAATGGAGGTGCAATTTCTTGGAATAGCAAGAAATAAACATGCACGACCTTGTCTACTATGGAGGCAGAATTTATTGCATGTTCTGCCGCAGTGCAAGAAGCAGTTTAGCTAAAATGTTTCTTGGAAAATTTAGCTACTGTCACTGAGATTCCAAGACCGGTGACAGTTTAGTACGATAGTCAAGCAGCCATTGCTTATGTGAAAGATCCCAAGTATCATGGAAGGACGAATCATATTGACATAAAGAACAATTTCATCAGAGATATTATAGCGCAGAAAGAAGTAATCCTACAATACATTTTAACCAATAGAATGGTTGCTGATACATTTAAGAAGGCTATTTCTAGAGACATATTCTTGACCCACAGAATGTCACTAGGATTGCGTAGAATGTGATGTGTTATTGTAGAGGATCATTGATTTATGTATTTGTAAATATATGTATTGTACTTGTTTGCTCATTAGTGATTTGATGTTGTATCAATAAGTACAAATCCACTATAAGACTAGTACATGCACACATATATTATTGAAAAGTATGTCAGCAGGTAATGATTGGCTCACTCACACGAGCAATCACCTCAAGTGCTATAGTTAGCATGTTGAGATGAGACATTATGTACAAGTAAATGCTGAAGAGCAAGTTTAGTACATAAAATTATATGTCGCCTTGATTGGAGTCAAGATGAGGTCTGTGATTTGTTAATAATAAGACCGAACATGATAGTCCCACAATCATGTATGCCTAAAATATGCCGGATGCGAGTACTTAATTGAGCGCTATAGAAAGTGAGCTGATATAGCACTCGAGCTAAACATGAGTACGTGAGGAGCACGTGACTATGTTTAGGCTAAGATCCGTATAGTGGATATATTTAATAAATGACATACGCTCTTATAAAAAGAGAAATCCACTATAGCATGTAATTCATACGACATGTGCATTATACGACCAATAAGGGAAGATGAGTAAAATTATCTCTATTTACTCATCATGTGAGCCCTTGAGGTAATTTATAATTTACCTCATTATGTGCCCTATGTTACTTCTGACTATGTTCTCGAAGTAAAAGATCAATGTTGCTACTTTAGCATGTTATCGGCGGTCATGAATAGATATGGCTTTATGAGACGTGTCTAGGAAAGCAGTTGTTCTGAAATAGAGAGAGACATAAGTGCGAAGGAAGACTATTGTTGTTTTACATCTATCACATGTATTTACTGGTCGACCAATTATATCGTCTTATGTGGTTGCGGATGTAATTGTAAATACATGGTGTTTTTTTTTTTTTTAGGATAGTCAAGTATAACTTTTAAGGAATAGGTATACTTGGATTGATGTAACAAAATATGTCTGGGGCACTGTGAGACATCGATTGTTTATTTCTTTTCGGGGTTGTGGCCATTATGTCATCTCTAATAGGTGCATAATTTGAGCTCCCAAGTGCAGGTGTACTCACTGATCGAACGGCTTACTTGCCAGTATGAATTGTTTTATAAAGTTGATAAATGTTGAACGCCTTGTATTCTTGAAAGAGAGCTATCAAGCCCATCATGTCCAAGTGGGAAATGCAGTATTTTATTTATTAATACGTCCATTATGGGGTGCGAGACACTATTGAAATGGTATGAAGTGAGAGATATAAAAGCCTCTTAGAAGACAACCGTTGATGGTTGTTGTTGGCAGAACGTACACTTAGAGAGAACGTACACTCCTTTCTCTTCCCTTTCCATCAAGGCGTTCCATTTCATCTTTACGAGAACGGTTTGCATTTATGCCGTGGAAATCGGGTGCTTTCCTCGTGATCGCATCCAGACCAACGTGGAGTAATTTCGTTCGTGATTCATCCGCAATTCAACGTTCATTCCGGGGTTAATTGTTGTTTGCGCATCGGAATCAGGTAAGTCGTCTTCCGCCGACTCAAATTCCAACACTAAGTGAAAGGACTTGTTTGAAAGCTTACTTTGGTAAGCTTAAATCTAGAATTGCACTCACAACGGATATGTGGAGTTCCATTCAAAACTTGAACTATTTGTGTCTTACTACACATTATATTGATGAAAATTGGCAGTTGCAAAAAAGAATAATTAATTTTGTGATGATGCATAGTCACAAGGGTAAGGAGATTGGGAAAATGTTGGAGAAATGCATTTATGATTGGGGAATAGAAAAAATGTGTCCACAATAACAATGGATAATGCAAGTTCAAATGATGTGGCCGTTAGTTATTTGAAAGAAAAATTTTCAGAAGGATGATTTTTGATTTTGAATGGCGATGCTTTGCATATGAGATGCACTGCTCATATACTTAACTTGATAATAAGAGACGGATTGAATGAGGTGCGTGATTCTATTGCACGCATCCGAAACATTGTTAGGTATGTAAGGAGTTCTCCGGCGAGAGCTAGGACATTCAAAACTTGCATTGAAAGTGAGAGGATTGCATACAAGGGTTCGGTCTTTCTTGATGTTGCCACTAGATGGAACTCCACCTACATGATGTTAGACACCGCCATAAAGTTCAAGAAAGCTTTTAAAAGAATGGAAGATGAAGATTTATTTTTCTTAAGGGAAATTGACAATGATCCTCCTGAAGATGAAGATTAGGAAAATGCCATCATTCTTTCTAAATTTCAGAGACGGTTTTATGATGCAACCAAAAGGATGTCGGGTAGTTCATATGTTACTTCAAATGATTATTTTGAGGGGATAGCTATGTTGTATAAGTATTTGAATAATGCGGCGAATTCTTCAGACCTAAAGCTTCAAACTATGGGTTTAAAAATGAAAGAGAAGTTTGACAAGTATTATGGGAGTTTAAATAAAGTCAATATGATGACATTGATTGCGGTTGCATTGGATTCTACAAAGAAGTTGAATTATGTAAAATTCTATTTTGAACAAATCTATGATGATGAAGCAAAAATTGATGAGATGTATGATAGAGTGAAGGTCGCCTTGGAGAATTTGTATAAATCTTATGAGTGATCTTTTGTTGGCTCTTCTAGTAAAGAAAAATTTGGTGATTTAAGTGTGAGTAACAATAGTAGTGCTTCCAATATTGATATTGATGACAATGATTATGAAATCGATGCTTGGCACAAAAGCTTTCTCCACGCGAAGAAAAAAGTGTTGGATGAAAAAAAATCTAAGCTTGATCGGTATCTTGAAGCTGAAAGTGAAGATATCCTTAATATTGATCTTTTGATGTGGTGAAGGAGTACTAGGTCAAAGTATGAAATCTTATCTTTGATGGCTCGAGATGTTTTATCTATTCCCGTGACTACCGTTGCTTCAGAGTCGGCTTTTAGTACATCGAGACGTGTACTTGATGGCTTTCGAAGTTCTTTGACTCCTAGAGTGATGGAAGGTTTAATTTGTACTCAAAATTGGTTGAGAGCTGTTCGCGTGCCAATTAATGTTGAAGAGTGCATTGAGAATGCGGAAAAGTTTGAGGTGGGTAAGTCATATATTTTTCTTTCTATCTTGTAATTTATTCGCATAACTATCTTTTAAGTGAATGCCTTATTTAATCTCTCTGTTTTTTTTTTTTTTTAGATTTGGATTGTCTTACCAAGGACATTATCATTGGAAAATAAACTTCATTTTGTGGAAACTCCGATTTTGTGGTAAGTAAATAGACTTTATTAAATCATAACTTTTGCATATGTCTCTAGAGTATGGTTTCTTGTTGATTTTTTTTTATATATGAATTTTAGGTTTTTGTCAAATATTTTGTACCATGTGGAATGCGAGGCCGAAGAATGAGAAGAAGATCGAGCGCATCAAGGACAAGGTTGATATGTGATCAAAAAATTGTCCTACAACTAGTTAATTGGCTAAATTGCTTGACTCGATGCAGGGCTGTTTTGTTCAATAGGAAATAAACGACGTTTTAACTGCTACATGTTTAAGGCCTGATCAGGCTTGATGTTTTTAAAGTGCCAAGTTGCTCTTGGATTTGTAATATTGGTCTAGAATGGTCCTCTACGTGCCCAAAAAATTTTCATGTTGAAAGATGAACTCTCTTCTATTTTCCCTTGAGAATGTTTATATAGTGACCTTTGGTTCTTATCATCATCATCACCACCAACGCTTTATCTTACATATGAGTGATGTACAGCAATTTTTATGCAAAACAAGTTCCAATATAAATAGGGTTAACCCTATTCCTGGACCGGAAAAACAGGGTGGGTCGGGAACAGGGTTCAATGCAAACAGGTCGGAGTGCGGGTCCCGGGTCTAGACCCTACCCACCCTGACCCGATCACCCCTACTCATTAGGACCTCATTAATGGTAAGATTGATGGAAAGAGCAAAAGCATACCTTAAATATAGATCAATCGATCTAATGATTTTCATCGACCTTTCCTAAATTGTTGTTTCTTCTTTTGTCATGTACAAATTACTCTTATATGAGAATCATCTAAGATTCGGGTATTTTATAAGTTTAGTTGTCAGGATTCTAATTTAAAAGAATATAACTAAAGTACATTTAGTTTTTAATGTCTCTCTAAAGTTCAATCTCTAATAACTCTATGAAATTATAATTATTTAGTTTAATTTTTCTAGGGGAGTTCTTTGGTTAAAGTTGTGGACTCTTTATTATAATTTGTACATAGGATACCTCAATTGACAAAGATTACCAACGAGGTCAAACTCTTTACAAAATCCATTATAGAAATATGCTTTAGCAAGGTAACTGTAAGTAAAGTAGAAGAGAGGAATGAAGTTTGTATGAAAACAATGGAAAATAACATGAGGTGGTGGAATAAAAGGTTTGTTTTGATTGATATGGACATTTTTGTATTTTTATGACAATGTGTGGCTTTTACGTCTGCATCTACGTCTTCAATAAATAGCAACTTTTACTCTTTCCATTTGTGATTTTGATCAAATGGTTCTCTTAATATTATTTTCGTCAACTCAATACATTAGGGAATGTTACAGCCATTTATTGTGTGAAAATAGGGTGAGCCTTATTACAGTTATCATGGTTAATTATCATGACATTTATATCATCATGAAAAAAATATTATTATTTTGACAATTACAATTATCGTAAATATCTTGATAATTTTGCCTATCATGACCATCAAGATAATCAAAATAGTGCAATGTGAGATCTCTGCTCTAATACTCATGATCTGGGTCATAAAATCCGATTTGATTTAACAAATTTCACAAGGAAAATATAAGAATCTATACACAAAAATCAAATCTGATATATAAAACACGAGTGATTCAAAAGCGTTAAAAAAGGAGTGAAAATATTTCATAGAAAGTTTTTTAAAAAATATTTCCATGAGAATAGTAAAGTGATCGAGGTACTTCAACCAACTAGTTGAGGTGTGTTGGGAATGTCGTATTCCCAAAATCGGATTCGACACTAAATCGAACCCCTAAAACGAATGCGGAAGACAAGCCCGGAAATTCACATGTATCACCGATCCTAAAGTACACCACGGAATCGAGCGTACCTTGTTAGCCACAGATTAAACACCGACGCCGATAAGAGGAAGAGAATTTGGCCCTGTTCGATCCGATGACGCCAATTGTCTTGAAGGGAAGAAAACGTCGCCTTGTGCTTTACTGTTTTTCTTTTTGGAGAGAGAGAGAGGGAGAGAGACGTACGTACGTTAAAATGCCAAAAAGGTGTCTTCGTCTTTCTCTTTCATCCCTTATATACGTTCCCTCAAAAATAGAAACGTACCCCTTCATCCATGGGCCCTAATATTGTGGGCCGGGCTTTTAGGCCCAACATGGGCGGACGGGCCAACTTAGGCCCATCACATAAAACCATCATCTCCCACTCGCACATGGTGGGCCGAACAGGATTCTCTTTACCTCTCTTCAACATTCATACCGGTGAATAATCTGTGCGACCAAAGATACTTTGAGAGCTCGTTGCCATACATCTGTTAGGAATATATAGCAGCTCATAATGGGCATCACATCCTGAGTAGATTTAGTATGCAGTTCCCTAGATCGAACGATCACATTTATATCTCTCTTGATCTCTTTTAAACAATGATATATATATTGTATTCACAATTATGATTATCCCAAAGACAATCATAATTGGTTAACCAAAGGAATACAAAACCACAATGTGATTCTCCAAATTCGATCTTCCTCTTTCCTTCGGACTCTCAATTTCAATTCAGCTTGCTTTTCTAGAAATGTCCCATTAGATCGAATCAAACTCATGACCATTGGCAACATCCTAAGATAGCAAACACTAAATAGAAATCTTGAGAATAAGTAAGAGTCATGAGGGCACTAAAATTGAGAAACTCTTTTCCTCAAGAGTCTCACACGGCATAAAAGTTGAGATCAAACTTTTGCCACTCTTATTGGTCGTCTCATGCATACGTAGTATGAAATACGTATTACGGTATTAACTCCTTTCCCATGGAGAGTATGTCTACACCTTTCAATACCGTACAGATGATAGTTCGACATATCCAATGTCTAACTTGAGTTCACGTATCTACTCATTCACAAAATTCATCGAACTCACATCCGGCATCATAGACGAGATAAAGTAAAATATGTGGGTTATTTTACTTTCGGACATAGTAAATATTATGTCCTCATCTTAACACTTAGTTAAGGCGACATACGTATTTTAAGCTTGAGCTCTCGATTATCACCTAGATAATAAGCTTAAAAACAGTCTCATCTCTATTTATCACACAGTAAATAGAGGCGATTACTCGTGTGAGTGGGCTAATCTTATATCTGTCCGACATACTTTCTCAACTTAAAATAATGCACTGAGCATTAAGATGCATAAAGATCAAACAAAGATTCATAAGCATTAATGACGAAAAAACACATATTCATCAAATGTGAACACTTCAGGGAAATTACAATATTCAGTACATGAGCCTCTACGCAATCCTAGAGATTTCATATGGCCACAAAACACATCTCTAGGTATTGGCTTTGTCATAGGATCTGCTACAATTCTATGCGTAGTATGTACTCTAAGTTCACATCTTTTCGTGCAATCATATCCTTGACAAAAGTTATACTTGGTATCTATAGGTTTGGTCTTGCCATGATATTTTGGATCTTTGGTGTACGCTTTTGCTGCTTGGCTATCACGGTTAACCAACAATGAATCTGCAGCACTTCCAATAACACCTAAATGATCCAATAATCTCTTAAGCCAAACATCTTCTTATATTGCTGCCGATAATACCACGAACTCGGTTTCCATCGTGGACAAGGCTATACACTTTTGTTTCTTACTTTGCTCCAACATATGGTGCCATTATTCGGTAAGAAAACAAACCCAAAGGTAGATTTTCTTTCATCCAAATCTCCTCCCCAATCAGCATCGAATAGCCTTAGAGTCGCAGATCCTTTCCCGAATAACTCAACGTATAATCAGCAGTCCCCTTTAGATACCTCGCATTCTCTTAACGGCCTTCCAATGTGCTTGGACCTGGGTTGGATTGGTATCTACTCACCATTCCAACCGCAAAACATATGACAGTCATGTACACATCATAGCGTACATTAAGCTTCCAACAAGACTAGCATAAGGAACATGTTTCATTTGTTCCTTCTCTTGTGGAGTCTTTGGACACGTCTATGGCTCAATCCTTCACCTTTTGCAATAGGAGTGTCTATGGGTTTACAATCTTCCATACGAAATCGTTCAAGAACCTTATTTATAAATGTTTCTTGCGAAAGAGATAACGATCTCTTCGAACGATCTCTTGAAATCTTAACTCCAAGAATGTATGCAGCTTCACCCATATCCTTCATCTCAAAGTTGGAAGACAACCAACTCTTGACAGTATTAACAAACTCCATATTACTTCCGGCAATTAGTATATCATCAACATATAATGATATGATCACAAATTGATCTTTGGATCTTTTGATATATACACAATGATCCTCATCAATCATTGTACAATCATATGCCATTATGACATTATGAAAATGTATATACCATCGTCTTGACGTCTGCTTAAGGCCATATATCGACCTCAAAAGTCGACATACCTTTTCTTCTTGGCCTTTCACTATGAAACCAACAGTTGTTCCATATATATTTCTTCCTCTAATTCTCCATTGAGGAAAGCAGTCTTTACATCTATTTGATGTAACTCAAGATCCATACTAACTACTATTGCCAGAATAATGCGAATCGAGGCAAATCTCACTACAGGAGAAAATGTTTCCTCATAATCAATTCCTTCCTGTTGATTATACCCCTTTGCCACAAGACGAGCCTTATGCTTTTCTATCGAGCCATCAGCCTTTTGCTTTATTTTGAGAACCCACTTGTTCCCTATAGCTTTGCGTCCTTTTGGAAGATCAACCGGTTCCTAAACTTGGTTTGACTTCATTGACTCCATTTCCTCTTCCATTACATGAATCCATTTTTCCTTACTAGGGCAATTCATAGCCTCATTAATATTTCTTGGCTCATCATCATCTTGCGGAGCAATCATAAAAGTTTCCCCTTCAATGTCAAAACGTCGACGGGGAATACTTTGGCGACTTGTTCGCCGTATGGGAGATTGTACACTTAGCACATTCCCCATTATGCTCCCACTAGGATTAGATAATGATAACGTTGTCTCATCATGTGGTTGCAATTGAGAATGAGTTGAATTCAATTCATCACTTCTCATATTACTCCCACTTGGACGAACTCCTCTAATATCATTATCTTGATCCAAGATTACAAATAGGGAGTAATCTGCCCCTATTTCGCCCTTCTTAGGAAATTCATTCTCTAAGAATGTGACATCCCGTGATTCAAATTCAGTTATACTCCCACTTTCCTGCTCACCTATAAACACATACCCTTTCGAGTGTTCGGAGTATCTCATTAAAATACTCATATTTCCTTTGGGACCCAATTTCCCAAACTTGTGAGAGGACTCCCGAGTATAGGCAGCACTATCCCATGTCCATAACTCATATGGAGTGGAAGTAACGATTTGGAAGGCACCCGGTCAAGTATATAGGCAGCAGTTAACAACGCATCACTCCAAAAAGTAATAGGTAAGTTAGCATGCGCCATCATGGACCTAACCATTTCCGTAGGGTTCGTTTCTTCTCTCTACAACACCATTTTGTTGAGGAGTATATGGAATAGACAACTGTCTTTCTATTCCTTTTTCATCACATAATTTTCTGAACTCATCGATAAATATGCTCGACCTCGATCGGATCTCAATGTTTTTATTTTCTTGTCTAATTGATTTCCTATCAAGTTCATAAACCTTTTGAAACAACTTAATGCTTCAGATTTATGAGAAATCAAATAGACATATCCGAATTGAGTATAATCATCTATAAAAGTGATGAAATAAACAGCCCCATGCCTTCCTCTCACATTCATTGCACCACGACGTCGAATGGATTAAATACAGAGGAAATTCAGCTCTTCTACTTTTTCCAAATGGTTTCCTTGTCGTTTTCCCTACAAGGCAATGCTCACATATGGGCAAATCGACTTTTTCAATGTTGCCCAACAAGCCCTCTTTGGCCAGTCTATTCATACGTTGTTGGCCAATATGACCAAGTCTAGCATGCCACATAATCACATCATTATCATATGAAGTAGAAGACGTGAAACAAGGGAATAACAAATATTGACATCACCACAAAGCCAACATTTAATACAATAAACCATCCAGAAAGTGACCACAACCATAGTAGTTTGTATCCAAATACAAATCTACACCTCTATTATAGAAGTTCATATTAAAATCTAGTTTAACTTACACTAAAACAGACACTAAAATTTCGACGAATCTCCGGAGCATATAGAATATCATGTAGGAACAGGGTGCATCCACCACGCATGTTCAATTGGCAGATGCCAATTCCTTTAACTCTCGCCCGAGTTATTTCCTACATAAATCCACTTAGTTCCGCTTGGTACTGTCGGAATTCCACGAAGGATCCTCTATCCTTCGCTACATGGTCCGTTTCTCCCGAATCTACAGTCCACAAAGGATTGGATTCAGCCAATAATACAGAACTTGACACATAAGCAAAGTTCTCGGATGTACAAGAGGTGTTTACCTTTTCGGCTCACAACAATTGCGAGCATAGTGACCCTTCTTGTCACAATTGTAACACCTCACCCTTGACATTTTCTTCACTTGAGGACGTTTTCCTCTCTTGTGTTGGTTAACTCTTGATTTCTTGCAACAAGGACTTGATCCTTTGCAATCCCACATATTGAACAAATCAATACGCTTGCGCTTAGAGCTCAAAGCCCTTTTTAGGGCTAGAACCAAAGATTGCAAATATCTATTTTCGGCTCAAATGCCGTTAGGCGGTTCTCTACTAGCTCAAGGTGGCGCAAAGCATCCTCAAGATCTTCCATAACATGGTCAAGAGCTTCTAGTGCTTCTTGCTTTTCCAGCACATATTGAATCTTCATATTCAATATTTCACAATTGTTGCTGAAACCATCAATCTGAACACATCAGACATACATGCACGAATAATTAATGCTTATCATTTATGCATCCACTTTGCATAGACCCATCATATCAAGGAACAATTTCAAGTAAGGTTTCAGAATCAAAAGGTCACTATGTTTCCAATCATCCTCCAAAAATCCTAACTCAAAATTATTATTAATATAATTGTCTTATGCAAAATAAATTCCATGAAGTTACAAAACTTCTATGAACTACCCACAAGAACAACAATAATAGAAAGCAAATAATATCTAACATCCAATAGAATAACAATGCTTTCACACATGATACAACTAACATATCAGTTGCTACATCAACAACAACTTATTGTCCATAAAGCATACTAAATAAAAAAAATATCTCGAAACATCTAAAACCAAGGCATTACAACCGAACAGGGAAAGCTTCTACTTGGTTCAATTTCTTTTTCTTTTTCTCTGTAAAATTTTCAGGCATTCTTGACAGCCACGGAAAAAATGACGGATATCCCTTAGGATTTTTCCTACGCACGTTCATCCCCCGCCTAATCGAAGTCATTCCTTGGGTCGCAGCCTTTGTGGCTCCAACCCGATGATATTCATCTACAAATTCCATTACTAGCTCCTTATATCTAGTAAATCCTTTGACTTCCCATAGGCGATTCAACACTCCTTGCCATTCTCGGTGGAAGAGTGTTCATGAAGAATCGCACCATCCGAGTATCTGGCATGGGATAACCGTTCCAAATGACTTCTTGAATTTTCTTGTTGACCTCTACAACATGATCAATTATGTCGTCACCTTCCCATCGATAGCCATTCAAATCGGCTATCAACCCTGACAGCCTTTCCTTTTGTTCATCCGACATTATACGCACGGATGCGCGCGCTTTGGGAGGCATTGTTCCTGCAACAAATGCAGAACAAAAAAAGGGATTACATATAATCCACAGCGACATAATTAAAAAAGAAACACATTCTTTTTCCTTCCTCTTTTTTTTTTTTTTTTTTTTTTTTTTTTTTTTTAAGGTCAACGGTCAAAGTCAACGGTCAACGTCAACGGTCAAAGTCAACAGTCAACGGTCGTCAACGGTCACCGGTCAACGAAGGTCAACGGTCAACGGTCGCCGGTCGTCGGGCTTGCCGGTCGGACCGGGTCGGACGAACCGACCGGCACGTGCCGCGCGCGTGCGCGGGCTGACGTCACGCAAACGTCATCCGGCACGTGCGCGGCATGCGCCTGGCTTCCATGCGGGTCGGGTCGCCGTCGGGTCGGGTCGCCGGCCGGTGACCGGCCGTCCAACGGTTGTCGGCGATGACGTCATCGATGACGTCATCCCGGCGGTTACCGTGACGTCACGGTGGCGCCGCACGCGCTCGGTTCGCCGACCGGCGCGTGCCGGTTCGCCGGCCGGCGGCGCGCGCACGTGCCGGTTCGCCGACCGGCGCGTGCGCCACACGCGCTCCCGAGCCGGCGCAGTGCGTGGCGCCCACGCGCAGCGGCTTCGGCCGCGCGTGTGGGCGCGTGCGGCGTCTCCGGTGGCGGTCGACCCGTCGACGGACTCGTCTCGACGAGATCTTTCACCCTATGCCATCAAAAATTGATTTCGACTTACGAAAACTCGAAAAATGGATGAACAAGTGCTCGGGTGTCGGGATTTTTCGCCCGATAGGTTTCGCCGAATAATTCCGCGAAAATCAATCAAAAACATGAAAAGGGGTCGGGAAAACATGAACTAGGGCTCGATACCAATGTTGGGAATGTCGGATTCCCAAAATCGGATTCGACACTAAATCGAACCCCTAAAACGAATGCGGAAGACAAGCCCGGAAATTCACATGTATCACCGATCCTAAAGTACACCACGGAATCGAGCGTACCTTGTTAGCCACAGATTAAGCACCGACGCCGATAAGAGGAAGAGAATTTGGCCCTGTTCGATCCGATGACGCCAATTCATCTTGAAGGGAAGAAAAACGTCGCCTTGTGCTTTACCGTTTTTCTTTTTGGAGAGAGAGAGAGGGAGAGACGTACGTACGTTAAAATGCCAAAAAGGTGTCTTCGTCTTTCTCTTTTCATCCCTTATATACGTTCCCTCAAAAATAAACGTACCCTTCATCCATGGGCCCTAATATTGTGGGCCGGGCTTTTAGGCCCAACATGGGCGGACGGGCCAACTTAGGCCCATCACATAAAACCATCAAGGTGAATCTCTTGACTCTCTTCTAATCAGTGATATATTGGCTCGCCTCTTAATTTAGTCAAGTCTATTCAATCTCTAAATAAGGAAAAATCATTTGACATTCAATTTCTCCTTAGAGAATAATTGGTATGCGTTTAGAATTTCTTAGGGTAATTATGTTTCCCTCTTGGCCAGGACCTTTCGAAAGCGAAGTCCTAATCGGCCAGGCTGTTGAGCTCCGACAACAGCAGCCTGCCTGGCCAAATAAGTATCGGAGTGGTGCTTCCGAGCGGCGGCATCGAGCAGAGGACGGGCCGACTCAACTCCGGCCGGCTCAACAAAAGTAGGAGCTGAATCAGGGAAAACTCGAGAGCGCCGGTGACTCTCGAAGGAGAAGGGGACGATAAACAAGGGATTGAAGGAGAAAGGGAGCGACATCAGGAGGGTAAGGACATTCAGAGACGAGATGACAAGCGCCTAAAGAAGAAATCTTTATCGCCGGGTCTCTTTGAGCTTATTCGAGCTCGATGAATAAGGTTTACTCGAATCTTTTAATAAAAGGTTGGAATGAGTTTATCACAGTAGAGTCCAACTAAAAATGGTCCATGTGAACTCATCTCTAAACCATTAGTAAATCAATTCAAAACCCCAAAAAAAAAAAAAAAGAGAGAAGCAGAATTAGAAGTTTCCGCTTTCCACCGCCCCTTGCCGTATATCTCCACCACCGACACCTATGCTCTCGGTCGATGCCATCGCCTGTAATTTTCTCTGGCTCGGCCGTGGCTCGTCCTCGCTATCATCGAGCCTAAGCTCAGCCGGTGCGCTCGAGTGCTAGATCCCAGATCTGAGCCCGAGAGCAAGCCCTAGATCCAACATAGATGGCTCTACTTGACCTCGAATGTTGGCCGATTTGATGTCAAGCGAGCTAGGCGATGGTTGGGTCTGTCATGTAGGACGGTTGATAATGATTATACCGCAACATTAGTGATTTTCAGTAGAAATTTACCACACTGACTATATTAAAATTTTATACAAAAGTTTAAGGTTAAATTGACAAAATTTTAAATATTTATATGACTAAACTGGTATCCATATAATATTTTTAAGACTAATTGTTTTGTGGAAAAGGCGACATTTTTGAAAAATATATTTTAGGAGTCATTTTTCAGGAAAATGACAATATTTTTTTATGTTTGCCGAAATCTAAAAATGAACTAGAAATTATTTTCAAAATGACTATTTTTTAATATTTGGTTGAAATTTGAAAATAAATTAGAAATTATTTTTTGTTATTTGGTATGAAATATCTAATTTGATTTTCCAAGTGAAAATTACCAAAAAATTATGTTTACTTATTTTATTTATTTATTCTCTTTTTTCCTTATTTTCTTTCTTTTTTAATTTATTATTATTTCTTTTTTTCCTTTTTTTTTTTTTTTCCTTATTTCTCAATTGGTCGCCTACAAAGGCAATTGGCTGCAAGTAAGGGACAAGCTCACCCGAGGCCAGCAATGCTCAAGTGAGGCCCAATCTCGCCGAGATCAATGAGCTTGAGGCCTTGCCAGAGTAGCGAGGTTGAAGGTCGAAGCTCAAGGGGTCGAAGGTTGAAGCCTGAGGCCTTGCAAGATTGGCAAGCTCAAAGCTCACCTATTTGGTGAGGTCCAGCCTTGTTGGCCTTGGGCAAGGTTGGGGCGAGACTCATTAGCCTTGGGTGAGCTCGTCTCTCCCTTATGGTTGTTGCCGTGGTTAGCGACTGGTTGAGGAAGAAGAAAAAAGAGAAAAAGAAAGAAAAGAAAAATCATATAAAGAGAAGAGGAAGGCGAAGGAGTGCACATAGGGGAATCTGGATTTGGGCAAAAGAAAGAAGAGGGAAAATAATTTCATCTTTTTGAATAGATGAAATCATTTCCTACTTTTTAAGGTATTTTTTTTCATTGTCCAAGAACATTTTCCTTGATTATTTTTTTTATTGTGAACTAAATGCCAAAAAATCTGATTTTTTTTTAGAATTATTTTCTTGGAAAAATGGAGCTTTGAATAATTTTTTTCCAAGATGTAACGGGGGATAAGCACCGAGACTGGACAGATCCACTTTGCCTTTTCTGAAGACAAATTGGCATGTCATATAAGGAGAGTTGTTGAAGATCGTTCACAATATTCCATGCAAATGCCACGACGGGCTCCCATTTACATGCATAAGATAAGCCTACTTGAGAGAATACTATTGATAAATTTGAGAATCGTTTGTCTGATTGAAAAAGATGTTTTGGACGCCACTGGCATCGATCTCAACAAGATGAAACGTGACATTGGAAGTTCTTCCTCGTGAATCGGCCGTTTCTCATTTGCTTATGAGTTTTTCTAGTGGGCTAGGCATATCATTCGGTGAAGCGTCTTGTCAAAGGGGCTATTGCTGGCATGTAAACACGTTGTTTTAGCGGAACCCGCCGAACGAGTCACATCAATTGCTTTGGACTTAAATTGGGATAGTTGGACACGATTATTCTGTTGCGATATTTAAAAGTGTATTTAGTAACATTTCTATTTTTAGAAATAATTTTTTCCTTATTTCCGCCATTTAAAATAGTTTTTGAGTAAAAGGACGCGTTTAATAATTATACAAAATTTCTATTTGCAAAATAAGAAAAGAATAAGAATGCAATGTAGAATATTTTTTTAATTATTTAATAAATTTTTCTTTTTTCTTTTTTCTTTTTTCTTTTTTCTTTTTTTCCTCTTTTCTTTTTCCTCCTCTAATTGGTCACTAGGTGGTGGTGACAGTGGTGGACAGTGGTCGATGACTAGTAGTGGATCGATTAGAAGAGGAAGAGAAAGAAAATAAAAAAAAAAAGAAAGGAAAAAAAATGACTTATTTCACAAATTATTCCCGGAAATTAAAAAAAAAACTTTTTCACTCCTGTTTTTATCCCAAATTTACTCTTTGGTCATTTTTTCTATTTCATAAAATAGAAAAATTAATTTATATTATCAAATAGATTTTTATTTTTATTTTTAGTATTCTAAGAAATAAAAGAACAGAGAGGTAGAAACGTTGACAAACGGACTAAAATGCAACTAAATCGTTACAAGGAGAGAGTAAATAAATGCGCCGCCGTTGCGTTTGGGCATGAGCTCGGTCCATTAAGGACCATGGGCCTGGAACGGGCCCAGGAGTTCCGGGCTTTGATCCAATCAAAAGCCCAAAAGATAGTAACGATAGGGGCGATCCATCGGCCATCCTCAGCGGCCATCCTCAGCCCTTGATCGCAAGGAACCCACGAGATCCGAAGGCCGAGATGCCGCTGCTGCACGCGCGCGCTCCACACGATCTTGCCCTCCAAAAGCGAGAGGTCATACCATCGCCTCATTTTATCAGGACTCGGTGGTTTCAATTTGCAACGGTCGCTGCGTGGTGGTGGTGGTGGTGCTCTTCCCCCACCGTACGGACATGGCCTCGCTCTCTCTCTCCGGCGCGCCGCCGCACCTGCGCTTCGGTCCGCCGCCGTCATCACTTCGTCAGGTACTCCATCCTCCTCCTTCATCGTCTCCTCCTATGTCGACCTGCGCATGTCGTGGTTCGGTGTATATAGCCATTTTTTTCCGGGGGAGTGATTTGATGCGATGGAAGGAAATGGAGCGGAGCGGAGGAGGTTCTGATCGGTTCGGGTTAGAGGATTAGGGCTTTTGACGCGTAGTGTGATTAGTTTCCACTTCGGTCCCGATCGAACAGTGCGATGAGAGGAAGCTACTTTAGAAGCTACTTCTTAGCTGGAGGACTCTTTTGTTTGATTTCTGGTCAATGTGCTTTGACGTCTTACTGGGGCTTGTGGTGGCTGTCGCAGGCTCGACCGCCTAGAAATGCACGCGGCTGGTGTTTGGATATGGGGAAGTTCAGGCCGTGCTCCAGAAGGAGGTATTAATCTGTCTGTTTTGATGTTTTCTGTTGTTCCGGCAATGCTGTGGCATGACAATGATCGAGCTTGTGCATGCGATGCGGGCTCTTTTCATGGTCTCATTAACTCGATGAATTGTGGTTTATGATTTCTCTGTCTCTGTCTCTCTGGTTTGCGCAATTCTGTAAGACATTTGCTCATCTATTTTCTCTATAAATGAGTCATATCTGAAATTTTGAAAGACATGCGGATTAGAGCCTGCCCTTTTTGTTATCTTTGTTGGTCATCTGACCTGTTCTCTTTATTCTTAAATTCAATGTAAGGCTTCTGACCCTGAGCAAAGAACATGCGGATGTATGATTCAATTGGGCCCCTTTGTTTGTGCTTCTGTATAGATCCTCCCAAAGTTGTCACGTGGTGATTTTAACAGAATTGTGCCAAAGATGTATTGATGATAATTGGATGAAATGGTTTCTTTGACCTTAATCTTCTCCCTGTCCAGCTTGAACTCATAATTCTAAATTTTTGTTTAGGATTTTCCTTTAAGGGATTGCTTATATACTTTATAAGACTGCTCAATGTTGGACAAGCAGTATTCCGCCATCTTTTTTTAGTATTTGCCAAATGTCTTTTATAGTTTTCATAATGCATAGTTCCCAACTCATAGTTTTGGTCTTTAGGCCTGCATGTGTTTAAATGCGGTGGGCATCTATGCATTATGCGGTTCTCATCAACTTTTTATATCTGAGAAGAATAATAATAGGGTGGCACATTTGGGTCTAATAATACAGGAGAACTTTGATATGTGCAGTCAGTAACGATGCAGAAGAAGCTTTCAAAAAGACAGTAGAAATTGACAGGTTGATAGATCTGCTGAGGCATGCAAACCCACAGGAGGTGAGTGGATGATGCCTTGCTTTTCTCTCCTAATTAGTAATTGGATTGGGTAAAAACTTTTCATTTACGTAAGAAGTCATTGTATTCACATTGAGAGAGAGAGAGAGATGATGATGATGATGATATTGATACGACTGGTCAATAACTTTAAATGTAAATATACTTTCCTCCTGATTTTGCCTTTCAATCTTCATGCAGGTTCAGCAAATTGTTGGGGAGAACATCCTGGCCTTTAATGAGGGATTCTGGATTAGACTTGCTGCAAGAACTGATACCTGCAAGTCAGATGATGATAAAGCATGGTTCTTGGACTTGTTTGATTCTGCTGTCTTAATTTTTCCTTTGCTAAATCAGTCCTTAGTATTTGTTGAGAAATGGTTTTGACATCATTTCATATCTATGCAGAAAGACTACGAGGAATTGGCTCTATCTGTGATGAGCATAGTGGACCGCCTTGTCCATAAAACTAACGTATCTTCCTCCCCTTCATTTACATGCACAAGCACATATGGAAGATTCACCTTTAACACCCTGGCTTGTCTATTGAGGGTCTTTGTTTTGTTTGTTATTGCACCTTATCTTTTATGCTTGCTTCTGCAGGAAAAGATAGAATCTTCTACTGATGTTCTCAAGGGAATTTTAAAGCCTGTTGTTGATGAAAAGGAAGAGATTTCCTGGCCTCCTAGAGACCCTGAGGCTCTTAAAGCAATGGAGGAAGTATGTGTTTATAATATTTTCTGAGTTGTTGCTTTGCTGTGGCAGTTTTAGTGCACGTAAATGATCTAGACTACATTTGTAACTCATCGTTCCATGCATACAACAAAAGCTGAGCCTTATCCCAGTGAATGGAGTCGGCTCATTGTCTATACACAATGAGGATAAATTTGATTTTGTCTATTGCTCATCAGCTAGTCGCATGATTTATTTAGGATCTGTCAGGGGCTTCTACTTTTAATTTGCGGAAGTCACACTTTAACTATAATTAAGCTTCCAATATTGAAGAACATTCAATATTTAAATAGTATAGTAGAATTGTATATAATCTTCATAACATTACCACACATGGGAGGGGAATTCGCCGGGAAAAGTTAAGAAGTAGCTGAAAATGGCCCGTAAACATGGCCTTTACCTTGCCTTCCGTTTTTCATCAATCTCTTGACCTCCTTATAGAGTAAGAGAATTGAAAACTGGTCATGCTTCATTGCTTCTCTGCACATGAAGATTTCGTCTGAAGGTGAATTGTTTCTCCGGGAGCTTCATTATCATGTCATCCTATCTCATCATTGCACTCATAAGATACTTAGTGGTTTATGTTGTGATCATATGTATTGAGCAGAGTAGATTTTTCCTAGGAAGTAATGCAAATGGAGCAAGAAGGTCAACTAGATGAGGGATTCCTCTCTGAAGTTAATGCACAGTTAAGACAAGTAAGTCTATTTGCTACTTCTATGGACATCTGCTTGAAGATATTTTGGTTGTAGTTGCTGTTCCTGATGATCTTTCTTTTATTTATTTACTCAACTATTGGTAGTTCTTCTCCTGATCATCGTCTGTCTTTTGTGGTTGATATTGATTTCTTCATTCCATGATGGCAACTCAACTCAAATGTGAGGTAGAGTGAGAAAATACGCTTGTATATATTTCGAGGGTTGACATTTCAATTTCATCATTTATTGTTTGTGCTTTCATACAATGAAGATATATTTGATAATACCATCTCTGTTTTGTTTCCTTTGCAAGCAAAACTGCATGTTAATGCTAATTTCTCTTCCATGAATTTTTTATGCATATTATTAGGTTTTTATATCTACACCATGTGCAGGCAAAAGAAGATGTAGACAAGCCCGGGCTTGTGGCTATGCTACAGAAAGTCTTGCAACTTTATGCTTCCAGAGTTCTCTCTAAGCGCAGTTATGCCAAGAGAGGTGAATAATAGTGAGCAAGTTGATAATTATTATGTTAACCTTGAAGGAGGTAGGCTATTTGAAAGGTTATAACATCAACTTCTTTTGGTGTTGACTCTCGATTAGATCTATATTTACATTCAAAGTCAAAAATCATAGAGGTAGATGTTTTGAGGAAATATTGATGTTTCAATTAGTGAGGCAATTAGTTGGGGAGACTGGGAATTTTGGACATACAATATTTGTCTCTTTTTCTGGTTCTCCATGCTCCTTCAGAATCTTTTCATATTTCTCTGACATGCCTGTAATGGGGCTAATATGAAGTTGACTTTGTGATATGAACGAATTGCAGGAAATGAAGTGTTGAAGGCAGAGGAGTTCCTGGAGGTCCTTATAAAAGGTGGTTTTCACATGAATTTACTTATGTTCAGTGCTTTAATTCTGTAAATTTGCCGACTTGACTGTAATGTGTCTTCATAAAGGCGTAAGCTTAGTCAATTTTTCAGTTCTTACTTGGTTACGTTTTTTCTGTGGCCGAATTATATGATTTGTTTAAAGTCATGCACAATGAGATCAATCTAGGCACAGAAAAGGTCATATAATTGTATATGCCACCCTTCTCGTAGCCCCTTATGCGAAGACTAGTTTTTGGGGAGCCAATTCCCTCGTCCGACTTTTGACTCTTAATCCAACCTTCTTTCAGTTATCAAAAGTCCATGAGAAACCAGAAGCCAAACCTAATTCATCCTTTTTTGGCTTTTAAGAGAAATATAAATGAAGAAAATTTCCTTGGAAATGTAAAAGCAAAGTTCATATCTCATTTTCATCTACATCTTTGATAATTTTTCAGTACAAATCATGAGGAAATGTTATATGTATGATTACTTGATGACAAATTGTCAGTATGGGATATAATGAAGTCCTGGCTTAAGTCAAAAGTAACAGCGAAAGCAGGTAAGTTATGGTCAGAAACCAGAGCTTACCTCATACAGGCTGCAAGCCTGGTTTGAGTTTGAGGATCCTCCTTCATCTCTTTTGGCTACAAGAAAAGGTCGTGCCATGTTGGGGATACGTGTAAGCTAGCTAGCTAATTGTTCAAGTTGACTGTATCTTCTAGAATTTGTTGCAACTCCACGGACACCAGGTCTGTCTTACAAAATGTCTGATTTGAAGATGAAAACGTTGTTCTTTTATCTTGGTAATAGTAGCTAGTAAATGCAATAGTTGTATTATCTGGAGTGCATGTGATTTTCTTATTTTTTCTATAGACAGACTGGCTATACTGGGCCAAGTTTGATTGCTTAATGAGATTTAAGGGTGATTGTTGGTAAATTGATTTTTTCTACGTTCAAAGCCAAGTAACAACCTATGTAAGTTGACTGTTAAGTCCTAATTTGCCTCTAGATGATTTAAAATGTGGGTTGGATGATGATGAATTTTTTGCCTTTTGGCTTTGTAAGAATTTTATGGCTGACCTCTGGTACAAGCGGTTCTGAATTTAGAGAAAGCTTGTGAAGTACACTGTTGCAGTATTGCTGTCTGGTGTTCTTCAACTATATACGTTTTGGGTCAATGAGCTGATGATTTTTTTTGTACATTCTTGCTTTGGTGCCTCAAAAATGGACGGCTCATTGCAACAGCTCCAGAGGAAGAATGGAATAAGCTATTGCTTGACGGCATGACAGTTGGTAAAGGTGATGTTTCACCGGAAGATTTATATGCAGTCTTAAAGAAGCGGATAGAGCGGACTTTGATCCGGACAGTAAGTCCATTTCTTGACCTTGCCTGCCACATATTGATGAGTTATATTTTTGTGTCACTTCTCTGGCTAGCTCTTTGATATCGCTGACGTTCCATTTTCCTCTCTAACCAGGAAGGAGGTTCTTACCAGCAGAGGGTTCTCACGGAATATCTGAAAGGCATCCAATCAAGAGCAGAGGAGATCGTACAAGTATTACAAGGAAGAACTAAATAGTTCATGTGCAGTATATATAGGTTTCTTGGGCGGTGCATCATCCGCACATGAGCATAGCTACTAGTCCTTGGTTCCACACAAGAAAGAAGAGTACAGCAATTCAGAGCACTCTTATTTCCTATGACGTTTCATTCACGCTCGAAAATCTGTGTGGAGCAGCCCGATTCACTTCGGACGAGAAAGGGGTGCCCTGCAGTTGCTCTTAATGTAGATTTAACTTCATTGTTTATTCACATACATTAACTTGTAAAATATATGGAGCAGTCTCATGAAAAGCTTCGCCGAGTGAAAACTAACGATGCAGATATCCTCTGTGTCATGGGTTCTGTGAAACTTCCGATGAGGCAGAGCCATCACAAACTGCACAGCAAAGTTGTTTCAAATGCTACATATGTTCTCAAATGGAAAATTTGTTTGATGCAGGTCTTTTGAACGAGAAGAGAGGGAGTGAGTACAGAGCTTGTTTGGTTAAATGGTGTCCTTATACCTTGCTTACGAGAACCACAGTCCCGGATTATAAATTCAAAGACCTGAGTATAAATTCCACTAGAGCTCGGTTATCATGAGTCAAAATTTACCCCTCGAACTCCATAAGCAGCAGAGCCATGGAGGCTCAAGTACAAATACGAAAATCAGCACAAAGTTCCAACGAACTGTTACTCAACTCTGTTAATCCATCTAGCAGTTAGTACCGAGATCTCTTATGAGATTATTAACGAGATTTTGTTCCTCAAATCTAACTTTCACAAAAGAACATGTACCTTAACGACACTATCAGTAGAAGGAGAACCTTTGAGAAATCTTCCGGAAATTATTTAGAGTAATGTTGAGTCATGAACCGCCATCATGGGATAGTTCTCAAGTAAAAACTACGTGTGAGTGCCGATGATCAAACCATAAAGATGTCATACAGCCATTGCCACTCTAGAATCCTCCTTACCTTTTTAAATTCTCTTCCAGTGAGCTATTGCTTGAACCATAGTGCTATTGCTTGAACCTTCAAACAAAACCCAAATGTTCTGCACCGCCTCTCTCTCTCTCTCTCTCTCTAGAAGCCTCCCTCTCTGGATATTTCCTGAAGATAAAGCTACCAACTTGAGCAAGTTGGCAAGTTGACAACATGCTGAGATGTGTGTGGAGACTTCCTCCACCGACCTAGTATTAGTATAAATAGGCAGACCCTCTTACCATTTGTATTAAGCAGAGCGAAGGGAACATCTGGTGGGAGCGTTGGAAGAGTAGCTCTCCTTGTGTGAGGAGAGTGTATTAAAGTGAGGCGTGTGGGAGTGACGTGAGAAACTTATGAGTAGGTAAGTGTGCGATGAAGGCACCTACACCTAGGACAAGCATCCACCTAGACACTTACTGGAATGGCAGTGCACCTTGTGTCGAGTTCCTTATTCCCCGAATTTTACATTATAAGGTCCTCTAACTATGCTCAAATAACAAAATTTAAGGAGCGCAATGGTAATTCTGCAATGAAACCTCTAAAGGGAAATTTACATGCCTCCTCTTGCAGGCGCCCTTAATGAGACAGCTTCCCCTCCGTAATATCAGCCACGATTCTAATTCAGTTCATCTTCATTTTAAGACCGTCACAAACCAAATTCAAATATGGCAATACCCAAGCCTAATCTCTATCGAAATCACCCAAAAACCCATACTCAATTCCTATTCTTCCCTAATTCACTCCCTTTATTCTTGTTTTCTTTTTATCCATTGGTGTTTGTCCCTCTCGCCCTTTTCCTTCTTACAGATCAAGAACCACCAGATTATACTTGAGAATAAAGTTTCTGAGATTACCGATTGAAGCTAGAATCCTCCCTGAAATATACAAGTAAGTCAGGACCAGAGTCTCAAGATAACTATCCCCTGAAAAATCAGCAATTAGTCAAACCAAAAATCTGCATTTTACCAAATTTTGTTATTATTTATATATCTTGAATGATCTTGGATTTTTATTTTTATTTTTAAAATAGACATCAGTTGGACGAGATCACATGGGAATCTAATTGATTTGTGTTTGTTGTCATTATTTTTGCATTCTTTCACGTATATTACATATTTTTCCTTTTCAAACTAAGGTGAATTATATATGGTGCCCACTGAATTTGAATTGGTATTGGTGGAACTTAGGAAAATTACCAAAAAAAATTTAAACTTATTGTACCTATACTGATTTAATCCTTAACCTGTTGGACAACAAGGGTGAGGAGGCCCTCACCCAACCTGGACCAAGCGTGGGCTTTGCGATCCTCACTTGTGGCTGGCAAGAGTTATAAAAAAAAAGGAAAGAATAAACTTAGAAAAAAATTAAAAAGTTATCACGTCAAAGCCGGTCATATCACCTAGGATGGCTAGTGCTGACTACATTGCTGTCAATAATTTCTGGCCAATTTTGTTTGAAAGGACTAACTTGGCAAATTGTAAAAAGGTTTAGTACTAAATTGGCCAAATTAAAAGATTTAGGATTAGATCGATACAAAAGCAATAGATTTAGGAATTTCTTGGTAATTTTCTCGATGAAACACATTCTTTGATTATCCTTTCACGTGATTTGTTTTTAAACTCACTTAGGTACATTCCCACCGTCAAAATATTTAATAGCACTGTTGGCATTTTAAGCAGCGCTTCCGCCACTGTTCCAACCTCAGCAACATAATGGTTTAAATTTCTTGATAACTCTTTGCCTGTTACTCTTAATTTGTTTTCCAGACCATGTGTTACCAAATGGAGCTACTCCATAACATAATTTATGGCAGAACAAAATATTATATTAAATGCAGGATTTGACAATTCTGGAGAACTTACTAAATGCTAGCGCCGATGATTGGAATTAGCAGACTTTATTTCTTATACAGCATGATTATTGACTTGAAAGCACCAGTAATCACTAATCAGACCATTGATGAAGTCGACAATCACCCGGGTTCCAATTGCACACACTAAGCTTAGGAATTCCATGCACTTCGTTACGCTGGGAAGATTACACCCTTGGTCCACTTTGGCGCAGTACATGTATGAGGAAATTTCATGTTATTCAAGCTTAAAAATTTTTCTTTATTCAAGGACTTCCCTAGCAATAGACGTACAGGTCTTGAATTTTTTAGGTCCAATCATCTTATACTAGATGCAGATCCTCAGTTCCATCGACAGTTTATAATGGACAATCATGGAGAGGTAAAACAATGAACTTACTCCAATCAAGCATAACGACCGAAGTTCAGTGAACATGATAACATTGCGAAAGTCTAAACAGCAAGTCATCCCAAAACTGGTAATACACACGCCTCCATGGCTGGATAAATATCAGAGGACCGCAAATTACCGAGAAGCCGACAACAAATCCAAGTGCCATGCTCATGTAAAACGACTTCATGTCAATCCAGCCATTTTCCTCGTGATGTTTGGACCTTTGAGTTGGAACAGCATCTGCTTCTTCAGGATTGGTAGTCATTGGGCAACTTTTGTCAAGTGGAAAACCACATAGTCCTTCATTACCTTCAAACGAACCTTCTGAAAATGTGAGAAACTGTTTCCTTGCTGGGATCATTCCAAAAAGTTGATTATTGGAGAGGTTCAGGAATGAAAGGAAGTTCAGATCTGAAAGCTGCACTGGAATTGTCCCATTGAGGTAGTTCTGTGACAAGTCTAGGGACTCAAGCTGCTGTATTTTTCCAAATGAGGGGGGGATAGGACCTGAAAGCACATTGTGCGACAGGTTGAGAAAATAGAGTGCTTGGAGATCTCCCAACCCTTCTGGTATTGGACCCTCCAATCTATTGCTCGAGAAGTCGATTGAGGTGAAAACAGTCAGAATCTTCATTAGTTCAAGCTGCAGACCTTTGAAAGTAACACTAACAGTGTCCTGATAAGAGAGCTCGCTCAACCCAAGAAACGGATATTGAAGATGGTCAAAGTGCGAATTTACCTTCATGGCCTCCCAGGACATGAGTAAATCTTCAGGAAGCATGCCGCTGAAATTGTTGAAAGCTAGGTCAACGATTTGAAGCATCTTCCATGTGCCATTAGTGACTGGACAACCAATTTGCCCATAGAATTTGTTGGAATGCAGAACAAGGACTCTCAGGGTAGATATGTTCTTCAAGTGGCACGGGAATACATCCTTAATCCAATTGTTTCCAATATCTAGCACCTCTAACATGGAACATTTTGCCAAAGAAATTGGAAGCTTTCCTTTCAAGAGATTACCATTAACATCCAAAGTCCTCAAAAGGCATGTGCCTGGGAATGCATGCGGAATTCCTCCAGTCAGGTTGTTATTCCTCAAGTTCAACACTTTGAGGGTCTCTAACATTAAGCACTGAGGAATGGTTCCCATCAAATGGTTGTTGGAAAGGTCAAGTACCTTGAGATATTGGGCTTCACAAATTGATTCTGGGACAGGGCCCTGGAAATAATTGTTTGAGAGAGAAAGAAAATTGTGAAAAACAGGTGTTTTCCAATATCATTTTGAAGAACTGAACTGAAATTGTTACTCGAGAAATCCAGGTAGACACCACTCGGGGGCAGAGGTAACGTTTTCCCCTGGAGCTTGTTTCGGTGGAGGTCAATGACAGAGAGAGTAGAATGGAAAATAGGCAAAGGTTCTTCCAATTTCTCGAATAAATTGAAGGAAAGATTGACATAATAAAAATAGTTGCTCTTCCATATCCATTTTGGTATCTCTCCTTGAATTTGATTGTCGGAGAGGTCTAGAAAGCTTAATGTGGGTAGATTTTCCAAGAATTCAGGGAACGAACTCAGCTGACAGGAAGCCAGCTTTAAAGTGGATAGAGTAGGGAAACCGAACACAGCAGAAGTGGAAGCAGTGGCATTAATTGACAAACGATTGTGGGAAAGATTTAGATGTGTGAGGTTCTTGAGCCCCTGAAACACATCAATGTGCAATGAGCCGCTGAATTGATTCGAGGAAAGTGAGAGGTACTTAAGTCCTCGAAGTTCAAAAACAAACGCTGGTATGGGTCCCTCTATAATGTTGCTGCTTAAATCAAGCACGGTTAGTTGATAATAAGTGATATTTAGAGACCCACTCAGCTTACCAGAAAACTGATTATCGGACAGATTTATGATCTTGACCGAAGGAAGTGTAAAAAGAGACGGTGGGATGCTGCCCTCCAGTGAGTTGTTCCGCAGATCTAGATTTACAAGGCTTAGAAGTTCTTCCCATTGGGTGGACTTAATCTCTCCTGTTAGAGCATTGCGGAATAGCATAATCTGTCTTAGATTCTTGGACATACCGAGCGAAGGAACTGAACCAGTAAGATTATTTAAAGACAAGTCCAAATAAGTCAGCTTCGACAGGTTCTCCATCGAGCTCGGGATTGATCCACTCAATCTGCAATTAGACAATTCCAATCTCGACAATTTTCTAAGATTACCGATTGAATCTGGAAGCCTCCCTGAAATATTCGTGTAACTCAGCACCAGAGTCTCAAGAGAACTATCCTCCGGAAAATTGGGCAAAGGACCCTGAAGAAGTTGGTTGCCTGATAAGTCAAGAATCTGAAGTGCCTGCACCTGAAAGATTTTACTCGGAAACTCTCCATACAATGCACAATAACCCAGACGCAGAGTAGTTAGATTGGTGAATCTAGCGAGGAATTCAGGAACCGTGGTTGACAGGTTGTTGCCATTGAGTTGAATGAATGACAAATGATGAAGATTTGCTAGGGAAGAGTCGACAGGACCAGAGAGAAGGCAATTAGACATGCTCAGCACCTCAAGTTTTTGTACTGAAGAGGACAATGCATTGCACCACTCATTTCCCTCAGTAGACAGGTCGATGCCATCAAGATGTAACTGTCGTAGCTCTGAAAGGTTTCTGATCAGGGTCTTCAAATTGGGACTCTCGATCTTTCGCATATCAATTCCAGGAAAATAAAGAAGAGAAAGATCAAGAGTATTTAACTTCCTCAAGCCAGATAACTCTATCGGAATCTGCCCAGAGAGATTAGCATTGGACAAGTTGAGATAAACCAGGCCACTGAGATTCGCAAGGCCAGGCGGAATTGCAGAGGATTTGAAATCGTTGAAAGCCAAGTTTAGCTTTTTAAGGTGCTTTAGCCTAAAGATACTTGACGAACTGTTAATATTGCAAGAGACAGATTCAAAGCTCAAGTCTAGATCGATGACCTTTCCATCCTCGTCGCACGTCACACCATTCCAAGGGCGAGCAGTCTGATTCCATGTAACCAGCTTCGAAGACACAGATGCATTGAAGACAAGGCTATTTTTCAACTCGACCAGCAACAATTCTTGATCGCTGAGACATGGATTAGAAGCCAATACCGAATAGATTCTGAAGAAATTGGTCCATATGAATGGCAAGAGAAGCCACAACAACCGCGAGGTTACCATTGAGTACGAGGAGGTGTTTTGTTCTTATTGGAAGGCAGATAAACATGAACCTCCTTGGATTGGATTTCAATGGGACTGTGTTTGGTCTAATTCTTATCACGTCGTCACTAATTTTTTATTTGCTATGCCTGACTACCTTAAATTGACTCGCCTTACGATTAAAAATTCATCAAATAACTTGATTGAGCCAGTGGGGGCCGTTGGAGGTTCTTGACTGTTGACGAAGAAATCCAAGGAAGAAAAAAACAAGAGCATCTCTTTCCCTAGGACATCATTCCCTGCTTGCTACAGTGCAAGTTCCCCTCTAGAGAGCAGATATTCAAGTCGCTCCCATTTTATATCTAAAAGGTTCACTTTTGGGAAAATAAGGAAATTAAATATGGAGCTCTCAGACTCGTTTTCTCGATACATTTGGACTGATCTCCGCAAATTAAGGAATATGGAGACATCAGTCCGAGGAGATCACCACTAAAAACCAAGCGATCTGTGTTTCTTGGTCTCTACTTTTTGCATTCTCTCACTTACGCCAGATTTTCCCCTTTCAAACTGGGTTTAAGTCCTCATTGTGCCCACCGAATTTACACCTAATGGTCGAACGGTTTCTCTGATTATCCTGTCACATGATTCAGATTTAAATTCCTGAGGTACATCGTTTCTGCCTTCAAAGATATAAGCAAAATGTTGGGATTTCGAGTAGCGGTGCGCAGCAACAAAATATGTGGCATGCCCAGTTTCATTTTTTGATATTGCTTCAGCTGCTACTCGTAGTTGGGTTTAAATTGCTTAAAACTTACGTCTTCACTGTAATTAGATCATGCGCTACCCACATGGAACTAGTCCATGACAAACGAAGAGCATCATATTTTCGCTGGGATTTTTAACATTTCCACAGAACTTACAAAATGTTATTGCAGCCAACCGAAATCAGCAAACCATATTTTCCGTACAAGATATAGGCTGACTTGAAATCAGCAGTATTCACTTGTCAAAACAGTGATGAAATGAACCAGTCAACCAAGTCCAACTTCAAGGCCATGAACCGAGCAGGAATTTGAAAACCTTTTGGAATTGGAATTTTCAAACTGAAAATTTCCATGCACCTTCTTAGAAAAAGCTGGGAAGGACTTTGGTCTAGTTTGGCGGCGGGTAGACTGAGGGGACATACCTTCTTAAACAATTATGGAGAGGAAAAACATTGAACTTACTAAGTAACTACAGTCAAACATAACGACCAGTATTTTAAGTTGACTTGACTAGGAATGCAAAATTGTCCTTTCAGTGGAGCTTCTCAATCCGGTTGATTTATAAAATTCCGTTGACGAATAAAACATAATTTTTCCTATGGACGGTAATCACGTAATATTGATAATAAATTTGAAATACCGACAATAAGTAAACATTGATCAATAATTTATTGATTAATCCGTTTGTAATTAGTGATGGAATGACAAATTTACCTTTGACAGACTCAAAAGTATATTTTCACTTGTTTTAGATTTTACAAATGGACGTATATGTTGCCAATGAAATAACAGTTTTATCATCCACAAATCTAACAGTTGATTGACACTAACTTTTACATTTTACAAGTGGGTGCATTTACTATCCACAAACTCAATATTAGAAAAACATTTATCGTGAGGAGATTTGGTTTTAAGTGGTTAATATATAACTAGAACATTGACGGTTATAATTCACGAATATTGTTGCAAAATATCGTCAATATACATCATTATTTGAAATTATGAATGGTATTACAAATTTATTATTGAAAGGAAAATTATTCTATTTGGGCTAGACGTAATGTTAAGCACGTCTTCGTGGTTATTAAATGACTCATCATTGTCATGAAACAAGAAAACAGCCGCCCCTCCCTTGTCTCAATGCAGCAAGTATCCTCTTGGAGGGGCAGTAAGAAAAGAGTGATTTTAAAGTTGCGTTCCACATAAAACTCGAAATTTAAAATACATTTTTTAAAAAAAATAATTACAGACGAAAATAGTTAGGCATAATTTACTATCCATCATGAAAACATTTTTTGTCAATTAAATTTTCTAAGTGATTTAACCAATGATTTTTTAAAAAAATACTTATTAAAACTTGAATTTATCTTAAAACAAACGCATCTTGAATTTCAAACGATAGTACAGGCTCCAATGACATATTCCTTTTGTGCTACTTTACAAGGCATTGTGTGTGATAGTTACTTTGCAATTTTCTCTTGTTTTTTGGGCTACAAAGGGGAAAAAAAAAATTGGACAAGTTTGGCCTTTCGTGAATCAAAATGCAGAACACCATCGGCAACGCTCATGAATGCAATAGAAAACTTCGCTAATGTGAGATTTTGTGAGACAACTGCCAACTGTTTTAAAAGCTTAAACTGTTAGATGAAGGCGTGGTTTATTATTTAAATATTCTAACACTCCCCCCCACGCTTAGTCTGTGAGATTTTGTGGGACCACTGCCAACTGTTCTAAAAGCTTAATCTATTAGATGAAAGCGTGGTTTATTATTTAAATATTCTAACACTCCCCCCACGCTTAGTCTGGTCTTTTGCCTAGTACTAAGCGTGTAAATTTAATTGGGGAGGCAAATAGGGGCCTGGAAGATTCGAACTCAGGACCTCCTAGCTCTGATACCATGTGAGATTTTATGGAACCACTGCAAACTGTTCTAAAAGCTTAAGCTGGTAGATAAAAGTGTGGTTTATTATTTAAATATTCTAACAGCTGAAATCACTCTCAATCGTCTCCAACGAGCCCATCGCCCCTGGGACACACACACACACTCTCTCTCAATCGAGGTAGTGCCGGCAGCTGTGGAGCTCCTATGGCACAAGCCTGAAGCTCAGGGTGGTTGCAGAGCCCTCTGGGACAGAGCTCACATCCATTGAAGCTCTACATGAGCAGCTCGTGGGCATCCATGGCTGCGGCCCTGGGACCCGATCTGGTCCACTGGTTGAGGTCGTCCAACCTCAATCTGGACCAGATTCCAGGTAGTAAGCATTGCTGGGCTCACGCATGGGGTTTGGGTGACGCTCACAAACGACTCTTCGAGGGACGATATAAGGAAAACCATTTTCAGTATTTTCATCGGCACTTATCAGTTTTTTTTATCCCTTAAAATTCTGGTTTACTTTCCAACCATTTTTGGCCAACAATATTTCAGTTTTTAATTTGTTATTTTTTTTAATTTTAAGAATTAATTAAAGCGCTAACGTCATCTGCCACAAAGAATAATTCACATGGAAAAAGAAATGATGGTCACTTTTGTCCCTGGAGTAAACCTCCCTGATTTTTTTGGGACATTTGGTGAGGTCAGATTTATCCCCTGGAAATGTGCACGTGATCTTTCTTGGGATTTGGCCTAAAATTTAAATTAGAAGTGTACTTAAGAGAAATGATTTTTATAGACAATTATTAATTTTCTTTTAAGCATTACCAAAGGAGATGGTAGAAATCCAACTTCCAAGCCTTCAACAATCTCAAAAAGGAAAATATCGACCGGGACTTCTCAACTGTTCAGCGATAAATGTGGACAGGGTGATCAGTGATAGATCAGAATGAAACTATTGGATTCTCAATTGGATTTTACTATATTGCATAATGTACAGCTCATAATAGCTCATCACAAGCATCTTTTGTTAAGTATTAACTCGCTTTCTTATCTTCATACACAAAATAATAGAAGACTCCTATGAGGCAAAAAACCCACGGCTCCTATGCATTGTCCTCGGCGAATGCCAAGTGCCTCCGATACAGTCCAACCACTAATCCGAAAGGAAATCTAGCTTGTTGGGTAGAGTAACTCTTTTTTGCTCATCTAACTCCTCAAAATCACCCTGAAGCCAAGGAGCCAATTTGATAGGTATAAGGATCATCCAAATCTCATGCAGTAAAAAGCTGGTTTTTAAAGGAGAAGTAAAACTGAAATTCAATATTTGAGAGAATGAGAGAATAGGGCTCACTGGAGTGTAAACATGGCAACCGATTCTCTCATGATGGTCTCTCACGTGCTTATACGCAAACTTCTTGCCACAATCCTTATGGCCGCATATAAATGGCCTCACCTCAAGATGAACAGCCTTCACATGTTGACGTAAATTTGATTTTTGTCAACGAGAAAAAACATCAGCTAATGTACAATCAGCAACCACACGATAAATGAGCTCAAGCTTCAAAGTTCTAAAAAATTTTATTCCTTGCCCAGCCAGAATCTACTTAGTAGGTGACTGCATCTTACTGTTGAAAAAATGCGGAGACAACCCTCAACATCACATCTGAATGCTTCTGAATCAGCCGAATTTTTCTTCTCATGCATGTGGAGATGCCGTTGAATATGCTTCCTAAACTGCTTGGTCCCAAATATGTCGCAATTGACTAATTGGTGAGCCAATCGCATGTGCTCCTTCAGATAGCCAACATTGCTGAACTATTTCATGCACTCACAACAGAATGCCTCCATAGTCTCCAGTTTGACTGCAGCAGTTGAAATGACGTTATTATCAATTAGCACGTTAAACAACACATCGATATCATTTGGCTTCACCAAGACGCCTTCATAATTAAGTGACTTACCATGAGAATCCTCATGTTTTCGCAACTTCGATGCAAACTTGAAAACCTTTCCACACCCAACCTCCGGAGAAACATGCTGCTTCAGACTCTTACATTCACCAGCCATCAACGGTTCCTCATCATTGTGAATTTCATTCAAGTGCTTCTTCATGTTCCTTTGATATGCTAATGAATTATTGCAACCATCAACAGGACAGCTGAAAATCTTGCCTTTATGCTGAAGAAAGTGACGAGCCAAATGGTCTTTTCTCCTGTATGTGGTAGGGCAATCCTCCATAGAACAATTGAAAGGCCTCTGCAAATGAATTTAGCATATTGACACAGATACAAAGCATACCAAATCTCTAGACATCAATAGGGGGAAAAAACAAACAAACAAACAAATAAACGATGCTTCAAACCTCATAATAGAACATGCGTGACCGAGGCTGACTTGATGGATCTTCTCAGGTGGTCCCCCAACCTGATACTAGTCCAATCACGATACAAGATTGCAGCCTCTTGCATTTTGGAGTCCTTTTTGGTGGGATCCAATGCTTCACGCCCTTATCATATCATAATCAGATGAGCCAACATACTTTATCTTGCAAGGTCTTGATCTCAGTATAGGCAAACTTGCAATAGACAAATGGAAGAGAACAAAACAGCTTCATTTTTCAACCATAGAAATCTATCTGTGAAACTAGACCGCACTAAAAGATTGACGCTTTTTCAATGGTGCTTCCACTTTATGATGTTCCACAAAATTACTGCACTATATTTATAGGTAATCACCATTCCACAGCCCAGAAAATCATGTACATCCCCAACGATAATATCCGAATTGCCGTTTCTGACACCTCATTAGAAGATACAAATGTGAAAAGTTTGATGGCAAAGACCACAACCGAGCATTGTACATCAAAGCCATCTGTTCAACAAGACCGGTGCGACTGTGATCAGAACCTCCCCACTTTACAAACTGTGCCTCACCGTCGACCACCTCCCTGACAGGTGTAATATAATCGAAACTTGACTAAGATTTTGAAAGAACTTGCATTATCAATAACAAAACAGAGAGCTCAATATATCTCGAGGGAATGGCCCTGCATATATGCTGCCTCAAGTACGCGGGTTTCACAGGTATTATTAGCTTTCGCTCCCTCCTTTCTCTCGACCCCTTGAGCCATTGCAGCTTCCACCTTATCCTGATATAGACCGAACCGACACGAAAACTACTTCACATCAGCTCCCATCGCGGCAGACATTCAAATGCCAGCATATTGCCGATCGAACTAGTCAAGTCGTAGCATCAGAACTGGCAGCCCAAAACGAACCGAGCCGCTTACGAAGCATCGCGAGGCAACGAAGCGAGGAGAACTGACCTGGTGGTGCGACTGGACCTCTTGAAGCTGCAGATCCCGCGGTACTCGCAGTAGTAAAGCCACCAACTGGAAGAGACGCTTGGATCGGTGTTGTTCTGGGCCTAACTTGACTGGGTTCAAAGCTATGATCAGTTTAGGGCCCAAAATAGGCCCGGCCCGATAAGCTTTCCATCGAACGAAATTAGATCTGCGAACAGGAAGCTGCTTGCTTCGTGATTGTTGCCCACATTATTATATACGAGCATGAAGATGTATAGAGAGTTACCGAGAGGTTTCGTTGCAGAGATTGCGGAGGTGGATTTTCGCAATGGACATGGAGGTTGACAACGGTTCGGAAGCACGAGGTAACGACAAGTTTTGGCAGATGTACATATGGTGAGTGAGTATTTATCTAAGATTTTTCTTTGCATAGGCATGGAAGCACATTCTCATTTCGGCACAAGTTAGAGGTCTCGATTGCCTGGCAGATGAGCATGAAATTCACCTTGAACTGTTGAGGAGAAGAAGTTCTTACTAGAAGATTCTCAATTAGTTTTCCGTCTTGGATATCACTTGGGATACTGCATTGTTCTTATTTAGGGCTATTAGTTGGTGCAAATGTCTTGACAATTTGGGCTCCATTCGTTTCGCGAAAAACAATTTATCCAGATTTTACAGTGTTCGTTTTACAAAAAATGAATTGATTGGGGAAAACATTTTGCATTAATATCCTAAAAAACCCAAAACTAGTACACTTGTGATAAATTTACCCAAGTAACCGTAAAAAACCCCAAACCGGTACACTTGTGACAAATTTACCCCAAACTAATTTATTCGACCGCTACAAACCCCAAACTGATACATTTATGATAAATATATTATCTGTTAAATTGGATTAATAACACAAAAAAACTAGGGGTGAGCGGTTCTAGGTTTTGGTTTGGTTCCGTTTGGAACCTGGAACCTACCCTCGGGTACAGGTTCCTCATTTTTTGGAACCTAGAACCTATCCGTCAGAACCAAAACCCGGAACCTACCCTATCACGGGTTCCAACGGGTTCTTTCTTTTTTTTTTTCTTTTTTCTTTTTTTCATTTTCAGATTTGAACTATAATGTACGCGCATACTCTACAGTAACTTCCCACATCTTAGCAAACATACGAGTGCCAACTGCCAAGAATCTGGATATACATAATTAAAACCAATAAGAAGTTTCCAAAGAGGAAATGAGATGCTTGATTAACTATAATTATTGTACCCACATATGTTAATATACGTGCACTAAAGCTTAAATCGTCACATTTGCCATATGCCATATACTTTATCAGCTGAGTCAAATGAAAATGATGAAGCAAAATATACTAAGGAGATGAAAAACCAAAAGTGCCAACAAGATCTCAAATTTTCATCTACTCCATATTGTAAACTCTGCAACATTTTCCTGTGATTCCTTTGGCACATCAAAATCCTACAAAGACATGGATGAAAATAAGTCAAAATCCTAAGTAAAGACACAGAAAAGAAATCAATATCGATAATACTCCATGAAGCATGTAGCTCCTAAACTCTTTGACAACATAGTTAAAAAATTCAAGTACTCTCCTCTCTTTTTTTCCTCTTACTGGATTGGTGTCACCAGCTGCAGAGCTGGAGTGAGGACGATGCCCAAAGTAAGCTAAGTTAATTAGAGCCTTAATTACTGGATCTGTTGAAACGGCTTGATTAAATGGGCCTGCATAGCTGCCACGTCACTCCCAGTTTACGAGGAAATTTTCTTGTCTAGACTTGCGTTAATGCTGTACAGGGCAAAATCAATATGTATGCTGCTGTAGACAAAACTTCTCTCGCATATAATAACTATAGATTTCTAACAATTGGAAAACAATATCCCGGTGGAGATTTTGAAAAGCAATAAGTCAATTGAAACAATTCACGTTCGTGAGAATTTTGTTACCTTTGTTAAAATGAGTTTTCTTGAAAATCGAGAGAACGAGGGTAAGTCTCCAAAATTTCCATTTGATCTCAATCTCTACCATCATTCAAAAGCACAAAGATTAATCGTGGCTTGGCAAATTCACCGAATGACTTGAGGGGTATTTACATTCATAATGGTGCATTGCAGGCAGACAAGACCCAAAATCAAGGTCCCGATTCTGCTCCAGATCTTTCTATGTTCTATCACTAGGTGAATAAGCCGTCTCTTGAACCTTGAATTTGCATTGATACTCATTTGGAGTTATTCATTAGCTGGGGTTCCACAAAACATGTGCAGGGCGTTCATGAGCTAAGGCTGCGTTTGGTCGACCGGATAAAAACCAGGATAGGATATGTTTTATCCTATCCCGTGTTTGGTAGCTGTCTAGGATAGGATAAGGTCGGATATAGAAGGGATATAGACCGGATAAAAAAATCCGAGGGGGGGTGGGATAAGGTCGGATAGGATTTCTTTTATCCAAGACATAAAACCCTACGCTTTTTTTCTTTCTCCGTCGTTCACCCACGACAACTTTCTGTTTCCAAAGTATCGACATAGAAGCCTTCTCCTCAATAGCTCTCCGATTCTCATCAAAATTTTACGAAAGCGACGAATTTTCAAAGGTAAATAATCATTCTCTCTCTCTCTCTCTCTCTCTCTCTCTCTCTCTCTCTCTCTCTCACGTTGATTTCTAAAGTAGGGTTTTGGTTTACGGGTTCAATTTTGGTTGAAAGGCTTCGTCTTTGCTGTCATGGGATTGTGCTAAATCGTGCAATCTGAATCTTTTCTCAGCTTCTCTTTGTTCGTTAGATCTAATCCTGGCAAATTGGTGTCGAAGTAGTGTAAGTTAAGGCTAGGCATCCTCTGTTGTGTGATGTGGAGACCAATGCTAGTTTGATTGATGCTGTGTGGTGTCGAAGTAGTTTGATTGATGCTGTGTGGTGTGAGTTTGGTTTTCAGCACTTTGCAAGATTTGTATCTTTACCACGTCCAACATCCAACCTGCATTTAACATGGTCCTCATCAATAAAAAGTCTTTTGACATTGGATGAACGTTTGCTAGCTCTACAAGATTATGATAGGCTAGAACAGGACATAACAAACACAACGAAAGATTTCCACGTTCGAACACTAACCAGTAGAAGAAAGGCTCTGTACTCTCACTATGGAACCACACGTCATAGTAGAGATGCAAATTGTGGCCATAACGATGCCATGGGTCAATTTGTTCAAGCGGAGACTATCGGCGGTATTCTTTATTTTTAGATCTCCTTATCTTAGAAAGAAAAGTGACCTTGCTGTAGCATGTCTCAGGAGTTTAAGGGACTTACAGCTTCAAGCCGGTCTTTGTAATGCTAGCTTTTGAGCCTTCTCGTCTTTTGACAAACCTTTTCCTACCTGAAAGATAATTTATCAGCGTCCTAATGATATTGTTAATTGTCACGTAAGTCAAAAACAAGAAAACAAAACGGGCTCTTTCAAAAGATTGCCTTTTATGTACCTTGGCGACTCTAGTTCTTGCCCTCGCCCACCGAGAACCAACTGTTTCAGGCTTATCATCCTTGTAGAATGATACGGAACTATGCTTCAGGGCTGCAAAGTCTATCGCCTTCCACCTGAAACATTGGCATATATTTGAAAGTTTCTTTGGTTATAATTTTTGCACACTCCTTTTGTTTGGGACCTTTTCATGTAGCATGTGCTGGAGTTCCATTATAAATTTATTTAGGAATAGATATATAAATGTATATGTATATAACCCGGCACCGATATTGAAAATATGACATTCAATGCTACATTGTTCTACTCTTTGGAGAATTAATCAAGATCATTGATAGATTGTTGTGAGTTAGGTTGTTAACATGGCCCGATTAGCAAAAAGTAAAAGTATAACTCAAATGTAAAACCCTATTGATTATGCCTTTATAGGTCATACATTATGTATTGATCTTCTCACTCCAGGTAAATCTCAAGTAAATTTCTTTCTAGTAAGAAAAGTTCAAGTAATGAAGGAGATCCCTGTATTTAGTAGAAATTGCAAGATATTATCTTATGATATTTGCATCTGCTGTTTTGAGGTCAATCGTAGCGCATTTGTTGTTACGTCGATGTATGCGTGTTGAGTGTCGATGATATTTGCTTTAGTGGGAGAAGGAATCGATTACTTACCTAGACATATCGTTTCTACCATTCCCATTTTGCTTATGTGAGGAAAAGTCACTATTGATATCGCATCACCTGCGAGGGAAGGATATATCTTGTTGTGTGGGTTGAATATCGTGGCTGATTGAATGCTGAGTTAGTTTTCTGTTTCTCTGTTTTTTGTTACTTTAAGAAATCTGGGAGTGGTTCAATCGACATATATGCTGAGTTAGTTTTTTGTTTAGGAATGGAAGGTAGCAATTTCAATCAAACTCAAGGAAGGGGAACAAAGAGAGACCGACGTATATGGACAATAGATGAAGAAAATGCACTTCTAGATGGTCTTGAAGAATTAGTTACACGAGGAATGAAAGCCGATAACGGCTTCAAGAGTGGTTACATGGTTATGTTAGAGAAGTGGTTTGAAGAAAAGTTCCATTGTTCTGGCATCAAGGGTAATCCTCACATAGAGTCGAAAATGAAAAACTTGAAAAAGTTGTATAATCGATATATGACTTGAGGAATCAAAGTGGCTTTGGGTGGGACCATGAAAAACATTGTGTCGATATTCATTCTGAGGATAGTTGGCAAAAATATTGCAAGGTTTGTGTCACTTCTTCTCATTTGTCTTCTTTATTAATTGTTTCATTTTTAACAAAATAATATAATTTTCTTTGTAGACCTATCCAGGAGTTGCTTCTTTGAGAGGGAAGTCCTTCCCTCAATATGATCGACTAGCAACCATATTTGGAAAAGACCGTGCCAAGGGAAATCTCAGTGAAGACCCTTCAAAAGCTCATGCGGCTGTAGATCATGAGGAATGTGAAAATTATGATAATGTGGCAACCAACGGTGTAAGTCAAAACTCACCGCCACTATCGTCTTCTCAGGCACAAAATGTTTTTGATTCTTCAAGAAGAAAAAGGGCTAAAGCAAGTGACAAATGGGCTGCTGGCTTAGTTGAGATAGCAGGAACTTTTGGCTCATTCTTGGAAAAAGCTAACGAGAGAATGGAGATGGTCGCTAGCCGCATTGGACATGCCAAGGATTTGGATAATGACAAACGAAAAATCAATGAGGAGCTTCTTCAAATGTCTTTAGGTACTATGGATAGAATAAAATTATGTAGAAAAATTGTGAAGGATCCTGAGAATATTCATCTATTTTTGGGATTTCAAGGAGACACAGGAAAGCATTTGTGGAATTACTTCTCCAAGAGATGAGAGAAGAGAATGAGTGATGATGAGTTGTTTATGAGTTTGTAGGAGATATGTTTTCTCTCCATACTTTTTCTTTTTTTCTTCTTTATTTTTTTTTAAGGGTTTTTGGGGCTAGCTATAAGCTTTAATGTTATCTTTTTGGACCTTTCGGTTGTAGCCATGACTTGAAAAGAGGTGGATATGGCTTGAAACTTTATCTCTATGTTCATTGCCAAGAAAACCATTATCTATAATATTCTTTGCCTCTGTCTTTTATTTTCATAAATAGTTTCTTTGTCTCTTTGGCAAAAAACCCAGCCATGATTTGGTATTGGACCTGTAACAAAATGGAAACAAATGAAAAACTTGTAAGAGAGAAAAAGAATTCATGTTTCAAAGTGAAAATATTGAAATTGAGGTTATTCTAAAAACATTTGACGTTGAAGGGGGTATCCAAAAGATTATTTCAAAGGAACGGAAAAGATTATTACGATGCGTAATCATGAAATTCAATGAGAATCTATTAATTTGAAAAAGATATATTGTTTTGGATGATTTTGTGAATATTAAACCTGCAAATTTGTACTTGCCTAATGTTATTGTTTTTAAAATATCCGAAATTAAATCCATAGTTCACCAAACGATAGATTGGATAGGATATGAGGATATCCGACTTTAAATCCGTAGTTCACCAAACAGTTGATGGGATATGAAGAAATCCATGGATTTCTTATCCTATCCTATCCAGTCCTATCCCATTTAGAAATCCGAACGACCAAACGCAAGTTTCTCTTTATAGTTTGCCTGAACAATTCCACGCCCACCATCTCGTGCGCATTGGGGAATATCCTCCTGGCCATGACATTCCGATTTGCATTGAGCGCCAAGCGGGGGAGGGGGGGCGAGCGAGGGAGGGAGGCTCCTTTTGGAGCCCTAACCGGTTCCGAAACCGGTTCCGGTTCCCGGAAAAAAGGAACCAAGAACTAGAACCGGTCCTTTAAGAACCGGGAACTGCGCTCACCCCTACAAAAAACTACAAAAATGATTCAACTGTGACAAACATATATTAAAATCCCAAATTAGTACACTATTCCATTGTCACCTGTCATTCAACTTGGTAATTTGATTGTAAAATTTAATGGAAACTAACAAAGGGTATATTTAGGAGATCTTGTAAAATTTGATTGTAAAATTTGCTACAGAGGTGTCTCCAAGTTTAGTAGATCTTTTCCTTTTGTTGGTGGCCGTTGTTTTGGCCTGCTTGCTGCCGTTGTTTTGCTGTTCACTTTCTGCTTCGTTGGTTTCCTGCTCTCGGCACCCTTCCACTCGAGTTGGACCTGTTGTCTTCTTGAGTACAAGTTTTGGTTCCGGGTCCTACTATATAGCTATATAGCTTTCGGTTAAAGTTCAATATATCTCTTACCTTTACCAAAAAAAAAAAAAAAAAACAAAGGGTATATTTATCACAAGTATACTAGTTTGAGGTAAATTTGCCAAAGGTGTACCGGTTGAGGGTTTTTGGTGGTTTAAAAATTAGTTTGGGTTAAATTTGTCACAGATGTACTAGTTTGAGATTTTTTAGGGTATTAACCATACATTTTCCATGAATAATCTTTTGAACTAGGGGAAAATGTTTTCTGCTTTTGAAAAGTGAAAAATATTTTCCTTACTTAGTCTCTTTTATCTCACACCCTTACAAGCTCTTACTTCCTTCTCCCCTTTCTTCTTCTTCTTCTTCTTTCTTCTTCTTCTTCTCTCTCTCTCTCTCTTTTTTTTAATTTGAATTACTTTTAAATTTTATTTTTCTTTTCTTTGTTTTCCCTCTTCTTCTTTCTTGGCTGGTCGTGGGCCATGACAACGGTTGACGACTAGCCATAGGTGAGCCTCAAGCTCGCTAGCGAGCACAAGGCTTGCCCACCTTTGACGAGCTCAAGCTCATTATTCACAAGATCGACGAGTGTAAGCTTGTGGCAAGGCTCGTGCTCATCAATCTAGCGAGCCTCGAGCTTGCCGGACTCGGACCTCACCAAATCAGCGAGCCTCGAGCTCCCTAGAGGTGGGCGAGCCTCGTGCTTGACGAGGCTTGCCTATGGTCGGTTGCCAGCTATCACCATGGCTGATGACTAGCCAAGAAAAAAGAAGAGTAAAACAAAGAAAAGAAAAAATAATTTAGTAATTGATTTTTAAAGAAATAAAAATTAAGTAAAAATCAATTTTAAAAAATGAAACAAATGAAAAGAGTGGAGAAAAAGATTTTTCTTATCGTATAACGGAAAATATTTTCCACTTCATTTTCAGGTTTTATTCGAACACCAAAAATAATTACATATTCTCGCAAAATGACTTCCCGAAAAATATTTTCCTAAAACACCACATTTTCGGCGAAACGAACGGAGCCTAAGTGTGTATATTTGCAATAAATATTTTATATATATAGTGAAGGTATTTTTCAATTGCTATTTTGAGGAATAACAAGTATAAGGTTCATTCAATGGTGGTATCATAGCAAGCAATCCGAGCCATGAGCCTAGTAATAAGGAGTCATGGTATGTGACGATAGCGGTCCAAACCATTGCATTGAGCAAGTATTCATGAATTGGAGTATGTCAGAATTCTATCAGTGCATAATCAAATTCTGTGATTGGCTGGTCAGGGACCGAGCTTACTTGGTAGGTGCCAGGAATTATAAGCAAGTTAGGATGACGGATGTTTCGAGTTCGATTAGCGGCGCCGAGAATCATATCGGCTCTCATTATAATCATTGGAGAATCCACGTGCAATTTTACTTGCTAGGTTAAGATCTATGCCGCCAATGATATCCCATAAAACTTGTGGGTAAAATTGCACGCGGATACTTCAATAATTATAATTAGAGTTGTTGAACTTCTCGATGCCGCTAACTGAACTCGAAACATCCACCATCATGACTTGGTTATAATGCACGACACCTACAAAGTAAGTTCGGTCCTCGACCAACAGATCATAGTCTTTGATTATGCATTGAGAACTGAACTCTTGTCGTCGTGTACCACAACTCTTGATTATTGGATTCATAGTTCTTGATCACCTAGTCTTTAAAGGGACACGCAGCACTAACCAGATTGTTGCTGTAAAAGTGATTAAACTTCAGGAACGCAGAGCTAAGAAGAGCTTCGTAGCCGAATGTGAAGCATTGAGGAATATTTGGCATTGAAAGCCCATCAAGATCATTGCGTCTTGCTCGAGCATAGATTTTCAAGGGAACAATTTCAAAGCGTTAGTGTGCAAGTTCATGCCAAACTGGAGCCTGGATAAATGGCTGCACCCTACTGGAGATTGGATCAAGCTTAATATGCTCTAATGGGTAGATGTCAATATCGATGTGGCTGCAGCGTTGGACTAATCTCCACCTCTAGTGCCACATGACAATAGCATACTGAGACTTGAGGATACTGGCAAATTTCTCCTGTCAAGAGCCTCTCAAATGCAGACCAACTTAGTTACGTTGCTGTTGGAATTGTCTCGGTCTTTGCCGCCGATGCTCGGTCGTGTTTCCTTTGTTTTATTTTATAGTCAAGTTCATTTAGTTATGCAGTTAGTGTTTTTACTATTTTCTAGGAAGTTAATAGCACGTTTGTGTGCGGTTATGTGTTGCACGTATGTGAGCAGTTTCTGCTTTGTATTTAGTTGTGGTACTCGACGGTTTTCCTTTGAACAAGACGTATGAAGTTCTATGCTCTGTTTTTTCATCCTTTCTCTCCCTCGAACAACAGAGATGTTTTTTGTTTTAATTGTTGTTTCATGAGTTATAACATTGGTATCAGAGCATCTGTGGGATCTTAAGGGACTGTGAAGTGAGGGTAAGTGAGTGAAGATTGCTTCCAATCTGCAAAGAAAAAACTGATGGAGGCAGGATCGAGTGGATTCTCTGCAATGGTTGCTCTAGTCTTTACTGGAGAAAATTATCAAGCTTGGGCTGTCAAGATGACAGCATTCTTGGAGGGTCATGATCTATGGGAGGCTGTGGAGAATGATTATGAGGTTGCTCCACTTCCAAATAATCCGACCTTAAATCAGATAAAGTACCATAAAGAGAGAATCACAAGGAAGGCTAAGGCAAAGTCTTGCACGTATCTTCGCCGTGTTTCACCCACTATCTTCATAAGGATCATGAGATGTGATTCTGCAAAGGCAATATGGGATTTCTTGAAGGATGAATACGAGGGAGATGAGAAGATAAGAGGCATGAAGGTGCTAAATCTCTTGAGGGAGTTTGAGAGACAGCAGATGAAGGATTCAGAGTCAGTGAAGGAGTACTCTGATAGGCTGGTTGAGATAGCTGAAAAAATCAGAGTTTTAGGGACTGACTTGAAGGATGAAAGGCTTGTTCAGAAGATCCTGATGTCTCTTCCAGAGAAGTTCAAAGCCACCATAGCTTCTCTGGAAAATACAAGAGACTTAGCGATATAAAGCTTGCAGAAATTGTTAAATGCTCTGCGAGCACGGGGAGCACGAAGACCGATGAGAAGAGAAGAGCATGTAGAGGGTGCACTGCAAGCTAGAGTGAAGTCCAATGATGGAGGAAAAGGGAAGAAATGGATTCAGTTCAGAGGAAATGCTGGTGATTCCAAGTTTGTAGCAAAAGAAGGAAATTCTGATGAGTCTAGCAAACGAAAGAAGAACAAAAAACCTTGTCAATACTGTGGTGGAACTAATCATCAGTTTTTAGATGTTAGAGAAAGCCTGATGCTAGGTGCAGAAAATGTCACAAGTTGGGTCACATGGAAGCCATCTGCAAAGAGAAAAATTACCAGCAAGCAGGAGAAGCACAGGTAGCAGTGAATGAAACTGAGGAAGAGCACTTGTTTGTAGCTTCTTTTTCTAAATCTTCTGTTGAGAATGATGCATGGCTGGTGGATAGTGGTTGTACCAATCACATGACTGGCAATTTGAAGCTGTTTAGGAGTCTAAACAAGTCAGTCAGGTTCAGAGTCAGAATTGGCAATGGACAGTATATCGAAGTGCAAGGGAAGGGTATAGTTGCTATTGAAGGAAATCAGGAGGTGAAGCTAATCAGTGATGTTTTTTTTGTGCCAAACATTGACCAGAATTTGTTAAGTGTTGGTCAATTAGTTGAGAAGGGCTATAAAGTGAAGTTCGAAGGGAATGAATGTCTTATTAATAATGCAGATAGCAAAGAAGTGCTAAGAATCCCAATGAGGGACAAGAGTTTCATGTTCAAGCCACAAGAGATGCAATAAATGGCTTTAAAGTGCAAAGAAGAAAATGCAGAGTTATGGCATAAAAGGCTTGGGCATGTTCACAGGAAGAGCATGTCGTTTATGCAGAGGAATAGCTTGGCAGATGACTTGCCAAGTTTGGAGGAAGAATTTCCATAGTGCAGAACTTGTCTTCTTGGCAAGCAAACCAGATTTCCTTTCAAAGGAGGAGGCTGGAGAGCATGTGAAAAGCTGCAATTAGTATGTGGACCTATGTCCGAGTCTTCTCTCAATGGTAGCGGTATTTCATTACCTTCATTGATGATATGACTAGGATGAGTTGGATTTATTTTCTGCGAGCCAAGTCTGAAGTTGCTGATGTGTTTGTGAAGTTAAAGCCTTAGTTGAGAATCAGAGTGGGAAGAAAATTAAAATGCTCGGGTCGATAATGGTTACAGTATACCGCTCACAAGTTTAAGTTGAATTGTGAGCAAGCAGGAATTGTGCAGCAGTTCACTGCTCCCTATTCACCTCAACAAAATGGGGTCAGTGAGAGGAAAAACAGAAGCATTATGGAGATGGCTAGATGTATGATGCAGGAGAAGAAGTTACCTAAGAAGTTACGGGCCGAGGCGGCTAATCTTTGCAGTGTTTCTATTGAATAGATTGCCCACAAAGGCCTTAGAGAAGTCAACACCTTTTGAAGTCTAGCATGGTGTTAGACCTTCGTGAAGAATTTGAAGGTTTTTGGGTGTTTGTGTTACACTCATGTTCCCGAAGTCAAGAGGGACAAAACGGATAAGAAAGCGAGCTTGGAATCTTTATTGGGTATAGTCTTCAATCAAAGGCTTACGGGATTTTCCATCCCATGACAAGGAAGGTGACTGTGAGCGAGAGATGTTATTTTTCTAGAGGAAGATGAGTGGAATTGGATGGAAGGAAAGAGTGCAGAACAACAGCAGTTCGAAAAACAACCTGCAACAGATGTAGAGGTTGATGAAGTTATAGATGGATTGGGAGACAGTATGGATGATTTACCAGTGAGAGGCACAAGGTCACTTGCTGAAATCTATGAAAGAAGCAATATGTGGCAGTGCTCGAACCATCTAACTTTGTGGAAGCTAAGGAGGATCAGAGGTGGATTGCAGCAATGCAGGAGGAGATTGCAATGATCCAGAAAAACCACACATGGAAGCTTGTTGACAGACCATCTGATAAGAATGTGATTGGGGTTAAGTGGGTGTTTAGAACAAAACTTAATCCTGATGGTTCTGTCAATAAAAACAAAGCTAGACTGGTTGTGAAAGGCTATGCACAAATATGGGGAGTAGACTATTCTGAAACATTTGCTCCTGTTGCACGACTTGATACAATAAGGCTATTGTTAGCTATTGCAGCAGAGAAGGGGTGGCCTATATTTCAATTAGATGTCAAGTCTGCATTCCTGAATGGAGAGCTTGAGGAGGAGATTTTTGTTGAACAACCTGAAGGCTTCAGTATCAAACGGCAAGAAAAGAGTGTATACAGGTTGAGGAAAGCTCTATATGGACTGAAGCAGGCTCCAAGAGCTTGGTATGGGAAGATAGATCGATATTTGCAGGATTTTGGCTTTGTAAAAAGCTTAAGTGAGTTCACTCTTTATGTCAAGAAGGTGAATCACAGTGTTGTAATTCTGTCAATTTATGTAGATGATCTATTAGTGACAAGGAATGATATGGAATTGATAGAGAAGGTGAAGCAAGATCTATTTGCAAGTTTTGAGATGTCAGATTGGGAAAGATGGCTTATTTTTTAGGTCTGGAAGTCAAACAAGCTTCATATGAGATCTTCATCTATCAGAAAAAATACATGAAGGAAATTCTAAAGAAGTTTCAGATGGAAGATTGTCGAAGTGTAAGCACTCCTATGGCTGCTAAAGAGAAGCTGCAGAAGAATGATGGAACAGATGCAGTAGATGCTTCTATGCATAGAAGTCTAATTGGGTGTCTCATGTATCTTACAAAGCAACCGGACCCGGATATTCTATTTCTTTGTGAGTGTTTTATCTAGGTTTATGAGTAGTCCTAGTCAGTTACATTTGGTTGCAGCAAAAAGGGTCTTGAGATATCTAAAAGGAACATTGTTCTTTGGTGTGAAGTTTAAGAAAGGTCGAAGTTTTATTTGCAAGGATTTTCGATAGTGACTGGCTGGTTCGGTAGATGACATGAAGAGTACGTCGGATATTGTTTCGAGTCTTGGTTCTGCTTGTTTCTCTTGGTGTTCTAAAAAGCAAGAGATTGTAGCTCAGTCTACTGCAGAGGCTGAGTTTATAGCAGCTACTGCAGCTGCAAATCAAGCTTTGTGGCTGAAGAAGATAATGAAAGATTTGTGGTTGAATTCCAGTGATTGTATCAAAGTCAATGTGGACAATTAGGCTGCTCTAGCAATATCACAGAATCCAGTTTTCCATGGCAAAACCAAGCATTTCAAAGTCAATTTTTTCTTTCTGCGTGAGGTGCAACAAAGTGGTGAAGTTAAGTTGGTCTATTGCAGATCTGAAGATCAGCTTGCAGATATGTTCACAAAGCCACTTCAAGCTGGAAGATTTGAACTGTTAAGAGAGAAAATAGGAGTTTGCAGCAGCAACTGATCCAAGGAGGAGTTTGTTGGAATTGTCTCAGTGCTGCTGATGCTCGGTCGTGTTTCCTCTGTTTTTATTTTACAGTCAAGTTCATTTAGTTATGCATTTAGTGTTTTTACTATTTTCTAGGAAGTTAATAGCATGTTTGTGTGCAGTTATGTGTTGCACGTATGTGAGCAGTTTCTGCTTTGTATTTAGTTGTGGTACTCGACAATTTTTCCTTTGAACAAGACGTATGAAGTTCTATGCTCTGTTTTTTCATCCTTTCTCTCCCTCGAACAACAGAGATGTTTTTTATTTTGATTGTTGTTTCATGAGTTATAACAGTTGCTCCAGGTAATATAACAGCTTTCTCTGCTTTTATTGTCGAAATATGAACATCATCCTCCTGTTCCAGTATTTGGTTCACTCTGATTGCTTCCCATAATTGTATAATGCATGTCCAGTTTAACAAATGGAAAATGTACCCAAGAAAAGGAGGGGAAAAAAAAATACGAAACACAAGTGGATTGGATTAATAGATCTGGTGAAAAAGTAAAATGGAAATCTCTACTTTACAGAAGAGGAATTGACTAGTTTTAGGACTAACGTATATTGCAGAATATGGTCTATCTGAAGAGCATCAACCGGAGGCGATATCTATAGCTACAGGATTCTCTTGCTTGATTTGTTCGCAGGAAAGAGACCCACGGAGAGCATGTTTGTGGAAAACTTTAACCTCCACAATTTTGTTCAAACGGCAATTCCTGATATGCTCATGCAGGTCATAGATCCCTCGCTAAAGTCGGCAGAAGAGCGAGTTATATGACAATGGGCAACATACAGACTGAGACAACATAAGCATGTGCTTGGCTATGGCCATTTGGATCGCATCGTCCGTTCAGCTGCATCACCAGGTGAACGGATAGGCATCGGTGATGTTGTCACTGAACTGGATAAGGCCAAAACCTTTTTCCTTGGAAAGGGGGTAGTACCTAGTAACAGATGTAGTGACAGAGAAAGAATGGTAGTCCTGGAGATCCGTCTTTGTCGCAACATATCTAGATGCCAAGAGAATGGACTTGGATAGATACGATTATAGAGGGATCAGTGTAAAATTTTCACAGGCTTGTATGTCAATTTGGAATGATGTCAATGAAGTGCAAAACATGAGGAAGTTTTCAGTGGTCTGGTTATCAATCACAGCTCACGTAACTTGATCTTTAACCCCCAAATCAAATAAAAAAATAATAAAAAGATAGAAAGAAAGACCGAACTAAATTCAGATACTGTCGCACTGCATATGTACAATTTTTACTTTCAGACCAGGAATTGAGCTGGAAATGTAAGTAGTATGATAGGTGATGACTTCAAGCTTTCGGAATCGCAGATAACACAATGCTACCGAACGACATTGTTTACCTTGGTAGCTTCATAGCGAATGCAGCAAGGTTTATATAGTCAACAACAAAGTTTTAAGAAATGATTGTTTTTGGATTTTGTCTAAATATTATTATCTTATTGGTTTCAGGTTTGTGAGCAGTGAGCTCAATGGGTTGAAAAGTAAAGAAAACAAACCATTTCAGCTCTTCCAAGCTAAACAAAGCAGCCTTAAAAATCATGCACGATTGCATTCCTTCAATTGTCTAGTCATGGTTACAAAAGCATAATGCAACTCTTTCTCCCAATTAAGTTTACAGAATCAGTGCTCATGTGGCCAAGCATCATAAGATCATGTGCATGTATTGTGTTTGGCAAAGCAAGAGAGAAAACATGGTGTACAAAAATTTATGGACAAATAATGTTAAAAGAGAAAAAAATCCACAGATGCCAAAGTTCATTCAATAGGAACCAGACGAGAGAACATAACTGCAAACAGTTTACAGTTAGCAGCTGTAAACCAGGCAGTTTCAGAGGCACATAAAAATTACAACATAAAGGATGAATGCAAAAGTTTTCTGTTGGTAATGCTTGATAGAAATGAAGAATCAAAACAACAGTATAGCAAATGCAGTATTTCTATTTTGTGAACTTGTCCTTTGAAATTCAAAACATTGAGGGGAGAACTCCAATTGTATGTCCAATAGGTGAATCTCGCTGAAAGGAAAGAATGGTCGCCAATTCTGGATTGTAGTCTAACAACTTGTGGATTAGTTTTACAGCTCTGAACTAACTTGTCAGTTGAACCTCTTCAACCTGTCAAATTCAATTCAACAAAGGAAAAGAAGTGCACAATCAAAATAAAAAAACCAGTCTTACAATATAAAGAATTGTGACTTATCAAACATACGAAGCATGAAGATGCTTAAATAGGAGTCACAAAAATTTGCCAAAGATGCTGATGTGCGATGCAACAAATACAACATCAGGATAATAGAACGCCACTTTATAACAATGATAGGTCACAATATCCACAAAACTATCTATATGGACGAAAAAGCCTACAAAAGTTTACAATTAACTAGCGTACAGAAGGATACAAATACAATAACCATAAGCACTTGCATCTCAATAACGAAAATTGAACATGAAATGCCCTCTGATAAACAAACACATCTTTCATTCATTTGGCTCACAACCTAACTTGCACATGCATTAGCCTCTCTTCTAGCTAAGATCCTTTCTACTGATGATTAAAAACCTCTTCAAGAAAAACATCCTGTAATATCTACTCAGTTTTCCGGTTCTCCTCACTTCTTCTCCACTTAATACATCTCCACAATTACTCTGCCAATTTACTTTTATAGCTTAGATCTATTTCACTGCTAATGACTAGTATATTTGCTATTCTTTTAGCTTAGATCAATCAGTTCTGATCTCAAGCCACCATACCAATGCCAGCATTCACATTAACAGCATCCTGCTGGTGCTCACACTTCATATTGGCACTCTATTGCACATCCTTCTTCCTATTTTTATCCTTTTGTGATAAGGAAGCAATTATATCTGCACAGATTTTCAAAACAGCTAGGCAAACTCCAGCTGCCAGCCCTCTAAACAATTCAGGGCATGCGATAAGTGCAGCTATGAATTCGCATCAATTCCCCACCTCCGACAGCATGATCAATGCAAACACCTGACAAGAAACTTTACAACATGTGTAGTCTGATTAAGACTTCTAAGATCCCCAGATAAAACTGCTTGATTTCTTGATTTCCAAATCAAGTACACGCCCATTCTAGACCAAACTCCAGCTACAAATCTTCCAAAATCTCAATTACTGATCCACTTTAGCTCATGTTATACATTTATGAATACCACCTAGTGCTAAAAGCACAAACTACCAAAGCCAACTCCCTTTACCAAATATCTCTACAAGGATGGTTGCACAGGAAAAGAAGATGCACTTGACACATGGAGAATGGCACTTAAATGTCGCACAGCATTATATATAATGACGTACACTAGATGAGAAATGTTTACATACATCCGATGTATGGGACCCACTACCGAGAGGGAGTACACAGCAGAATACAGAAATACTTTTCACACTTAATTGGCTTAATTGGAACATTTAGCTTGGGTCATTGTCTGGCATAACATGTAGTCAGGAACTTATGCCAGGTTCTGTAAAGTTCGACGTCATAATTAGGCACCGCATCAAATGCCAAAGCAGATAAGATCCTAACTATAGATATTCATTACGCACTCGCACGACAGTGGGGGAAAAAAATATGAACAAGGATGACCAAAGAAACCTAAATAGCTAAGTTTTAAAAATCGGAAGGTATTGATTCTTCGTGAATCTAGTTTGCAAGCAACAATCAAATATAGACCAGACAACATATGCCTAAATAACACCTTTCCCCTGTCTTTTACAAAAGCATGCACACTCACACAACACATACAAGCACAAACACAATGTAATGGTTCTGAAAAGAGACGAGAGATTTCAGGAACGACAACCAAATTTGCCAAGATCAAGTTTCCACCTCTCTTATACTATGTAAAGGAGAATGAACTAATTTTTATAGCAAGTGTGGTCACAGATTCATTAAAATTCGGTGATTGTGGAAATGAAAGCATGACCCTTTCAAGCTTTAAGAGTCTGAAATTTGTAAGACTTTAATCCACAGGATTGTTAAGCTATCACAAGTAATTCTTTGATTAGGATTAATGTTGGTCCCAATGAATAACTACCCCGATAACGTACCGATCACATCTTTATTACTTTCCTTATTGCGATAACAACAAGACATTGTATATATGGAGAGTAGTCATCAATGCAAAGACAAATTCAGGTAGAAACTTATTATGGGTCGAACTTACGATCATCGAGCCCGACTAAAAAGTACAATAGGATTGTTTCATAAGATCATTGCTAGATTAATCAAGCCTCATCCCAAACGTGATTAGAAAACACAACCATAAGCTCCCCCACCGTCACAAATAAGCTTTGCACACATCACGTCATCAGTCATGCTAAACTGAAGTTTATGCACAAAGCTAGCTCTTTTTGAAACATATGCTATTTAACACTACTCCAAAAGGTGAGAAAAAGCATCACATATTTCGCATAACCCCATAAGATCATTGAAATCTCTACGCCATAGGCTTCCAGTTCTCCCCGAGGGAAGAAGCATTCTAAACGGGACTGAGAAACGTTTAAAGGCTCTGAAGTCCTCAATGGTGTCCGATGCAGGGTAGCAGGTCATATTACTGAAGTCAACAGAGTTCATATCAGAACGGTACGTGAACAGAAGTCAGAAACTTCGGCATGGACATGGAGTATTCCGACGACCAAAGAACCCAAGAATCCACACAGACAAATCAACAAACAACACACCAACGACCAAGCGACCAAAACGATGGCAGAAAGAACCGCATAACTTTAAAAGGGAAACAAAACAGAGGGATGCATTCAGCAATAGAAAAAAAATTCAAAACACTCCGACACAAAAGGACATGGAAGAACAAACGAAAACGACAAATCGCACAAGTCAAAAAGATTTCACTTTTATACGCGAAACGGGTAGGTCTAGCTACACAAACCTCAAGTTCACGTTCCCAATGACGATGGGAAAGGTAGAATCCTCAGTTCTCTCTTCGTCTTCCTCCTCGTCGCACCAACTTTCCTCGGTCAACCTCTCGGGGTAACTCCCGTAGATGCGCTCGGGCACGAACCCATTGTCCTCCCCGGTCATGACGTGCCCGTGCCACTCCCACGTCCGGTAGTTCGGGTCGGACCCGTCGTAGGAGCGGACGCAGACGTAGTGCTCCCCGACGGTGATGGCCTTGCCGGAATTCGGCTTGAGCGAGTCGCCGTGGCCGGAGCAGATGGTCCTGATGATCTCCATCTCGATCCTGCGCTCCTGCTCCGCCACCCAGGCTCTGGTGCTGCTCTCCCGCCTGCGGCGATCCTCCACGGATGACGACGGGTCCGAGAGGGAGGAGGACCCGGAGGACTGTCCAGGCTGGGTGGCTGATGCTGATGATGGGTTGCTCGGGGTTTGGGTCTCGGAAGGAGGAGGAGGGAGGGCGTCCGGGTTGGGGGCGGAGGAGGAGGAGGAGGAGGGAGTCTTGGTGATGGTCATGATGAGTCTCGACGGAGCAAGAAGCCTCTCTCACACGTACCCACAGTTTTTGCACTTTGCAGGTTGACGCAGAACAACTTCGCGTTGGTTTTATAAGCGCCAAAAAGGGAAGTCTCGGCACGAGGACGGAACTCATTTAGGACGACAGCTTTTGTCCTTTTGAAATTGGACAACTCGGTTTTTCCTTTCCCGACCAGAAAAAGATAATAATAAATAAATAAATAAATAAAATTGGTTTTTCTCTTTCTTTATTCTTTATTATTTCTCTTTAATGTGAAAAATCAAGATTTAAGAATTTGTTTGTTTTTCGAAAAATGAATAATTTAAAACACATTTTTTTAAAAGCAGTCATTTGTGTCCCTTAAAAAAATGGATGAATGAACACATTCCTATTGTCGAAATACCCACCGTTGATTATATAGGCTAATTATTTCAAACGACGTAAGTGATCATTTTTACAAAAATATTGCTTAGATTATTCAGTTTGCGTGAAACAAACGAAACTTAATTGTTTTTCTATCCATCTTAGGTCTAATTTTGAACTTGGTTTTGGAGATGCCAAATTATAGATGTGTCATTATCAATTTACCAATTTATTTACTTAAATTCAAGAAGCTCGGAAGCGAAATGAAATCAAGTTTGGGGCATTATACATGCCCTGCTTGGAAGATGGAAAGACTCTGCTCTTCAAGTACAGGAAGGTCTTCAATTATAAGCTATTTACACCAACAAATAACCTAACTCTTTCGAATGGATAAACAGTGGGTTAGTCAGTTAAATGAGTTTGGTTGATTGTGATCAGCAAAGTTATCAATTTATTGACCAGTTCATTGATGACCATAGCAAGTAGCTTTTCGGCAACTGTACAATATAGCTATTGATGAGAAACGAACTGTGGTTACTCAAGGAAGATCGGTGGCACTTCAAGCTATCAAACAAATCAACAGTTGTAAGGCACAGATATCAACATCGATGAAGAAGAATCATCAACATTATGCGTTGACAACATGGACGAGTAGTCAAGGGGTGTGCGACGAAATTCATCGATGGAACAAATAATGACTTGGCCATTCTAAAATTATTAAGTGTTGGGAGCAAAGGGAGAACATGAGGATAAGGATATCGATTTTCGGTAAGGATACTGAATGATGGTTGAGTAACCTAATGCCCTTGGAAGTTGCAACTGTTTATAGATGGGATTGGCATGTAGATAGAGGGATTGAAATCTCGGGAGGGTGCAATTATAATTGTACATATAATAAAAACTTATAGTATGCAGTTGTAATTAGTGGATTACTTATACGGCGGTGTGTAATTAAGTAGGGATTCATCATCCGAGAAACATATTCCAAATGTATTTTTATCAGTTTACAGATGTTATTGTCTTTTTTGTTTCCATCACTTATGATCTTTTGCCTTTAAATTTGCTGTTCATCTTCGTTGCAACGCTGATTGAATTCTTTTCCGAAATTACCACCGAACCCATCTCACAGAAAACTTAAATATCAACTTTTTGATGAAAGATTTTGCACTTGGATCCTTTCATTCCATGCATTTAAACCCTAAAAACTTGTAATTTCAGTACCCATTCACCTAGTCCGTTGTCATTAGATGGGAAATGCTATGTGGCCTTTTTTTATTCAATCCTACACGTCTGTAGCAGTAAAAACCCTCATAGATTTTTCCTAATCAATAAAGTCTAACATAATGATTGGAAGAACCAAAGTGGATGAGTGTGATAAGTTTTAGGACTCATGTTGCAATTGTTCCTATAATTTCTAATCAATTTTTCATTACAAGAAGTTGATATGAGCATATAAGCTTGCAAAAGGCGATATTGTTCCTCCTACAAGTTGTAGAGTTTAAATGTAAAATTTGGGATGAACATCATATTGACTATTAATATACTCGAGGCTTCGGCATGCTAAGCTGAGAACAATAACATACAAATATTTCAATCGATTTTTTTGAAGTTTAAAATATGCATCAACGGACAGTCTTTTAATAAGGATTTGGGAAGGAGAAAATAGATATCTGAAGAATTCACATTATATTTGTTATGTCATGGTAACTCATTATTAGGACATTTTTCTCATCTCTATCAATAAAATGAGTGTATAAGCATTGAGGATAGTCTTTTGAACGAAAATTTTCTATATGGGAGCATTGTTGAAATAAGGTTTGAGAAAATACTTATTTAAATTGACATTATACATAATTGGTGTAGCTAGTTAATAACCTACTTTTTATATAAAAACAAAATTCTTTGTCTTCTCAAATAATAAGTTTGGAAGTACATAAATGTTGAAAGACGCCGACCTAAAATGAGATTAAAAGATACGATTTTTATTCCATTACATTCGTATATTATTAATTTCGCTTTAAGAACCAATAATGAATATAAAAAGGTTAAAGGCGAGGGCTCTATATATTTCCCTTGAATACAATAGATGTAAATTCAGATATGCTTATTTTCATGTCAAGATCAAGTTGTGTTTGTCGTATGGTGTTTTGTAAAGTACCATATTTTATTATGGAAAATTATTATCAAGTACGTACGGATTAAGTATTAAGATAATTTACATAAAAGTAATGATAAATTACATGTAAAAGTTTTTAAAAATAAGCTTGAAAGAAATAATTAAAAGTGAGGGCACGTGAGACTAGGCACCCTCCTTTGTGTTTGGTCCACAAACTGTTGACCCACCAATTTATGTATTAAGATTTGTTTAGGCCATGAAATTGTTTTTCCTGCTTCAGCGCATGAGTTGCTTTCTCTCTCTCTCTTTTTGTCGATCCATCCTACTTTATTTCTACCCTAATTCTCACAATCAAACTTTTGCTTTGCCTCCTTTCAGGACGTGGAGATCGAAATCTACACTTGAAACTAAATTGTTCCAATCTCAACCTATTAGATGTGGGAATTCGAACCCCCACTTTCCCTTCCCATGTGGGAAGGGTGTGATTGAGTTGCTCACTAGTTACTACTAAATTTGGCCAAGTCCTAAACATTTCCAATGTCATTAAGGTTAAATTTTGTATCCAAAATCCTTGATAAGGGTAATTTAGTTAGTGTCGAAAGAATTATGTCGAAAAATTGTCAAAAGGTTTAGGATCAAATTAGCCAAACTCAAAAATTCAAACTAAATCGGCTGCCACATGCTAAGACAAAGATTTTTAACAATTATCCCAAAAAGCTAGGCATTTGTATGTCAAAAGGAGTTGATGATGTAAATAAAAAGGCAGAACAATTCAGAGGATAAAAAAATACAATTTACCTTTTTCTCCCATTATTTTTCTTTTCAATAATTTGTTCTTAGCTTTTCGTGTGAAGCTGTTATTATCAAAAAGAATTACCGTTTTTAGAGTCCCTATTAACTAAATTTCTTCTTTAGTTATATTACATGGGTAATTTACAATGCTTTCTGGGGATAGTTGCATTAGCTGAGAGGTTAGAAAGTTAACCTTACTAAGTAATAGCAGCTAACTAAGCAAGCTCCAAATTGATAGGGAAAACTACCCAAAAATTCTTAAACGTATTGTATTTATGCCAATTTAGTTCTAAATCTTTTAATAGTGCCAATTGAGTCCTAAATCTTTTGACGATTTACTAATATAGTCCATTCGGCTTATTTTGACCAAAAATGGCTGATATGGATGCTAGTCATTTTACTTGGAATGGTCCGTCATTGACATGGAACATTTTTCTTTGTTCTTCTTTTTTTTTCTTTTCTTTTTTTTCCCTAATTGTGCACCAGCGAGGGCATCGGGTCCACACCCAAATCCAAAAGAGGGTCACAACCCTCGCCTGTTGCCCGACAGGGCTGCGATACCCTTGTCAACAACATATGAAACAAGTCATTCATAAAACAGATATTATTGGTTCTAAACCATTTCCTCATTGTAAATAGAAGAATAACTTGAGAATAGCGAAGATCGCATGTTCCAGTCCCCTCAGGTCCTCACCAAAGTTTCAACTTCTAAGTGACCCCATAAAAAAGAAAAGAAAAAAGGAAAGGCTATAAGAGTAAAGCACTGCTGATACAGGAAAATGCATCAAAAAAGATAAGACACTACAGTAAAACAATAACTAGCATCCATCTGCAACCTAATTGCAGCATTCAAGTTGAAATTGTTCCCAATTTCAGTCAATGACATAATAGGAGGTATTTTTGGGTAACTGCAAGAATGATTGTTTCTTATGATGATAAAAGAAAAACCTGGAGCTGTTTTTGGTAATCCCAAATCCATCAAGAGAAACTAATAATCATAAGAAAGGCGGTGCAGGTGAGATAACAAATATTGTAAGATGAAATTACAAGAGGAGTCCCTTGAGCAATTTTCTGGACAGCAGCAGACCACTATGCGTCCCGCATGTATGGTCCACCCACAATGTATAGAGAAATTGCACTTATGCTTCCCATACTAGACCAAAAAGAGTTATATAGAACCATAAGTCCCGAAATAACTTCAAAAGAGATGGCACCGGATCTATCAAGGGATTGAAGTCAGTATATATCTCAGCAACAGCAGGAAGTAGAGGGCCAAAAGATCTACTCCACTCCTGCAATAGCACAAGTCCTTCCACATCTGTGAACTTCTTTTCTATCTACACAGAACGCTCTACCTCAAATTCTCCAACTCAACTTACCTTTTTATTCTTCTTATTCTTGGCCAAATCTTTATCTACCTCTGTGATCTAAAATTCGAGTTACAAACATACAAAGCCAATAATCTGGAATCTATCAAACCGTTTGAAACAGAAATTCTCGTAACAACAGTCATCTTCTTTGAAAACTGCTAAAGCTAAACATCTTCCCCCCCAAAAAAATCTATACTTTAGCATATAAGCATTCAGAATTTGCCCAAGATCAACACACATAAACTTGATGCAGAAATCCACCTACACAAACCTTAAATAGACTCTGCTAGCTCTAACTTGGCATCACTACATCTATATCAACTCAGTTTCATACTTGTGATTCTCGGCCATATCCCGAAATCAATTAAAATGTGCCTGCAATGACAGTGATTGACCAAGATTGACCTGGATTGAAACTAGCAAGTATTCAAATACATCCTCCCTTACAGCCACTCAAAACTTATTCAATCAAACGCTAGACCGATACAATCAAAGAGGATATTCGGCTTGTGAGGAATAGAGCAATAATCACACACAAATGCTATGAACAACAATCGATAACTAAGCATTCTGCCGAGTCAAGAATTTCGTTGAACAAGTTATAAGTATTAAACTCTCTCTCTCCGCTAATTACTTTTACAATTATCAAATCAACCAAGTTACTAATCTCATGGTCAATACCAGCCATTTAGCAACATAATTTGCTGTTGACTGGCAGCTAACAAACGAGAATCAACATATCAAAAGACTAGCAACATTCGCTAATGTATAAGTCTGAGGCAAACATGTATTATATGCCATGAGGGTCTCGTGAACCTGACAAGAGACAGCCAAACAATCATCGAAATACAGAAACGCCGCTTCTACGGTTCGGGAATTTATCGAGCAGCTGGTAGGCGTCTCAGTCGTGAGTCCATATCCGACAACTTGCAACCAAACATATCAAAACATGATTAAAAAAAGGCTCAGCTCATTCACAGGCGTACCCTCGAACGGAGACTATGTTCAGACAAACCACAACCAAAATTCTTGACCCCAGTCTCACCAAGACAGAGTACCAAGGCAAATTGCCTTGGAAGTGCAAACAGAGACTGCGAAAGGTGATCAGACAGGAGCGCGGAGGTCCCCAAAGCGTCTAAACCGAAGGTCGGAGCTGGGCATCGAACGAGTCCAGAGAGAACTTCGAGTAAAAATAGAATGCGCAGGCTCCCCTGAAGAATTCTGTTGCGCAGTTTCCCTTTTGCGTGTTGGTGGTGGTTAGATGAGAGAGAAGGGGAACCTGTTGCAGTACGCCCCTCAGAAGCAACGGATTCCCATCCCGTCTCTCTCGCACCTTCGCTTGCTCCAATTTTGCTTCGCGTGCGTGGATTTTCTGCTTTCAAGAAGAAGAAGAAGAAAAGCCAGAGAGGGAAAGGAAGAAGACAGAGAACCGGTGGTGCAGATGGGCCCGCTAGGCTTTTATAAAAGAGTCAAATCGGACCTGAGTGTGGGCTCACAAGTGGGCTGCATGAGATGGGCTTGGGAAGGCAAGGCTTCTTCTGTTGAATTAGTTTTGAACCGAACAAATTGGGCCAGGCCCTTTCATATAGGATTGAATTGGACCCCCCCTTAATTATTCTCTCTCTCTCTCTAAAATTACGCTTGATTTACCGACTAAAATTCAAGTGCCAACCAATCCGATATGAGAATGTGATTCACTGTACTATTGCAAGGAACTTATCTATTGAAGGAAGATTGGCCTAGTGTTCTTGACTCAATAGGCGTCACATGGGCAATTCCATAACCAAGAAAAAGTCATCTTGTGCCTTGTGACAATTGGTATTAGGACAAGAATCCCTCCAATAAGTGAGTGGTTTGGGGAAAGCTTGTAGTCCACATGATCCTATGAGCATGAGCAGTGATCATTAAGGTCAAGGGGGTTCAAACAAAATACAATTCTCGGCAAGCTTCTAATATGACAAGAATGACCGAATTGCTCACTAAATAGGGAAAATATTCATGGATCATGGGCAAATCTCAAGAGGAAGTTTATTACCACGTTACAAATAATGGGAGAAACCTCCATTGGTCTGTTGAGATCAAGAAAATTAGTATGCAAAGGAAGGTGCTGCCAAGCGATCACAATTGGCTTAGGATGCCACATTTGTCAAGGAGATCACAAGTAACTATTCTTGAATAGCTTTCATCAAGGGAAGTAACTAATAGAGTGGAGTGGCTTGTTTTGCTGCTCAAGTGTTTGCCATTCATGTAAGTCATGTGGGAGTGTTGTTGCTGGATAAAGAATGTAAGAAAGTGATAGAGCTAGCAAAGATTTTGCAAATTTAAGTGAGGGAGAGTCTGGGAGAATGTCACAGACTGAACTCTTCCATACACACCTAAATTTTGGCATCTCACTTAATAATTTATTGCATAGAATATTAGGGATCAACCACGGCCCATAGCAAAAATATTAAGTTAAAATTGTATATAAATATTAAGAGCATTATTCTCTAATAACTAATAGGTTTCATCAAGTCATGGGGAGTGTTGTTGCTGGATAAAGTAACTAAAAGATAAATTTAAGTGAGGGAGTGGAATTTTCACGGCAAAAAGGAAAATTGTGACAGGCTTAATGGGAAAGAGAAATCTTGTAATAAAGCTCATTGGGTGCATACAATCCTCTGCCATATATTTGGTGCACAATCTATATCCCAGAGCACTAATAAAAGGAAAGAAAATCTGCTCGCCTTCCTCGACGACATCAATTGTCCCCCCATAAAACGGAGAAGACCCACTACTCTTTAGAGGAGGCCACACAATGGAATACAAGGCCACAAAAGAGTGAGAGAGAGAGAGAAGGCTGCTTTCCTCGGTCAAAGACTTCGTTGGATCCAATTTGAATTATTTGCAGGTTTGTTTGGGTCTTGCCGGAAGTGCAACATATTCTCTTGCGACACCGTGAGCAATGCCCACCACGGTTTCTCCCGACTTGTCATCGAGAGCAGTCCCCACCGAGCTGCTTTTCCTTGGCCAAGACACCATCGGGCCGGCCCCCATCACCATGAGCACCGCTTTGTCTGGTCCCCCGACCATGCACCGAGCCAGTATTTTGGGTGATTGGATGCTATCTTTGATTCTGAGTTGATTCTTTGTTTTCATTTGATTTCATTCATTCTTTTCCAAATAAAAATCTACAAAAAGATTGGATACGATTATGGTAGATATTAAATAATATTTGGGTAGATTTTAATAGATAATATTGCATGTTTAGACAAGATTTCAAAATCAATTAGAATAGAATTTAGAATCTTTTGTTTTTTATAGGATAGATTGCATGTTTCAATTAGGGAATTTAATTAATTTAGAATTTCATGAAATATACAAAAAAATGTCAAGCCATGTGACGTCGTGTCATCGTGCCATACTTTATATATCATGTCATAGTGCCTATTATGTCAATCGCTATGTCATCATTTATGCCACGTCATTGATTGCGTGTCATATAACTCAATTGTGATCCATAAAATTTTAAATAATTAAATATAATCCTAAACTTTTAGTACATATTCAATTTAATTCCTCGATTATATTAAAATATTTAATATTGTCCTTAAACTTAAATTAATGGAAGGACAATATTAAACATTTTTGTATAGTTCAAGGATTAAATTGAACCACATTGAACAATTTAAAAGTTTAGATATCAAAGTTCAGGGATCACATTGAACAAATTAAATATTTAGAGACTAAATTACCCATTTAGTCAAAGTTTAATAATTATTTATGTCATTATCCCATTATAAAACTATAGTATAGAATTGTAAACCATTCTTTTCTTTTTGCGAGATTTGTGTGATGGAAATATTGGAGTTCTCCTGTCTTAGCACAGGTACCCAGTATAGAGGAAAATAAAAAGAGATATTGCTCTATAATTGTTTTGATGTGGTTTCTATCGGGCCTCACCAACAGACAAAGTTCATAAAAATCCATAGATACCGAAGTTCAGTCAATAGGAACAGGACAAGAGAAAACATAACTCCAAACAAATCGCAGTTAGCAGTTATAAACCAGGTAATTTCAAGTTACATAAAAGTTACATCATAGAGGATGAATGCCAAAGTTTTTACGGTTGGTAATGCCCGATAGAAATGAAGAATCAAAACGAAACTATAGCAAATGCGGTATATCTATTTAGTTTCCTCTATATTGTGAACTTGTGTTTTGAAATTTGAAACATTGGCGGGGAGAACTCCAAATGTATTTCCAATACGTGAATCTCGCAAAAAGGAAAGAATGACCATCAATTCTGGATTGTAGTCTTACAAATTGAGGATTAATTTTACAGGTCTGAACAAACTTCTCAGTTGAACTTGTTTAACCTGTCAAGTTCAATTCGACAAAGGGAAAGTAGTGTACAATCAAAAAAAAAAAAAGTCTTACTATATATAGAATTGTGACTTTTCGAACATACGAAGCATAAAGTATGAGTGGCAAATGGATGGGTCGGGTTGGGTCGAAAATGGGTCGACCCATATTTGACCCATTTAACCCGTTTTGACCCATATTCTTATAGTGTAAATCTAGTGACCCATAGCCGACCCGACCCGTACGCGACCCGTACCCGACCCGTATTGCTAAAACCTATTAATATTCAAAGAAAACCCACTTCTACTATATTGCTAATCGGATTAAAATTTCAAATTAAATTAAAAATAGTAAATAAAAAAAGTTTAAAAAAAACCTATAAATTGAAATATTTATAAAAAATTAGACTATGCACATGCTTCTCTTATTTGAAGTAAACATACTTTTGAATGACTAAAAACTGTAACATGAAAATTTTTTAACTAAACCTAAAAAAACTCATTTTTATGATTTTTTATAAAAAAATTATTGTTAAAACATTTTTATGCAATACAAATTTAATGGGAAATTTTTATATTTTTAAAATATTTTTAAAAAACGAATTTTTAATTTTTTTATATATAATTTTTAATAATTTTTAATTTTTAATTATAATTATTTTTAAGAATATAATTTTTATTTTTTTAAAATATAATTTTAAAATTTTAATAATTATTTTTCTTTTTCTTCTTTTCTCTTTTCTTTTTCTTCTTCTTTAGTCGGTCGCTAGCCACGACGACGGCCGGTGACTAGCCACGGGCGAGATCAAGCTCGCCGGCATCGGGCGAGGCTTGATCTCGCCGATCCGATGAGGCCGAGGCCCCGCCTAACGCCGGTGAGGTCGAGTCTCGCCAGATCCGGCGAGGCTCAAGCCTCGCCGGCTGTCCCCGGCCGGCGGCCGGCTAAGGAAGGAAGAAAAAGAAAGAATAAAGAAAAAGAAAAAAGAAAAAAAAAGATTGAAATATTAAAATAATTATAATTTCGATTTTTTATTAAAAAAACATTTTCATGAAGTTAAAGATGAAAAGATTGTATGGGCTTGAGTTGAAAGTTTAGAAATGGGTTCTAATTTCCAACTCACTTGATATTTTAAATGGGTCAAAAATGGGTCGAACTTCGACCCATTTTTGACCTATTTAAATTAGACTCATTTTTAGTTGGGTTTTTAAAAAGCTCTTACCCATATACAACCCATATAACTAAAATATGGGTCCAAAAATGGGTCAATGACCCATTTTGACACTTCTTAGCATAATGATGCATAAATAGGAGTCACAAAAATTTGCCAAAGATGCTGATGTGCAATGCAACAAATACAACATTAGGATGATACAACGCCACTTTTTAAGAAAGGTCACAATATTCACAAAACTATTTATACCGACCAAAAAAACCTACAAAAGTTGACTATCAACTAGCGTACAGAAGGATACAACTATAATTACCCTAAGCGCTTGCATCTCAATAATGAAAATTGAACACGACATGATTTCATTTGGCTCGCAACCTAACTTGCCCATGCCTCTCTTCTAGTTAAAATACTTTCTACTGATGATCAAAAACCTCTTCAAGAAAAATATCAAGTAATATCTACTCAATTTTCCTGTTCCCCTCACTTCTTATCCACTTAATACATCTCCACAATCACTCTGCCAATTTACTTTTATAGATTAGATCAATCAGTTCTAATCTCAAGTCACCATACCAATGCCAGCATTCACATTAACAGCATCCTGCTGATACACTTCATCTTGGCACTCCATTGCACATCCTTCTTCTTATCCTTATCTTTTTTGTGATAAGGAAGCAATTGTATCTGCACGAATTTTCAACTCCCATTTTTTGGTGAAACAGAAAGCCAATTGACATTTTTGGTCTAGACAAATGAAATGTCATCTGCACTATGTTTAAACATACCAATTATGAAGGGCTCTTTCGTATGATTTGCACTCGAAGCAAATATAGGTTTATCAAGCGACACTAGAGTGATTCACAATTTAATTTTTGAGAAAGTGGGGAAGCAATATTGCTCATTTATCTGTCCTACCATGGGTGCAGTTTGTTCTAAGCGAGAGAGGACGGATTTCTTCTTTTGGGTACAAATTTGCTGCGGACAAGCTTCTTTTTTATCCTACAAAACCTTCAACAATTTTTTTTTTTCGAGACGATGATTTTTCTAAATTCAATTCATACCGTTATTTTGTCCAAACGCAGGTTTTTAGTATTTTTGGACTTCAACATTAGTGATTTTTTATTGAAAGAGCTTAAAAGCAATCACGCAAGTGCTATGCAGATTGCATCACGCTTGTGGTGAGAGCTACGTAACTGTCCTATCAAATTAAATTCAAATTGATAAGCTATTCTAAGACACATCAATGCTAGATAAGTGGGATAATTACTTTTTTGGTCTAATTAAGGTAGAGATAGTGTGTCGCAATTGATGTTAAGAAAGTGTGAGGGAAATGGAGGCTCTATTTATTTTATGGAAAATGAATAATTTGAAAAAAAAAATTAGAAAAATAATCGCTTATATCGTTCAATATAATTAGTCGACAAAAAATGCTTTGATTATCGATAATAATTTCTATCTAAATATTTTCATGGATAATAAGAATATTTTTCATTCATTCATTTTTGTAAGTAATACAAATGATCATTTTCTTTTTTAGAAAAATATTTTCAAAACCATTCATTTTCTATAAAAAAAAACACTCGAAATTTTATGATTGTGTGACTCAAGCGTAGGGACTACTTATAAGGCACGGATGGTTTAGATCAATCAAAGTAGCTCGTATAACTAAAGGTGCTAATTAATTTTGGGACAATTAGGGTGCATTTGGTAACGTTTATGTTCAAAAATTGTTCTAGGGAACATAAATAGAAAAAACTATTTCTATTCCGAGGAACAATTTTTGGCCAGAAAAACGCGTTTGGTAAACTTGTTCCTAGAATAGAAAAAGAACATAAACACATTTGGTAAACTTGTGTAATTTTTTCGTTTCTTTTAATTTTTTCATATTTTTATTTTAGTTTTCCTTTTTTTTCTTTCTTTTTTCCTTTTTTTTTTTCTTTCTTCCTTTTGGCCGGTCGCCGGCCTCGGCCATGGCTGGCGATCGGTCGACGAGGGCCGGCGGCCTCGCCTAGCCACGGTGAGGCTCGTCGGGCCATCGCTAGGCGACACCGACCTGGCGGTGGCCCGACGAGGTCGCCGGCCCTCGACGGCCAATCGCCATCCACCAGCCAAAGAAAAAGGAAGAAGAAAAGAAAGAGAAGAAAAACAATGAGAGAGAAATTATTTCTCGGAAGTGTTCCGAAAATAAGAAACAAGTTTTTCTTGTTTCTTGTTTCTGTTCCAAATTTGTTCCTAACAAAAAATAGATTTGGAACAAAAACCAAAACAAACGCATTTCTGTTCTTTTTTTGTTCCTCGGAGCAAAAAAACAGAAATTGTGTTCATGAACACATCAAAAGAACACAAACAAACGCAGCCTTCCAGGGCAAGTCATAAAACATGTCACGATTGTACATTTTGATCCTAAAACTTTCATTTCATCCATTTAATTCCTAAAACTTGCAATTTCAATACCCGTTCACCCTATCCGTGGTCATTAGATGGGAAATGCTACGTGGCTTTTTATTAGTCCTACACGTCTGTAGTAGAAAAAACCCACATTCATTTTCCCATTCAATAAAGTCTGACGGAGTTATTGGAAGAGCTAAAGTGGACGATTGTGATAAATTTTAGAACTCATACTGCAATTGTTCCGGTAATTTCTAATAAATTTAAATTTGCAAGATGCATATATGAGCATTCAGACTTACAGAAAAGCGATACTGTTCTTCAACAAATTATAAAGTTTAAATGTAAAATTTGTGACAAACATCATATAATGACTATTAAACCCGTGGCTTCGGCATGCCGAACTGAGAATAATAACATACAATTATTTCAATTCAATTTTTTTCAATCTTGAAAGATGCATCATAGACAATCTTTTAATAAAGATTTAGAAAGAAGAAGTTATATGTGTGAAGAATCGAACTTTTTCCAATCTAAAAAGATGCATCATGGACAATCTTTTAATGAAGATTTTAAAAAAAGGAGTTAGATATGTGAAGAATTCATATTTTATTATTCTTGTCAAACAATATTTGGTATATCACGGTAACATATTATTAGAACATATCTCTTGTCTGCAACAGTAAAATGAGTGTATAAGCATTGAGGATAGTATTTTGAACGAAAATTTTCTAATATGTTAGCATTGTTAAAAAGGGTTTGAGAAAAGACTAATTTAGCTTGATATTATACAATTAATGTAGCTAGTTAATAACCCACTTTTCCATATAAAAACAAATTTCAATGTCTTCTCAAATGATACGTTTGGAGGTACATAAATGACTTGAAAGATCCCGATCTAACATAGGATCAAAAGATATGATTTTTATTCCAATAAAGTCATTACATAACACATTTTATTAATTTGGCTTTAAGAACTAACAATGAATGCAAATAGGCTAAAGGGGAGGTCTATATATTTTTCCCAATAATACAATTAATGTAAATTCAGATTTGATCATTTTCATGTCAAGATGTTGTGTTTTTATACGGTGTATTGACAAGTAGCATATTTTATCATGGCAAATTATTATCAAGTACATATAGATTGTATATTAAGATAATTTACATAAAATTAACGATTAATTACATGTACAAGTGAGAGGAGCTACTCTTCTTTGTGTTTGGTCCACAAATTGTCGACCCACCAATTTATGTATTAAGATTTGTTTTGGTCGTGATATTGTCTTTCCTACTGCAGCAGAGGAGTTGCTCATTAGTTACTACTACATTTGGCCAATTTAACCCTAAACTTTAGCCGAAAAATCGCTAATAGAGCAATCTAGTTAGGGTTGAAAGGACTACATTTAACAATGTCAAAAGGTTTAGCACCAAAGTAGCCAAATTGAGAACTCTAGGACTGAACGGACTGCCCATAATAGGTCTAGGATTTTTATCACAATTATTCCAAAAAACTAAGTATTTGTATGTTGTTTGCAGGAAGGAGTTGATGATGTAAATCAAAAGGCAGAACAATTCAAAGGATAAAAATACAATTTACTTTTTTCTCCCATTAATTTTCTTTTAAATTAATCCATGGTGGACTTTTCGTATTAAGGGTGCATTTGTTTGGAGAAAAACTTCATGATAAAGGAAAAGTACCTTTTGAAAAATCATTTTGAGGAAAATGGTTAGTTTTTTTTTTTTTTTGGTGATATATAACCAAAAGCATTTTCTGATGTTTAGATCTCATTTAAATCTTATGGCTTTATCTTAAGCTAGGGAAAATTCATATTCTTTAATATACTTTTTTTCCTTTTTTATTTTCTTTTAACTTCGTCCTTTGCTGGGTCTCAAGGACTGGCCATAGATGCGAGTCGGCAGGATCTAGTGAGCTCAAGGTTGGAGCTCATCGGAAATGGCAAGGCTTCAGCTTGTTGGCCATCGCGAAGGCCTACAACCGTTGGAGGAAAAAAAGAAAAAGAAAAAAAGAAGAAAAAAATGGAAAGGAAAATATGAAAATTTAAAAATTCGAGAGAAGCAATTTTCAAAAAGTGTTTTCACCTCTTTAGATTTAGAAATTATCTTTCCCAATTTTATGTATGAATTTTTCTTTAATCTAAAAGTATTTTCAATTGACTAGTAAATTTTTTAAATTAAACGAGTGAAAGCTTGGAAATAAATTCCCAGAAAATACATCCATTGAAGCAAATGCACCCTAAGCTATTATTATCAAAGGAAATTGCCATTTTTAGAGTATAAAATCTCTTCTTTAGTTGTAGTAGGTTGGTAATTTATGATGCTTTATGCGAATAGTAATATAGAGCTTTGCTAGCATAACAGCCTTTGGGCTATTATGAAAATAAGAATTTACTATGAGCCGTAAATTCTTGAAGGAGTGGACCTCATAACAATTTATATTTATTTGTTATTTAGTTTTATGTGATATAGTAAATTGTTATTCTCACATTCGATTAAAGACTATTATCCAATCATTTATCTAGTCATATTAGCAGAGAGATTAGAAAGTTAACCTTACTAACTAATAGCAATTGACTAAGCAAGCCCTAAACTAAAGGGAAAATTTTCAAAAAAGTCCCGAACATAGTATGTTTGTGCTAATTGAATATTAAATCTTTTAACTATATCAACTGAATCCTAGATTTTCTAAAATTTTGTCAATATAGTTCATTTGGTCAATTTTGATTAGAAATCACTCATACTAATGCCAGCCGAACTAGTCACATGGCTAGTGCTAATGTTGATAATTTTTAAGTTTTTTGAAATTTTATTCTTTTTTGCTCTATTTTTATTTTTCTTCTTTTCTTCTCTCTTTTTGTTTCCCTTTTTTTTTTCGTCTTTTCCCAACTAGGATCAGCGACGGTCGATCGATGACCTCATCCAAATCCAAGAGAGGGCCGCGACACCCTCATTGGCCACATATAAAAGAAGTGCTTCATAAATGTTTGGCCTCTTCATTTATCCAATAAGTACTTATTTAGTGGAAGCAACTCTTATTTGCATCATACGACATCATTATGTATCTTTGCTGTCCATCATTAATACTTTTTCAAGGCATATCAACGTAGATAGAAACAACAAAAGATCCATAAACACCAAAGTTCATTCAATAAGAACGAGACAAGAGAGAACATAACTCTAAACAAATTACAGTTAATAGCTGTGAATCAGCAGTTTCAGAATTACATAAAAATTACATCATAAAGGATGAACGCAAAAGTTTTTTTGTTGGAAATGCCCAAGAGAAATGAAGAATAAAAACAACGCTATAGCAAATGCAGTATTTCTATTTATTTTCCCCAATATTTTGAACTTGTGCTTTAAAATTCAAAACATTGGCAACTCCAATTGTATTTCCAATACGCAAATCTCACGGAAAGGAAAGAATGGTCATCAATTTTGGATTGTAGTCGTACAACTTGTACAGCTCCGAACAAACTTGTCAGTTGAATCTGTTTAACCTGTCAAATTCAATGTGACAAAGGAAAAGTAGTGCACAATCAAAATGAAAAAACCAGTCTTACAATAGAAAGAATTGTGACTTATCAAACATGCCAAGCATAAAGACCCATAAATAGAAGACACAAAAATTTGCCAAAGATGCTGATGTGCAACGCAACAAATACAACATTAGGATAATAGAATGCCACTTTTTAAGAATGATAGGTCACAATATCCACAATCTATCTATATAGACCGAAAAAAAAAAACTACAAAAGTTGATTATCAAATAGCGTACAGAAGGACACAAATACAATTACCCTAAGCGCTTCCATCAATGAAAATTGAACACGAGATGCCCTCCAATACACGAACACATCTTTCATTTCATTTGGCTCGAACCTAACTTACACGTGCATTAGCCTCTCGTCTTGCTTGATTCTTTCTACTGAATATTGAAAACCTCTTCAAGAAAAACATCTTGTGATATCTACTTGGTTTTCCATTTCCCCTCACTTCTTCTCCACTTAATACATCTCCCCAATCACTCTGCCAATTTACGTTTTTAGCTTAGATCTATTTCACTTCTGATGACCAGTGTTATTGCTATTCTTTTAGCTTAGATCAATCAGTTCTGATCTCAAGTCACCATACCAATGCCAGCATTCACATTAACAGCATCCCGATGGTGCTCCCACTTCATCTGGCACTCCATTGCACATCCTTCTTCCTAATTCTTATCTTTTTTGTGATAAGAAAGCAACCGTATCTGCACAAATTTTCAAAACAGGCAGGCAAACTCCAGCTGCCAGCTCTCTAAACAAATCGGAGAACACAATAAAGTGCAGCTATGAATTCACATTGATTCCCCACCTCCGACGGCATGACCAATGCAAACACTTGAGAAGAAATTTTACAACATGTATAGTCTGATCAAGACTTCTAAGATTTCCAGATAAAACAGCTTGATTTCTTGCTTTCCAAATCAAGTACACATGCATTCTAGACCAAACTCCGGCTACAAATCTTCAAAAATCTCAATTACTAATCCACTTTAGCTCATGTTATACATATATGAATACTAGGTAGTGCTAAAAGCACAAACTACCAAAGCCAACTCTCCTTAACAAGCATCTCTATAAGCATGGTCGCGCAGGAAACGAAGATGCATTTGACACATAAAGAATGGCACTTAAATATTGTCGCACAATATAATGACATACACTTGATGAGAAATGTTTACATGCATCCAATGTATGGGACCCACCAGCGAGAGGAAGTACACGGTAAAGTACCTAAATACTTTTCACACTTAATCGGCTTAATTGGAACATTTAGCCCGGTTCATTGTCTACCGTACCACGTAGTCAGTAACTTATGCCTAGGTTCCGTAGAATTTGACATCATAATGAGGCACCGCATCAAATGCCACAGTAGATAAGATCCTAAATCCGGATATTTATTACGCTCTCACACACATCGGTAAAAAAAAATTAAAACGAATGAGGATGACTAAAGAAACCTAAATAGCTAAGTTAAAAAAAATGGCAGGTATTGATTCTTATGAATCTAGACCAGACAGCATATGCTTAAACAACACCGTTCGCCAGTCCCCACAAAAGCATCATGCACACCCACACAAAACACACAAGCACAAACACAATGGAATTGTTCTGATAAGAGACGAGACTTCAGGAACAACAACCAAATTTGCAGGCTCAACTTTCCACCTCTCTTATACAATGTATAGGAGAATGAACTAATTTTAATGGCAAGTCCAGTCGCCAATTCATTAAAATTAGATGATGTTGGAAATCAATGCATGACCCTTTCAAGCTTCAAGATTCTGGAATTTATAAGACTTTAATCCACAAGATCGGTGAGCTATCAGGGGTAATTCTTTGATTAGGATTAATGTCGGTCCCAACGAATAACGACCCCGATAACATACCAATCACATCTTTATTACTTTCCGTATTGCGATAACAACGAGACGTAGTATAAATGAAGAGTAGTTATAAATGCAAAGACAAACTCAGACAGAAACTTATAATGAGTTAGACTTATGATCATCCAGCCTGACTAAAAAGTACATTGAGATAGTTTCATAAAATCACTGCCAGACTAATCAAGCCTAATCCCACAAGAAATTAGAAAACACAACCATAAGCTCCCCTGCCATCACGAATAAGCCTTGTAGACATCATGTCATTAGTCATGCTAAACTGAAGTTTAAACACAAAGCCAGCTCTTTTTGAAACATATGCTATTTGACAATACTCTGAAAGCTGAGTAAAAGCATCACATCTTTCACACGCCGCATAAGATTATCGAAATGTCTATGCCATAGGCTTCCAATTCTCCCATAGGGAAGCATTCTAAACAGGACTGAGAAACGTTTAAAGGCTCTCAAGTCCTCAATGGTGTCCAATTTAGAGTAGCAGGTCATGTTATTGAAAACACAGATTTCAATCAGAACAGTATGTGAATAGAAGTCAGAAACTTCGGCATGGAGTAGAGTATTCCAACAACTAATGAACCCAAGAATCCACACAGACAAATCAACAAACAACACACCAACGACGAAGCCACTGAACCGATGGCAGAAAGAAAGGCATAAACTTAAAAGGGAAAACAGAACAGAGATACTCATTCAGCAATCGAAAAAATTCAAAACACTCCGACACGAAAGGACATGGGAGAACAAACGAAGACGAAAAATCGCACGAGTCAAAAAGATTTTATTTTTATACGCGAAACGGGTAGGCCTAGTTACACAAACCTCAAGTTTACGTTCCCAAGGACAATGGGAAAGGTAGAATCCTCTGTTCTCACTTCGTCCTCCTCCTCGTCGCACCAACTTTCCTCAGTCAACCTCTCGAGGTAACTCCCGTAAATGCGCTCGGGCATGTACCCATTGTCCTCACCGGTCATGACGTGCCCGTGCCACTCCCATGACCGGTAGTTCGGATCGGACCCATCATGGGAGCAGACGCAGACGTAGTGCTCCCCGAAGGTGATGGCCTTGCCAGAATTCGGCTGAAGCGAGTCGGCGTCGCCGGAGCAGATGGTCCTGATGATCTCCATCTCGATCCTGCGCTCTTGCTCCGCAACCCAGGCTCTGGTTCTGCTCTCCCGCTTACTGCGATCCTCCATGGATGATGGGTCCGAGAGGGAGGACCCAACAGAGGACTGGCGGGGGAGAGCTGATGCTGCTGATGGGTTGCTCAGGTTTTGGGTTTCGGGAGGAGGGAGGCTGGCCAGATTGTGGGCGGAGGAGGAGGAGGGAGTCTTGACCATGGTCGTGAGCGTCCACCGATCAAGAAGTCTCTCACGTACCCAAGGTTTTGCAGTTTTGAGGTTAAGGCAGAATAACTTGGCTTGGCTTTTATAGCGCCAAAAAGGGAATTTCAGCACGAGGAGGAAACTCGTTTACGACGACAGCTTTTGTAATCGGACAACTTGGTTTTTCCTTTCCCGAACCGGAAAAAATAAATTAAAAAAAAAACCTTGGTTTTTCTTTTCATTTATTCTTGTTTTCCTTTTCCAAAGAAAAAAAATCAAATTTTAAGGTTGGGTATGTTTCATGAAAACTGAATAATTTGAAATTTTTTTCCCAAAAAACCGTAACTTGTATCACTTTAAAAAAGAATGAATGAAAATACTTTTATTGTTGATGAAAATATTTAAACATATATTACTTTTTTTATCGACTAATTATTTCAAGCGATGTAAGTGATTATTTTTAGAAAAATATTTTTCGGATTATTCATTTTGCACGAAACAAACAAAGCCTGAAGATGCATTTGGTGGAAGGAAAGTGTTTTTCCGAAATTAGTTTACCAAACTTTCACCCATTTGGTTCAGCAAAAATGATTAGTCAACGGAAAACACTTTCCAGTCAAGAAAAATCTTCATGCATAAGATTAGGGAAATGAATTCCTAAATCTAATAAGGAAAAACACTTTATAGAATTGCTCCTCTTTAAATTTTTTAATATCCTATTTAAAAAATCTATTTTTAAATATTTTTCCTTTTTCTTTTCTTTTTTCTTTTTTCTTTTCCTTCTTCCTCCTCCGCTAGTCTCCGACATGTGAGTCCACGAGGGCTAGCCTCGCCCAAGGCTTGCCAAGTCAATCATCGCTAAGCCTCGACAATGGTGCTAGTGGCCTATCACAACCATCGCCAATGCCTAGTGACCAAAAAGAAGGAAGAAGGAAAAAAAAAAAGAGAAAATAAAATAAAACAAATGAATATAGAAAAGAATGAAAAAATAAATTAATTAAATTATGTTGAAAATTATTTTTAAAATGATTATTTTTTACCTCGAGATAAAGTTATGATATTGAAATCATTTTCAAATAAGATCCAAACATCAGAAAATATTTTCAATTACATATTATCAATTAAAGGAAAACTAACCATTTTCCTGAAAAATAATTTCCCGAAAAGCATTTTCCTTTTTCAGGAAGTTTTTCCCCAAATAAACTCACTATAAGTGTTTTTATATCCATCTCAGACCTAATTTTGAACCTTGCTTTGGAGATGCCAAATTTTAGATGTGTCATTCTCCTTGTACTAATTTACTTAAATTCAAGGAACTCCAAAGCGAGAAGAAATCAAGTTTGGGGCTATACATGCCCTGCCCAAAAGATGGAAAGACTTTGCTTTTCCAGTATAGGAAGGGCTTCAATTATAACTGAAACTATTTACACCAATAAATAACCTAATTCATTTAAATGGATAAATAGCGGGCTTAGTCAGTTAAGTGAGTTCGGATGATTGTGATCAGCATAGTTAATGATTTATTGATCAGTTCATCGATGACCATAGCGTGTAGTTTTCGGCAACTGTACAGCTATTGATGAGCAATGAATAGCGGTTACACTTCAAGCTATTAAACAAATTGACAATTGTAATGGTTCTCCATTTGATTATTTCCAGTGCATATTATGCATTTGCCATTGTTGAACGGGGAAACATGTGTTGACACTTCAACTCATGTGATTTAGCCTGGATGTAGTGTATGTTTCCAGTGTTCTGAATGAAGGTGTCTCTTGGCTGCAGCGTGTTCCACCTTCATAAAAATATGCGAAAGGTGGAATTACGGTCTGGGGGGGCTTATTTCCAGATGCTTGCCGCTTTTCATTTATTTCTAGGCTGCACTTGTTCGTATCATTGCCATAGCCAGGCAACAAACATACAGTGCATTTAGCCAGACTAGTCCTGTTTAGTAGACTAGACAAGCCATTGGAGATCATTTATTTATGATCTTTACAAGATGTGATGCTTTTTCCCTCCTAGCAAAGCAGTTGTGACTCTGGACGTGAATTTGGGATCTAGAACTTTGTATCTGATACGCCACTTTTGTTGTCTGTCCATCCATCCGAGCTACTACTTTTGTCTCAAAACTGCGATCCTCACATACCTCTCTGCAGTATCAGAGGTGCTGTGGCTTCAAACTGACATATTTTTAGATGTCCTTTGGATGTTTTGTCTTACCATATGGGTCTACTTCATGCCTTTCTTCTTTTAGCCTTGATTTACTTGAACTAAGATAGCATTTTCTTTTTTAATTGCTTTAGTGATCTCCAACATAGACCGAAAAAGTTGCAGAATGTGCTTCCGTTGAGTTAAGCACTGATTGTTTATGAAGTAGGAACCCACCAAAAGTTGTCTTGGAATGGACTGATGGGGTTTCTACTGTAGCCCGAGGAAAAGAACATTTACGTCCTCCTGGGTGTTAAACGTCGGTGCAATGCGCGGCATTAATGTAACTTATTTGCTTGATATCAACTAATAAATTAACTGGTAAGTACAAATAGGTGATACATGCAGACCTGGATTCCTGTTTTTGATTTTTTTTTTTTTTTTTTTTTTTTTGGGGTGCGAGAGCAGATAATTGACTAAACGACACAAGTATCCTCGTTCATAACATTAGGCATGGTGCCACCCAGGATACTGCAAAGGGTAAAGCTTTTGTGCAAGAGCCGCAATTCATGCCTTGATTGTCTCGGAAGGCATCTCGACAATTTGTTCATCTTTGCCGACACTATCTTTGAGGACGTCCTTCAACCGTGCAGGTAACACCTGTTTAATTTCTGGACACGCGGCTGCGCTCAGCTCCACAACGTCAATGATCTCTTCCCTTGGTTCCTGCTGCTGCGAATTAGGCTCCACTTCCGCTGTGTTTTCGTTCGTCCTGTATATTGCGTAAAGCACCATCTGAACCCCTCCCAATACAAATCCCAACACGTTTGGCACCTGTGTCGTGTATAGATACATTAAGAAGATACCAAGCAAGATTTGTTGGAATGAAATAAGGATTGTGGGGTCGACAGGTTTCCACTTACAGCAATGAAGAAGTCTTTAAGGAGAAAGCCATAGAAGAACCACACGATTGCACCGAGTGTGAGGAAGATCGATAGGGTTATTGGCATGAACTCCACACTCCTGGTTTTTATGACTTTTCTCTGCCCATCCATATGTTTTCGTTCTATTTCAGTAACCGACTTAGGGAATGAAGTCAATAATAGTAGCAAGTGCAAAACAAACGGATGAACAAAGTAAAAGCAATCGTAAATTAAACTATAACAAAATTATTGCATTTGGAAAAGTGATAAAAATGAGTCTGTCACCTTTTGCTAACATTAAAAAGATGTATATTGCTACCTAGTGATGGAATTAGTGTATGAATATGCAAGTCAATGCATGTGAAATGTCTATAAATGTACATGCTTCCAAATTTCGTCATATTTAATTAATTTCTCACCCACCAGGATGCAAAGTGGAGCGAAAATACGCCTAGAGAGAATGTCATGCAAATCCATCCAATAATCTGTGCACGCTTTGCTCCTTTTGATAGGAAGAAAGTGGTGGAGAGTACCGCGCCATACCCCAATACGTTCATGCTCAGGAAAAGCTTCAAGGTCAACACCTACAGAATTACAGTTTATTCAGTTAAGCATAAAAGAATACCAACTCGTTCATTTGCTTTCTTAACAAGAAGGAATACCCTATCATTCTTTGAGGCATAGATGAGGTAAGCAGCCACGTAAGCAGCCTCGATAACACAGCCAATTCCATTGATGGTGATGAGGAGAGTATCCTTCTTAACTAATCCATAGTACAGCAAAAGCATTGCACTCAAGAGCGATACCACGTATGGGATTGACTGAAACCCTTGCGTCAATTTTGTCTTGTAAATTCCATAGAAAGTGGGCCTGCCACACATACCATTGAACCAAGTAGCTTAGTATGATCCAAGTAGATTATTATTATTTTATCTCAGTTTTTGTACTATAAGTGAACAAAGGCATATGATATAACTTACAGAGGAGCAAGAAAGGTTATGAAGGAAACCACGTTGCCTGCAAAACAATTAAAAGAAGTCAAAAGTTATCTTCTTTCAGGGTAAGCTGTTGGACTCGTGCTCAAAGTTCTTGTATCTTTGACCAAAGCAATGGCAATCAATGCCAAGGATTTATGGAGTGTCATTGGCGACTTGTCGTAACTTAGCTAGTATGGAGGCCCTGATTCCCTCAAGGCATTGTTATTATACTGGCATGTTCGAGAACGACGGTCCCTTGTCTAACTCGTGTACGAATGAAATGAGGGAAGAAAAAGTTTAGCCTGCCAACCGGCTCAATAATCACTTAAAAGATTGAGAAGGAGCGCATGCAACCATGATGAGTAGGGCGTATTTTAAAAGTAGTTTTACAAAAGATTGACGATGAAGATCAAGAGTTAGTAGGAGGAGGTTGAGAGCGAGTACCCACCCAGAAGGCCGAAAGCAAAAGCCGCTGTGGGTACGTGGTGTGTGGCCATCTCTGTCAAGGACGCACGGACGAAATGCTTGCCTTCTGTATTATGCCTAATGAATCACTTCACACAAACTTCCCTGATCTCACTTCCTACCTTCTCTAGATGCTCTCTATCTCATAATGGGTGTGATCTCGAATGAGGCTTCTTGAGGATGGAGAGGACAGGCGGAGGGGGAAGGGTATATATAGCGAATTCTGTCAACTTGCATGGGGAACAGTCGAGCAGTACGGTACAACGTTGAGAATAATGAATGGGATGATTCTTTCCAGTTCCCACTCAGATCCACTTTCTTTTTGCCCAAGTTTAACACGATCCAAACACTTTTCTTCCTCTGATTCTGCATTTAGCCGAATCTCGATTGCACCTACGAACGAGCAAACCACCCTCTCTCTGTGCCTTCCCGCAGTATCAAGTCCAAGTACATTTCGGAAATCCTCCCGCTCGGGTCCCACCACCCTTCCTTTCTGATGTGTCGTCCACCAACTGGTGTTTGAGGATTACAACTCATATTTTAGTAACACGGATGACTTCCAATTTCCCTTCTCCTTCCGTTCCTTAACACCCAAAATTCTCTCTCTCTCTCTCTCTCTCTCTCTCTCTCTCTCTCCAATCAGCCCTTTTAGTGTTCTACCATAAGCCAAATCTCTCAATCATTAGTCGTAACGGATTGTAACCACATCATATAAAATATCTGTTACAACAACATATATGGAGCCTAGCTATAGAAATCAATCGAGTGTTGCAAAGATTGTGATTATTTAAATAAGTGAGGTCCATGCTAAAGTGGTAACCTCGTTACGCTACCTCTTTGTATCAAGATTTGAGTTCCACCTTGATTGGAAGAAGAGAACTCTTGCTAGGTATTCCTTAACCTTTGAACTTAACTAAAACAGAATAGGAAGCATTTGTCCTTTTCTTCTCTTCGGGAGGAATAAGCACAGCGCAACCGCAAGAGAATATGCATTGATTTTTTTAAGTATTATTTAACTTGAGAGAACCCTAGATATTTATCTGCTAGCATTGCCAGGAATTTTAAAAACCTTGTTAGCTATTACAATGTTTATTCATAGATTTGGAAGCATCATATTGAACACTTAAACAAGGGGAAAATTATTAGCAAAATCCTAAACCTATTGCACTTATGTCAATTCAATTATAAATATTTTGCATTGTGTCAATTTAGTTTTGAAACTTCTAGGAATTTGCTAATTTAGTGTTAAACTTTTTAATGAATTATCAATGTAGTCATTTTAGGTCATTTTGGCTGGAATTGCTGAAGTGGCAATCCAATCAGCGTCGGATGTCCTACATAGTATAATTGGTGCTGACGTTGATATTTTTTAAAAAAAAATTCTATTTGTTATTTTCTTTTGTTTCTATTTTTTCTTGTTTCTTCACACGATCAGCAGGGTTGCTACATGAAGCCATTGGATTTGAAAGGGCTCGTGATGCCCTCATTGGGGCATGCGAGGGCCACAATCCCCTCGTTGGCCATAGAAACTACTTGCGAGCCCTCGCCAATCCAATGAGAGCTACAACCCTCGCTCACAAACCTTGGCACTGTTCGGCGGTCTCATGGTTTTTGTTAAAAAAGAAAAGAATATAAAAGAACTAATCAATAAAAAAGTTCACGAAAATTTAAAAACTTATTCACATCAACGCCGACATGTCATGTAGGACGGTTGGCACTGACTGGACTACCACCACGTCGAAGATTAAGAATCGTCAAAAGTTAAGTGTTGACAACGTGGACGAGTAGTAAAGTGGCGTACAACGAAGTTCATGAACAAATGAAGACTTGGCCATTCTACAATTGGTTAAGTGTTAGCAGCAAAGGGAGACTTGGTGATAAGGATATCGATTGAAGGAAAAAAATACCGAATGACAATTGATTAACAGAATACCGAACTTGGCCTTGGAAGTTGCCATTGATGTAGGGATCAATCATCCAAAACACATAATTTTGAATGTACTTTTATCAATCTATTAATGTTAGGGTTAATACCTTAAAAAAATCTCAAACTGGTACATTTGTGACAAATTTACTTCAAACAATTTTTTTGACCATGAAAAACACCAAACTAGTATACCTGTGACAAATTTACTTGATCGACCATAAAAAAAAAAAAAACCCTAAACTGGTACATTTATGACAAATTTACTCCAAATTAATTTATTTGATCACAAAAAACCCAAAATTGGTAAATTTGTGACAAATATACCCTCCGCTAAATTGGATTAATATCACAAAAAAATTACAAAAATTGTTAACTGTGACAAACAGAGCGTAAAATCCCAAATTGATATACCAGTCAACCGTCACATGTCGTTTAATTTAATAATTTGACAGTAAAATTTAACGAAAACTAACAGAGGGTAAATTTGTCACAAGTATACCAGTTTGGGGTAAATTTGTCAAAAATATACTAGTTTGGGGTAAAATAGTTTAGAGTAAATTTGTCACAGGTGTACCAATTTGGGGTTTTTCAGGGTATTACCTTAATGTTATTTGCTTTTTCATTTCCATCATTTATGATCTTTTGCCTTTAAATTTGTTGTTTTCTCCGTTGCAACACTTCTTGAATTCTAAATTCAAAATTACCGCTAGACCTACTCACAAAAAAAACCAAAAATCGACTTTTTGATGAAAGATTTTTTCGATACTTTGGTCAATACCCATTTTTTAAAGCCAATGGAAATTTTTTGTCCGGACAAATGAAATGTCATATGCACTACGTTTGTTAATCACATTTAAACATATCAGTTATAAAGGGCTTTTTCATATGATTTGCACTTGAAGCAAATATATGTTTATCAATCGACATTAGAGTGATTCACAATTTTAATATTTGAGAAAGTGGGAAAGCACCATTGCTCATTTATCTTTCCTAGAGTGCAAATTCTGCCTTGAGTGCAGTTTGTTCTAAGTGAGAGAGGACAGATTTCTTCATTTGGTTACGAATTTGCAACGGACGTGCTTCTTTTTTATCTTGCAAAACCTTCTAATTTTTTTTTTTTTTTTTTTTTGAGATGATAATTTGTTTAAATTCAATTCATAACGTTCTTTTGTCCAAACACAGTTTTTCTTATCGATTTCGTATTAAAGGTGTGTTTATTTCGTGGAAAATGAATAATTTGAAAAATATTTTCTTAAAAATGATCACTTGAATCATTTAAAATAATTAATCGATGAAAATTTTTTGTATTATGGACAATAGTTTGTATCTAAATATTTTCGTAAACAATAAAACTATTTTCCTTTGATTTATTTTTGTAAGTGATATAAGATAATATTTTTTTAGAAGATATTTTAAAAGCCATTTATTTTTCTCAAAACTAAGGCACTCTAAAAGAGCCTAAAAGCAATCACACACGTGCTATGCAAATTTAATCACGCTTGTAGTGAGAGCTTAGGTAATTATTGTATCAAATTAAATTAAAAGTAATAAGTCATTCTAAGACACATTAATGCTAGATAAGTGGGATGATTATTTCTTTGTCTAATTAAGTTAGAGAGAGGGTGCATTTGAGAAGGCTTTTGGAGAAAGTCTTTAGGAAAATGCAAATGCCGTTGAGTTAAAGGAATTTTTAAAAATGCAAATTGTGTTTGGTAAATTGTATTGTAAAAGTCCATTGCGAAATACTTTTGAGCAAAATAGTATTTGAAGAAATTATATTTGCAAAAGACTTTTGTCTTTAAAAAAAAATGAAGAGTTGGCCGGCCAAGGGCAAGCAGTCATTGACAAAGGGCAAGCGGTTCGGCGAGGGTCGCCGCGACCCAAATCCCGTGGGCCCAGCAACCTCCACCACCAGGAGCCATTCCTACAATGGACCCAAATGATGGATCCCACTACCAATCCAAATCTGCAATTGCTTGATCCCCCAAACTCTCCTTCGTCCTTGATTAAGAGATCGGAAAAGCACCAAGGAATAGAGAAATGCCAGACGACAATACCTGCGACACCACTTGAACCACACACACCACTATCTCTCTCTTCGATGTCACAGGGAAACAGATGATAGATATGGAGATGGGGATGGATTTAGGGACGAGGCCTCAACTGCCGAAAGAGGAGAAGAGGAGGGGCGTCAACATGTCTGGAAGAACATATTTGCGCGATCGAAATTAGAGGGCTAGGGTCACACGATTGAAATGGATTAGCGCAATCTAGATCGGAGCAACCTCCCCGGAGAGGTTGCCAAGGCCGTGCAATTTGGGTTGCGCGACTCTTTGGCGATGGTTGCGGCGACCCATATCGCAATCTGGTCACGTGACCCTTGCTAGACCCTCTGCCCTTCACCGATGGCTAGATGTAGCCATGCCGGTTTTGTTCGATAGGGGTGAGCAGTTTCAGGTTCCTTACAGATTCCACCCGTAACCTGGAAACTACTCTCGGATACAAGTTCCTTATTTTTAGGAATTTAGAACTTACCCTTCAGAATTAAGAACCTAAAACATAGGTTCTTAATATGTTACCGGTTCTAGGGTCGGTTCCAAATAGGTTCTTTTTTTTTTTTTTTTTGGTTTCATTTTTAGTTTGAAAAAACGGAAATGAACACAATAATAATAAATTAGCTTGTTATTCATCAAAGAGAATACAAAACGAAAAAAATTATCAACATAGGAAAATGAATTCTTGGAAAGGAATTCAACTAGATAAAAGAGAAGAAATTAGACAAAAGTTTGCATTGAAATGAGACAAAATTCACTACACCATAAATTTTATTTTGGATCTTTGCATCAGGGAATTTATAACACTATAGAACAAACTAGACCATAAAACAAGAGCATTAAAATTGCATGTATAAGCATTAAAAGAAAGATGAGTTTTTGGTCCTCAAACATCCATGAAAATTTGTTCCAAAGTTTGATCACTTGAAATCAAAAGAAACAATAATCATAGTTGACAACTTCATAATAGCTTCAAAGTTAAAATTGAAGTGTCGCGTATCGGTTATTTGCAATTGGAGCTACAACGTTTTCTTTGCAATTGAAAGTTCATCATATATTTGGTAGCCTAGCATTACAATTCAAGTAAGTGCTCCTTGGACATGATGAGAACTAACATCTTTAGGAGCATACAAAAAATAACATAGCACGATACTCAACTTGACCATATAATCAACCCATATATGAGAACTAGAGCCATCGAATGGAAGTATAATGGGAGATGTAAAATAATATAAGTATAAGATGCCTTACCACATATATTCATTCCATTTTAACTGGTAAACTCTATTTATCGACAATAATCTCCTCATTAAGACAATCCATATCTTAAAAAAAATAGAATAGATTAAATAAAATATTCACTTATTAGATATACAAAAAGAATTATAATATATAAAGATAGAAACATCACTTACCCAACTCAAATTTTTCTGCATTCTCAATACACTCTTCAACATCAATTGGTACACAAACGGCTCTCAACCAATCTTGAGTGCAAATCAAAGCTTCCACTACTTTAGGAGTTAAAGAACTTCGAAAGCCATCAAGTATACGACCCGATATATTGAAAGTTGACTCTAAAGGAATAGTAGTCACTTGAATAGATAAAATATCCCGAGCCATCAATGAAAATATTTTATATTTTGAGCCAACAGTCTTCCATCACATCAAAAGGTCAAGATTAAGAATTTTTTCATTTTTTTTTCTTGAAGATACTTATCAAGCTCGGATTTGTTGTCATCGCACCCTTATTCGTTCGAGTGCAATAATATTTTCTTCCAAACTTGGAGCCATATTTCTTTATACATTAATTACCATCCACATCGGTATTAGAACCACTACTACTTGAACTCAAATTGTGGCTATCATAATTTCAATCACTTGAAATAAGAGAAGATTGCTCATAAGATTCATACAAACGCTCCAATGCATTCTTTACCTTGTAATGCATCCCTTTAATTTTTTATTCATCATCATAAATTTGTACACACAAGAAACTCACATAATTCAACTTGACTCTAGATTCTAACACAACTGCAATCAACGCTATAATATTCACTTTTTCCAAGCTTCCATAATATTTGTCAAATGTTTCTTTCATTTTCATACCCATAGCTTGAAGCTTAGGATTCGAAGCATCCACCACATCTTTCATATATCTATACAAAAGAATTATCCCTTCAAAATAATCATTTGAAGTAATATATAAACTCATCGACATATGATTGGTGGCATCATAAAATACTTTTAGAAATTCCGAAAAAATAATAGCATCTTCCCAATCAACATCTTTAGGAATTTCATGGTTAAGCTCACTTGCAAAAGATATATTATCTTTGTCCATTCTTTCAAAAGTTTTTCTGAATTTTATGGCGATATCCAATATGAGATAAGCGGAGTTCCATCTAGTGGCAACGTCAAGAATAATTGAACCTTTATAAGTGATATGTTCACTCTCAATGCACGATTGAAATGCTTTGGCTCTCGTGGGAGAACTCATGTACCTAACCACATTTCGGATACGTGCAATAGAGTCACGCACAGTAGTCAAGCCATCTCTCACAATTAAATTTAATGTATTAGCCATACACCTCATGTGCAAAACACTACCATCTAATATTAACAACTTTTCTCTTGAAAGTTTTCTCTCTCAAATAACCAATTGCAACATCATTCAAATTAGCATTCTCTATGGTAATTATAGACACAATTTTTTTTCCACTCCTAGATGCATTTCTCCACCATTTTCTCAATCACCTTACCCCTATGACAATGCATCACCACAAAATTGATGATTCTTTTATGCAACTTCCAATTTTTATCAATAAAATGCACGGTGAGGCACAAATAATTTGGGTTTTGAATGGAACTCCATATATCAGTCGTGAGTGTGATCCTAGAATTAATCTTTCCCAAATAAGTCTTCAAACAAGTTTTTTTCACAAATATACAGCTTCATGCAATCTTTTGCCAACTGTAAAACATGATAAATGTTTGAAGAGAGGTTGTAAGTCACTGACAAATTCACGAAATCCAACACGTTCGACTAAGGGAAAAGGATGTTCATCAATTATGATGAACATAGCAAGTATTTGCCTACAGCGTTCTTGATTAAATGACCATGTCGATAAGATGTTACCAGTACTAGAGTCTCCTCCTGCCTTACTAGCCATGTCTACAAAGAATCTTTGCCTCTTATCTACATTGCAAGGAAACTTCTCGCACGTGGTCAAATGCTTCCTCATTGCAAAGGTACCGTTAGCAACATGGTACTTAAATATAGACCGACAATGAATACACTTTATTTGATATGTTCTTCCATCCTTATCATTGATTCTTGCATAATGATTTCAACATCCGGATGTATATTTCTTATTACGAGGAGGAAGACAAGAACCAAGTATCTTGTTTGTGGCACTCATCGTAGGGGATGGCTCTTCTTCATTTTCATCACCAAACAATTCCAATTTCATGATCAGAGTCATCTCCTCACATCTCTCCACCTCCATTAACGTGTTATCTTGATACATTAACTTCATACATACACAACAATAAGAGAATATAGTTAGAAATTTCAAACTAAAGATCAAACATTTATAAACTAGCGAAACATACTACTACTCGTGTATTTCAATTTGGAATGATATGTCAAATTTCAATTTGGAATGATGTGTACCTGTATTTATTCATCATAATTTGGATGGAGCTTGAGAAGACGGAGGACAAAGGGTGACGAAGGCTGAGGGAAGTGAGGGGGGTGAGCGGCGTCATGTCATCGTCGAGGTCGTCACTGAGCAAAGGGGGGGCGAGCGGCATCGAGTCATCGTCGAGGGTGTCGCTAAGCAGAGGGGGCGAGCGGTGACGAGTCATCATCGAGGGCATCATTGAGCGGAGGGAGGCGAGCTGCATCGTCGAGCAAAGAAGCAAAGGAGAGAGTTGAGTGTTGGGAGTTGGGGTTAGAGCCAAAGAGAGAGAAAATAAAGAATTGGAATAAAATTAGGGTTTATTCGGAACCAAGAATTGGGAATTGGAACCTTTCTCCTTGGAACCGGGAACTGCACTCACTCGTACTATTCAACAAAGAATAATAAGATGAACTGTCATTGAGTGCAAAACCGGAAAAACAAAAATTTAGCGAGGATAATTTCAAAAGAATTTTTTTACTAACCTTGGGCTCAACATGCTAAGAAAGCTCAAGACTGCCCCGAAGCTGCCTTGGGCTTTCAGCCTTTGCACAATGGGACTTCAAAAAAATTTGCCAAACACCACAAACTTGATCTAAGGGGCTTTGAACACCCAAAATATCATTCCCAAATGCAACCATGGTGTGGCCAGATTGATGTTAAGAAAGTGGGTGGGAGTAGAATTTTACAATTATGAGACTCAACCGCAGGGACTACTTATAAGGCACAGACAATTAAAGTAGCTCAAGTAACCAAAGGCAAATATCATTAAAAAAAATTAAAAAAAAAAACTCCAAATTATACTCACCGTGACACAAAAAATGCCTCAATTTTTTTATGTCACCAAAAGCCTCATATTTGCCCATTACGACATAAATACCTTCAACTTTTTTTTTTGTATCACTAAAAAACCCAAACTTATACATGTGTGACATTTATACCTTCTATTTCAATTCCATCCAAGGTATGTTTATCACATTGGCACAAGTTCGGGGTTTTTTATGATAAAAAAATTCGAGTATTTATGTTACAATAGGTAAGTTTAGGGTTTTTAACGATACAAAAAAATAGTTTAGGGTATTTGTGTCATAGTGGACATAATTTAGGATTTTTTGTGATTTTAACCCTCTAACTAAAATACTGATTATTTTCATAATCTATTGGAATGAGAGCGTCGATTGCGCAGCACTCCAAGGTCTAGGCTTGAGCCCGACAAGTTTGCATAGGAGCATTTCCTATACTTATTAAGACTTGATATGTAAGTGAAGTATCATTCTTTGAGTTTCAATGAAAGCATATCAAAATGAGTGCATATGCGCAGCCAAGATTCAATTTTTTACTCTCTTTAGGGCATTGAAAATGGCCTATAACAAAACAATGCACAGTTTTAGCCTTAGGGCGTGGGACTAAGTCCACAACTATGGACAAATAATGCATGGAAGGCCAAGGTTCTTGTTAGTTGGGCATATATACTTGGTCCTTCTTTAAGTGTTTTACATTGGATAATGCTTTCTGCATAAAAAGAAAAAGCACTCAAGGTCAAAATTCAAAGATTGATAAAGGATTGTTGTTCAACTTTGTCTAGATATTATTATCTTAGTGGCCCCCAGGTTTGTGAGTGGTCAGGTTATAGTGGGTTGACAATAAAGTTAGACAAAAAAACAACCACTTCAGCACTTCCATGGCCTACCGGCTAAAACAATAGAGAGAGAAAACTAGACGAAGTTGTCTTTAAATTCATGTGCAATAGCATTCCCACATTTATCCAATCACAAGTTTCAAAAAATCAAAACAAGTCTTTTATTAACTTAATTAAACTTAGTAATCCATTAACTTTCCCCTAGTAGTTCACTTTTGGAAAGAACGCGACAACAATGATCAAGCAAAGTGCTCCAGCACTAACTTGTGTTGTGATTATTGTGCGTATTTGTTACAAATAAGTAAAACCGTTTCTGTGGCATGTTTATACAATCATAATTAGACTAATCATATAGCTTCACCAAGCCATCTCTGTTGTAACATAATCTGATGACAAAAGTAGATTCGTCCATCGAATCAGTCCTTTTTTTCATACTTGATGACAATCTATGTCAAGATTGAATCTCAAAGGCTTTGGTGGATTCGATTTCGAACTCATCACTTCTTGTCTTCCTCCCCTTCATTGAAACTTAAGCCTTGTGCTCATTTTGGAAGGGTCACAGCTAAAATCAATTAGAAGTAGCAACGGGCTTTGCGATATGGGTTAACTTGAAATGTTAATTATCATGTCACACTTGAGTCGGATTTCGATGGTATAAGCTTTTATAGATTGTCAGAGGTCGTCGGGCTGGTCATTGGTAGTCATCCTTGGCTGAGTTAGAGTGCGCCATACATTTGCGATCACAACCTATCCCGAAATCTAGAATTATCTCTTCCTATCTCCCTCCCTCCCTCTCACTCTTTGTGATCATGCCCATCTCTTGATGGCTGATCGATTCAATTTAGTTTTTCGAGCCAAATGATCTTGAAATTAAGCATGCATGTCACCCATCCGAAGATATACAAGGTAGTGATGTGCAACTAGATAAGACTACCTTGAAAAACCGATTTTATTCTAGATTCCCAATTCCGAGTGAAGAACCTCTTGAAAACTGGACCGATTTTGGAATTAGGTTCATAAAGTCTAACAATCCTAAATCTTATCTTGACATCTTTTTCTTTGTCTCCCTATTCTCTTGCTCACAACTCGCCCTCCTTCACTCACCCTTGTTTTTTCGATCCTTGCAATCCTGACTCACCTTTGCTTGCTTGCCCTCACTTGTTTTTCACCTCAAATTGTTTATTACTTATATTATTTTGCTATAGAAAATATGAAACCAAAACAAGGAAAAAAAAATCTGATAAGACTCCCGGAAGGTCGAGAGCCTACTCATTTTGAAATTGAATACTCTTCGCCTTAATACAAAGGGCAGTAGCATAATTGACACTTGACGATATCTTTCGAATGGAGAAAGTCAACTTATGTTGGGTGCATTTGATTCAACTTTCTCAATGAGCTTTCAACTTTCAAAGCCTTTTAGGGAAATGTTGGGTGTTCCAATAGGCTTTTAGTCAAATTCTACTATTGACAAGGACCAATTTTGGGCTTGACCAAATGCTAAAATTACTTCTTCTTTTTTTCAAAACTACCATCATAATTTTTTTTAATTTTTTTATTATACCTCTCATTGTTCCAAAACTGCCCTTATCTTTAATAGAGTCAGCAAAGAGTTTAATGTTTTTAATAAAAAAAAAAAATGAAATCCAAAAACCCTTTATAAAAAAAAGATTTGACAGACACTCTTTATGTCAAAATAGCTTTGCAAATAATTTTATACCAAACACAATTTATATTTCCTCAAAACCCTTTAGGTTAAAGACATTTACATTTTTCTAAGGTTCATTTTTAAAGTTGAACCAAGCGCAACCTTCTTTGCGCCACCAGACCACTGGTTATGTTACTCCGTCCCTTTCCCGTAGAAATTTAAAAAAAAAAAAAGAACGTCGCGGTCCGACAAAGGTCCTCCGGTCCGAAACGATACGCGGGGGAGCAGAAATCTCAGTGGCAGCGCTCGTAATTTTAAGCAAGGACAGGCCCCACTTTCGACATTTCCTTGGACCGGGATCGATTCCGGCTCTATTTCCGCGACTTTGGCATCCTCTCGCGGCTAAAAAGCACCAAGACGCGTGAGGTTGGGGTCCGTCCTCTTCCCTGCGTTTTCCCCAGCAGCGTTAGGGTTTCCGATTTCCCAATCGATCTCTCCTCCGATCGCCGCCGCCGCCGCCGCTGCCGCCTCTTCCATCGGATCCGCCGGAGAACGCCGCGTCCGCCGATCCCCGCCGCGCGTTTCGCGACCCGCGAATCGCCCGGCCCGACGACCGATCTCGGAGGCTCCCCCCTCCTCGATCTGGTTTCTTTCTCCGGCGAAATCACTTCGATCGGGTTCGCCGCTTCAGGTTTCCTTCGATTGGCTCAGCGATGAGGGGTTACGACAGAGATGTGAGTTCACAGTCCCCCTCTTTGGGGGACGCCGGATTCTCGGTGTTTGCGTGTTTGATACGGTGTCTTGCTTGTTTTTCGTCGGTAATGCGAGTGATTATGGTCGCCGTGTTGACGGGGGCCGGGGCTTGTGCAGGAGTACGAGGATTATAATGACTACGAGGAGGATGGAGGAGAACAGGGCGAGGAATATGAAGAGGAGGAGGAGGAGGAAGAAGACCCAAAACCCTCCAAGGAGGAGACGGACTACCTCGAATTTAGGCAAAGATTGAAAGAAGGGATTAGGAAGGAGAAGATGAAGAAGGAAGGTGTTTCTGCTTCCCAGGACAAAAAGAAGCTTCCGAATGACAAGTGAGTTTGCCCTCAACTCGCTGCGAGATTCAGTTGTTGAATCTGCTTTTTCGAATTCCTTTATCTAGGAGGGATTTCCCAGGGTTTTCTATCATCTGGTCACATCGTGGCCAAGAAAAGGTATTATGTGTTGTTGACTTGCGTTTTTTCAATCTCTGTGATAATGGGTTAGGTGTAGTGTTTTCGGAAGTCGTTCTTGCTTGTGTCAAAACTTGGTTTTTTGGAATGCTTTTCACATGCATTTGCTGCACTGGTGATTTATGAATCGATGCTTAAGGTTTTTTCCCACTCATTTCAACAGTTATGGTTCCTTCTTTGGCCCTTCTAAGCCAGTCATTGCGCAGAGAGTGATTCTAGAAAGCAAGTCACTTTTGGAGAATCAACATTTGGCTACCCGAGTTCTACAGTCACAGTACAAGGTCCGTGCTATAATTTGTTGCTCTTATTGTTTCTGGAGATTACAAGAGAATTCATAATGGAGATTCATCGTACCTAATAGTTATAAGTGGCCTCAGTTCCTCCACCCTTACTCCCTTGAGTCTTTGCAGCTTGGGATTCATGAGGCCCTATTCGCCCTAGCAACTTGTGAATTGTACAACGAGCAATGAATAAATTACAACCTTTGGCTGATTTTGAGTTTGTTATTTGATTCACTGCTTATAACAAGGCAAGAAGGAGATGTGCAAATATAAGCCCAAATAGGCAGTATCTTAGTAATAATAAGATCTTTTAATGGTGAAAGTAGGTTCTTCACATCCACAAGGGCCATCTGTTTTGCATGATCCGATTTTAATATAGTGGACTTAGCCAGGCATCTTGGTGTTGAATTTTCAAGACATTTCTTAATTGCCATGCATCTTAGTTTTGAATACTCTTATCATACCTTTCATGCTATCAGCTCTTTGCTGAGACCTTTATGCATTCCAGAACCAGAAGAGTTCTTCCTCAACATCTACGGGATCAAGGCCTGTGGTTCGTGACAAGATACCTAGAGTAATCAATCCGGTAAATTGCCTCCAGAGATTCAATTACTGCTTTTTAAACTTAGTTGCCACTTTTTACTAATAAATTCTTTTGCTGATTCTTTAAGGTTAAACAGAAGGTTCAAAAGCTGAAGGATACAAGAGACTATTCATTTTTATTATCTGATGATGCTGAACTTCCTTCTCCTCCAAAGCAACCCCCTTCACGAAGTACCTCTGCTCCTACCTCTGGTGTGTTACTACATTCTATATGAAATCTCTAATATAAATCTGTTGCATATATCTTTCATTAATAAGCTTATATGGCTCTTTGTGGCTTTGAAGAGGCACTTCCAGCTAAAATGCCATTGCCAAGCAAACAGGCATCTGGTAGCAATGGTAGAATCTCTCAAAATGTGAGAGATGATAGGAGACCATCTTCCGTAAATGGTCAGAGACCATCTTCTGTAAATGGTCAGAGACCATCTTCCGTAAATGGTCAGAGACCATCTTCCACTAATGGGCAGAGACCATCTTCCACTAATGGTCAGAGACCAGCTTCCATAAATGGTCAGAGACTATATTCGTTAAATGGTCAGACAAACTCTAGAGCAGGCCCAACTAAGGTCTCATCCACTACCAAATCTAATTCGACATTGGCAGCAGACAAAAGGCAGTTAAATAGTAACAATGGAAATGGTCCTGGGCGGCCTGCAATGTCAAATGGGTCGCAGCAAAAGAAACCTCTTGCCGTCACAGGGAAGACTTCACAAGTTGCTAAGATTTCCGCTCCTATGATGGCCAAACCGCGAGTAGCAAAAGCACTGACACCTGCTTTGAAGCACAATGTGCAACAGAGAAAGGATGTAGAGAATCCCAACAAGTACAAAATTGCACCTAAACAGCCAGTCGCTTCAATAAAGCCTCAGGTTTAAGTCCCATCTCTTTGTGCTTAGTTTTTTTGGGATACATTCATACTCATGTAAACTCACAAGAGATGGACATCTGTTGTTGTCACTTTGGTTCGATGATTATCTGATCTTGTTTCTTATAAACAGATGAACAAGCCTCCAAAACAAATTTCATCTGCTGTTAAACCTCAAGATCATAAGTCCAAGAAGAAGCCTAAAAGACCATTCTCTGATGATGAAGATGATGGTGAAATGGCTATTAATATGATCAGGCAGATGTTCAGGCGAGTGTTTTTTGTATATCATCTTACTATGCTTCTTCGATGGTTTTTACTTGGTTGTTCTATTTCTATCTATATTTGATGGCCTGATAATATTTCTGTCTGTTTGCACTTTTGGGAGTAGTTGCATAACTCCTTTCACAAGACCTCTGTTCATGCGATGCTTAGTTATAAACAAAACTAATTCTGTCTTCGCTCATGATTTTGAGTTAGTTTTAACAAAGTACTTCAAGCCAATTAAGTGAAGATTCCTTCTGTCTAGATGATCTTTTTATGCAATAATTCAGGAACTTGATGGCAAAGGTTTTTATATTTAATGTTTGTGATGGCCCATTTGGAAAGGCTCAGTGCTTTGTAGACACAAAATATTTGCAGTTGCAATCATACAATTGTTAAGCCTTATCTTGCCACATGAGAATGCATGAAAAATTTCTTTTGATGAAGGAGAATGAATATAAGTTAACAGCACTATATGGGTGTAAATGAAGTACTCTAAAATCAAGAAAAGAATATGATGTCTGATAATAGCTAAGCTATGATCGATGATGTGTGAAGTAGGAATTTCCTTGATCTGGAATCTTTTTTTTTTTTGGTCTGACCTTGATCTGGAATCTTGATCGTGGCATTTTAAGCAGTGAAATGTCATAAAGGACATTATTTCTGGTAATCATCTTGTAATGTTTGTGACAATGGCGAGGTTGAATGTTGGCACCATATGGACTGGGGTCAGTATCTTGATCAAGCGTCGATTGTAATTATTCTTACCTGGCAGTTTATGCTCAGCTGCCAGAACTTAGTTACTCCAAAGCAGTTTTTGGCCATGATGGTGTTTTTGTTTAGATGTGGTGAGACCAGCTGTGGATGATAATTGTTTCTATAAAAATTTTGTTTGTAGCTTACTGAATTTGTATGTTTAGTAGCAGAATGCTTCTGGTAGTGGTAGGATTCTGTAGATAGCTTTCATAGGAAGAGATGTGACTCTTCAATTCAAAATCCTAGTCTTAAAACATTTTTAGGGGATGTGGAAGCCATTGATACCTGTTCAATTACTCAGCTTGTATGTGGTCAGCCCCCGCATGTTCTTATACTACTTTTTAATGTTGAAAACAAAAATACAAATAAAACAGAATGGTGGATGTTGAGTTGTTGGACTTGAAGACGTGGTAGGACACAGTAACAGTGTGAAATGGTTTTCTTTTAGCAGACTTCACTTAGTTGGAAAGGGTGCATTGTTTTTGCCATCATGTATTTCAATTATTTTGACTATTCTCTCCAAAAAAAAGAATGTCATGATGGCATAAGTGGCGGTGCTTTTAACTGCTGGTCCATGAACCAACGAAATTGGTCTCTCCCAAGACCTGTTAAGAATCTAAGGATACCAGGCTAATATTGACCAGCAAATGATAGATTTTTCACTTAGAGCATAAGGGTGTGCACGTATATACACTCGTATGATATGTTAATCAAAACAACTGGACATGCAATTCTTGATATTTTCCGGTGATTTCTTCCTTGTCCTATAGTTCCATTCCTTACATGATCAAATTAAAATAAGTTGCGGAGGAGGATTTTATATTATGGTAGCATTATCCGTCACTTTCCGTAGATATACAACAATTGCCCGTGGTCTGTAAGATTGCTGCCACATATTATCTTGAGGATCCTGCCCCATATCTTCAGGGACAGGCTCTTTTCCTGCCTGTTCCCTGCTCCTAGATGGACTTCATTTTCTTGCCCCGCCTGCCTCTCTCCACACAAATCTAACAGTTCCCATTGTATTTCTTAGGAAAAATATGAGCTGCAAATTGAGACTGATGATTATGTTCAACCAAAACAGCAGATATTTAACCATAAATCTACTGTCCAAATAGTACAATATTATACTTAAGCAAGATGATAGAAAGTATTTATCTTCAAGTACACGCAAAATAGAAGAGCAGATGACTAATCTGGCGTATTTCCTGCTCTAATTGAGATAGATATTCTGCAAATTCGTCCTCACGTGGCATGTTTTTATATTATGCTATACTGGACCTAGTCGGCTCGATATTCTGTTGATGCTTTTGTATATGGATTGTATCCTGGTGGTGACACTTAGGTGAAATGCTATTATGATATAAAAATAAATGTTATTTTCCATTTGGGCTATAAGAGAGAGCATCTCGTTGCCAGTTGATCTTGGTGAGGATAAGTAAACAGGTCTCGTGAAAATATATGTAGGTGAGGTGGGGACTTTTCTCATGCCATGTCTCATTTGTTCCAGAAAGGTCGTCTGACCATATGCTACAGCCACTCCTTTTGTGTGGTTCCCTCCAGGCTATTTCTTTCTTCTTCTTTTTCTTTTTTTTGAAAAAACGCTAAAGTTGTTGTGGTATAGTTGTGATCCGGAACACATTGCCATCGATAGCAAGCTATTTGTGTTCACTTGTATGGTGAAAGTGTTTGCTGTTCACAAATCGGCCATGAGTGCTCCATTCCCAATGCTGTTGAGAACTAGTGGGCAGACTGGGTTCAATGTGAATGATTATGTAGGTTTCCTCAGGTGTTAGAATTATGGTCCTGACATGGTCTATTTACTAATGAACTGATTTCTTCTCTCAGCACAAGCTTTTTATAAGTTTATCTGATGTATCTTGAGGGAAAATTTGAAATGGCTATGATTCCTGGTGTATATAGCTTATCTTTTATAGTTATACTTGATGATATTTGGTTAGATGCTTGATGCTAGTGCTTTAAGATTAATATTGAATCATAATATTGTTGCAGGTATAATCCTCAAAAATATGCTGGTCGGGATGATGATGACAGTGACATGGAAGCAAATTTTGACGAAATTATGAAGGAGGAGAAGAGAAGGTTTGTTTCATGTACCATTTAGTTACCATAGTGGTTGAACAATGATTGTCATGCTTGAACTTCTTTCCTATTTTTGTTCCTTTTTTTTTTCTTTTTACGTCTTCTGTTTTTTTAGTGTCACAGCACTGTGCATTATTTTATGCTTAAACCAGCGAGCCTACTGTATCTATAGGTTCACTGCCACTGCTACTGGGCTGGTCACATTACGAGTGATTTCCTCGGGACCTTATGGTTTCTTTATGACTGGGTTCTGCCGCCAAATCAATTTCATAATGTTGTGGAGCGGCCTCATCATAGTGTCATTTGCAGCATGTTTGCCACTGCAAATGGATAAAGCATGAAACTGGGTTGTGGAATGTAGGGGATAGGTGCACCTTTACTTTTATGTGCGAGATGAGAGCTGTCTTACATTTTACATGCTTAGTGCTTGTACGAATAAGATGTGATTTCAGAAAGAAAATGGTGAAGGGATGAAAAATGTTGAAGTCTCTTGCCCTTTGAAAAAATCGCCCAACTTAAAATAGTCATATTGATGGTCTTTCTAAATTAAGCCCACTTGCACTTTGAATTTGAAGTAGTCGAATTGATTGTGTTGGTTTTTCTAGATTCCATGTGTAGTGTGTTTGTGCTTTGAGTATTGAGCTAGTGAGTGCTGACCATAATTTGGATTTGTTTGCCTGCTGGGGTGTACAGTGCTAAAATCGCAAGGAAGGAAGATGAGGAGCAACAACGACTAATTGAGGAGGAGGAGCGACGAGAACAGATGAGGAGAATGGCGAAGAAGCGTAAGTTGAGCCACTGACATTAGCCCCGATATTTCACCCGTCGTAGTTTGTACATTATTCTTTGTCGGATATGATTATGTTGTCAAAGATAACATTAATAATGATCATGATTTTTTCCCTAGGATTACTGATTCCTTGTAAAGCCTTGTTCCCATGTTCGGCATTCTCGTTTTAAGAGGATCTTTTTGTTCTAGCGAGTCTGATGGATTTGTCTTTTACAAGCATTTGCTAATCTACTCTGGTAAATACTCACTGTACCAATTCAAATATTTGTATTATGAGACCGGCGATACCCTGCGAGTGTGATTCATTAAAAACATCGAGACAGCCTGATGACGTCTTTAGGAATGCGGCATTGCAGAAGTCAAGCCAAAAGGCAACGACTTTGATTCATTGGTGAGATGAAGCTAAAGATGCATGAAGACGAAGAAACCATTTTAAGATGAGGAAACTGCTGAATTGAAGAATGGTACATTTCTTTCGGACTTTTGATTCCGGAACGGTACATTTGAGCTGATGAGGAGCTCATGGCTTTGCATCTATGAAGTGATCACATGGATCGTAGAGCTGTGTTCTTTAAGCGGCAGGTGCCCAACTGCCACACAAAGTCCCAAGACCAAGACCGAGACCGAGACAAAATCGAGCCCAAGACCAAACTCGGAAGAAGCGATCACTCGTAACTTTCCCACAAATGAGTCGATCAAATCTCGACTTCATTATGGATCGCATTTTCTCTGCAATTTTCGAGCACTCTAACATGGTCAATCCCTTTAGACCAAAAAAAAAATGATTAATCCCTAATACCACATTAATAAGTGTCATAATTTTCATGCAGCATTCACTTGAATGCCTTAATTGATTCAAAACTATGGCACTCAAATGAATGTTTTTAGAAATTGTAACACTCAAATAGTAAAAAATTTCAAGTGATCAATTAAAAAGTTACATAGCACTTAGATGGTTAGAAAAAAAATATTGTACCATTGAGTGAATGTCATATATAAGTTATGACATTTGAGTGATAAAAAAAATTACGATACTAAAGTGAGTCTTCATGAAAACTGTGGCACTTATTGTATCATTTTCCCTCCTGTCTTGGATTATATGTACCGAAAGTGCACTGTAAAGAGCATCCCTTTCTTTAATCACTCCAATTCACTATAGTTAGGATATATAGTTAAGCGTTGGCCTAAAAAAAAGGAAATATCGAAACCCAATTGGCTTTCATACGGATGAAATAGCCTATTCATGTTAATCAAGTAATTTAAGAGTAAGTAGGGAGCTCCTCCAATTCCGCCTGAATTGCAGAATCGAAGAATCAGTCCTCCAAATCGGGATAATTCAAAAAGTTCTGATCGAATGACAATCAAAAGAGGAAAAAAGAATCAAACCATCTTTCCATTTTGCAAATAAAATAACTCCGAAAGGACATAACTACATCTCTCCGCCCTCTTCAGCTTAAGAAGAGAGCTCTTGGCTTTGCACCTACAAAATAGCATTCTGAAACTCGAGCATAGTGCGGTAATTATTAAGTGGTCTTGAATCTTCTCTCAATTCATAATTTGTTTGAAGGGTGAAACTTTTTCTTATATTTACAAACTGATAATTGACCCATTTTTACAATTAATGTGGAATAACCTCAACAATCTCTCCCTCATATATCAGACCTTTGATGAAGCAACAACAACTTATATCTTCGGTGTAACTGTTGGATCAGCCTCTTCCACAGTTGATGTAATATAACACCAACAATCTCCCATTACACATTAGGGATTGAGTCGGTGTGGCAACAACCCTTATCTTCAATAGATTTTTTAAGAACCTGAACTCTGATACAAAGCACAGTGTCATGCTTCTTCAATGGCAAATTTTTCACGCTAAATTTGAATAAAAGTGGCCTATTGCATGATGGTAAAATGTCAAAATTGTCAGAGTCCATTACTGGAAATTACAAGATATTCAGATCTCTCTGTATAGATCTGCCATTAAACTTCTTCAGTAGTCCAACTGCTACACAAACTTCAAGAAGTCATCCCTCAAGGTTTCCCCAAAATCCACCCTGCAAAACCCTCAACCCCAACTCTGATCACAATAAACACACAATTCACCTAAAATGACAAAATCTCATGTTCATCATCTGCGAAAACGGAAAAGAAAAATCCCACGAATTCAGAGGGGCGTTATTCAGAAATAAACTTTAAAAAAAAAAAGCGCAAAAACTCCCTTAAACCCTAGAAACCCTCAATTTCCCATGCAAGAACAAGATGCGTTCCATGCAAAAAACCCAGTCAATGAACAACACCTTCATCTTCAAAAACCCCCAAAACTAGACTCAGAGAACCATGATGGGTCTACCCTATACTAGAGTCACTCTACTAAATCTTCTTCCCTGAAAAAAACCAAAGATCTCTTACGTCCCAACCCACGAAGAAAAACAAGACAGAAAAAGCTAAAAGAAGAAATCCTTTTTCAGGTTAATTAATAAGAAACTTTCATTACTGCTGCATTTACACACCCCGTGTTGCTGCAAAAACCAAGGACCGAGATAATTTTCTTATTCAGGCCACTTTTGATTGGTGTTCTAGAAAAGGGTCGTGGAAAAGTGGTCTTTTCCCTGTATTTTCAACTGCATAAAGTTTCCAATATCTGAGAGAGAGAGATGCTGATGTGATTCAATCGACAAAAGCAGAAAGCAATGGCTGTCCATGCGTGGGAACAGTACTTTAAATTTTGCCCTGCACCAAAAGATAGAGAGAGGGAGGGGGCAGACTGTATTTCCTTTTTGGCCAGAAATGAGAGGCTTAACTCTTAAGTTCACCGTACTTCCACGAACAAAATAATAAAATTGTATATATACATACATTGATGGGCATGACTATACTGTTTGAGTATTTAAATCAAGAAAATGGTACATTCCACTATGCACAAAATTATAGTCAATGACTCAAAATGGTACTTTTTTAAAGCAGAAAAACATCAAAGGATGCTCTTAAAGCATTTATCAAATAATAAACGAAGAGGGTTTCGGCCGATGAATGAATGGATGTACTGATGATGATTCTTATCGCATGCAAACAGATGCAATTAAAGAAAGCCAAGAGAGGCCTGCGCGCACGAGGCTCGAGAGCACGGTGCCTTTCGCATTCATCCCATTAAGATGGAGGGGAGGGCCTCGAATTCCAAAAAGAAACAAAAAAGAAAAGAAAATGACAGCCGAAGAAAGGGAATTTAAAATTCTGATAAAGCTATCTCTGGAACACCCCCTCAGTCCAGCGGAGCTCTTGCTTCGTAGCCCATATGTCAAGACATATCATCATCCAATCCATGCATGTTCGATAGAAACGTGGACACATCACGGTTCCATCCATCATCCATGGTAGGGTAAAACCAAAAAAAGAAGAAAAAAATATTGTGCATTAACCTTCGTCGCTATATATCCATGCATGCTTAAATTTAGTTTCGTATTCAAATTTATATCCTCTTACGGTGAGTTTGTAAATTATTCCTAATTTCACCAGCAATGAGTTGAGCAAAAATGTTTTTTTTTTTATATTAGTAAGAGTATTTCAAGGGGCGATCGGCAATAATCACCCTCTTCGAACGTCAGCATAATAATCCCATGCCCATTACGAGATATTAAATTCAAGTCGTTATTATTTACACAAAACCCGATGCTTGAAAAACAAGATTGGCGGGCTCCTAGTATAACTCCACCAAGACTTTAGTGGATATGAAACTTTTTCGCACAAGATATGTCGTGACTTAACAATATAATACAAGTCATTCTATTCAAAAGTTTGCTCACTACATATATCGAACGGGTGATTTTATAAAAAATACGTGACTCTTTTACTATTTGTCCAACCATCTTGAAGGTGATTATTATCCCCATCATGCTCCTAGAAAAAGTTATGTTTTGTCTGGACTTTGAACACACTATCTATCAGAGATTTTATTTTATCATGAATCAAATCAAACTCGCAGGAGTGTCTTAATCAAACTTGATAGGATTTACAATTCATTTCTCGATTTTTCAAAACACAAAGATTTCACTTTTTTGAAAAGTTTTCTGCGTGCATAATTTCGGTAGGTGGCATTATTTTACACGTTGGGAAGTTAGGCGAAAAAAAAATTCTGTAAAATCACATTAAATAGTCTAAAGTGATGCAAAAATCATATTCTAAACTAAGGTCATCGGGTGCAAATGTTGTCAACTAAAAGTTAAATTTGCAAAATAATACTAGAAAAAAAATGCAAGTGATGAAATATTTGAGTGAAAAAAATTAAAAAAAAAAAAAGCAACTTTCCCTTTCTGGGGTCTAAAGAAAATACATAAATAACTTGAAATTACACTGTCCATAAACAAGAAGACAGAGATCCAAAATCGATTCTTCATGTTTCGTCTCGTTATGCATACCGAAAGTGGCCAGTTTCCGTCGTCCTCCGTTGGAGTTTTGAGAGGATGAGAAACAGCAGATTTAAGTCAATTAACGGCAACATTGTCAAATTCAAATCTCAATTTCCTCTCTTGTCTGATCAGTGATGCTAAGAACATTAGTGTACGGGTACCGGGTTCTTTGGTAGATCTAGAAAGAGGTGTCTGGTTTCCAAAAAATTGAAAACCTTGAAAATTGCCGTCATTGCGGCTTGGAAAGTGTCATGAGAGTCGCAGGTTCCTGCCCGCCAGTTGGCTAGCTCGAAGCATTATTTTAAGACTACATCGATCACTTTGGGGTCTTATGAAGTCTACATAAATCAAACCGTTTTTCTTTATTCAAAGATTTCAGCTGCATTAGATCAAAATACTCAAATCGGGAGGAAATTGTCCAATCGGTCATGAACTAAATCCATTGTACAATTGATAATTCAGTCATGAATTTTTTAATTTTGCCAATTGACCCTTAAATAGCACAAAATTTCAATGTAGTCATCTTGGCTGAAGGACTACTAACAATAATTGGATCACCACATCAGTAATATCAAGCGAAAATACATTAAATTTTCGTGTAAAAATTTAAACTGAATTAAGATCCATATAATGAGTTTATGACTTACCGAGTAATCTTTCCGGGACATTAATGGGTTCGCCTTTGTTTTTTCCTTTAGCTGAGAAGCGAAAAACAAGACAAAGGGAGCATGGGGATTTACAGTTTCGGGGACATGTTTGGTCAATTTCAATAGGGACAGGGACAAGTCTTCGTTTGGAAGGTTGTGGTGAGTAAAAACAGTGAAAAAGCCTTTTCGAGAGAGGCTTGCAAAAGGCAAAAGACGAGGGATGCGTTAGCAGAAGGACGACTAGTAGTGATGGGCACTTCCTTTTCGTCTCAGCGCATCGCCCCATACGTGGTGGAGAAATGTATGGACATAATCAGAATGCCCGAAGCCAAAGTTTGGACCAGATTTTGGCATAAAGGAAAGGCAAAAACGAAATTGCAGAACCAGGTAATGTCATCAACGGCCAAACCACCGAAAAATCAAAGTACTTGTACTGCATTTGGTATCTAAGATAAAAGTCATCCTATGTTTGATACCTATGTTTAAATATCATGTATTTGACTCTTGTTCAAGACATGATAAGGGCAGATATAAGATAAATAGAGCCTGGATTGAAATATCTTGTGTGATGTGAGATAAAGGCGAACATAATCTCTTATGTCCAATGTATAAACGCTATTTTTTTTAAATAACAAGCTTCTTTAAGTTAATAAAGCTGAATAATATTTAAATTCTAATATAAAAAGAAAAATTCAAAGCAACAATCATTTTCATTTTTATTTATGTATTCGAATTTCTTTCTATTCTATAATGGATAATATATATGTATTTGTTATTTATATTTATTACATATTTTAGGCATGTTAGTACAGTTTGTTATTCAATGAATTTTTAATTAAAGAATGTCAGAAGGGAATTGAAAAATATAAAAGAAAAAGAGAAGGGAAAATAATAAAAGACTAGTATATAAAAATAAATTAGAATTACCCAGATTTTAAATAAACAAATTCAAGTTTGAAAATGGATGTTTCTAATTATCAAAGAATAAGGGGCAAAGAGATTTCTTTAAAAACCGAACCCTCCCCATCTCCTTCTCATTTACAGCACCGATTCACGTTGAAATTCCACAACTCCCAAATAATTATTTGGTTTATATCAAAGCCTTAGGACACAGAGAAAGTTGAGCTCCTTCTTCTTCTCCTCTTTCAAACTTTACAAAAGCAACAAAAGAGTTAAGCACTATCACGGAAGTGGATGATTATGCTATCTCTCTCTTATTATATTTGGCATTCACTAACTGATCTATTTCATTCATATTGCTGTAACTCATTTACATTTCTTGTTATGATATAACTTGCGGCTCTAGAAAGCTTAAATGAACTCCTTTGCCGTTGAAGGTTAATATTGTGCAATAATCAAGAACCTATTGCTGGAGATTGTCCTCATTTGTGCACTTGTGGTTTCTTTAACAATGAATCATAAGAGATTCTTATCATTTTCTTGATATGTAATTGCTATGAAATATTGGACATTCTAGTGTATTAAAATATCTAGTTTTATTATTACGATCCTCTAAATAATAGATTTAATATAACAAAATTCATTGATTTTATATTATATCTCATCTAGTATTATCATGACTAGAAATCCATATGATCAAATGCAGATTAAGGTTTTAGAAAATTCACATTTGGATGCATAGCTCAACAACATTGATGTTACCAATCGTCATATTAAATAACACATGGCAAATGCTCAAATAGTAGACGTGGGAGCCATAGATTTTTGAAACCTGACTTCGACCAAGGGGCGGGCTCGAGACTTGACTGGGGCATTTTTTAAACCTTAGAAAGTCCTTAATTGCTCAAAAGAAAATGAAGTCGTCAATTAAACAACGGCTAAAACATTAACTCCTGCCTTTGCACTTATCCCTAGACTCTCCTTTATAATGCAATATGGTTGTAGGAAACTTCATTTCTATTATGTCTCAAATTTTCGCTTTCTTCTTCTTTGTTCTTTTTTTTTTTTTTTTTTTTTTCCGAATGAGCAACTTCGTCCTTCAATTTCATCAGTGATTTATTTTTCCACTGGGGACATTTTCTTACCATTAACAACATGGATTCTCAACCAAATACTTGTTCCATTTCCAGCTAAATCTCCTAGTAATCGAACAATCGGTTGCCTTTTCTTAATAATGAGAAATAATTTGAAAGAAACGAGCTGGAGATGCTAGTGTTACAGCCATTAACTTATAAATAAAGTACTAGTCACTTTACTCCTCGATGGAATCATGATAATAGGTGCCGTTTTCAATCGAAAAGAGCAAGGAAGCAAGATTGATGGTTCAAAAGAAAAACCCCATTAGGTCAATCGTCTTGTCGACAGAATGATAACAATCCCTCATCAAAACGACCTTTTCACACTGCAAAAATCTCAATAAAAGAGTGCTTGCGAATTAATGCTCTATGGCATAAATGCTAGGGCTAGGGTTAGGGTTAGGGTTAGGGTTAGGGTTAGGGTTCGGCCTTTATGACTTTCAAGGAAGATCTTTTTGTCAGTTAAAGCCATTACTTTCTTCTCAGGTTTTTTGTTGAGAAAAGATGCTGAGCCTATTTTTTTAGGTGGCTTCTTTTTGGGCTGCAAATGACAATCTACTTTGAGTTTTAAACCAAGTCCAACACATTTAAAGAATCAAGTTTAAAAAAAAAAAAAAAGAGAGAGAGAGGAAGTATTTGACTCTCTTCATAATAAGTAACTCATTTCCTTAAAGATTTGGTTATAGGCTCACCTTCTAATTTGATTTTTTTTTATGACAATTTCTGTTAAATGCTACAGCTTTTAAATAAGAAAATTTGTTTGATATTTATTGTCTTTGTTATTCATAAAAACCGATAAATACTAGAATTTTGAATCACTGCATTTATAACTCTGTTCAATTGGAACCGCCCCCCAAAAGATGTTTTTAAGCTGTGTAGATGTCAATTAGTCCGGCTAGAGCAAACGATATCTTGATGCTACAGGCGTCGGTGGAGGTGTTGGATTTTCATATGGTCTCTGATCTCACATTATCTTAGATCTAAATTGTTTTGATAAATAAGTTTTGTACAATTTCAAAATGACACATATTTGAGGTTGTGTGGATGCAAACGAGCTGCAACTAAAGTGAACAATATTGTGTCGATAGAAGCAAGTCGAGTGGGGCTGCTTACAAATATAGTTATAAAACAGTAGAGTTAGAATAGATGAGTTTGTGTTAGGCTTATACAAAGATAAATATTATTTAGTAAATGTTGCCGTGGAAATTAAATATCGCCAATTTGTTATATCATTAGATAGTCTCCTGTCACTGACCCCACAAGGGTTGTATAGAATAAGGCCAAAATTAGATTGATCTGTAAGTCTTATCAAAGCAAATTTATTTTATTTATAAAAAAAAATGATACATTTATAGAACTAACTACATCCTTGATTGGCAACGGCAAGCTCAAAACCTGATTGGAGCATTTTCAAAACTTAAACTTTGATTGACCAAAATAAAACCTTAAATCCTCAATGGACTGAGATCAGAACTTTTAAGTCTTGTTTCTGCACTTATCCCTGATTAAAGCCGACACAATATATAATGTCTACCCCATTACAAAGACAATTTTACCTAAATAATACACAATACACAAGATATGCATTCATAACTATTTGGCATACGAATATGCTGCACAGATATTATGACCAAATGTACATTATATATGTCAAATATTTCATGTATAAAATCAATTTTCAAGTTATTAAATTAAACGGAAAAACAACACAAATGGTCCTTAAAATTTAATTTAATATACAATGTGATTCATGAACTTTTAATTGATTCAATATGTATTTTTGAACTTTAGCCCAACTTACAATGTCGTTCCTAAAATTTTAAACTGAGAAATTGACCAAAAATTTCTAAGCCTATTGCATTCTTGCAAATTCAGTCATAAGTCTTAAACATTTTTACTTCTTACCAATTAAATCTAGTCAGCCAATTTTAGTTGGAAATCACCGACGTGAAAGCTAATAATGCCACATAGGACTACCGACATTAACGTGGACAAATTTTGATAATTTTTTAATTTTTTAATTATTTTCTCTGATTTTTTTTTTCTTTTTTTTTTTTTTTTTTTTTTTTTGCTTCTTCTTCCTCTTGTTGTGCCAACAGCCTCACTCACCACAGCCCTAGCGAGGGGAGCCCTCGCCTGGGCCAAGGCAGCCTTGCCAAATCTAGCAAGGGAGCCTTAGCCAGGACTTGCCCTGGCGAGGGTCGGCCTTCCCCTAGCTAGCTCGAGTGAGGCTAGCATTTGCCTAGGCCAAGGGGGCCTTACCCGGCATCACCTTCACCCAAGTGAGGTCGCCCTAGCCTAGGCGGTGATGGCCGATCTTACCAGATCTGGCCTAAGAGAGGTCAACCTTTGTCAAGTCTCAGGCGAGGCCAATCGACCTAGCATGGCCAGTGGCATTGCTAGCATTCACATAAGCAATTTCCCACCAAAATTAATTGGACAGACTCAATTGGCAAAAAGTGAAATTTTTTAAAATTTAATTAATAAAATTGAAATATTTATGACTGAATTGACAAAAATACAACAAATTTAGGATTTTTTGGACAATTCTCCAAATTAGACTATTCAATTAAGTTGATAGACTTTTGGTACATGCTTTATTTATTCATTCGATTACATGAAAATGTTCAATATAAGGGATTACATATAGCTTATAAACTAAATTAAACATGTACAAAAAATTTCAAAAATCACATTAAATAAATTAAAAATTTAAGAATCATATTACACACAAGAATTAAATTCAAAGACCACGTTCCACATTTAATCAAAGTTCATGAGTTATTTTTATCATTACCCTCAAATAAACAGAAGGTTCTACAGACATTTCCTTAATTTTCTTTGGTCAAATTTCCTCAAGTCTGATTGCTTGACAAATGGGGCAACAGACGCGTGCTCGATGCCTCGCTAATCCTCTGCCCGAAATAAAAGATTAAGCCTTGAAAGCATTGGAAAGACAAACAGGACACGTCCATCAGCATAACATATACGACACACTCCCAACAAAGTCATCATTTCATTATCCATGCCAGACAAAGCAGGAACAAAAGCTGAGCCACGACAATTCTTTTTTACATGCGCGGACAAGTCCCCCCTAGAAAATAGACAAAAAGGTCCGGCAGTGAGACAAATTCGTGCACTCCAAAGAGAATAAAGGTTAACTTTTGGTACACGACTCATCCACCTATCCAGTCACGTTGGCTACATTGCCAATCTTTGAAGGAACAGTTGTTAGCACGCGTCGCCATATCGCGCAATGTAAGGCATTTTTTCTCACATTCGATCTCGAGAAATACAATAAGTATGATAACGATGATATTAATGATAATGATAATGATAATGATAATGATGACAGTGATCTGGTGCCATGAGTACATTCACATGTAAAGTCTTCAAGTTCTAGCAGTCAATACTCAAGACATGCTATATATAATTTAAAGTAGGCACATGCGCCAAAATGAGACCGGGGGATACTGTGTTCATTCTACACAAAAGACCAGTTCATGAACATGAAGGCCAGACAGTGGTGGGAATCGTCGTCGTTGAGAACTTTCCATGCAACAGCTTGCTCATAAGCCACCGGCCTTCCCATGCTAGAAATGCACACTCCGGCTGGCAGATAGGCGATACCCTGGAAAACAATAAATTTAATGTCAGACCACAGCTCTGCAATAGTTGATCGATTTACACTTTCTTTCCCGCTTTCTAACAAAAGAATGATTGTTATGAAGAAATCACTTTTTTTCAGATGAAACCTGCCTATCTGCTTTAATTTTTCCCATGCGTTTCATTATAAAGTTTGAGTCTGCAGCTTTGATTATAGTTTGGAGCTTCTTATATTAGGATGAAGGGTTAAACTAAATGCACCTGCTGCATGATCTTCGGGAACTCCGAAGAAAGAACTTTCCTGCCACCTTCATCAAGAACCTTTTCCAGCATAATATCTTGGAGGGCCACCAGAGTAGTTTCAAGCATGTCAAGTCCAGCTTGGTTGGCGAAGGTGAAGACGGGAGAGGCCTGCAAAAAATTTCTTTAGTTGAGTAAAAAAGAGGCCAGCAATCCTCTCTTTTTTAAAGGCAATAAAAATATTCAGATGGCAGATGTAGCTTTAATTTGAAAGGCACAATTTATTTGATAAATGTATATAATTAAAGAGAAAAGAATGGCCGTGTACCACATTTGTATTCACAGAGCAGCACATAATTGCATCAGAATGGTGCCAAAATTCCTTCAAAACAGCATCACCAGCTTGGGAGTCCCCTCTCAACAGTTCAGCTCCAGCACAAATTCTATAAACAGAAAAATTGGTTGGTGGCAGCGGGGGGTAGAAAAGAGTTCAAGGATAGAATCGTCGTGAAATTATGTCCATAAAAGTGAAAACATCAACGCAAATTCTCAAGCAGCACCACAATGTAAAAAGCAACATCAGATATATCAAGTATAGCCTAAGCTGATAATAGCTTACACAAAGTGCGATATCAACATATTTAAACGTCAGCTACTTTACAATAAACCCAACGAAAATCAGAGGAAAATCTTTCAAATTCAAAAGTATGTTGTCCACGCCACCAAAGTCTTGCACAGATACCCATCTTAAAGTATATTATTCAAACCCCTATAATCCAATAACACGTCTACCAATGCCTTTTCTCCAAAGCTCCCAGTTATTTTGCAACACAATATGAATAATTTATTTTATTTTTATTTATTATTAATTTTTTTATTTTTCGGCCAAGGAAAAGGTGGTACGGTAATGTTCAGGGAAGTGTAATATCACTCCTCTCTAACTTAGCTCTCCCTTGTATATATAGAGAGCCCAAAATTCCACCCATTTTTAACATAAACATTGCTAAGACTCAAACCTGTAGCTACGGCAGATCCATTGCGCCAGCGTAAGAGCTTCAGGAGAACCAGAGAGAGATTTTGGCCCCAGATGGCCACCTAGCCTGGAAGGTGCAATTGCCATGGCAACCCTCTGGACAGATCCCACAACACTACGCACATATTGACGAGCCATGATGGCAACAGTGTCCCGTAGATGGTTCTCAAACACGAATTGGAATGCGATGGTCAGCACAGATCGCAGGTTGTAGGTGCTAGCATCAGCTTCACAAGTAGGACGAGCACCACCAGATCCCACCTCCAGTGTAGAGGCCAGGTCCAACGTCCGAGTAGGGGCAGGCCCATCCTGAACGAGGAAACCACAGAGAAGCAAAGATCAGAAAAATGGCATGCTAGGAGTTTCAAGAAATCTTAGGAAACTGCTCAAACAAGCTTCTTGGCAGCCATTTGTTCTTCAGAGCCTTTCCATTTCACAATATTTAAAGTCTCTGAAAGATGCATTAGCATAACAAACAGATACCCAGTGACATAAAATTGTTTGTGCAGTAAAGATTACTTCCTAGATTGTATTGTATGGTAAGTGGTACCAGAGCAAACAAGAAGTAGATTGGTAGCATCGTCAGGCTAAGTCTCAGCCAATGATACCCCGAGAGTAGGACTCTCTGAAAGAAGGCAGTATCAAGGATGCTTAACTGTTTTAGGATCCAATTGTATGACACGAAAGCCAGATGGCAACAAAGGAGCATCATCTGCAAAAGATTCATCAATAGGAGCAAAGACAAGCTGAGCACAGGCACCAACTGCATTTTCATCCACCCCACTGCATAACTGCACCAAGGATTTGACAATGCCATATCAGTGAAAAAGAGCTTCCTAACATGGGGTAGACAAATGATAAGTACTTCCATGTAAAAGCCAATTGAAAATGCAAACCTGAAGTAAATACATGTCATGTGCCAAAGGTATATCTTCAGGTGAGAATGCATGACCCTCTAGCCGAACCACCTCCAAGAACTATATATGAGAACTTGTGAGCAGTGATGCTTAAGAAATAACAGAAAGAATTCACTGAAAGCAATCAAAGAAAGATCAGTATGCATAGACAGAGCTATTAAGTATTACCTCCTCCTGCTCAACAGTGTGGGCAAGAGGCAAAATGACATGGCTACTAGGGAAACCACCAGGTCTCACACATGGAATGGCATAAGGACTAGTTTTCAAAGATGCAGCTGAGTATGCATCAATTCCATGGTCAGCCCACTCAGAGCGGTGTTCCCTCAGAAAGCGTACAAGCACAGCAGGTGGAACATTCTGTAAGTAAGAAGCAAAGACAAAGTTAATCGAATACAAAGTTAAAAGTAAGTCCAAAGCAACAAACAAGAAATTATAAAACAACAGCTGGTGGGAGAGATAGCGGCTTTCAGCCACCAAGTGCAACGGGTAACTCTTGTCATCCTATTGTAAACACACCTGAAGAAGCATGGACGCCTTGGCACAGAGCACTCCTCTTCCAAAATTTGGAAATATGGTTGCATTGTATTGGGAACCAAGAAATTTATTTGGAGTTGAGTTGACAGCAATAGTGACATCTTCTACCCCATCGCTACTTAGAACAGACCAACCATCATCCACAAAGCCATTCACAGCATCATTAAACCCCCTGGAATACATGTTTCCAAGCTAAGACACCAGTTGAAAATCATGAAGAACCTAGCTTTTGCATCTTTGAAGAAGCAAAAGACCTAACGGAGGAGGCAAGCCCATAAGACGGTTCAACATAACTGAGAACTTCTCATGTTATATACCTGCACAATTTCTGACTAAACGTCCTCAAGACTGCAGGTTGTCGGCTACCTCCATACTGAATCTCCCCACTACTTTCTTGGGCTATTTGTCGAATGTGGCGCAAAGCCTGCAAATCACGGTTAAAACGGTTAGGTGAAAGATAAATAATAATTCAACAAGAAACGAAATGTGGAACCATTCTTACAGCAACAGTCATCTTCTGTGCAAGAATTTTGGATGATTCATAAAGTGGTCTGAGAACTTCAGGAACACTCCAAGCCTAACAAGAGAACGAACATGAAAGAATCCACATAAATATCTCAGTATAGATTAAAAGAAACATAAGTAGCATGTGAATAGCTGGAATGAATTATGCACTCACATCTAGATCAACATGATCCACAATATGAATGATTGCACCACCTCCCTCACAAGGTCGGATGAGATAACCACTTGGAAGAACTTCAGCTCTCACAAAACTTGAAGACGACGGCCCTGATGGGCCACCAGTACTTGTAGTCAATGACCTCTCACAAATCTGCAAAAAGAATTTTCAGACAACAAACAACGTCACAAGCACACTAACATGATTTCCCAGTGCTGAATATTTCACATATTACCACCTCTAAATCAATTCTCATTAGAAACAAAGCATACCACACGTAAAGCTAGGCCCCACAAGAAAATTAATTGAGGAAAGGAAACAAGCCACAATCTGATTACAGTTCATCAGTGACCTAAATGAGGAAAACTTATAGTAGCATAATGAAAGAACACACTTATTCAAAATTAGTTTCCTAAAATTACCATGAGTTCACATAATTCTAAATAAGAATAAGGTCAAAACAAAGATTCAAGGGCTTAGTTACCACAAGACTGCCATCTTCCAGAGTAGTGGTATATCGAACTGTCCAAAAATCACGCGCTGCTGCCAGAGTTGTAGGTGCATAGGTCTAACCAGTAACATATGAACAGTCAGGAACAGAAAAAGCAAGCATTTTTATAGGCACCACTGCGAAAATTCTAAGGCTACTACCAACCTGCATGTATACAAGCTCTATCGTCCCCCCATTCCCTGCAGGGATCACATTAAGAACCTCAAGGCATCGACAGTCGCGAAACCAAGATGGACGATCTTTGAGAATTTCAGCGACCTGTGAGTAGTTCATCGCGAATATTAATTGCCTTAATCAGGATGATTGAAGCCAATTAGGACACACATACCTTCATGGGCTCTAGACTCACAAGACCGCAGACTCGCGCTGCTACCCCATTACAATTGCGGGAAACAGCAACGATTCCAATAGAATCCGGACCAGGCTACAAATCACCACGTGAATTATGAGTATGATGAATGTCACTGAAACCAAGGTCTCTAAAAGAGTCAGTCAACTGTACCTTCATCCCAATCATCTGTACCCAGTCAACAGCAGTTCCAGTAGCCTTGGCCAGGAACTGTGTGAGGGTCTCCACAGCAATCGCAAGAAGACTAAGAGAGGAATACATTGAAATAAAGTGCGTTAGACTGGCGACATTATTTGTGAGATGAAACATTCACGTGCACAGAATATATATTTTTAAGTAAAGCAATTACTTACCCAGCTGGGCTGCTGGCATCCTTTTCTGGATGCTGGGGTGTTGGGTTATGCTGCTGTTGGTGCTGACCGCTCATGACCACAGACTCACAGCTATTGTCTGTGGTCGCTGTTGATGCCTGCTGAGAATGAATGAAATGAGCCATCCCCAAAGATAGCCAAATATACAAAATCGTAATGAAAGCATAACCAGGATAAGTGACGATTACGGCCCAATCATATTGACAAGCAAAACATTAGGGTTAACAGGAACCTAACTCACTGGTCTATTTTCAGTGACAAGATTACAACCGGTGAGTTTTCCACCCACATACTTACTCTAGATGTAGAATTAGAAGGAAATAAAATATGCTTATATCATGGTCAAAATTTAAACTTCTGATCAGATTCCAATGGTTTGCATAATAAATAGCATTGGGAGACCAAGAAAATGCAACCGTCAATTAAAGAATTGTGTCATGCCATTTGCACCAAAGATCCATGTTGAAGACTCAACAGCATCTAAAATCAGACACATTGTGGTTAAAAAGGCGAAGTGCTCACACTATGCAGCTGCTGCCGCATGTAGCCGTTCTCATAAACCAACTGTGAAACTTGTTTCTGGAGGCGATCATTCTCTTCCATTAACAGTTTGTTCATGGCAGTCAGCTTTCTGTTAACTGTTTGGAGACGGTATGCTTCCTTCCTCTGCTTTTCCCGACATCTACGTAAAAACACTAATTTATCAGTGACGCACGGGAAAGACAGTCTAAAATATACATATACGCTCAAAATGTATATCACTTAAAACAAACCACCAGATAAAAATATACAGTACAATAGAAGAACACCTAAGAGCGCGCTGTGTAGATTGTACTTAATATGATGTGCTACCAGAAATGAGTACTTTTTACTTTAGAGTAAATAACGTGTTTGCATAAGCATAGCATAGCGAATTTTCGGTATGTATGAACTCCAAAACAAAGAGAGGAAAGATAGACAAAAGTGGCATCTCCAGCAATTTGAGTTACAAGTTAAACAAAATATATACATTTGCAACCTAACCTCTCCATAAAACGTCACAAGCAAACTACATTAGACATTCAGCGAGTCTCTAGGTAATCCAAGTCCTGACAAGCTTTCTGACAAAGAATGGCTTTGCAAGGCCACATGATTACATCAAAAAACTTACGGAGCAGACCAAAAGACTCTCACTTGCTCACTAAGGAAACAGAAATCAAAACGTGATCTGACAACTTCCCTCCGCTGGTTGTCCATGATCATTAAATTGGTCAGACAAAAAGTAAAAACCCAAATCTGCTACAACGATAGATGTGTGTTCGGAAAAAAAAAAACTCAAAATAGAGTTTTCAAAACATCGCACTGCCGACAAAGGACATAATCAGTCTGGAATATCAAAGTGATCCCATTCTAGCACCACAAAACAAAATATGCCACTGCGAAGATTTCAACCATTTCCAGATGAAGAACAGCTTTTCAATCAACAACGCAACATGTATTTTACTTAGATAAACAAGGCAACAATAGAGCAAGAAATTATCTGGGTTCTGCCTCTTTCCTTCAATGGCAAAACATCCCAAAGAAGGGAAAAAGAGATCCAGAGCAACAGAGTGTTTATATATATGGCCATGAAGGAGAGCACACATAAACGAGGATTACCAACGGCTCCACCAGAAACCATCAACGTACAGACAGAACTGCAACGAGGGCAGGCGAATATTTAGGATACTTAAAGCCGTCGATAACTTCCTTTCTACATCTTTCACGACATGTGGAACCAGAGAAAAAGCGAAAACCAACTTAAAAATGAACATTGCCCGACGAAAGAACACCACGTTTCTGGAAAAACTTTCAGCAGTACCAAGAAATTTTCAAACTTTTTTTCCCTTCTGGCGACAAGAAAACGAAACCCCAGAAAAGTTTCGAAAGAAAGAAACACGCTCCCCAACTCGTTCAAATGTTCGCTCTCTTTCGAGAAGAAAGAGGAGAGCAAACGGAAACACCAGCTCCGATTCATCCGAAGCTTCGCAAACGCGACGAAATGGAGCGAGACCAACGCAGTCAGGAGGAGGAGGAGGAGGAGCAGGGGAGACAGCAATGCGTAAGCATTCTCGGATTCATCACCTGCGATTCTGGAACCAGACTTTGATCTGCTTGGGCTCGATGTTGCAGAGGATGGGGCACTCCCGGATCAGCTGCTGCCGCCTCAGCGAGCTGGGCTTGGGGCACTCGTTGTAGACCCGCTCCAGCGCCTCCACCTGCTCGGGGGTGTACCGCACGTACTTGCTCGCGTCCATCTGCTTGCTCGAGCACTCCCTGTGCATCGCCAGCGCCATCCGCAGTCCCGGGTTCGCTCTGTTGCTTTGTCTCCGAAGGTTTCTCGAGAAGGGGAGGAAGAAGATGAGGAATGCCAATGTCTGCGCGGGGGTCAGTCGGGCAGGCTCTCTCCGGAGGCGGGCTCTCTCGGCCGAAGAGAGCCTCCTATCTCCTTCATGAGAATAATGTCTCGCAGCAAGAGAGCTCTCTCTTCACGCAATTCCTCCGCTACAAGCAGAGCTTTTCTTGTTCTAGTCGAGGAAGAGAGAGAGAAGGGGGATGAAGAAGATGGTCCCTGTGTTGGTCTTTTATCCCAAGACGCCAATCTCGAGAATTTCCCTCTGCTTTCTGTAGAGAGCGATAGAGAGAGAGAGAGAGAGAGAGAGAGAGACTATTCAACGGACCCTATAAACCCACAGGCTTTTAGAGAGAGAGAGAGAGAGAGGGAGCAGAGAGCAGAGGAAAATACAAAAGGAAGAGCCAATGGCAGGAAGAAAGAGACGGCCAGGTTTGAGGTGTCCCCTCTCTCTCTCTCTCTCTCTCTTCTGGGTCTTTCTGCAAATCTCTCTCTCTCTCTCCTCCTCTCTCACTCTCTCTCTCTCTAGCTTTCTCTCTCTACTGCAACAGTTCTCTGGGGTGACATGAAATGGCGACTCTGCGAAGAAAAAAAAAGGCCCATTTACTCTCTTTCTTCTAGTTTTTTGTTCACATGACAGTAGACAGCATGGGCATGAGAGCGCCCATGCTCATGCACGGTGATGATGCATCCATACATGCATGCGCATGCGCATGGGGGGCATGTATGTATGGTCGCCTGGAGGAGAGAGAAAGGCCAAAAGAAAACATCGAATGACGGCATTCTAGAATGTCTTGTCTGGTTGATTTCTTGAGTCTTTTTTCTCATTTGGTCCGTCGAGCCTTTATTATTAATGTATTCTAAAATTTTGGTCGATTAAGTTGTGAAAACTAAAAGGAATTTCGAGATTGATAAGTCCGCGCCTAACTGATCTTACAACTGAAGTCAACATTGCTTTTTTTTGGATTGAAATTGATAATTAGTCTACACTGGCTTGACCAAAGTTAATATTATTGACTTGATCGACCGATATATTATTGCACTTATCCGTATGATAATTAATAATTCAAAGTGTAGTCTACCTTCGCTTGCTCATTACATTCCCAATGAGAAATGGGTACCTAGCGTAAACATGGTCAAAGAGCTAGCTTGGAAGTTATCTAAGTTGGCATATAGCTAGAATTTCCTGTGTTAGGAAAATATGAGATCTCTTGTTCATACTCTTGCTCAACATGGTCTCAAAAAGTGACTCCTTGCAAATCCTCTATTACCTTGAAATACAATGGATTGTTATTGTGCGAGGAGACAAGGAAAATCCACTTTTTTTTTGGCCGAAAAGGAAAATCGACTTTATACATTGAGTCTAAATAATGTATAATCCCAAAAAAAAAAACATGAAGAGCAAAAGAATCGAGTGACGTATCATAGTAGAAAAAGGTCATATTTTCAAGAATTAACGGTTTTTTTTTTAAATGGTTGCAAATGACCTTCTAACACGCGAATATCAACCTTGAACTTTCTGAAAAAAAAAAAACTCAAACTTTTGAGTTCCAAGCAAAGAGGCAGTAGTTATTATTTAAAATCGAACATTTCGTAACGAATAGAAGGTCTTATGGCATAGAAGGAGGTAGCTTTTCTAGTCCTCATCCCCATTGTTTATATTCTCAAAGAAATCGATGAAGCAAAAGGGGGAGTCATATCTACTCATTGTGCTAGTGCTTTAACAGAATGATTGATATCACGAAAAATTTCAAATTAATAACCATATGACAAATTTACCTCAAATTAATTTTTTGACCACCAAAAACCTTAAGTTGGTACACATGTTATAAATTTATCCCGCGTTAGTTTTTGTTAAATTTACCCATCAAATTACTGAGTCAGATGATACGTGACAATTGACGAATGTACCAATTTAGAATTTTACCATTCGTTTATCACAAATTTATCGGTTTATGATTTTCCATGGTATTAGTCATTTAACAGAAACTAACGGAAGGTAAATTTATTATAAATGTATTAATTTGAGGATTTTGGTGGTAAAAAAATGAATTTTGGGTAAATTTATCATGAGTGTATTAGTTTGAAATTTTTTATTGTTAAAAAATTAGTCTTTAGTAAATTTATAACAAATTTATCAATTTTGAGTTTTTCGTAATATTAACACTTAATAAAATCCAAAGAAAGAAGCCTTAACAGATGAAAGAAAATTAAGTTGGATCGAAGCCTAATTCATTTTATCCAACTTCATTTTCCTTGGCCAAATGAATGAGGAATTTTGTTATAAGTGTTCTAAAGGCATTCGGAAAGTCACTAATTAAGAAAACATTATAGCTTTTGATGCACTGAAAGTTGGAATGAAACATAAATTATTGGATTGAAAATTGCAATGTTCCTTATAAATATGCTTAGTCAGTAGTACTCTGGAGACACTCATTAATAAAACTCAATGACTAAATTACAATTACATTGGCATCTCCTTAATTTACACTCATTTAAATATAGGATGTAAACCTAATAGCTGTAATAATGTCCAATAATTTCTTATATTTATGTAAATGAATTTTCAAAGAAAAATTAACACGTTTGACTATTTTTCCCCTCTCCTAATATCAATATATTGGTTCGCCATCGTAAATTAATTATCCTTTTTGTTTCCTTTGTGGCTGACTGAGATTGCGGCACCATCATCCAACCGTGATCGGGTTTGGATGGCTATCGTGCGAGGATCTATAGAAACCTTCCTTGTCTCCCCCAGAAGAAGGGCAGTTGCACAGCACTAGCGATCCGTTATGATCACGGATCGCTGGCGCCGCTTGCCTTTATTACAGTAGGCATAATTTGAGGTTTTGTTTTTTTTTTTTTTTTGGTAGTATTAACAGTTTAAGATATTTAGCCTTTTCAGTTCTCATTATTAAATAAAAAAGAAAAAAAGTCATTAATAGTCCTCTTTGGGAAAAGTACTTAGCTGGTCAAATAAATGATGTGGTATGGCGCAAAAATCGCATTACCCATGTAATATGTTTATCATTCTGCATACTACTAAAAATTTTGAAGTTACTCATTTCACTGGCTAGTTAGATCATGATATTGACGTGGCGTGAAATATGCTCTCATTCTTTTGAATGTGCTTGTAAGAGCCATTTGGAACCATTTTTACGAAAACATCATCTTAAACCTTTACCGATGTACGCATATTACTACCAACATTCTTAACAAGCCTTTTTGGGTGATGATAAAGAAAAATGGACCGAAAATATATTTTTAATTGATAATTCTTTTTGGTTTCAAATAAGTATACAAAATACAGTCTTACTACAAATTTAGAATGCTATTTTGAAGTTTAAAGAGGCTTGGACTTTAGAATAATTTTCTCAAAGAACTGGGCCATAGTTGAATTTTTAGAAGTTTAGGGGCAGGTATACTACCACCCCTTATCCTCTCATTCTTTTTCTTTTTGTCTTATTCCTCTATTTTATGTACATGCGTGCGTACGGTGCTCACAGGGATTGAATTATGAATCTGATACTCTCCGGCCTCACCCCAAAGCTTCTTACTAGTAGGGCCGCATGCTTCTTGGCATCCCCTCAATTCATGAGCTGGCTAATTTGTTTCCGGTTAACCAAGCCTTTTAAAACAAAGTTGATGCGCTTCTAAATATAAAATATCCCACAGTGGCCGGAGGAATTTAAACAACCAATTTGAAGGAATGCCTTTTTCTATAATGAGTTTTCGCGAGCCAATCTGTCTGTTGATTAGTCTCACGGGAACAATGAACCACTTGAATGAAATTGAATTGGCCATACATCTTCTATAGTCATCAATCAAGACCCACAAATCCTATGGTCTTTGATCAGCGTCCGAGACATAAAGAAGCAAAGATAAGCTATAAGTTTCAATAACTAATCGTAGATCAGTTCCACTTCTCATATCACTTCTTATCTCTAGGTACGAAATGTCTCCTTTAGAGTTAAGGCTTCGGCACAAATAGTAGAAGAAGCTTTTAATCGATTTTGCAAACCCATCAACGAGAACTTCATTCGAAATGCTACTGCAATTACAACTTTCGAAGATCCTTCCGGTAGAGATCCATCGATATTAAACTTCAGAGAGCCCTTTACCAGTAGATTCCACGGTACAAGTTGGCTCACTCGCCTCTATCGTGGTTCACAATTCTTGGATTTCATCTCATAAAGATCTTATTCATTGTACGAGCTACGTAAACAATCGAGCGCGGATATGGTATGTGGATGAACGATGAAAGCATTTGGTGCTTTCCGAAGATGCCACATTACTTCAGCAATCACCACCCTGTATGGCAAGGCAGTTTTGAGTCAAAAGGTTGCAACACCCACTTGTCCATTCTTGTGATATCCTTGCACGAGATATTGATATTCAGTCTCTAGTCCAACCACAATGCTTTTGCTTAATGCCAAAGAAGGAACATGTGCTTTATTGTTTCCGGAAATTGTTGACATCGATAACAAAGTGGGTCAGGTGAGGCCTTTCTCTTGAATAAATTATCTCGCGTAGGCAGTGCGTTCTGACACAAACTCCACACAAAGAGTCGGATTTTTGGGTAAGAATTCAGCTTCTAGATCTTCGTCCATAGAGCACTGGGCGTTTGATAGGAGGAGGATGCTTGACTTGAATGCGGCTAATGGTCTATAAAGCGCATTCTGTTATACCCATTTTCAATTGAGTAGGTACTTGATTCCTAGTCCAAACTAGCTCATCTTCCCTAACCGTGCTGAGTGGGATAGTCAGATTTCATTCGCTGTGTGCTCTTCAAACAAGCTGTTCATCCTAGTTAATCAAATCCACTACTCCCTGAGGATCTCCCTGGTTCGCAGGTCCACCAATCAATCCATCAATCAAGCATCTATCCTCGCAGATGTTAATTTTATTTCCATTACCTACTAACCATCTTACTCTCAAGAAATAGCATCTCTACTCATTAACACACTTTGCCAACTCTACGGGGGGACAGGACCCTTTTCTTCCATTTCATCAATCTCATAGAGGAAGGTAGATTCCTTTTAATAATTGAATCCATAGAGCATATGAGGATCATGAAAGTCTTTAAGGTTGCTTGTCCAACATGACCTTATTAAAAGTTTATGAGGTCTTTGAAATTAAACTCACCACTATCTTTCCTTGTCTTAAGAAGCCCCATTTCTTCTAATGCATGCCAGGTTTGGACTCAATTTTTTCCACCAAAATAAAGCTAACTCCGGTTCAATAGCTTTACACAGAAATTGGGATCTTAAAAATAGACATTACATATTGAAGCAAGGGTTGCACAACGGTATTAATTAGGATCTCCATCCCAACTTTAGACATCAACTTCTCCTTCCATCTCTCCAATTTCATGGTTACCCAAGCAAAAATTTACTTCTTTGACTAATTCCAATCTGGAAAAAAATAAAAAATAATACTTCATTGTCTTCTCAACTACTAGTACTCTCAAGTTATAAGCCATATTTCTCCTTAAGTTTTGTCGGCAACCACTATTGAAATAAATTCCAAATTTATTCAACTTAATGGCTTGACCCGTCGCAAAGCAATATTGATTCTGAACAATAGCTAAGTTTTGACATTTTCTAACCTTTTCATTGAGAAAGAAAATAGTATCGTTTGGAAATAAAGATGAGATAACGTTGGCAAATTTTTTTCGATTTGATTCCTTTGATACCGGCACCATCCACTACTCTGCTCAAAATATGAAAAAGAACATTGGCCATGATTATAAACCAGTAAGGAAAAAGTGGGGTCACCTTGCTTGATTATTCGTGTTGTCTGGAAGTATTATGAAGATGCCACATCAAATTTCACACTAAAAGTGATGGTGGAAATACATTGCATAACCATAACATTTTATTTATCACTGAATACCATCGTTGACATGCACACTCCCAAAAATCCCATGCCATTTTATCATAAGCTTTCTGCTTATCAAGTTTAAATACTGCCTAGAATTTCTTTTTCCTTCTCTTATTTCTCAATTGATGCAAAATTTTTTGAACAAATAGAATGTTATTTTCTTTTTCCTTCTCTTTAGATTTTGGACTTTAGGTATGAGTAAAATATAGGTCTCATTTAAATGGGGATTGATGGTACCTATGTCAAAAAACCTTTTAACCATTTGAAACGCATCCAACTGAATTCCCTCTCGGTGGTGTTGATAAAATTGCCATTAAGTCCATCTCCCACATGAAATACAGTCTTTTTCACCTCCTCCAAAGTCACTGGAGTTGTCAGGGCTTCATTCATAACTCAAAAACTATATAAGGGCATTGTTTTAGCATTGGTTGGAAAGCCGCTATTCCCAAAATACCGTGAAGTGTCTGAAAGAAGACTAGAGTGTGATGCCTTATAAAGTTAGGCTCACGGCACCAATTCTGCTCAACGGTCTTTAGCATAGAAATTTGCACGGTTGTGGCACGAAAAAACTTCCTAATTCTATCTTCCCACTTCAACCAATTAATTTCTAATCCATACGCCAATACATCTCTTCTTTCATCCATAGTTTCTCAATATGCTGAGCTATTGACTAGATGGCTTCTTTAATAGAATCTCCCACTCTGCTGTAATTTCAATGAGTCGCTTCTTCTGAAGCTTCAATTAAGTGAAAAACAATGTGTACATGAAATGTACACAAGTTATTTGGCTTGCATCTAATTGTTCCATATCCTAGATAGATTAACCCCATTTGTAAGTAAAAAATGAATTAAGTATTTCAATTTGTGATATCCTGATACATGTTTGGTCAAGTAAGTAATTAACTTATTAGTGTGAAAATGAGATATTCAAATAAATTTTTACACATCAGTAATAGTTTATCTTTATACTTAAGAAGTCAAATCTGAAAGGGAAAAAGCCTGAAAAATTTCAAACTATGCCTATGTGATATATTTCACTCGAACTTTCTTTCGTGACACTGAAAATTCCAAATAACACCTATTGTGACACATTTATCCAAAACTTGTATCTATGGGACACATTTACCATCCTTCAAGGTTTCGTTAAATGATTTTCAACCAAAATAATGTGATTCTTATTTCACCTAAGCCACATGAGCGCTATGTCAACACTGTTTACTTTTCGGCTTCTATGTAGACAAATTTTTAATGGTTCTCATTGATAAAATTTTGACAAAGGATAAATGTGTCGCATATGTATAAATTTTGGATTTTGGGTGTCACGGAAAAAAGTACGGGGGAAATGTTTTGAGTGGGTATAATTTAAGATTTTTGATGGCTTTTGCCCATTGTTAAACTTACCATCTTGTTCAACTTGATTATTGAACGTGTGGTGTCTAGGTCCAACAAAAAGGACGAAGTTTTTTACTTTTGGTGTCACGGAAATAAGTATAGGGTAAATGTGTCAGAGTGGGTATAGTTTATAATTTTTGGTAACTTTTGCCCAATGTTAAACTTACCATTTTGTTCAACTTGATTATTGAACGTGTTGTGTCTAGATCCAACAACAAGGACGGAGTTCTTGATTTTTCGTGCCTCGGAAAAAGTATATGATAAATGTGTCAGAGTGGATATAATTTAGGATTTTTGGTGACTTTTGCCTAATGTTAACCTTACCATTTTGTTCAACTTAGATTATTGAACAGGTTGTGTCTAGGTATAACAATAAGGACGATAGATAAGCTATATTTTTCAATATCCTCGGTCGCTCCCATTATACCTCTGATTGGTTGGTGACCTACGGATTCTGAAAATCATCCTCCAATTGAAGGCATGTAATTTCTTGCGATCAGACATGTAAATAACTTCGTCCACGAGTAATTCATATAATATCTTGGAGTTGGACAAATCCATGAGGCGTAATATTTCCGACATGAGATGGTACGTCCAAGATTCTCGGTCTAATACTTGGCCATGGTTCAAGATCGAGGGTCAGATTCTTTTCGAGAGTATTTATGCCATAGGGTCAGATTCTTCTCGAGAGTATTTATGCTATTGATATTATGGCTATTCTACACTAAATTGTTTTGGTAGTCGATGGGGTACTCGATGTATGATTATTGAAGCCAGCGGTCTATTTTAGCACCAACTTCGGTGTGCAAATTTGTCATCATGGACAGCTCCAAACCCTGGTAAGATTTTCCTCATCTACGATCCAAATGGCACAACCAAGATTCTAAGACAGCTTCGCAAGCCTCGAAAAGGTTCATGAAAGATGCATCTTTTCCTTAAAGCACACACTTAGTCACTATGACTAATTAATTATGGTATTTGTCCACTAAACTAAGAAACAAATCACCTAATTAGGAATAATGTTTTGCATGGGAAATGATTTTCTCCTTTCTTAAAGTTAAAGTACACTTTGAACCTTGGCTTTGATATTGACTTCCTTTACTTTTTTTTCGGCCTAACGACTGCTAAAAGCATTTAAATTAAATTGCAAGTTTAGATTACCACGATCCAAGCCCTTGCAAGATTTTCCTTGTCCATGATTCAAATGGCACGACCAAGTTCGCTAGCGTTGAAAAGATTTATTAGTGATGCGTTTTTTCATTGGAGCACACACTTAGTCACCATGACTAATTAAGTACGGTATCTGTCCACTAAACTAAGATCCTAATTACCTAACTAGGAGTAATGTTTCGCATGAAAAATGATTTTCTCTTACCTTTTTAATATGTTGACATTGAGTTCTTGTTTAAAAGCATTTAAATTAGATCACACGTTTAAATTACCACGAGCCTTGTCTCTTCCGGCCCGCGCGCACATTGGGACCTTTCTCACTCATGAAAAGTTCAAAAGAAGAAAGTGCGACCCAACACATATTTACAACGTCTCGTACTCTCTTTTCTCTGTAGCAAATGCCTTGGATGCTTTCGACACTGTTTCAGGGCCAAAAAAAAGTCAAGAAAAAGTCAAACCTTGTGCATCCAAAAAAGTCAATCTCTCTCTCTCTCTGCATATGCCTGTAATCAAGTGAGGGCTCATGATGGAGAACAAGGGCGAGTCAATGGCCACACAGGGTCACTCGGTGTTTCCTCCTGTCTGCCTTCTCAATGTTACTATCATGACCCCCTCTCTCTCTCTCTCTCTCTCTCAAAAGGTGTTGTCACTAGCATGCACAGGAAATTCTTATCGACAGTCAGTTTTAATAATTTGACAGTCACAATGAACACACAATCTTGGAAAATACTAAAGTATTGTACTAGCATCCAAGCGATCACCACAAAGCATCGTGCGTCGAGCAAAGATTGATTATCCAACCCACTAATTGATACTAATTTCCTATGACGTAATTCCCTAAAAATACACCCTTTTAAGTCTAATCTCAATATTATCATGAACTTTTTCTTGTCTATCAGAAATCATCAATTTTCACTCTAACTTTAAATCTATCCCACGTCAAATAGTTGTCACCAGAGATTGTTATTGTTCCATACAATGATGAGAGTGTTGGTGAAGACATAGATCTTGATAATGAATCTAGCAGGCCTTAATGTTGATAATTTAAAGAAATTAGTGACGATTTTTGGATGTAAGGGCAGATTTAAGACTATGGTGACTTTTTTTTTAGACAAAAGGAAGTTCAAGTAAAATTGAAATTAGACCTAAATTTGAGGGTTTAGTCAAAGGAATTAAGCCAATTTTCTATATGCCAGGTCGAGGGCTCGACTCCCAACTCTAGCTCCTCCACTGTTTCTTTCTTTTTTTCGCTTGTCATATTTAATAAAATTTTGTCCTTTTTATCCCCAAACAATCATAAGATTTTACATAGCTTAGTTTTTCCCATATCCTTAATCTAATTAATGAATTTCCCTTTCATTTTCAACTTATATATATTAAGCATGAAAGCGTACTTCAAATTTGATTTTGTTTTTCAAATCAATAAATTAACATACCATTTACGAGTTTGTTATATGAAAATCAAATTAGGATGAGAAATTGGAATACTATAATATTATTGTCAAATAGTATGATCGATTTAACTTTTAGGATGTATGATTAAATTTTAATAAAAATACTCTTCTTTGGAATAAAGATAATGATGTTCGAATAATCTGTTAGCTGGAAAATGTCTTATGTAGAAAATTTAATTTTTTCCGCAGCATTGCTGCTGCAACGTTTTAGTAAAACTATGTCATAGAGTAGGAATTTGCAAAAAACAAAGTGAATGATTTTTTTTAACCTATGTGACATCTTGATAGTTAAAGCATACCCCGTGTCATTTCTCCACGAAAAAAAAGTTTAACCAAGCGGAATTAGATTTTGATACTATATTAGAAAGTTTAGCAAAAATTCTTTAGACTACATAAGTTTACATGGTCTATTTCAATATCATATTTAAGTGATGTCGTGCTATATCTTAAGATAGAGAAGGACTTATACACACGCTTGCCTTGATCAACAAGTAGTAAAATTCCTTCCTCCGCATGTAATAAAGAGCATGCCTATGAACAAACGCTTGTGTTATCTTAACAGATGACAAATGTCACAATAATCAATTTGTATTACCTGGCATGCGAACTATATCCTCGAACAAGTACATGAACCTCGAATGTGTCTGATATTGTCATTTATTCTATCTATCGTATAACCAGTAGCCTATTTCATTAGAGTCTTTTGTATGATTGGAGACATCTAAGTTTAAGGAGGTAAATCCACATCATAATTTACTTTATCAAATATTGTACACATCAGCACATTCTAAATTGCTAAAATGTGTAGTCTCCAATCTGTGTGTAGAACTCCAAGTTCAATATCGGATGGATGAGGCCTTATGATGTTATTTGTAAGTAAGATCCATTCTCAAATTGTCATCAACTTTGTGATTCAAAGAATTCCTTTTAGAGACTAGACTTATGTGACACGGGCTGGACTATACAAATGGTATTAGAACGAGCTCTCTTTAGTGAGCATATGGTTCGTGGAAACATCTAGGCCCATACCCGGTTTGGTGAGAGCAAGGAGCAATCGTCGAGTCAAGAGAGCTTGGACAAATTAGTAGCTTTGAGATGATGAGTTTGTTTTATTAGGCAATATATTGACCAATTAAATTATTGCAGTCTAATATACTAACTTTTTAGGGATAGATTTAGAAAATATATTTACCCTCCTAAGTGTAGATATCCACGCTTTATGCAAGTCCATGAACGAAGATGATAAGAGTCTTCTATTATTCTCATACACCTATCTATGTTTTGACTCTATTTCATAGGGAAAAAACTTTTTCCGAGTAGAGTTCCCCACCATGCACAGGCGCAGGCCAAACTCAATAAGTGTGCATGCTCCCCCCAATCTCAGATTGCGTGATCTTGCAAAAATAAAAGAAAAATGTGTGAGTACTTTTCAAAGAGAGGGACCCAAACAGCCCCCTTGGGTGGAGGATTGAGATCGAGACCCCATTGTTTTTTTCTTCTTGTCATGCACCAAAAGATGAACTCCCCACATCTCTCGATTCAAAAATTAAGTGAACCCCACCCTCCACTTTTGTCACCCTTGATTACGTTGCCTTTGCTTCCATTTTACATCTCTCTCTCTCTCTCTCTCTCTCTCATGCATGATAGGAGGTGTAAAGGTGGCCATTAATAAGGAAAAGAACAAAACCCTAGCCTTCTAAATACTGTTGATACTCAAACAAAAGGAGAGACACTAGCTATTGATGCCTTCATGGGATGCTCATGCCCAGGGCAGATCTTGGTCTCTTTTGGTACCAATGATGGCACTCCATATCATATATCCTACCAACAACATGAGGAGTCGCACTAAAGTTTGCGAATTCCATTGGTCTAAGCCTTAGGGAAAAAGCAAAAGTGTGAAAAAAGAAGGAAGATTTTATTGGCAGGGTAGACTTTTTTTAGGACTAATGTCGTCGAGTCAACGTCAACTTGACAACATCAACCATGCATGCATCACTCCGTGTAATTAGTCAGTCAACATGCATGTGTATTAGTATATGTGAAAAGATGTTCATGCTAATTTGGAAGCATGAACATGCTTTATAGTGGTGGTTGTGTCCACGTCATGAATCCGCTTTCTGAAGTTTATTTAAGCTTTTGGATTAATTAACGTCCAAAAGCTTCAAGCTCTCTTGTTTATTTTTCTGCTTGTGGCTCCTAATTATCATCCTCTGGCTCACCGATTAAAAGAATGAGGATCCAAAACAATAATCTGCATGAAGTGATGAAATTTATGATTAACGTAACAATGATTGAGATTTGTTGATGTACCATGAATAGAGGCACCGGATGGAGTAGAGGGTTCTTGTCCCAACAATATATTTGATATGGTTTTGCCGATGTCTTGTTTTTCCCATGTCAGCCGACATTTTTTGAGTGAGAGAAAGTGCGATGAATAATGTTTGGTATAAATCTGAAGTCTGGAAGATCCAACTTGGGAGCTCTTATTGTTAGCAATAACATAATTCCTAATGCAGAAAGTCTAAATTAAAGAATCTTAGATTTTTTTTTTTTTTTTTTTTTTTTTGCAACAAGAGGAGTGAAGATATATGATTGTACATAACAATAATTTTAAGAAAATATGTTGCAGAGAAAAAAGAAATGAATAAATTTGATTTCTCTTCTTTAACTGACTTTAGTTTTAATGTAATTTATCCGATAGAAGATAGAATACCACTTTGTTATGTTTGGTGGATAGAGAACTAGACTCTTTATATATAATCTATCAATATGTGGGACACAATTATTCTTGCACTTATAATCAGAATTTGTAAGCTAATTGATTGGAGTAATCAACTTCACTATAAATTCGTCGGTGCATAAATAAGGTCCCAACATTTGAGTGCAATTAATTAGAATCGAGATCCTCTAAAGTTAGCACTCTTTTAACACTAGATAAATGCACCCCCTAAGATCTGAACACATCAGCAACAAGCAAGTTGGACGTTTCAAATTAGTTTTATATATATAAAATATATTTTTTATATATATATATAAATATATTTTTTCCTTTTCCTTTTCTCTTTCCTTTTCCCATGTTCCCCTCTTTCTACTTTGCCATTTTGCTCCTGGGACCATCTTGCACAAGTGCCCAATCACTCCGACCATGTGCTGTGCCCAACCGCAAGGCGAACAACACCTTCGACCACGACCGCGACTTCCGTGGCACGCCACAGCCCGATGCCGCCAGCTCCGTCCCTCATTGCAAAATGACGCCTCCCTCTCCATTGTCGGTCCCTGAGGGATAATGGCAAAGGGAGCTCAGGGTTGGAGGCATGGGTGCGTTAGCCGCGGCCCGGGTGCGTCAGGAACCGGCGAGGCTCGTCAGTGCAACTATTGTCATGACCATCACTTCTTTGGTGGTTTACGACCCAAAGCACAAGGACATTTTAGGGTAAGAGGTAACATTATCAAGCAATGTTACTGAGATCCTATCCAATTAATGATAGTAAAAAGGTTGCATTTGACGATTAAGGCTTTGTTTGTTTTGTGAAAATTTGACATTGTAGGTAATATTTTTCATGAAAATAGCAATATTTTATAGTGTTTGGTAAAAATATGAAAATGAATTGGAAATTTTTTTTATCATTTGGAAGGAAAACTTAATCTTATTATTATTATTTTTTAAAGAGTTGTGCGTTATTCATGTGATATAATAAATACTAGGTCGTTGGGAATTCTCAAACCCAACCACTAAGAACCCGAGCATGGACACCATGTGCCCGAGCCCGGCCTTGATGGACTCAGGCCTAAGCGTTAGTGACATAGGCATAGGAGCCAGGAGCACAAGCGCCAAGGTCTTGGGCCAAGTTTCGAGGGATTTGGGCTCAACCTTTGTGAACTTGACCATGAGAGCTAGTGACATAAGTGTGAGAGCTGGGTACTGAGCACGGCTGCAGGGACACGGGCACGGGCATTTGGGTCTCGAGCATGACTGCCAAGGACTTTAGCATTGACACCAGGGTCCGAGCTTGACCTTTGTGGGCCTAGCCTTGGGCAATGGAGACTTGGGTGCAGGAGGTGGGTACTCGAAGAAGGGCGCCACGGACCCAAATACGGGCATCTATGTCTTGACCCTGGCCGCCAGGTATCCGCACTACTGTCTCAAGACAGTTCGACTTTGTCGCCCCCCGTTTATGGAATGACAGCCCGTAACACTAAACCACCACCACCGATGACTTTGAGTCTTATGGTTTTCAAAGAAAAATAGAGGTTAATGTGATTAAATGATCGCAAGGGCCTTTTGCATGTCCCTATGCTTTCGGAAAATGAAGCCGAGTCAAATTGCAAACTCATTGCTTGAAACTCAAGTCTCGATTTATTATCACTTTCCTGCTCGATTTAATTGAACTTGACCATAATTAAACTAAAATAAAGTCCAGGTCAAGTTTAATGAGCTCGATTATGTAATTGTAAGGATTTTATGTCCTTTTTAGCTTTTAAACAATTTCGGAAAAATAATAGAAGCTTAATCAAGCTTGAGCTTGTCAAGCTACAAATTGACTAATTCGAGCTCAATTATACAAGATATTAAAGTATCTTAGGCATGAGGTCAACTTGACAAGATATTAAATAGTTGGACATTGAACTTGATTTAAAAATAGGTGAATGTATCTCGAGTAATCACCCAATCAAGCTTTGATTTCTCGTGAGTAACTTGATTCAACTTCACCCTAAATGCCAAAGAAACCCGTTTATCATGCCCCAGAAAACACCCATTTATTTGGCTCATCATCAAAAGTGCTTAATCACATATCCTTTGTCTCTTAATGCAATTTCTGTCGAGATATGTCTAACCAATTGTTTATGTGATGCATACGATTAGGCAACTGGACTAAACAAACAAACCGGATAAAAATATTTACAAGTTGGGAAGGAAAAAAATGTCAAGGTTTGAAATGAATTTATTTCATTCATTTCTTCTTTCATACATTAGTCTTTTCAGTTAAAAAAATTATATCACTAATAAGCAGAAAATGTCTAGCTTCCAATTGAATTTTGTTTGTTGAACTACCAACAAGTCCTTGCGCCTAATGTCAAGTTATGTGATCCTGGTTCCTATTGAATTTAAATACGTTGATAGTAATTTGAGCATTTTTTTATGTCAATTAATATCGTTGAATCTTTAACAGAATTATCTTATACATCAAAAACTCCTTTGAAAGGTCAAATAGAAAATTTCTAATAGAAATTCAGGGCACGAGGCAAAAATCCCGGCCAGCTTAAATACAAGTAGTGTAATTAAATCTGCAATAAGTTAATTATTGAATTATTTCTCAAACATTTATTAAAGGGCAATATATCCAATCGTCAATCTCGTAAGTTTCAATATTAATCTTTTTAAAATTCATTTAAATACACACATGATTTCTTGACTTTGATGAACCCTTTTCCGATTTCAACTGTTTTACTTCTCATATTAAACTGGGCATCTCATGAGACCCAACATGAAAGGCCCTTTTGACTTTCACTTGTCCTAACCTTCAAAGAGAATCAATTTATTATTTTATAGAGAATTGAGCGGTCCTATCTGATTATATATTTATCGGTAGTTAAGAGCGATATAAGGATGAACGACTCAAATTCTCATGCTGTAGAGGATTGAAAAGACATCATTCAAAGTCCTTTTAAGTGGTTGGCAAAAGAAAAGAAGTCCTAAAAAAAGACAAATTTATGGTTGCAACAAATGATTAAGTAGTTGAATTTCGAGAGCAAAGTAAGAAAAAGGAAAGAGAAAGAGAGCAACGCCGATCTTTTTGAATTTTCTTAGACAGACATTCTTGATCTTTGAGGCAACGTTGTTTGTCATGTCCTGTATGTCTCGTTCTTTGAACCAGTGTCTTTTCCTTCTGAATTCAAAGTGGTCAACGAAATAAGTGCACTCTTTTGACCTTTTTTCTCTTATTCCTTTCATCTTCCTCCATCCATCAATAAGAGGATGACTCTCTCTCTCTCTCTCTCTCTCTCTCTCTCTCGATTCCTCGACGAATTGGATGAAGAGATGATGTTCTTCTGGTAGAAGATGACAAGATGATCGGATGTGTGGAAAACGTGAGTTAATAAGTGGTGGAATCACAAAAGTGGAATTGTTGGCTAGTCTTTGCCCCTTATAATTACTACTGAGGGAATTCGAGTCATGAAGCTATTGCCCCAATGACATTAAATAATATTTGTTGGGCACGGGACTTTACTTTTGAAAGTCAACGATAATTTCCTTTTTATTTTCAAATCTAAGAAATTAGAAAACTTTTGTGGAGACCTATCCGTCAATATTTTTAAGATTAATATCACTAAAATTTTAGAACCAGTACAACAATACTACATTTACCCAAACTAATTCTTATATCTAAAAAATTTCCAAACTAGTGTATTTGTATCTCATTTATCCCAAGCTAATTTTTTATTGACATAGAATTCCAAATTAGTACCTTCGTGCCACATTTACCTTAAACTAATTATTGTGTCACAGAATCTCAAATCACGAGCATGTGGCACGGATATTAGGGGTGAGCGGCTCCGGTTCCGCTTGGATCCCGGAATGTACCCTTGGGCACAGGTTCACCATTTTTTGGAACTTAGAACCTACTCGTCGAAATTTGAAACTTGCAACCTACCATATCACAAGTTCCAAAGTCGGTTCCAAGGTCTAATAGGTTCTCTCTTCTAATAATATATATATATATATATATATATATATATATTTGGTTTCATTTTTAGTTAAGCAAAATGAAAGTCGACACAATGACGGAAATGAAAGCTTCTCATTTGTTAATAATAACAATCTATAAAAGATGAACATGAAAAATAGAATATAGCAATATAAAGATGTTCTACAAAAAAACCAAAACTGTTTGTAATACAAAATCAGATTTGTAATATCTAGACAGCATGAACAAATATAAAGATGTTACCATTTCCTACAAAGTGGCTGGAAAGAGAATGGCAAAAGCCATTCTTACTAAGCATCAAGATATGAGTCAAACCGTAACATCCCAAACAGCAACGAAGCAAGTTTCTTATGTCTCTTGCAGGCTATTTCCCACATATCAAGTGAAGGGAATAGTTTGAGGAGAAATCAACTAAAAACAATATTTCAGCATATTTTTTTCTTCCTTCTTCACAAACTTAAAGAACGATATACCCAATGCAATGCAACGAAAGGGGAATAAGCAAACAACACAAGGCTCCACCTTTCCACAAAGCTACTCCGGTGAAACCTACAACTTCAGTCCACTACTCATTGAGTATACTCAAGAGGAGAAAAGCTTAGGGCATGTTTGGTAACCATCCAAACAGTGCCAGATTCTATTCTTTTTTTCCCGGGAGTAGTTTTGGAATAGAATCATATTTGGTAATAATTTTGTTCTCGGAAGTAGATTTGGAATAAAATCAAGAATAAAAAACAAGAAGTTGATTCTTGTTTCCGAGAACAAATCTAAGAATCAAGTCAATATTTTCTCTTTTTCTCCTCTTTTCTCTTCGTCTTCTTCCATTTTCTTCTTTTTCATCTACCGCCACTATCGGGGTTGCCGTCCGCCGCCGGTCGCTAGCAACCTTTCCGGCGAGCTCGCCAGGCCAGGGCGAAGTTCGGCGAGCTCGCTGGAGGCAAGCCTAGCCACCGGCGAGGCTTGCCCAGCCTAGCCACCGGCGAGGCCCAGCCTCGGCGAGGCTAGGCAAGCCTCGCCCAACTGCCGGCGAGGCTCGGCCGACGAGGGCCAGCCTCTTCGAGGGTCGGTGATGCTTCGGTGAGATCATCGGCCTTTGTCGGCCGCTCACCGGATCGGCACTAGTCACTTGAAGAAGAAGAATAGGAGAGAGAAAGGAAAAAAAAAAAAAAAAAAAAAGGGAAAAAGTAAAAAAAATATTTAAAAATTAAAAGAAAAAAATTTGGAGTAGAAATTTTGAGCACGGTACCAAACGCAATTCTATTCAAGAATCAGAAATTTTGGACAGTTACCAAACGGTTTAAGGCAGCGCATGATAACGCTTCTTAGCTGGGGAAGAGTTTTTTTTTTTTTTTTTTTTTTTCAAAGATAGTTCTTTTCTATTTCTATTTTGGAGAATAATTTATGAGTAAAAGAATGCATTTGGTAACTACATAAAATTTCTACTCTTGGAATAGAAAAAGAATATAAATACGTTTGGTATGAAACCGTTTCTTTTTTGTATTTCTTCGTTTTTTATTCTTGCCCACGGATCGCCGATTGTCGACCGCCGCCCGCCGCCGAAGGCGGACGGGCGGATGGTGGTCAGTGGCGGCGGCGATCGATGGGCTGTGCGGCGGCGATCGGCGGTGACGGTCGGGCGGGCGGTCATGTCGTGGCGGCGCGCCGATGGCGGCGCGGCAATGGTGGCGGTCGGCGGCGATGGTGGGCGCTTGGTGGTGACAGGGCGGCGCGGGCGGCGGCGGCGGCGGCGGGTGGGAGCGGCGGCGGCGGCCGGCGGGAGCGGGCGGCGGTCGGCGGTGGCTCCGAGCGGTTGGAGGTGGTTGCGGCAAGAAAGAGGAACAAAAGAAAAATAAAAAAGAAAATTGGCTTATTTCTAGAAATTGTTCCCGGGAACAAGAAACAACTTTTTTTTTATTTCTCGTTTTTGCTCCAAATCTATTCCCGGGCTAACTTTCTATTCCGAGGAACAGAAAAATAACTTGACGTTACCAAACGGATTTCTATTCTTTTTTTGTTTCCAAAGAACAAAAGAACGAAATCCGGAGGAACAGAAACGTTCCCATGCGCTACCTAAAATGTTTAGAAATTGTTTTCGAAACATAATAAAAAATAATCATTTCTGATTAGAAATTGTTTCCAGGAACAAAATCGTTACCAAACACGCCCTTAATAGTTGATATTCAATCACTATTAGACACCCAACATATTTTATCCAAAAGAAAATACAGCATAATCGAATTTGTTTCAAACAAATACGAGGAAATTTGATCAGTCTGACCATATTCCATGTGTAGCATTGATCCAAACTCGGAAATTTAGGGACATAAACAAAACTAATCAAATACAATCGTCAAGTATATGCTTTGAAAACAGCCAATTTGGCACTCCAACTGCACAATAGAGTCTAAGATTTCCCTAAACCTTGAAATGCCTTAGAACATGTAAAGATCAACTGATTCGTTTGACATGACAATAAATTCAAAAATGGTGGCTTGAATTACAAAATGTTTTGACTGATGAGAGCACAAATAGCAGTAGCCCATGTACTCGATCAAATTCCCACTGGATTTTTTTGCGACCCACATTTGATTTTCCTCTAGCGCGTGACATTTCCCAACATGGACAGTCAAATTCAAGGAGAAAAAGGAAGCAGGACGAAAATCAGTCTCAAGAAACAACAATCTGCAGTTGGTGAACGAACGAGAACGAGAACAAAAGAAAAGCGAAAAGAAACCCGAATACAAAGGGAGAACCCAACTTGTCTTCTAAGTCAATGACATCAGAAGACAAACAAAAGAAAAACAAGAACCCAACTCTTCTTCTAGAATGATAAACATCGGAAGGCGAAAAGAAAATCAAAATTTGTCCAAATTCGCGAACAACAAGCAATCCGTACGTACAATCAGAGAGAGATGCTGACCTTTCTCCCTTGTTTCAATGTCAAAGGTGCATTGCTTAGCGAGATAGAGACGCTGAAGCTTGGAGATGCAAGTTGAAGCTTGGAGAAGAAAAGTGGAAATCAACCGAGGACTCAGCGAGATAGAGAGGGACAGCTGTGAACTCATGGGTTTGAGAAGAAAGTTAGGGTTTTTACTTTTTAGATTCCTTCTCGGTTCCAATTCTCGGTTTCAGTTCGGTTCCCATAAGAATCGGGAATTGAACCAGGAACCAGCGGTTCCAAAAAACTGGAATCGGAAACCGGACCCTCTTTCCTTAGACCTTGGAATCGGCTAGTTCCCATCAGTCGGTTTCTCGGTTCTTGGTTCTACCGGAGAACCGCGCTTACCTCTAACGGATATACTAATTCAAGATTTTTTGTGACTCAAAAATTAATTTGGGATAAGTGCGGTACGGGTATATTAATTTGAGATTTCCAGTAATATTCACGAATTTTAGGATATGAACATTTTACATATTAAAAATTAAATAAATGGTTACAATGAGAGTGCGTTAAAAAGGAAGAAACAAAAAGTTAAAAGTAATAGTCACGGAGATATTACCAAAAAGTGTTACTTATTATATTTGTACCAATTTAGTCCTAAACTTTTTAATTATGCTAGTCCTAAACTTTTTCATGTTATACTAATTGAATCAATCCAGCCAATTTTGACTAGAAATTGCCAATGTTGATGTTGGTTGTCCTACGTGACGTGATTAGTGCTAACGTAGACCTTAAAAATAATTTTTTAAATTATATATATTTTAGGTTCTTTTCTTTTCTTTACCTCAGTTTTTTGTGGGTTGAGGGTTGACAAAGATTACTGACTAGCCCTTTCCTGACCTAGATCTAGTGAGGGCATCATGGCCCTGCCCTGTGCCTAGTGCTAGCGAGGGCTGCGACGTCCTTGCCTAGTGCTAGCTACGACGTCCTTGCCTAGTGCTAGTGGTTGGTCGGTGACCCTTGCCAGAACTCAACACCCCCCAAAAAAAAGCAAAGAGAAGAAATTCAAAAACAAAAAATTATTAAAAAATAATCATGTTAGTACCGGTCATGGTACTTGAAATGACTAGCATTCATGTTAGTGATTTTCAGTTAAAATTAGCTAAATAGAATCAATCGGCAAAATAGGAAAATATTTCAAACTAATTGGTATAATTAAAAAGTTTAGAATTGAATTGGAACAAATCAAATAGGTCAAGGACTTTTCAAGTAATTGTCTCTAATTGTCACTCTCGACACGATGTTCCATGCGATTGGTTGTTGCTGCGTAGTACGTATATTTCTTCCTTCATATTAATGTATCTTAAATACATTATTTGATTAACAAAATCCTGAATTTACTTACAAGTGCCATTGTTAGGGATTTGTTGTCGGTTTTTACTTGTAGAAGTTATCTTATTAATTTCTTTATGCATTCTTCTCTATGCTTTTCACTTCTTTCTGTATACCTCAAAGAATTGTCACGTAAGGGGCAAAATGTTGAAGCTTAACTTTGTCATTTCATATCTATGAACGATAAATATACGCTTTTCATTTGGATAATTTCCTGAGTTTACTAATAAATGTCATTTTAAGGGATTTACTGTTGATTTACTTCACGCGAACATTCTAGCATGCAAAATTTACAGGGATTGATGGCAGGATTCTATGTTATTTTGTCGGTTTGGAATCTTTTTAAGAGTTTTGAGTTGGTGAGTTTGAAGCGGGGCTTGTTATGGCTTAGCCTATTCTCTAACCCTTTCAAATGAGCTTGATGCCTGTAAGGGGTGAGCAATTTCAAATTCCAGTAACCTGTTAGAACCGGTTTCTCATTTTTTAAAATCTAATACTTATCTTGCATATCCTGCAAATCGGAACCACCCCACCACAAATTCTATGGTCTACCCGGGATTCAGCCAATTTTTTTTTTCATTTTTTCTTATGCAAGATGAAAGTGAACACAAGACCAAAAATGAAAATTTCTTGTTTGTCAATAGCAATTATTCATAAAAGATAAACATGTAAAATAAAATAATCCATCCATAAATTGCTGCTGTGTTGCCTTTAAATGGAGATCTGAGCTTCAACTTCAAGATCCACTAATTTTGCTCTCTAAATTCTCTGCTCTCAAAACTCATAGCTAGGTTTGAGTTTGGAGCCTCTGGAGTTTCTGGGCAATCCCAAGACAACTTCCCCTTTTAAGCCTTTTGCGCTCAACCCTTTTCACAGTCTATTGAAAAATCACCAAAAGCCTTAAGAAAAAGAAATAAGAAACGGAAATATCAGCTCATTTTTTTCTCTCTATTCTCAGTTCTTACTCTATCTCACACGCTCTCTCTCTCTCTCTCTCTCTCTCTCTCTCGGCTGCTTTTGTTGGCTTGTGTGGTATGGAAGTTAGTTTTATCATTTGACTCCTGTTATCTGTCTCTGTCTCCAAGTTTTGTTTATTTTTTAGTCTAAAGTTTCTTTTTTGTTGTGTTCGGTGCAACAGCTGAGGAGAATTATCACGAAAGGAGGGACAAATTCTGGCGTTTGGGAACTGGATTTTGCACAAAAGAGCTCCCCATCACTCAGTACTTCGAGTGCGCCAGACAAGCTGGCTTGGTCCACTTTCGTTGCTCCTCCTCTTCTTCTTTCTCTTCCCTTGAATGTGGCAGCCAAGTGTCACGGGCCGAAAGTGAGCCGATCCCAGAGGTTCCTCGAGGATGATCGCGACTCACCCGTGGACCTTTTGCTTTCACTCGGGTTTCCACCAAGTCTTCTCCCCGAAGTTTCCAAGGGCGGGCGACACCGTCATTTCACCTAGATTCTAGATAACTCTCTATTTATGTCAGTAGTTGATAGCTCTCTATTTATGTCGGTGGTTAGTAGCCGCCATTAGTGTCGGTAGTTGAGGCGGTGCGATCTCGTCCGCCAGATCAGATCTAGATCAACGGATGTAATTAGAGGGCCTCGAGTATAAGAAAGGGTGCCCTCCCCCTCATTTGTATCCATCCAATCCTTTCAGTTATAAAAGCTCATTTCTTTCCAGAGTTCCTCTCTCTAGAAGCTTTCTCTCTCTACGATCCGGGTATACGAGCGAGTGAGCGTTCGATCGAGCAAGGCTTGGCTTGGGTGATCCAAAATAGCCTGGAGTCGCCGCGCGGTCACGATCCCAATCGATCGGCCCGTGACACAAGCCTCATCAATGTGAACTCTCAATTTCTGTTTTAGGGTTTTGTAGATTCCCGGTTTGGTCACCTTGAAAACCGGGAAAAAAAAAAAAAAGGGAATCGAGAGTTGGACTGGTTCACGGTTCTACTTGGAACCATACTCATCTTTAATGTCGGCTAGTGTCTTCCTATACACATGGTAGTCTATAATTGGCATGTTTCCCCTGAACATGGCAGCCTATATGGCACCGACACGGACACGCAACACGCGACACGACACGACACGACATGATGACACGTTATTTGTCAAAAAATAGAGAATTTCGACACGTTCCGACACGTTATATATTAAATATATTTTTATAAATACGTGCAAAAATAAATAATAAAAAGATTATAGAATAATTTATACTAAAAATATTAATTCAACATTTGTTAATATCATTCATTGTTTTAATTTGACTGAGATTAAATAAGAAATTCAAAAATTGCAAACACAAAAGAGTAAATTTGAAGGAACATGTTATGTTTTCTTACATTTATCGTAAATTAGTGAGATTTCTTATAATCCCAGACAGAGTTCGGAGTTCATGATATAGACTAGCTAGGAGCTCCTTTGCAAAACAAGGTTCGAGAAAAATGAAAATTTAGGACAAGAATTCTCGAAGTACGACCAAAAGAAAAGGAAATAACTAAATTCGCCATGGAAAATGTAAGAGATAATTCACAAGCCAATGATATAGACCAAAGAGATAACTCACAGGCGACGCCTGTGAGAGGCGGAAAGAAGCAAAAAGTAAAAAATAAAAAATCACAACTTTAGGTCTGAGAGGGCGGCGGAACGATGCCAACGAGAAGAGGGCGTTGGAATCGTCAAAAATGTCAAAACTTATAAGTGAGAAACTTGAGAGTGAGAATTTTCTTCTTTCCCTTTATTTTTGTTATTTTCATTATTTTTTCATATATTTATATTTTGACCCTTCAAGTATTGAAAATTTTTAAAATTGACCCCGTGCGTGTCGGAATTTTAGACTCGCGTGTCGGGAAGAGTTGACCACTTGTCGGATTTCCCGACACTCGTGGGTTGATCGACCGAGTATTCCATTTTTCTTAGAGTCATTTCTAGGGAAGACATTGAGTTTTCGATGTATACATAGGGAAAGCCGTGTGCAACGTTGACCGCGTGTCGGAATGTGTCGGAGCGTGTCGGACACGTGTCGGAGTGTCGGACACGACACGAAGGTTTCCGAAAAGTGTCGGTGCTTCTTCGATGGCAGCCTATCTACCTTTAGTTTCGTGTATTAAGATTGCCATGTGACATGATCCCGTCAGCCAATCTTTCCAATCCTCTTACCTGATCATTTTCTCTTTTTTGGAGGACTTCTGAAAATCTCAACTTCAACATTTTTATTGATCTCACCGGTGAATCGCAGAGAAACTCTTTGCAACAAATGACTTGACACTCCTAACCTATCACTAGGTACCCACCACTAGAATCACTCACTCTTCCTCTCATATCCTCTCTTCTTCATCTTACTTTGGAATTTATCACTGCATGATGTTAACCCTTCAAGGCTCGAGGCCCTCGCGCGAAGGCCTTCTCAACATAGTGATTGGATCATTATCTTGCCTAGATAATGAAAATATCTTCGGTAATGCTAACAATACGCAATATCTTCGGGCCTAAGTAAGTCCTTAAATGGTTCGTCCTATTTCAATTTGGACCTCAAAGTTTCTGGGATGTAAAACACTTGGACGTTATTCCATTCTCCCAGGGAAGACAAATATATAGAGATGAACTTGGAGGGAATTGGGTGTGCGAGTACCAACATATTAAAATAAGAAACGTAATCCTGTCAGCCTACCTGAATTACCGACAAGTAAGGTGGCCCCAACTCGAAAGCAAAAGTTTCCTTCCGTCTAGTGAGGTTACCTTATAACCAAACACCAAAATTTTAGGCAAAACCCCATAAATGTACTATTGTTATCTGGTCAAATATCTTACCATTTCTTTTATTTCTGGCGATTGCTTTAGTTAACTTGCTATAACCAAAGGAAATATTCGCTCTCAATTTTACCATTGGCAAGTGATCCTAATAGGCTCGCCCACTGTCGAAGGGAATTCTGGAATTTTTTTCTCCATAGGCCCGGTCCGACTTTACTTGAAAATCGAATTTGACATGGCACTGTATATTTAACCTATATATTATACTGACATGTATTTCGATTACGTTTTCATCATAAGCCAATCGTTTGTCTTGTCAATTTAAAACCACAATCTATTTGGCCAATGTGACAAACGTGAACTACAAATACAATTATGACACGTTAACAACATGAATGACCGAGTCTTGGCCTAAATTTATATGAGGATAATGGCACAAATGGTCCTTGAACTTTGACCTAATGTGGAATTTAGTCCATGGACTTTTAATTTATTTAACATAGTCTCAGAACTTTCGCCTAATGTTCAATGTGGCCTCTGAACTTTTAATTTGTTCAGTGTGGTCCATACAATTTTGGTACACGTTTAATGTAGTCCATAAATTATATAAAAATATTCAATGAAGCCCTTTCATTAAATTAAGACCAGGGATAACATTGAACATTTCATATAACTTAGGGACTAAATTGAACAATACCAAAAGTTCAAGAATTATATTAAATAAATTAAAATTTTAAAGATCACATTAGTTAAAGTTCACGAATCACATTGCATATTAATCGAAAACTTACGTACCATTCGTATCATTTTCTCATTTATATATTGAAAATACCTTTTTAAGTCATGGGCCGGTTTGGGCTCCGGCCCTGGGCCCACCCGACCCGGAACGATCATCTGGGTCTAAATGAAAAGCTCTCCGCTGCTCCATTTCACCGAGGCTACTCGCAGAGGAAGAAAAAAGCTTCGTCGATGGCGTCGCACAGGGCGGTTCAAAGGCTCGTCGCCGGCAACGGCGGCGGCGGCGGCGGTGGCGGCTCAATGCTGGGGATCAGCCGCGGGTTCCAGGCATTGGCCCGACCCGCGCCCTCGAACGACCTCGTGGCCCCCGCCGTCGCGTCTCCGCCGCCGGTCTTGCCCGAGCACGGTCGGTTGCCGGAGGACGGCCGCGTCGGGAACGATTTCCCGATCTTCGGCGTGGGAGGGATCATGGACCTCATGGCCGTCCCGAAGAAGAAGGTATTTGGTTTTCTGGTGACGAGAGTTTTGTTGGGTCGATGGGTTTTAAAGGGGTTTTGTGTGTTGGTAGTGTTCTTGATTCTGGACTCTGGTTTTGCTTTCTGCATATTTCGTTCTCTTTCTTTTGTCAAGAAAATTTGTTGGTGACTGTAGTTTGGCGGTAACTTGAATTTGGGGACCGTTTGTTTGAATCAAGGTTTTTTTTTTCTTTGTGAATTTTAATGGTGTTATGTTGCTGTTAAGCTTGTGAAAGTTGTTCTTCTTGAAATAGAGATTCCCATGATCCATAGATACATTTTGTTTCAGAGATGTATGCAGTCATTTTTCCGATAAGTTGACGTGTGTGTAGTCATGATGATTAAAAGCTGCAGCTCCTTGGGGGATAAATGTTATTGAGCAGTCCGTGTCGTTATCATCGGTTTTGCGATTGGGATGGTAGTTATCGGGTTGATTTTGGCCTGTGAAATGGGAATTTCAATAAATTTGCATTAGGAAGGTTAGATCAGAAAAGTGGATGTGATATGGCCTGATTGATAAGTAGGCACTAAAATGCTGAACTTAGCAAGGATGCTTTTCGGATCAAAAGTTCTTTTCTTTTGCTTTTTTGTGGATGTTTTATGATCATTTGGCTTTTCTTGCCAGGTAAAAGATGACGTCGATAGATAAGCAGAAAGGAGAAATTGAAAATTTTCTTTTAGAACTAGGTGCAGCAAGAATGCATTGGATGCCAAGAAAGATGTAGGCGTATGGTGGTATTCTTTGATGGCTTGAGTTTTTATTGATAGTTGTTCTCTTATCATTAATCATTCTTGCTATAGATGGTCGATTTGTTTATATGTAATCACAAGATGGTCAATGATCATTGCATTCCCATTTTTCACAATGTTATTTTGACGGGCACCGTCTATGTCCCATAACGTCTTGAAAATAAGATCTCACTCCAACTTCTCAAAGGGGCTTTCATATTGGAGGTAAACAACCTATCATGAGGATTTACTATACTGACCATCAAGAACAGAGAAAGAAAGGTAGCTTAGAGAGTGCATTGTCTTCATATGGTACTTGTGATTGCCAGTACAAAGCCAATGGCTTGGATTGAGTTTGATTAAATTGGTTAAAGTCTTTCATAAGCAATATATAATTTTGTTGATTTGTATACTATGTCACTTATTTAACCTTTGGAAAATCTATTCTCCTGGTTTTGACAGTGTGGCTTGAACTTTAATCTAGTCAGTGTAGGGAAATGTTCTGTGGGGTAGAAACTTTGACATGCTAAAATCTATCTCACCTTATCTCGATGCTCTCGTTTTTCTTGCGAATATTGCTTTTTTCCTTTGTTGGCCAATGCCACTTTCTACTCTGTCTACAGTTGTGATCAACTTCAAATATAACATTCTGTGGTTCAGTTAATCTCCTATACCGCTTAGATTAATTTGATGTCCTACACCTCATTGTGCCTTAGGATAAATGTTTTTAGCCCGCCTACGAGCTTCTTTGTCTTACATTAGGTTCATTCCTGACCATAATGCAAATCTGTGAATAAATGTGTTTATCGATGGTCAGTGATTTGGACATACTGGTTCTGATGGAGTCTGGGTACTTGCTTCTATCCAATAATGCAGGTTTCCCGCCACAAGAAAGGTATAAGGAATGGACCCAAGGCTCTGAAACCCGTTCCAGTGATAATTCGGTGCACGTAAGTATCTTCACATTACTATTTATATCTCATTTAGATAAGGACCTAAATCTAATTGAGTGTGACAATTTGAGCTAACTTATTAAATGAAATAATGATGGGAAAATATTCAAGGAAAACAATTGCATTTTCTATTTAGTGTCATTTTTGTGACTTTGATGCGGTGCTTTGCAACTCGAGTGTTTTCTATATCACTTTCATAAGGACTGAACTGTTGAAGCAGGAATTTATGGATATAATATCTGAGCTTATTAACTCTATAGCATTCTATGTCTACAACTTTATGGTTCAGAATAACCACTGGAGGGAGATAGGGAGAGAGAAGGTTCCACCCGGTTGTGGTTCTACTGTTGAATCTTCAGCCAAGTCTTCCACCCGGTTTTGGGGGGTGGGGGGGGAGAGGTTCCAGCCGGTTGTGGTTCTACCGTTGAATCAATAACCTGCTTCAGTCAAGTCTTGGGAGGTGTAGGGAGTTGAGCTCTTGCTCTTGAATACATCCGCCTATCTCATTGTGTCAGCCAAACATCTTTTCAGTTTAGTTTATTAGATACAACACAATTTATTGAAAGTTGTGTTTTACTTTTAGCTGTGATAGACTGCTGGCGAGGAGACTTGAACACCACTAACCCATGACCTCAGAGAGTATATCTCACGCGTTGATTGTATTTTTGACTTCTTATTTACTAGACTCTTTACTTTTCTATTGTACCATTTGTGCTGGCTTAAAAGTCAAACATGCAAGTCCACATGTTACTAAACTTGGAAATATCTTGATATATATCTTCAATTGCATAATATGCCTCTCTTTGTTCTAGGGTATGCGGTCGTGTCAAGCTGCCCCATTTCTATTGCTGCAGTGGGGATAGAGGAAGGGAAGATGGGCAGAACTTGTGAACCATCTCGCCAAGTGTACTATGTTAATTACCTTTAGCGGTATACTCGCAAAGCAATATGTTGTCTGATTTTCTTTAGATAATTTTTCACTTTGTTTAAGAGCCTGTAGTACAAGTGTTTCTTTTTGGCTGGAGTAGTGCAAGTTGTAGTCTGCTTGATGCTTTTTTAATTCATGTTACTGAATTATTTAGGCAATATCAATGGTGAGTGGGGTTTTTCTTTGGCCAAATGCTTTGAATAGGTTGGATTGGCCATCCGTGAACTAATAGTCTGCTTGCCATGGATGAATAATTGCAGACGCTCAGATATCTGTAGGTAATTCAGGGCAAAACTTGCATGTACCCGTGCTTTGTTAAAACCTCTTTTGTGATTGATGTAAGTGAATGAGACATGAGGCGCAAGTGGTACTGGTAAAAACCGCTGCATGAAGGATGATGTGTAAAGTCATTGGTTGATCTTTCTTTCAATGTATTGCACACGTATGCCTTCCATTGTTAGGCTGGTTGCAATGTGTATTCTGGATCAGAGACTGTTACACTCTTTTCTTTAGCTTTTCAATATGTTCAAGATCCCATCATAGGAGATCAGGTTTTATTTGTCAAGTAGGAGTAAAAGACAGGTTGGGGACCAGTAAGATAATGTTCATGTCATTTGAGCTTGACTTTGCCCATCACTATGGTCTGCATGAGAGTATATGTTAAAAGTATATGGGGGTGTTAGATTTGAGTTTTTAAGTTGAGGACAAGATGACTCCTGAGCCAGCACTTAGAGTGGCACTCCAATGTCTGAAGTCTCAAAATGATAGTTTATTCGAGGATATGGAGTTAGTAATAGTTTATTGAATTACCGTGGAGGATGTAAAGATAAAATTCAATCGTCTTTGGTACTTCTGAAGAGGCTTGATGCCTTACTAAATAGAAGTCTGATAGAGACTTCTCTCTTTGACATATTTTTAGTCTCCTACCAATTCCCACCTCAGCTCAAGTACTTGTGAAGCTATTTTTGTGAGTCAGTAGTCAAATTCAGAAGAAAATCGTTGTCCAAAATTGTGTGCTGAATAATCATATGACGTGGTTTTTCCGTAGTTTTCTACCCGCACCACTAACAGCCGGTGAGTTGGCTCAACTAGTCGGCATAAGTTAGTCCGAGTTGGCACAACTTATCAGCTACTGCCATAACCCATTGCCAAGAGCTGCTTTTTCAGAAGGATATATTCAAGCATCTGGTATCTCATGCTGCCTTTAGTACATCGACACCCCTATGTGAGGATACTCCTGGATCCAAAGCCTTTGTGATACCAGTCTGTTGAAACGAGCGAACTGTTGGAAGTTCGTATCTGGGTTAAAATCCTCAGTGAGACTGCTCGTGGATGAGATCCTGTGTCTGTCTCCATTCCTACTTTCTATGGTATTTCAATCATTCCAATATCAGTCCGTGAGTACGGCATTCGTTCTGAAATTTGTGATTGAATGCATCGATGGTTTTCATGGGGTAAAAACAAAGGATCTTCATCTCCAACTGGAATGTCTTTTCCGAACTTTTAATTTTATCATGAATTTCAATGAGACCTTTTGCACTGCAACACAAGTAAATGTGTCGTTTTCTATGCAAATTTTTTTCCTATCAAAATTTGGGTGATCATTATTTTAAATTGCCATTTTGTGGCTTTTCTGTGAATCAAGAGCAATAAAATACATAAGATCTCGCAGTAGCCACGTCAAGTGTATCCTCTGTGTTCAATCAGCCGGCCAAATTGACAATCTCCCACGCAGCGATCCTTCTCTACATGTGACGCCTCCACGAACTTCTCGCCATTTCCCTGCGCACTTCTGTAGCCTCTCGGGTTGTGACTTCTTGCCCCTTTTCGCGACTCCTAGGCAAATGTCGTGACGCCCAAAACTCAAAAGCCTTTCCGTTAAGGGGCAGGATTCTCCCTGTTTTTCTATCTGACGGTGCGGTCATTCCGCATGCAATTCTTTTAATTTTTACCTTTTCGTCTAATGTTTACCTGTGATGAGCGTTATAAGAAGCGTATCCTGTATACATTACATATGTTCGATTTGGGATACAGCTATCTTGCAAGATTCGGTTAATTACCAAGACAAGTAGATATAGACCAAGTCTCAGGACCCTAATTCGATTATTGGGATCATCTCCACGTGGGTTGGTGTGAATTCATAGTCATGAAAATAATTTCACCCGAGATCAGTTTTGCGTGTTAGGATGTGCATTCTCAATGAAATTTCTTCAATTCATCCATGAGAGATACGAATAATGGGGGCACAGATCAAGATTTGATTACACGAGCACATCGCTAGCAGCGTAAATGCGACTGGTCTCTTAAATCAATCCCAATAATGAACGGACTATCAACGGTGGGGTCTCATGAACAAGATCTGCTTCAAACTTAAAATATACTAGACATTGTAAAATCGAAATAAAATCACGAAATTCAATTGCATGAAGGCTAATTTCTTGAGCCCATGCAAGTTTATCATTAAGATTCGCGTACGGAGTACCATATTGCAGAATATGCAGAAACGCATCCGAATTAAGATATCCAAGTCGTCTATAACAATGTATATCAATTCCAGAACCGCACATCGCACAGACTTTTCGCTAGATCTACAAGAAGTGTCAAGAAGCCACTTCACAAATCTCAGTGATGTCTAATTTTTTTTTCTTTCACGTGACAAGTGGATACTGAAGTGATGCTGTTTTCCCTTCTCTATGTGGTTGTGGAGAGCTTCATTTCCTATTATGTCTCATTTTTCTTTCCGGATGACCAACTTCATCCTTCACCAGTTGCTCTGTTTTGCGATACAGTACACCCAAAAAAAAAAAAGAAAAAAGAAGAAGCCATAGACAAACGAATTGTTCTGACATCTGAAGCAGAGGAAGAGGATACTGTTGAGCAATACCAACATGGACCCATCCAAAACATGCTGCTTCTATTTACAATTAAACCTCCTATCTACCGATGAATAAAGATCAGTTACCTTTTCTTGATAATGAGAAAAAATCTGAAAGAAGTGAGCTGACCATTGAAGGTACCAGTCTTAGAACCATAATTGCAGAAATAGGTGCCATTTGCAATTAAAAAGAGCAATGAAGCTTTTGAGGACGACAGACTGTACGGCAGAAGTGCCCATAAAAAGTCCCAAGATTGATGGTTCAAAAGAAAATCATATTTGGTCAACGTCTTTTAAGCGATGCTCGTCAACAAAATGATAATCAATCCCTCATCAAACGACCTTTTCCCACTCCAAGAAAATCTCGCGCATTGCCCAGACACAAAACATATAAATTGACGTCCAAAAATACTAAGTCATGGTGATGGTTTAAGCCTTTTACTCCCATGTCCCCTAATAAACATCAAATTCTAAATCTGGCATGGCATTTCCTAAACAGCTTAACAAGGCTGCCTGTGAGAAAAGGAAAATGCTACCTGTTAGAAACCGGGAATTTCACCTGGCATAGGAGCCAATTCGTTCTTACTGAACCGTTCTTCGTCATAAAAGGTTGCTTGAACCACTCGTCCCCCAAAGTACCGACCATTGAGATCGACAAGTGCTTTGGTTGTTTCTTCTGCTCTCTCAAATTGCACAAAAATCCGGACTGCTTCCTCGGCAGGAAAGTTTGGTTCTGTTATCTCAAATATAAGAACCCTGGTAACAGTGCCATACTTTGCACACTCTGATCCGACTTCCTCTTCTAGGTCATCATCTACCTCGCCAGGACCCACCTTCAAGAAGAAGACAACATTAGGGTAAGCCACTTTCTCCTTCGTCATAACATCATAGAAAACCTATTACATGCCAGCACATATATCAACCAAAGCAAAATATCAGAGGGCACATGCAAAGCACTCCAACGGAAGAGCACAACAAAACAGGACTTGATTTCTTATCCCACATTGCAGGGAACCATCAACAACCAAACTTGATTTCCTTTCCATCTATCAACCAAAATGGTGGACTTACAAAAAGCCAACAGGCAGTTCTTGCAATGCACCTAAAGTGAACATAAATATTGCTCTACTGTGATAAAATAAATCATCAGGGGGCAAAACTTGGCAGCTTGTGATTAGCTTAATACACATGCTACACAGTGTGTTGGATACAGATCTCGTTTCTGTTCACAAAATAAATTAAAAAAGTTGCTGTCTACTGTATATAGCCTTCCCGGATATAAATGAGTTTGGCTATGCTTCTAACTCAAACTATCCCAGAATGTGATGCACAGATCATTGGTTCAAATAGCATATAATCAGACCACCATAGAGTACTCTTGAGAGTTAAAAGTTTAATACTATCCTTCTGATAGATCCTGCAACTTCTTGCCACTAAAATTTGAACTTTATAATGGACTTTCTTGCTTGACAAGCAAACGTTTCTGCATCTTTCCAGAATAATTAGGTTATTTGTTTAATTTGTTCAAAACAAATACTATCGTTGGGAAGATATCCAACGTATCTCAATTAAATTAGTCTTTTCCCAAATTAAAAAACTTCTATCATAAATAATATCAAACACACCCAACTATTCATACTATTGAGTTTGTTCCATATTTATAAAACACAGATCCTCACTATCTAATATTTGAAAGTGCACCAAAGCAATCTTCTGATGCAAGACTAAAGCTACTCATGTGAATGGTAGTAAATGTATAAGAAACTAGTCGTAAAACAATCATAAAACAGACAACTCAATTTTCCCACATCTTGTACTATTCCACATTAGAAAAAAGGGAGAATGCAGCTCAGAATCCAACAGAAGAAAAATGGCAAAAACAAATACAATAAACAGATGAGGGGGAGCCATTAGAAAATGAAATGGGAGGCAAGCTGCTACAGAAACACAAATCTGACAAGCGAAGTAAGGTGATAGAAACATTCATGTATAAGAAATTTATTGTTGACAGCACAGCAAGAGTATCAACACAAAACCAATCCTTACAGGAAATTAAAAAAAAGTCCACCATCTCTACTAATAACCGAGTATGTATCTTGCCCTCAGCACTAAACGAACACTGTAGCATGACCTCCTACGCTATTCCTACACATACAAGGCCTACCAAAGTCAACAAGTCACCAAGATGCAACAAGATAACAAAGTGTCAAAACCAAATAGGACCTGTGAAGCACCTTCGACAAGGATAATTTATTCTGAAAACTTCTGAGAAGCTCTAACCATGCTAACAAATCTTCACCAACATCAAAATAAGCTCCCTCAATGAAAGCCTAAGCATTGAGTCCATTAAATAATATAAAAGACTCGATCTTCCCTAATTTTCTGCCCCTTCCTTCTAAACAATTGGCTAAGGGCTCTTGCTTACAAGAAAATGCCAGAAAAATGTAAGCATTTGCCTGCAACATCACCTAGTCCAATTTATCAGAACGAGGAAAAAGATTGTGATCCTTGCATTTGCCATGAGCAAACCCCAAGGCTGCATCAAAGCAAATCAAATTTGATAAAATACTCTTATATCCTTCTTTCTGCTTGGGATATAAATGTAAATAATGCCAAATATGGGCGTATACTATCAGATTGAATGTTCATGGGCATTGGGAACCCAGCTACATAATATACTGAGGATTCAAACAACAACATCGCGATATCTAAAAATCAAGCAATCTCAACAAGTAATCACTTTCAATAACTCCATTTCGCAAAAGACGATAAAATTGATGCATATCTCACTTATCAAGGAGAAGTAATAATGGATGAAGCAGAGAAGTGTATTTTGAGTCCTGTGTGAATGTCGAATGCCACTAAAGCTCAAGGGAAAATTCTATTAGGGGCAACAAGGCTAGCAATGCTTTACAGCACAAAATGTCGGGCAATCAAACACCAACACGTAAATAACAAAATGTTTAGTTTGCCTCAGGTTATGCATGCCCTTTTTCAGCAATATAGAATCAGCCCATTAAGCAAATCAAAGGACCAGCAAGTTCTTATCACAATTGCAGTATCTAGGCATAGAAACAAACAAGGCCGGAACTTGAAAAGGAGTTCAGAGTCCTGGTTTTTAGGCAAAGATTGTGGTACCCATTTACTCTATTGTTTCCTTAAAAAATTTGTTTGTTGCCACACTTCTGATGCACCTACTTCAGTTTCGAATTAGCACAATTTTTTACACTGAAACAAATGGCAAATTACTGAAATCCACATGGTGTACTTTGATACTAAACTACATCTCGGTCTACTTAACTTAGAAAAAAAGCATAAATATTTATTATGTGCCATCATATTTTCAATGCGACTCCATTAGGCACCAAAACCTTCGTTGTAAATTGCGCAAGAGACTCTTAATAAGCTTATACTGCAAACGGACTAGTAAACAAGTTCGTTCATTTGAACAAATATGAAAGTAGATGCAGAGTTAAGTTCACATTACTGATCATGGCAAGCGGATATCGGAATAAGTGAGGACTACTGCAGTGATCTATAAGCATAAGAGCAAAGGGAAGGATAGCAGCTGTGGAAATTATTCTAAATCATGATCTTCCTCAGGAAGCAATCAAGGCAACATATCAATACTGATAGAACAAGCAGGTAGAAGCACTGACCATGTTTCTGAGCATCAAAACCCGAGTCGGCTGGCCATTGAAATTGACACTCTTCACCTTCTTCTCCGGCTTCGATTCACTTGCATTTACACTTGCATTTACGATGACTCCGGCCCTCCTATCCGTCTTCTTCGCCATCAGTGGCGTCGTGATCCCCTGCTCCTGCTTCCCAAGCCCCTGCCCCTCCTTCCAACCCATCTTCGCCATCATCCTCTGTGCGGCCGTCATCTGACCACCTGCGCCCACACCCAAACCCGGCGTCTCCGACTTCCCAATGGTGAACCCATCCGCACTCCCCGGCGGCGACGGCGACCTCGGAGCCGGCGCCGGCCGCGCTGGCCCCGCCCCGCTCATCGCGGCCCGCCGCTTCCACGCCTCCTCGCCCGAGATGTTTCGGTCCCTCTCCCGATCCCTCTCCCGCTCCTCCCTCTCCCTCCTCTCCCTCTCCTCCTCCTCCTGCCTCCTCCTCTCCAGCTCCCTCCTCCGCTCCGCCTCCGCCGCCCTCTTCTTCCGCTCCCTCCGGTACTCCTCGTAGTCGTTCGGCCTCGCGGGGTCGTACTCCTCCACGATCGTCGACGTCACCCCGACCAGCGCGGGCTGCGCCGCCGCCGCGTCGTCCGGCGCCGGCGGAAGCGGAAGCGGCGCGACGGCGGGCTTCGGGGGCGGCGCCGGGGCCCGGAGGCGGGGGCTTGGGCTTGGCCGGGGGCGGAGGATGGTCTGGGGGCGAGGGAGGGCTTGCGGAGGGCGGGCGGGGCGAACTTGGCGCTGCTGGACCAGACGGTGGAGGCGGGGTTGGCGCCGCTAGGGTTCTCGTCGTCGGCGGAGGAAGGCGGCGGCAGGTCTCCGTACAGTCCCCCAACATCTCTCTCCCTCTCTCTCTCTTCTCTCTCTCTCTCTCTCTAGGGGGCGCGAGCGCTGCTCTGCGAGATGGAAGGTCAAGAAGAGGGGCGTTGCGGCGAAGAAGAAGACGCCATTGACGACGACGAAGAGAAGGAATTTGGGGTTTTATCGCGAGTTCCTTCTTCTGCTGCTGCTGCTTCGAGAGAGAGATCTGTCGAATTCTGTTATTTTTCTTTGCTTCCCGCAATTTGCCACTTTCTGTTCGATTTTGGTCCTTGAAATTTCTTCATTCGCCTCCGAAATTATACAGTACGACGTGGCGCCTACCTGTCGGCCACAGCGCCACGTCAGCTCTTCGTCTCTCTCTCTCAAACAAAGGGGTGAGCAACCTGGAACCCAGTGGACACTTAAAGCTACCTTACATACATAAGAATCTAATAACCTGTCCTAGATTAGTTTTAGGGTCTACCAATCTTTTACTTGTACTATTAATTGAATCATTACACAAAATCATCATTTTTAATGATTACCCATTTGCTCCAATTCATTGATCAAACTCATATTCAAACACATAAAAATTATGAAACATTAACAAAGTGAAAGTCTTAATCATAGATATTGTTATAAATGGAAATTCATAGTGGTGGTTTTAGATTACACATTGAACTTAGATACTACCTGGATATCTCACAACCTGAAACTAGACAAATTCTTCAATTCTCGATCTACCTTGCAACACTCATCCTTATAAGCAATGAACCAACACCATGCCTACGTGGATGACATCCATATTGTTGACTTGTCGTCGATCTGTACACCGTGGCGCCCACTTATTGTCCACCTCAGCACTTTCTTCTTTCTCTCTCTCTCCATTAAACAAGGAACAAACAGCAGTCCACCCACAGCTGGATCTGGCCCCGCCGACACCCCTGGCATCAACGCTCACCGATTGCCGCCACACTCGAACACCGCCATTGCCGATAGCCCACTCGGCAACCACCTACAAGCTTGGGCCCCCGCCTCCATTAGCACCACCTAAAAGTTATACAATAGCCCTCAATAACGTAATTGGCCATCATATCCAGTACACACACGAAAATCTCATTCTCATACGTATTTCCCCCTCCCACCATTTTTCTAGCATCCACAACCAGACGTCCACGTATATGAAATTAAGGAAAAATGGAGCATACAGTGTTAGCAAAAAATAAAATACAAGCGGCCTCACCTGCCCTTAATTTGAGGATTTTAACTATCAACTCTCTCAGATCAATGGTGTAATAAATCAGTCGTGTATCCTTTCCATACCATTGGAAGTATGCTATAACGTAATTACTTTGTTTTCCATTTTGCGTATATGCTACACTAAAGTTGGGCAAAGACCAGATGCACCATTCTTCAGGCTAATCCCAATAAATCCATCAAGAAAATCCATTTGCGAACTCTACAGTTCAGCTCACCCAAGCAGAGCCGGATACATAATAATTCTCAGGAGCGAAGCAAATGTCACTGATCATCTCTGTGCACAGCGTCTAGGACGAGGTTCTTCTGCTAAAGATGACCCTCCAGGACGATGCTCTGATTGTAGATCTTGGGTTGCAGGCTCTTTATCTTGCTTACTTCTGCTGTGTTCAATGGGAAACGAGCATTTCTGTTGTCCCTTTTGCATCATCTTCAACCGCAATCTTCTGTAGCATATTCTGCTCGACGCTCTCCTTTACAAGCTATGCTAAGTCATCTGTATTCTCTGCATAGTCTTAACAGAATGTTGCACAGACCTCGACATGTACAATAGTTCAAGATGGCATTCATAGTAATCTGATCTGAAATAACTGTCTCAACTCCTTCCAGCCACGCTTCTGATTCCACTTCTCTCTCTTTGCCTGTAAAGATTATAAGCTTGGGATTAACTCCTGCAGTCAGACCCGGAGCTTCGAGTGTGGCATTGGAACTTCTTGCTATTACTATCCGAAGGGGTTGCCTAGCACTGGGTTCTTGAGAAGTGGGAAGAGACGGTTTATGAGATAAGTAGGTTGAAGAGAGTATGACTGCATTATCCTGCAGTAACTTGGGAGTAGTGCCCACCAGAGTGAATGGCTCCATCACCAAGATGATCTGAGACTTGTCCATTAAGGGAGATGGAGTACCAACAAGTCATAGGAACTATTTCAGTTGCTTGATTCAAAAAGTTCAATTCCAGTATTGCCTAAAGAGGCTTTCTCCCCGGCACATGCAAATTGGTGCATCCTCAATTCTGATAGAAATATATAACCAAAGACCTATCTTTACTGAAGCAACTACTTCGACCAAGATTTCGTCACAACCAGCTAAAAGATACATGTACAAGCACGAGTATTTGTCTCCACGCATGAACATTTTTCTCGACATGAAGATTAACATTTTGCACTTCGTATACAACAGAAAACTGTAGAAAGTTCACCTGAGAGCAAGAAAAGATTTTCCAGTGAGCATCCGATGGGTATAGGCCTCATCGAGTTTCTTGCATAGCGCTTCCTCCACACCAACACTCACCTTGATCCCCGCAGCTCTTAATCTATTCAACACCTTTGGAAGCTACAATTGGATTAGGATCTATTATCCCAACTACCCCCTTTCTTACTTCGGCTTTGATCAGTGCTTCTGCACCCGGTGGAGTCCTTCCATAATGGTCACACGGTTCCAGGCTCACCTAAGCAGTTGCATTCTCCGCCAAATCCCCAGCATCTCCCAAAGCAAACACCTGCACATGGGTGCTGTCATGCAACTAGTTTATAAGACAACAAGATCAACTTTGAAATTTCTTAACCTAAATCATGGTTTCACAGAAGTTATCGTTATTCCATGGAATTAAGGAGAGGATACAATTTCAACTACTCATTCAAAATCACTAATGATATTCTTCAGGGATCATAATTGTTTTCTTCTCGACACTAGCTGGGATCCCGGACCCTTTCAATGTTCAACTTTAGAACAGCAAAAGAGAAAGCTTGTCATCAGTTAAAATGTGAACAAGCCACATCAGTATCTTGAGTTCCTTGGCTGTGACCTAGGTGAAGTCATGGGTGTGCTAAACTCTGGCCTCGTGTTCCTGTCATCTACTTGGAAGGTGGGGGAATGAAGCTTCAAACCTAGTAGTGGTCATAGTTGGACCGCCCCAACACCATCTTCTCCAGCCAAGAAAGAAATATACCAGCCAAAACACAATGCAGTGTCCTCTAAACGGAGGAAAGTGAAGTTCTAGTCCCCCTAGTTATTGAGCAACTAAAGATAGAGGGTGAAACCTTAACATGGGCTTATGTAACTGACCTCAGCATGAGGCTGGCCAGCTTTAGGATTGAATCCTTCACCAACGATCTTTCCATCCTTGACAATTACATATCCCACCATAGGATTGGGGCTCGTATAGCCAATCGCCATCCTCACAAGCTCCACACACCTCCTCATGTAAAAAATTGTCATCATGTACTGTAAGAGTTTTCCTGATGTGAATTACATTAATTGAGATTGTAATTTATTGTTTTACGGGGTTGATCTAATAAGGTAAAACATAAAGTTTTTTAATAGTTGAATATGAACATGACTTATGTGGACCAAGTTGAGCTTGGCCCATAATGAGAGGACTTGGTTGAAAACTCTATAAATAGTGCTAAGGTATCTTTTCTAACTCTCATACTTCCATGAACACATTATCACCTCACATAAGGCAAGTTGTGAGCGGTGGTCTCATCGAGCCAAGATCCGAGGTCATAGAGGAGAATAACTTGAATGTCGGATTGTTGTCTAAGCGTAAAATCATCGGTATTCCACATAAAGAACGATGGATTGCCAATCAGGTACGCAAATCGCCGTCTTCTCCTTCAATATGTTTGAGTTTCTAGTTATGTTGATCTTGGGATGCCGTTTTGACGGCCAACATGTATTGCCATTCCACATTGACTAAAAAGGTTGCTTTTTCCCAAATTGATGAGTGGCCGATAGAAATTTCCAAATGAAGTGTACAAAAAAACTCGAGTTGTATCCAAGTTTGATGGGTTGATGCCCCAGTGAAGTAGAAGTGAAGACACGAGCAGAAGGTGCTGAATTCGATGGAGTGAGAGGATTTGGTAAAGGAAGTTCTAAGAACTGCATTTTATTTTTTTCCTCTGAATATGCTGAGATAAGAAAGGCAAAACCTAGAGGTCTAGAGGAATAAAGGTAACGCAGTGTCATAGAGGAGTGTCTTCTTTGTTGGGCTCTTTAAAAGAAGCTGTATGCACTAATAGAAGCTTTGGTAGGAAACAAAAATCTGATTGGAATGAGTCCACTAAACTTTCTACCATAGAAAATCATCGAGAGTGACCTGTTCTTTGTCGACTACGCATCATCGCGCTGTCAAAGAGAGATATATGTGAGAGAAAGCAGAAACTCAACGGATGAGAAAGGGCTTTAGAAGGGAAAAGTCAAGCACTTTGGAAAGGCATAGCCAATGGCGTCATAGCTGTGCACTCACTCAAGCATCTTGCTCAAGGTAGTCAAGGCCCAGGAACTTACATGCATTGAATCTTTAAGTAGGGATGCCATATTGGTTTTACATGCATTGAATCTTTAGTTAGAGAAATTTATGAGCAAATCATTGTACTCTTGTTGACCGTACGGTCAAAGATTGGGAAAATTCAAAGCGTTTAGATCATGGAAGAGCTCTTCTGATATTTATAAAAGTTTATACGTGTCTCCTTCATCTCGTTTTCTTTTACTTTTTTTTTCTTTTCTTTAATCACATCTATTTTTTATTCCCTTCCATAATTTCTTTTAAGTCCCTGACCCCATAGAAAATGAACCCTATAAATGGGTACTAAATTTTGGTTCAATGTATAATTAATTTATTCTATTCAATTCCTAAACTAGATGAATATGTTTTATCCTTCTATTAATTTAAGTCAACGGAATATGCTAATATGGCTTCCAATTTGTTAAGTTTGAATGGTGAATTAAAAAAAAACACTTGGTTTATTAAGATATTCAATCAAAAATTTACTAATAGTTCAAGGATCATATTGAATAAATTAAAAGTTTAGGAATGATATTGTAATTGAGTTAAAATTCATATATCATTTTTGTCATTTTCCTTTACTAAATCCCAAGTACAAGTGGGAAAAGAACTTAACACAAGCTATGAAATTAAATCTTTCAATTATGTTATAATGATTATACACTTTGTAATGATTTTTTTTTTATGTCTAAATTGTTATTTTCTTGCTAATATAAGTTTTGACAAATTTCTTGAACCTCAATAACATGATGGTTTATAATTTCTTTTGTTCAATATTCTCTCTCTTGAAAGCAAGGAAATTCATATATACTTTTTTGGGATTAATGCATTAGAAGTCTTAAAATTTGTCATGAAAGTGCAATTGGGTCTTGCAACTTTTAAAAATATAATTAAGTTCTAAAACTTATCATGAAAGTGCAATTAAGTTCTGAAAAATTTCAAAAAATGCAATTAAGTCCTTAAACTTATTTAATTGGTTCAATCAAATCATTTTGTTAATTGCACATTTTGAAAATTTTGGAACGCGACTACACTTTTGTAACAAGTTTCAAGACATGATTAAACTTTTTGAAAGTTTTAATGTTCAATTACATTTTCGTAACAAGTTTTAGTACTTTCAATGTACTTATATCTTACTTTAATTTAATATTAATCTAAAGCAACTTCAATTGTGAGACGTCTTGTTCTTCTACCCCAAAACATGAGATCTTGATGCCCTGCCACTAAGCAGCACCCAAACTTATCCACCACCACCATCAGCATCATCGGAACTTGCCGCCGCCGCCGCCAGACCACCATATGCGAACACGGCCAGCACATCACAACACAAAGACAAACGAGGAGAGAGAGAGAGAGAGAGAGAGAGAGAGAGAGAGAGAGAGAGCACTCACGGAGATGGTAACTATCTCTACTTTCAGAGGTCGAGTCACTTTTGTGTGCACTTCTAACTTTCGGTTCTGCGAAGCAAGGAATTTCCATGAAGATTCTCTTTATTCAATAGCAATATGTCTGCATTTATCAATCATATTGTCAACTCGTTCAACCAATTTTTTCTCGCGATCATGACATGCATTGATCACATCAACAGTTCATCCGCTGAATTCCGGATCCATCCATTGAAAAGTAGGACATCATCCAGACAACCTTGAATAATCATGTCCATGAATTGGTAAACCTTGTCGATGTCGAATATTCGGTTTGAGTCCGATTCAAGCACCTGGAATTGACCGCCACGGGCGGAGGGAGTGGCGACTCGTCCCCAAGTGCCAGTGAGCTCTTGCCAGCTTTTCCCGACAGGCATCAACCCAAGCACTTATGCACACCCAAACTTCAAGTTGGAAAGAGAGTGCATGACTATTAGGCTTTTTTCGAGGATGCTAAGTTGTAAAGTAGGAGGAAAAGAATACGACAAATACCATAATATTCAAACGATATTCACTTGAGTGTCATAACTTATATATATAGCACTTACACGATTACTATAAATTTTTAAAAACATTTATTACAAGTGCTATGCCATGTTGGATTTCCGGCACTTGGTTAAATGTTTTTAAAAATTCTTAGCACTCAAGTGATCTATTGAAAGTTATGTCACTTAAGTGAATGTATTCTTAAAAATCATGGCACTTATATGGTCCAAAAAAATTATGACACTTAAATAAGTTTTGTACAAAAGTTATGATATTTGTGATGCATTTTATCCCTGAAATAGGTGTCATAGCTTTTAAGATTTTCAAAGATTATTTTAAGCTGCCCTCCCCTTTTTATTTTTTATTTTTCTAGAAATATGAAAAAATAAGTAGTAGGATCGATATGTTAACTTCATGATAACGAAAACATGGAAGAAAATAATATATGATATGATTGTTAATAGGACAATTATTCAAACTCATAGTTATTGCACATGCAAATCTTCGTTAATATATTTCGGCGGAAGGAAAATTATGGCAACTTTTCTTCAAATTTGAAATAAAAAATAATAACATCACAACGTTAATTTTATGATAGTCTTGATAATAATAAGAACGTATAAAATAATAATGACAATGATTATATATTGCTATTCATTGTGCCAAAAGTTATAATACGATGATAAAAGCCGATAGAAACGCTCGAAACAATAATATTATAATTCTTGTTCATCATTGTGATAGAAACATCAATCTCGCAGCATCTTCTGCAATATGCATTAATGATCCATGGCCATAGCTCATTCACACAGCTACAGTAGCACCAAATAGATATGAAAAAGAAAGAGCTATTTGTTTTGATTTGGTAAATTTAAAATTAGATATGCCAAATTTAAAAAAAGAAACAGGTGTTAAGGATTACAGATCAGCCAAATTTCAAAATCCCCACGTTCAAACCAAGAAAAAAGCTTTTGTTTTCTTTATTTTTTCCGAATTTCCTTCTTCTAAATTATGGAGAAGGGCATTTTTTTTCTTTTGAATTGGCGCAAGCCATCTATCTACTTCTGCGCAATATTCAATATTACCCCTCTACTTTCTTGGGGTTCAAACCTATTCATTTACTTTGTTAGATGTTCGCAATATTGCCCCTCCACTTTCTTGGGGTCCAAACCCATCCATTTACTTTGTAAAATGTTCCACCGATAGCCCGACCATTATACTCTTTCTATTATCAAGTAAATTTTTGTTGATAAGGACCGTCTAAATACACGTGTTATCTTATAACACGATCAATTTTTATGTGGTGCCACATAGGTGCCAAATAGACCAGTCAAATAGATGGGTTTATTCGGATTGAAAATGGTTTGACCCAAATTGATCAATTTAATCGACTTTAATTCATTTCTATGCAATACAAATCTAGTGATTCATGTCTGAGTTAATCCATACCCGATCTGACCTATATTATCAAAACATTTCTATATTTAACCTAATGTAAGAAAACTCGTATGCAAACTAAGGTGAGAGCACGAGATTAGTGAGAATAAGAATGAGTGAGGCGAGAGAGAGAGTGAAGAGAAAGTTATAGAGGTAGCTTGAGTTAAAGTAAGTTTCAAACTCATTTAAACCTATATTATCTTAGGTTTTACCATTCTACACTCATTTATAACTCATTTATTGAATAAAACTAGCCCATTTAACAACTCAACCCATTAAATATGGGTTAAGAAATGAGTTTATAATTCATTTTGACAGGTTTAGTGCCAAGTCATCAACACAAATTTTTAAGAATAAACGAAACCCTAATCCTAAATCACCCACATCCAAACCCTCGTTCACGGTAGTTGCCGCTTTAGTTGTCACCTTGCAAACATCGACTACATTGTGGGGTTGTGTCCCACTTAGATCTAGTGGTCATAGATGCCGCGAGCTCAAGCAGATGATAGCCATGGAGGCTACCGAGCGACCAACGGTCGTGGATGTCGCGAGCATGAGCTTGAGCTCGGGTGACGAACAACTATGGGTGTTGTGAGCTCGAGCAGATCATAGCCGTGGACAAGCACGAGCTCAAGCAACCATGGCACAAAGAGATAGAGAGGTTATTTTTTTAAAAATAAAAATCCGTGTCAATAAATATTTAAGGGAAAATGACACAAACATTCACTTTGCTTTAACCCGATGTGTAATTTGGTCCATGAACTTTTAATTTGTTCAATATGGTGTTGAAGTTTAGCCTAATGTGTAATGTGATCTCTAAATTTTTAATCTGTTCGATATAGTTCTTGAACTTTTAGTACATTTTCAATACAATCCTTGAAATGTATGAAAATGGTCAATGTAGTCCATGTTCTTGAATTAATGGAAGGATTACATTGAACATTTTCATATAATATTGAATATGTACAAAAAATTCAAAGATTATATTGAATAAATTAAAAGTTTAGGGATCACATTACACATTAGACTAAAGTTCAAGAATCATATTGAACAAATAAAAAATTTTCGGATTAAATTGCACATTGAGTCAAAGTTCAGAGATGGTTTATGTATTTATCCCAATATTTAACAGTGTTAAGCTCAAGTTATCAAATTCTCTCACCAAATTGACTGAGGGCCAACTGGCTACATTCTTTACTAAGAAAAGGAATGACTTTAAGGGTGAGTTTGGTGATATTTCTATACCGGAACAATTTTAATCAAGATTAATTTTTTATTTCTATTCTCTAGAATAATTTTTGAGTAAAAAATGTGTCTAGTAATTACACGAAATTTTTTTCTCGAAATAGAAAAAGAATAGAATTGTGGATAGTATGATCCACAAATTTTTTTATAACATAGAATTTCTTTTAATTTTTTGATAATTTTTATAGATTTTTCTTTTTTCCCTCTCTTCTTCTTCTTGCTCCTCCTCTAGTCGGCGATGGCGTCCAACAATAGGCAACCGTTGGTGATAGGTGACTATTGGCAGCAATTAGCAACTGGTGATCGATGGCAGGCAACGGTGGCGAACCGTGGATGGCGGCGAGGAAGAAGAAGAAAAGAAAAGAAAGAAAAATAAAAGAATTTATTTTTAGAAATTGTTCCCGAGAACAAGAAGTTACTTTTTTCTACTTTTCGTTTCTGTTCCAAATCTATTTTTCTATCCACTTTTCTAATTCAAGGAATAGAAAAATTAACTAACATTATCCAATGTATTTCTATTCCGAGGAATAAAAGAACAAAAAAGAAAACACCAAAGAGCAAAAATATACCATACAGGCCCTAAATTTTGGGAAAAAAAGTAGAAAGACTACCAATGCCATTTCACTCTTTCCTTTTTCATTTTTTTCAAAAAGTGGCTTTCACTAACCAGTTGGGATGGCACATGTAATGTCAACATGGTGTTTGACAAGGATTTAGTGACCATGTTAGGGTGACGTTTAACGGGATTTAATGACAATTTTCGTTTGCCTTTTTCTTTTTCAATGAAATGATAATTTCAAACCAAAAAGGGTATATAATCCAAGGGCTCAATTTCGACTAGCCAAACCACTGGAGGTTGCTCTAATAACCACCCTTTTCACTGGAAATTTTTCGTATTATTAGATTTATTGTGATTGAAAAAATATTTTTGCATATTTGTTATAGGTGGGTGGCATGTATGTTTGGGGTTGATTGTGTTACCCTTATTATTTTATATGTCAATAATTTAATGGTGAATATATAAATTATTTTTTACATTGACAGTAGACCTAATTGAAGTCTTTTTTTTTTTTAGGTTGGATGATGAAAAGATGAAACACTCCACATGTATGAGTGGATTTACTAGCTTAGGGAGCGTTTGGGAACTACCTTCCTAAAGCCCCTTGGTCATTTAAACCCCTTTGGGCCAAATACTTGGTGTTTGACAATTTGTTTAGCTCCCTTTGCCAAATGCAAGCCTTCAAAAGGCTGAAAGCCCAAGATAGCTTAGCTGCTTAGGGGCTGCCTTGGGCTTCTTGGCATGCTGGCCTTAAGGGCTAGTGAAAAAATTCTCCCAAAATTATCCTTGCTAATCTTTTGTTTTTTCGATTTTACCCCCGATAACTGTTCATCTTTATCTTCTTCCCTTCTCTCTGTTGAACAGGACCATCATTTACGCGTGGTCGTCGACAAAGGATAGGCGGTCCGACAAAGGGCAGGCGATGCGGCAAAGGGCAGGTGGTTCGGCTAGGGTCGCAAGACCTTCCAGCGAGGGTCGCCATGTGGAGGTCGTGGCACGGCGAGGGTCTCCGCGACCCAGATAGTGATCTGGGTTGCCGCAACTAAATTGCGTGGCCCCGGCGACCTCCGCACAGAGGTCGTGCGACCGTTCGGTGAGGGTCGCCGCGACCCAGATCTCACGATGTGACCGCCGCATGGAGGTTGCGGTGTGACAAGTCATGCGACCGTTCGGCAAGGGTCTCCGTGACCCAAATCTAGCGGCCTTAGCGACCTCCACACGGAGGTCGTGGCATAGTGGGTCACGCAACCGTTCAACGAGGGTCGCTAAGACCCAGATCGCGTGAGATTTGGGTCACATCAACCGTTGTTGAGCCACACAGAGACCCTCGTCGGAGGGTCGCGCGACCTCGTCGAAGCACTTGCCCTTCACCAGATCGCCTACCCTTCATCGATGATTGTTAACTCTTCATTGGCGGTAGCTGGCCAAGCCTTGGGCCAGCCAACTCTCCTTTTTTTTTTTTTTGTTTTTAATAACAAAAGTCTCTTGCAAATTTAATTACTCCAAATAATATTTTGCTCAAAGGTCTTTCACAATGGACTTTTACAAATATAATTTACCAAACACAATTTACATTTTGAAAATCTCCTTTAACTCAAAGGCTTTTGCATTTCCCCAAAGACTTCCCTCAAAAGCCTTTCCAAGCGCACCCTTAGTAGGTAGTCCATGTTAGCTCAAAACACGTGCAAATAAAGTAGTCAACATGCACTTAATGGAAGGACATATTAAGCCTGTTAGAAAACTCATAGACTAAATTGAATAAGAAAAAGTTCACTAAGTGCATTAAACATAAGGCAAAATTTCAGAACTCCATATGACAATGTGATGAATTTAGATCATCAAGTCTTAATAATTATTGTTATTAGCTTCCAATTTAGTAATCTATTATTAAAATATAAATTAAGTAAATGAAACTAAATATTATATCTTTCAAATACCTATATTATTGCTTTCTTCATATCATGATAGATTAAGAAAGACATTCCAATTAATATGTAAGTGAATTATTTATAACTTTGTAATCATATTCAAAGCTTGATTCACAATTATGATTCTAAGTTATAGAAATCTAAAGTGCATATTTTTTGTTAATATGGAATAATAATTGACTCGTGATTATTACATTATGTACATTTGGTTATTATTGATTACTTACTTTTGACAATAACAATATTTATGTAGCTTGTATTATCTATTTGAGGTTATAGTAAGATATAATTATATTTGTTAATAAAACACATCATTTACAAAGTAGTATGACTCTTAGTTTATCAGAGGTTATTTCCAAAAAAAAAAAAAAATCTCATATTGGTATCCTCATGCCACATTTACTCTAAATTAATTTTCATATCATAAAAGATTTCAAACTCATACACCTGTATCAAATTTACCTAAATCTATTTTTCGTATCATAAAAATTCTCAAACTAGTACACTCGTACCACATTTATCTCAAAATAATTTTTGTATTACAAAAAATTAGCACATTGAGTTTGGGGTAAATGCGGCATGAATGTACTAGTTTGAATTTTCCAGTCACACAAAAGCGTAAATATGGCATGGATGTACCGATATAACCCGAAAATTAGTTTGGAGTAAATGTGATACGAGGGTATGAATTTGGAACAATTTTGTGGTATTGACCAATTTATAAATTATGATTACCTAACATACTATCAAGATGGAATATGATTTGCAATAAATGGTTGTTAATTACATAAGAGAAATGACGATTACACTAAGAAATAAAGATATATACCTCATAAATCATAATAATTTCAATGATTTCTAAGAATATAAAAATGGATATAGTTAGGCTTTTGATATAACAACGAGGATACCATGAGGGTCTATTTGGGCATTTTGCTTGTTGGAAGGATAAATATGACCGGTTAGCGAAATCCAAAGTTAGTAGGAGATTTGACCCCATTGATAAAGAAGAAAATAATAATTGTATTTGCCTTTCCAAAAGATATTCATATTTATCTCCAGAGATGTATTCTATCTTATTTAAAAATAATGAAATTCCCCCAAGGTGATATGAGGAATTGAGGGTTTCTTATCGTGGATGTGGGCTTCCAAGTGTCTTTTCCTTGGTCTATTGAATCACGTTACATCTTTTCTTCATCTTCGTGCATCTGTGATTACAAAGAAAATATGTTATCGGAGCTCTGGTTACCAACAAATCTAGACCCAACAGTACAAGAGAGATATGGGTTACTGCTACTCCAACCCAATGTGGTGTGTGAGGGGAGAATTATTGCAGTTTATTCCACATCGTTTAAGGAATGGAGTAGTAATTAGTTCATAAATGTGAGGGAAAACCTAACTTTTAATCTAGCTTTTGGATGAGAAAAGCTCTAGACCACCCAACACCGATATTAAAGGCAAGTTTGAGTGTGGTACATGTGTTGTCGAAGTCGCTATTTGCCGCTTCATTCTATTTCTGATTTAAATAAGCTCTTGATCATCTCCTTTCTTTTTGTTATAATGAGTGGTTCTTCAGTCATTGTGTGCTGGTCGATCTGGCTCAGATGAGATGAGCAATAAATTGACGTCTTTTTTTTTTTTTAATGAAATAGCACTTTATCGCACCTTGTTGGAACTAGATTTGAATTAATGTGTTTGGCATTGGTTTTTGCCTGTCTCCATCTATCTTTTGTCAGTTGGACAAATTATTGAATTAGTAAATACGATTCGTTATAAAATATAATATATCTCCAATAAAGAGATAACATTATGAAGGCCGGTGATACCTTTACTACCCTGTCAAGAAAACTATTAGAAAAATGACCTTAACTGCGCTTCAATATACTAAATTGGCAACACACCTTTGCTGGTTTAGAAGTAAAAATAAATATAATAAAGTAAGTGTCCCCGCCAATTTCGCAAATTCACTTTTGCCATCATTATTGACCCCACCACCGCCACAACACGACCGGTTACCCTCCTTGGATGATCCACCATACTATAACGGGCCCTCACAGGTCTTCCTTTGACCCTCACCCAATTTTCACCTGTTACACCAGTTCTGCTTTAACTCCATTGACCCGATAAGGGGATATGATAAGCCAGAAAAATAATATAAAATCTTTAATCCATCTTGAACAAATTAATTAACAGAAATCATTAAGATAAAAATAATTTATAGCAAAATAGTTTGTTTTATGATACATACAATTGATATGAAGATAGTATAACAAGTACTATTATGTGTAACATAATTATATTTTCTATGACAATTATAATCGATTTGGATACTCTAAAATGTTTCTCGATTTAGTAACCATTAGACATTGTTATATTACCTTTAAAAAAATTGTAGCAGAACTGAATATTTATTTTGATAGTAAACTCTTTGGAGTTCTATTTGAAAAGGTGAATAATCATGCCTTTCACTGGGACAACATTGATGCCATGTACACATCATCTATGGCAATTTTCATTACTCCACTTTGTTGCCTCTGTTGAACATATTTTTCAGTAGGCCTATGATGGAACAATAACAATTATATTTTTCTTTAGTTCACAAGTTATGTCAATTGATCGTCTTGTCTTTAGGCCTATCAAGCCTTCATATGTTCTGTTTATATCATTTGATATAATTAGTCAATAGAAAATGTTTCATTATCAACAATAATTTATGTATAAACATTTTTCATGGATGATATAAAAAATTTGCTCATTTTTTTTGTAAGTGATACAAGCAATCATTTTAAGGAAAATATTTTTCAAATCATTCATTTTTAGTGAAACAAATACACCACCTTGAATTAGAAAACATTTGCCTAGTTTTAGGTATGGAATTCTCCGGACCTAAACCAAAGAAATTTCCTTATAAACTCCATAGCTAATTCTTTTAGTTAATCATATGTCAGAAGATTTCACATGTTGAAGGCATCACCCAATCAAAGTTGACACCTCCACGATCACATGACAAGCCTTTCTTTGACTCTTTTGCCCTTTTCTAAAGTCACTTTACTCCATCATTACCTCGATCTATCACTCCCTCACTCAATATTTTGGAGGAAGCTGCTCTATTATTCTTCTTGTGTTGGATATGTAGGATTGTACTAATAAGGCTAATTCTCCCCTTGTGTCGGTATATATGTATATATAACAATAGATTTAGATGATGATATTTAAATTAAGGTTCTAGAGATTATTTTATTAGACTTCTTTGGGAAGAAAGTAGACTTTTTACCGATTGAAAACCTGTGAAATTATGAAATAAAAGTTGTCGATAAGGTTTCAAAGATAAGAACGTAGCGGTTTGGAAAACGCGAGGAGAGCACCTTGGAAAACTAGAAAAAGGGATTAAGAAAGAAAAGGTATTAGGAAAAAAAAAAACAAAGGGGAAAAGGGAGATTCATCCTAGCCCTTTCAAATTAATTGTGCGGATAATTCCACATTTTCAAGGGTAATCTTAAGATGTAAATTGTTATCCTTAATTTTAGAGAATCTTACTTATTCTTTAAGGAAAAATTTGATGAGGCAATGTGAAAATTCTATAACTTTAGAGAAACTTAAAGATCGATGGACTTGTACATTGAGGCTCCATTCACTCAGCCACATGCAGAATAACTTTTTTTTTCCTTTCTTCCTTTCGCCCCACTCTGATGAAAAGGAGACTAGGGTTCCAATGGAGCAAGGTGGAATTGTCATCACAGCAAGGTGAAAAGAAGAAAGAAAAAAAGAAGATTAAAAGGGAGCAAGAAAAGTGGCCATTAATGGAAGCCTGAAGTGAGTTTCCTTTCTGTGTTTTGTTAAGTTTTGGTCGACTTTTGATCCATAATTTTTGTTTACCTCGTCAAAATTGTCATATTGGCCGTAGTGTTCTCTTATGGACAACAAGGTTGTCCTTGACATTAGAGTTAGACACAACCGGGTCAAAGTAAAAAAAAAAAAGGAGAATGGATCTTGTGACCAACGAAGCATAGTGATCTTGTGATGAGGTCGCCTTATGTATGTCACCTTGCATGTCAGTGCCATAATATGCTATTAATGCAATATCAACCAAGTGTTGTGTCTTGTCATAATTGGTTGAATGATCGAAAATATTGTTACCTTTTGTTGGCCAAACCTCTAGTGGAATCACTAAGTTGTATTTGCATAAAATTCTGTAGAGCTCTTGATATTCTCGAGGATATACTAAAATCTTGCAAAGGGAGAGTTTTGAAAATCCTTTCTTGATTTGTCTAGGGCTTGTATGTAGTGACTCCAACTTCTGTAAAAGTTCTACACATGTCACCATTGGGTTAGACAAATATCCATGACCTATAAAATAAGATGGTAGTATGCAAGTCTAGATCAGATCTATATGCTTTCAACTATTTTATGAAAATGTACTTCCATTGTCCTAGTGGCTTAAACAGCTAAGTAATTCACCAAGGTATTGAAACTTATTTTCTCTTTAAATGATTCTATCAATGATGAGTGACATCTTGATTGTTGAGAACTCAATGGCTATGTTGTAAAGATTAACATATACCAATAAAACCATTTGAGGTTTTTTTTTGGGAAATTCTTCATCTAGTGAGAAGGATAAGGGGTAAATAAATGGATATTTTGGATACAATCCCCTTAGCGTAAGGCTTATAAGATTTGGAAATTATATATTTCAAGATTTACTCTCCTCTGTCTGAAGACAACACCTTCAATATTCCAAAAGACTATGTACAAAATTTTCTAGCCTATCTCCACAAAGCACAAATCTACATAGATGATATCCTCCTCTACAATCTCGATAAGGACTCTTACTGCAAATTGTTAGCTTAGTTCGTTGAGTTAGTAAAGAAGTATGAAATCATGTTGTCCCAAAAATATATAATCATTGCCTAACGACAAATAGAGTTTCTTGGGATACACCTCAAAGAAGGCACCTATTTCCGGTCCTCACATTGTAGAAGAATTGCATAAATTTTCTGATGAGAATATTTTCCATAAGCAAGTTCAACAATTTTTTAGGATAATCAATTATCTCAAAGATTTTGTCCCAAAGATAACCAAGATACTAAACACTTTGCAGCAAATATTTAATGAAAAATGTTCCCCTCCAAAGCCATTGCTTGCCTCAATAAAGTTTTGCAACATCTTCTACCATTATAGATTCCTTCTACGGGAAAAACAATTATGTAGACAAATGTTAATGATGAATATTTGGCCGCTATTTTTATTGAAGAAATTGATGTAATGCAATGCCAAGAATTTGTAGATACAAGAGAAGAAGTTTCACACAGGGTGAGATGACATTACTATTCACATTTAAAGAAATTTTAGTAGTCAGATACTACATCAGGAAATTTGAGTTTCCTCTATCAAGCATCACTTCCTTGTGGAGATGGATATATTTTCATTCCCATAAATGTTGAAATCCAAACAAAAGCAAGTTTCTCATCCCTAATTACCTAGATGGGCTGAATGGTTCTTAATATATTCTCTTGAAACCAAACATATAGCAAGAAAGAAAAATATGCTTGTTGATTAATATTAATGTTCTCATCCCCAAAAGAGCTCTTGTAAGGTGAGGGTAGTAGGGGTGATCATTTTCTAGGTAGTCTAGTTCCCACCCTGGAGCCGAGGATTGGACCAAAAGGACTAGTTCCTCATTTTTAAAAATTGAGAACCGGACCGAAGGAGGCTACAATAAGGATAGAAGTAGATCGACCCATCCATTTGGTTCTCCAGCAGTCCAATGGAACCGACCGCATGTGCTTGAAACACATGTTCCCATGTGCAAAAAAATCAAACTCCACTTGTGTGAGCATTGATCACACTTCATATATTTCACACTCAATCTTGGCCAAGAAGGCTATCAATAACATGTCTAAAGGTGACCAATCGGTCCTTTTGGTTCTCCAACGGTCCAATGGAACCGACTGCATGTGCTTGAAACATATGTTCACATGTGTAAAAAAATCAAACTCCACTTGTGTGAGCATTGATCACACTTCATATATTTCACACTCAATCTTGGCCAAGAAGACTGTCAACAACATGTCTAAAGATAGTGTCTGGCTTGATTTTATAAACAATCTCTCCTATGCTCTTTGATTATTTGCTCAATGTGGGACTCATGGAGGCTTGGATGGCTTCATCTCTTGCAGGTGAAGGAAGCGCACAAAGAGAGAGAGAGAGAGAGAGAGAGAGAGAGAGAGAGAGAGAGAGCGAGCGAGTGTGAGGACTGATAGTGTGGCTCTTGGAGCCATAGTCCTATATCAGGTGAAAGAAGAAACTAACAAGTGGATTTCCTCTTTAAGTAATGATAAACAAGCATAAAATTCGGTGGTCTCTTGGCCACGTGAGGTTGCCGCCTCAAGAGTACTAAGAAAGGCCTTGAATCAAGGCATTTTTTCTTTCCATAGAGATTTTTGTTTAAATAAAATCTTTACATGTATTTAAGAAATAAAATTAAACACTTAAAAATTAATAATTGGTCAGGTTCAATCCGATCTGATTGGTAGGTTCTGCTCCTAGAATCGGGAATTGAACAAAAAATTATCCATTTCGATTTAGTGGAATTGAAAGCTAGACTGGTGTCTTTGGGAACTGGATCAAACCGGTTGATTGGATCCGGTCTTGGTGGTTCCTGGTCCAAGTGGTTCATTTTGCTCACCTTTAGAGGGCATTGTGACATTTGGAATTCCTTATATGCGATTTTAGTATTTATGATTCATTTTCATGACTAGAACACTAGGAACTTGAAGCGATAGAATTTAGTGAATAAATTTTAATGTGTACGTTAGTGGTGTAGAATGATAATTTTTAATTCGTCGCTAAATTGTTGGTAGAACTTAGTTGGTATATTTTGAATTTTATATCTGAAGATGTTTGAGTTTTAAATTTATTATCTTGAGATTTTCCTAATTTTGATACATTTCAAAAATTATTTTAATAGATTCAAAATGTTTTTAGAGCCATTGATATTCAAAATCAATTGTCCAGAATAAAAATATTTTTTAGCCACACATCTGTTCAAAACTAGATGTTCAAAACGAAAGTCAGCTTCCTAAATCTCTTTTCTTTCTCATTTGACATGTTTTTTCTCATCTTTTGTAACAAATTCTAAGCACATGCTTTAATTTGATACATTGCATTTGATAACCTTGATATTGTACAGGAACTCACCAATTTTAACTCTTATTCATTAATGCATGGATGACTCATGCACTTACTTGGCCTAGTGAGAGTGGTTCATTTTCATTCCACCAAAATATCTTATTGTGTCCAAATTCTATTGGATCATTTGTATATTAGCTAGTTCCATAAGGACACTTGAATTCATTCATTGGACCAAGAAACATTTTAATTCTAAATTCATCATGATTTTTAACCATGGCTAACACTTCTAATTTTTTACAACTTCTTGGCCAAGTAAAAGGGTTCTTAAGAATACTAAAGATCCAAGATTAAGAACTTTTACTTCAACCACAACCAATTATCATCAACTCTCTCGCCAATCTTTCGTTTTCAAAAAGATAAGGGCTAAGGTCCTACTCTTGAAAATATCAAGATTCTATGTTGATTTTCTAGTTCGGGTGAGATAAATCACAGACTTTCACTACTTTCTATCAATGGATTTCATCATTTTTGAAAATCAAGCTTTGTTAATTTTAATTGTGTTTTTTTTGTTTGAATGTGTCTTAAATTCAAAATCTAAAGTTGCCTTCGAGATAAGTGAAAACCTTAGGCACTAAGTTGAGATGATCCACTTAGTGCTTTTAGCTTGATTGGTTAGTTGAGATGTATAATAATGTTGTGGATATAGTGATTGTTAAATTTGCCTTATTGATCTTGTGCATGTTTAAAAGGTGTACGTATAATTGATAAGTAGAAATGCTGAATTTATATTTAAAAGGAGTATATTGTGAATTTTAGATTCAATTGCCTTCGGTAGTATCCATCTCATATTGATTCATTCCATTAGAGTTTACTTGGTAAGAATGTATTCATTCATGTCGTAATCTATTTATTTGTTCTACTAGAGTTTACCTAGTAAAAATTTGTTTATTTGTTCAACAAGAGTTTATTTAGTTAAATTTGTGCATTTATATTACTAGAGTTACTTGGTTAGAATCTATTCATTCGTTTTATTGAAGTTTACTTAATTAAAATTTGTTCATTTGTTCTACCAGGATTTATTTTGTTAGAATTTACTAATTTGTTCTACCATAGTTTACTTAACCAATATTCGTTCATTCGTTTTACTAGACTTTACTTAATTAGAATTTGTTCATTAATTCTATTAGGTTTACTAAGTCTGAATCCCTTCGTTTACTGAATCTATCCACTAGTTTGACCAAATTTTGTTGAGTCTAAATTACGTTCTAAACCTTAGTATGTTTACATTTTGAACATACGTATATTACTTTCTCGACCCAAGTATATTTATGTTCTAAATCTCAAAATATTACTTTCAAGGCTCAAATATATTTACTTGTTGAATATCAAAATATTACTTTTTGAACTTAAGGATTCTTACGTTCTGCACCTTAAAATATATTACTTTATAAACTCAGGCATATTTACATTATGAGCCTAAATATATTCACTTGAATGTTTAGATTCAAGCCCAAACTTAATTCCTAAGTCTAGATATTTGTATCTCCATATTCAAGTCTAGAAGTAATCCGTAAGTGTATCCATTTAAATGTTTAAACTAAAGTCTATAGTCACAACATCTATTAATATGTTTATATTTATTTGCCGAGTATGTTGGTTGATGGGTATTGAATAATTTGCACAAGAAATGAGCAAGTGGTAAACGTATGATTTTCACTATTGACATATGTGATTGTTGAGAGAATAAGGTAATGATATGCATGAAAATGTGTTGTGACATGGAGGTCGATTATTGAAATGAATGTTGGTTTCAGTCTTGATACACGGAAAAATCATGCGGTATTAATGATATGTGCATGACATCATGAGAATAAATAACAAGTGTAATGTGAAATGTAATCCATCACCCATATAGTGGTGTGTGACGATGTATCGAGAGTCGGATGCCCTACTATATGATCAAGATGCCTCGTGAATTGTTTCAGGATGCCTTGGGAGTTGAGATATTCCATAAGTTAAATGCCTCATGGGTAGATGTTGCGAGAAGCCTCGGGAGTTGAGATGTCTTGTGTGGAGTTTGTGGGACGCCTTAGAGTAAATATGTCGTACTGTGTGATTTGGATACCCCGTTGCGTGTCGGAATGCCCTAAGAGTTTTAGGAGAAAAAGGGATTATGAGTATGATGCATGTTTATGCGTGTGCATCTACTTATAAGCCATTAAAGGATGGTAATTCATACATCATAAAATATTATGCCATATACTTGCACCCAAATGGATAATTCCATGTGTAACAATAAGACACTAGGTAATACTGTGTATCATGAAATATTATGTCATATGGGATGGCTTTGAACGTCACCCACGACACCTATCTGTTTTATATTATTGTTTTAATAGCATGCGGAATCTTAACAATTTTTTTTTAAACTAAAACCCCCACAAGAAATTCCATAAGTGAACTTATGTATTATTTTCAATATATATACCATCTAATGCAACTTTAATATCTCACTTAAGCAAATACAAAATACAAAATACAAAAGTTCTGGAAAAATGTTATGGAAAAATGTTCGGCTAACGAGTGTCTCTACTTCCATCATATTCCGTAAACAAGCCACCATTCGACTCAGGGACTAATGATCTCGAGCATTGCCTTATCCCTTCTATTGTCATATTCTAATGATCATCCTACAAATTGAAAAGTAAAGAATACGCCAAAATCCAGTAAATGAAATCTTTAGTTTTAAGTTAAAAGAAAATTATCTTACCATTTCACCTGATACAAGAAAAGAAAATGTATAACAATTCAGTAAGTATGACAAAATATGAGCATACTTTGCCTCTCCCATTTTCATTTATCACAATAATAGTCATCCAACAATAATTACATTCAAGTTCATGCATGTGGCATAACGAGTTCTAATGCAAGACAACCAATTAAACATCATATGATTCTACATGCATATGAACATGCAATATATTCACTTGACTTTGCTTCATGAACTCTTTCAAGACATTTTGACTCACGAGGTATCCCAACCACAGGGGCATCTCAACTTCGAGGCATCTTACAAACTTCCACCATAGGACATATTGACTTCCGACATATCTCGAAACACTTTTTGGGGCATTTTAATCACTAGAGAATCTCAACTCCAAGGTATCCTACAAACTTCCACCACAAATCATTCCCACCACAAGGGCATTTCAACTCCCGATACATCTTGAAACATTTCTCGGTGCATTTAACAAACTTCCATCACGGGGCATCGTCATATACCATATGTAAGTGACGAAATCACATTATTTTCATGTATAATGCACATGTTTTCTTACATCAACAACCAAGTAAAAAATCATTACAGTAATCAACATCTAGCTAATAACCACTTTTCATGTGTAATCTTACCTTACTCTTTTTATAATCATATAAGTGAATGATGAGGATCAGAAGCTTACCTCATCTCTCAGCATATCTTTTAATGTGCACATTATAACAATATGTTTATCCTTCTAATTTATAAAGACAAGTAAACATATGCATACATTTCAATACCCATGCCCATTTTCTTACTTCCTCACATGCTTCTCAAAGAAACGGAATGCATTAGTCACGTAATTGGGCAAGAAGCAACTTGCGATTATACTCAAAACGTGAATATGTTATTTGGTAACCTACATTTCTAAGGAAAACTAGATCTGAAAAGCGAATCAAATTGAGAAATTAATCATGCTTAGACTAAGTAAAAAAAAATATTTAGACTTAAAAGGTAATGTGCGTAGACTCAAAAAAATTTGATCGAATAATTGAAAAGGTTCAGACTTCCATAAAATCTGATTGTATAATAAACATATCTAGACTCGGTAAAATCCGATTGCATAATAAAATACGTTCAGACTTTCATGGAATTTAATTGTATAAATAAACACATCAAGGCCCATAAAAATTTGATTGCATAAAGAAATAGGTTCAGACTTCCGTAAAATCTGATTGTATAAACAAACACATCCGGAACCTTTACCAAAAAAAAAAAAACAAACACATCCGGAATCAGTAAAATCTAATTGTATAAATAAACATATCCAGACCTAGTAAATTCTGATTACATAAAGAAATAGGTTCTAGTCAATCAAATTGGCATATTTAGAGTCTGAACGAATTAACGTATTTAGGACATAAAGTCTGAACATGCAATGAGTACACTTCTGAATTAGACCAACAAGTACATTCTAGACGTTAAGTCTAAATAATCAAGAAAGTAATTTTTGACTTGATGAAAGCTTCTATAACAAAAGAACAGATTCAACAATAAACAAATTTACAATGAATAGATTTAGCAATCGACAGAATCAATAAATAAATAGATTAAACAAGGAATATATTCACATTCAATAAAATCTATCTAGACCAGTGAACATATTTATCAACAAACAAATTCCCAAGTTGGCAGATTCAACAAGTGAACAGATTCAATCAATTGAGCAGATTTACAAATGGGTAAATTCACACAAACTTAGTAAAAATCTAGTAGAAGAAATGAATAGATTCAGATTACCCAAAATGAACATGCAAGGGGTCATCAAAACATATGTGATATAATGACTAGATTCTAGCTATCTAGAAAAAAGCAAGACAAAATAGAAGAACATGCAATGGGTCATCAAGATAAATATGGTAGAACGATCAGATTTTAACTATCCAAAACGAATTTTGACATAGTAGAATAATATGCAGTAGGTTATCAAGATAAATATGGCCAAACGATCAAATTTTAGCTACCTAGAATGAGGCACAAAAAGCAGAACGAACATGTAATTGGTCGTCAAGATAAATATGGCAAAACAAGCATATTCTAACTACTTAGAACAAAACAAAAAGATATGGAACGAATATACAATAGGTCATCAAGATAAATATGGCAAAACAAGCATATTCTATCTACTCATAATGAAGTAAAAAGAAGCAGAACGAACATGAAATGGGTTATTAAAATAAATACAACCTAGAATGAAGTAGAAAGCATCAAAATAAGTATATTCTGATTATCCAAGATGAAATAGAATGAATCATAATGAACTTGGAAGAGATTATCAAGGCCACTTAACAACTATTATACCCATACATGCACATCAAAATTTCACCATTCAACCATTCAAACCTAGCTAAAGTTTTTAGGAGATTGGACCAACTTAACACTTAGAAATTTACTTGCACAAACAAGCGTAAATCATCTAATGGCCGCGCCCAACTTCTAGCTGTTGAATTGAAGAGTTTAGCTCACTAATTTTTGGATTGAAAGTGAGAATAATACATGCACATGTTCTTTAGATTTTTATAGAGATCAAAAGGGTTATATGGCCAAGAAAGAGAAGTTTATTAAGATTTTTACCAAGATAAAAATGGGTCTCTAAATGGTTAGGTGTAACTATGCATGCCAATCATCAATTTGAGGTGGCATAATTACAAGCAAAGTCTTGCATGTGGCCAAGGGAAAGGTAAGAGTGAGTGATTCCCTTAGAGTAAGTCTCCACTTAATCTTAAGTGTTAAAATATAATAACGCCTCATCTTGGTTGCAACACATGGTTATACAAGACATAATACAATGACAAGTGGTGTGTGGGTGGCTTAATATAAGAGAAAAGTGGATTATTAGGGAAAATAAATATAGCATATCAATTTTTGGCGCCATTAGTAAAACTAATAAATCATTAGCACTATTTAATTAGATTTCAAACAAGAAATACTACATGTTATCAACTAAGTCGACGGTTAACTAATCCATACTACTATTAATGCACACATATCAATTCAACTTGACATGACGGACGTGGGACAATTACATTCGTCGAGAAGTCATCCTCTGCGTCTCACTATATTCACAATGAAATTACTATTTTTATGTGTACACCTAATTCTTAAGCTATATAGTCTTTAGCCTTATAACCAAAATACAATTATTAGACACCACAAATTTCCAAAGCCACATAAATATTGTTACGCAAAAAATCAAATGTCATACCACATACTTGTTTATGAGTAGATAAACTTGCCTTATGGTTAATGGTTTTATTTGGCATATCATGATAGAAAAGAAAAAGAACTTGCATATGCATAGTTAGTTTGTATTACCTTGAATTCATATTTTTGTTTGGTGCCAAGTTGAGTTCTAAGACGATTTCCTACCTTAGACCCGGGGATTTCATTTATTGAGATTCGGCTCATCCCTTATTTTTCAATGTGTTAGATGATCCCCTTAGATATGGTGGTGGAAGGGATGAGGTGATGCCCGAGACCATTAATCCCTAAGTTAGATGATGGCTTGGTGGTGGAATAGTATGGGAGTAGTGGTGCTAATCTAAGAAGATAAGTTTGACAATGGAAAACCAAGGGTTAGATAGTCCAAGAAAATTTGGAGGTGGAGTTAGTTGTTGTGCTCCCTTATCCTTCTCGGAGTCAGGGCAACAACTAAACAGAATCCTAAAAATTGATAAGACTCAAGGCGTGTTTTTAGTTTGATTGTTTGTAAGATATTGCTCAATGGCAATGTTGTCAATTTTGATGGGGTAGAGAAAAATTCTTAATCAAAAGTCGACCAAAACAAATAGTAAAAAAAACACTCAAAAGAAGAAGAAGATTTTCAAGAACCAAAGGAAATACCAAAATAAAGAGATGTATAACATAATTATTTGAGCGTCATTAATTCTCTTAACATCAAATCAAAAGTAAAAGTATCTAAGAATCTTGGAGTATCTGCATAGGGGTTGGAGCATATTAATGGTTGTTGAAGGCGATTGCCCAGCCCTTAGTGTGCCCAAACTTCATGTATTAATACTAAAAATAATGAAAATATAGAAATCACCTAGGATTTAATTACCCCAAAATTTCAACAAAAACCATAAAAACAAGCCAAATCATCAACCTAATTATTCCAAAATAGTTTGCAAATTAATGTGGATGGGAGACAAACTTTCCTCCATTCTCCTTGACTTTTTGCTCCTTTCCTTTTGATAGTGCTACTGCTTCAATCAATTTTGGCTTCAAGAGTAAGCCAATAAATCCCTTTGGTGTTGTCATGAAGAAGGAAAAATTAGAGCCATTATCTCGATTATGAACCTCTTTGATTATTTGGAGAGCGGGTTTTTCACTGAAAAGCTTGTAAGTATTCTCTTTGCCATCAGTCTCTTGATTCATTCATGGATGCGGTTGGCAACTGTGTGGAATGATTTTGTTGTTGTTGGGCCACGGTGGAAGAGTTGGGTTTCGTTGAGAAGTTGTCTCTAGAATGCGAATTGTTCGGAGACATGATTAATTGAAATAATGTAGCTATGGAGTTTATGAAAAATTCTCTTCCTTTGGTTATTGGGATTATACACCTAGACTACATGATTCCTAGATCCAATAGGCAAAGGTTTTCTATTCTAGTTATGACTCCAAATACAAGTTGCTCTTTAAGTGTTTGAAGTCTTTATTGGTTTAAAAAACTCAATTGGATTACGGATTTCGTTGGCCATGCTTATCACATATTTTGATATATCAAAATTGGATTCTTTCTCACTAAATATATTGATTGTTATTGATTACAAGAAATAATCTACTAGAATAGATAGATTAATTTTCAATCCCAAACAAGGTAAGGTTTATTTCTTTGTATCCCTTCTTTTTGGCTATCTTTTAAACCGATGATAACACATTTTAATTAATTTAAGTGAATTGTGTCACGTGACTCAATTTCACGTGAAGTTATCATAAAGCTCCTTTCATTGTTCACTTTATATTGTGTTCTAGAGCAGACTTATAATCATAAATCAGAATTTTGCAAATAATTTATTGATTTAGTTTTCAAGAGATAGGAACTATATAGAGATAATACGAATGACCATAGAAAGTCGTTTAAAATGTTTATTGAGCATGTTATCACAAAATCCTTATAACCATAACGAGTTATAACTAGCACTTAGCCTTGTGCTTAGTAAAGTAGTACCTTCATTTTAACCTGAAAAGTGACTCCAACCAACCATGCCAAGCTATCAAGCCAATAGTTCCATAGATGTCCCATTAAGTTCACAACAATCTCCCCCAAAAAAGCATAAGCCATCAGAAATCTCATCAAAAATTTACTTAGAGATTCTACAAGTGGAAAAGCTTATGGGGAGTACAAATGCAAAAAGATTGAGACATCTTTGATAGCTCAAAAAGTGGAGAGAATACTGAAGAATTGTTCCATAAATATGATATGTAACAATGCTCCATATGATGTCAAAACTAAATAATTGGCCATTGTTGGACACAAGTGTGTATAATTAATGTGGGACGAGTCATAGGCTATTATTGGCTAGGAGTTTGTAAGAACTGGACAGATCCATAATTATTGTTTTCTTGTATGTTTTCCTTCCAAAATGCCTATACAAGGTAGTAGTTAATGGGTTGAAGGTAGAGAACTTCCCCTTAATATATAGAAGGCATGTTTGTTGATAAGGAATCCTTGAAATCCTTTCCTACCTCCTTTATACCTGCCATGATTAATTCTTGTGGTATACTCTACACTTGCCACTATGTGAAACTCATGCATGAGAATCATGCTATTATGAATTGTTACTATAGTGTGAATCAAAATTTGAAGACAAGTTTAATGGTAAAAAAGTAGTTTTTTTAAGAATAAAGAGCCGTGTTTGTGGGATAACATACATATCATAAAATTTTCTTCATATTCCTCGATTTGCATCATAGGCCCCCCTTTATGGCCAAACAACACAGATTGCCTTTTTCCTCTTGAACCGATCCATCTTGAGAGTTGCTTGAATTAATTCATTCGGATGTTTGGAGGGTTGCCCATGTTGACTCTCATGATAGATTTAAATTTCTTGTATATTTTATTGCCGATAAATCTCGCAAAACTTGGTTATATTTACGTTCTTTGAAAGTTTCGTTTGTTTTGTGGAAAATAGGCCATTTCCAAAAAATATTTTCCTTGAAGTCATTTTCTAGGAAATGACAATATTTTTTGGTGTTCGGTGAGGAAAATATTTTTCAGACTTCACCACTTAGGCATGTATTGCTTTGTCGACTCATAAATCCATCAAATCTGCACTTGCCTTTAAGGCCAAACAAACTTGCTTGACATCTTTGTTCCCTCGCCAACACTAAACACCCATCCCTTCTTGGAAACATTCGTATGAATTTAAATTTCTCTTGAGCAATCTTGAACAAATGACCTAGAGATCATGCTTGACAGGATGAGATTCCAACAATTATGCATACATTCAAAAGATATCTTAACACAACTACTCTTACCAAATTAAGTTATTGGACAATCCTCAAGCCAAATTTCGATTAACGAGACATGAGGAAGGGAGAGAGTTCACAACTTCAGATCTAATAAATAATATCCAATCACTTTATAATAAAAGGCAAGCATTCTTTAAGTTGAAATGCAGAGTTCATATTGAGATCAATGGTCAGGGTGCGTTTAGGAAGACTTTTGGAGAAAGTCCTTGAGAAAATGTAAAAACCCCTTGAGTTAAATGAGTTTTTAAAAATGCAAATTGTGTTTGGTAAATGATATTTGTGAAAGTAGATTGTAAAGTATCATTGAGCAAAATAGTGTTTGGATAAATTAAATTTGCAAAAGACTTTTTTTATTAAAAAAAAAGGAAAAAAAGGAGAGTTGGCCAGCCAAGTCAATTACTGTCGGCGAAGAGCTAACAGTTGCCGACGAAGGGTAGGTGGTTCGGCGAGGGGGAGGCTGCGCGGCAAAGGGTAGGCCTCTGACTAGGGTTGCCGTGCGGAGGACACGACGCGGTGAGGGTTGCGGTGACCCACCGCGCCGTGGAGGTTGTCGGCGCCCGCGATATGGTCGCCGCGACCCAGATCGCGCGACCAAATCTGCGCGCGATCTGGGTTGTCGTGACCCTCACCGTGCGGTGTCTTTCAAGCGGCGACCCTCGTCGGGGGTCGTGGGACCCTAGCCGGACCACCTATCCTTCGCCACACCGCCTGCCCTTCGCCAGACCACCTACCCTTTGCCATCAACCACGGGTAGATGCTGGTGTTCAGTAGAGAGAGAAGGGAAGAAGATGAAGATGATGAACAGTTATCAGGGTAAAACCGGAAAAACGAAAAATTAACGAGGACAATTTCAGAATAAAATTTTTATTAGCTCCAAAGCCAGCATGCCGAGAAAGCCCACGGCAGCCCCCACCCTGCCTTGGGAAGGCTTGCCTTTAGCAAGGGCAAGTGAATTTTTTTTTGCCAAACACCAAATATTTGGCTCAAAGGCCTTTACACCCAAAGTCTTTTGGGAAGCTAGTTCCCAAACACAGTAGAAAGGCTAATACAAAACAACCTCGCATCAAATTTCATCTCTTGGAGTACTAACAATAACAATATAAAAAGAAAGAACGTATGAGTCTTTTGGCAATAAAACTTAACAACATGTATAACTGATAATAATCTCATTTGCTTAGAAATTTATCAATCCACACTTCAAAAGATTCGCACTCTTCACATGAATCTTTTCGAATTTTTTCATTTTCAACTAGATGGTCAAAAATCAATCCAAGGGTAACTTCATCATATTTATCCACTTTCATCACCTCATTGTAGAGTTGAGAGTAATTGACATTACTTTGACTCAATGACTTAGGGGGTGCATGATAACCAAAATTTCTGTTCCAGAAATAGTTTTTCTGTTCCAGACCTGTTTCTGGAAGAGAAATCCGTTTGATAAACCTATTTAGTTTTTCTATTTCTGGAATAGATTTCTATTCCAGAAATAGGTTTGGAAGAGAAATCAGAAGCTAAAATTTTCTACTTCTCTATTTCTGGAATAGAAATCAGAAATAAAAATTCTTCTCATCGTTCGTCAATCAGCCCTTCATTCGTCGCCGCCGACCACCGTCCGTCGGTCGCTCGCCGCCACCGCCGCCGCCGCCGTCGCCGGTCGCCAAATAAATTATTTTTTTAAATATCATTTTAAAATGAAAATATTCGAATAAATAAAATGATTTTTTTTTTATTTTTACGAATAAATATTTATTTTACGAATAAATTAAAAAAATCCTTAAAAATAAAATGAATATCATTTTATTTTTAAAAATAAATAAATATCATTTTAAAAATAAAAATTATTATAAAAATATCATTTTTTCATTTTTATTTTTATTTTTAATTTTTATCATAAAAATTATTTTTATTTTTAATAACTAAATAAATTAAATAAATTTAATCGAAATAAATTTATTTATTAAAAATAAATTTAATTAAATATCATTTTATTAAAAAAAATAAAAATAAAAAAATTATTCATTTTATTCATTTAAAAATAAAAATAAATTTATTAAAAATAAATTAAAAGTAAATTTATTAAAAATAAATAAATTATTTTTATTTATCATTTTATTTTGATTTTATTAAAATAAATTTATTAAATTTATTAAAAATAATTTATTTATGATAAATAAAAATAAAAATTAAATAAATTTATTTTATTTTTATTTGTCTTGAGTGTTTTGCCAAATAATTTTTTTTTTTTAATTTTTATTCATTTTGAAATAAATTTATTCGTAAAATAAAATAAAATAGAATAAAATAAATAATTTTTTTAAAATAAAATGATATTTTTATTTTATTTTTTTGATTTATTTTATTTTATTTTTCTTTATTTTTTTGTTAATAAATCATTTTTATTTTTATTTTTTATATTGAAGGTCGTTGGTCGTCGCCGCCACCGCCGTTCGAAAGGAAGAAATTTTGTGTCGTTATCAAACGAATTTCTATTTTAGAGTAGAAATTTTGTATTTTATCAAACGCTTAGAAATTCTTCTAGAAATAGAAATAGAAAAATCTATTTCTGTTCCAGAAACTATTTCTGGAACAGAATGGTTGTCATGCGCGCCCTTAATTGCTAATGCCATGTCTCCAAGTTGTGTTGAAATTGTAGTATAATTATCATCATTGTCAAAACATCTTTGCATTTTCTGAGACCTCTTTTTTGAGGCACAATATGTGAAGATTTTTTTAATCACTTCATCAACCCATCAAAGTCATTGCCTACATCAACAGGTGGGGACTTAACTTTCGTTGACTAATATCTTTGAATTGCTTAGCAAAGCTTCCGGTGGTCATGTCTTTACCAACCACCAAAGCCATCTCATCATACATACCAATCATCTTATTCATATGCTCTATATAAGAAGGATGGACCTATCAATGTAAATTATCCATAAAAAGTCAAAGAAAACAATTTAGATCGTTGTAATATGCATAATATTCATTTGTTTATCAAAAGTAACATTGTATTAAATGTTAACACTCAACTGAATCTAAACTCCCATCAGTACTAGAGTTAAAAAGTCCAGTCTATAATTTTAGAATTTCCAGTAAAGAAAAAAAAAACCAACATCTTTCCAGGTCATTAAGAGGTATGACTTAATCATTGTAGTGGCAATGGCAAAGCCAATTTGTTTACATAACTAGTTCAAACTAGAGGACTTCACCAAAGAATAAAAAACACTCGTGCCTTCATAAGCTAACACTGCTTGACAATTCAAAGACATCAACAGAGAAACCAAGACGTTATCATTATAAAAAACCAAAAGCACATCCAGTTGAATCAGGAAATCAACACAATCCACGAGCAAAAATTATCTTTGCCTCGAATCCTAAACCTTATAGGCATTGGTGTCCAAACATGTGAATTAGAGATAATTTAGAGCTATTTTGAATAGCCAATAAGAATAGAGATTGAGATTGCCCCACCACCAAGCTTCTTATGCCCCAATTATTTAAACATATGGCATCTTAATAAAAAAAATTGCGGCTTGGTTTGCACAAAATGCTATGCCTATAAAGAAAATAGAAGCAAAAATACTTGGGAGCAGCAAAAGGCACAAACTAATGCTAGAGAACAAACATTTGCAGAATGGATCAAACTATAACAATTGCAAGAACTTTTTTTCCATGAAAAGTGATGAGCAAAATTACTGATACATATTGATCAAATTCCTTTTTTGCAGCGATGACCATCTTCAACCTATCATCCCAATTGCATTCACTCTTATCGCTCACAGTTTGAATTGTCTTCTAGTTATTTTTGACTGTCTTCAAATGGTTCTCAGCATAGTTGGGCTCACAGCCAACACCAAACCTATCATTTATTATATCGACAACTTGAGCAATTGAAGAGGGTTTCAATGTACTTAAAGGCTTATTTTGTTTACTAGCTTCATCGGGAAGAATTTCAAGTAGAACATATTCATAGGCTTAGACCACCTAATTCGCTTGACTTTCTCATCATTTGTCTTACTTTTACCCATCATGATAACTACATAATGACTTTAAATAATAGAATAAGAAAAAAAAATGTAATGAAGAGGGATGCGTAGTAAATATTTAAAGATGATTATTATTAAATGAATGGAAACCGCATGTTTTAAATGAAGCACTCAAAAGAAACAAAAAAGAAAACTATTGGCTTCTTCTAACATTTTGATAATTAATCCAAATTGTATGTGTAATTCTATCCTTTTTAATGCCCATATCCTATTTTCCTCCTTTTCCTCTCTTTGAGAAAGTTGGATTTTTGGATTTTATTTTAGGTTAACACTACGAAATATCCCAAACTGGTACAGCTTGCAACAAATTTACCTCAAATTAATTTTTTTACCATCAAAAACTCCAAAACGGTACAGTTTTGATAAATTTATCTCAAATTGGTAGACTAATGATAAATTTACCTTATGACAATTTTCGTTAAAGTTTACCGTTAAATTGCTTAGTTGGATGATATGTGACAATTGATTGATGTATCACTTTGGGATTTTATTCTTTGTTTGTCACAATTGCATCGATTTGTGGTTTTTTGTGATATTAATTCAATTTAATGGGAGGTATATTTATCATAAATATACCAGCTTAGAATTTTTTGCTGTAAAAAAAAATTAGTTTGAGACAAATTTATCACAAAAATATCAGTTTGGGGGGTTTTTTGTGGTCATTTGAGGTAAATTTGTCACAAGTATACCATTTTGGGGATTTTCGTGGTTAAAAAATTAGTTTTGGCAAATTCATCTTAGGTACAACAATTTGGAGTTTTTCATGGTATTAACACTTTTCTCTTTAAGATTTCATTTGTCTATTCATCTATTCCATGATATAGTCATTGGGAACAAATCCCATAATAAAATTGTGAATAATACGATAAGCTAAGACAACATTGACTTATGTTCCAAATGACCAAAAAGGTTCAAAATTCAATACTCAAAAACACTTTTATAAGATTCCAAATGCTCTTTCGATATTAGATCTTAGAGATGAATCGCATAGATTGCTTTGTTCCTTATCATTTTTAGGTGGGCAATCACTGAACTCCTTTAAATGGTATCTAATATCATGATGGGGAGAGATGATGCCATTTTGAATTCCATAACTAGCATTGACAACATCTGTGGCGAAAGGTTGTACTCAAACATACAGGATGTGTTACAAAAAAAATATATGCCTCTGTAGTAAAGATGAAAGCAATTAGAGTTCTCTTGTCAATTTCAGTTAATTACAGACGATCACTTTTTCAAATGGATGTTAAGAATACATTTTTACAAGATGACATTAAAGAAGAAGTGTACATAGATCTTTCCTCAAGATATCTGTTGGAAGGAAAGAAATTTGTGTGCAAACAAAATATTATGGTCTCAAGCAATTTTCACTATCTTGACATGGCAAGCTTAGTGTCGCTCTTGTCAATTTTGGCTTTAAAACAAGTGAATCGGATCATTCTCTCTTTGTTAAGAACTCCAAAGGAATTATGATCATTTTGGCTTATGTTGATGGATCATCACCAGAGATAATCTTCAAAATATTAAAATCCTCAAAAAATACTTGAATGAAAAGTTCAACATCAAAGTTGGGGATGTTACGTTATTTTATTTGAATTGAAATTGTTAGTTCAAGCAAATGATTGTTTCTTTCTTAGAGAAATTATGCATTAGACTAATTAGAGAAAATTGTAGGTTGGGAACTAAGCTAATAGAATCACCTATGAATTATAGCAATAAGTTTGCCACCAGCACCCCTCTTCTCTAGTACCCCTCTTCTCAAAGATAGTGGAATCTTCCGAAGATTGTTGAGTTTGTTGATTATTTGACTATTAAGACCTAAAATCACAAATACCGTTAGTTATGCTAGTCAATACATGTATAATCCTACTAAAGGTCACATGGAGTTGGTTGACTGTATATTGCCATATCTAAAGTCATTCGCAGGACATGGTATTCCTATGAAGAATCACGATCACATAAAGATTGAATGTTATGTTGATGCCTACTAGGCTAAAAATCACATGGATAGAAGATTGATGATATGGTTTTGGACCTTTGCAGAATGAAATCCAATCACTTTGAAGAGCAAAAAGCAAAGTGTGGTAGTTAGATTAAATGCATAAGCTAAGTACAGAGCCATGGCTTCAACCATGTGTAAATTAGTTTGGCTTTGTTTATTGTTGCAAGATATGAGTCTTAATAAGCTTCAAACTCTTACAGAATTGTTCTCTAATAATCAAGTAGCTATTTATCTTGCTTCATATCCAGTCGTTTATGAAAAGACTAAGCCCATGGAGTTCAATCGTCACTATAATTGTGAGAAAGTTTAAGACAAAACAATTAAAACTCTTAACATTAAAAGTGAAGATTTTTTAAGGGACATATATTACCATGGTGCTTTCCACCAAGGCTTTTCCACGTGTGATGACCAAGCTAATCTCCATTGACATCTTCACCCCACCTTGGAGGGGGGTGTTGGAAAGATGAGGACGAATAGTCAATAGAGTCCAAATTTAGTAGAAAATTTGGCTCAAATCGATAAAGAAGGAAATAACAAATGCATTTGCCTTTCCAATCAGTATTCATGTCTATCCCTAGAGAGGTATTCTATCTATTTAAAGATAATAAAATCCCCCAATAAGACATGAAGAATTGGGAGCTTCCTATCATAAACATAGACGAAGCAATATGACATGATCTAAACTCCTAGACATATATATGCTATTTTTGGTATCTTTTAAATTAAAATTCGAAATTAAAAATTAATTAAACTAAAACTACTCTAAATGAAGGTTATCCTATCCATTCTAGGGAATAATTTTGAATAAACCCCATTTCGATTAGGAAGACCTTATCCTATTAAATAGATGATATTCAAATATGCAAGGATTATCTATATAACATGCAATCGTATCTAAATTATCCATTTACTAAGATATATTCTATATTCCGGAAATTATTTATAGCATGCATTGTTATCTTGAACATCTTATTCTAACCTACATGGAATTTTTATTTATTTATTTTATAGACAACAATCAAAGATAAACATTTAAATCTATTAAGACATCATCCACCAAAGATAGCGACAATTCAAAATTGGAACCATCATCTCAACTTGATAGTTATCTCAAATAAAAATTAATATATAATCTTAAGGCTTCAAGATCAAGATCTTGCTTTTAAACTGCATAATCTAATAATTCTGTTTTAGGGCTTAGAGATAGAACAAAAGATATCACATTGTGGATTAGGAAATAAATCCTTATCAATAATGCCTATCACTCAAAAGGATCGAGTTAGATATCGATTTATTTAAAATAGGCAATAAGATATTTGAATTGATTCGAATAAGATTTTTACCTATTTTGCGGATAATGTTGCCAAATTAAACCAATGGATGATGGGTCACACGGTGATGACTAGCAATGGTAGTGTGATCGAAGTGGCTGCTTAAGGGTGGCTCAACTTGGTGAGGGGGCGTGGAGGGTAGCGATAGTAGTGATCTCCTTTAATAGCAAGCTGTCCATGGTGTAGTGGCTTCTCATTGCAATAACATACTACATGGCAAAGGAGTAGCAGCTTGTAGGGTTTTAGGAAACATGAAAAAACAAAGTAAACCTAGTTGTATAGAGAGGTTCAATCACGGCTGGTGCATAGCAATAAGGATGGCACCATGATAAGGACTGACATTGAGGATTTGCTGATGGTTATGAGGTGCGGTGCAACGTCGACAATGCGGTGTTGGCTAGGGATAGTAAGCGTTGGACAATAATAAGTGTCTGGTAACCGGCAAGGACACGTTGTGGTGACTGGGGACAAGTAAGGAACAACAGATTCATTGAGTCAGTGATTGTTCTCGACTAGAGCAAGGAGATAGAAAGGAGAGAGACTAGGTGGAGGTGCGGTCGTGGATGACTAGGATGACAAGGAGGAGGTGCAACCATAGAGGGTGTCTTGGCTGAGACCTCTCTTTTCTCGCATTGGCTGAGCTTGATCTTTGGCCTTTTCGAAATAGTAAGCTCAAATAGCCTAAGGCCTCTCCCTAAAAGACTTTTGACTATTGAAACTTCACTGACTTGGGCTCAATCTAGCCTAAACTTCTATGATTTTTTGTTAGGCTTGTATGCACAATGGGCTAGTTGAATTTGCTACTTGCAGGCTTAATTGACGAAAAGCTTGATTCCTTTAGGACCTATTTTGATTAGACCCAAAGCCATTTACCTAATGGGCTAAACTTAACTCAATTGAAGCTCAATACTCTTTAGTTTTGGGCTTGAAATTTCGGCCACTCCTCCCCATGCTGGCTCAATTTTGCTTGAGTGCTAGCCTAGTCCACTTAATCAATTCAAGTCCCAATTCACTATCGCTGGTCCAATGCAAATACAACTAATGAACTATATGATGAATGCTTTTAGATACTATATGCTATGCAATTATATTATGTTTGTTTAGGGGCTAAAGGCTAGTCCCTAATTTTTTATGCAATTTATCTTAACTGGTTAGTCAATTAGGTGTCAACAATGATATTCTATTCCTCTTTCATTTTGAGAAGCAAACTTAACACAAGTATCCAAAAAATGGTTGAAAGTGTCAATGCCTTTTCCACAACAACATATTGAGTAAGTTGGAGTGTAATTCTAGGGTGAATCCATTTCAAGGATTGAAGTCAAAATTTAGCTTGCAAGTTTCAATTCTGAAAAATTGGAATTAGGACCTAAACTCATTATACTTTGAAATTGGTTAGTTGTACTTTGGGAATTTATTTTGTTTTGTACAATCAAAAAATTGTTATTGTAAATTATTTTTTTTGTAGCCTATAACTAGTAAGTCATGTTGGTTGAGTGGTCTTGCACGTGTACTTCAAGTTGGAGGATATGTGTTTTATTCTCCCTAGTTGCATTTCACTAATTTTTCCCTGCCTGGGAGGGAGGAATTACCAAAAAAGTTATAAATCTTTTAATGATTGGCTAATTAAGTCCTAAAATTTTAAATTATATCAATTCGGTCATTTTGGCTAATTTTGACCAAAAATCACTGACATGTGGTCTAATTAGCTCTTGCTATTCTACATATTATGGTTGGCCTAGCCAATACTAATGTAGACATTTTTTACAATTTTTTGTTTAACTTTTCTAAATTTATTGTTATTTTTTCTTCTCTTCTTTCTCTTTTTACTTTTTTTTTTTGGGCAACCTTCGCTGGGCACGGCCAAGGGCCTTTGCACCCTTGCAAGCCATAAGTGAGGGCTGCGACTACCAGCTGGTAGTTGCTAGCTGAGGAGGGCCATAAGTTGATGAGGGCACAAAGGCCCTCTCTCATAGCATGCAAGAGCTACGACACTCACTCTGACTAGGCAATAGTTGGCCTGTGTCCTCACCAACCCAATATAGTAAAAGAAAAAAAAAAGAGAAAAATAATAAAAAATTAATAATTTTTTGAGCGGCTCTTGTTGGCCTTAAGGGAAGGTTGCGAGCGTAGAGGCCCTCCCTCATGGTAGGCGAGAGCTACAATGCTCTCGCTCGGACTAGGCAAGGTTTGGCCCTCGACCTCACCGATCCAACATTGAAAAAAAATGATAAAAATTAACAATTTTCTTTAAAATTTGCAAAAATTGTGCACGTTAACATTGACCAAACCATGTTAAACAATCAATGTTGATTAAATTGCCATGCCGGTGACTTCTGACCAAAATTGGCAGAAATAACTGTTGGCAAATTGTTAAAATGTTTATAACTTAATTTGCACAATTATATTTGACAAAAAAAATTGCCACAACTACATGGTTTATTAAATTTGGCAAATCGTCATAATACTTAGGATTAAATTAACCCTTTCCACATGGGAATGGGAAAGTGAGGGGTTTGAATTCCTATCATCATAAGGGAGTTGGGGTGAGGACAATTTAGTTTTAGATATTGATTTTGATTGTCACGCTTTACAATGAGGCAAGACAAAAGTTTAAGAGTGAGTGTTAGAGTAGGAATATAGTAAGACCGACAAAAAAAATCAGTCAATTTGAAAGGCTTATGATTAAATTGGCACAAATGCAATTAGTTAATGAGTTTTTTGGTAATTTACTCCCTTTCTAGGCTGATTCCATAAGAAATAGGGATTGAGAATCAAACCAATTCCTCTGAAACTAGCCTAGACACCATTCAATTTTGTTCCCAAGTCACACTAGCTTGTTCGGTCTCTCCTTGGATAGTAAGGGCGCGCGTGACAACATTTCTGTTTATCTATTTTTCTGTTTTTCTGTTTTCCGGAACAGGTTTGGAACAGAAATCCGCTTGTAACGCAATTTCATTTTTCTATTGCTAGAACAGATTTCTACTCCAGAAATAGATTTGGAGTAGAAATCAAAAGTTAAAATTTTTATCTTTTCTATTTTTGGAACAGAAATGAGAAATCAAAATTTTTCTTAGGGCCTATTTGGTAATCGGCCAAACAGTGCCAAATTCTATTTTTTTGTTCTCGAGAGTAGTTTTGGAATAGAATCGTGTTTGGTAAAATTTTTGTTCCGGGGAACAAATTTCTATTTTTTTGCTCCCGGAAGTATATTTGGAATAGAATTAAGAATAAAAAAAAAGTTGATTTTTGTTCCCGGGAACAATTCTAGAATCAAGCCCATATTTTCTCTTTTTCTTCCCCTTTATCTTATTCTTCTTCCCTTTTCTTCTTCTTCATCCACCGCCACGGTTGCCGTCCACCGTCGTCCGTCGCCCACTTTGCCATCGCCTGCCGGCAATTGGTCCGACGAGCTCACCGGAGGCAAGCTTAGCCACTAGCGAGGCCGAGCCTCGCCAATGGCTAGGCGGGCCTCACCCAGCCCTAGCGAGACTTGGCCGATGAGGGCCGGTGGCGACGCTCCGGTGAGGTCGCCGGCCACTTGAAGAAGAAGAATAGGAGATAGAAATGAAAAAAAAAAAAACGAAGAAAAAAAGGAAAAATGTAATAAAATTATTTAAAAATTAAAAGAAAATGATTTTGAGTAGAAATATTGAGCACGATACCAAACAAAATTCTATTCCAGGGATTGAAATTTTGGACAGTTACCAAACGGCTTAAAATGCTTAGAAAATTTTCCCGAGAACAGAATAAAAAAGAATCATTTCTAATCAGAAATTATTTCCGTGAACAGAATCGTTATCAAACGCGCCCTTATTGTTTACTCTCGTCACCGCTCGTCGCCCACTTACCTCCCGTGGGATGCCGACGCCCGTCGCCGGTTCCGACCGCTCACCAAAGGCCCTGGCCACCAGCCGCCGACTGCCGGCGAACGTCAGCTGCTAGCCATTAAACTCCGGCGCTCGTCGCCAACCGCCGGTCGCCGAATCTTTGGACGCCCATGGGTCATTGGCCGTTCATCGCCAATCATTGAATGTCGGAGGCTCACCACCAACCACCGGATGTCCGCCGCTCGCCACCGGTCGCCGAACTCCGCCACTAGCCACCCACCATTGGTCTCGGTCATCAGACTCCTGATGTCGAATGTTGGACGTCGAACTCCGAACGTTGGACGCCGGTTGTTGGTCGCGGACTCCGGACTTCAGCCGCTTGTCGCCGGTCATCGGACTTTGCCGCCGAACGCCGAACGTTGGACTTCGGCTACCCGCCACTGATCACCGGACGCCGAATACTGGTCTCCGGACATCGGACTCCGGCTTCTGGACGCCGATCGTTGCTGCTCCTAGAAATAGAAATTTTATTCTGTTATCAAACGAATTTTTTTTTTAAAAATAGAAATTTTGAATCGTTATCAAATGCATTTCTTTACTCAGAAAGTCATCCATGGAATAGAAATTGAGAAATCAATTTTTGGCCGAAATTGACTTCTATTCCAGAAATTTTGTCATGCGTGCCCTAATCACCCATGGATTTGGAGAAATTACCAAAAAAGTCATAATATTGTACTTATGTTATTTTAGTCCTAAACCTTTTAATTTGATCAATTCAATCCTAAATCTTTTGACAATTTACCAATTTAGTAATATCTATCAATTTTAGCTAAAAATTGATGATGTGAATGCTGGCATTTTACATGATGTGGTCGTACTAATGTGAATAAATTTTCTTTTTTATTATTAAGGGCTGGTAACTAGTCAAGGCCCAACGATTCTGGGCGATGGCTGCAATCATCCAGTGATCAATGTGGTCCCCAAGCCCTTGCCTAAATTTGAGCGAGGGCCGTGAGCCGAGCGAGGTTCACAGGTCCTCGATTGGCAGTCCCCACCGCCCTTAACAATGAAAGAAATGAAAAGAAAATAATAGAATAGAAAATTAAAAAAAATGATAAAATCTAAAGAAAATTTAAAATAATTCACGTTGGCATTGGTCAAGGCTATGTAGGACGATTGGCAAATTGTCAAAAGATTTTAGGCGAATTGGCCAAATTGAAATGTTAAAAACTGAATTGACATAAGTATAGTAGGTTTATGACTTTTTTAAGGTAATCAACTCCAATGACTTCATACTTTCGATACTTGTATTTATACATCATGAAAAAAAAAAAAAAAAAAAGAGAGAGAGGGAGAGAGAGCATGCGTACATGAATCACACACATGTCAACATCGTTCATCCATGCATCTCGTGTTCCAAAAGTCCACTACGTGTACCCCCGCTTTTGGAGTCACGGTATTACCCCCATAATATTGCAAAATTATGGCCAACATGCGACATGATAGTATATCTCTAGATATACACATGTACATACAGATAGGCATTATGTTTTAAACACAGTAAGTAATTTAAATATGCAATTTGGACAAATCTATAGAATATGGTAACTAGAAAATTTCCCGGGATTGCTAAGCCTTCCTGTCGTGTAGTTTCAGTCTTTTCTTGACAATGATATTGCGAATGCTTCTGTTTATATTTACCAGAAAATTAATTGGTAGCGACTTTAACTTTATATTTGTGAACCTGGTCATTTTTCAGTATATTATCCGGACTAGGAATCGGAAAGCTTCTAAAAGGAGATGCTCATGTTTGCAAAATTCGAAATGCAAATAACAATATAATCTTGAAATAATATAGATAAGCATAGTATTTTCGGATATCGTTAATCTTATTATCAAGTAGCGAAAAAAATATAAACAAAATTCAATTTCTCGACACCAACATATCTTTACAAACATATGATCTTACTAAACCCTCGAAATCATTTGCAAATCAGGTCTCGCTCGTCCTCCTCATTTCTGTACTCATATTTTTTATTGAGAAAAGGTTATATATATATATATATATATTATATCTCGTAATCTCGATCGCAGGGATTTTCATCTTGGTATTTGATCGAAAGGAGACCCAAATTAAAGGAAAAAACCCAACTTCATCCCCAAAAATAAAGTGGGAGAAAACTGGAGAAAAATTGCATAATCATTTGCAAATCGGGTTACGCCAATCCTCCTCGTTTCTACACCCGTAGTTGTCACTAGGAAATGACGACACACACCCGTCTCTATTCTCGACCGCTGCAATTTTCATCTCGATATTTGATTGAAAGAGGGACCCAAATTATTTAAAAAAAGAAAACAATTTCATCCCCAAAAATAAAAATGGGATAAAGATTGGGACGAAAAGAAAATTGCATGATTATCCAAACATTTCGACATTTTTCCCAAAAGAGGACTTGCCATCGAATTATCAAATGTCATCATATATGCTGTATTTTCGTGCGTATGCCTCCCTGTCTGTCTCCATATTTCCCTTCATTCATTTCAAAACACCTTTAACCTCCCGCGATAGAAGGGTGTTGCGCAATCTCAGTCTCTCTCTCTCCCTTCTTCGCCCTCTCTCTCTCTCTCCCTCTCTCTCTCTTCCTCCCTCTCTTGTCCGTCCGCCCTTCAGATTCGATCCAATCCCGCCTCCCTCCGCCGCATTCTAGGGTTCCGATTGGCCTCCACGTCGCCGCCGCGGTGGTGGTGGGGATCCGGGAGGGGCGTCGTCGTCGCCGTTAGGGTTTTGCCGATTCGCCCGATCTGAGATTCGTCCGGATTCGAGGGGGAGCGCCGGCGCGGGTTTCCGAGTCCGTCTCGGGTCGCGATTTCCAAGATGTTCTGGCGTATGGCGGGGTTGTCCACCGCGTCTCCGGTGAGTTCCTTCGGGCGGCGGTTTTGGTTTCTGTTGCGGGGCGATTTTTGATTTGGAGTTGTGTGCGTGTGCTCCAGCATCTTGGGAAGGGACGTGGGTGCTTGCGCTCTCGCGAGGGGCGGCGGATGCGCGAGAATTGCTCGGAATGGTTCGCGGATTTTCGTGGGGGATCGTATGAATTTTATTGATCAGTTTCTGTTTCATCGATGGTTTCGTGGCTGAGCGCGGACAGAGTTTCGTTATTTGTTTATTTATTATTTTTGGTTCGATGTTTTCCTGTCGTTTCGTGAACTGGGTGCTGGGCTTTAGCGGAGAAGCCTCTGATTTAGCGAGTCGCATTTGTTTGGGCATTATCGCTGGCTTCTTGTAATTATAATGGTTTCTTGTGATTAGCGTTCTGATGAATGTGGTCTTTTGTGTTGGAAAGCTTCAATGTCATGGAATTAGCATAGTCTAACTGTCATTCTTGGCCAGAACTTTCTACTTCTGCCGACTTTTTATGGATAGCATTTGTGCTTTAGTTCTGCAATTGCATTTTTTCAACTCTTCACGTCAGTCAATCTCTTTGGGGAAAATTCGTTTTAAATTATAGGGACTTGCCAGTGTGGTGTATCGCAATGCAGAAGAACGGTGAAGTGGGAGTTTCCCCCTTGTTTCTCGCGTGCCAAATGGCTGAAGTTCTCTTATTAGTTTTTGAGTGTGGTTTTTTTCCAATTTTTACCTCAAGTCAAGTTCCATTAGTTGGTAGTTTGTATATACTCACGGTGAAAATTTACGAGAGAGTTCTTTTTGTCTTGTTACAATCATGTGTTAGAAGGACTGATTAGTGGCTTTTGAAGATAACTTTTTTGATGTGAACAGAAAACCTCTGTTAATTTTCTTAATTTTTATCTTTGGGTCAAGTCTTAGTATGTAATGGATGTTCTTGTTGAGATTACTCAGTCATATGAAAGACAAAGAGAATTGAGAGAGAAAAGGGTAGATAAAGCCTTGGTATTTAGCAGATTAGAGATCCCTGCTTTCTGGTGTGCGGAAGTTTTTCTGGTGTATCATCTCATTCATGAAGTCTTAAGGGAAAAATAATTTGTTAAGTTGTTTAAACAAAGTTACTAGGATATCAAACTTATGTTTAGGCACTCAAAATTTTCTTTCATGTCATTTCCTCGTATTGCATAAAGTCAACAGGATTCATATCTGATGAAGGTTGGCAGAATGGAAGATGTTTGAATTACAAAACTTCTCTACTCTATGTTTCTTTTTTAAATCAAGAAGAGGCCAAGATCCTGCATTACCCAGCCTATTTACATGCATTCCTGCGAGTTGTCTACTGTTCATCCTGTTTGTTGCTCATTTCTGGGTCCATGCTGGAGTGGACAAATGGGTCTATTTACTTTAGCTTAAGAAAGACATCATTTGTATTTCCTTAAAGTTAATGCATGGATATAAATTCCTTTATGTGTGTGAGAGAGAGAGAGGCGGAGAGAGAGGGGGGGGGGGAAGAGAGAGAGGGGGAGAGAGAGAGAGAGAGAGAGAGAGAGAGAGAGAGAGAGAGAGCCCAATTGAGTATCGACTTTGGTTGATTTTGTATGTAGCTTATCATCTACTGATGTCCATCTCTCTGCATTTATAGAAGTTAAATGATTACCAAATTTTCTAGGTAAATGCTTCTTTTTGTTTTTTTGTCACTAGTTTGATTGTTAATCAACCCTTATGTTGTTATTGCATTTGATCAGGTCAAGGACTTTTTGGACCTGACTTGAGTGTAAATTTGACTAATGTTGAGATCCTAATGTTTGTGGTTACATTTTTTCCACAGGTGGAGACTATTCTGGACAAAGATAATTATACTTTGGAGGAGCTTCTTGATGAGGATGAAATTATTCAAGAATGCAAAGCACTTAACAACCGTCTCATTAATTTGTAATGCTTATTTCATTTGTATATGCTTATGGGTTTTCCTTCTCTCCTTTTTTTTTTAAGCAGTTTTCTTTCTTTGTTAAGCTGTCCATAGTTTCTTGACGTTCTTCTTCTTCTTCTGTAATATTAACTGGCTAGAATGATATTGGAAGTCAATACTAATCCTTAATTTAAATCTGTGCCTTTGTTATGTAGTTCTTTGACAGTGTACCTCTTTAGTAAGATCAATATGTTTCTTTGCCTTTGCTGTAGTTCTTTGACAGTGTACCTTTTTAGTAAGATCACTATGTTTAACCAACCAGCTTCCCATGGCCATATTAGACTCCTCACATCTGTTTAGTCATACTTGTCTTGGACTATGCTTTGGGCATGATGAGTACAACATCCCAAAGGTAGCAGGGCAAATATGCTGGTTATCCCGTGACGTATTTAGCTATATGTCGATATCAGAATGGTAAATAATTTGTAGAAGTTGCATTTGGAGAATTGTGTTTAGGCGAATCTTGGATTTTGGAATCATTTAATGGTTATGATTCTTTTCCGAATTTTTTTTTTCTTCTTTCAGTAGATACCCTCTGGATTCAAACTTCACTATCTTTTCATAATAGTTTTGGAAAGAAATATTATGTGTAGACATGGGATTATTGAGTAATGAAAATTTCAAGTTGAAACTATATTGCATATCGGGGGGTTTAAACTTATGCAATCAAGGCTTCTCCCCTTCAAGGCTTACATTTAAATCAATCTTGTTAGTACTGTCCCAGATATCTCTTGTTATTTTATATTAATGCATAGGTGTGTCAATTAGTGTTATGTCATCGGGATAAGCTTTTGCTTGTTGGAAATGTATTTCATTCTGACTTAACTCATCTGTGCTTCTGTTTGTTTATACAATGGTGCTTATATGGGTTTTCCCTGGATTAGGAGTCCTAATTTATTTGATCATCTGCAATCGTTTTTCCCACATGGTTGTACAGGTGTCTTTTCTGTGCTTATTAGAGCTGATGTAAATCATTTTTCTGAGTTTCAGTGCAGCAATTATGTGTATGACTTTAAGCATCTATCTCTTACTTCATTAAGCATTATGCTTTCAGTTTGCGGGAAAAACCTCAGGTGGAACAGCTTTTGCGGTACATCGTGGAAGAAGCTGATTCTGATGCTGACAAGAAGCAAACAATCAAGTAGGCTCATGTGCGAGAGTTTGTAGGTCTTGCGTTCATTATATATTCCTTTTTTTAATTGATTTTTTTTTTTTTTTAATTCTTAATAGGTTTCCTTTCATCGCTTGTGAGATCTTCACTTGTGAAGTCGATATAATACTGAGGACTTTGGTCGATGACCAGGAGGTAAAAAGGTTTTGTCTCCATAAAGATTTCGAGTTTGGTAGGATTCAGTCACTGAAACTTTTTTCGGTTGGCTATGTGCAGTTGATGGACTTATTGTTTTCTTTCCTTGAGCCTGATCGTAACCATAGTACACAGCTGGCTGGGTACTTTAGTAAGGTGTGTTGTGATTTTTAAGTACTTGCTTTTATATGCTGCCTTAAGGCATTATTGCTCTATACCCTACTGCATGGACTTCTGTTTTTTATTTTGATCATAATTATTATGCTGTGCTATTTTGTTAGGTTGTCATTTGTCTGCTGCTGCGGAAAACGACGCCTTTTATGAATTACATTCAAGTAAGTAACCTACCATATTAATCATAATTATTCCGGCTATTTGCATAGACTGTTCTGTTGGGGTCAGCTGCAATGTACCCCTATTGTTTCAAACTTTGCAAATATCCTGCCTTTATTTTGTTCACCTTAGACTTATCATCGAGGTTGTGTCACTCTCTTGGTTTTGTGGCAAGTGGCACCGATGTGCTTTATATTTCACAAAATGCATAGAGCCATGGTCATTTCCTTTCAAATAAAGAAAATATTCTTTATGTGAATGTTCTTTTTGTTGGATATATAGATAGTGAAGTATTCTGATTGTGATGTGTTCTTTTGTACTGGTAATAATGAGGATGAGGTTGAGATTTGTGTGGTCCATGTAAAGAGATTGGGATAAACAATTCAATGAGACCTAAGACATTGAATCATGACTGTATCTGCTATTCTGATATCCAAATTTTCAGATTAAATTGCAAGGGTGGATCTTTTTTGTTTCAAGTTTGTTTGAACTCCTCAAGAATCTGTTGATGTTGCCAATTTCACTTTCTTGTTCCTAGGATATTGTAGAGGAATAAGTCGATATGCCGTTCCTGCACAAAGAAAGTGGATTAACAGTGATACTTTCTGCTGGGCTCAAATCTCTCCTCTTTCTCCCCCTGCATTGAACCCATGGTTTGCATTGTAGTCAAGCTTCCCCTAAACAAAACCCTGCAATTGCATTAGACATGTCCTGCAATTGCTTTTTCATTTGCATTTTAGGTATGGATGATTTTGATCATTTGGGCTTCTTTTTACATTATTAGCTTCATTAACGAGGTTAAATTACTTGATCTCCTTTTGTTTTGGCAAAATTGTAGGTTCACCCTTTCTTATGTGAAATCACTCTAAATATGTCGATCCACCAAATCGATGAAGTCCGATGACAATGTCTATAGCATGTATTTCTTTCATTCCTAGTAGAGTAAAAGGAAATGTTGTAAGACACACCGATCTGCTTTAGCCTTTTCTGGTAAATCTCTAGTGATGCGATTGATGTTTTCAAGCCTGCCTTTTATTCTTCTTGGTTTAAACAAGTACTTGTTTTCCATAAATCACCAAGTATGTCCTTGCAAAACTCCCAAGCTTATATGTCAAAAAATCACAGGAGATCTCAATCATAGCAAAACTCATTACATAGTGGAATTTTTTAGCTAACCAGAGTTCCATGACTTTAATTGGAGCAGTTGCTTCTGGGCTTCTAAAGCCTAAGCAACAAACATCAAAAGCCAGTCCATATCTTTTTTGTATTTGAAGTGCTTTTAAATTAGTAGAGACAAATTACTTCGATACTTCCTGTAGAACCACATTCCATTGCTCCACTAGCGACAAAGGTGATGGTCATTGTGAGCAATTCTAATAGCGAGGACAGCTATTGATGTGTATTCCTGGGAATTTCAGTATACCTTGGACTGCCTCAACATTTCATCTCATCTCACCTCATCTCATCTCTCTCTCTCTCTCTCTCTCTGATGCAAGCTCTTTTTTTTGGTCAAACTCTCTGGTGCATGTTAGGCAGTCAGACTTGACATTTCCAACATTTCCAATTTTGTCATTGAGTATACTGCTGGCCTTTTCTTACTCCAAGTTCTGGTTAATATATGCAAACAACGCTGAATATTGGTTTTTCTTGAGTTTTTTGCTGACTGTCATCATGTTATTTCAAATATGTCTGGGATGATGTCATATCTACATAGTGGCATGTGAAATGATGAGAACTTTGGGTCTTTTACAAGTAATTTAGTAGGGTTAAACTGGAGGACTTGTTTGGGAAGCTCTAGATGACAATTTTGAAGTATAATTTTCTAATTGGCCTAGTATTCATCCGCAAAATTGGCCAGTTCAGTAGAACCTTTATTCCATTTAGTAGATATAGTGGAATAATTGTCCTTTAATAGCAATATTTTTTATGAGAATGCTTCATAAAATTGCTTGAATTTTGTTCTCATTGTTGTCCTCTTTTCCTTTATGAAAAGTATCAGCACTGGTTGCTGGTTAGGTTTAAAATTTTCAATCTTACTGGTTGATTTTTTTTTTTTTTTTTTTAACTATTCTATGCAACCTTCCATGATGTAAAAGCAATTCTAACAACCTTGTCACAAAAGCAAGCTGTTTATATGAATAATTTACCCTAATAATACTTATCTTCTCTTGTATATGTAATTTGGAATGTTAATATACTATACATTACCATTTTATGGGTGCAAAAGACTTCTGTAGGTCTCAAAACCTTCTAATTCTATTCTACATTAGGCTAAGCTCGGCCTGTCTTTCTAATTGTTTCTCCACAGTTCTATCGACAAGTGTGTGTTAAATGTATATGTTAGGCTGAGAGTTAAATTGGTCTCAATGTTTGTTTGTTTCCTTTTACTGGAATTTGAAGTTGCTCATCTAACCCTATGGATTAATTGAATGGTTAAGGAAGAAATATATATGGATGGATTAAGTGAATGACATAGATTTGATTCCCTATCTGCTAGGGCGGGTTGTCAACTTGGGTCTTGGCTTGTCTTGTTTGGTTCATGCGGTATTTTATGGGCTCTGATTTTACCTACTTAGGTGGGCTTTCTCATTATTATGGGCCAAAAAAAAAAAAAACTTTATAGCTCATCATCGTTTGGATGGTTCATTTATTCTTGCCATTGCTGGTCAAATTTGTGGTGTTGAGATAGTTTTTTTTTTTTTTTTTTTTTTTTTTTTTACTATAGTATGTTTACTTTCATTGTGGTTGCATCCTAAAGCAGCGGTCTTCAGTTGTGAATTGCTTCATGGCATAGTCTAGAAGCGCTGAGATGAATAAAGATGGTTTTATTCCAGGCCATTGAAGTGACAATTTTATTCCTGACACTTTTGTCTGTGAAAATAGAAATTCTCTTGAGATGCAGTTTTTTTTTTTTTTTTTTTTTTTTTTTTTTAGCTAGCAGTGGAGTAAGCTGTTATAAGAATAATATTGCAGAATTAATATCCTTATACGGTCATGCAGGATCATTTGGGACTTGTTAGGCAATTAATTGACCTCATTGGGATCACATCGATTATGGAGGTTAGTAGTTGGTCATTTCTATTATTTGCTCTTTTGTTTTTGGCCAGTTTTATTCTTTGCTCTTGGATTATTATCTTTGTGCCAGTTGCATGTAGCCTGGTGTTGGTTCTAGCACTTTTCAAATAATTAGCTGGCTGCTTATGACTTTAATATAGCTCATTAGTTTGCCTTCATGACATGGCAATCGAAGAACCTTTCTTTCAAATGACATTTATATACAGTATTTTGCTAATTGGTGTTGAAGCTGCCATTTTCAGTGTTAGTTTGTTGCATTGAAAGCTTTTTTGATCATTATATGAGGACAACTCATAACTTGGTGGCAATAGGATTGGATGCCGTCTCTTGAATTTCGTGTGGTTGAGGCCAATTTTCTGTAAGAGAGGCACCTCCTCAGGGCACCTCCTCAGGTTCCAGCAGTGAATTAACTTTCTGTCTATAGTAAAACATGCTTGTCTGTTGGTATACTTTCTGAAAAGTGCTACCTTTGGGCATGAATCATTTAATTGACATTACTTGTATGCTTTTTATATGGAAGTGAAAATTGCCTTGAAATACTGAACAGGTTTTGATAAGACTCATTGGCGCGGAGGAGCATTTGTACACAAACTATACAGATGCAATGAACTGGTTAGAAGATATAGATGTCCTGGAGATGATTGTGGATAAGTTCAGCTCTTCAGTAAGTATAATCGATTTATTTTTTAATTGGATTATATGCAGAATCCCTTTTGAGAGTACTGTTTTTCTTAATTGCTGTTTATAGTGTAGAAGAGGAAGGCTCGAGGTTGCTTAACATTATTTATGCTTATGACATGGCATTTGGATTTATATCAACAGTCGACTTCTTTATTGTCAATTCAGTCTGTAATAAGTGATGAGATCCTCAAATGAAAATTTCAACTTGCTTTCTCTTTTTGCTGCCTTTCAATAGTCGCAAAATGTGTTGATAATTAGAAAGCTATAGTTTCTTTCTACCAAGTTTCTGTGGCTCTGTGGCGTACATTCTTTGCATTAATTGTTTTCTCATTGGTTCCTTTTTCCTCATTGATGGATGCCTTATAATGATTTTTCATTATTATATAGATGTGAACGTTGAGATGTACTATAATTGGATCTAAATAGACTTTTAGGTGCATATGCTGCATGCAATGTTTTTCTTTTTCCTTCAGTAACTGCTATGATCAATAGTGCTTAAATTCCTTCGTGAACAGATTGATGTAATTTAAAGATTCTGTTGTGTTGTTTATAGAAGTATGGTAGACTTTTGAGTTTTGCTCTCAAAATGCATACTATTCAACAGTATTGTAAGCCTTTCCTTTGAAATGCTTCTTGCAGGACTGTCCAGAAGTACATGCCAATGCTGCGGAGACACTGTGTGCTATAACTAGATGTGCTCCTCCCAGTCTTGCCACTAAAATCTCTAGTCCTGGGTTAGTTTTGTTGTGTTTTTTGTTCCCATTATGCCTTTTGTGCAGCTTTTTGCTTTTTCATTTTGCCTTTTCATTTTCTACATGTTATTTAGATGTTATCCTTGAAAGTCTGACCTAGCCATTTTCTCTTATATGAACTGTTTGATTTGTCAGCTTTATTGGAAGATTGTTTCGGCATGCATTGGAAGATTCTAGGCCGAAGTCAGTTTTGGTTAATTCCTTGTCTGTATGTATATCTTTGTTGGACCCTAAGAGGTTAACGCTTGGTCCGTACAACACATATAACCGCCAACTTACTCATGGATCTACTGTAACGGCTCATCCTGAGACGGTTGAAGGCATGCTGGAGAGCTTAGGTATGGTTTTTGCTTGCATGGTATTCATATGAAGAGACATGCTGAAATCTGGACCAACAGTACTGTAATTGTTTGGTCCAAGCTAATTTTACTGTTATTTTTGGCTGGACACAAAGCCTTTTGACCCCTCAGAGTTGAATGCTCCCTGATGCTCTGTTTGCTAATCTCTCTCTTGATGTGGCCTATCTAAGCCCCCCCCTTTTTGCAGTTTCTCTTCTTTGACCATGTTGCCAAGTTTGCTTTTAAGCCAATTGTTGGGAAAACCCACCCAAATGCTTCAGAGCTGGACTCTTACTAGGCAAAAATGATGTTACTGCAACTTCTTTCCACAAAAATTTAGATGTATTTTCATTTTTTCAATAGAAGCAAACATCTCTCTCTCCCCCCCCCCCCCCGCACTTGCTCCATGAATCTGTACTCCATCTGTTGCTCTATTCATTTCAGAATTGCCAATCTATTGTCAGTCCCTTGCAATTTGTACCCGTGCTTTTTCTGTAGATTCTTCTTTTCTCCTGCAAGTCCGGTGCAATGCACTGAGATCTGTCGAGTGTTGAAATTTATGAGGATACTGTATCCCAAGGCTGAATATGTGGAAAAATGAGCTAGTGGCATTTGAGCAGTGATAAATTCCTGCATAGGCATTCAGGGTTTATTCCCCGACAGTGGTGCATATGATTGCACCTAAGGCACTGATAGACTGCTCTTCTCGCTTGCTCTGCTATAGTCGGGGAACCAGATCTCACTGGGAAGGAAAGAGAAACGAGTTAGGGCTGTCAATTTTTGATTGGGGTCATTTTCTGTGTATTCTTTCCACAGGCTGTATGCTCAGCCATTCTGGATAAGAAAGTAGCCTCGACTTAAAGTGTTTTCCTCCTACATTTCAGTTCCAGTTTGATATCTTTTGTCTAAAGCATGTTTATCTGGTTTTTCTGCCATGCTGCTTATAGTATTATATGCTCTGATAATACCATGGTTTTTTCTGCTTCCACTCTGATGGAGAAATAAGCACTTGTAAGCAAGAATATCATTCTTTATGACATTATGACATTAATGCTATGCAAAGAGGATGAGTAGATTTCCTGTAATCGGTGTTCTCCAAATTAGGTAAGTAGAAAGAGAAATGGATTGATAATCTCATCAGTGTTTCTTTATTCCTCCATTTTATGGTTGAAAAAAGTTTGTGTAATTGACTTGACTGAAATCTAGCTTTTGAAAAGTGGGGTAGGCATCTTTTTTCATTGTCAACATCTACTAGGAAATGTTGCAGAAAATAGCAATATGTTATTCGAGTTTTTAAGAGGCACCTGTTGGCAATTTTTTTTTTTTGGGGGGATTTTTGGCCTTTCCTCTGTGTGCTTTTTTAGTTATCTTAATTCTGGGGTCTGTTTCTACTTTTTGGTTTTTTCTCTTTCTGCATGTGATATTGCAGCATTTTTTTCATGTAAATGATGGTAAAATAGATGGCAGTAATTGGCCCTGTATTTCTGGGGATCCAGAGGATCTTTCACCTCATTATGGGAATATAAAATAGGTGTTATAGATATGCGTGTTATGTACCTTATAGGTGCACTTTTCTGAGCCATTGCTAGGAACTAGCATGACTGTCATTGTATGCTAACAGGTCAGTGAAAGTATCAGCATGATTGTCATTGCATGAATTTTTTTCTTAAAAAGATAGTAAAAATATTCATAAAGAGACACCGAGTGGATGCAATCCCATTTACTGACTTATGAAGTCACCAAATCAGCCAAAAAGTTGCCAGAGGGATCAAATGAATGATCTGCCTTTTCTCTTTGCTGGTTCCAATGCCCAACCATGCTCTTAGCTCTTTTTCCACTGAATACCCTGAGGATTTTGTAGCTTCCCGGACCAAATAAATTTCATGCCATGTCGGTGGTACAGACTGAGGAAGACTTTAGCTCTTGCGCTTAAACCTGACTAGAAATGTTGATTTGATAGTTATCTGAATATGGTGGACAGTCTTCCCTGGCATAAATTGTTTGCACACTGCACCAATTTCAGTGAGGCATGCACAGTAAGTGTGGATCTCTCGTTGAATTGACTTGATTCCACTGGGAGTTAGTCTTTCCATGTTTTCTGTTCATGAATGTGTTTTGTTCTCTGTCTGTATGTTGAAAATGAAAAAGATAAGGAGGAAAGCAAACTGTTTATAACTTGATGCAGAAGCAGCGTTATGTTGTGTGTTTTTATCATTAAGCATCTAACTGCATATCCATGAAATAACAAGTAAATTGCATTTGCAGGTGATCTCCTTAAACTTTTGGACGTATCATCAACTGAGAAGACATTGCCAACCACCTATGGCAAGCTGCAGCCACCTCTTGGAAAACATCGTTTGAAGGTACTTCTCACACTTCCTATTCTCCCGTACCACAGCATCTTATTGAAGCAAGGTTCTTTATTGATTCAGATCAGTTGTTTTAGAATTTCCATTATATGCTACCTTGAGCTAATAGTTTCTCATTGCTCAATTGTAGATTGTAGAGTTTATTGCGGTTTTACTGACAGTTGGAAGTGAAGCTGCTGAGAAGGAACTGATTCGTCTTGGAGTAGTTCAGAGAATTCTGGACTTGTTCTTTGAGTAAGTTCTGAGCATCTGTCAAAGTCTCGGTGGTTGTTAAGATGGAGTTTTATAACTTATATTAATTTTTACTACTGCAGGTACCCTTACAATAACTTTTTACATCATCATTTTGAAAATATTGTTTTATCATGCTTGGAAAACAAGGACCATTCTCTTGTTGAGCATGTTCTTCAAGGTTGTAATCTCATAGAAAGAATCCTTGAAGCGGAAAAGAATTCCTCTTTAACAGCTAACCCGGATAAGGTAATGATGCATATCTTCAGCACTCAGCTTGTGTATCTGTTGCTCTCCGTTTCTGGATATTGAACATACATTTTGATCCTATATTGTGTTTTTATGTCTATTTCTGGGTTGTTGCTTACATTAAATCTTCCTGCAGCCGACAGTTCCTGCTGAGGGCAGATCACCTCCCAAGATAGGCAACATTGGACACTTAACACGAATATCGAATAAGCTTGTTCAGCTGGGGACTAACAATACTGAAATTCAGAAATACCTGCAGGTTTGTTTCTTATACTTTAGTTGATATAGGTGTTGGAAATGGACTCACCCATTAATATTTTTATCTTACTATTCAATAGGTGAAGCAAAATGATCAACAATCACAGTTATAAAGCTAGTTGTGTCTAAGCTTTAATTAACATAGTATCTTCTTTTCCAATTCTACATGTGTTTGGATTCTATTTTGCTACATTACTTAAACTCATCTCTTACTCATTAGATACCTATGTCACATACCACGAGTCAAATATGGTCAAGCAGGACATTGAGTACAAAATAAGAAGCCTGTTTTGGAATTAAATTCAAGTGGAATTTGAAATCAAGAATTAACTTAGAATACATTTTTCTAGGCATCACGTCCAGAAGCTTTTTAGGCATAATTCCTCTGGTTTCTTAAGCATCACACTGAAGAGAGGTGATGCATTTAAGGGAAAATTAGCGAACACACAATTAAAAAGGCAAAGACTTGCTAATAGGTGACCCAAAAATTTAAATTCCAAATTGAAAGAAATGGAAACTCCTAATAGAACTCAAACTTTTAATTGCTACTAATTGAACTGGGATAAGAATCCTATTTCTTGTAAGACTTGTTTGGATTGTGGTTATAGCAACAACCTTTCTACACCAAAACTTGAAGTTGTTATTTTGGACACAAATGACCTCTTTGATCTGTTGGCTGGCATCATGTTGGTATGGAATCTGTGTCGGACCCCTCAAAAAGTAGTTGGACCTTTCTATAGAGAAGCCCAACAAGCTTCAAGGTGAGGCTAGCTGAAACTTCTGGTTATGTCCTTCATGTGAGAGAAAAAGAGATTTCAGATCTGCTTCAACAGACAGAGAGAACCCCAGAACAATAAGTGAGGAAGACAATCTCATGCTTAGATTAAAAATGTCATTTGGAAGTTTGCCCAAGGGAGTTTTGCGCATGCAAGAAGGAGTTTCTTAGCTTATCCTCACTTACCAATATTCTGGAAGCCTACTAAGATTTATAAATAACAATCCCAATTAAGTACGCAACTCATTGAGAATGTTTGTTACTTTTACAGAACATTCTTCTTCTTTCTTGGATTTAGATGTGTCCCTGTACCTTTGTAAAAAATTTTAGACCTTCTCAAGACAAGGTTGCTCGGCCTTCATGATGATGTTCTCAAAGTGCTGCTGTAGAATTTGTAGCTTTTGAAATAATTAAGTCGGTTGCTAGCCATATTTAATTTTTTAAAAAATAAAGCCTGGGTAAATTTTGTACAACATTATAAAATCATGCTGGGATTAGGCTTGACAGTCCAAATGACTTGTGATGTAGATAGTAGAAGATAGCAAGGTAGGATGAAAGAAATGCTAAAATGAGTCGAACTTAATATTGAATTGGAAAGTGCTGTTTAGGTTTTTGAGGTGACTTGTTAAAGATTATTTTGGATGTTAAAAGTGAATAATAAAATTAGAAACTTGATATGATTTTAGGCTGAGAGCTTTATCTGCAAAAAATTTGAAATGAGATACCTTTTATGGTACAACTTATTTGATTTGATAATAGTAAATAATCAGAACTGTGAAAATTACTGAGGAAGCATCATGGCACTTCACGAATAATCTGCTCACATTGCCATTCATGATTGAAACCTTTGTTTTCGGTTAGATTTTGGTCTCTGTAAGTTAAACAAATTTAAACAAATTCTAGTGGCACTTACTTCGTTGCTTGGTCTTGTATTTTACCTTAATCATATGATGTTAATCATTGTCTTTTTCAATAGGAAAATGGTGATTGGATTGATTGGCAAACAAATATATTGTCAAAGCGCAATGCAGTTGAAAATGTATATCAGTGGGCCTGTGGGTAGGTTTCTTTTCTGAAACTTTTGTTCAATTTCTTCTACTTAGTTTATGTGACTAGCTTTCCGGAATTGATATCCAAGCTCTGGTTTATCAATATGCATGAATGGACATGTCTGGCACTGCGGTAATGTTATTCCTTGCTCGTCTTCCCTGGAAAGAATGTATCATGGTTGAAATATATGTCAGTGAGTGCTGCATGTGCTGGAGAGTGGAGTTATTTGTGTAAATAATGATGGGTGGGAATGAGTAATTGACCTGACATACTGGTTCTTTCATTGTGATATGTCAATAACTTGTTGGTTCTTATGTTCAGACCTGATTCAACCTTTCAAATCTAAGCTTCCATGGCACTTATTACCCATGTTTTGCTGTAGTTTGCTTATACTAGATGTGGCTGTTCTAACTTACAGAGTCATTGTGGTGGCTTCTTTATGAAGAATTTGCTCGAAAACAGTGTTTTCAGAACCACACAGAACCAGCCAGTTCTACTGGTTTGACCAGGTGCCGGCTGGCGTCCTGTTCGAGTATTTGTTCTAATATCGGGTGACCTGGTTCAACCCAAAAACAGGTGGGCCAGCTGGTCTGACCAGAGACCATATTAGAAATAAGTGGTGTGGGCGCCCCTGGTGTCATGTCCATATACCCAGCCCACTGAGCTAATGGAATAATTACAATCAACTAATTTAACTGAAGTTTCTTCACCATTTTGACAAAAAATTAAATTTTAGTTGGTGGAGACTGGTGTGTGTGACCTCAATGGAGCTGCCACCTGGCTTAGTCAATGTGGTTGGGAAACTCTTTATGTCTTGTATTGATTTATTTTATATTTGTATACTATTTAGATTGATCAAATCACTGACCAAATCTACTGGTTTAACCAGTCAAACCTCATACTGGTCATCAAACATTTTGATGTCCAGTGCTGTTTTTAAAAACATTTCTGAAAAAGTTTTCTGCCGCTGGATCTCCTTGGTGCCCTATAGGAGTGTCTTGTCTTACCTATTAAAAGGAAAAAAAAGTTATCTGCCCTGTGCCTTTCTTATGAATATGGTGCTCTAGTGATACATTTGACTATTTGTTACATAAGTGAAGACTTCGAGCCTTCCTAGTGAAAACAGGCTTAAAATGCCGTTACTGCTGCTGATGTTGTTTGCTTTGCTGAATGACACATGGCTGTCTTGTTTTGATTACTACTATATGAAATGGCATTTTGTTTATTGGAGAAGCATATTCCCTGGTTACTAACAATTGTTGAGATAGACACTCTGATGAGTAAAGCGATTAGACGCATGTAGAAAATATGCGTTGCAAGTATTTGTATGAGCTTATATGGCTTGTTCTGATCTTCATCGAAAAATGAGTGATGAATACTTGTTTGTGATCCACATGAACTGCTCCAGCACTAGCTTGAGAAATGTTTACTTTTGTTGTCTTCCTTTGCTATTTTTTTAGTTAATTATGCATTGGTAGCATCTTCACTAGTTAAATATTTTGTGAAGTTGCAATGTGTTTTTAACTATCTACTTGATTAACTGGATTGTTGTTTTAGTACCTGTTAGTGTTGGAGTACTTCCTCAGGCGGATCTAATCCTGCCTTCTGGTAAAACATTCCTAATGTCTTGTTGCCAACTGCAGGATATCTGGTTTACTGGCTGGGTATTAATATTTGTTTTCTTGATACTGTTTTAGGGGACATATTGGTCTTTTTGAAAATATAGGAATTTAGTGTTTCTGCGGGTTCTGCTGACTTTCCCTTTTGTTGTTATGCTCTTTCTTTCTTTTTTCTTTTAATGGATAAACTTTAAGTGACTGGATTCATTTGACATGTTCATACATTTGATCGAACACTGCTACCTTGGTTGTAACAGGAGGCCTACGGCATTACAGGACCGGACAAGGGATAGTGATGATGATGATTATCAAGACAGAGATTATGATGTGGCAGCCCTAGCAAATAATCTGAGTCAGGCCTTCCGTTATGGCATTTATAACAATGATGATATTGATGAGGTAGTTTCCTAAATCTTACTGGACAAAAACTCCGATTATCTTTTTGATGAAGAGAAGTTACTTAGAAAGTGTGAAAGGAATGGGATTCATGGCCTACCAAAGCTGTGGATAGCTATACTTGCTTCTAGTTATTGGCTTACATACTAGCTTTCCTGTAGCTTTGGATTAAATAGACTAACAGGCTATGCTGTGTATAATAGGGGGAAAAAAAAGTTTAATAGGCGAGAGAGAGAACCTAAGAGCATGCTTTGCAAAGAGTTTATGGTTGTGCTTAGTCATGCTCTCTTCTTTGGTGCTGTTGCATTTATTCATATCGTCCATCAGATGCTACCATCTAGGTCGTGATATAATTTATTTAGCGCTGATGATTGTGACCGGTACATTTCATCTTAGGTATCAAGCTTTTGCTGGTGCCTTTGAGTTACTAGCTTCTCTTTTTTTTTTATGATTACACTGGTTACTATATAATGTTAACCCAAAGCAGTATGCTAATTTTCTAGTTTCTTCTGCATTCTTTGCAGGCTCGCAGTTCACTTGAACGGGATGATGAGGTATTGGATGGGCTGGATTTACTCATTTTACTTGTAGCTCCTTATATCTATTTAAAGTATGAAGTGCCATTCTTGATGCATATATCTGATCAGCTGCTCTTGATGCATATATCTGATCAGCTGCTTTATTCAATTACTCTTCTAGTCCATGGTGAGGCCATCTAATGGCTAGGCTTTCTTCTGTACTTTCCTGTGTTGTTTTTATAAGTTGGCATTCTGTTGAATTCTAAGTAGTGATATTAAGAATTAAGCTATTAGGTAAGTAGTAAATATGTCAGTTAGGGTTTTGTCTAGGGTTTATCTCTTGGTGGCTTTGATATGTGTCAAATTTTTAGGATCTTGAGAGAGAGGAAGAGAGAGAATACTAAAGGCTATGTAAGTACTCAATTACTTAATAAGAAACATCACATTAAAGCTCTATTTGCAGAACATTTTGAGACGCTTCAAAACCTTAATTTCCCTATTTAATGCTTTCCTAATAGCTAATTTATAATATCACCAATCATACTTCACCAGATTCAACCCAGATTCTTGATGAAATCACCTTTAGACTCGATGAGAGAGCCAAGTGGACATCTTGTTTTGAAGTTCTAAAATGAATTTTAATGTAAGAAGCGTCCAAAGTTGTTGTTTGGAGTTTGAATTTATGTTTATGATCACATAGCCAATGGTCGGGGAGTGATAGTCTGAATTTCTGGCGGGTAGTACAATACGTGTGTTGAGTGACTAGTAAGATAATGTTGACTTTTCTTCCCCTCATTAATCATCTCACTGTTTTCTGTGCATGCTTCGATTTTATAGTTTATTTTTTATGCTAGACCATATTATTGTCCTTGTCATTTTACTTAAATATATCTGGACAGTAGATATATAGTGTGCGTTTAACCCTATTGCATATCGTTTTTCATTTTATTGGAAAATCTTACAAAATGCTACTGTTTCGAATTTTCAGTTTTACAACCTATTTTAATCATCTTGCCATTGCAACCTATTGTTTTCTGCGCAGACTTCAATTTTATAGTCTATTTTTTATGCTTGACTTTATCATTGTCCTTGTCATTTTAATCTGGATAGGAGATAAGAAATTTGTGCGTTTAACCCTATTGCATATCGTTTTCCATTTTATTGGAAAATGTTACAAAATTTTACTGTTTCGAATTTTCAGTTTTTCAAATCTTCTATGAATGTGTTTGGCGCATAGTTTCCTATTCTACAATTCCCTAATTATGGTTCGAAGTCAATAAAACCTGAAAAATTTCACAACCCCCAATTCTTTCTCTTAATTTAGTCTCGAAAATGGAGTTTTTTTTTTTTTTCCCTTGATCAGTGGAAAAAGTGTACTTGTCCTTGTACTTTTGATGAGTTCTCAATTCAATCATAGTACTATGTTTTTGGCTATAACGTGACAACAAACTTGAAGAGATGCCCACTTACAGTATGCAGACTCGTCTGAAAGGGCCTAGGTGTCCTTTAGGACTCTGGAACAGGAATCACTGTACTAAGTATTGAAAAACTGTTAATATTAACATTTTTATCAAATAATGTAGTTATTGTTAGTTTCTTATTCTGAACCACTATAAACTTTTTCTTAAGGATGTTGTCTATTTTATTGCTGCTGACTTGGTCCCATTTAGTGTCATTTTATCAATATTTTTCACCTTTAAAGGTAAGCAAAAAGGTTGGAGAGACTAAAGTAGTAGCAAACTGTAAGTGACTAAAATGAGAAGGCTGTTTGCAGGGACCAAATGAAAAGGCTGTTTGGAAGGAAAGCTTTTTTGTCCTTGAAATGAGAACACATTTTGTTTGTCCTCTAGTTTTCTAACCACATGGTTCATTGTTTTTCAATTCAGCCTGATCCTTTTCTTCCTCATATTTCCTTAGCCGATGAGCAGGACATGAATCTCTTTAAATAACTTGAATGGATTGTGTCTTGAAGAATTCCTAATTCATTCTTGGATAATCATTTTAGTGAATGGCTTTTTGCCAAGATAGTCTGTTGTGCATATGATAGATGGTCACACCTTAGGGCACTGTAATATAAAGTTGATTCATCACGTACTTGTCTTTCAAAAACTTTGAAGTACTGTCTTGAGCTTCTGACATTGTAGCAAAATAATGAGCTTTTGACTTTGTATTTTGCAGGACGTTTACTTTGATGATGAATCCGCCGAGGTGGTCATATCTTCTTTGCGTCTTGGAGATGACCAGGAAAGGTTGGTGGATGGCCAAAGTTTTAATGTCTTCCCTTTGTGGATGTCGTATTCCCGTCGATCCTTTCGTCACTAAGTCAACTTTTTATCTGCAACGCTCAGAAATTCCTGTGCGTCTCTTGTTTAAAGGAGTGCATTCGTCTCAGAAGTTGAAGTATCAATTTGTAGATTGGTGCTATCATAAGTCAATTCATAGGTTGCTGCTTGTTCATACAATTTTAAGATTTGGTTGAACTCCATCTGACGATGTGAGACTGGTGTCAATTTCACTTGCTGGCGTCAACATCGCATAGTAATATGTGGGTAGTTAGAAGTTTTTGGAGTAATTAATCTTCTTCTTCAAGTAGAAAATGTGATCTTTAGAGGGGTCCATCATCTTCAAAAGGTTTACGAACAGCGTAAACTGTTTGCTTTTAGTAGTCTACTTTTTCTTTATTTTATCAGAACTTTTAGTAGTATACTTCATCCAGCATTTTTTACATGAATATGTCATGTGTCATGGTTTTGTGCTGTCAGTAATGAACTTGATGTCCTGATGCTTTATGGTTTGCAGCGGTTCGCTTTTCACAAATTCAAACTGGTTTGCTTTCGACGACCGTAGAGTTGCCACTGACAACTCAACTGACATGCTTGCTTCCTCATCTCTTGACAATGATGGCATTGGGCACACCACCAGCAGTGGCAATGATGGGGTAACTGTTGATGAGGGCACTGACTCAGTCCCTGATGCAACATCCCGTCAAGAACCTGCTGCAAAACTAGAGGATACTGCCCTCGGCGATGCATGTGAAGACGTAAAAGACGTAAAAGAAGTTGGCGTTAGCGAAACTGAAAAGCAACCTGAATGGGTAGACTGGGGTGAAGTGTCTGACATCATTGATCAAACTGACACTGATAAACCACCAATTGTTCCCAATGGTGAAGTGGAGCCAGAGAATCCGGGCAATCATGGTGCTGAGCCAGAGAATAGGGGTGACCATAGTGACTCTGATGCGGCTGAACCTTCTCCATCTAAAGATTCATCTGTGGATAATGAGAGAAGTGCCGGAGAAGATCACCAGCCTGCAAGTGAGACTCCTGGCTCCAATCCTGCCGAGTCAGTATCTGGTCATGTTGATCCAGGGTCGAGCCAAACTGATGCAGAGATGTCGGCTAAAACAGAAGTCACTTCTGAAGTTAGTAAAGCAGATGAATCAGGAGTTGGGGAATCTGGGAATGAGATCTCCGAGGTTGATAAAGACAAAGCGGCAGGAGTTGAGAAAACTGAGAATTAAGGCCGCTACTGGTTCATTATCATCAGGCTCACCCAGATTCTTCGTTCAACTGGAGCAATCGGAATATCTGATTCGAGATGCGCCACTTGGTATTAGATGCAACTATCTTTGAACCCACTCCATAACATCACATAAGAACAGTGCCATCAAGTGTTGTTTCCAATCTCTCGAAAAAAAATCTCGGAGCTCCAAAAAGGGGAAGCGGGGAATTTCTTGGAAAGATTTGATGTGTTCATTAATGTTTTGTTGCTCGTACTAGTTGTACTACTTTGTCCATAGAATTTTAGCCCTGAAGCAGTGTACTTTACACGATTGTTTTCGGTTATTAACGTTAAATTGGGGGAATGAAGCATTCTTTTGCTTTGTTCCAATGTACCTTTCCAGTGACAATGATTATAGGACACGGAGATGTGATCTCGAGAGGTCGTGAATAATAGCAGAATTTCTTCTGGAGATGCAAGGTAAATTGTCTCCCGTTGGTCGGTTTGTACGACGAGTTTGTGCTATGTTCTTTGTGCTTATGTTTTATACGCACGTATCTGCTGAGGGACTTGCTGGAGCCTGTCTGCTCCTGTAAGTGCTCCGGTAAACAAGCGTTCCAAGGTAACCTAACGAGAACTCGGTAAGTCTTCATCCTAGGCGGTGAAGCACATTCGATGGCCCGTTCCTAAAATAGGGACAGGCCACTCCATTAATTGATGTGCAACCTCCTCCATCGCATGTAAATCCTTCTCGTGCGGATCCTCTGTCGCCGCCTTCATCTCCACTGTTGATGGTCAACAACTGATCGATACCCGACGCTCCAGCACCCCGACAATCGTGTAAAAGTTCTTCAAGAAGACTATGCATCTCCCTGTAGCAAATTTAGTGTTCATTGAAGCGGTCTCGAAACTGTTTCTCCTGGTTGTGCAACCTATCCAGTAGCATTTGCTCTTCTTGTTTGTCCCAGGCCAGTTGCACCCGCCGCCAGGACGAGAACCCTTGGACCTTTTGGAAGGAGGCATAAAGAGCATAACCGGCACAACGAACACAATCGTACTCGTCACCAAGCATGATCTCGCCCGTCATCAATTGAGCCAACGTTAAATCCATAGAATTTTGCGCCTTTATTGAAGCTACCCCGGTCGATCCTATCCATAGATGACCTCATCATGTTTTAGTAATGCAGTCACGAGCGCCGCCACCAGAACCCCTATCAAGTCTTTTGTGATATCGCTCCGGAATAAAAAGATGGGTTAATATTACGAAAAATCTTAAAATAATACACCTTCGGCTAATTTTTTATCATAAAAAATCTAAAATGACACCCCCATAATAAATTTACATTTTGTTAATTTTAAATAAATTATATCAATATCGCGAAAAATCACCAATTGGTACACCCATAGCAAATGAATGATAAAATCCTAAATTATTATACTCGTCAATTGTTATGCCTCATTCAATTTAGTAATTTAACAATAAAATTTAACTGAAATCAATAGAAGTAAATTTGTCTTGGATTTACTAATTTAGGTTTTTTTTTTCATTAATTCATTTTGAAATTTTTTAAAATTATGTAATAAAAAAATCGATCCGTGACCCACCCGCGATAAACGAGTTGGTTCGTGTTTTGATCCCTCATCCTGGAAGGGTAGAGGGTCGAAATTTCTCGCCCTATTGTGCCACTTAAGTGAGGTGTCGTGAGAGGTGCGTCTCCGCGTTAGTACCCCTGGATTTACGTCGCGCTGCCGGCTGTACGATGATTTCTGGGTCATTAACAAAAAAAAAAACCCATCCGCGTGGTGGTGGGGAAAAGGGGAAATCGAAGGAAGGGACATCGGGAAAACTGAAATCCCGCCCGAGCCCCCTCTCCACCGAAAATGCCGCTCCTCCGCTCCGCCTCCTCCTCCGCCTCCGCCTCCGACTCGCGGTCGCCGGCGTCGCCCGGGCCTACCTCCGTACGTCTCTCTCTCCCCGATTCTCCCTTTTTTGATTTTTTTTTCCTTTTTTGCCCCTTTCGCTCCTGTGTTTTGTGCTCGAAATGTGCGCGTTCTGGTTTTTCGCCGGTGTCGGGCCGTTGGATATGTCGGTTTTTGCTCTTTTCTGTTTTTAAGAGGTCGAGTCAAGCCGGAAAGATTCATCTTTGGAGTATGTTTGTTTTCGTTTGGTCGATGCAATTGCCGGCGGGTCTAGTGCGATGCGCGAGTCAAGCCAGAAAGATTCGTCCATGTGGTCGGGTGTAGTGACACAAGGCTGCATACTTATCGTGCTTGTATTGTAAGTATACGTCTGCATTATTGCATGTGCATGTTCACTTTAGTAATGCTCTAGCCCCTGATATCACTTATTGGACAGTTGAAGCTCTATATGCTATAATCTATACTTTGAGCAGCAGTGGCTTCACATCTGGCATGGTCTTCCAAGAGATCTTTGACATTGATCATGCTATGTGCTCTTCCTATATGATTCTCTGGATAATCTCCACTTATTAGCATGCTGCCTTTGCTATTTGCTATTCTATATGCTTCACTTGGAGTTATGTCTATTGAGAAAATTTCATTTGGGAAATGTTATATCTTCTGTTAATTAAAGGTTGGGTCAAAGTAAGTTATCTTCGATAACTTCATTGGATTGAGTCTTTGCCTCTGGATGCCCGTAGTTTCTACTTGAAAGTTGTGGTTTGTGTGAATACTGGTTCTTTGGCTGTCAACTTAGTGTAATAGTTTCTGTCCACATTCAACATGAGATATAAAAAACCCAAGACTGAAAGTTGCATGGCTAAATGTGTGGATGATATTGTAAGTTCATCAACATCATAGGTAGTTGTGTAGCGGAACATACAGCGCCATGTTAGCTAAAGGAGATGGAACTCTGCTTTTGCCTTTTGAATTCATTGTACCGCATAAAAAAATATTCCATGTCCATAGTTTTAGCGACAGGTTTTCAGTATGAACCTGACAACTTGCACGAGCATAATAACACCCATCAGTGCTAACCATACAATAATTGCAATCGTTGCTTTTACATGCGATACTGTGATGGACATAAGGTAATATACTGTATTGCAATTACTGAAAAATTCATACTCCCATTCATGCTTGGTGGCCATTATCGCTCTCATTGCTCTTTTAAGGCTTCTGAATATGTGCCACCCAGTGGATTCACCGCTCTTTGAAATGACGTTGTCGTGAGCAGGATCACGATAACATGACTTGTAAAAGGAGCAATTACCAACGCTACTAGCATGGAATATTTCTTTTTGCGGTAATTGCAGCGGATGGAATATTTATTTCTCCGGTAGCCGCTGCGGTTACCATAGAAAGAAATATTTCATGCCAGTAGTGTTGGAAATCGTTTATTTTACAAGTTATCATAGTTATTGCGATCCTACTCGCAATGACGTCGTTTCAAATAGTGGTGAATCAATTAGGTAACGCGTTTTAAAAGTCTCGGAAAGAGCAAAGAGAGCAATATTAGCTTTCAGGCATGAATGAGAGTATGGATTTTTTAGTAATTGCAATAGGGCATGCTTTGCATGTAAAAGCAGTGATTGTGGTCATTGTATGGTTAGTGTTTATGGGTATTATTATGGTCATGCAAGTTGTCAAGTTCATACTGAAAATCTGTCGCTAAAACTATGAGCATGAAATATTTCTTTTTGTGGTACAACGAATTCAAAAGGCAGAAGAAGCAGACCTGAATAAGCTTTCATCTCTTTGCTTGCATGGCACTTATCTTCTATGTTTTGCTGTAGTTTGCTTTTACTGGATGTGGCTGTTCTAACTTAGAGAGTCATTGTGGTGGCTTCTTTGTGAAAGATTTGCTTGAAAACAGTGTTTTCAGAACCACACAGAAGCAGCCAGTTCTAGTGGTTTGACCAGGTACCAGCTGGCCTCCTGTTCAAGTATTTGTTCTAGTATCGCATTGACCTGGCTCGACCCAAAAACAGGTGGGCCATCTGGTCTGACCAGAGACCATATTAGAAATTAATGGTGTGACTGCCCCTGGTGAGATATTTATACACTCAGCCCACTGAGCTAATGGTTCTTCCTTAGAATAATTACCATCAAGTAGTTTAAATGAATTTTCTTCACCATTTTGACAAGAATTTAAACTTTAGTTGGTGGAGACCGAAGTGTGTGACCTCATAGAGCAGCCATTTGGCTTAGCCAATGTGGCGTGAAACTTTTTATGTCTTGTGTTGATTTATTTTATATTTGTATACTATTTAGATTGATCAAATCACTTTGACCAAATCTGCTGGATTAACTGGTTGAACCTCATACTGGTCATAAAAAATGTTGATGTTCAGTGCCATTTTTAAGACATTGCTTGAAAATTTTTCTGCTGCTGGATCTCCTTGGAGCCCTATAGGAGTGTCCTCTCTTACCTATTAAAAGAAAAAAAATTTGTCTGCCCCTCTACCTGTCTTATGAATATGGTTCTCTAGTGATACATGTGACTATTGGTTACATAAGTGAAGACTTCTTTTCTTTGCTTGCTGCTAATGGCTTAAAGGATTCATGTTGCTGAGCCTTCCTAGTGGAAACACGCTTGGAATGCCATTACTGCTGCTGTTGTTGTTTGCTTTGCTAAATGACCGATGGCTGTCTAGTTTTTAATACTACTATATGAAATGGCATTTTGTTTATTGGGGAAGTATAGTCCCTAGTTACTAACAATTGTCAAAAGAGACAGTCTGACGAGTAAAGCTATTAGGCGCACGTAGAAAATATGCATTGCAAGTATATGAGCTTATATGGCTTGTTCTGATCTTCATGCAAAAATGAGCAATGAATACTTGTATGTGATCCACATGAACTGTTCCAGCACTAGCTTGAGAAATGTTTACTTTTGTTGTCTTCTTTTGCCATTTTTTTAGTTGATTACGCATTGGTTGCATCTTCACTGGTTAATATTTTGTAAAGTCGCAATGTGCTTTGATTTCACTATCTACTTGATTAATTGGATTGTTGTTTTAGTACTTGTTAGTGTCGGAGTACTTTGTCAGGCGGATCTAATCCTGCCTTCTAGAAAAACATACCTAATGTCTTGTTGCTAACTGCAGGGTATCTGGAGGTATTAATATTTGTCTTCCTGATACTGTTTTAGGTGACATATTTGTCTTTTTGAAAATGTAGGAATTTAGTGTTTCTGCGGGTTCTGTTGACTTTCCCTTTTGTTGCTATGCTCTTTCTTTCTTTTTTCTTTTTATAGATAAACGTTGAGTGACTGGATTCATTTGACATGTTCATACATTTGATCGAACTTTGCTACCTTGGTGGTAGTACTTAATTCTTTTTTCTTTCATTTTATGCCTATTGGTGTTCCAAAAGTACCCTTTTGAAGTAGGAGGCCTACGGCATTAGAGGACCGGACAAGGGATAGTGATGATGATGTTTATCAAGACAGAGATTATGATGTGGCAGCCCTAGCAAATAATCTGAGTCAGGCCTTCTGTTACGACATTTATAGCAATGATCAAGGTAGCTTTTTGGACAAGAACTCCGATTATCTTTTTGATGAAGAGAAGTTACTTAGAAAGTGTGAAAGGAATGGGATTCATGGCCTACCATCGCTGTGGATAGCTATACTTGCTTTTAGTTATTGGCTTACGCACTAGCTTTCCTGTAGCTTTGGATGAAATAGACAACAGACTATGTCATGTTATATTTTACTAACTATTAGAAAAAAAAAGGGTTAATAGGCAAGAGAGAGAACCTAAGAGCATGCTTTGCAAAGAGTTTTGGGTTGTGCTTAGTCATGCTCTCTTCTTTGGTGCTGTTGCATTTATTCGTATGGCCCATCAGTTGCTAACATCTAGGTAGTGATATAATTTATTTAGTGGTGATGATTGTGACCGGTACATTTCATCTTAGGTATCAAGCTTTTGCTGGTACTTTTGAGTTACTAGCTTTCCTTTTTGCTTATGATTACGCTGTTTACTATATAATGATAACCCAAAGCAGTATGCTAATTTTCTAGTTTCTTCTGCATTCCTTGCAGGCTCGTGGTTCACTTGAACGGGATGATGAGGTATTGGATAGGCTGGGTTTACTCATTTTACTTTTAGCTCCTTATTTCTACTGTATGAAGTGCCATTCTTGATGCATATATCTATGCAGCTCCTTTATTGCAATGTTTTTTTTTCATTTTATTAGAGAGTGTTACAAAATTGTACCGTTTCGAATTTTCAGTTTTTCAATCTTCTATGAATGTGTTTGGCGCATTGTTTCCTATTCTACAATTCCCTAATTGTGGTTCGAAGTAATTATAACCTGAAAAATTTCACAACCCCCAATTCTCTCTTATTTAGTTTCAAAAACGGTGTACCTTTTCTTTTTCCTTTTCTTTTTTTCCTGATCAGTGGACAAAGTGTGCTTGTTGTCCTTGTACTTTTGGTGAGATCTCAATTCGATCATAGTACTATTTTGTTTGTCCTCTAGTTTTCTAACCACATAGTTTTTTGTTTTTCAATTCAGCCTGATACTTTTCTTCCTCATATTTCCTTAGCCGATGAGCAGGACATGAAACCCAATAAATAACTTGAATGGATTGTTTCTTGAGGAATTGCTAATTCATTCTTGGATAACCATTTTGGTGAATGGTCTTTTGCAAAGACAGTCTGTTGAGCATATGACAGATAGTCACACCTTAGGACACTGTAATATATAGTTGATTCATCACGTACTTGTCTATCAAAAACTATGAAGTAACGTCTTGAGCTTCTGACATTGTAGCAAAATAATGAGCTTTTGACTTTTTGTTTTGCAGGACGCTTGCTTTGATGGTGAATCCGCCGAGGTGGTCATATCTTCTTTGCGTCTTTTGGAGATGACCAAGAAAGGTTGGTGGATGGCCTAAGTTTTGAATGTCTTCCCTTTGTGCATGTCTTATTTCCATTGATCCTTTTGTCACAAAGTCAACTTTTTATCTGCAATGCTCAGAAATCTCCTGTGCATCTCTTGTTTAAAGAAGTGCATTCATCTCAGAAGTGGAAGTATCAATTTGTAGATTGGTGCATTCATAGGTTGCTGCTTGTTCATACAATTTTGAGATCTGGTTGAACTCCATCTGATAATGTGAGACTGGTGTCAGTTTCACATGCTGGCGTCAAGGTCTCATATCTGTATGTGGAAAGTTAGAAGTTTTTGGAGTAATTAATCTTCTTCTCATGTAGAAAATGTGATCTTTAGATGGGTCCATCATCTTCAAAAGGTTTACAAGCAGTGTAAACTGTTTGCTTTTAGTAGTTTCCTTCTTCTTCTTTTTTTTGGTTTATCAGAACTTTAAGTATTATACTTCATCCAGCATATTTTACATGCTTCTGTCATGTGTCATTGTTTTATGCTGACAGTAATGAACTCGACATCCTGATGCTTTGTGGTTTTCAGTGGATCGCTTTTCACATATTCAAACTGGTTTGCTTTTGACGACCATAGAGTTGCCACTGACCACTCAACTGACATGCTTACTTCCTCATCTCTGATGATGATGGCATTGGGCACACCACCAGCAGTGGCAATGATGGGGTAACTGTTGATGAGGGCACTGACTCTGTCCCGGAAGCAACATCTTGTCCAGAACCTGCTGCAAAACTAGAAGATACCATGCTCTATGATGCATGTAAAGACGTCAAAGAAGTTGGGGTCAGCGAAACTGAAAAGCAGCCTGAATGGGTTGATTGGTGAGAAAATGTCTGACATCATTGATCAAACTGACACAGATAAACCACCAATTGTTCCCAATGGTGAAGTGGAGCCGGAGAATCCGGGCAATCAAGTGTTGTTTCTGATCTCTCGAAAAAAATTCCCAGAGCTCCGAAAAAGGGAAGCGAGGGAGTTTCTTGGAAAGATTTTGGTGTGTTCATTAATGTTTTGTTGCTCCTACTAGTTGTACTACTTTGTACATAGAATTTTGGCACTGAAGCAGTGTTCTTTACACGATTGTTTTTGGGTATTGTCATTAAATTGAGGGCATGAAGCATCTTTTGCTTTGTCCCAATGTACCTTTCCAGTGTTGATGATTATAGGACGTGGAGACGTGATTTCGAGAGGTTGTGAATGATAGCAGAATTTCTTATGGAGATGCAAGGTAAATTGTTGCCCGTTATCGGTTTATACGATGAGTTTGTGCATTTTCTTTGTGCTTATGTTTATACGCACGGATCCGCAGAGTGAATTGCTGGAGCTCGTGTGCTCCTGAAGTGCTCCGGTAAACAAGCGATCCAACGTAACCTAAAAAGAACTCAGTTAAGTCTTCATCCTAGGCGGGAATTGAATGCTCATTCGTTCCTGAAAAAGGGGTAGGCCACTCCATTAATCGATGTGTGACCTCCGTCGCATGCAGATCCTCCCTCGCCGCCTTCATCTCCACTGTCGACGGTGGATGAACCGATCGAGACCCGATGCTGCAGGACCCCGACGTTCGTCTACAAGTTGCTTGAGAAGACCATGTATCTTCTTGTAACAAACTGAGTTTTCCCTGAGGCGGTCTTCATACTCTCTCTCTTTTAATTGTGCAACCTATCCAGTAGCATTTGCTATTTTTGTATGTCCTAGGCCGGGCGCTCCCACCGCCCGGACTAGAAACCCCTGTACCTTTTGGAAGGCCTTAAGAGCATAACCGGCACCGCAACACACCCCTGCTTTTCGCCGAGGACGATCTTGCCCGTCATCAATCGAGCCGACTTTTGACCCATAGAATTTTGTGCCCTCATTGAAGCTGCCCACGCTGATCCTATCCGTAGACCACCTCATCATGCCTTCAGTCGTGCAGCCGCGAGTGTTGTTGCTACTGCCCCTGTCAAGAGTCTTATGCGATATTACATTGAAGTAAAAATGAGGACTCATATCATGAAAAATCCTGAATTAATATACTTATGAATTGTTACGAATTTACATAGAACTAATTTATTAACAAAAAAAAATTTAATTGATTTATTTGTGATAAATTTATCTTAAATTTATCTCTCAAACTTATACATGTATAATAAATTTACCCTCCACGAAAGACCATCAACCAATACATCTGTAATCAAGTCAAAGATGAAACCCAAACTAGTCCATTCATCAACTATCGCGTATCCTCTAATTCAATAATTTAACAATAAAATTTCACAAAAACTAAGCAATTATACATTTATCACGAGTTTATTAATTTGAGATTCTTTTGTGATATTAGCTTTAAAAAGGGAGGGTCTAAGAAAAAATCAAATTAATTAATGTCGTGGGTAATTCCTAATGATTTGCGGCGGGCAAATAGATTTTGTCCACTGATTTTTTTATTTCTCAACTCCGTAAAATCTTTCTTGTTACTGGGTCAGAAAGAAGAACTGTAGTCAATCAATAAACCGTATAAAAGAAAATAAAAAATCCCGATCGGTGAAGAGAGAGAGAGAGGGAGAGAGTGCGAAAATTGAAATCCCGCCCAAGCCTCTCCCCCGGCTGGAAATGCCGCTCCCCCGAGCCGCCTCCTCCTCCTCCTCCTCCTCCGCCAGTCGTCGTCTCTGAGCTGTCGCGCTCGGCTGGGGCGCCTCCGCTTCCCCATGGCGAGAATCAAGCACACCGCCCACAAGAGTACCGGCCGCCGCCCCCGCCTCCCCGGTTCCCCCTCTCTCTCTCTCTCTAGAACTGCACTCCCGCTGGTTCTTCGTCTTCGTCCTCGTCGTGCGCGTGCGCGTTTCGAAACCTAGGGATTCATCTAACGATCGGTGTGTGTGTGTCTCTCTCTGAATTCTGCAATGCAGGCTCCGCCTCCGCCTCGCGGTCGCCGGCGTCGCCCGGGCCTACCTCCGTACGTCTCTCTCTCTTTGCCCCTTTCGCTCCTCTGTTTCGTGCTCGAAATGTGCGCGTTCTGGTTTTTTCGCCGGTGTCGTGCCGTTGGATATGTCGGTTTTTGCTCTTTTCTGTTCATAAGAGGTCGAGTTGAGCTGAAAAGATTCGTCTTTGGAGGAGTGTGTTTGTTTTCGTTTCGTCGATGCAATTGCGAGTCTAGTGCGATGCGGCGATTTGGTTTTTTTTTTTTGCTGCGTGTACTTTGGTGGTTTGAGCTGCTTTATGGGAATGGGAATGCAGGAAGAGAAGCTGAGGGAGTTTTGAGCCCTAGGAAGTTGGGACAATTCATGCCTTTTTTCTCTATGTGCTTTTTACTAATTCGTGATCCGAGCCCCCGGTTTTCTCTTTTGTATTAATTTGATGCATCTTGTTCGTCTCCATCGATGGCGAAGACCCCTGGCACGAGTACAAGTCCGGGGAGAAGTCCAAGCAGTAGTCACAGGAGAAGTGCCACTCCCCGAAGTGAGTCTTGTTGACAGTAAGGAATCCCATTTTTACGTAAACCCGTGATGCGTCTTGATTCATTTTGATTATGATGAAGTTGAATGCTGGCAGATCCACCGGCATCAGGGCAGAAGAAGCGACGGTTCAGACCAGGAACGGTCGCTCTCCGGGAAATTCGGCAATTCCAAAAGTCCTGGAGGCTCCTCATACCGAGAGCTCCTTTCATTAGGACCGTAAGTCTATGCTTTACTGAAAGCCTTGATAGTTAACAAAGCTTAGTTAGCGGTCACGAACATCCATGTGGTCAGGTGTAGTGACACGAGGTTGTATTGTTATTGTGCTTGTATTGTAAGCCTACATCTGCAATAATGCATATGCATGTTCACTTGAATGGGAGCAGCGAAGGGTCAACACTTTTCCATGCAGACGAATAGTTGAAAATATTTGATAATTAGTTATGGGAACTCTCCTTCAGGTCTTAATATCTTGTTTATATCTGTGTATGTGGGAAATTGTAGCTTAAGTTTGCGGATATGGGTGAATCTACTTCATGATAGATGGCTTCAGATCACAACTTCAGGTGGTTACTCTAGTGCTGCATGCCAATTCACCATATGGGCGTCATTTGCTGCAATCGCTTGTGCATTAGGGCCTTTATTTACTTTGGATGACAGATTTTTGTTAATGATTCCATTAGTGTAGAAAAATTAACACAACTCTTCCATCTTCACAAGTGTCACCATGCGGTGCATGCGATTTGAGTGAATTTCATTCCTGTTATTTGACAGATCTTTAGTGGACCTGCAGAATGTTTATATTCTTGTATGGATTTGTTTTTGGATTTTTTACTGAACTATTGCTTTTTCCATTTCTGAACTGAGCGTTGAATTTGTACGACTAATATTTGTCCCTATCTCTAAGAGGAGAATGATCAGATGACACATTTTTGTCTCTAATGCAGTAAAACGAGCGGACAAAAGATATTTATTGCTGCATTCCATGGCAATCCCAACAATATAATGTCATTTAGTCAGCTAGTTCATCAATCTCTACGTATATCAAATGTTTTAATGTATAAGAGTCAGGAATGATTTCTGTCAGTGCCTCAGGTGCAGTTGCTTTTGAGTTAGATGTGTTGATTAGCTAAGTCATCTCTTACTAGAAAATCTTGAAAACTAAATCCGCTGTGGCCATTGGAACCTTTGCATGCATCTGTTATGTTGATTCTTTTTAGTTGCTATTCCTGATGGAATGTTTTTTTGTTGTCATTGCAGGTAAAAGAAATTAGTAATGCTCTAGCCCCTGATATTTCTCGTTGGACAGTTGAAGCTCTATATGCTATTCAGGAGGTATCGGTGTCAACATATGATTTATACTTTGAGCAGCATGGCTTCACATGTGGCATGGTCTTCCAAGAGATCTTTGACATTGATCATGCTATGTGCTCTTCCTATATGACTCTCCGGATAATCTCCACCTATTAGCATGCTGCCTTTGCTATTCTATATGCTTCACTTGGAGTTATGACTGTTCAGAAAATTTCATTTGGGAAATGTGATATCTTTTGTTAATTAAAAGTTGTGTCAAAGTAAGCTATCTTCTGATAACTTCATTGGATTGAGTTGGCCTCTGGATACCCTTAGTTTCTACTTGAAAGTTGTGGCTGTGGGAACACTGGTTCTTTGATAATCAACCTAGAGTGTAATAGTTTATGTCCATATTCAACATGAGATACAAAAAACCCCAGACTGGAAGTTGCATGGCTAAATGTGTGGATGATATTGTAAGTTCATCAACATCATAGTTAGTTGTGTAGCAGAACATACAGCGTCATGCTAGCTGCGATAAAAATATTTGTTAATTGCATCTAACTCTTTGGTTTACTTTAACTCGGTATTGTGATCAGAAGCCATTATTTGATACTCAAGTGCTAGGAAAGAATTCAGTGGTGTCTGCAATTTTTTTGATGGCTGAACATGGTTGCTTTTACTTTGTAACTGTAACCAATGCTGTTCTTTCTTTATGTAGGCAGCAGAGGATTTTCTGGTTCATTTATTTGAAGATGCAATGCTCTGTGCTATTCACGCAAAGCGTGTTACCCTTAGTAAGTCCTATTTGATTTGAAGTATTAACAAATTATGCTGCACTGGTGAACTATAGATAAGCGGGGAGAAAAGAATCCTTTTCCTGTCTCGAATTTGGGAGACAAATGTTCATTTTGTTTGGAAAGACTTTTAAAAAAAAAAAAAAAAAAAATATGTGGCGAAAGGATCCGCAAGGTTAGGAAGGTAAAGTTTGAAGGTTAATACTCCCTAAGACAATCTGTTCATGCTTAGCTGCTTTCCATTCTTTCACCATCTTAATTTTGCTTGAGTGATTGCATTTAGAACATGTATGCGTATGCCTTACATCCTTCTGTACATAGTCTCGTTTGGCTTACCCTATCATTGGCCTTAACAAGAATCCCATTGAGAAGCAAAATACCCCACTTACGCCTAGTGATTTGAAGTCTCCTGTTGACTGGATGTAAACTGCTCGCATCACATTTGACGTACAACTGATGTGATCAGATCTCAATGTAACCGTTAGATCCCAATTACCGCTAGATCTCCTGATATTGATTGTGTTGATGGCTACTCTCGATACTTGGACTGTGATTTGCTTCACTTACATATTGTTTTGCTATTTTCATTGCAGTGAGGAAGGATTTTGAGCTGGCTCGACGGCTTGGAGGCAAGGGCCAGCCTTGGTGATTCATTGTAAATTAAATGTACCAAAGACCAGCAGTGTCGTGTATGAAGGGAGGCTGTTTCTATGGTCCCGCGACTCCGATTGCCATACCCAATTCGTTCAAGAAGCACAATGATCGTTAGGATGTTAGTAAAATTAGCTGGTAGGCACTAACTGCAATCTCTCAGGTAGTATTAGCATTTATTTTCCATCTCCAACCATCTTCTACATTCGGGGAAAGTAATTTGTGTCCCGGTAGATGTTTTGGAAGGAGATCTTCTAACTCAGCAATGACATCGACAGGAACAGAGAATGTTTCTTTCTTTTTTCTTTGTTTTGCATCATTTCAGAGAAATAACAAGGTAGAAAAACTGAACACAGGATCCTTCATGTTGCCCGAGAAATATACAGTGGCACTTGTATCTCTGCGCGTACGATTAACAGTGTACAAACTAGAGAAAATAATACGAGGCTCACGCAATTTTCACCCAACCAATAGCTCTGCACACTCCTTATAATTTAAATAGTCTGAATTAACCCTCGCATGGAGCTCCTTAATGGTAAGATTGATGAAAAATCTATATGTTTAATGTATATTTTCAATCCGGTGATTTTAATCTTACGTTGTTTTTTTCATTCTTTTGTGCTCAATTCGGAGAAGTATACATATTTTTACCTTGAGTATAAATAAAATTGACTATCCTGGAGTTTCCGCAACTTAATTCTACACATTATTTAGCGAATGTGTATACTTCTCCGATTTGAACATACCAGCAAAATATTTGTAGGAAAATAATCTTGTTAACCCCTGTTTAGATATAAGTTAAGTAATTTTAGTTGAACTGCGATTGACTATCACATAGAGGGGATGTTTGGTATGAATTATGGTTTTCAACTCTCAACTTTTTAGTTTTGCTGTTCAAGTTAAATCAATCTTTGAGTACGTTACTTTTTCTCAACTGAAAGAGAAGAAAACTTCTTATCTTTCATGTTAAATTTTCAAATAATATTCAAAATTTTAAGAAATCCTATGCAAAATTTATATGTCAATGTTTGTATGTTTGACATGTTTTTCGTTAAGATAAAATTTAAATGCGTGGTCCGCAAGATCTGAAAAGAAAATGTTACATTTTTAAGATAAAGCTATTTCAAACACACCAAAAAACAAGTATAGCATCTCAAGCCAATTAAACATTTTTCATATTTTCCCGAGAATATCAATGGTTGGGCTCACTTGCTCCCGAACTTCGTGTGGCCCTGCCCAATAGAAAATCATGGGTCGGCTAGGCCCGCTCTGGAAAAACGAATCTGAAAAAGAAACCGAAAAGGCAAAATAACCACATATAAATCAACATTTGAAATAAGTAACTTCCAAGGCATTGGTAAACCACAAAAAATAAATTTTAATAGATTATTAAAATGGTTGGTAATATTAGAAGTATAAAGAAATGATGGTACTTCTCAAAATCGAGGAAGATAAAATGTCAGTACGTGACTGAAATTATTTGATATCTTAATGTGACGAATGTTGGTACTTCAACTCAGATTAAGGTTGGTAATCTCCAATAAAAGTCAGTAACTTCGATGCCGTTGGTAATCAACAAAGATTAATGTTGGTAGAGTATTAAAATAACCAGTACTTTTTAGAGAATAAGTGTTGGTATTTACAAAAACCTGCCGGAGAGTCACTATTGCGCGACCCCGTTTGTCCTTCACTTTTTATTACCAACACTATTTGATTGTTTGCAATAAATTAAGCAATGTACCAATATGGAATTCGAATTAGAAATTTTTTCAAACATTATCAGGCCCCAAGTGAAAAGCTATAAACTCTGCCTTGGTGAAAGGTTACGCACCTTTCTTATACCAAAGGAAAAGGATAGCAGAGTGAAAACGCCATCCCATTAATCTAATCTAATATAATCGTATGGACTAAACTGGTGCTTTTTGTTGCAAAATTAGAGAGAGATTAGAGAGAGAAAAAAATAAAAAGCATATGAAATAATCAGTGAAAAAACGACGGTGAAATTTGTCCGGAGGAATAGTTAAGGTTTAATGAAAAGTCGACGTTAGATCTGCTTACTCGAGTCCAAATATCAAACTCATCATGGATCAATGTAAACTTTTCTTTGTCCTTGTCATGGGACATTGGCTCACCGATATGGGATCGGTTGCGACTCGTGAGCTCTCGTGTCGTGAGAAAGAAAAAAGTTGTATTCGAGGGCGATTTAGAAGAGGGCCAAATCTAACTTAGACTGAAATTTCTTGATTCTAATTAATTAATTGTGCATACATTTGGTCACACGCTACGGCCACAAATATGCGCTGTGGATATCTATAGTAATCGTGACACCAGTGCGACGGTCATGTTGTTTTTATTCATGAGCTATACCGGGTCTATGGTCATATCTTGGACCCTATATAAATTCATGAAAAAGGCCAATGGAGTCAAGTTTGCGGCGCGGGATTGTATGATGCAATACGGTCCGGCTAATTGAATCGCTGGTTGATTGAGAGTCTAGTGATATCAATAGATGTCACTTAAGTAGCTAGCATGTGAGTACATTTTTCCATCCCCAATTGATGATGTACAATATGATACAATCACTAATTGACAACTCGAGGAGGATAATTTCACACTAATCACAAATTATGACACTAACTTTGTGTCATTTTTCCAATACCGTCGGCATATACCTGACCAACACTTAATCAAAGGGAGGCCGTTATAAACGACGAATACAAGACATTATAACATAACAAAACGGGGCATATTATTGTTGTTATTATTATTATTATTATTGTTATTATTATTAGTAGCAACAGCAGCAGTCATCACCATCTTATAGTTGACATGATATGAGGAATTAATCAGTTGTACCCTCCTCGTCCGGTGATATTAAAGCTATCTTGGAGTAGCCGGCGTCTTGCACATAGACAGTGAGTCAAGAATAATGAATTTATTTATTTAGTTTGTTAAATAGGGTAATGCAAAAATTATATTCACAAAAGTTGCCAAAACACTATATGAAGCATTCCAATGCGAATTTTATGAAAGTTATATTCATAAAATAATAATATAATGTTATATCGGATTGCGTACATAGTCAGAGAAGACAAGATCGATAGGATGTAATATCAATATTAGAAAGTCTTAAAAGAGGAGAAACTTTTTGAACTACATCATTTTCAAAAAGGTTATCACGCCGGAAAAATTGGATAGTTGACAAGTTAAAGGAACTGTCCATGCATTGCATCTTTTCAAAAGAGCGAGGATTACATTTTGTAATTAAAACGTTCAAAACTTTATGGTGCTCAATCAAAAGGTTTTGAATTATGAATATGATCATCGACATATATCGATTAAGTGATTTGGTAAAATTGAAATATCTTATTCAAACTCCATGTGTATTAACCTAACGACACATATATGCATATAGAAAAAGTAAATTATTCAGGACACAGACCAAGTTAAGTTCTGGGATTGCCTCGGCCACAGCAGCAATGGCCAATTCAGTGGACATGAGCAAGAAATACACCACAAAGATTGCCATAACCACCACATTGATGGTCTTGTAGAGGCCAAGATCTGGCATTTATCTACAGACAAGTCAAGTTTTTTTGGGAGCAGATGCTTTTGGGTGAAGTGTTAGGGGCGGAGAGATCTTGTTTTAGGATCAATTATTTATAGAGAAAGACAATGGCATTGTTGGGGCTTGGTTAGATTCATTCCCTTACATATTTAGGGTTTGGCGGAGCGGAAGGATGGATTATATTGACGTCTATGGAATAAAATGATGCCGATCGATTTGTGGAGTTGGATATATATATAAAAATCGTGGTTTTCTTGCTTTCTATTTTTTTTTATGAGGAAAAAAAGCCCATTTTAAGCAGATAAATTGTAAACTATCAAGTACCCTTCTAATTATTAAGTAAGACGAGAGCTAATATTCAATTAGATGGTCCAAATTCGACCAAAAAAAAAAAATAGATGGTCCAAACATTTAATTATTTTGCATTTGATGATGTGAGAAGTTGTATATGTGACCTGCGTGTAATTCATGCACATCTCTATTTTTAATGGCTAATTAAAAAAATCAGTTTGACAAATGGATTAGCATGAGCTGCAACTTTATAAAACTAATGGGTCTAGGGGATTGATTTATTAATGAGCAATCACTGGGGACAACTGAGAACTCGTCATGAAGAACACAACCGCTGGAAACTGTCAAGAGGCAGTTATTGTACAACTATTATAGATACCATTAGTCATCTACTAGAAAACGCTACCCCATTAATTTAATGGTATGGACATAACTGATGCTATTTGTTGCAAACTCATTCAGAGATTAGGAAAAAAAAGCCAAATGACTTAGATGGTGCGTTTTGTCGGGAGGATTAGCTATGGCTTAATGAAAAGTACATTTATTACTCTCATCGTGCTAAATATAAACGTTAATCTGTCCTTGTTGTGTGATATTGGCTGACTGATACGGAATCAATTGTGACTCGCAAGCTCTCGTGCTTTGAGAAAGATAAAAGTCGTATTTGATGGCTATTTAGAAGAGGGCCAATCTAATCTTGTCCATGTATCCTCCTGGTTCTAATTAATTGAAAGTATATACATTAAATCATACACTCCAGCCACAAATATGCGATGTGTATATTTATAGTAATTATGACGTCAGTGCGATGGTAACATTGCTTTTATTCATAAGCTATACCAAGTCTATTGTAATACCTTGGACCTTATATAATCTCATGAAAAAAATCAATGGAGTCGAGTTTGTGACATGGGATTACATGATGTAATACACATGGCAAATTGAATCACTCGTCGATCGAGAATCTCTAAACATGTCAATAGATGTCGCTTAAGTAGGAAGCTTGTGAGTAAATTTTGCCATCCATAACCGATGATATACAAGATGATGCAATTACTAATCAACAACTTGAGGAGGAAAAATTCACACTAATCAGAAATTATGACATTAAAGTAGTGTCATTTTTCCAATACCATGGGCATATACATGACCAATACTTAAGCAAAGGGGGGCCATTTATAAATGACCATACAAGACATCTAACATAACAAACCGGGGCGTCTTATTATTATTATTATTATTATTGGTCTTCATCATATTATATTTGATATCATCAAAGGGGCTAATCAGTTGTACCCTCCTCGTCCGGTGGTATTGTAGCCATCTTCGAGTAGCTTGCGTCCTGCACATAGACGATGAGTCAAGAAAAACGAAATTTTATTTATTTATTTAGTTTATTAAATAGGGTAATGCAAAAATTATATTAATAAGAGTTGGCCAAAACTCTACGTAGCCTTCCGATGCGAAAATTTATGAAAATTATATTGATAAAATAATGTCATATCCAATCACATACAACATCAAAGGAAAGACAAGATGGATAGGATCCAATGTCAATATTTGAAAGTCTTAAAGGAGGAGAAACTTTTTGAATTGCATCTTGTTCAAAACGGGTACCACATGGGAAAAAATTGGATAACTGACAAGTCAAAGGAACTGGACATGCATTGCATCTTTTTGAAAAGATTGAGGATTGTATTTCGTAATCAAAACGTTCAAATATTTTATAATACCCTATAAAAGAGATTTCGAATTATGAAAATAATTTTTGACAAATATCGTTTAATTGGTCTGGAAAAATCGAAAGAAAGTCGATCTTGCCTATATGATTAGCATCTTACATAAATTCTGTGTGTATTAAACTAGCGACACATATATGCATATAGAAAATGTAAATTATTCTGAACACAGACCGAGTTGAAGCTCTGGAACTGCCTCGGCCACGGCAGAAATGGCCAACTCAGTGGACATGAGCAAGAAAAACACCAAAAAGATTGCCATCACCACCACATTGATGGTCTTGGAGAGGATAAGATCTGCCATTTTATCTAGAGACGAAGGAAGTGTTTTTGGGAACAGATGCTTGCTTTTGGGTAAAGGGTTAGGGGTGGAGAGATCTTGTTTTAGGATCAAGTATTTATAGAGAAAGAGAATGGCATGATTGGGGCTTGGTTTGACTCATTCCCTTGCATACTTGGGGTTTCGTGGAGCAGAGGGATAGATTATATTGACTTCTAGGATTACAATGATGCCGGTCTATTTGCGGAGTTGGATACTTTGACAAGTCGTGGTTTTCTTGCTTTATCTTCTTGAGGGAAAATAAGAGTCAATTTTAAGCGAATAAATCAAGAACTCATCAAGTACTTCTCTAATTATTAAGTAAGACGCGAGCTAATATTCATGTAGATTGTCCCAACATTTAATGTTTTTTTATTTGATGATGTGGGAATCTGATATGTCTCATGCTTGTAATTCATGCACATCTCTGTTCTTTATGGCTAATTAAACAAAATGGATAAACATGAGTTGCAACTTTGTAAAAATGGTGCGTTAAGCATTATTTAACTTCATACAAACTATGTAGAGCTTAGGGTATTGACTAATTAAGAGCATTAAAGTAACATCCTTTCCAATATGCACATGCGATTGTTTGAATTCGTACGCTAACAAATATCTATAGTCGTTTTCTTTTATATTGATGTTTGTACATTATGTACTTAAAATAAATGTCGCATTATTTTTGTAAATCGATTTCGTATACCAATCTTAAACATTATTTGGAAACTTCTCTATTTTTATTTTATATCTATGCTAGTATGTTACGTACTTAAAATTAATGCCGCATTATTTTTAGAAATTGACAATACATCCTAGTTCTCAAATCAATCCTCAGGCCCTACATCTAAAAGGTCCTAATGAAAAAACCTGACCCGTCTCTCCAAGGGGAATGAAACATATAGAGTTTTGTCCTTCTTCCATGAATATAATTTTCCCATTTCTCTATTTACTAAAATGATACCACATTAGTGTCATTAGATGTGAACGATGCGAATTTATCCTCCTTGAGTCGTCGATTAGTGATTGCATCATATCGTATTTGGTCAATTATGAAGGGCAAAACTTACTCACATGCTTGCTACTTAAGCAAGTAAGTCAATGAGTTTTAAAAGCATATCACGTGACGCTAATATTACTACAGGTGATTATGTCATTTTAATATCGTGTACTACGATGTGAGGTAGAACAAAATCTACACGCAAGATGAATACAAAATGATTTTGTCTTTCCACCATGATACATGAATAGAACCGTCAAATATGAAACATTTGTTTGATATTAGACAAAACTGGAACAGATTTGAATAATAGCGAATTACAGTGATCAAATGGAATAGTAACTCTTGTCCATCTCTGGAGTCATCGGAATGGCTCTGCTGCTGGACACGTGAAATGGAGGACAGGATCGAATCTGGATGATGAAAATGGGTCTAACCAAAATCGATTCGTTTAGTTCATATTGACCCATCTCTTCAGAATATAATTTTGCAATCTATGTCCATCTTGACCCATAATCAATTCCAGCTCCATTTCCCCATGTAATTTTCATATGATGCGATGCTTAAGAGGTCATTTTTATAAAATTATTTTTCTCGAGTTGGAAGTTTAGTTTTCTTCACTAGAGGTCATTTTCATAAAATAATTTTCCTTAAAACAAACGAAGCTGAAAATGATTTTCTTTTTCCCACAACTGCATAAATACTTCGGGGACTAGTATTTCTTCTCTATTTGTGGCCCAAAGAGCTATCCTCCCTTTTGCAGGGCTCCTGCCAACTTAGGAAGATTCCCCCGGCATTGACAATTACAATGCCGGCAAAAGACAGCGAAAGTGAAGTCTTCCAGCGTTTTGACCTTTGCCTGCAGCCAATGCAATGCTTATAATATCATTACTTTGAAATCTTCAGAATGGATGCGCAATGAAGGAGGTAACGACTAGTTGCGGGTCTGAAAAAAAAAAAAAAAAGGAAGAAAAGGCCAAGCTATTTCTGGTTCAAACTTGATCGAAATGCGTTAAAAAGGGGTCTATGTCAAACCCATTTAGATTCATTTTTAACTATTCTTTGTTTTTTAAATCTCATTTGTTTAACTCCTTCATAGAATTAGAGTGACCCATTTGAAATCTAGCCCAATAAATATGAGTAAAAAAAGGGGTTAATGGACCCATTTCGCCACTTCGAATGAAGATTAATATTTGCGAGGACAACCAATTGTAGGATAAATAATGTTGGAGGTCTGAAGATTAATTTATTGATGTAATATGTGAAATTAATGTGGCACAAGACTCATTACATGCTCGAAAAGGGGATACTGTTAAAAAATTCCTGAACCTATTATTCAACGGCTAATCCAACTCTAAACCTTTTAATTGTGTCAATTTAATTTTAAACTTTTCAACAATTTGTCAATGCAATCCTTTGGGTCAATTTTGGTTGGAAATCATTAATATGGATGTCGGTTGTTTTATGTAGCGTGATTGGAGCTGACATAGATAATTTTTAATGTTTTTTCCTTGCCTTTCCTCTTTATTTTATTTTATTTTATTTTATTTTTCCTTTATCTTGACTGGCCATAGGTGAGGGCTACACTTGTCGATTGCAGGCGAGGGTCACCCTTGTTGGCCACAAGCAAACTAGGGCAAGGGGTGGCTGGCGAGGGCCGCAACACCCTTGCCCATATTTGGTGAGGGTGACCCTTGCCCTTGCTAGATCTGGCGTGGGCAATGGTCTCTTAAAAGAGGGCTAGCTGCCTTTTGTTGATAACAGGGAAAAAGGAAAAAAAAAAAAGATAAAGAGAAATATATATATATATATATATATATATATATGAAATGGAAAATTAAAATTTGCAAAAATTATCCATGTCAACGTATCGGCTTATGACAAAAAAAAAAGTACCGATTGGTGTTCACATCAAGATTTTTTACTAAAATTGGCCAAAGTGACTAAATAGTAAATCATCAAAATAATTCCAATTAAATTATAATTGAAAGGTTCATTATTGAATTTATCGTCGTATCATGAGTTTAAAATTTTTTGGACAATTATCCCCGCTCGAAATGACAAATCATTGAAATACCATATTGTGCACATTTGACACTCACAGTATTCTTGAAGGATGTCCACAAGTTACATGTATAGGTGCATTTTGGTGTAATTTCCCTTTTCACTCTAGAGATTGGGTCCCAATTAAATCATAAATCTATTTTAACTTTTCTTTTGATTCTTTTTGCGCAAAAACTTTTTCTTTCAAATTGGGTCTTGGATTTTTCTATAATACGTTTGGTCATCCAAATTTCTAATCATGATAGGACTGGTCATGATAGAATCTGTAATCCAATAATTTTACTATATTCTATCAACTGTTTTGTGAATTATAGTAATTAAATCGAATATCTTTACATCATATATATATATATATATATATATATATATATATATTGTATAAATGATATGTCAGTGTAAATGAACCTAAAAGTTAACAAAAAAAGATGGTAAAAATCTCTCGCAATACTATTCCTAATATATTTTTATTTTCTTTTTAAATTTTATTTTTCTTCTATTTTTTAATTATTTTATATATTATTTCTTTTTCCCCCTTATCATTCTCTAATAAAATCTTATTAAATAGTAAACTAAACTAGTATACCTAAATACAAAAATATATAAAATATGTAATAAATATAAATATAAGTATATTTATTTATTTAATTTATATTATAAGATAGAATCAAAGTTGAACATATAAATGAAAATAAGATTAAATTAAAAAATATTTTTTAATTTTTGTTATTTTGAATTTCTTATATGAAGTCAAATATTATTAATATTGAAATTTATATCAATTTGTTAATTTGATAAGTTTTTTATTTGAAAAAATAACTTTCCTATTTTTGATATTAGAAATCTATTTAGCTTTATCCTACCTCTCCCATGGAATAATTTTATTCGGCCTATATTCCTCTTATATCCTATTTTATCTTATATTGAGTAGGCACCAAATGCAAGATAGAATAAATTTTATCATATCTTAAATTTTATCTTGATTGACAAATAAAACCTAAGGGCATTCAGTCATTCAACATGTTAAAAGGTGCATTTCCATTGAATGGGGACAAGCCAACGTAAACTCTAAGGCTGCGTTTGACAATCGAGATAAAATTTGGGATAGGATATGATTTATCCCATCTTACGTTTGGTACTCGCTTAGGACAGGATAAAATCAGATATAAAGGGGATATAGGCTAGATAAAATTATCCCATGAGGGAGGTGGGATAAAGGTGGATAGGATCTCTAATGTCTATAATAAGAAAATTATTTTTCTCGAATAACAAACTTATTAAATTAACAAAATTGAAAGTATATTTCTATATAAATAATATTTGAATTCTAATTTAAGAAATTAAAAATTAAAAAAATAAAAATTTATTTATAATTAATCTTATTTTAATTTATATATTCAACTTTAATTCTATCTTATAATAAACAATCAATCTATAAATTATATATTTATACTTTTATATATTTTAGGTATTTTTGTATTTTACGTATGTTAATACAGTTTACTATTTGATAAAATTTTATTAAAGAATGGTGAAAGGGGATTAAAGAAATAATAAAGAAAATAATATAAAAAAGAGGAAAATAAAATCAAAATAAATTAAGAAATAATGTTACGAGAGATTTTCACCATCTTTATTTACAATGATATGCCGTTACATGATATGATGTGAATATATCCGACTTTAATACTTTGCGATAAACCAAACAATGGACAAGATATAAAAAATCCCAAGATTTCATATCTTATCCTATCCAGGTTATCCGATTAGAAATCCGGACGACCAAACGTAGTCTAAAGGACTTATCAGGCTTTAGGAGAAGGGCAATTTTGTCCCGGACACAAAAAAAATGATTAGAAAAATAGAATATACTCTCCACATGATCAAAGCAGATAAGAAACAATTAAAAAAATGGATAATGACATAAATGATTTCCAAATGTTGACTAACTGTGCAATGCGATAAGCTTTAAATTTATTCATGTTTATATAATCTATGGATTGAATGTATCAAAATTTTGATAATTATATTAAATAAATTAAAATTTTATGAATGATATTACATATTAGACTAAAATTTATGGACCATATTGAACAAATTTAAAGTTTAGAGATGACATTACATATTAAGTTAGCGTTTAAGTATCATTTATGTCATTTATCCTTACAAAAACAATTAAAGCCACTAGTTAGCAACTACCATACCACAACCTCCATCCATTGTCGTGGCCATTATCGTTGTCACATCAGACGTTTATTAATAAAAGGCGTGATGTGACTAATAGCACCGTTCTTTTCTTGTTGTATATTGTTGTAGTATTATTGCTCGTGATCAAATACAACCTTAATTTGACATAATGGATTAGCATGAGCTACAACTTTAGAAACTATATTGCATTTAGCATTATTTTAAATTCAATTAGATTACTAGAGCTTAGGGGATTGATTAATTAAGAGCACAAAGGTAGCGTCCCTTCCAATTATTGTACAGTTGCAATTGCTGACTTTAAATAACAAATAACATGAACTGTTATTTATTACATCGCCTCACACGCAAAATGAAAAAAACATAAAGTAACGAATAGAAAAGCTTCAACTTAAGAGATAAGAAACTTCCATCTCGAGAGCTCCTTTTCTTTGCGTATTGAATTATTGGCTTCGGATTTTAAAAAAATCCACTAAAATAATTGCAATCCATTTCATTTCATCGTATGAACCACATCGGAAAAGTTACGATGCCGACTCATTGTTGAAGATGGACATTTTCCAGCTTGGTGATTTTACAAACCAAATATTTGGAAGAAAAAGAATTTTTTAAATCTCATCTGGACATAAATTAAGTAATTTTAGTCAAACTACGATTAACTGTCATACTGAAACTTGTAGAGGGTATGTTTGGTATGAAATATGGTTCTTAACTCTCGACTTTTTACGTCAATTGTTCGAGTTAAATCAATCTTCGAGAACGTTATTTTTTGTTAACTTTTCCGTGTTAAATTTTCAAATTTTATTAAAATTTTAATAATATCATGTGCCAATGTTTGTATGTTTCACGGGTTTTGCGCTAAGATAAGATTTAAATGCGTGGACTGCAAAAATTGAAAGGGAAATATAAAAATTATAAAGTTGCGTTACTCCAAACACAACAAAAGACAAGTATAGCATCTAGAGTCAATTAAACATTTTTCATATCTTCCCAAGAATATCAATAGTTGGGCTCCCTCACTTTTATCATATTTACTTATGTTGAGGAAACTAAAAGAACCTTAGTTTGACAGAATGGATTAGCACGAGCTGCGGCTTTTAAGAAAATGCAGATGCAGCATTATTTTAACTTCAACACAAACAGCGTAGAGATGAGGAAATTGATTAATTAAGAGACAAAAGTAGCATTTCTTCCAATTGTTGCGGCAATTGTTTGAATTCGTACACTCACAATTGCTGACCTATGCAAAGCTGACCATCCTCCCCCAGCAAAATAAACTATTATTAATTACATGACCTAACCAGTAAAATAAAAAAAATAAAAATAAAAGGAAGTAAAAAATAAGAATAAGCTACAAATTAAGAGTTACGAATCTTACATTCCAAGAGCTCTTTTCTTATTGTATGAATTACATGCATAGATACACACAAAGTACAGAATGCGGTAAATTGGCGTGCACTATCACTCTCGGCCATCATAGAATTCATTCTTTCACAAAAAATGACATAATTCCTCACCTCAATCTACTCCTAACAAACGTATCAGCAGCAATTTACCTGTACTTCTAATTTAATACATCAACATTATCAGCCAATTTAGATGAATTGAGATTATTACATAAAGCATAGCAAACGGATCAAGGCCGAGGTCATTGGAAATGACTCAAAGGTTAATGTAATTAGATTTATCCAACCTACACAATTAGTACAACGAATCATTCAAGCAGACAACATGAACTCAGTCAGATTCGAAGCTAAATTCATACTGATGCAATTCAGTCATTTCATCAAACACATAGTGATCAGTTCAGCTGAGAGATCTAACTGCAACATGGAACCATCTAATCCAATCCAAGATATCAACAGCATCAAAATGAGTTTAGATCATTAAAAAGTCAATAATCAGAGGCGATTTCACCCAAATCTCAATAATACTTCTCCGCCTTTTTTTGGTTCTCTCCAAGAATAGCTGAGGGCTGAGCATATGAAGGTGACATGCGATTACCGGTCACGAGCTGTGATTGGACTAGAAGTAGGAAATCCTGGAAGTGTCACCAGCGACAACGCCAGCAAAGGAGTTTCGAATGGATCCTGAGTGCTTCAGACTTCTCAGCCAAAAAACGGAGTGAAATAGAGTATTGGCTGCACAACTTCAAAACGGTGAACTGGCAATGGCGACCATGCTTGTTCGTGACAAGCGTCGGAGGGAGAAATGAATCGACTGGAGGAATCCGAGAGAGAGGATTTTTCCAGCTTCCAATGTGTGCTCTCTGCTGCTGGTTCTCGGTTCTGTGAATCTGTAACTCTGGGGGTCGGTGACGAGAAGCACTGCCGGTAAATGCTTGTGATCAGAGATGGTGGATCTGGCATCAACCAGTAGTAGAGAAGCTCCTGGAATTTGTGGATTGAGAGAAGATATTTTACTTTGCTCTATTTTGAATCACCAGAGAGAGATAGAGAGATCTGTCACTGATGCAACCCAATCCATGTGCTTTCAAAAGTTGCTACACTCTCTTGCATGCTAACATGTGACATGGGTTGTCTTCAAAAACTCAGAGGCGTCTACAACACGCATAAGCCCAGCGATAGCAGGAACCCTGAAAAAATTACAATGAAACATCGAGGGAAAGTTTGACGTAGGAATAACACATTAAAATTAGGCAGTCAAGTTAATCAGTAAGACGATAGAAAGATATTCAATTCCCTGAAAGGATACACTAATGAAAGTTAAGATCGATTCATTGTATAAGTTGCGGTTGAAGTACAAAATAGAATCTATCTCAAAGAAGAGAAACAATATCATATTAGATGGTGTTTGAATTCCACGGAGCCTACTTTAAGATTAAGTAACAAATTTGGAAATGCAGATTATGTGAAAATGAGTTTAACTTCTCATACTTCTAAGTGCAGACAATTGTGTCCACCAACCAACTGGGTTTCGATTCTAATCCTACTTGATCCATGATGTTAATGCCCAGCATTAAGTACCTAAGATATGAAATTCTTGGCTTCTTGCCACATACAATAAGGCAAACAATATCATATTAGCAGAAAAACACCAGGCCTAGAAAACATTATCATATGGTCATATACAGACAAGTGGAAGGCAGTGCAACACATGTTAATATAGTTTAGCACCTGTCAGATCCATTAAAGAAGATCAAAGATCGACCTTTGACCCCATCAAGACACATTTTTTTGTAGGAAAATACAAAATCAAAGTGCAAATTTTCCACAAGAACGATAATAAAAGCTGTCGCCAAGATGTAGTTAGAATAGATAAATTTCCAGAAAAAGGCTACAAGCCAAGTAGTTTCTTATGGAGTTTCATGGAATTTTAATGTGTACATCTCCTAAAACTGATGAATATTATTTGATGGCTCTTCTCATAAGTCATATGTTTCATAACTTCACTTGAGCGAAAGTTGCCATCAAAATATTGTCAGCAAATGATTCTAATTAATTTACCACCGTAAAAAAAAAAAATTCGTTACAGAAACGCCTAATGTTTACAACATCTGTAGTAACTCAACGATTTATTTACTGTACATTCACTCAAAAATCACCAATATCACCAGTCTTATCTCAATAATGGGTACTTTAAGTAAGAACTCTATCTTAAAATAACCACAATGGCATGCCGGAAGGAACCCCATTTCCATCTTGCCCATTCGTCTATATATCGCCAATTAGCCTCTCAACTTGTCTACATAGAAAAGTGGACCATCATGTCAAGAGCCTTGCTTTTCCCCGAAAACAAACCCATTTCCCTTTACTTTAATTTAGATTGACAATTTATTATAAACGTAATATATTTGAAAAATTGATGAATTATACAAATAAAAATTGGCAAGCTAGATAAAAATTGTTAATTTACATTCTATAAATAAATTGGTAATTTATAAAAGTAATGATAAGATACCAATAAGTTACTTAAAAATAAAAATTCCGCAAGTCTCTTTTGTACCAACAATAGAGATCAACACGTGTTTGCTTTTTCACTTTTCTCAATTTTTGATATATCATCTATGCAGAAATTGAGTTCATATTTTTTTTATGGCCTCCAAATCTTTTCAGTTAGGTACAATAAGATACCAAATCTCTCTTTTGAGTTCATCACGTTAGAATAAGTTATTATATGAAGCAAGACTACATATACATGGGGCACATTTGTAGACAAGCGATATAGGATTATATCAACACGTCAAATGTTTACTACGTAAATAAGTGATATAGAGATGGGAGTAAGCAAACAGGAGGAGAATCAGGCCAGTGTTGCCATTCATCAAGAAATAAGGGGAGGAAAAAAAAAAGAAACAAAAAAAGGAGAAGGTTCAGACTCACCTTATAATTCTTGTAACATTGGACAGAGCCAAAGAAATCTTTATTAGCCCCAGAATATGTCGGGCCGTGTTTGATGTGTATGTAGCAATCATCTGGCAATTTGGTGTTTGACACATTAGTCAACCTTTTCAACTGTGGGCAGTAATCAATTGTTAACCGATGCAAAAACTCTAACTTGTCAAGGGCCTCGACAAGCTGTAGCTCATAGCAGTCCTTAATGGATAGAAACTCGAGCTTCTTTAAGTGTGATAAACCACATACACTTTGCAAATAAAAACAATAGTTGACCTCAAATGATTGCCACAATTCCGACGCACCGAGTACTTGTATTTGGAGTATCTTTGGGCACTTCAAAAGAATGAAATTTCTCAACTTACATAATACTCTTGACAGAAGAATTAGGGTCCCTCCCCAATAATCAACTCATTAGCAGACTCTACACCCGCGTACACTAGCCTTCCCAAGGAATTGCACCATCTGATGGAAAATTCTTCCAATGATTCAAACACCCCAGCAAATTGGATCTCAATTAGCTTTGGGCAACCTTCTATCCCGACGCTATTGAGCTTCCTCATGTTTGATAGCCTGAATCTCTTGAGAGATACACCACCTACCAGAACCAACCGTGCTAAATTTTGAAGTTGAAGCCCGTTGAGTTGAATTTCTTTCACTCGAGATAAAAACAGCTGTAAACTAGACAAATTTTCTAATTTGGATGTGAGTGATACAGTTGAATTGAAGTTACGAAGGCTTAAATTTAACAGAGACGATGGAAGTTGCGTGAGTGTTCGAAAATCCATACCAGACAAATGAAGTGCCTTTAATGAGAAAGGGAAACCAACTTAGAAGGAGCAGGGACATTTAGAAGTTCCAAGTTCAACTCATTTAGTTTGGATAACCTCCCAATCCACCCTAAGTCACTGGTATAAATTTGACCTCCTTGACTCTTACCAGAGACATCAGATAGGTCCAACATAACCAAATTAGTCAAATTTGAGAGGTCTGGGACCACCCGCAATGATCTGGATGACACTCGTAGATTGTTTAAACTTGTAGGAAGTGTCAGTAGTCCTTGAATCTCGTCACATCTAATTAACTCGAGAGTTTGCAGGCAAGGAAGCAGGTTTATTGTCTCTGGAACTTCACTGATGCAAGTGCCTGTCAAGCATAGGATTCTTAAATTAGGCAAACTTCCTATTGCCGAAGAAAGTCGACCTTTTAAACCCTGACTACTAATTTGAAGCACTTTTAGATTCTGAAGCATTGTAGGACTAGGTAACTCCCATGAATTTAGTCTAATGTCAAAGTACAACTTACGTAATGATTTCAACTTCCATACGGAATTTGGGAGTTGAGTCAGTAGACAATCTTCAACAGAGAAGTTCTTCAAATTCACAAGGTTCTCGATCTCTTTAGGCAATTTTTCAAGAGAATGGCAAGACCTAATCTTCAGATCAATCAGAGACTCCAACTTCCCAATAGAGCCACCAATTTTCCTCAAATTAACACATGATTTGATTATAAGCCTCTCTAAATTTGGGCATCCAGAGAAGTCTGGCATTCTGTTTATGTTGCGACAATTTTTAAGAGAAAGAACTTTCAATTTTCCTGCCATCTGTCAAAATAAATGCAATATTCAATTAATGAACATTCAAATATTACTTTCAAAGAAAATAAAATAGGAATACGCACATTACACACCTTGATTAAGCTTTGTAGCTTCGAATTATCCATGTAGGCATTGTCTGAATATTCAAGAATGACCACATTCTTTAAGCAAATATTGGTTGGCTTAAAAAACAAACGGGGAGGATTTCTCCAAACAATACACCTTAAATTGGTAAGACTATTCGCTAAGTTACCACTGAAGGTTCCCGAATCTAATTTGAGGTACCTTAGATGTTCAAATCTTCCAATAGCTTCACTTTTAATAGCGACCTTAGCTTTATTGTATAGATAAAGAGTTAGTGCTTGAACATTCCTCTTCATATGCAATTAAGAGCAAGAAATGAGGGATAATTAGTATTTAGTTTCAAAGGAAAAGGATTACAATGGGAAAACGAGGAAAGAGAAAAGAGCAACCTAGTGCAGCATAGAGGATTTTAGTAGCGAAACTATTAGTATTTTCCCAAATGACATTACCTCCTTTGTTCTTATTGCATTGAGGACCTTCTTGCGAATCCATATCCTACTCCGCTCTCCAAGATTTACTGGATTTTCTCGACAAACTATTTACCTTCCAAGATCTCTAAGTTGATCGTGCATCCAAAATGCATTTTTCACAATCTTTACCAATGACATGCTAATGAGGACATCAACTCCAGTGTCCGGGAAAGAATCGCAATCTTTCCACATGTAAATTGCATACATCATATGCTTACCAATGAAAAAGCATGCAATATCTAGGAAAATTTGTTGTTGCTCATAAGTTAAGGCATCATAACTGATCTTCAACTTTCCAAAAACATCTTCATGAGGTGCTTTGCTTAACTTATCCAATGTTTCTTTCCACATTTGTTGCCTTCTACCAAAGAGGAATGAACCAAGCTAACGGAAGTGTCCCAGTGGTAGATATGATTTCCCTTGAAAGTTCCTTGTAATCATCGGATGGAGAGTCTTTGTTAAATGCATGCCTACTAAAAAGCTCAAGCGCACAATCACTACTCATCACCTTCATTTCATATTCTAAGATCTGACAGTTTGGTCTACTAATTCGAAAAACATCTTTATTTCTAGTTGTAATCAATATTTGAGATCCTGGATACAAAGTACTCCTTCCAACTAATTCCTCCACTTGTTTGCTGTTGGCAACATCATCAAGTACAATGAGGACTTTCTTATTGTTAAGTGCTTCTTCAGTCCTCTTTGTTCCATAATCAATTTCGTCAATGCTCCTTGCTGTTGCAAGATGGCCGATTTCGAATAATAATTTTTTTTGCAACTCGATTAAGCCATTAGGACTTGACGATTTCGCTTGAATATTTTCAAGGAAACAACAGCACTTTCCAAAATGAAAAGAGAGTTGGTTGAAAACCACCTTGGCAAGAGTCGTTTTACCGATACCTCCCATGCCATAAATTACAATGAGCCGCACACCCCTAGAATCAACGTCTAACAATTCATTTACCGCCATCACTCAATCATCAATTCCAACTAAATTTTCAGTCACCGGTCTATGTTTTATCTTCAGCTTTTTCACGACCTCCTCAACTACCAATTTAATCACATCGCCATAGCTGCCACAATGGAACAAAAAAAAAAAAAAAAATTAGTGAGGGAAAAATGTAAAAATCACGATTACCTGGTTAGAAATGATGTTATTCAAGCACCAGATAAGCTACAAATTATTTGGACAACAAATGGGATCATAAATCTAGAAGTGATTTTCCAAGAGCCCATATTGGACATCAACGTCCCACCAAAACATACTTTTAATGCATTTGGCAATGCATGCATCCTTTCATAAGCTGAAATATAACTTAAATCCAACATGATATTAGCAATCTTGGAATTATATTGGTAACATTTGCGAAAATAGATGTATAAATATTTAGGCTGTTAAAATTGATATTTTGTGATTTATGTTTGAGCAAAAACTATAGAAATTGGACCAGGTGTATCCAAGAGGAGAAATGTTTAATGTATTGAAAGATTAAACAATCAAATAGATTGTGCACGGCATTTCATTATCCCATTCTTTTCTTCCCACTGCCAACAATCAATTATTAGTTTAGCTACCTAGCTATTATATCATAGTTCTCCCACTATATAAGGTGACCTTGCTAAGCAATTTCACCTTTTGTGACTAATGTAGCATAGGTTTGTTCATTTAGTAATACTATAGTAGAAGTCCCACCTCAATCGTACCCGAATTCTTCACATCTATGATCCAGTGTTAAGGAAAATTGGAAAACAGTAATCTTGAAGCAGCTAGCGTACCCTTTGTACTTCTTCACTTCCCACCCCTTTATCGCATCAACCTCCATGAGAGCCTTTCTCCAGGTATCTACTTGCTCAATGCTCAACTTCTTCTCGTGCTCCAAATTCAGTATGGCATCATGATACAACGGAGTTTTCAACTTAACATCATCGGGTTCCACATCAAAGAAAATAGGTAGTATATCTTTTTTACCTTCTGATATGGAAGTGTTTGCCACGATTTGCACGAGCTCATGGAAGGCACCATTGGCTCGAAGCATAGGTCCGAGAGAAGATGGGTATGTAGATCCTGGAGTTGTTAATCGCTCGCTGAAGCGATCCACCGATCCTTTCACCGGCACGAACCTCTTCATCGTCTCGGAAGACACATATTCCAATGTCGGTTAAACTATGAAATAAGACGTCGGTGAATCCAACACGAGTATCGGGTCCTCTAAAGCTTAGAAACACTTGGTACTTCCTTCCTAACGACGTTCCTTCGTCTGAGCTCACCATAGCATTAGTTTGCTCTACTTAGTGCATCTCTCTCTCCCCGTGTGTGTGGGCTAGGGTGCGCCTGAAGAAGGAATGTGATCCTCCGTTGGCCCTTTGGTGTTACCGAGACCGACCCGATGTTTTCAATGGAGAATGTGGTTGTGTCAACATCAACACGTACTTTAAAAGAGATTATTTAAAGAACATTGATATTCTTTAATTCACCAGTGCGTAAAGAACTGAATATGAAATTAGAGGGATGGAAAGAAAATCTAATCTCAAAGGCGGGGAAGGAAATGTTGATCAAAGCTGTGATACAAGCTATTCCTCAATATGCAATGTCAATTTCAAACTCCCAGTATTGATATGTCAGTCTACAGAGAAAAGAATTGCTGCATTTTGGTGGAAAAATAGTGAATCTAGAAGTGGTCTTCATTGGACGAGATGGCAAGTGCTCAAAACTAGGAAGGACAAAGGGCGAATTGGCTTCAAGGATTTACGGGCTTTTAATAAAGCAATGCTCAGGAAGCAAGCATGGAGGCTTTCTCAGAATCACTCATCTTTATGCGGTCAAATCCTCAAAGGAATTTACTTTCCTACAAGATCCATTAGGCATCCAGGGAGGGGCTTTCGGCCCCTCTTGAGGCTAGCAGAGCTTGTTGATGGGAAGAGATAATATTTCAGAATCAGTCATACGGTCAGTGGGTACAGGAAAAAGCATCGACATCCGGGAAGACAGACGGTTAAAAAGAGGAACCATAGGGGGTCCGGCAAACTTCCGTGGCCCAACTAAAGTTGCTGATTTAATCATAGAAGAGGAGAAAAGCTGGGATGTTCGCACTCAGAAGACTTTTTAATGAACGATAATAAGTGAAGTCCTAGCAGTGCCGCTTAATTCTTGTGCTACACAAGATAGATGGATGTGGATAGCTACTAAATCAGGTGCCTACACAGTGAAAAGTGCCTATAATCTTATTAGAGAGTCAGAAAACCCACAAACAGCGTGCAAGCAACGTCACCATTTCAGCCATCCGCAAACTATGGTACCATATTTGGAACATGAAGACCCCCCCTCTAAAATTAGGATTTTTTTCTGGAGTATATGTCAAAATGCTCTTCCCACAACAGAATCTCTATCGGCGGAAAATCTTACCTCAGCCAGCATGCCCAATTTGTGATCAAAAAGCAGAATCAGTGGAACATCTATTCTTGCTTTGTCCATGGACGAACTCAATTTGGTCGGATCCTGAAGTAAAAATCCAATTTGGACGGAGTACTTGGCCTTGATCGAAGCTCTGAAATTTTTTCGGTCACAGAGAGAGAGATGGAGATTGAATCTGATTTGTGTGGAGATGGAGAATGCTGTTCTGCAACATAAGGACGTGCGATGGGAGCTGCCGTCTTTAACGGGAGAGGCCAGAATCCTGTTCTTGGCCCGGTCATTATTTTATTTTATTTTATTTTTCCATCTCATTTATTGTCACTTTGTTGATAAAAAAAAAAGGAAATAAAGAAAAAATGGTCTTCTTGAGGCACTTTTTCTCTAGATATTATAAGATTTGCCGATGGCGCATAATAATTGTTGAAGTGACGAAGTCACGACCTTCTCCTAGTTGCTCAGAATATACAAGCAATATTTCGATGGGAATGGTTTTTTTTTTTTTAGCTCATTTTATTTTTTTTCACATGCCAAAATGAGATTTGCCTTTTTCCACAACCGCATAAGGTACCTCGGGGACTAGTGTTGCTTCTCTATTTGCGGCCCAAAGCGCAATCATCCCTTTCACAGGATTCCTGCCAACTTAGTAAGATTTCCCTGGCATTGACAATAACAATACCGGCAAAAGACAGCGAAAGTGAATTCTTCTAATGTTTTGACCTTTGTCCGCAACCAATGCAATGCTTATAATATCATCACTCTGAAATCTTCAGAATGGATTCGCAATGATGGAGATAACGACTTGTCACGGGCCAAAAAAAGGAAGAAAATGCCGAGTTATTGCCGATTCAAACTTGATCGAAATGCGTTAAAAAGGGGTCTGTGTCATTGAGATTCATTTTAAACTGCTCTTTGTTTATTAAAACTCATTTGTTTAACTCATTCACAGAATTAGAGTGACCCTTTTGAAATCTAGCCTGATAAATATGAGTAAAAAAAAAGAAAGAGTTAATGGACCCGTTTCGCCACTTCGAACGCAGATTAATATTTACGAGGGCAATCAATTGTAGGATAAATGATGTTGGGGGTGTGAAGATTAATTTATTGATATAATCTGCGAAATTAATGTGGCACAAGACTCATTACATGCTCGAAAAGGGGATATTGTACAAAAAGTCCTAAACCTATTATACAACGACTAATTCAGTTCTAGACCTTTTAATTATGCCAATTTAATTTTTAACTTTTCAACGATTTGCTAAAGCAATCCTTTGAGTCAATTTTGGTTGGAAATTATTAACATGCATATTGATTGCTTTATATGGCATGATCGGCGTTGACATAGATAATTTTTAATTTTTGTCATTTCATTTTATTTTATTTTACATTTCCTTTATCTTGACTGGTTATAGGCGAGGGCTACACTTGTTAATCACAGCCGAGGGTCGCCGTTGTCGACCACAAGCAAACTTGGAGTGGCTGGCGAGGGCCACAACACCCTTGTCCATATCTAGCGAGGGTGACGACGATCCTTGCTCTTGCTAGATCTGGGGTGGGCAATGGTCTCTTTAAAGAGGGCTAGCTTCCTTTTGTTGATAACAGGGAAAAGGACAAACAAAAAAAATAAAAAATATATATAATAGAAAATTTAAAAATTACTAAAATTGACCATGTCAATGTACTGGCTAGTGTTCACATCACGGATTTTTCTTTTTTATCAAAATTGGCTAGAATGATTAATTGACACAATTGAAATATTCATTATTAAATTCATTGTCATATCATGAGTTTAAGATTTTTTTAAACAATTATCCCCACTCGAAAATGGCAAATCATTGAAATACCATTTTTTGCACATTTTGACACTGACGGTACTCTTGAAGGATGTCCACAAATTACATGTTTAGGCACATTTTGGAGTAATTCCCCTTTCCGCTTCGGGTCACGATCAAATCATAAATTCATTTTAACTTTTCTTTTGTTTTCTTTTTGCGCAAAAGTTTTCTCTTTCAAATTGAATCCTCGATTTTTCTATAATGCGTTTGACCATCCAGATTTTTAATCAGGATAGAGTTTGAAATTCATGAATTTTGCTATATGCAATTCATTATTTGGTGTGCAGTAATAAAGTCGAGTATATTTACATCATATCATATATTTTTTTGGTATAAATGGTATATCGGTGTAAATAAACCTAAAAGTTAACCAAAAAAAATTATAAATATCTCTCGCAACATTGTTCCCTAATCTATTTTTATTTTATTTTTAAATTTTATTTTCCTCTTTTAAATTATTTTCTATATAATTTCTTTTTTCTCCTTCTGTCATTATCTAATAAAATTTTATTAAATAGTAAACTAACTAGTATACATAAAATACAAAAATACCTAATATATGTAGTAAATATAAATATAATTATATTTATATATTAAATTTACATGATAAGATAGAATTAAAGTTGAACATATAAATAAAAATAAGATTAAATTAAAAAATTATATTTTAACTATTTTTATTTTGAGTTTCTTATATTAGAATTCAAATATTATTTATATTGAAATATAATTTCAATTTTGTTAATTTAATAAGCTTATTTTTGAGAAAATAACTTTCTTATTGTGGATATTAGAAATTCTATTCACATTTATCCTACCTCCCCCATAGGATAATTTTATCGACCTATATCCCTCCTATACTCGACTTTATCCTATCTTGAGTAGGCACTAAACGTACGATAGGATAGATTTTATTCTATCATGAATTTTATCTTGATTGCCAAACATAGTCTAAGGACATTCGATCATTCAAAATGTTAAAAGGCGCATTTCATTTGGATTGTGATAAGCCTACGTAAATTCTAGAGGACTTATCAGGCTTTAGGAGAAGGATAATTTTGTCCCCAAAAAAAATGACTAGAAAAATAGAATATACTCTCCACACGATCAAAGTAGGTACAAAAACAATTACAAAAATGGATAACAACATAAATGATCTCTGTACACTAACTAAATGTGTAATGTGATGAATTTTAAATTTATTCATTTTATACAATCCATGGATTAAATTTATCAAAAGTTTAAGAATCATATTAAATAAATTAAAAATTTATGGACGACATTACTCATTAGATTAAATTTTATGGATCATATTAAACAAATTTAAAATTCAAGGATTACATTGCACATTAAGTCAACCTTTGAGGATCATTTGTGTCATTTATCCTTACAAAAACAATTAGTGCCACTAGTAAGCAACTACCACAACCTCCATTTCATCTTTCACATTTTACTTTCTTCAAGTATTTTTTTTAACTTTTTAATTTGTCTTTTTATTGTTATGACCATTATCGTTGTCACATCTGACGTTTATTGATAAAAAAAATGTGATATGACTAATAGCACCATTCTTTTCTTGTTGTATATTATTGTAATATTATTGCTCGCAATCAAATGCAATCTTAATTTGACATAATTGATTAGCATAAGCTGCAACTTTAGAAACTACATTGCATTTAGCATTATTTTAAATTCAATTAGATTACGTAGAGCTTAGGGGATTGATCAATTAAGAGCACAAAAGTAGTGTCCCGTCCAAAACATTAAATAACAAATAACATAAACTGTTATTTATTACATCGCCTCACAAGAAAAATGAAAAAAAAAAAAAAAAAAAAAAAAAAAAAAAAAAAACAGAAAATAACAAATAGATAAGCTTCAACTTAAGAGATGAGAAGCTTACATTTCGAGCGTTCTTTTTCTTTGCGTTTGAATTATTGGCTTCGGATTTCTAAATATCCACTAAAATAATTGCCATCCACTTCATTTCATTGTATGAACCACATCAGCAAAGTAACGATGCGGACTCATTGTCGAAGATGGACATTTTCCAACTACGCGATTTTACCAACCAAATATTTGGAAGAAAAAGAATTTTTTAACTCTCATCTGGACATAAATTAAGTAACTTTAGTCAAACTGCGATTACCTGTCATGCTGAAACTTGTAGAGGAATGTTTGATATGAACTATGGTTCTTAACTCTCGACTGTTTACTTTAATTGTTCAAGTTAAATCAATCTTCAAGAACGTTATTTTTCCTGAACTTTTCCATGTTAAATTTTCAAATATTATTCAAAATTTTAATAATATCATATCCCAATGTTTGTATGTTTCAAGGGTTTTGCGCTAAGATAAGATCTAAACGCGTGCACCACAAAATTTGAAAGGGAAATGTTAAAATTATGAAGTAAAGCCATTCCAAACAAAAACAAAAGACAAGTATAGGGGAAAGTGCTTAAGAAGTCTTAAACATTTTATATTTGTGCCAATCTAGTCCTAAACCTAAGACCGAAAAAAAAAAAAATCTAGTCCTAAACCTTTTTTTGGTGCTAAATTAGTCCTAAACCTTTTTACTTAGCGCCGATTTAATCATTTCCGACCAATTTTGGCCGGATTTTGCTGACTGAACGCCGACTTGTTGACGTGGCGATCGATACGACATGGACAAATTTTAATAATATTTTAATATTTTTGATTTTGATTTTGATTTTGATTTTTCTTTTCTTTTTCTTTTTCTATTTTGCCTCCCCTCCTCCAGCTAGTCATCGGACCTCAGCGACCGGCCAAAGGAGACAGCCGGCGAGGTCGACCTCGCCGGACCTCACCCTCGCCGCCCAGCGCGACAATGGCCGCGAGGGCACCTTCGCCGGCCACCTCGCTAGTGGCTGCGAGGGCACGGGCGAGGCTCGGCCCTCGCTGGATCCGGCGAGGGCGAGCCTCACCAACACCGCCCAGGCTGCAAGGGCGACCTAGCACGGGTTGGTGAGGTCGAGCCTTGCCCTAGGCGGCGCGGGCGAGGCTCAACCTCGCTAGGGCTCACCCTCACCGGATCCGGCGAGGTTGAGCCTCGCGGCCATGGGCGAGGCTCGAACCTCACCAGATCCGGCGAGGGCAAGCCTCGGCGCCCGGCGCGAGGCCGCCCTCACAACCACTATCGCATTGGGCAACAGGGGCGAGGTGGCCAATGAGGTCCGACGAGGTTGACCTCACTAGCCGTCGCCTCTGGCCGATCGCCGTAGAGGGGAGGGAAAAAATAAAAATAAAAATAAAAATAAAAAAATTCTAAAATATTAAAATATTATTTAAATTTGTCCACGTCGACCGATCGACCACGTCAACCGGCCGGCGTCCAATCAGCAAAATCCGGCAAAAATTGGCCGAAAAAGACTAAATCGGCACTAAGTAAAAATTTAGGACTAAATTGGCACCAAGAAAAGGTTTAAGACTAGATTGGCACAAATACAAAAGGTTTAGGACTTTTTAAGCACTTTTCCCCAAGCATAGCATCTAAAGTCAATTAAACATATTTCATATTTTCCCAAGAATATCAATAGTTGGGCTCACTTGCTTTATCATATTTACTAATGTTGAGGAAACTAAAAGAACATTAGTTTGACAGAATGGATTAGCACGAGCTGCGGCTTTAAAAAAATGCAGCATATCAGTAGTTGGGCTCACTTGCTTTATCATATCTACTAATGATGAGGAAACTAAAAGAACATTAGTTTGACAGAATGGATTAGCGCGATTGTGGCTTTAAAAAAAATGCAGCATCATTTTAACTTCAATACAAACTGCGTAGATCCTAGGAAATTGATTAATTAAAAGCACAAAAGTAGCATTTCTTCCAATTGTTGGGGCAATTGTTTTCGTACACATACAGTTGCTGACCTATGCAAAGCTGACCATCCGCCCCCAGCAATAATTACTTACATGACCTACTAACCAGTAAAATGGAAAAAAAAAAAAAAAAAAAGTGAAAAACAAGAGTAAGCTACAAATTAAGAGTTAAGAATCTTGCGTCCCAAGAGCTCCTTTCTTGTCGTATGAATTACATACATAGACACACAAAGTACAGAATGCAGTAAATTGGCGTGCACTATCAGTCTCGGCCATCACAGAATTCATTCTTCCACGAAAAAGACAATTCCTCACCTCAATCTACTCCTCACAAAAGTATCAGCAGCAATTTACCTGTACTTTTAATTTAATACATCAATATTATCAGCTAATTTAGATGCATCGAGATTGTGACATAAAGCATTGAAAACGGATCAAGGCCGAGGTCATCAGAAATGACTTAACGGCTAATATCAATTAGATTTATGCAACCTACACAATTAGTACAGGGAATCATTCAAGCAGACAACATGAACTCAAGTCAGATTCAAAGCCAAAGTCATACTGATGCAATTCAGTCATTTCATCAAACATGTGGTGATCAGTTCAGACAAGAGATCTAACTGCAGCAACGACGCATCTATTCCAATCCAAGATATCACAACAGCATCAAACTGACTTCAGATCATTAATAAATCATTAATCAGAGGCAGTTTCACCCAAATCTCGATAAGACTTCTCTGCCTTTTTTTTGTTCTATCCACGAATAGCTGAGAGCAAAGCATATGAAGGTAACGTGCAATTACCGGTCACAAACTGTGATTGGACTAGAAATAGGAAGTCCTGGAAGCGTCGCCAGTTACAATGCCAGCGAAGGAGCTTCCGACGGACCCTGAGTGCTTCAGACTTCTCAGCAAAAAAACAGAGTGAAATGGAGTATTGGCAGCGCGACTTCAAAACGGTGAACTGGCAATGGCGACCGTACTTGTTTGGTGACCGGCATTGGAGGGAGAAATGAATTGACTAGAGGAATCCGAGAGAGAGGATTTTTCCATCTTCCAATGTGTTCTCGGTTCTGTGAATCTGTAACTCCAGGGGTCAGCAATGAGAAGCAAGTGCTGGTAAATGCTTGTGATCAGAGATGGTGGATTCCAGCGTCGACCAGTAGTAGAGAAGCTTGCAGCTCCTTTCTCACACCTCCTTTTTTTTTAGCAACTCTCTTGCTAACATGTGACATGAGTTGTCTTCAAAACCTAAGAGGCGTCTACAACACGCATAAGCCCAACCATCGTGGGAACCCTGAAAAAATTACAAAGAAATATCGAGAGAAAGTTTGACAAAGGAATAACACATTAAAATTAGGCAGTCTAGTTAATCAGTAAGACGATAGTATGATATTCGATTCCTTGAAAGGACACACTAGTGAAAGTTAAGACAGATTCATTGAATAAGTTGCGGTTGAAGTACAAAAAAGAATCTACATCAAAGAAGAGAAACAATATCATGTTAGATGGTGTTTGAATTCCATGGAGCGTACTTTATGATTAAGGAACAAATTTGTAAATGCAGATTATGCGTAAAAGGAGTTTAATTTCTCATACTTCAAAGTGCGGACAATTTGTGTCCAGCAACCAACTGGGTTTCGATTCAAACCCTAGTTGATCCATGATGTTAATGCCCAGCATTAAGTACCTAAGATATGAAATTCTAGCCACATACAATAAGGCAAACAATATCATATTAGCAGAAAAATGCCAGACCTAGAAAACATTATCATATGGCCATATACAGACAAGTTGAAGGCAGTGCAACACGTATTAATATGGTTTAGCACCCGTCAGATCCATTCTCTAAGAAATAAAGAAGATCAAAGATCGATCTTTGACCCCATCAAGACACATTTTTTGTAGGAAAATACAAAATCAAAGTGCAAATTTTCCACAAGAACGATAATAAAAGCTGTCGCCAAGATGTAGTTTGAATAGATAATTTCCAGAAAAAAGCTACAAGCCAAGAAGTGTCTTAAGGAGTTTCACGGAATTATAATGCGTACATCTCCTAAAACTGATGAATATTATTTGATGTCTCTTTGGATAAGTCACATACTTCATAACTTCACTTGAGCGAAAGTTATCATCAAAATATTGTTAGCAAAATCTTCGAATTCACTTGCCAATGTAAATAAATTTTGTTACAAAAACGCCTAATGTTTATGACATCTGTAGTAACTCATTGATTTATTTACTGTATATTCACTTAAAAATCACAAATATCATAGAAAGGTAGACCTTTGTGTCAAGAACCTCGATTTTCCCCGAAAACAAACCCATTTCTCTTCACTTTAATTTAGGTTGACAATTTATTGTAAATGTTAATATTTTTGAAAAATTAATGAATTATAAAAATAGAAATTGGTAAGTTAGATAAAGATTGTTAATTTACATTCTATAAATAAATCAGTAATTCATAGAAGTATTGATAAGATACCAACAAGTCACTTAAAAATAAAAAGTCGTCAAGTCTCTTTCTTACCAACAATAGAGACCAACGCATTTTTGCTTTTCACTTTTCGCAATTTTCAATATAGGATCTATTCAGAAATTGAGTTCATTTTTGTTGATGGTTTCAAATCTTTTCAGTATATAAATAGCACATTCGTAAACAAGAAATATAGAATTATATCAACACACCAAATGTTTACTGCGTATTAAGCGATATAGAGATGGGAGTAAGCAAACAGGAGGAGAATCAGGCTGGCGTTGCCATCCATCGAGAAATTAGGGGAGGAAAAAAGAAGAAACAGAGAAAGTAGAAGGTTCAAACCCACCTTATAATTCTTGTAAGAGTGGACAGAGCCACCGAAATTTTTATTAGCCCCGGAATATTTCCTGCCGTGTCTGAAGCATATGCGGCAATCATCTGGCAATTTGGTGTTTGACACATTAATCAACCTTTTCAATTGTGGGCAGTGTCGAATTAATAACTCCCGCAAAAACTCCAACTCGTTAAGGCCCTCGACAACCTGTAGCTCTTTGCAGTACGCGATGTGAAGACTCTCGAGCTTCTTTAAGTGTGATAAACCACGAACACTTTGCAAATAATGACAAAAACGGACGTCAAATGAATGCCACAATTCCGATGCACCAAGTACTTGTACTTGGAGTATCTTTGGGCACTCATGAAGGATGAAGTATCTCAACTTATATAATACTCTTGACAGAAGAATTAGGGTCCCTTCCTCAATAATCAACTCATTAACAGACTCTACTTCACCCGCGTACGCTAGCCTTCCCAAGGACTTGCACCTTTCGATGGAAAATTTTTCCAATGATTCAAACAACCCAGCAAATTGGATCTCACCTAGCTTTGGGCAAGAACCTATCCTTACGCTTTCGAGTTTCCTCATGTTTGATAGCCCGAGTCTCTCGAGAGATTCACCTCTATCCAGAAACAACTCTGCTAAATTTTGAAGTAGAAGCCCGTTGAGTTGAATTTCTTGCACTCGACACCAAGAGAGGTCTAATCTTGACACATTTTCTAATTTGGATGAGAGTGATATGGTTGAATTGAAGTCCTCAAGGCTTAAATTTAGCAGAGACGATGGAAGTCGTGTGAGTGTTCGAAAGTCCATATTAGACAAATACAGTTCCGTTAATTGAGAAAGGGAAGCCAACTCAGGAGCAGGGACATTGTGAAATGCCAAGTTCAAGCAATTCAGTTTGGATAACCTCCCAATCAACCCTAAGTCACCGGAACAAATGTTACCCCCTTGTCTCTTACAATAGCCATCAGATAGCTCAGATAGCTCCAACGTAACCAAATTAGTCAAATTTGAGAGATCTGGGACCACCCGCAGCGATTTGGATGACACATGTAGATTGTTTAAACTTGTAGGAAGTGTCGGTAGTTCTTGAATCTTATCACAACCTATTAACCCGAGAGTTAACAGGCAAGGAAGCAGATTTATTGTCTCTGGAACTTCACTAATGCCAGCATCCCGCAAGATTAGGATTCTTAAAATAGGCAAACTTCCTATTGCCGAAGGAAGTCGACCTCTTAAACCCAAACGACTGATTCGAAGCACTTCTAGATTCTGAAGCATTATCGGACTAGGTAACTCAGAACTAGGTAAATCCCATGGATGTAGTCTAACGTCAAAGTGCAACTCACGTAATGATTTCAACTTCCATACGGAATCTGGGAGTTGAGTCAATGCACAATCTTCAACAGAGAAGTGTTTCAAATTCACAAGATTCTCGATCTCTTCAGGCAAATCTTCAAGAGAACCGCAATTCCTAATCTTCAGATCAATCAGAGACTCCAACTTCCCAATAGAGCCACCAATTTTCCTCAAATTATCACATGATACGATTATAAGCCTCTCTAAATTTGGGCATCCGGAGAAGTCTGGCGTTCTGTTTATGGTGTGACAATTTTTAAGAGAAAGAACTTTCAATTTTCCAGCCATCTGTCAAAATAAATGCAATATTCAATTAATGAACATTCAAATATTACTTCCAAAGAAAATAAAATAGAAATAAGCACATTACATACCTTGACTAAGCTCTGTAGCTTCGAATTACCTATGTAGGCATCGTTTGAATATTCAAGAACAACCACATTCTTTAAGCAAATATTGGCTGGCTTAAAAAACGAGCAAGGAGGATTTCTCCAATCAATCCACCTTAAATTGGTAAGACCATTTGCTAAGTTACCGCTGAAGGTTCCCGAATCTAATTTGAGGTACCTTAGACGTTCAAATCTTCCAATCTCTTTGCTTTTAATAGCGACCTTAGGTTTATCGCCCAGATAAAGATACAGTGCTTGAACATTCTTCTTCATCTGCAGTTAAGAGCAAGAAATGAGGGATAGTTAGTATTTCGTTTCAAAGGAAAAGGATTACAATGGGAAAACGAGTTAAGAGACAACAGAATCCAAGTGCAGCATAGAGGAATTTTAGTAGAGAAACTATAAGTTTTTTGCTAAGGTATATTACCTCCTTTGTTCTTATTGCATCTAGGACCTCCTTGTGAATCCATATCCTACTCCGCTCTACAGGATTTACTGGATTTTCTTGACGAACTATTTCCCTTCCAAGATCTCTGAGTTGATCGTGCATCCAAAATGCATTTTCCACAATCTTTACCAATGACATGTTAACGAGGACATCAAGTCCAATATCCGGGAAAAAATCACAATCTTTCCACATGTAAATTGCATACGTCATATGCTCACCAATGAAAAAGCATGCAATATCCAGGAAAATTTGTTGTTGCTCGAAAGTTAAGGCATCATAACTGATCTTCAACTTTCCAAAAACATCTTCGTGAGGTGCTTTGCTTAACTTATCCAATGTTTCATTCCATATTTGTTGCCTTCTCTCAAAGAGGAATGAACCAATTACTTCAATTGCCAACGGAAGTCTCCCAGTGGCAGATACGATTTCCCTTGAAAGTTCCTTGTAATCATCTGATGGAGAGTCTTTGTTAAATGCATGCCTACTAAAAAGCTCAAGCGCATAATCACTACTCATCACCTCCACTTCATATTCTAAGATCTGATAGTTTGGTCTACTAATTCGAAAAACATCTTTATTTCTAGTTGTAATCAATATTCGAGATCCTGGATACAAAGTACTCCTTCCAACTAATTCCTCCACTTGTTTGTTGTTGGCAACATCATCAAGTACAATGAGGACTTTCTTATTGTTAAGTGCTTCTTCAATCCTCTTTGTTCCATAATCAATTTCGTCAATGCTCTTTGCTCTTTCAAGATGGCCGATTTCGGATAATAATTTTTTTTGCAACTCAATTAAGCCATTAGTACTTGTCGACTTCGCTTGAATATTTTCAAGGAAACAACAACACTTTCCAAAATGAAAAGAGAGTTGGTTGAAAAGCACCTTGGCAAGAGTCGTTTTACCAATACCTCCCATGCCATGAATTCCAATGAGCCGCACACCGCCAGAATCAACGTCTAACAATTCATTTACCGCCATCACTCGATCATCAATTCCAACTAAATTTTCAGTCACCGATCTATGTTTTATCTTCAGCTTTTTCACGACCTCCTCAACTACCAATTTAATCACATCGACATAGCTGCCACAATGGAAGCGCGGGAGGGGGGGGGAATTAGTAAGGGAAAATTGCAAAATCACGATTAGAAATTATGTTATTCAAGCACCAGATAAGCTACAAATTATTCAGACAACAAATGGGACCTTTAATCTAAAAGTGACCTTCTAAAGAGTCCATATTGGACATTAACGTCCCACCAAAACATACTTTTAATGCATTTGGCAATGCATGTGTCTTTCCATAACCCGAAACATAACTTGATTCCAGCATGAGATTAGCAATCTTGGAACTATATAGGTAACATTTGCGAAAATAGATGTATAAATATTTAGGCTGTTAAAATTGATGTTTTGTAATTTATGTTCGAGTGAAAACTATAGAAATTGGACCAGGTGTATCCAAGAGGAGAAATGTTTAATGTATTGAAAGATTAAACAATCAGATAGGATTGTGCACGGCATTTCATTATCCCATTCTTTTTCTTCCCACTGCCAACAATCAATTATTAGTTTAGCTACCTACCTATTACATAATAGTTCGCCCACTATATAAGGTGACCTTGCTAAGCAGTTTCACCTTTTGTGACTGATGTAGCATAGGTTTGTTCATTTAGTAATACTATAGTAGAAGCCCCACCTCAATCGTACTTGAATCCATGACATCTATGATCCAGTGCTAAGGAAAATTGGGAAAACAAACATCTTGAAGCAGCCAGCTTACCCTTTGTACTTCTTCACTTCCCACCCCTTTATCGCATCAACCTCCATGAGAGCCTTTCTCCAGGCATCTACTTGCTTAGTGCTCAACTTCTTCTCACGCTCCAAATTCAGTATGGCATCATGATACAATGGAGTTTTCAACTTAACATCGTCGGGTTCCACATCGAAGAAAATAGGTAGGATCTCTTTTTTACCTTCTGATATGGAAGTGTTTGCCACAATCTGCACGAGCTCGTGGAGGCACCATTGGCTCGAAGCATAGGTCCGAGAGAAGACAGGTATGTAGATCCTGGAGTTGTCGATCGCTCGCTGAAGCGATCCATCGATCCTTTCACCAGCACGAACCTCTTCATCGTCTCGGAAGACGCATATTCCATTGTCGGTCAAGCTATGAAATAAGACGTCGGTGAATCCAACACGAGTATCAGGTCCTCTAAAGCTTAGAAACACTTGGTACTTGCTTCCTAACGACATTCCTTCATTTGAGCTCGCCATAGCATTAGTTTGCTCTGCTTAGTGTATCTCACTCTCGCCGTTTGTGTGGGTGTGTCTAGGGTGCGCCTGAAGAAGGAATGTGATCCTTCGTTGGCCCTTTGGTGGTACTGAGACCGACCTGATGTTTTCAATGGAGAATGTGGTTGTGTCAACATCAACACGTACTTTAAAAGAAATTATCTAAAGAACATTGATATTATTTAATTCACCAATGCGTAAAGAATCGAACATGAAATTAGAGGGATGGAAAGAAAATCTAATCTCAAAGGCAAAGAAGGAAACGTTGATCAAAGCTGTGACACAAGCTATTCCTCAATATGCAATGTCAATTTTCAAACTCCCAGTATCGATATGTCAGTCTACAGAGAAAAGAATTGCTGCATTTTGGTGGAAAAATAGTGAATCTAGAAGTGGTCTTCATTGGACGAGATGGCAAGTGCTCAAAACTAGGAAAGACAAAGGGGGAATGGGCTTCAAGGATTTACCGGCTTTTAATAAAGCAATGCTTGGGAAGCAATCATGGAGGCCTTCTCAGAATCAGTCATCTTTATGCTGTCAAATCCTCAAAGGAATTTACTTTCCTACAAGATCCTTTTGGCACGTAGGGAAGGGCTCTCACCCCTCTTGAGGCTAGCAGAGCTTGTTGATGGGAAGAGATAATATTTCAGAATCCGTCATATGGTCAGTGGGTACAGGAAAAAGCATCAACATCCGGGAAGACAGATGGTTAAAAAGAGGAACCATAGTGGGTCCGGCAAACTTCAGTGACCCAACTAAAGTGGCTGATTTAATCATAGAAGATGAGAAAAGGTGGGATGTTCACACTCAAGACTTTTTGATGAACAAATAATAAGTGAAGTCCTAGCAGTGCCGCTTAAAAGATAGATTGATGTGGATGGCTACTAAATCAGGTGCTTACACAGTGAAAAGCGCCTACAATCTTATTAGAGAGTCAGAAAACCCACAACACAGCATGCAAGCAACGTCGCCATTTCAGCCATCCGCAAACTATGGTACCATATTTGGAACATGAAGACCCCCTCTAAAATTAGGATTTTTCTCTCGAGTATATGTCAAAATGCTCTTCCCACAACAGAAAATCTCTATCGGCAGAAAATCTTACCTCGGCCAGCAAGCCCAATCTGTGATCAAGAAGCAGAATCAGTGGAACATCTATTCTTGCTTAGTCCATGGACAAACTCAATTTGGTCGGATCCTGAAGTAAAAATCCAAATTTCGCGTCAAAACCTTCCGCGAATTGAGGTTTGCCTCCAAGACATAGTTGAACAGCCAGAAAATTCACTGACTTTCGAAGAAATCGCAACCCTTTTGAGGTTCATTTCGAAAGCAAGGAATGACTTTGCATTTCGAAGGTTACCGCCAAACTCGAGAAACCCTAATTGACTCGGCAGAAGAATTACTCAGCAATTTCAGCAAGCTGAACAAGCAAAGTTCGAAACTTTACATTGGAACGACTCAATTGACTCAAAGATTGGATCCCACCGAAGCCTCTTACCTTTAAAAATCAACATCGACGGAGCATTTATGGAAGGAGCAGTCTCGGGAGTTCTTCGAGACGCGTCGGGAACCCTTCTCGACGGTTTCGCAAAGACGATTCCAGCTTCAACGGGGATCCAGACGGAGTACTTGGCCTTGATCGAAGCTCTGAAATTTTTTCGGTCAAAGAAAGAGAGAGAGAGAGATGGAGATCGAATCTGATTTGTCTGGAGATGGTGAATGCTGTTCTGCAAGATAAGGACGTGCGACGGGAGATGCTGTCTTTAACGGAAGAGGCCAGAATTCTGCTCTTGGCCCATTGAGGTCATTATTTTATTTTATTTTATTGTTGCATCTCATTTATTGTCGCTTTGTTGATAAAAAAAGTAAGGAGAAAAAGCTCATTTATTGTCGCTTTGTTGATAAAAAAACTAAATAAAGAAAGAATTTTCGTCTTTTCTTTATTTTTTCTTTTTTTTTTTTTATTTTTTTCTTACTTTTTCTCTTGATATTATAAGATTTTCAGATAGCGCATAATAATTTTTAAAAGTAAAAAGACCAAAATGCCCCTATGATTTAGGGTAAATGTAGTGACGTTTGGGGTAAATGTGTCACAACAGTTTGCAAAGTCGCGACCTTCTCCTAGTTAAAGAAAGAATGGTCTTCTTGAGAATATTATAAGATTTTCAATATTTCAATGACGAAGTCGCGAAGTTGCTCAGAATATATAAGCAATATTTCAATGGGAATGGTCTGTTCTTTTAGCTCATTTTATTTTATTAAATCTAGTGCACAGTTAGCACTGCAGTAACTTAGCAAATTTATTCATATTATGATATAAAAGCACCAAAAAAAAAAAAAAAACTACGCCTAAATGGCCGTCCTGATGCAAGCTTGGTACGTGTAACACTCACCCAATACTTTGTTCCTCTAAGATCAAAAGGCAATTAGAAAAACTCAGGGCAAATGGCCGACGATAGGCCAGAAAAAGCAAAATCGGTCGAAAGATCCACTAACTAACTTTGATGTCCTTTTGTACTCCCTTGATGCCTAGCTTTCTGTGCTGAAACTTCATAGCAAGACACCACTGAACTTTGTCAGACGTACTCCCTCAAAGCTTTGGATATCAGTTCAAGGATTGTTCTAAGGCTACGTTTAGCGCAAAGTAAACTAAAAGGGTGTGGATACTTTTCTTATGTTTGGTTGCCACATTTGAAAGACTTGTATTTATTCTCTTGCTATATATTTTGCTTAACTAATTATAAGAATTTGGAAATAAAAATGCACATTCCCAATATTTCAACCTACATTAAACTCAAACTTTGCCCGACGAGCCATCTGTCGCGATCCTCATTATGCCAAAAATCGTTTTTGTTATAAATTTTTTAAGCAAAAGTACATAACTATTTTAATTTTGTCAAAGTTAAAATATTAATCAACAAACTATTAAAACCATATGTGAATATGTAAAACTCGAAAAATGTCAAAGCACTTGAGTCAAAGATTTAAAAAAAATGGTAAAAAGCAAAAAAGTAAAAGTCAATGGGAAAGCATATGAACATGTACAAGAATTAGTGTTACAAATTTAAATATTAAATCACGTATTCTTCTAAAAAGAGTAGGTAAATTTAAAAAGTTGGCGAGTATGATAACTGAAAATAGTAACTCAATAGATTAGTTGGTATATATATAAATAAAAATAAACATTGATAATAAGCAACTCAAATGAAAATTGGTAACTCAATATTAATTGGTAACTTGTTCGAAAAAAATTAGTCATTAAATTGAAGGTTCTAATTTCATATAATAGTTGGTAAATCTAAGGCTACGGTAAGAATGGTAAATAAATTTCTATAAAAATATATATTTAGTTTACTGACTTATAAATCTTGTTATGTTGATTTATCATCTAGTTTTTGGTTTCCACTTTCATTCGAGTTAGTTACCAATATTATTTAATTTATGAAAATTTATGAAAATTTTCTTCTCATTTATCAACTTTTGATTGTCTCCTCACAAATGCGAATCTACATTTTTATAATTTTGACAACCTTTGCTTTGGTTAGTTATCCATTGTCATGACCTACCCCTTGAAGCGGGAAAGGGCCTCTAATGAGTAGATTTAGGGGTACTTGTTCGTAAAACAGTCCAACTTCACTTCCTCAAAAGAGACGGCTTTCAAAAGCAATGTCTAGTTGGTGGGTCATACCTAGTCTATTAATTACGAACATAGGTTATCCCAAACCTATACCTCGCTTGATAGGGATTCATTTTAAGGTTTTTAGGCAACCTAAAAATGTTATCTAAGAATTGTTGCTAGTGTCTTTTTTTTGGGTCGACTAATTGCCCAATCAAGAGTAGGGACCTCCCTTGATTTCCATAGAACTAGAGATTTGTAGATTCAAGGACTTGGGTTACGCTCAAGATTTCTATTAATGCCATTCAGTACCAATGAGTATTATTTCCTACCTAAGGTGGTCATGCAATCTTTTTACATTTTCATGCAAGTTTATAAAAGTAAAAAGAGGCAATAATGCATAAATGGTTTTTTCACGCAATTCTAAGCTAACTAGAACATGATATGAAATAAGGAAGTAGGTAATTGAAAGTACTTTATGGGAAAGTAAACACTCAACAAAGTAAAAAATGAAAATAGAAAACTATTCTAAATGCAAGAAAAGTAAACTCGCAACTCATCGGATGTTTTTTACAACAAGAATAAGAAAAATCTGAGACATATGTTGGGATCAAATGATACAATAGGAAGCCGGACTGGACATCGGTTACGCCATTGTCTTCAAATCTTCTTGGCCACGTTCTCTACGGATCATCTTAACAAGCTAATGCTAAACGAGGCATTCATATGATGCAACAATGCAATCACACAAGTTCAAACAGGTGCAAGCAACTCAAGACAAATTGTAAACGTAAAGCACGAGCCTTAGAGTTGACCTTCAAAATTCATGCATATCGAGCCATCAAAAGATTGCTAATAATTGATTTGTGATTATTGATACTTGGCCATCCCTTACGTTCATAAGCAGTGTTCAAGATTAGAGGTGGCAAAATGGGTCATAAACCCATATTATGACCTATTTTTAGTTAAATTGGTCATATATGAGTCAAGTGAAAGTTAAATATGGGTCAAAAATGGATTTGAGAAAGTAAAGCACAAAAAGAAATGGGTCTAAATGGGTTATTACTAATAACCCATTTAGACCCCACTTTGAACCCATGGGCCAGGGCCTTCTTCAATTTTATAAAATGTTTTTTTAATAAAAAATTGAAATTATAATTATTTTTTATATTATAATTTTTTTTTATTTTCTTTTTTCTTTTTCTTTTTTCTTTCTTTTTCTCCATCCCTTAGCCAATGGCCGGCAAGGCGACAGCCGGTTGGTGACAAGCAAGGTGAGACTCGAGCTCATCGGCGGTCGCCGTTGGCAAGGCCGAGCCTCGCCGAATCTGGCGAGATCGAGCTCGCCGGCGTCGGGCAAGGCCTGATCTCGCCGCTCCGGCGAGGCTAAAGCGCCCGCCCGACACCGGCGAGCTCGAGCCTTATTGACGATTGGCGAGGCTCGAGCCTCGCCGGATCTAGCGAGACTCGAGCCTCGCAGACGATTGCGAGGCTCGAGCTCACCGACGTCGGGCAAGAAGCTCGAGCTCTCCAACGACTAGCGAGACTCGAGCTCACCGGCGTCGGGCGACGCCTCGGCCTCGCTAGATCGGCAAGATCGAGCCCCGTCCGACGCCGGCGAGCTCGATCTCACCTATGGCCGATCGCCGGCCGTCATCATGGCCCGGCGGCCGGCCGAAGAAAAAGAAAAAGAAAAGAGAAAAGAGAGAAAGAAAAATAATTATTAAAAATTATATTTAAAAAACTAAAAATAATTAAAATTATATTTAAAAAAATTAAAAATTCTATTTTTTGAAAAAATTTTAAAAAGAATTCTTCATTAATTTTTATTGCATAAAAATTGTTAAAAAATTTTATGCAATAAAAATGTTTTAACAATACTTTTTTTATAAAAAAATCATAAAAATGAGTTTTTTAGGTTTAGTTAAAAAAATTTCATTTTACCGTTTTTAGTTATTCAATGGTATGTTCAATTCAAATAAGAGAAGCATGTGCATAGTCTAATTATTTATAAATATTTCAATTTATAGGTTTTTCTTAACTTTTTTTATTTACTATTTTTAATTTAATTTGAAGTTTTAATCCAATTAGCATATAGTAGAAGTGGGTTTTCCTAGAATATTAATAGGTTTTAGCAATACGGGTTGGGTCGGGTAAGGGTCGGGTCGGGTATGGGTCACTAGATTTACATTACAAGAATATTGGTCAAAATGGGTTAAATGGGTCAAATATGGGTTGATCCATTTTCGACCCGACCCATACCCGACCTGACCCACCCATTTGCCACCTCTAGTCAAGATCAAATAATCCCTAATTTAGGGTCTAAGTCTTTTATGAGGGTATCCCGTGAACACGCATTGGCCCTAATGTTCATCTAGAAATCACATGTATAGTACACATATTTCATATAGTTTTTAACTCTTTACTGTTTTCTTTTACTACTAGAGTTAAATCAATCTTCCAGCACGTTACTTTTGCTTAACTAGAAGATTTAAAAATATATATATTAACCCGTTAAATTTGCAAAAACTATATGCAATTTTAAATGTCAATACTTATATATTTTAATAGGAGTCATATGTCTTTCGTTAAAATTAATTCTAAGTGCATGCAAGGCAAGATTTGAAAAGGAAATGTAAAAATTATTAAGTCAAATCTTTCAAACACCAAAAACAAGTATAGCATTTAAAGTCAACTAAAAATATTAACGGTCGGGCTCACGTGCTCCCAAACTTTGTATGGCCCGGCCTGGAAGAAAATCATGGGTCGGCTAGGTTCGCTAAAAATGCATCTGAAAAGAAACAAAAAAGAAAAAAGACAAATAAACACATATAAGTCTACATGTGAACTTACTAAAATTGTCCATGTAGTCACTATCGATTTGGTCCTCGTATTTTATCTTGCGATGGATGTCGCTCCTAAAGTAATTGTCAGTCGAAATCTTAAATTTTTATTTTTATATCAACTACCCATAAAATGTCGGCATTTTCCAAGATAACAAAAAATGAAAGGTTGGAAGTGACTAAAATTAGTCAGCACCTTAGCATGTGGTAGTTAACATTTTTACTCTCGGGAACAATTTTTCTTCATAAATAATTTTTTTCCATTTATATTCCTTAAACAAGTTTATGAGCATTCATTTGGTAACTGTATAAAATTTCTATTTCTAAAATAGAAAAGTAATAATAATGCATTTGGTACAATCCTCAATATTATTTTAGCATAAAATTTTTTAAAGCTTTTTAATAATTTTTTGAGGTTTTTTTTTCTTCTTTTCTGTTTTTCATCTTTTCTTCTTCCTCCTCTAGCCAATCGTCAAAGTCTCGGTGACTGGCTAGAGATGAGAGCTGGTGACCTCGCGGCACTTGGGGGAGCCTCACCATGGCTAGGCGAAGCCAAACTTACAATGGCTAGGCGACGTCGAGTTTTGCCCAAGGCTGATGAGGATGCCGGCCATTGCCAAGGCCCAACAACCGGCTAGAGAAGGAAGAAGAAGAAAAGAAAAAAAGAAAAAAAAATTACATGTTTCAAAAATTATTCTTGAGAATAAAGATGTAGGTTTCTTCTACTTCTTGTTTATGTTCCAAATCTATTCCCTAATTACTTTTCTATTTAAGCACCAAAGGGATTTCTATTTCTTTCTATTTCGATGAACCAAAAAAACAAAAAAAGTAAAAAACAGAAATGTTACCCAATGGAGCCTTGATGTGGCGAATATAAGTAGATTATTAGCTGGTACATTAATTAAAGTAAGCTTGTTAATTTCTTACCGAAGTAAATAAATTCCGAGTTAAGTAACTTTGCCACGGTGACTCTGACAGGCTTTCCAACAAATAATAAATGAGGATGATGCTTTCGTCTTGGTGAAAGGCCATGCAACTTTCCAGTGGAAAAGAAAAGGACAGCAGCGTGAAAACGCCACCCCATTAATTTAATGGTACGGACATAACTGATGCTATCATTTGTTGCAAACTCGAAGAGATTAGGAAAACAGAATGACTTAGATGGTGCGATTTGTCAAGAGGATTAGTTTTAGCTTAACAAAACGTCGGTGCCGGATCTGCTTTTTTTTTTTTTTTTTTTTTGGTAAGGACGGATCTGCTTATTTTAGTACATATATCACTCTCAGTCTCATTATGCATGAATCTAAACGTTAATCAGTTGTTGTTGTGTGACATTGGATATGGGGTTTGGTTGTGACTTGCGAGCTCTTGTGCAATGAGAAAGAAAAAAGATGTATTTGATGGCGATTTAGAAGAGGGCTGATCAAATTTAGTCCATAATGTATCTTCCTGATTCTAATTAAATGAGAGTGCATACATTATTAGGTGATACCACTAATACGCGATGTGTATGGTTATGGTAATTATGACGTCAGTGTGAGGTTACGTTGTTTTTATTCATGAGTTGATGGGTCCATGGCAATTAACGAAATATGTCATAAAAAGGCACCTTAGAGACAAGTCTAAGCATGTTTGACCATTCTATCCATGTTTCGTGGTGAATAGATAACACCATTGTATATTCATTGGGCGTGTAAATTGGTAACGCAAGATGACGGCATGACCTAAATCACTTATTGTAATGTTGATGTCACACAATATGCCTTTTCGATCTCGTTGAATCACTTGTTCAACCAAGAGTATCCAACCATATCCATAGATGTCGAGTAAATTTTTCCGTCCATACCCCATGATATACGATATGATGTGATCACTGATCTACGATTTGAGGAGGACAAATTCACATAGATCACGCAAATTACGATGCTAATGTATTGTCAATTTTTTCAATACCATGGGCATATACATGACCAATAATTAGTCTAGAGGGAGGCCATTAATAAATGACCAATACGAGACCTTATAACATAACAACGTGGGCATATTATAAACATTTTTATAATTATTATTATCATCAATCATCACCATCTCATATTTGATATCATCAGAGCAATTAATCAGTTGTACCCTCCTCGCCCGGTGGCACTGTGTCCGTAGCCAGCCTGGAGCAGCCTGCGTCCTGCTCATGAGATAATGAGCCAAGAAACGATATAATTTAGTATTTATTTTACTAACTAGGGACATACGAAATTTATATACATAAAACATGGCCGAAGCCATACTGAAAGTTCTAAACCTTTTATACAAAACACAATCTATATTTAATTTGTGTATAATCTTATAATTTTCGTAAGATATGCTGCATAATAATTCTCTCAGTCGCGACCCTTCCTATTTTGCCCACAACATGGCGCTTTGTAATAAAAAATTGGATAACCGACGAGTCAAAGGGAACTTCATAAGGTGCGACACCTTTTTGAAAAGGTTGAGGATTATACTGCCCAATTTGAATGTTTAAAACTTTATTGTATTCCGTATGAAAATATTTCTTTAAGTTATTGATATCATTGACGTACATCAAAATTAAATGGAGTAGCGAAATGTAAAACATGCACAAATATTGTATTTACCGCATATAGAAAGAAAATGTAAATTATTCCAAACTAAACACCCAGTTGAAGCTCTGGGACTGTCTTGACCACAGCAGCAATGGCCAACTCAGTGGACATGAGTAAGAAAAACACAACAAACATTGCCATCACCGCCACCACATTGATGGTCTTGAAGAGGCCATGATTTGCCATTGTATCTTAAACTTCGTTTGTTTCATGAAAAATGAATAATTTAAAAATATTTTTAAATAAAAATCGTTTATATCACTTAAAATAATTAGCTAATGAAAAATATTATTATTATTATTATTATTATTATTATTATTATTATTATTATTATTATTATTATTATATCTAAATATTTTTGTGGATAATGAAAAAATTACGTTACTTCATTTATATAAGTAACGCAAGTGATTATTTTTAAAAAATGTTTTTCAAATCATCCATTTTCCGAAACAAAGCGAATGAAGTGATTTTGAGAGTATATGCTTGCTTTTGGGTCAAGTGTTTGGACGTGGAGACAACTTACTTTAGGACCAAGTTTTTATAAAGAAAGAGAGTGGCATGATTGGAGCTTGGCTTGATTCATTCCCTTTGCATCCTCTTATGATTTGGCGGAGGAGAGTGATGGATCATATTGACTTCTATTTAAAACAATCATGCCGGTCTATCCAAGGAGTTGGATATTTTCAAGTCGTGCGGGTCTGATTTCATGCCCCTCGACTAATCCAGCTCCTCGGTCAATCTTAAGGGCGCTAACCTCCATAGTGACGCAATATATTCAAATTAGTACTAGGGTGCTTCTAGTAATGAGGCTGGAATCTAATAGACTAATACCACAAGGAGAAAAGCAAATTACCCCGTCATGCAAGCCAAATCGAACATATTCAACTTATTATGTCTATGTTATACGATGGTTCAAGCTTTGATTAATGTCATTGAACATATTAGCAAGCTCTGGTGAACATTTACAGCTTATTACCTAACATGTTCCTGCTGCATTACAGGCTAATACGAATCATATCAGCTATCTCTGGTGGAACAGAGTACACAGAGTCATACGCTACAGCCAAAGGTCACATCTATTCACAGGCCTGTTGATGGTGGAAATTCTTGTTTTATTTATTATAATTCTCGCAGATATCATACTTTGGCTTTTATTTAACACGGAGGTAGACGCGAGACAAGAACCATGACAAGTAGATTGCCATTCTAATACGACTTTGTAATGTCCATTTTAAGTGTTAACAAAGATGAGCAGTATCAAGGAGAATGAATCTTTTCATCTGTTTGATGTGGAACAATGGACTTGAAGCAGTTTGGTCCCACCTGTTTGGTTACATAAATTAAACCAAACATTCCAAAAACTAGTTGATCCTCATTAGTTTTTCCTAATAGAGCACCAAATTTGCTTTCTGGATGATTCTTTCTTTCTAAAAATTTAATCAAACACCTATGGATACAGAAGGCTCGTATAGAGTAAAAAGTCACAAAAGAAGCTGAATAATCATTACAGAGATCAGGACAACCTTTATCAGTCAAAATTGAAGAGCCAATATTTGCCCTTAAGAAAGCTTGAGAGACTGAAGGGCAACACCATTACTGGCAGCTTGTACATGTCCCCACCTTCCTAGACGCGGTTCCTGCTCCAAAGAAACAGAGAATCAACGTTAGTAGCATGGTATTAGATCAGGATCATACAACTTTAGGCCATGTGGACTCTATAGTGCCAAAAAGAGAGCTATTTTTAACTGATTTTGGCAAGTGATGTCAGTTCGAAGGTTGCATTTTGAGGAAGAAACAAACACCACAAATCTGATTTAGTATGTTCAAGTTGTCCATCCTACAACAACTTGCACAATTATTCTTAAGTTCCTTGAAATGAAGTGGTGGCAATAATCGACAGCATCATTTACAGTCCTCAAAAAGGAAGATTGTTTTCAATCGGACTCCATGTAATTAGTACACCAATGGACACTGGCTTCTATCATTGACAATGCAATAGCTCTTCAAGAGATACTTCCACATAGAACCCTCATATCCAGAAACTTCTTTAAAAATGTTCCCCACATGATAGGCAATGCATATAATGGGCTGAGTAACACCGCTATGTGCTACAAGAACCGACACAAACACGCTGGACATACATATGACACTCCAGGAAATAAAGCATGAAGTACCAAGGGATAAAAACAGAAACTTGGCGCATTTGCAATCACATTAGAAGTACATACGATCAATGAGACATTCGAGAACAAGTAAAAGACTTGAAGTCTGCAGTTTATCCCCAAAATATCAACATTTATCATCGAACTTCTAGGCAAAAAGTCAACATGTTTTATCACCTCTCTGCAAAATGTAAATTTGAAATATCTCTCTCACGCCCCCCCTCCCAATGCATGTAGGTTTTCTTTCTTGCGTGTCCACCGATACTTGAGTAGTCTAAGAAACGTTTAATTGCATCTTCAATGTACCAATTCCTATTATGGGACCAAACAACCAACATGCGCAACATATAATGGTTCAATATGAAGTTTCCAATGCGATTACTGCATTGGAAGAAGTATAACAATGTCGGTTTTCATTCCTGAGATGAAAAATGAAAGACAATCATATAGTTATTCCCATTCCCCAAGGTTTCGTGTTGGTTCCTACACTTCTATTTTAGATTTTAATCAGCTAATTCCAACTCAAGATCAACTCCCAAAATGAAACAATCCAACAAAAGACAACAGATGCAACAATAGTCTAATAATAGTTTACCATGACAATTTGACTGACATCCTTCTTGTCATTAACTCTCAATATTCAAATAGCACGAATGCTTTGGGGGCAACACTTTTATCAAGAGGATGTCCTGATCATCTCAGTTCTTGTGGACAGACAGAGTAGCAGGATATTATGTGGGCATTTTGCGCTCTAGTACCTTTTCATCAGGTTGTAATTAAGTTTCAAGAATAAAGTAGATCAATAAATGCAATAGGGATTAGGGAGGTTGGATTTAGGGGCTATTTTTATAAGTTTAGTTGACAGATTAACTGATCAATCAGTTCTTAATTACTTTGCTCATGATACAGGGAAATACATATTTTCTAGCTGACCACTGTGCCATCACTGAACTGAAAGCATGTTGAAAAAGAGACATGGTGCTTGGAAAGCACCAAAACAATGACTCCTTGCACCATTGAAGATTTTCCAGTATCCAATAACTTTCTACAAATTCTTTCCTCAGTGGTAGCTATTTTTAAGTCACTAATTTTGCTTTCAGTCAAGAAAGGTAATTTAAGCATGGAGAAAGGATATTTTGTTATGAACTAAGTAAAGGGAAAGCACCACCTGTCCAACTGCCGCCACAAGGAACTCCCCAGATTTTGCAAAGGCCAATGAATTGACAAATCCAACCTGTTACCAAAATTTCAGTCAAATGGATGCAGCGACCAAAATAAAGGGCTGATTTCATTCAATTCCAGACCATACAATAAAAATGAGGCTAGATACAACAATAGGAAGGAACAAGGGGTGGTTGAGTTTTTCATAGTTGAGCCACAAAGTTTGGGTTAATTTATCTGACCAGGTCCTACCAGAGAAAATTATTTGACTGAGATATTGCTAGTTTTCATTGTGTTCAAGATGTTTGCCAATGTAGAAGTTCCCCTTATATTCAACAACAAATCGACTAACAAGACTAGCACAATGCATTATGAAAACAAAGGAAAGATAATTTATGGTGTCTCTTCAAGCACACTTCCTTTGGGCTTCTCTCAGTTTCAACTGGGGAGATATCTTACTGGTGCAAGGATCACACAAATTAGGCGCTAATGATAACGTTTCACTTATAGAGCGAAGTACTGACCCACATAATTATCCTACTGACATCATTTATGAGGGGAAAAAAAATCCTGCACATAAGCAGTGGGTTGCTCATTGGGACACCATACGAAGAAATTACTGACTTCCCTACAGGTTAAATGACACAAAATTCAACAAACATTAAATCTTCAAACCATGGTTGCCAAAAAGATCTTCACACCTACCGAACAAACATCTTATAAGCTGTCATGGTTCCCTAAGGACAACCATGTCTTGGCCATGATGAGCCTTTATCTTCAGGAGACTTAAAACAAGACTCTCAAATAGTAAGCTAAAGTCAACAAACAACTAAGTGTATGATGGCCAAGAGGAAATCACTATTATCACCAGATGCAAATCATCGCTCAAGAAGCATATTGAAGAAATTGTTTACTTGTTAAAAATCTCAAAAAGTAACAAAACCAAAGGTAATATGACGCTACAGCATACCAGTGGAAGATCATATAAGGGCTGAATATCTTTGTTCTCATTCCCAATAGCCCACAGACGAACATAACCATTTCCAGCGCCTGAGGCGGCAAGATCACTACCTCTGCACACAGTGACTGAACTGGCCCATGAATATGCTGTTGAGTGATGATTGTTTTCAAGATTAGATTTGAAATTCTCTGCAAGGAGAAATCATAATAGTAAAGTTAACTCTCAAGTTACTGAAAGAATATAAAGGAATAACTTCAACCTCCAAAAGTCGACATTTATAAGACTTTTCAAACAACAAAAGACCGGAAAATACATAAGCCAATCATTGAAAAGGGGAAGGATGACTTTTTGGAAGAGGAAATTGCATATATATTTTATACGTAAAGAAGAGTTAAAAGCTTTTCTTTGTCCCATACAGAAAAAAATCAGCACCAACTAATGAAGGTTGATTGGGAATATTGAACACACGAAGAATGGAAATTCAGTCACTACAAGATGGAACAGTAAAACTGAAAAATGTTAAACTTGGCTCTACCTGCATGACCGTTAGGGATTTTTTCGCTGTCTCTGTTATCAAACTTATTGTCCTCAGGCAAGAAAGGATGAGCATTCTTAACAATGTAAACAGGTTTCTTTCGTAGCATACTCCAGAGCTGGACACTTCCATCATCCGAGCCAGTCAAGTATTCATCATTGCTAATAAAACAACAGCATTCCAAAGATGATGCCGGAGCTCTGAAAACTATTCTTGTCTCCTCTGGAATCTGCTTAAAGAGGTGGAAAGCCATGAAACCCAATATTTTGTAAACAATAGCATTTAGTATTTCTTCAAGGAGTATAAAGAAGCACCAAGAAATCTCAATGACAATCCCAACATGCAGATTTAGCATATGAGAATTGTAGTATTCAAATGCTAATTCCGAATTGACTCTATGATTGACAAATGATCAAGTAAAGGCACTCATAACCATTCTCCGCAAGAAAAAGTATTCCATGGCCACCTCTCGAAAGTAACCATTTGCGTCACTGCTGTTAAGTTGCTATTTAAACTTCTTGAAAGATCTTAAGAAATTTAAAGCAGTTATAAGACTAATCGATATCATATTTCATTACATGAAGAGATAAAGTTCCGTCTATTATTTATTTTTTTATTTTTTTTATAAGAGAGAAGTTGTAGATTCTAAAAGCAAAGGGTAAGATAAAGTCATTATGTGTTATATACTCCTCATAATTCTCCAAAAAGACCACCTTAAACCCCAAGTTACCCTTTCAATGTACTGTTCATATCCCAGAAGCAGTGCCTTCAGATCTGACTGAATCAGATCAGTATCTTCCCACATCACACTGTACCCGTTACAATCCTAATCTTAGCCCAACTCTTCAAAAAAGATAAAACAAAACACTACCAAGAAATTAGAATCCAAAACCAAACTGCTTTGAGGAAGTGTGAACCAAGATCACCTAAAGCCAATCACCCCATGCAAAACCAAATCAACTAATCCAATTGCCAACTCTAGAGAATAATGAACCAGCCAAAGGAACCAGTATAAATAAACACTAGAACATGACCAATTGCTCAATTGATTTGCAGATCATTTGAGTAGAACTAGACAAACCAAATAAACAAGAAATTAAAGGTCAAATTTTACCTTAAACAATTGCATTGTCCGATCACGCCCTGCAGTCAAAACACGTTCCTTTCTTAAGCAATCTATAGTTAGAACTTCACTTTGATGGCCAAACAAGGTGCTAATGTAAGCTCTGTCATCCGTGTTCCACATCTTGATAGTTCGATCAAAAGAACCAGAGAAAAGTTCTGAAGTGCCTTGCCTATAAGTTAAACAGGACACTGGTCCTCTATGACCTGGAAAAGCCTGCCAGTTGTAGCAATTAGATTAAAAGTAAGACCCATCCGTTCAACGTAAGTGCATTCAAGTGAACAAAATACATGACCAAGCTGCAGCACTTCTCACCGCCTAATCCGTTATCTAATTCTTCCCTAACAGATAATCAGGGTGAAAGGAATGCTTCTAAGAAGCCAATTCCTGGAGCTCCAACGCATGAATCAAGTAAGCAAATTGTATAAATGAAATATAGACACAATTTGTGTGCAACAGTGAACTGCTCTCATGAGAAATTTGGTCCCATGGTTAGAGGACCAGATCTCCTCTAGAAGAAGTTCATTGTGCTCCAAAAAAAAAACCATGAGTTTCTACATGACAAACCAGAGAAGGAGATAATTACCTGAATGTGCTCACGTGTCCTAGTATCCCACAAATGAACATGGCGGTCTTGGCCTCCGCTGGCCAAATATCTCCCATCCGAGCTAACAGCCAAAGCTAAAACATGTTTACTATGCTTTTTAGCTCGACCTTGTGGATCCTTGGTTCCATGAGACCTCAGTGTTTCCTCTCTAGGCCAAACATACTTTTCACTTTTTCCACTGCTTACGTCCCAATGCAATATGGTACCATCTTTTGATGCTGAAAAGCCCCTCAAGTCATCCTCAGACAATGTTACAGCCGTAACAGAATGCCGGTGCTTTACTAAGGTGCGAAAATTATCAATGGCCTCAGGCTTTTTAACCCTGCCACATGACAGTTCAACATCTTCATTACCCAAATGTTGCATCAGATGAGTTTCATACTTCAGCATGAGAAAGTGCATGAATCAATGATTTAGCCTCCTTATGAAGAAAATCAACTAATATTCAAGGATTGAAATTTTTAAATTAACCACTCACTTAGAGAAAATATCCAGCAGTGTGGATTAGAATGTTGGATGTTAGATGATGAAATTATAAAGCATGCTAGATTATGTGAGTACAATAAGTTGCAAAGCAAGTCAAGGATTGAAAATAACCAGTCATTGGGAGAAAATCTCTTAGAGAGCTGATTAGAATGTCGGATGCTAGATAATGAAAATAAAATGCACACTAACAACATTCCGAGTACAATTAGTTGCAAATGCCAAAGAGCACAACAACAAAATACAACCATAGGTTTAACCAGACATGCTTCCATGTACCGATAATGATTACAATAAGATCATTATATCATCAATGATACACTTTCGCAAAAAGAAATAGACTCTGAAGAGCTTCGCACCAGATGAGTATCATAAGTCACCAGAAAGTAGTGGAAACGTAATATGTTAACCTCCTATTGATGTCCACTTTCTACAAGGTGTTTCGTTAGAGGCAGCAAGTAGAAAAGAGTGGAAGTTACTGGTGAATCCAAAGTGCAAGAAAAGGATGGTTATCAATTCTTCCATCTTGAGGGGAGCAGGAGTAGTTATTAGTAATTATTTTTTTGGCAAGCAGTTATTGATGATTTATCTCTTATTTTAAAAGTGCGAGTAGTTGATTGCACATACAATGTAGGCTTTGTACTTGTATAGAATATCCCCAATCAGACAACATAATATCATATGGATTTCCTTCACTGTTCCCTTCAAGCTGTTCCGTCTTTCCGCAAGTCATTTCATCAATTCCTGTTCTTAGAGAAGTGGCATAACTTAGAGCAAACTATCTATGCCCAATCTCCACACTTGATGGGACCATCCAAAAACTGTTCTGCCTTTTTGTCTAAGTAGTGGAATAGCCCAAAAAGAACGTTGTCAACCCATCCTTCGAGTTCAAAATCAGCATCTCTGGCTATCTCAAGAGCATAATCAACCACTCAATCAGTATAGTTAGCTGAGATAAAGTCATTGACACATCATATGAGAGTACACAAGAGTTTAATTCGATCAGCAAGTTCCAACTAAACACAAAAAACAGAGCACATTCAGCAAAAGTGCAAGCTTTAACCGATCACATGATCGCCAGAATTGCTAAATGAACAACAAAAATAACCAAAATAGGCACCTGTAAGCCATTCGCCGCTGTACTCTACCGCTGTCTTCGAGCTGCTCCTGCTGCAGGATCTTCGACACGAGCGAATCCCGGACTCCGTCGCTCTCTCTTCCCCCAAACACATCATCCTCCTCGTCCTCGTCCTCCTCTTCGCCCTCATCCTCATCTTCCTTCTCCCTCCTCGCGATCGCCCGAATCCTATCCAGGTACTCCTTCGCCACCCGCTGCCGCTTCTCGTCCGCGGTCTCCCGGTCGAACTCGGACTCCTCCGCCTCTCCCGCGACGCCGCCGCCGCCCTCCTCCTCGTCGGAGGCGTCGCTGGCTATTATATCGCCGTCGCCGTCGTCGTCGTCGGTCCCGTCGTCGTCATCGACCCGCCGCCGCTTCTGGCGGCTGAAGAAGGGGTCCTCGTTTAGGGAGTGCTTCTTGTTGCCCCTCTTGTGCGCCATGGCGCCGCCCTTCTTCTTCGAGCCTTTGCCCTTCAGGGTCGGCATGTTGAAGCCAAAGCCAATGTGGTTTTTCTAGAGAGAGAGAGAGAGAGAGAGAGAGCTGCAGAGAGTTGCAGAGAGAGAAATGGTGGGGGGGATTAGGGTTTAGGGTTCTACGGACAGGAACGGCGAGGCGTTTCCGGGAAAGCGGCGGGGACAGGAGGTTAGGCGGCAAGTGTCGAGGTTTGAGATGGGACGCGAACTATTACAATCCCTCTTGATTCAGAAAATAAAAAAGAATATTTCACCAAAAAAAAAAAGAAGAGAATATATAAATGTGTGTGTATTTAAAATTAAAATTAAAATTAAGGTTTTTCCCTATGAAAAAAATGACTCTATACTACATGTATATGTAGGTGAAATTAGAATTTAGAGACTAATTGCTTTTGTGCTTATCACCCGGCACTTCTCTTTATGATTATCTGCTTGTCTTGTGGCATGATTCCTGGCATTATTTTTCTTGTGCTGCTCGATAATTTTACCAAATTTGGATATGTGTACTTACTCGTCGCAATGCTGCCTCCTATCATATATAGAGAGACGATTCAAACATATTTAAAAGTTCCATGAAGTTGAAGTTATATATGTTTAAATATTTGATAAGAAAAAAAAATGGTATGCCGCAATTAACTTAGCCAAGACTACTTGAATTTATTATCTATATGAACTCAAATTATGTTATAAGTAGATGGTACAAACTACATTAATTGGCATCTAAATACAATTTTTACATAGGTTTGTAGTAGGGGTGAGTATGGTCAGGTGGGCGGTTCCCAAATTGGATTCGGGAACCATCCACTAAGGACCAATTAGAAAAAATTGGAATCAAAAACCACTTATTAGTTTCATGGATCCATCCAGGAGCTGGACCGCCGGTTCGGTCCGATTCCCGAGTGGGTCCATAGAACTAGTCTTCAATTGCTACAAAATTGCATTTATCTATTAATATCAAATTGAACATAGTTTCTATTTTAGAGCACTAAAACTTATTCGGCCTTGTATTTGGCTCTTAATTTTGTATCATGACAACAAAGCACCACAACTTTTATTGACATCTCCAATCGGTCATCTTCTTCCTTTTTGTTTGTTTTATTTTGTTTTGATTGAGAAAGCAAGTACTTTGATTATTAGAATGAAAAAAAAAAGAGTAAGGAATTAGTCCTATTATACACACAAGAGACAAAATTAGTCAACAATGTTTAATAACTACAAATATACATATATGTACATATATATTTGGTTGAAATACTAGAAAATAATTAAGTAATTGTGGTGGAATTTTTTTAAATATATATATCGGTCCGATTTGGGTGGGTGGGTGGGTGATTCCATGCTTAGAATCGGGAATCGATTGGTAGTTACCGATTCCATTAAATTGGAACTAAGAATCGGACCGGCCTGCATGGAAACCGTTGGTTCCAATTCGATCTAGTTTGGTTTTGAACCGTTCTCAATTATTTTGCACAACCCTAATTTGTGGATCTTTCCTAAGTTTTCTTAACCTTTCGTGTTTAAGGGCTTAAGCATGTGCATATGGTATTTTTTCCCCTTCATATTTTTTCTTATACTTTTTTACAAAAAAATAAGATAACATAGAATCATTTATTAACCAAAAGTGTTGAAAAATTAAGGAAAATGCGTCTTTATATTTGTAAGAGTACATGAAAAATCTCTAGTAAATGGTAAATTATGTTCACAACTCCAAAATTTGGATGATGCTGAAAATTAATGTAGTGCACATATTATTTTTATTGACTCTACATCTATGTGGAATTTACTTTGAAAAATTTTGGGGAAATTGAAAAATTATAGAAAATTTTTCAAATAAGGGCTTGAAATGCCTCCATTTTTTAAAATAATAATATGAAGTAAATATTGTTTTAAATAAGAACCTAAAATACTTTCATTTTCTCAAATAAGGGTTTGAACTTTGAAGTGTTAAGCAAGCGGTAGCCATTGGCGAGCCGACGACCCTCACCGATTTAAGGGAGGGCCGCAACCCTCGCTCGAGATCTGAGCGAGGGCTTAGAGGACTCGCCGCCATTTGACCAAGGTCGTCAATCCCTAGTCGGGACCCGGCGACCTCGGCTAACCCTCCTCCCGCCGTTGCTGGCCCTTCTTGGCGATTGTGGAGAGGCAACAAGCCCTCGTTAAACTGCAATCTTCTTCTTCTTCTTCTTTTAAATAATTTAATTTTAAATTAAATTTAATTAATATTTTATTAAAATTCAAATTTGTGGCAAAATGACGTCTTAAGTTTAATTTAATTAATACTTATATTAAAATTCAAATTTGTTGCAAAACGATAGCAATTTTGGCTTATCTAGCCACGTTAGTGTGTAAAAAGACACTGTTTTCAGCTTATTTAGTCATGTTAGCATGCAAAACAACGTCGTTTTTGGCTTATTTAGCCACATCAGTATGCGAGAATGACGTTGTTTTGCACTTGTCTAGCTAGAAAAACACTACGTCAACATTTTGGCTAGATTTTCTAACCATTGACACTTAACTTATTCATTTTGCTCTAATTTGGCACTTATGTGCCTCCTCGTGTCAAGTTTTGGCATTCTAGGTGTCTGTGCCTCAATATTTCAATATATTCTTTCAATTTTGATCGTAAGATGACATTATCCAATTGTTTTAATTTCGAAGTAAAAATTAGAAATATCTCGTCATGTAAACAACTTAAATAACACAGTTATTCTGAAATTCTTGATGATGGCAAACTAAATCAAGTTAGTTCAAGAGACTTGTCTGAGTCTTGCATTTTATGCTCATCAAATTGAGCTCAACATTCAAAATCGAGGGGTATGGATCCTCAAGCAACTACTCTCTACGGTTCCTTAATTTATTTAAAAATCATTTCGCCATCATTTATTCTGTAATTGGTCAAAAAGAAAAGCCCCCAAAAGATGGATAATTCGAACATGCAAGCTGCGATGGATAGGAATCTGTAATGGTTGCGAAATCATTATCGTCTCGTGTGCATTGAATCGACTAAAAACTTCAGCTTTCGGGTCGGGTTGCAAGCGGCTAACTTCTTGCTCGGTACCTCTTATTAGTTTAATTAGAACTCCTTTTTTTTCCCGGCTAGAAATAAACTTTTCATTTCAAAATAAAACATTACAGAATGGATGCAGTACCTATATTAGAATGATAGATAAAATAAGACTCGATTAATATAATATTTTTAACTCTAGACGAGTGATCATAGAAAAGAAAAGAGGATGCATTGCCTATTTGATTGAAAACCTAATTTGCAAGCGTGTATGAGCAATCAGAAGATAGAAGTATATGAAACAAGGAAGACTTTTCCTAGAAGATGGTTATAAAATTCTAAATGCAAATGAACGTGTTAAACAAGTAATATAATGATAAGAAAGAGTATCGTCTCCATGGAGATTGATGACTAATAAACTAATTAAATACTAAGAATATATTAATTCTAAAATTTATCTAACAGATCAAAATAGAATTGAGAGAATTGAGAATAAATTAAAACTAAAAATCTTAAAAGCAAAATTTGGAGACTAAGTGTAGTAAATTAATGAGATAAATATGTTAGAGTATCCGATTTCACCATAATCATTAGATATAAATTTCAAATGGTTACGTATACAAGAACAATATAAAACATGTGATAGTGGAATTTCCTAATCTATTACTTACTCAGTTTATTAATCCATTATATATCTATGTGAATTTAAATAAACATAAGTACATTAAAATCTATGAATATTCCTGGCTTACAATATATCTTTTGGATCACCTTATCAATGAAAGTTATATAAATAACGTGGTATATCTCTATCCACGTTTAATTCTTGGTTAAATATTATAAGGATCAATTGCATATTGTCACTTTTCAATCTCAAACACATGCATAAGATCATTCAAGTGATGGCCAATTACTTAAAAGCATTAAGCACGATAATATATAACTTACATGAATGAAGTCACTTGCATGGATAAAAATCATCAAATATATATTGTTATGGTTAGGCTACGTTGTAGCCCTAACAAAAGAAAATTAGAACATAATAGAAGAAGAAACTAAAATATAAATTAAACCTAGCATCTTGAATCAAAGAACAAGAATTCTTTTACCACTTTATTTTTTTCCAAAATGCTCAAAAAACTCTCAAAATAGAAAAACGATCTAGACCCCCCCCAAAAAAAAAAAGCCATCTATATTACCTTATTTATAGGATATATTCAAGAATCCCGACACAATGCAATTGTTTTTTTATTTGTCATAAAATCAAGGAATAATTCGCAGAATCTTTGATTTGGTATCCATCTTCCAACGCTTTATGATTTGAATTCTTGAATCTAAAATTTTCCTTCCCTTCTTTTTGCCCTTTTTCCTTATTTTTTGCATATCTCATTATTCAGTATAAACAAGAAAGATTTGGGTAAATAGAAGGAAAGCAAATATTTTCCAACGAATATCGCATTATAAAGTTTCATATTTGTTGCCTAAAATAGGTAAAATAACTCTATTATTATAGAGTTATCAGAAGATTTCTTTCATAAGCATTGATTGATGAGAGAAATCTCTTAAAAAATATAAAACACAAAGACATTTTCTTTTTTAGATAAAGCTAGTTTTTTTTTTTTTTTTAAAAAGCTTAACAAATTATTGACTCTGAAAATCAAGTCAACTAAAAAAATGAAGGGTGCATAAGAAGTGAATGAAGTCACTATTTTACTTGATAGCAATATTAAATAACAATACTAATAAGTTTCGCCAAGAAGAAGAAAGAAATCCAACCCGACAACTTGGGATATATGTGTTTTGAGAATTCGGTCGGGTTGGGTAGAGCATCATTGCATTTGTTTTGGGTTAGGTATCTAGAATACCCAACCTTACTCATTGACACCCCTAAGTAAGAGTTAGGAGTGATTGATTCTTGGTTCAGTTTGACTCCAAGGTGGAACTGGGAATCAAATTGGGAGGACCAGCTCCCAATTTTCTGGGATCATGGATTAGATCAGCTAGTCTTGGAACAGGGAACCAGACCAATTGACCGGTCCGGTCCACTTTCAAAAAAGTAAATAGAAATTGTCCGTTTCTTGATCCCCAATCACTTTCCTCAATGATTCTTACACAAGCATGCTTGCATCGGCAAGAGAGTTATAGCACGTTGTGTTGAATTCACGTTGCGTTTTCATTCAAACTTGTACATAAATTATGCAACTCTCATATGGGGAAAAACCCAATTTTAAATGAGGGAAGATACTATAAAAGAACAGGGGGACCCATCCTTTCATCCCATGAATGGAGGACTACATACTCCTCTAGTAGCTACATAACCTTCCGCCTCTAAGCAAAACTAGGGTTTACTAAGAAATAAAAAAAAAAAAATTAAACAATTGGTCCGATCCGATCGATCAGGTGGTCTCGTTCCCACTTTGGAACTAGGAACCATATGGACTGGCCATTAGTTTCAAGAACAGAAATCGGGAAACGAACTGCCACTTGTTGGTATCGCCTAGAACTGGTTGGTTTATGCGATTTCTAGTTTGAGCGGTTCCTGTTGCATACCCCTAGAAAGAGTGTACATGACATGACAACCATATAAATCTTCCAAGACTTGAGATGGTCGCAAGAAGGCTGTAAGCTCTAATCGATCTATAAAAAGGGGCCTCATGGATGTACTTGCTTCAAAACTCCAAGTAGAGAGCTCATAGCCTCACACTATATCTTGGATATTTCTTTGTAAAAAAATGATTCGATGGTAGTTTTTAATGTGTTGTGAGAATAACAATTTGTTCTGAATCAGAAAAATTAAATAACAAATATTTATAAATTATTGTGGGGATAATTTTTTTAAGAATTCGTGACTCACAATAAGTTTTATTCTTATAGTAGCCCAAATACTGTTGCATTAGTGAAGTCTTTCTCTATTTGTCTCGGAAATAGAGAGAGAGAGAGAGAGAGAGAGAGAGAGAGTATGAGGACTAGCGGTCTTCTCTTTTTAGTTCTTGCATTTCACGCCCTTCGTCATAGGATTTGCGATGGAGGCGAGCCCAAGAAGATGTTTCATCAGAAGCAGTTGCCCACGGGCTGAGACGATCACGATGAAACATCGCATGGAGCAAAGCTTGCAGCTAACCCTGTATTACCAGCTAAAAGCTCGTGAGGTTGCATTTCCATGCTGCTTCGTTAAGGTACGTGCGTATATGTAAAATCATCATGCTTGCTGTAAGCCAATGCTTCATGGTATTCCTGTGACCTCTTCCTGGCTAAAGTTATGTAACCCTAATTCATGCGCAATACATTATGCACTGTCATAAATCATCGATAGTTCAAAACGTGAGGGAGAACATCACTGTTGTTTGTTCGTCGACTAACAAAAGTTCCATCTACATTGCAATGCTTGATGGACTAGCAAATCGTTCTAGATAGAGATGTACATCAGCGGAAAATTAACTGAAAGCACATTCCTCTGGCGAAAATGAACCAATTATTTAGTTGCGATGCATCGGTGCCGTTAGACCCAACTAATGAGGCGAGCGCAGAGAAGGATGCGTTACCGATGGATCGTGCTGTAAGGGAAAAAGTTTTTCCACCTCATATTTGTCCTTCCCAAAGTAAGTATCTAATCAATTAGCATTGGAAATATTATGATAAGTTTATATGATCCCAAAAATGCTGCTGCTACTAGTGGTGGTGATGATGATGATGATAGCCATAAAAAAAAAACTAACACTTTTCGGCCGTGATCACAGGTAGAACTAAAAAAGAAGATCAGTATTGCATGAATATTACTTCCCATCAGAGTAAAGAAAAACAGAGCTTATTTCCCCACATGCGCGGTGGGATCCTATATGCCAAAAACAGAAAAATAACGAATCGCATAGTAGTTGCAACGAACCCTATCGAGAGATGTACCAAAAGCCAAGAAAGAAAAATCAACCAATACGTACCAAAACCAAGTAGCCCCACCCTGAATTCACCAAGTTTTTTTTTTTTTGAACAGGGAATTCACCAAGTTCGCCAATTACCAAATCTTTGGCTAATAAAATGGAGCTCTCTGCGGGATTTTCTGCTTTCTTGATCGTTTCCTGAACGACTGCACATTGCCAGAGCTCCCCTCTGAAATGGTCCCTACCTTCCTCTTCGCCGCTTCGTTCTTGGTGCTTCCCGTTCCGTTCATCTTCATCATGGCTTCAACCTACAAAGGAAAAGCAAGAAAGAACGACCCACGCGTGAGCAGACCGTCCTTCGAAACCGCAGAACATTCGAAACGATGCATGGCCCTGTTCTTTCGAAAATGTGTGCTCAATCGTCACCTTGCATTCCACGGAGCAGTACTTGGCGGCTGGCGACTTGAGCCGGTACGGGCAAGATTCGCACTCCGCAAGGTTGCTCTGACCGCGGAAGCGAGCGACCCCATCTCCCCTTTTGTATATGAACGCCACGAGCCACCCGTTTTGACTGTATGGGTAGATATCGGAAGCATCCCACAGCGGCTCCAAGTCCTCTATTCTAAACGACGCCACTTTGGAGACTTTATATGCCTGAAAAGATTAAAACCCAGAAAGAAACACTGAAAAGGGGCAAAGAATTCAAAATGAGGAAAAGGAACCCCAAATTCCCGTTTTCTTGATCATGAAAAGATAAAGAGTAGTAGTACACCGTGCAATTTTCGCGTCACCCTGTTACGATTACAGATGCGAAGACGGTTCAAAATGGAAGCTAATACCTTTATGATCTCGTGCTCGGAAAGATCGTGTTGCTTCTTGCACTCTTTGCACAGGGCGACCATGCAGACTCTGCAGTAGAAATTGCACTCTTTGGAGGAATGAGTCATGCAGGAGTCATAGAGCTTGATGCTTGCGATCAGCCTCAACCATGGCGGAACGATGTTCTTTTGATCATCTCCAGGCCAGACCATCGTTGCACCATTCCCCGTCATTATCGTGGCTTTTCTTTTTCCCTTTCCCTCGCTTCTTTATTCTGATAAAGAACCAAACCCAAAACGAAGAAGAAAGAGAGAAGGTTGCGAAGATGTTTATGATCGAGAGAGAAGAGGGGGGAGAGGAAATCAGAGGGACTTTGCTAAATCCCTAAAGCAACTGAAGAAGGTTTAGTTTAAATAGTACGATAAAAAGATCTAGCAAGAAACAAAGAAAAGGAGATGAAAAAAGTAATCAATTTAAACATCGGGTTTTAAGTTTATATTTCCCGAACAACGGTGAGTATAAACATAAGGTCTATGCCGATTCTCTCTTTGCTAATCGATGCCTCTCTAAACAACAGGGAAAAACAATGGAAAATGGAGAATAATTTTTTCGATAATTTCATTTATCAAAGCTATGCAGGGTGTGATAATAGTTTAGTTTTTGGTTACGATTTATAAATAAAATAATTACAATTTGCCCGTGTCTTTTGATTATATTCTATGATTTTCATAAGCAAATAACTAACTGAAACCGTTTATAGTTAGTAGCTTGAGAAAACAATTGGGAACACTTTTCCTGCATCGCCCCCGTCCAAAAGCCAGCTCCCGTCATATACTCTCATACCCATATCTTCGATCGGAGACTATATCATTTTTATTGTAGTTTGGAAGAAGTGATTAAGAAAGAAAAAAAATTATCTAAGAAAAAAGTAGAATGGTCTGAATAGATTTAATTATACTGTTCTTTGGATGCTAGCGAGGAAAAAAGAAATAAAAATAGTGTATAATGACGTTAATGTTTGTTTATATATTTTTGAATACATGTAAAATAATAGTATGAATGAGAGAACGAATAAACGTGTTTATTAGTACACAAATCCCTCCAAATCCCTTCTCATTTAAAGAGACTCGGAGTATGTAATTATGTTAAAATACATAACATTTACTGCATAGTTAATAGTATGACAGGATTAATAATAATATAACAATCTCAGTATTCATTAATATAAATATAATTAAGATGATCATCCCATTATGGATAGTATGATATTAAACTATAACGTTGTAAATAATCGTATCTAATAGTGAGCCACCAATAATATGTCAATTAATATACTGTGAATGATTTGTATTGTAATAATTATGCATTATCAAGAGAACATAAGATTATTACATTAATTATTTACCATAAATTAATATTTTATTCATTAATCTTATAATATGTGATTAAGTCAGAACAATGACAATTGATGTTGTCATTATGTAAATAAAATTAGCTATGATTAATGCAAATTTTAATTGTAATTATAGTCTACCAATTGAGGTGGCCTAATACCCTTAAAATGCGTCAACTTTAGCCGGAGTTCCAATTTTGACCCCATTCTTTTTATTTTTTATGATAAAGCACCAACTTTCAGCTGTCACCCAAATTTGGGTTTTTGTCATTTGATGGCGTTAAAGATCCAAGGTGTCATTTTTCACATGTACATCACATTTATGGCTTTTACTTTCACGAAAATTATGTGCCAAATTGTCACGAAATGAAATTTCTATACAGTTTAAATCTCGAAAGATTTAATAATTATACCTCAATGATATACACATTTTCTTTTTCAATATAAATAATCACAACTCTGAGTACAAAATATAAATTCTTACTTTGGTTGCACTCAGATCTAGTCCTCAAAAGATCTTTGAACACACTAATCTAAAAATCCCATAACTCCAAACTTAACCTATGTAAAAGTTATTCTGAGGCGAGTCTAAGCTTAGTAAATAAATGCTCTTCATCTAAAGCAAGAGATCTAATCACCACCTGACCTGAGAGCACAAAAGCATAGTAATCATCAACAACTAACCTCACATCATTTGATGGAATCTATATAATTCAAAGGGCTTGTTTGGCAATTTGCTAAATAGTGTTTGATTATGTTCTTTTGTTCCTGGGAATAGATTTCGAACAAAAATCTGTTTAGTAAATTTTTTGTTCTTGAGAGTAAATTTTTTCTTGAGCATAGATTTGGAACAAAATCAAGGAGTAAAAAGAAGTTATTTCTCTATTCTCGAGAACAATTCCAAAATTAAGCCAACCTTTTTTCTTTTTTCTTTTTCTCTTTTCTCCCTTGTTCTTCTTCCTTCCCTCTTCTTCTTCCATCGTCCCATCGTCAACAAACGAGTAATTACAAGAAACCTTTTGTTTTAGTATGGATTAGAATGAAAAGATTTTATGTAAACTGTGCACCAGCGAAGTTTCAAAAACTCACATAAGACAAAGGGCTACGGTGAGTGAGCTACAAAGCAATACTTTTATTCTATCCGTTGTTTAGGGCAATTCTAAATCTAGATATTCTGATGATATAATACGAGTTAAATAATTCCATCTAGGGGGGTTTTAGCTTTTAGAAATTTTATTTTTATCCAATTCGACCTATATCCTATTTGACAAAAAAGTCTAGACGACTAAACATGCTTAATATTTAGCATATACTCAAATTGGAAAATGTATGGTTCAATTTACAAAATTCAAAACTTCTGAAAAGCGTGGCCCTTTTTAGATTTTGTACAATTGAAAAAAAAATTAATTTTAAAATGTGTGAAAAAGAATTTAATTCATCTTCTAATTATGCAGTTATCTTTCAAATTACCAAGCATAAGTGCACATGGGTTGCCTGTTGGGATTATTAATCAATGGAAAGAAATTGGTGGCATTGTAGGAAGTTGTACAAATATAAAATAGGGTCATCAAATTACGCATTTGCTCATTGACATGATATAAAATATAACTAAGGCCAACGCTATATACACCATTACATTGGCTCTATACACACCACTTCAAGAGTTAGCATGACAAAAATACCCAAATTTTGGGACTTGCAGAGTTATAATATTTCTTTTTCTTTTCTTTTCTTCTTCCCTACAAACGTTCAGCTTGTCCATCTCTCTCCCGCACGAACAATAGCGAAGATCAGGGATCCTCATGCTCGCCGTAGCCACCCGAACCGAAATCCGAGCGACGAGAAGAGTTCGATCCTAACACAATGCGAAGTCTTCTACTTGTTTTCTATTCTTTTCTTCTCATTTTCAGAGCCTCGTTGTGATTTTAATTTTGAACTTTTTAATCTCACGTGTTGATTGAGAATCGGCAAGGGAAAAATAATTTTCGCATCATGTTCTTGTCTTTCCCAACATACGTACCTACTCCAATTAACCGAATTTGAAGTCAGAGGGACATCATTAGAAAAGATATGCAAATTCAATTACTTAATTAGACAAGTTAAATTTCAAGGAGCTGCTTAGAAAAAAAAACAACTGCACAAGTTTAGAGATTATATCAAACCTTAATATCACCCTTTTTCTTGTTTTGATAAACAGTAACGATACAATCTCCGACTCAGTAGGCCGAAGTGGGATTGCAGGACAAGGGCCCCCATTCATCTTCTCTAGCTTCTTTGTTCTCTTTTTACTTTAAGGAAATTAAAAGAAAAAATAACTTTCTTTTGCTATATAGTCAAGCTAAGCAGCCCATGACATAAAATAATTGTAGACGGATCGACACATTAAATTGGCTATTTGCAAAAAGAAAAAAAGAAATATATGCACTAAAAATTCTAAAACTTGTCACAAAAATGTAATTAAATCCAAAAACTTATTAGATTGTGCAATCGAGTTCTTCCGTTAACTCTGTCCAACTTGATTAATGGAAAGTACTAATGTGACTTTTTAAATATTTTTTTCTTCTACGTGGTAATGATATGGCTAAAACATGAAACATAAGACTAGAACGATGCTGTTTTGGTCCAAGTATGATTTTAATACAAAATTTATTCAAATTAAATAAAAAACTAAATTTTTTAAAAAAAAATGGAGGAAGGAGAATCGGGTGATGAGGGCTGCAACCCTCGCCAAGTCCTGCTGGCCCTCAACTGCGGTCGACGAGTCACGGCCCCAGTGGTAGGCCCTTGCCACCACCTCGTCCTCCTCCTCCTCCTCCTCCTTCTTTTTATTTTATTTTGTATGTTAAAAATGTTAACTCATCTTTTATTTAATTTAAATAAAAATGGTATTAGAAATCAGATTTGGATAAAAATGACGTCGTTTTAGCTACATCATCGCCACGTAGGAGAGAGAAAATATCAAAAAAAGTCACGCCGGTATTTTTCATTAGCCAAGTTGGATGGAGTTAACGGAAGGACTTGATTTTATTAATTTGATAAGTTTTAGGACTTGATTGCACTTTTTGTAAGTTTTAGAACCCAATTGCACTTTCCTTATAAGTTTTAGGACTTCTAATGAACATATCTTGAATAATAAAATAATAAACTCAAAACTCCCTCTCAAGTTAGAGCATAAGTATCAATGTAACTTGTGACAAATGTATGATACTTGTCCATGTCGAAGAGACTTCGTGAAAATGTTTGCTAGGTGCTTGTCAGAATGCATGTGCACTAATCATATATCATCACAAGTTACCTTTTCTTGAACGAAATGACAATCCAATTCTACATGCCTTGTTCGCTCATAAAACATTTTGCTAGGAACGTGAGCAACAAATTGATTATCACGATGGAAGGTCGATGACCTGGTCATAGGTAGTCCTTCCTCTTGCTTAGGGTTATTCTATCGTATGGTATATATATATTACCTTTTGTAATTGTTTTATGGCATTTGGAATTCGAGTTTAAAGTTCCGATTTTTTTCGATATTGGTCATTTAAAACCAAAGAAAATGCTTAAGAGTTTATCTCTGTGCAAAAAATTATGACTCACAAATAGTTAATTATTTAAGTGCAATTAGATTTTTAAGCGAATAGGGTCTCATAAATCTCTTATTATTCCCAGCCAGAGGTGCAAATAGTTACATTGCTCGTTTGATTCAGGACTTTTAGATCAATGTAAATAATTTTCAAGAGGTCCGTGTCACTGTCAAGTAGGCAATCGCATTAAGCATTTCACGGATAAACTTGTGGGATTTTCGGTTAAAAGTATATGATTTTTTAAGGCTCTTTAATTGTTTGAGGAAATTTAATTTCGCTAGCAAATTAATACAACAAATCAAAATACTAAGTCAAAATGAATCGAAAAATCGAAAAAAGAAGAACAAAATATCGCTTAAAAAATTCAAATGATTGGCTCTACGCATGCCGTGGTCATCATGTAGGATTGTATCAAGATGACAGCATCGGGACATCCGTGTTCCTCTTTTTCAGCAAAATCAAACCAAGCAATTCATGATTTAGCATTCTTGTTACGCTGTTCTTTAGGTATTATTGGAGTTCGGAGTTTGAATGAATCTTGGATCATGTAAATCATCTTCCAATTAAAGTTATAGAGGAAGGTCGAAAAATCAAAGACAGTATAAGGACCAATATGAGGTCATATGATCAAACAAATTTATTGATGATTCAATTGTTGATAGGCATCAACAAGAGTTCCATTCCGCACATAGACTAATTAGGTATTTTGACATTAGCATTAGAGGAACTAGTTAATACGCTTCTGATGCATGAACATGTGTGAGTCCTTGTATCACAAAGTGCCTTGCCCGGTGGACATTGAAACGCACAATCGCCATCTCGCTGACATGCTGCTTCCACTCTTGTCACCATCCATGGCTCACCTAAAAAAGCACAAAAAAAACAAAAACAAAAATTCAAGATATTGTCATTTTTATCTTCTTTTTTTGGGAGATTAATTTTAAAATAGCACGTGCCTTGCCTTGCCCACGAAGGACAGGAATTACAAAATTAAGCAAACAGGTGTATTCCTTTTGCTTCCTTAGCCTTGTGAAGGGAAAATTTTTAGTATCCTTTAAATTATTAACAGGATGAGATCAATTGTATAAATACATAAGACAATCATGCATTAGGATTTTATGAGAGAGAGAGAGAGAGAGTTAAAAATTAGAGTCACCAAGAAAAAGACCAACATCAACTTGGAGGCTTGCTTCATGATTCCTTTGGGTCTCGCTTCGCTTTTGATAGAGTGATGAATGGTTGATGGTTTAGTTATTCTAAACAGAGAGGGCTACACAATGAAGTTCATGTGCACTACAAGTCTGTATTTATACACTCGAAAATTTTTGTGCTATTAAATGTATTTAATGGTTATGATATGTTTAGATTTTTCTCTTAGATTTTTCTCTTACACATTTGGTAATTTCATCGTTGAGATGATTTCATGACATACTTATGATGGACTCTAGTGATTTTTATTTTCAAGCATGTTCTTAATTAACATATATCTATTGAGGCTCTCAATACAACCTAGAAGGGGGTCGAATAGGTTGTGCGTAATACTATAAAACTTTCGCAAAATATTAAACAATCAACACACAAGATTGTGACAGAAGCAAATTAGTGTGTGTGATGTTAGAAATTATTTTTCTTTTATTTAGTTACATTTTTGTATTTGTGGCAAACAATTAGGCATTTTATCGAAATCAAGGTAAAAATTCTAGGGAAGATTTTTTTTTTTTTTTTGTAAAAAGAGTGAAGCAAACAAATCATACATCGATATATGGTGGTGATTATATCCAAGCCCACGTCCACTCTTCAACAAACAGCCTTAACAACGGCTGGATTCCCCTAGTAATTTGAAAAATAAGTTATAATTGACTAGTGTTGTTTCTTTCACACGATAGGTCACACTATCAAGACACAATCACTATACTTACACTTGTACACTTGACTACTAGCTATTGTAGTGCTAAACCGATATAGAGAGAATTACATAACACGATCAGAGAAAATTTCTAGCTTAGATTGTAGTAGTAGTGGCAATCGACGTGTCCAACCTCTTCTTAGCTTTGCTACTTCTTACATGTAGAGGTCTACGAACTATCCATTGGAGACCTTCGAGGGCATCCGGCTTGTCATTTGAGAATCGTTGAAGACCTCAAACAAAATCGGAATTGCTCTTGCAATCGCTTCCTTTAACTGTCATAAGTTTCCTAAAATGTAGTCTACTGCCCCTATTATAAGTAGAAAACTGTCAGCTGCTTTTATAATTTCTTTCCTGATTTTCTAACTACGGAGTACAACCCTTTAATGGCTATTTTTCTTACTATCAACGGCCATTTTTCCATTTTTATCTCACCATCATTAAAGCTAATACATCATCATCATGATTCGAAGCACACTATCATCGGTACAAATTATGAGTGATTTGGCTAACAATCTTCAATGACGATAACGACCAAATGACAAGTGATGACAAAACCAATGATTTTTTCACCTTTATTAGTATCCAAATACTCCCAAAAACACTAGCTTGGTTGGTCCTTCCAAGCTAGCATGAGATACAACTCACATTGGTATATTTTCTTCTAATTGTTAAAGCCTAGTTTCTTGTCTTTATTGATATAATAAATCTTTGAAAATCCAATAATCATTTCACAATCTGCGTTCGTCACAATAAATATTAGTATTAAAGTGAGCAATTCCATAAGGATATTTTCCCAACAATATGCAGTAAAATGGAAAATATGGAACGGGCCAGTAAGAAACTTCAAGTTTCATTTCTAATATTGATGGAGAGAGGTTCTCCAGATTTTTTATAGTATAAAAGATTTATGTCCTGAATGTGTAAAAAATAAAGAGGGCAAGTTTGATGATATTGTTGAAAAATTCCGACAAAAAAACTTTATTTTTCTTAAAATGAACTCGAAATTTTAAATGGAAGGGGAAAGACATACGATATTGATTTGCATTAATCTCAACATTTAAGTCATGATTTCCTTACCCCGGCACTCCTAACCTGCTCTTGATCGGATTGGGAAGTAGATTTTCTCTCGCATACCATATAAACGTAGTGTTATACTACTTGTACATCGTCATTTTTCTAGTTTTTTCATTACTTGCTTTTAAGGCGTGACATCTTATTATCTTAATTAGGCTATACATGCCTCATGGTCACTTCTAAATTTCAACGAATGATTATTATAAGAGCTATAGATTGCTATTAATTTTATTGGAATATGTACACCAAAAGTTCTAAAACTTGTCACAAAAAATAAACTAAATCCTAAAACTTACAAAAAGTGCAATCAATCTTAAAAATTATTAAATTGGTACAATAAGTTCTTTTGTTAACTCTATCCAACTTGACTAATGGACAAAGTTTACGTGGCTTTTTCCCACTATTTTCTCTCTTCTACGTGACAATGATGTGGCTTAAAATACAAAATATAATGCTAAAACGACGTTGTTTTGGTTCAAATATGATTTTTATACAAATTTTATTTAAATTAAATTTAAAAAAGCTAACTTAAAAAAAAAAAATGGAGGAAGAAGAACTTGGGGGCGAGGGTTGCAACCCTCGCCATCGCCGCCCCAGCACCGCCTGCCAGGAATGGTGGGGCAGCTTTTTTTTAATAATTTTTATTTAATTTAAATAAAAATGGTATTAGAAGTTAGATTTGGACCAAAATGGCATCGTTTTATGGCGCGTATGATAGCTATTTTTTTTTTTTCTATTTTAGAACTATTTTTCTATTCCATACTTGTTTTTGGAACAAAAATTCGTTTAGTGTTGCAATTTCAATTTTCTATTTTTGGAAAAAAAATTTAGTTTAGAAATAAGTTTGGAATAGAAATGAAAAGTATCAAATTTTCTATTTCTCTATTTGGAACATAAATAAAAAATAAATACTATTCTCATCATTTGTTCTTGTGACTAGCCAATTGCTCGCTCGAGGCTACCACTTGCCATCTATCACCACTAGTTGCCACCCCCCATTGGTCGCCGTTGCCACCTCCAATCACCCCTTTGCAATCGCCGCTACCAACCGTTGCCATCCGACATTGCTGTTGCCGTTTGTTGGTCGCCATCGTCGACACTCGGGAGGGAGAAATTTTATGTCATTATCAAATGAATTTCTATTTCGGAAATAGAAATTTTGTGTAATTATCAAACGATTTTATATTTGTTCAGAAACTCATCCAAGAATAGAAATAAAAATTTCTATTTTTGTTTTAGAAATTAATTCATTTGAACCCTTAGCCATATTATCACCACATGGGAGAGAGGAAATATTTAAAAAAAGCCATGTCAGTGTTTCCTATTAGCCAAGTTGGATGGAGTCAACGAAAGGACTCGATTGCACCAATTGATTATAATTTCTGTAAGTTTTAGGACTCAATTGCACTTTTGTGACAAGTTTTAAAACTTCTAATAATATCTTACAAAAAACTAAATTGTATATTGGAAAATTGTGGACAAAGTGGAGAATGAAATTGTTTAGTTACCATTGGAAAATTTATGTCGAGTTTATGTGAACCCAAAAATGCCACTAGTAGTAGTAGTAGTAGTAGTAGGACAAAGTGGAGAATGAAATTGTTTAGTTACCATTGGAAAATTTATGTCAAGTTTATGTGAACCCAAAAATGCCACTAGTAGTAGTAGTAGTAATAATAATAATAATAATAATAATAATAATAGTAGTAGTAGTAGTAGTAGTAGTAGTAGTAGTAATGATAATAGTTATACTAATAAGCAGCAACATTTGGCGATCAGTCATATTCGCTCGTAGAACTGAAAAAATGATAATTGCTGCATCATTATACTTCATATCGGAGTAAAGAAAAACAGAACTTGTTTCCCCTACATACGTGGTGAATCCACACCAAAAACAGAAAAATGATCCTCTGAACAAACCCTAATCAAGAATGTGCCCAAAAAATTTAAAAGAAAAATTAACCGATATGTACCAAAACAACGTAGCCACACCCCAATTTTCACCAAGTTTGCCGATTACCAATCCTCGGCAAAAAAAAAGGAGCCCTCTGCGGGTTTTTCTGCTTTCTTGGTCGTTTCCTGAACGACTTCACATTGCCAGAACTCTCCTCTGATATGGTCTCCACCTTCCTCGTTGCTTCGTTCTTGGTACTTCCGCTTCCATTCATCTTCATCACGGCTTCGACCTGCAGAGGAAAAAGCAGAAAGAACGACCCACGTGGGAGAGAAACGTCTCTTCGAAGCTGCGGGACATTCAAAACGATGGCACGGCATTGGCGGATCAAAATCCGGTTTGTTCTTAAGGATGCGCTCGATCGTCACCTTGCATTCCACGGAGCAGTACTTGGCGCCCAGCGACTTCAGCTGGTACTGGCAAGATTCAAACATCGCAACGCCCCTCTGACCGTGGGAGCGAGCAATCCCATCTCCTCTTTTGTGTACGAAGGCGACGAGACACTTGTTGGAGTGTATTTACAGATACCGGAAGTATCCCACAACGACCTCAAGTCCTCCATCCTGAACGACGCGTCTTGGCGGACTTTATATGCCTGAAAAGATTAAAACCCGAAAACAAGAACTGAAAAAAGGGCAAATAATTCGAAATGAGGAACAGAAACTCCAGTATCCCGTTTTCTTGACCATGCAAAGATAAAGAGTAGTATACTACATATTTTCACGGCACATCAATGAAACAAATGCAATCGGAATTACAAGCGAGGAGATGATTCGAAATTAAAGTTAGTACCTTTATCATCTCGTGCTTGTAAAGATCTTGTTGCTTCTTGCACTCTTTGCAAAGAGCGATCACACAAACGCTACAATAGAAATTGCGTTCTTCGGAGAGATGTGTCTCGCACGGGGAAAATTACCAAAAAAGTCCTAAACCTATTGCAATTGTGCCAATTCAGTCCTAAACTTTTTTTTTGCCAATTTAGTCCTAAACCTTTTGCTTTTGTTCCAGTTCAGTCCGTTCGGCCAAATTTGGCCGGTTGGCGCCGTCAAGCTTTTTTAATAATATTTTATTTTTAAAAAATTATTATTATTTTTATTATTTTTTCCCTCCTCCCTCTTCCTCCCTCCTCCCTCCTCCTTCCTTCCTTTGACTCCGGCGACCGGCCAGACGAAGCGATCCGGCGGGGCGAGCCCCCGCCAGATCTAGCGAGGGCTCGCCTCGCCGTCACGTCCGGCGACGCCGGATCACCTCGCCAGATTTAGGACTTTTTTGGTAATTTTCCGTCTTGCACGGGCTATAGAACTTGGTGCTCGTGATTCGCCTCAACCACGGCGGAACGACGTTCTTCTGATAATCTCCAGACCAGACCACCGTTGCATCATTCCCCATCATTTTCGTGGCTTTTCTTTACCCTGAACGAAACCCAAGAAGAAAAAGAAAGAGGGAAGGTTGCAAAGATGTTTATGAAAATGAGAGAGAGAGAGAGAGACTTTGCTAAAACGCTAGAGTAACTGAGGTGTGAATTATTGAAATGGTCTGTTTAAGTTTTTATAGTACAATAAAAAGGTCTAGCAAAAAATAAAGGTAAAAGAGAGGAAAAAAGGAATCAAGTTAAACAAAATGATTAGTATAAACATAAGATTTATGCCGACTTCGTATTCACTAGTCAATGCCTCTCTAAACAACTAGGAAAAACAATGGAAAATGAAGAATAATTTTTTCGATAATTATGTTTATCAAATACAAACGAACCCAATGTAATAATTATTACGGCTTGTTGACAATAGCCACCAAAGCTAAGTAGGTTTTGATGATGGTTTAGTTTTTGGTTCCAATTTATAAATAAAATAATAACGATTTGCCTGTATCTTTAGATAATAATAAAAAATAACTATGATATGTATTAATAATGTCACATTACAGCTCAATTAGTCCATTATATCAAATATTGAACAAATTGTAATTGATTATTTTCTATGATGTGTTTACAAATAACTAACTAAAACCGTTTACAGTTTGCAGCTTGAGAAAACAAATGCAGACACTTTTCCTGCAATGCACATGTCCAAAGGCCAGCTCAGTCGTATACTCCCATACCCATATCTTCGATCGGAGATTATATCTTTTTTTATTTTAGTTTGGAAGAAGTGATTAAGAAAGAAAAAAGAATTTATATAAGTATAGCCTGAAGAGATTCAATTGTTCGGTCATTTGGATGTTCGGGAGGGAAAAAGAAAGAAAAATAGTGAACAATGACATTACTGTCCATTTATATATTTTTAAATACATGAAAAATTAGAGTATAAATGACAAAAATGAATATACATGTTTATTAGTATACAAATCCCTCCAAATTCATTCGCATTCGGAGTGATTTAAAAATTTGTATAAAATTGACCGGGGTAATCTTTCCCAATCAATCACTGAGGTTTACCTAGTGGCCACCCTTCTCACATGGGAAGGGATAGGTGGGGGGTTCAAATCCCCACCTTCTCATGGGGATTAGGTTGGAGATAATTTAATTTCAGATGTGGGTTTCGACTCTTATACTCTATAAAGAAATATGACAAAAATTTAAGAATAAGAGTTAGAGTAAAAATAAAGTAGGACCAATAAAAAGAAAAGAAAATCATTCCCGATCTCTCATAATCCCGCATAATCCTCCCATCTCTTTCCCTTCATCCAAACACAACGATATTTTTAGAACCCTTTTCCATCTAAATCCTCCTAATAAACATATAGCCTATTTGTAATAATATAATACGACTATAAAATAATAGCTATTAAGCTGTTTGGTTTAAGTAATGTAATATCTATTATGAGGTTTGGTTTCATCTATGACATATGTAATACAGGAAGGATAGCATAATAATTCTCAAAATACCATAAAAATTAGAATCAGAGGGAATATGACAATCATCACTTTAAAATTGTTCACATTTTTACATGCAATTTATCAATATTTAGCAATATTTTGATAATTTATATATGTCACAGGGAATAGTTAATCACATAGGAGGTGATTATATTGAAATAATTCATGCTAATTATCTTTTTGATGATTATTGTTCACATTTTATCTCATATATAATTATATTAAATTACGTATTATTTAATACATGGTTAATAATATGATTGGATTATTAATAATACACTATCTAAGTGTTAGTTAACACATATAAATTTGTATCTAATAGTGAGCCACTAATAATATGTTAGTTAATACATTATGATTAAATCTTAATATAACAAGTATTTATGCATCATCAAGATAACATGATTATTATTACATCAATTATTTGCCTATCACCAAATATTTTATTTATCAATCTTACAATATGTGATTAAGTCAAAATAATGATGATTGGTGTTTAATTACATAAATAATATAAATAAAATTATTTATGCCTTATGCAAATTTTTATTGTAATTAATAGTCTACCAATAGAGGGCCTGATTTTTATAGACTATAGCTCAGGTCTCAAATCTGGTTCCTAACTTTTTTTTTGTTAATTTCATAATGAGGCAACAACTTTCAATCGTTACCTAAATATTACCCCCATCAAGTTTCCATCAAATGATACTATTAAAGATCAAACGTGTCGTTCCACATTTACATTACATTTGTGGTGTCTACTAACATGAAAATAAGGCAATGACTAAGACAACAAAAGAGAAGAAGAGAGAATTGGGAAAGGTGGGGTGGAGTGTCTTTCACATCCGCCATAGCTTGAGAGCTCTAGCTCTAAGCTTGCTATGACCATGGGCGCTCAAACTCTTACTCATGGTCGCCATGGCCACTCGAGCTTGTGGTCATGGCCACAAAATCTTATTGAGCTGAGAAGCTCATGGCAGCCATGGTCGCGAGATGTTTTCAAGTAAAAAATCTCGAGGTTGCCATTTCCTCAAGCTTCGAGCATGCGGTGATGAGCGCATGAGTATTGAACTCATGCATGTAGAAAAATTCAAAAGTCAAAGAAAATCATCTTTTTTAGTTTAGTGAATGCATCTTAACCTGTCTATCTCTTCGTGTGATCTTAAAGGTGTACTTTCACACAATATCTAGTGCACGTAAGTACTTATTAACGCAGGCCTCTTAGTAAGGCTTGAAACCCAACACCATGAAAAGATCAAACTCCCTTGTCATAGCCTGTAAGATAATATGTTTGTACTTACTTCTATTTTGTCAATTCTTTTCTTGAATTTCGTTTTTGTGAAAGTCTATGTTTGTATTTATATCGTGGATGTTTATCAATTAAGTTCATACAATTCTAATTAGTCTAATCGAGTACTTGAACTAACATAATTGTTTCTATCAACTCTCTCTAGCTACAAACCTAGTTAATACTTAATTGGGCTTGTCGTGTCTATTGGAGCCGATAAGGACTTGACATGGAAAACTCCGAATACATCGTTCATGCTTAGAAATCTTGATTGTGATTTTCAGGTTTAATCTCACATGTTGATTGATAGTCCGTAATAGAAAAAGCTTTTTAACGGGATATTCTTGCCAACATACATTTTTTTTTTCCATTAAACTGAATTTAAAATTATATCGACTTGGTATGAAAAGGTACACAAATTTATTAATTGTACAAATTTAAAGATCGAGGTGTCACAAATCGAGAAGAAAGAATACAGGAAGAGAGAATGAGGAATTTCGTGTGTGGAGAATTGTATCTTCTTCTTCTTCATTCTTTTCTGTATATTGTACAACCATGTATATACCGTACAAGATCTTCAATAAAAAAGTAAATGATTTTTCCTAATCTTTCTAGTCCTAAAATAATCACATTATCCTATCAATTATAATCAATACAAATCATCAATCAGAATCAAATCTTCAATCATATCTTCAACACTCCCCCTCAAGCTGGTGGCTTATATATATCCAAGACGCCCAGCTTGTTCGAAGATATGTATGCTGTCTCGACAAAGGGGTTTAGTGAAAATATCTCGCTGGTTGTTCCATGGTCCTTATCCCTCTAGTTTCGATGATCCCTTCTTTGATCTTCTCTCGAGTAAAGTGGCAATCAACTTCTATATGCTTTGTCCTTTCATGTAATACATCAGATTTGCCGCAAGTTTGAGTGCCGAGTCATTGTCACGTAAGAGTAATGTCGGACCTTTAACTTGTACCCCAAGGTCTAGAAGCAAGCCTCGAAGCCACACTATCTCACAAACCGTCTTTGCCATGGATCTATACTCGCCTTCGCCGATGACAAGGATACAGTGGATTGTTTCTTTGTTTTCCACGAAAGTAGTGAATCCCCAAACTTGATGCAAAACCCAGTGATAGACCTTCTACTCATAGGACATGTGGCGTAATCTGCATCACAATAGGCTGTCATCTCCATATTACATCTTCTGGAAAGGAGGATTCCTAGTCCTGGACAACTCTTCAGGTATTTCACCACCTTCAAAACTGCATTCATGTGTGATAGCTTGGGGCTGTGCATGAACTGACTGAGATTTTGTACTAAGTAACAAATGTCCGGCCGAGTCATAGTGAGGTAGATAAGCTTCCCAACAAGTCTTTGATAGCTTGTCGGGTCTTTCAATAGTGGATCATCAAGTGAGGGCGACGTTCCAGCATCATAGTCAATACTGGTCAACTTGGCATTTTGTTCGATGGGAATGATTGCTGGTTTGCATCCTGGTAATCCCGCTTCTGATATAATCTCCATCACAAACTTTCGTTGACTAAGGGAAATCCCCATATCAGAGCGGGCTATCTCTATTCCAAGAAAATACTTAGGTGACCCTAAGTCTTTGATGTGAAAAGACAAATGTAGGTAGTCCTTTAGCTTCTTTATAGCAGAATCATCATTTCCCATAATGAGTATGTCATCAACATAAATCATCAAGTATATGGCCAATGCACCTTTTGCCCAGGTGAACAATGCGTAATCATGATTGGATTGCTGGAACCCTGCTCCAATGAGTGCAGTAGTAAATTTGGCGTACCACTGTCGAGAAGCTTGTTTCAATCCATAAAGAGATTTGCGGAGACGACATACCTTAGACTCCCCCTGTCTCCGTAATCCTTGTGGAAGGTCCATGTAAATCTCCTCTTCTAGATCTCCATGAAGAAAAGCATTGTGAACATCCATTTGATGCAATGACCAGTTGAGAAAGGCGGCAACCGATAAGAAGGAACGGACTGTGACGTCTTTGGCGACTGGAGAAAACGTTTCATGGTAGTCAAAACCTTCTCCTTGTGTAAAACCCTTGGCCACCAGCCGGGCCTTGTATCTTTCCACAAAGCCATCTGCTCTATATTTTATCTTATAGACACATTTACATCCAATGGGTTTATGATCAGAAGGTAAAGACACGATATCCCAAGTGTGATTATCAATCAGGGCCTTGAGTTTCGCCTCCATCGCCTTTTGCCAGCGCTCATCTTGTATAGCCTCATCATAATTTGAAGGCTCTTTTTCCTCAGAAATTCGGCTAATGCAGCATAAATGATCTGACGACAAGCGATTGAAAGACACATATGAGGATATAGGATAACGGGTACCTGATGATAGTGATGAGGAATGTACATAATCTTTGGTCCAGCCGGTGGACGAGTTATTCGACCTGATCGTCGAGGTGGCTCATCCGGTATCTTCAAGGATGATTCTTCAATACTTCCAGATTCTTCGCCGTTTGTCTCCCCGGGATTGCTGTTCCATGAGTTGGTCCCGATCGGAAATGTCGTCATATGAACCATTGGGCGGTGGTGAGGGCAATGGTGAAGATAATTCTGCATCTACTATCTAATTTCTTGGGGGGGGAGCCAATGAGAATAGATTCTCCAGTAGATAGATCTTCTTCCAACAGAATGGACGACCGCTTCTCATATCTTCGTAGACATAGAAGTAGTATTCTCGAAAAGGGAAGATGTCTTCATGAAAAACTACATCCCCGCGACGAAGAATTCTCCTGTGAGACTGTTCATAAACTCTATAACCCTTCTTTAAGTTGGGATATCCCATGAAGACACACCGTCTAGCCCGAGGAGACATTTTATCTCGGGCTCCGACTGTAGCCACATAGCATAAACAGCCAAATACTCTGAGATGACTCAGATATGGTTTCCTTCCATACAATAATTCAAACGGAGTTTTCCCTTTTAGAATGCGTGATGGCATACGGTTTATAAGATACGCCGCAGTAACCACACAATCTCCCCAAAAATCTTCAGGTATGGATGCCTGGAACTTAAGGGCACGTGCCACTTCCAAGAGATGACGGTGCTTTCGCTCAACAACCCCGTTTTGTTGTGGGGTATAAGTGCATGTACTTTCATGCAGAACTCCATTTGAGGACAGAAAAGACTTACAAACTCCATTGAAGAATTCTCTTCCATTATCAGTGCGAATGCGACGAACTGATTTTCCAAATTGAGTTTTGGATAAGGAAAGGAAGATTTTAAGATAAGAGAGAACTTGAGCCTTTGATTGTATGAGGAAGACCCAAGTGGCACGTGAAAATCGTCCACAATTGTGAGGAAAAATCTTGAACCATCACGATTTATTGTGTGATATGGTCCCCAAACATCAGCATGAATTAAAGAAAAAATGTCATCTACTCGAGTTGTACTATTTTGAAAGGGTGCACGAGTTTGTTTTGCCAAGGGGCAAATGGGACATTGAGGACTGGGGAAAGAAGCAGTGTGACCCAATCTTTTGTGATAAAGAAAATTTCTTTCATTGGCAACAGTGTTACACAATGGTTTATTGAATGCAACAGAGGATAATTTAAAATTGTTTGGAATATCAACCCAGAAATATAGTCCTTGATAGACTCTACCCAAGCCCATCAGTTTGCCAGTCGAAAGGGCCTGAAATAGACATTTGTCATGGTCAAAAGCGACACGACAATAATTTTCTTCACAAACTCGAGAGACTGATATGAGATTAAAGTGGAAAGTGGGGACATAAAGGACATTTTTGAGAGTAATGAGTGAACTAAGGTTCACAGTGCCAGTCATTCCAACATGTGTGGTGCTTCCATTTGGGAGTTGAACTGATATTGGATAAGATAACTTATTGACATTGGAAAAGAATTTTGGGTTGCAAATAATATGATCACTAGCTCCCGTATCAATGATCCATTCATCATTTGAAATTGAGTTCATCAGGGCAAGAAATACTTGTGAAACTTCCCGCCTTGTCGAAGGATCCACTTCTTCGTAGCTTCCATCAGCTCTTGATATTCCCCATGAGAAATTGACTTGTCACCGAATTACCTGTCACCAAAGACAGTTGAAAGCTTTCCCTTTTCTTTTTCACCCGGTCTACCGTGTAATTTCCAACAATTTTCAACTGTGTGATGCGGGCGTTTACAATATTCACAATATAGCTTACCCTTTCCTTTGTTTTTTATAAATGATGAGGGCCACGCCACGGCATGGGCCGCCGTACCCCCATATGGGCTTTCGAAGTTGCGAAAAATTGGCCTTTTGGGCCGTCGGCCTAGAAAATACTGCCCGCGTGGCCTTCGAGCCATAGAAACCCCTAACTCATGGACCGTTGGATTCCGGAGCCGCGCTTTTCTGTGAGCCGTCGGATCCAGCAACCCCGAGGATTGATCTTGAGCCGTCGGATCGACCAGAGAAATCACGGCCATCCATCGACTGTGTAAAAGGCCTAGGGTTTTCGTGGAACCCTAGATTGGGTCCTCGACCCTCTCTCCCTCCCGTGGCTCCTTCGTGGAACCCTAGATTCCTTCCTCCCGTGGTTTTCTCAGAAAGGTGAGGGGAAACCCTTGCCGCGCAGCCACGCGCTTTCTTTGCCGAGATCTCGCTCTCTCGTTGGCTCTCCTCCTGGATAGCGAGCTGGTAGATGCGGCCGAGGCTTGGCATTGGCTCCATGGTTAGAATCTGCGATCGAAACGAAAGATAAGATTCATTTAGTATGAGGAGGAATCTTATTGCCTTCTCCCTGTCTCGCATCTTTTTGTATTGCTGCAAAATCGGCTCTGGCCAGTCAAATCTTTCTTCGGCCGCTTCCAATTTGTTCCACAGACTTGAAAGTTTGTTAAAAATTGCAGCAACAATCATGTTTTCCTGCTTTAAACTCGAGATCTGTTGCGTCAAGGAGAAAATTTTGACTTGATCTAATTTTCCATACATCTCCTTGATGTTTTCCCACATTTGTTTTGAGTCCTCCATCGGGGAAGACCTGCTGCGACTTCGGGGGCGAGACTCAAGTTTCCGATCCATGTTCGACTAGCTGATTACATTTTTTCCAAACCCGCGCTAGTCGTTCGTCGACGGAATCGGAACGTTCCGTCAATGAAGCCCTCCTTATCTTTCGTTACCAGAGCGCGCCGGAACTCCCGCGACCAACTCGAGTAATTATCTGGTCCAGTTAACTGTTGAGCAACAATCTTCAGTTCTGGTCCGTCGGCATTTGTTGTGAAAAGGGGGTCGCCGGGCTCCGGCGACTACTGGCAGCGTAGATCTGGTACGGGAAGAGACCTGGTGGTGGATTCAGGTATGGGTTTGCTCCTAAACCCGACCCCTCAGATCCGATCGTGTTACCTGCATTTGGAAAAAAAGAGCCCAAACCTGGGTAGGGATTTGTTCCCATGCTCGGTTCGACCGATCCGCCCGTCTCGCCGTGAATTGATGTTTGCGCCGCCCCATTGCCGGGCCGGTAGGCCTCCATCGATCGAACTCCCTAATGATGCATTTGGGTTGATCCCATAGTACCAAGGATGTGGTACCCATTGGTAAGGTTGACCCGAATAGGGTTGCCCCAAATTTGCCCGAGCCGGAACAGTACCCATTGTGCATGCTGAATTTGAGTCTACGGCTGCCTTTGTTCTTCGGAAATGATGACAAAGCATGATGATTCCTAGATCTGCGAGATTGGTGGTGTTATTTCTTCGCAGCTGATCACTGGATCCTGAGGTAAGTGTCTGTGGGTTTGTCATGAGGATGATTTTCTAAAAGAAACTGTTTTGCAGGTTTGTCTTCGAAGAAAAAAAAACTGATAGGGAGCTGTCCTGTTCTGCGAGTGTTGTAGCAACAGAACCAAAGGAGAGATAGAGACTATTTCAGGGCGCAGAAGCCGTGCCAAGATCAAGGCAAACTCTGATACCATGTCACAAATCGAGAAGAAAGAATACAGGAAGAGAGAATGAGGAATTTCGTGTGTGGAGAATTGTATCTTCTTCTTCATTCTTTTCTGTATATTGTACAACCATGTATATACCGTACAAGATCTTCAATAAAAAAGTAAATGATTTTTCCTAATCTTGCTAGTCCTAAAATAATCACATTATCCTATCAATTATAATCAATACAAATCATCAATCATAATCAAAATCTTCAATCATATCTTCAACACAAGGAGTAGATCAGAAAAAAAAAAAAAAGCGTACAAGTTTTTAGATTAGAGTGGACGTGTGCAGCGCACAAGGGTCCACATTTCTCTTCTCGAGCTTCGTTGTTCCCTCAAGAATCATTTTGCTATAAATAATTGAAAACGGTAACACATTAAAATGGCTACTTGCATATGAAAAAAAATAAAAAATATAACACAATCAAATTATATTTGAAAAGAATTGTCAAAAAAGCGGAGAATAAAATAGTTTGATTGGCTCTGAGAATTTTATATCTGCCTACGTTTATTTCGATTGATATGAAGTACTTCATTTTAGATCACTACCAGTCCACGCGTTGATTCAAACACTAATAGAACTTGAAAGATATTTCAGCAGCAAGATATGGGGTGTTGCACCTACAAGAGTCAAAAACTATAAGCGGCATTTGGAAAATTTCTGACGAGTTTTTGTGATCACAATAACAAAAACGACAAAAAAATTGGTAATAAATCTTTTAGATCATTTTTGCTGATACGAAGCTCACAATGGAGTTATTTACAATCTAAAAATTCCATCCATAGTTCGGGATTTCGGTTCGAAGGTTATAAGATATGGTGAGGTTTCAGCTCTCTCGACCAGTTCATGCTCAAGAAAAGGATGATCCCAGAGATCCCCAGACTTATAAAACAAGGAAAAAGAGATGGTCGTTGCATTACTATACTTCACATTGAAGTAAAGGAAAACAGAGTTTATCTCCCTGAATACGCGGCGGATCAAGCGTGTGCTAATTGCGAAGAGAAACTAATAGTTTCAAAGAGCCCGTGAAGAATGTACCAGAAAATCAACCATATGTTCTGATTTCCAATCTTTGGCTAACAAGATAGAGCTCTCGGCGGGTTTTCTACTTTGCTGGTCTTTTCCTGAATGACTGCACATTGCCAGTACTCCCGTCTGATATTATCTCTAGCTTCCTCTTTGATTTGTTCATTGAAAAGTCGAAAAACAATTTCCCTTAGACAGTTTTCCTTCAAACAAATGGACTCTAAGTAGGTGTTGCGATGCATTTGCTTATGGTGTTTAGCCACCCACTCTAGCATTTTCTAGGGCAACTATATATTGTGGATAGACATTATCATTGTTCTCTCGTGATTCTATATGATGTCATAGTATGCTTATTCTTTTCATGAAATGAGATTTGTTGCATGTAATAGCTTGTAAGTAGGGGCGAGTGACTCTAGGTACCTTATAGATTCTGCCTGAGACCTATCCATTGAAACATGTTCATCATTTTTTTGGAACCGGAGCCTATCATGTATACCTTGGAACTTGAAACTTATCATATCACAAATTCCAATGTCTACTCATGTTTTAACTATATTATTAATTGAATGATTGTAATGAATCATCACCTCGAATGACCATCATTTATTGCTATAGTCCATCGACAACAATTCATATTTAGACATAGGAAGAATATGAAATATTAACAAAGTCAAAGTTTCAATCATAGATATTACCGGAAAATGAAAGCTCATACTAGTGATTCCAAATTATATACTTATCATCAGACGCTATGGAATATCGCATGATTGCGCGAAGACATATAATAGGAAAAAAAAAAAAACTTGTTCCAAGTTCTTGTCATTCCCAACGTACATACCTACTTCAATCAACTGAATTTGAAGTCATAGGGACATCATCGGAAAAGAAATGCAAATTTTAAAGACTTAATTAGACAAAGTTGAATTTTAAGGAGTAGACAAAGTTGAATTTTAAGGAGTTGATTCGAAAAAAAAGGCTGCACAAGTTTAGAGATTACATCAAACCTTATTCCCCCTTTTCGATAAACAGTAATGATACATTCTCCGACTCAAGAGGCCGAAGTGGGAGTGCAGGACAAGGGCCCCCATTTCTCTTCTCAAGCTTCTTTGTTCTCTTCTTATTTTCAGAAAATAAAAATAACTCTCTTTTAGTCAAGCCAAGCAGAGCTATGCACAAAAAATAATTGTAGACGGTTTGACACTTTAAAATGCTTATTTGCCAAAAAAAATCAATCAGATTGTTTATAGAAAATTGTGGAAAAAGTGGAGAATAAAATTGTTTAATGACTAGTGGAAAAATTATGATGAATTTATACGATCCGAAAAATGCCACCAATAATAATAACAATAGCTAAAAATAAAAATAATTATAATACTTGGCGGCCGTCATATTTGCTTGAAGAACTGAAAAAGAGATAATGCTGCATTTATACTCCATATCAGAGTAAAGGAAAACAGAGCTTGTTTCCTCTACATATGTGGTGGATCCAATACCAAAAACAGAAAAAAGAAAATGGCAGTTCCAACGCGAACCCTAATCAAGAATGTACCCTAAAAATTAAAAAGAAAATCAACTGATATGTAACGAAACCAAGTAGCCCCACCCAGATTTTCACCAAGTTTTGCCGATTAACAATCTTCGGCTAATGAAGCGGAGCTCTTTGCGGGTTTTTCTGCTTTCTTGGTCGTTTCCTGAACGACTGAACATTGCTAGCACTCCCCTCTGATATGGTCTCCACCTTCCTCTTCGCTTCGTTCTTCATACTACTGCTCCCATTCATCTTCATCACGGCTTCAACCTACACAGGAAAAACAAGAATGAATGACCCACATGTGAGAAAAACGTGCTTCCAAACTGCAGCACGTTCAAAACAATGCACAGCACAGGCAGATCAAAAAATGGTTCGTTCTAAAAGATGTGCTCGATCATCACCTTGCATTCCATGGAGCAGTACTTCGCACCGAGCGACTTGAGCTGGTATTGGCAAGTTTTGCACACCCCAATGTCGTCTGGACCACGGGAGTGAGTGATCCCATCTCCCCTTTTGTGTATGAACGCAACGAGCCACTCATTTCGCTTGTATAGATCAATATCGGAAGTATCCCATAGCGGTGCCAAGTCCACCTTTCTGAACGATGCCACTTCAGCGGCTTTATATGCCTAAGAAGATTAAAACCCAAAGAAAGAACTACTTAAAAGGGGCAAAGAATTCAAATTGCGGAAAAGAAACCCTGGTTTCTCCTTTTCTTGATCATGAAAAGTTAAAGAGTAGTAATATACTGTGCATTTTCGCGACACACCAATAAAACAAATGTTGTTATGGTTATAGATGCATAATCGGTTCTAAATGAAAGCTAGTACCTTCATGATCTCGTGCTCGGAAAGGCCGTGTTGCTTCTTGCACTCTATGCACAAGGCGACCATGCAGACTCTACAGTAGAAATCTCACTTTTTAGAGGAATGAGTCTTGCACAAGTCATAGAACTTGATGCTCGCGATCGGCCTCAACCACGGTGGAACCCCGTTCTTCTGATCATCTCCAGACGAGACCATTGTTGCCCCCTTCTGCGTCATTCTTGTGGCTTTTCTTTCTCCCTCTCCCCCGCTTCTTCAATCTGATAAAGAACGAAACCTAAGGAGAAGAAAGAGAGAAGGTTGCTATGATGTTCAGGAAATTGAGAGAGAGAGAGAGAGAGAGAGAGACTTTGCTAGAGCGCTAGAGTAACTGACGTGTGAATGAATTGGTTTGTTTAAGTTTATATAGTAAAACAAAAAGACCAAGCAAAAAACAAAGAAAAAAAAAAGAGAGGAAAAAAGGAATCAAATTAAACAACGGGTTTAAGTTTATATTTCTCGAAAAATGATGAGTATAAACATAGTTTATATTTCTCGAAAAATGATGAATATAAACATAAGATTTATGCCGCTCTGTATTCACTAATCTATGGCTTTCTATACAAATGGGAAAACACGGAAAATAGATAATTTTTTCAAAAATTTCGTTTATCAAATACAAATGAAAGATAACACTTATTAGGCCATGTTGACAATAGTCACCAAAGATATGCAGGTTGCGGTAATAGTTTAGTTCTTGATTACGATTTATAACTAAAATAATTACAATCTGCCCGTGTCTTGAGATTATAAAAAAATAACTAAGATTTGTATTAATATATCACATAACAGCTCGATTAGTCCATTGTATCGAATATTGAACGATTTGTATTTGATTATTTTCTATGATTCTCATTTACAAACAACTAATTTAAACCGTTTACAGTTAGTAGCCTTCTCCTACTCCGCACACGTGCAAAGCCAGCTCAGTCATATACTCCCATATTCATATTTTCAATCGGAGATTATATCATTTTTATTTTTAGTTTGGAAGAAGTGATTAAGAAAGAAAAAAAATTAAGTAAGCATATGAGAAAAGAAGATTGGTCTAAATAGATTCAATTATACTGTTGTTTGGCTGCTAGCGACGGAAAAGAAAGAAAAATAGTGAACGTTGACATTAATGTCCGTTTACATTTTTTTTAAATACATGAAAAATAAGAGTATAAATGAGAAAAACTAATCAACATGTTCATTAGTATATAAATCCCTTCAAATTCCTTCACATTTAGAGAGATTCGGAGTGAATTAAAAATTTGTATAAAATTAACCAAATAATTCTTCCTGATCTCTCATAATCCCACATAATCCTCTCTCCCCCGCCCCCGCTCCCCTCCCTCATGCAGACACGATGATACTTTTAGAACCCTTTTCCACCTAAATCCTCCAAATAAACATACAGCCTGTTTAGTTGCAATAATAGAATAAGACTAAAATATAATAGCTATTACGTTATATGATTTAAGCTATGTAATTCCTTACCATGTTGTTTGGTTATTTTTTATGACATATGTCATGCGGGTCGGATAGCATTATAAGTTTCAAAATAATATAAAATCAGCATTAGAGAAAATATAATAATCATCACTTTAATCATGATTCGCAAGTTTAATAATCAATTGGATATGTAATTTATCAAATATTCAGCAGTATTTTAATAATTCATGTATGTCACAATGACAAGTTAATCACATAAGAGGAGATTATATCAAAATAACTTATGGTAATTATCACTTTGTAAACCGATTATGAGTGTAAGATATACAATTTTTTTGTATTCCCTGGTAATTAATTTTATGATTATTGTTTACATTATCGTATAGTATGTAATTATGTTAAATTACATATTATTTACTACAAGGTTAATGGTATAAAAGGATTACCAATAATACACTCTCTAAGTGTTAGTTAATATAAATATAAAATTGTATCTAATAGTGAGCCACTAATAGTATGTTAGTTAATGCATTATGATTAACTCTTAATATAAAAAGTAATTATGCTTCACCAAGATAATATAATTATCATTACATCAATTATTTACCTATCACATAATATTTTATTCATTAATATTATCACATGTGATTAAGTCAAAATAATGTTGATTGGGTGTTTCATTATATGAATAATATAATTAAAATTATTTTGGCTCATAGAGAATTTTAATTGTAATTAATATTCTATCAATAGAGTGGGCCTAATTCTTTTAAGAAGCGTTAACTATAACTTAGGGAAAAGTACCAAAAAAGTCCTAAACCTATTGCATTGGTACCAATTCAGTCCTAAACTTTTCAATTGGACCAATTCAGTCCTAAACCTTTTGCTATTGGTACCAATTCAGTCCATCCGGCCATTTTGGCCGGCCGACGCCGACGTGGACGTCGGACGTCGGCCGGATGCTGACATGGACGTCGGCCGGTGGCCGAATGCTGACGTGGAATTTTTATGATTTTTTAATATTTTTCGATTTTTTAATATTTTTTAAATAATTTTTTAATAATATTTTTCTTTTTTTCTTTTCTTTTCCTTTTTTTGGCCTTCTTCCTAGCGTGGCCGGCGAGCCTCCGATGAGGCTCGCCGGCCACCGGGTGAGGCCGAGCGGCCCTCGCCGCCCTCCGGCGAGGGTCGCGCCTTGCCCGGCCTCTCCCGTGGCCGCCGCGAGGCGGCTTCGCCGGATCCGGGCGAGGCCAGCCCTCGGCCGCGCCCCGGGGAGGCCGAGCGGCCCTCGCCAACTGCCGGCGAGGGTCGCGGCCCTCGCCGGCCTCTCCCAGCGGCGGCGGGCGAGGCCGCCCGCCCGTCTGGGCTAAGCCGCCTCGCCGGCGGCCTTGGGAGAGGCCGGGCGAGGGCCGCTTGGCCTCACCCGGTGGCTGGCGAGCCTCACCGAGGCTTGCCGGCCACGCTAGGAAGAAGGCCAAAAAAAAAAAGGAAAAAGAAAAGAAAAAAAGAAAAAAAGTATTAAAAAATTATTTAAAAATATTAAAAAATTCGAAAAAAATAATTAAAAAATCATTAAAAATTCCACGCAGCATCCGCCACCGCCGACGTCCACGCTCGGCGTCGACCGGCCAAAATTGGCCGAATGGACTGAATTGGTACCAATAGCAAAAGGTTTAGGACTAAATTGGTCCAATTGAAAGTTTAGACCGAATTGGTACCAATGCAATATGTTTAGGACTTTTTGGTACTTTTCCCTATAACTTAGGTTTCAATTCTAGCGCCAAATTTTATTTTTAATTTCATAGTAAAGCAACAATGTTTTGTTGGTACCCAAATTTGAACCCATCAAATTTCTGTCAAATGATACTATTAAAGGTCTGACATATCATTTCGCATGTACATTGCCTTCGTCGCATCTACTAGTATGGAAATTGCGTACCAAATAAGACAACATAAGAGAAAAAGAGGGGTTGGGGGTAGGGGTGTAGTGTCTATCACATCTGCCATAGTCTGGGAGCTCAAGCTCTAAGCTCACAATGACCATGGCTGCTCAAACTCATACTCATGGTTGCAATGGCCACTCAAGCTCGTGGTCATGGCCGCAAGATCTTATTGAGCCATGGACCTCATGGCAGCCATGGTCATGAGATTTTTTGAAGTCATGAATCTCGACACTGCCATTTGCTCGAGTTTCGAGCACGCAGTGATGAGCACATGAGTGTCGAGCTCACGCATGTAGAAAAATTCAAAAGTAGAAGAAAATCATCTTTTTTAGTTTAGTGAACACATCTTAACTAGTTTACCTCTTTGAGCAATCTTAAAGGTGTACTTAGGTACTTATTACCTATGTAGCACCGACACGCGACACGACACGAGTGTCCGACACGACACGACAAGTCGACACGTCATTTCTAAAAATAGAGAATTCCGACACGTTGCGACACGTTGTATATTAAATGAATATTTTTATTTTTAATTAATTTGATTTAAATTCATAAATAATTAATTAATTAAAAAAGAGCCTATAATAAATTTACACTAATAATATTAACAAATCAATTCATTTGAAATTCGAAAGATATATTCATAGTTAATGCAAAACATTTTTTTAATTTTAACAAAAGTTATCAATGAAACTAATAATTAATAAGAAATTAGAATAAATTTATTTAAATAAATTCATAATTTTCTACAATGACTAAAATTTATCATCATTCAAAATTCAATACTTTTATTTTTCGAAATTATTTTTTAATTTCATTTATTTAATTTTTCGGTTAAAAAACAATCCCCAAAATTCACCCCTTCTTTCGTTCGTCCTTTTCCCTCCACCTCAAGTTTATTTTACCTTTTTCCCTCCCCCACCTTTTGACAGTGACAGGTAAGCTGTCACTTCCCCTCCCCCGCACGCCATCAGATCTCCTTTCTTATTTTTTTGGATTTCTTTATGAAAAACCCTAGCGAGCCGCCGAGCCCTCCTTTTCCTATTCCTCCTTGCCGGTCGCCGCACGACCCCCTTCCCTCCTCTCCTCTTCCTCTCGTTGCCGATCCATCGCAATAGTGGCGTCCCTCGCCGCTCTCTCTGGCTGTCTCTCGCCGTCGCGGTGGTCCGTTCGTGGCTTCGTCTCGCCAGCAGGAGTTTGCCTTCTCTCTTCTTTCTCTCTATTTGGCTCTTTCTCTAGCCGTCTCTCGCCGTTGCGGTGGTCCGTTCGTGGCTTCGTCTCGCCGGTGCTCGCGGCCTCTGCTCCCTCGCCTCCACCCTCCATCAGTCTTCCGGACACGCGTCGACACGCGTGTCGAGAAAAGTCGACCACGTGTCGGACCGTGTCCGAGCGTGTTGACGTGTCCGACATGCTCCGACACGTGTCAGACACGACACGGAAGCACGGTCCGTGCTTCATAGCTTATTACTGCAGTCCTTTTTATAAGGCTTGAACTCCAACACCACAAAAAGATGATCAAACTCCCTTATTATAGCTTGTAAGATCATATGTTTGTACTTACTTCTATTTAGTCAATTCTTTTCTTGAATTTCGTTTTTGCGAAAGTCTATATTTGTATTTATTTTGTGGATATTTATCAGTTAAGTTCTTACACATTTAGTTGTCAAATCAAGCACTTGAAGTAACATAATTTTTCTATCAACTCTCTATCGGAGCCGATAAGAATTTGACGTGGAAAACTCTGAATACATGTTCATGCTCAGAAATCTTGGTTATGATATATATTTTGAAATTTAAATCTTACACGTTGATTGATAGTTTGTATTGAAAAAAAAAATTCACTTGATATTCTTGTTGACGTGCATATCTATCCCAATAGACTGAATTTGAAATTAAATTGACTTGGTCTAAAAAGTTACGCAAATTTGTACTAAAGATCAAGGAGTAGATTAGAAGATAACCGTACAAGTTTTTGGATTAGAGTGGACGTGTGCAGTGCATGACAAGGGTCCACATTTCTTTTCTCGAGCTTCTTTGTTCCCTCCTATTTTTCAGAAAATAATAATTTATTTTGCTATAAATAATTGTAGATGGCAACATATTAGAATGGCTATTTGCATATGAGAATGATAAGAAAAAAAGCCCAATCGAATTGTATTTGAAAAAAATTGTCGAAAAAGCAGAAAATAAAATCGTTTGATTAGCATTTCTTAGAGTTTTATATTTGCCTACGTTTATTTCAGTTGATATTAAGTGCACAATTTAATATCACTACCGGTCCACGCATTGGTTCAAATACTAATAGAACTCAAAAGATATTTTTCGCTACAAGATTAGCGAGTTGCACCTACAAGAGTCAAGACCATAATTGGCTTTTGGAAAAATTCTGATAAGTTTTTGTGATCCCAATAAAAAACAACGACAACAAATCTAGTAATAATACTTTTCGATCATCTTTGTTGATACGGAGCTCTCAACAGAGTTATTTGCTATCTGAAAATTCCATCTATTGCTAGGGATTTCGGTTCCAAGGTTAGAAAATATAGCGAGATTTAATCTCTCTCGAGCAGTTCACGTTCAAGAAAATGATGATCCAGGGGACCCGGACTTATAAAACAGGGAAAAAGAGATAGTAGTTGCATTACTATACTTCACATTGATGTAAAGAAAAATAGAGTTTGTCTCCCTGAATAAGTGGCGGATCAAGCATGTGCTAATTGCAAAGAGAAACTGAGTTTCTAGGAGCCCTATCAAGAATAAACCGGAAAATCAACCATATGTTCTGATTTCCAATCTTCGCCTAAAAAAATGGAGTGCTCCGCTGGTTTTGCTGCTTTTTTGGTCGTTTCCTGAACGACTGCACATTGCTAGAACTCCTCTCTGATATTATCTCTGGCTTCCTCTGTGATTCGTTCTTGGTACTTCCACTTCGATTCATCTTCATCACGGCTTCAACCTGCAGAGGAAAAGCAAGAAAGAATGACCCACATGAGAGAAAGCATTCCTGGACATTGCGGCGCCTTCACAATTAATGCACGACGCAGGTGGATCGAGCCCCAATCCGTTTGAAAAGGTGGTGCTCGATTGTCACCTTGCACTCCACGGAGCAGTACCTGGTGCCCAGCGACTTGAGGCCGTACTGTCAATATTCGCACTTCGCAAAGCCACTTCGACAGCAGGAGCCAGTGGTCTCAGCTCCTCTTTTGTGTATGTAGGATAGATATCGGAATTATCCCACAGCAGCTTCAAGTCCTCTATTCTGAAGGCCACTCCTTGGGAAGCTTTGTATGCCTAAAAAGGTTGAAAGCCAAAACCATAAACAAATTAAAGTGAAAGCATTCAAAATGAGGAAAAGAAAAGCATTTCTTGTTTTCTTGATTATGCAACGATAAAAGAGTAGTACACTGTGCATTTTCACGTCACACCAGTAAAACAAATGCCTTTATGATTATAGGTGCGAAGACGATTCACAATGGAAATTAGTACAGTTATGATCCCGTGCTTGGGATCGTGCTGCTTCTTGCACTCTTTGCAGTAAACGGCCAGACTCTACAGTAGAAATTGCACTCTTCGGAGAGATGTTAAACTATTGTCCATCGGAGCCCACCATGACATGATTTGCAGAGCAGAAAAGAGTAATGGGAAAACAGCTTACCGGTGTTGTAGCGAAGCAGAGGAAGGCTCCGTCTCTCCACCTGGCCATGATCTCACCGACAACACAGGTGAAAGGAACTCTATTCCGGCAACAAGCTGTGACCAAACCAGAGCAGTGACTGGGCTTCTCTTCAGTTCTCAGCAGAGCAGATCCAAAGCTCGGGCATCTGTGGCTTGTATCTGTAGAGATTCCTTTGGCCGAATAAGAGCTGGGTTCGCAAAGAATGTCGAGGTAAGTTCAGCTTGTTGAATTTTGCGGAAACGTGGTATAAATATAACTCACAAAATATGACTTTCACTATTACAATATTTCTTTACACCACATACAACACTCTTACAATTCTACAAAATTTCTCTTACACTCACATGCATACATAGCACACTTTACTCAACACACTCTCAAGACCCCTACACACACACCACACTCTACACTCACGCCACCCACTACACCCTCTTGGACTTCTTACTCACACACTCTTAGTGGGACACACAAATGAGGAGCAAGTTGCTCCTATTTATAGGATGGAAAGTCGGTGACTTTTCTAGTTTTCTACACTATTCTAGAAGTATTATTTTATTATAGCCTCAAAACTAGATTTCTTTGGAGAAGTCTAGAAGTGGCGTAGTTGATGGACTTTGCTAGAACATTCTGGAGAAGGGAGAGATCTAGAGATATCCACAGAGAGAGAGAGAAATCTGGAGGAGTAAAGAGAGATATGGAGAACTCTAGAGAGAGATCTAGAGAACTCCAGGAGAGAGAGAGGCGGTGATCTTCAACACTCCCCCTCACCGACTACTCTCTCTCGATATAGTAGCCGTGTCGATATTGCTTTTGGACTCTTCAACTGTCTTCCTCCATTCAACATATTGTGAAGCTTCCTCAGATGTGGATGGCTCTATGGCTCCATCTTCAGTTGCTTCTGCTGCTGCGACTTTCCATCGGACTTTTTGAAGCTTGGGTTTCTGCAGTGTCAATTCATTCTGCCCTTTAGTTTCCTTTTCCTTCTTCTCACTAGATTCGGTCTTCGTATTCGACATATCTCCTCTAAGAATTTTGAGATTGGAACTCATGCGGTCAACCTTCTCATTCGTGACTTTCATTTCGTGCTTCAACCGATTCAATCCCATCCGAAGCACTTCAATGTAGACCTCTTGATCCTTTTCCTCATAAAATTTCTTTCCCTTGATCTTATTCCACCGATCCTTACACCACGAGATGTAGGGTGTAGATGGCCTCCTTTTCTCAAAGAAACCTTTCTTTTTCTCCTTCATGTGTTTGATGTCTCTCTCAGTATGACCAATTGGGAACATCATAGTGGGCTTGAGATCCTGAAGCTTTTGCAACTTCTTAAACTCACATCGGAACTTCTCTAGCTCCCTTTCTTTTGCCTCGAGCTCTTGATCCTTCTGCCTTATCATCTCATCCCTCTTTTTCAACATATTCTCCATCTTTGCCTTCTCAACTTTTAGCTTCTTTATCATCTCCTGCATCTCTTGCAGTTTCTTTTCATGACTACTTGTTGGCGTTGTTAGTTGCTTCTTCGAGTTCTCCCTTGGCTTGCTCTTATTTGGGGTCGTGATAGAACCTCGGCGTCGAATTATCCAACTCAATTATATAAGCGGTTGCAAGCTCTTCTCGTTCCTTCACCGCAACAGCGCTTGAAAGTCCCATTCTTCTTTGCTTTCAATCTCCTTCTTGCAGAAGTGACGACATTTCCTTCTTCCCGCCTGTACCAACAGAATCTGGCAATATGTCCTACCTTGCCACAAACGTAGCACCGTTTGCTACGCCTTTTGTTGCTCTTATCTTCGTTGTCGTCATCGTCGCAATCTTAACGAGCTCCCCCTGGCTGATAACCCTTCTCTTCTGGTTGCCTTCGCCAATCTCCATGATTTTTCCATGATTTGACATCTCTTGCACCTGCTCTATTTCTATTTTGGCCCTTGAGCCCTCTTTTATTACTAAAGAGGGCACTTTCATCCTCCTTAATTGAGACCTTAGGGATTTGTTTATCTAAGGTCTCTTGATTGGCCAATATATTAGTTAGAGTTAGCTCATTTGCCCATCCACAGTGGCCGTAACAATACCGTTATACTCCGGCCTTAACCCGTGAATTATTATTCTTCTCATTCTTGTCTCAGAGATGGCATTCTGAGGATCTAATTTTGAAATTTCTTCGCAAATAGATTTAACTTTAGAAAAGTATTGACTTACCGTCATACTTTGTTGCGAGATTGAGAGGAGCTCGTTCTCCGAGCATTGTAACTTGGCATCGTTTGTCCTCGCAAATAGCGTCGCCAAGTTATCCTAGGCCTCCTTCGGGGTCTTCGCACTCTTTATGTGCTGCAATAATTCATCCTCAACAGTCACGGCAAGAACGTAAAGAGCCTTACCTGATTTGACGTTCCACTTTCTTAAATCACTATCATTTGTGGGTGGTGTGGTGTTGTTGCCGCCAACAATATCCCATAAATCTTGTCCTAGCAAATAATACCGCATGCGGGTACTCCAATTATTATAATTGAAGTTGTTGAGCTTCCCCATGCCGTTCACCGAACTTGAGAAATCCGCCATTGTGACTTAAGTATAATGCCCCGCACTATACCAAGTAAGCCTGGTCCCAGACTAACCGACTTCACAATCTCAGATTGTGCACTGGCAGAACTCCGACGTCCTTCGCTTCTTCGCTCCTTGGCTCGACGATCCCTAACCGCTTACTCACTTACAATGGTCCCCGACCACTGTCTTCGTACGGTCTCCGACAACCTGCTCTGATACCACTTGTTGAATTTTGCGGAAATGTGGTATAAATATAACTCACAAAATATGACTTTCACTATTACAATATTTCTTTACACCACATACAACACTCTTACAATTCTACACAATTTCTCTTACACTCACATGCATACATAGCACACTTTACTCAACACACTCTCAAGACCCCTACACACACACCACACTCTACACTCACGCCACCCACTACACCCTCTTGGACTTCTTACTCACACACTCTTAGTGGGACACACAAATGAGGAGTAAGTTGCTCCTATTTATAGGATGGAAAGTCGGTGACTTTTCTAGTTTTCTACACTATTCTAGAAGTATTATTTTATTATAGCCTCAAAACTAGATTTCTTTGGAGAAGTCTAGAAGTGGCGTAGCTGATGGACTTTGCTAGAACATTCTGGAGAAGGGAGAGATCTAGAGATATCCAGAGAGAGAGAGAAATCTGGAGGAGTAAAGAGAGATATGAAGAGCTCTAGAGAGAGAGATATAGAGAACTCCAAGAGAGAGAGAGAGGCGGTGATCTTCAATACAAATGAACAAGCGGAGGCCGTAGCTTTGGTGGAAACCCTAGATTTCATCTCCTCTGAGCTCATCCCAAATTCCCCAAAAAAAGAAATAGAAATTCTGTCTGATTGTCGTATGCTGGTGGAAAGTGTTCTCTCCACACCCGCTTTAAATTGGTCAGTGCAACCTCTCGTGGACCGAGCCAAGCACAAACTGAAGACTATCTCGGGTCTGACTTTCGCCCACTGTAGTCGGAAATGAATAGAGTGGTTGATTGGCTAGCAAAAGCCCAGCGCATGAATTTTCTTCCTAGAAATTGGGTCAAAAATCCCCCCCTGCACTTTTGGATTTACTTTGTACTGAAGCATATGTTGTATTTGCTCATACTATTACCTAGTAATGATATCCTACTTATTTGTCAAAAAAAAAAAAAACTATTGTCACGTCGACCGTGGCAGAACGACGTTCTCTTGATCATCTCCAGACGAGACCATCATTGTATCATTCAATGTCGTTATCGCAGCTTTTCTTTTCCTTCTCCTGCGCTTCTTGATTGTGATAAAGAATGGAACTCTAGAAGCAGAAAGAAAGACGTTTGCGAGGATGTTCATGAAATTTTTATATAAAAAATAAAATGAAATTGGCGAAAGAAGAAGAAAAGAGAGAGGAAATATAATTGAACATCGGGTTCAAGTTTATATTATTTGAAAAATGATGAATATAAACAAAAAGTTTATACCAATCGTCTATTCTTTTATTTTGTGTCTCTAAACAACAGGGGGAAAACAATGGAAAATACAGAATAATGTTTTCAATAATTTCGCTTATCAAAACAAACGATTCCTAATATAATAGTTATTATGCTATGCGACGATTGTCACCATAGCTATGCAAGCTATGATGCTATTTTGGTATTTGGTTATGATCTATAATTAAAATAATTATGCTTCGCCCGTATCCTTAGATTACAACAAAAATAATTACGAACTGCAGTGCTATATCGCATGGCAGCTCGAATGGTCCATGTATGAGATATTACACAAATTGTATTTGATTGTTTTCTATAATTTTCGTTTAGAAATAACTAACTGAAACCTTGAGAAAACAGTTTTGGACCTTTGCCCCGCAATACACACATCAGTCATTATAGCTCGTTTTCTTTTAGTTTGGAAGAAGTGACTGAAAAGTAATGCTAATATTGGATCATTAGAGTGAACGGGTGAAGATTCTTTTTTTTTTGGGTAAAGATTATGTTTATTTGTTTTTGGGAATAAATTTGGTGTAGATTCTTTGTTATTTCGAGAATTTTTTTATTGGTATATAAAATTGTGAACGGTTTGACACATTAAAATGGCTATTTGCAAATGAGAACGATTAAAAATAATAATCAAGTTGTAATTAAAAACATTAATGGAAAAATAGAGAGTAAAATTATTGGATCAACGTTTCTAAGAGTTTTATATTTGCCTTCGTTCATTTTGATTGATATTAAGTACCTAATTTTATATCACTACCAGTCGGCAAATTTGGTTCAACTACTGTTGGGATTCAAGTCGGCGGAATACGACTTACCTTTATCCGATGCGCAAACAACAATTAACCCCGGAACGATCGTTGAATTGCGGATGAGTCACTAACAGTATTACCTCACGTTGGTCTGAATGCAATCACGAGGAAAACACCCAATTTCCATAGTGTAAATACCAATTGTTCTTGTAAAAGTGAAATGGAACGCCTTCTCTCTTTGATGGAAATGGGAGAAGCAAATGAGAGGATTTTCTGAGCGTATGATCTGCCAACCATTCCAACGGTCGTCATCTCGGAGTCTTTTATATGACTCACTCACACCCTTTCAAAAGGGTGCCTTTCCATCGTAATGTATCAAGACGATATGGTACGTCCTCATCGCACCCCATCATGGACGTACTGATTTAGTACATCTCCCACTCGGACATGATGGGCTTGATAGCACTCTATCAAGAATATAAGGCATTCAACATTCTTCAACTTTACAAAACAATTCATACTGGCAAATAAGCCGTGCGACCAGTGAGTACACCTGCACTTGGGAGCTCAAATTATGCACCTGTTAGAGATGACATAATGGCTGCAACCCTAAAAGAAATAAACAATCGATGTCTCACAAAGGTGCCCTGCACATATTTTGTTACATCAATCCAAGTATACCTATCCCTTAAAGGCTATACTTGACTATTCTCAAAACACTATGTATTTACAATTATATCCGCAACCACAGAGGGTGATATAATTGGTCGACCAGTAAATACATGTGATAGATGTAAAACAACAATAGTCTTCCTTCGCACTCATGTCTCTCTCCATTTCAAAACAACTGCTTTCCTAGACACGTCCCATAAGGCCATATCCATTCATGACCGCCGATAACATGTTAAAGTAGAAACATTGATCTTTCACTTCAAGAACATAGTTAGAAGTAACATAGGCACAAAATGAGGTAAATTATAAATTACCTCAAGGGCTCACACGATTAGTAAATAGGGATAATTTTACTCACCTTCACTTGTCAGTCGTACAATGCACATGTAGTATGAATTACATGCTATAATGGATTTCTCTTTTTATAAGAGCGTATGTCATTTAATAAATATATCTACTATACGGATCTTAGCCTAAACATAGTCACGTGATCCTCACGTACTCATGTTTAGCTCGAGTGCTATATCAGCTCGCTTTCTATAGCACCCAATTAAGTACTCGCATCCAGCATCTTTCAGGCATACATGATTGTGAGACTATCATGTTCGGTCTTATTATAAACAAATCACAGATCTCATCTTGACTCCAATCAAGACGGCATCTTATTTCATGTACTAAACTTGCTCTTCAGCATTTACTTGTACATAATGTCTCATCTCAACGTGCTAACTATAGCACTTGAGGTGATTGCTCGTGTGAGTGAGCCAATCATTGCCTGCTGATATACTTTTCAATAATATATGTGTGTATGTGCTAGTCTCATAATGTATTCGTACTTATTGATAAAATATCAAGTCACTAATAAATAAACAAGTACAATACATATGTTCACATATACATAAACCAATGATCCTTTACAATAACACATATCACATTCTACGTAATCCTAGTGACATCTTGTGGGTCAAGAATATGTCTCTAGGAACAGCCTTCGTAAATGGATCAGCAACCATTCTATTGGTTGAAATGTATTGTAGGATTACTTCTTTCTGCGCTATAGTTATAGTTCTTTATGTCAATGTGCTTCGTCCTTCCATGATACTTAGGATTTTTCACATAGGCAATGGCTACTTGACTATCGCAATAAACTATCACCGGTCTTAGAACCTCGGTGACAGTGGCTAAATTTTCCAATAAACGTTTTAGCCATACTGCTTCTTGCACTACGGCAGAGCATGCAACAAATTCTGCCTTCATCGTAGATAAGGCCGTGCATGTCCGTTTCTTGCTATTTCAAGAAATTGCACCTCCATTGAGCAAAAACGCATATCTAGAAGTCGCTAGTCCATGGTACCTTTCAAGTATCTTAGGATCCTCTTCACTGCTTTCCAATGTGCTTGACCGGGATTTGATTGATATCGGCTCACCAATCCCATGGCATAACATATGTCGGATCGAGTACACATCATAGCATACATCAAACTTCCGACCGCACTAGCGTAAGGAACAGTTTCCATTACTTTAATTATTTCTGGAGTCTTAGGACACATCTCAGTACTTAGGCCTTCACCTTGCATGACAGGGGCATCAATGAGATTATAGTGCTGCATATTGAAACGTTCAAGAATCTTCATAATATAAGACTCTTGTGATAAAGTAAGGAGTTTCTTTGATCGATCTCTTTCAATCTTAACTCATACTATATAAGCAGCTTCTCCCATGTCCTTCATTTCAAAATTGGAGGACAACCATTCTTTTATGGCGATAACCAAAATCTTATCATTACCAGCCAACAGAATATCGTCCACATAAAGTGATAAATCACAAATTTATCTTCGGACCGCTTGACATATACACAGTGATCTTCTTCGATCATCGTGAAACCAAAAATTGTTATGGCTCGATGAAAACGAAAATACCACTGTCTAGATGATTGCTTAAGGTCATATGTCGAGCAATGAAGTTTGCAAACTTTATACTCTTGACCTTTAACTATGAAATCTATTGGTTGTTTCATATACATTTCATCATCTAGTTCTCCATTAAGAAATGCCGTCTTTACATTCATTTGATGTAATTCAAGGTCCAAATGTGCAACGATAGCTAGAATAAAGCATATTGAGGCAAACCTTACAACTGGTGAAAAGGTTTCCTCATAGTCTATACCCTCTTGTTGAGTATAACCTTTCGCCACAAGGCGAGCCTTATTTAATGGATCCATCCGCCCTTTGCTTAATCTTAAAGACCCATTTGTTTCCAATGGCTTTACGATTGGGTGGTAGATCCATCAAGTCCCAGACATGATTTGCCCTCATTGACTCCATTTAATCTTCCAAAACTTTTCTCCATTCTTCCTTATCGGAGGATGAGAGAGCCTCTTGAACAGTCTTAGGCTCGGCATCGTCTTTCTGAGCAATCATAAATGCTTCCCCTTCAATCTCAAAATGACGATGGGGAATACTTTTATGATTACTTTTACGCCATTGAATTTCTCTTGAATTCAATTCGTCATGCGATGCAACACTCCCACTAGATCTTGTGTGTTGAGGTAAATTTTCATTTCCCTCTACAACATTAGTGGGTATGTTATCAGGATCTTCCATCTCATATAATTGGAAGTCCTTATCAATCTCACCTCTACTAGGAAAATCGTTCTCCAAGAACGTGACATCTCGTGACTCCATTCGGTCACACTTCCATCAGCTTGTTTACCTATGAACACATACCATTTTGAGTGTTCAAAATATCTTATAAAGATACATTTATTCCCTCTTGGACCTAATTTGCCATATTTATGGGAAGAATCATGAACATAAGCTGCACATCCCCATGGACGTAGAATACTCAAGTCTGGTTTCCTACCAGTCCATAATTCATAAGGGATGGAAGTGACCGATTTTGAGGGCACTCGGTTAAGCATATAGGTAGCAGTCAATAATGCATCTCCCTAATAGGAGATAGGTAAATTTGCTTGCGCCATTATAGACCTAACTATTTCCAATAGGGTTCTATTCCTTCTCTCAGCTATCCCATTTTGCTGTGGAGTACCAGAAATAGTCAATTGTCGTACAATTCCCTTTTCATCACAAAGAGCCTTGAATTGCTTAGATAGATACTCACGTCCAAGATCGATTCTCAATGCCTTTATTGTTTTATTCAACTGATTCTCTACCATCATTATATATCGTCTAAAGCAATCTAATACTTCTGACTTATGGGAGATCAGAAAGACATAACCGAAACGTGTGAAGTCATCTATGAAAGTGATGAAATATGAGGCTCCATGCCTTGCCCTCACATTCAAAGGACCACAAATGTCAGAATGAATGAGTTGCAATGGAAATTCGGCTCTAGTCCCTTTACCGAATGGTTTTCTAGTTGCTTTTCCCGCTAGACAGTGTTCACATACAGGTAGATTAACATTAGTGAGTGGCCCTAAAAGGCATTCTCTAGCTAATCTTTGCATTCTTTGCAACCCAATGTGACCTAATCTAGCATGCCAAGTACTTGCATCAATCTCAACATTACTAGAAGATGCAATTAAAGAAAAACAACCATCGACATTAATATTATACTGATCATAGTCAATGTCTAATACCATAAAACCATTCGATACATGACCTGAACCATAATAAACTGTTCCAAACAAAATGTCAATACAATTACCATGGAAATTCAATACATAACCTAGGCTAAGAAGAACAACTACGGAGACCAAGTTTCGTCGAATATCCGGAGCATAGAGGACATCATGTAGGAATAGGCTTCGACCACCACGTAAAATTAATTTACATGTGCCGATATCCTTCACTTCAACTCTTGAGTTACTCCCAACATATATCCATCTTCTTCCAGGTTGTATCCGACGATACTCCACAAATACTTCTCGGTCTCTAACTACATGGTCTGTTGCTCCTGAGTCTACAGTCCACAATGGATGAGATTTAGCAAGCATTACAGTGCTAGAAACAAAAGCATTACTTAAAGTAGTGGAGTTATTGGGTACAACTTTCGGCTCAGTGCATTCACGAGCAAAGTGACCCATCTTGCCACAATTGTAGTACTTCATCTTGGCATTGTCTTTCTTCCCACCACGCTTCTTGCATTGGAAGGTCTTAGCCCTCTTAGGTGCCTGATCAGTTTTCTTTCCTTAGTTGTTAAATTAAAAATTCCTTTTGCGTTTTAAACCCGAAATTTTGCGCGAACTCGATTCAGCAACGTAAGCATGGGTAGAGAATTTCGCAGCCTCTAGGCGCTCATCCTCTAATTCCAAATGACGCACTATATCATCAAAAGTGACAATATTCTCATTATGCGTCATATTGATCTTCATATGCTCCCAATTGTCAGGAAGAGACCTTATAACAGCTTGAACTTTCTATTCATCAGTAAGGGAATGACCTGCTGACTTCAGCTCACGAATCATATTTGACATCTCCCGAAGATGCTGCATCATCGTTATATTTGGGCACTTTCGGTATGTGTCAAACATGATGGTGAGTCTCCTCAGCTTAGTGGCAGATGTACCTCCAAACTTATCTTTCAAGGCAACCCACATTGCTTGAGCTTTCTTATAACTTTCAAACTCACACATGAGATCATCTTACATACAGCTCAGCAACGTGATAAGAGCAATGCTATTCTTCTTTTTCCAAGCTTGATAAGCTTCTAGATCTCTCCTGTGTTGAGCTGAAGTTCCATGCTCAGGTTCATCCATGGTGTGGTTGAGGGTTTCCAAAACCTCTTGCTCCTCAAGGATGTACTGAACCTTTCGGTGCTAAATATCATAATTGTCACCGTTCAGCTTCTCACCCTTATTGAGGTCAGCCACAATGGTCTTGGATGCCGAAGCCATAATCAATTGCTTTAACACATTGACATAATAAACACTGAATCAATACTAGCACATTTTTCAGAGTAACACCCATATTTAATTTGCAGCAAAGACAAACTAAATTAATGATAATTCAACAAAAGACACAGAAATGAAAGTTCACTATGTTCCCAATCAGCTCCTATGTACGATTGTTCTATTATCATTAATTAGTTTAATTTGCGCAAATTTTAAGTTCAAGGTGAGAGCTCCTTCGAATTCTACTGACCTACGAATTCCCACTAGGAAAAATAATTACATGACCTTATGTCATTTCTATATTTTTCCATTAACACAAAAACATAGTATGATGTGAACCAATGTATATATAATAATCATGCTGTAACTACAATTAAAACAGCAATTCAACATGTAACGGAAAAACAAGGATTTCCTATCATTGTTCGAATTTTCTTGGAACTAGAAAATTGCAAGTATATTAAACTATATACATGCTACCATCGAACCAAGCTCTACACAGCATATATGACATCATTTTCATATAGGCTAGCTACTGTATTTCCTAAAGCATAAGAAAATACAAGCTACAAACGAATAAACTATGCATTAAACCCCAAAAAATACAAGTACATAGGGTTTCCTACACATTTTCATACATTTATAAAATTGAAAAATGTAAAATAACTATACCACAGTGTAGGGGACATCTATACGAACCAAACGCCGCCAACCACGCTCCAATCGGAGCTCGCACCCGCCTCCATGCGCAACTTGAGTGCGTAGCGCGTGTGGCGCACGCGCCAGCGAGCCCAAAGGGCTCTGGCCGGTCCGACCGGTCCGATCGGTGACCGGTCCGACCGGTTTGACCGTGTGATCGGTCCGACCGGTTTGACCGCTGTACGGTTCGACCCGTTGACCGGTTAACGGTCGGGTCGGGTTGGGTCAACAGTTCATGATTCAGGTCGGGTCGGGTCGGGTCACCGGTAGGGTGCCGATCGGTGACCGGCCGACCAATCGCCTCCGGCGATGACGTCACCCGGCGGTTACCGATCGTTGGATGACGTCACGGATGACGTCATCCGTGACGTCAGCACACGTTGGTTCGCCGACTCGCATGTGGGCGCGTCCAACCTCCTCCGGTCGCGCTTGATCCATTGTCGGACTCGTCTCGACGAGTACTTTCACCCTGTATATTTTAAAATTTATTTTGGCTAAAAAAATATTTCAAAAAATGGCCAAAACCGTGCGGGCGTACGTGATCCCGAACCCGTTCTTCGCTTCGGTTCGTTTTCGACTATTCAGATCGCAATTCCGTGCAAAACATCCAAACAGTGTAGATTTCATACTCTTGATCTCAATATCAATTAGTAAACGAGAAAATTCGGTGAAAAACAAGGCAGAAATCGCGATCGGGCTCTAATACCAATGTTGGGATTCAAGTCGGCGGAAGACGACTTAGCTTTATCCAATGCGCAAACAACAATTAACCCTGAAACGATTGTTGAATTGCGGATGAGTCACGAACAGTATTACCTCACGGTGGTTTGAATGCAATCACGAGGAAAGCACCCGATTTCCACAGCGTAAATGCCAATTGTTCTTGTAAAAGTGAAATGGAATGCCTTCTCTCTTTGATGGAAATGCTTTCTCATAGATATTCATGCTACAAGGTTTAGTGAGTTGTATCTACAAGAGTCAAGACCATAATTGGTTCGTGAAAAAATTATGATGAGTTCACATGATCCTAAAAATACTACTAATTATAATAATATAAATAAAAAGGGGAAAATGGGAAGAGGAAGGTCCGGTTGAAAGTAGGAAACAATAAAGTGAATAAAAAAAAAAAAAAGCAATTGGTTATATGTCAATGTAATTTTAATAATTTCTTTGCTTCCAAAAAGTACTTGAACTGGCTTAAGACTTACTTCACTCGCCGTAATAGTAAAAATTTGTCAATTAAAAAATATGTGAGTTCAATAAGTATTTTACAGGATATATATAAATAATATATATATATATATATATATATATATATATTTATCTAGACCACAATTATTGACTTGTCAACTTCGAACCTTTGCCATCCTAAATTATTCTTCAATATTATTTAGTCCTGGAAAACACTATTGACTGTCATGCTATTATCAGTCAAAACATATATATTGTGAATTTATTTGAACTTGCCCATCCTAAACTTTACAAGGTTTTACTTCACTAACTATGGACACTTAACAGAAGCATGTGCTCTGATATAACTGAAATTTTTTAAAAGAACAAGTCAAGTTTATGAAGTTGACATTTAGTTGGTCTATTCGATAGCACAACTATTTTATTGAGAGTTATTTGATAGCATGAGTATTTTCTTATTTTACACCAATAATTAAAGAGCATTAAACTTTTTTTTTTTTGGTAATCGTTTTGAATTGTTAGGTCCTAATTTGATAGCATGGGTATTTTCTTATTTTAAACCAATTATTAAAGAGCATGAAACCTTTTTTTTTTTTTTTGGGTAATCGTTTTGAATTGTTAGGTCCTAATTTATGTCAAAATAGCAATCGGTGTGCTTAGTGAGAAAAATCAAACTCGCTTCTCAAAGTCAGTTTCCTTTTTGGAAAATTAGTGGCTGGCGGAGCACCATCGTTAGCTTGAGCGACGGCGTTCGTCAGTTTCGCAATGCCCTTTTCGTTCATATCTGCTAGTTGAACTGAAACTACGAGAGGCTAATAATGCAACTGATATACGTAGAAGAGAAAACAAAAATACTTCATATTGGAGTAAGAAAACAGTGTTACTTCGCTAATGACATTCCATATCGCCTACCCAGAACATTAAAAAATGATCATAAGGAAGGCAGTAGTAGTTTCAATGAGCCCAATCAAGAACGTACCAAGAATAAAGAAAGAATTAGCACCAATTAGCTTCCACCCTAATTATCACTATATTTACCAATTTTCCAATCTTCGGCTAATGAAGTGGAGCTCTTTGCGGGTTTTCCTACTGTCTTGGTCGTTTCCAGAAGGACTGAACATTGCTAGCACTCCCCTCCGATATGGTCTCCACCTTCCTCTTCGCTTCGTTCTTCATACTTCCACTCCCATTCATCTTCATCACAGCTTCAACCTACGCAGTAAAAAAACAAGAAAGAATGATCCACATGTGAGAAAACATCCTTCGGCATCGTGGAACATTCAAAATTAATGCACTGCACAGGCGGATCAAAAACCAGATTCGTTCAAGAAAGGGGGTGCTCGATCGTATAGTTACCTTGCATTCCACGGAGCAAAACTTGGCGCCCGACGACCGAAGCCGGAAATGGCAAGATTCGCACTTCACAACGCTGTTCAGATCGTAGGGGCGAGGGATTCCGTCTCCTCTTTTGTGTACGAAGGCAACGGCATACTCGTTGATAGTGTGTGGACGGATATCGGAAATATCCAACGACGATTTCAAGTCCTTCATTTTGAATAACGCGTCTTTGCCAACTTTATATACCTGAAAAGATTAAAACCCAAAGACAAAAACTGAAAAGGGGCAAATAATTCAAAATGAGGAAAAGAAACCCTAATTTCCCGTTTTTCTTGATCATGCAAAGATAAGAGCAGTCTATTATGCATTTTCGCAAGACATCGATAAAACAAACGCAGTTACGATTACAGACGCGAAGACGATTCGATATGGAAGTCAGTACCCTTATCATCTCATGCTCGAATAGATCGTGTTGCTTCTTGCACCCTTTGCATACAGCAATCATGCAGACCCTACAGTAGAAATCAAGCTTTTCAGAGAGATGAATGTCGCACGGGCCATGGAACTTCATGCTCACTATCGGCCTCAACCACATCGGAACGGCCTTCTCTTGATCATCTCCAGACGAGATCGTCACTGCATCATTCCCCATCATTTTCGTGGCTATTGTTTCCCCCTCTCCCTCGCTTCTTTAATCTGATAAAGAACGAAACCCAGGAAGAAGAAAGAGCGAAGGTATGTTTATGAAATTGAGAGAGAGAGAGAGAGAGAGAGACTTTGCTAAAGCGCGATGTTGGTTAATGAATGAACTAGTCGGGTGTAAGTTCATATGACAAAAAAAATCTAGCGAAAAATATAGAAAAAAAGAGGAAAAAAAGCAAACAAAATAATAGTTAATACGCAATGTCGACAATAGACGCCAAAGCTATGCAAGTTATGATGTGATTTTACTATTTGGTTTTTCGTCTACAAATAAGTTAATTACGATTCACTTGAGTCCTAAGATTATAGAAAACATAGCTAAAATTTGTATTAATATATCACATGGCAGCTTCATTAGAATTGTATTTGATCGTTTTCTATGGTTTTCATTTGCAAATATTGTGATGATATTTTTGTTTTTAGTTTTTATCTATTAATAAGATAATTACGTTCCGCCCTTGTCTCAAAATTATAAAATAAAAATAATAATTACGATTTGTGCTGATATATCAAATAACAACTTAATCAATCCATATTTATCAGATATTGAATAGATTGTATTTGATTTTTCTTTTTATGATTTTCATTTACAATAACTGATTGAAACCGTTCACAGTTACTCCGGCAAACGTCCATCAACTAAGAGTCCATTCGTTTTGCGGAAAATATCAAATTTTCGGAAAATATTTTCCAAGAAGCCATTTTTCAAGAAAATGGCCATAATTTCCGGTATTCGGTTGAAACTTGAAAATGGAGTAGAAATTTTTTTTCACTATTTGGTATTTTATTTATTTTTTGGGAAAAATTACCAACAAAATTGAATTTTAATTGTTTTTAATCAACCAAAAAAATTAATTTTAATTTTATAAATTTTTTAAAAATTGAATTTTTAATTATTTTTATTTCTCCTTTTTTTTTTAATTCTTTTTCCTTTTTCCTTTTCCTTCCTCCTCCTTCTTCCTCTCCTTCTTCCACTGCCATATGCCTCGGCAACGACCGATTGCCTAGCGATCAACCAAGACATGGATTGACAAGCTCGAGATTCATCCGATCTAGACTAGCCCAAGCTCTGCTGAGGTCGACGAGCTTGCAATTCGCCTGATCCAAGCGAGCTCGAGCTTCGTTGAGGTCGGCAAGCTCATTGCTTACTCGATCCGGGCGAGCCCAAGCTCCGTCGAGGCTTACGAGCCCGAGCTCCATCAACGTTAGGGAGCTTGCGGCTTGCCGATCCAAGCGAGCTCAAGCTTCTTCAAGGCCCGGCGAGCTTGTGACTTGTCGATCTAGATGAGCTTGAGCTTCGTTGATCTAGGTGAGCCCGAGCTCTGCCGAACTGGGCAAGGCGAAGTCTCACCGGCCTATGGCGAGGCTCCATTTGGCTCGTGGTTGGTCGCCAACTGCCGCCATGGCCACTCGCCGGTGACCAACCAAGGAAGAAGAAAAAGAAAATAGAAAAAAATTTAAAACTAAATTAAAAAAAGAAATATAAAAATAAAAGGAAAATATATTTGGTGAAAGAATGTGAGGTGGAAGAAGTCATGGAAATGTTTTCCATTTCTGAAAAATGGAAAACATTTTCCTCACTTTTTAATGTGTTTTTTCCAATAGAGGAAAACATTTTCCTTAATCCGTGAAACGAACGCCGAAAAATCCTAAAAACGTTTTCCTGAAAGTTATTTTTTCGTGAAACGAACGTCCAAAAGCCAGCTTAGTTTGGATGCATCGGTTAGGAAGGATAAAAACATTAAAATAATTATGAGAAAAAAAAGGAGGAATGATTTTAAGAGATTTAATTATTATGTTGTTTAGATGCCAGCCAGGAAAGAAAAGGAAAATAGTTTATAATGGCACTAAAGTCCTTTTATATATTCGTAGATACATGTAAAATAAGAGTAGAGGTGAGAAAGAAGAATAAACTCATTTGTTTTATACACAACTCTCACCAAATTCCTTCATATTTAGGCTCTATTTGTTCAATGAAAAATGAATGATTTAAAAATATTTTCCTAAAAATTATTGTATTTATTGCTTACAAAAATAAATAAACAAAAAGTACTTTCATTGTTCATTAAAATGTTTAGACATAAGCCATTGTTCATAATAATTTTTTTTTATTAACTAATTATTTTAAGCGATACAAGCGATTATTTTAAAAATATATTTTTTGAATTATTCATTTTTCGTGAATTAAACAAGGCCTTAAGGAGAATGAATTAAAAGTGTGTATAAAATTAACTGGGCTAATTCTTCCTAATCTCTCTTAATCCCGGGGAATCCTTTCTCTATGTCTCTTATCCTTCATTTGAAACAAGATTATACTTCTAGAGCCCCTTTTTCCCACCTAATCCCTTCTAACAGAGATATAGCTTGTTTGGTTGCAATGAGAGAGTAAGGTTGTAATGTCATTGCTATTGCACTGTTTAGTTTAACTTATGCAATACCTATCATACCATTTGGTTTCATTTACAACTCACGTAATAAGGGGAGGATAGAATCAGACTTCCTAAAATACTCCCAATATTAGACTTAAGGGAATATTATATTTATTTAAAATAGTCCAACTTTATTGATGAATTTAATAACCATGTATATTGTTAGATATAAAATTTATCAAATTTTGTTATTAATTTTTGATAATTTATATATATTATAATGAAAATTTAAACGCATGAGATGTGACTATATTAAAATAGTTTGTAGTAATTATCACTTAGACAACCAATTGGGAGAGTAGTATATAAATTTTTTATGTATTATTTAGTAATCAATTTATGATTAAAATTTAAAGTGTAGCATATAATATGCTGTTTTGTTAGCTATCCTCGGTCTTGTCCAAGGCTGCGACTTCCCCAATGGAATGGTGTTACTACATATTGTTTATTGCATCGTTAATTTTATGACAAGATTAATAATAACATAACAATCTGAGTATTAATTAAAATAAATATTATTAAACTAATCATTATATTATGAAATAATAGGAAATAATGACATTTTTAACAATCATGTGTAAAATCTAGCGACTACGATAATGCTAATTTACGTATTATGAATAATTTTTAATATGAGCAATTATGCATTGTCAAGATAACATAAGTACTACTACATCAATTTTTTTTTTTTGAGTAACTACTACATCAATTATTTATCTATAATTTAAATATTTTGTTCATTAATCTCGTAATATGAGATTAAGTCATAGTAATAATAATTGGTTAATACAAAATTTCAATCGTAATAAACAGTCCACCAATAAAGCAAGTCTAATTCTCTTAAAAACTATTAACTTTAGCTCGGATCCCAATTTTCACCTCAACTTTCATTTGCCTTATGAAAAAAGCATTGACTATCAATTGGTGCCCAAATTTGACATTATCAAGTGTCCATCAATTCTGACCAAAGAAAGAGTCCATCAAATGATATTGTTAAAGATTTAACATGTCATTCCACATGTACATTAGCTTTATGGCATCTACCAACATGAAAATTAGGTAACAAATTAGACAATGAGAGATAGAGAGAGATCTACCACATCTACCATAGTGCGAGCTCAAGCTCTAAGCTCGCTATGGTCATGACCGTAAAAACTTATTGAACCACGAAGCCTGCGGTGGCCTTTGTCGTGAGGTCTTTTAGAGCCATGAATCTTGAGGCTACCTTGATCGCTCAAGCTTCAAGCTCGCTACAAGAGGCGCATGAGCATCAAGCTCACGGTGACCATGATTACTTAAGTTTCAATCCCTGAAGCTCAAGGTAATGGCTACTCAAGTTTCGAGCTTTGTGGCGGCTATGGCTGCTCGATTCATAGCCACAAGATTTGTGGTCATAATGGGTACAAATTTGAGCTTTAGGTTATGGCCTCTTAAGCTTCAAGCTCAAAGAGACCATAATTACTCAAGTTATGTCGTTCGAAACATGAGCAACCACAGTAACCTCAAGCCTGAAGTTTGAACAGCCATGGTGGCCTCGAGTATCATGGCTCAAAAGGATCTCTTTGCCCATAGCCGCAATAGCATGAGCTTGTTCGACCATCGCTGCTATGAGATTAGAGGTTGAGCTCTTGGACGTGGTTGTGATAAACCTCTTTGTCTCTCACTCACGCACAATTTTTTCTTTCCCTTTCAATTTGTCCAGTGTGGCATTCCATGTCAGCAGGTGTTATGGACGTAATTTATCCTTGACATGACATGTTGAGTAATCGACGATAACGATGAACGAAAATTTAATAGCGGCAAATTTGGATAGTGACCGAACTTTTTTTCTCGTTTATGAGATAAAAAAATATTTTCTCTTAAAGATAATTAGGCCCAATAGAGTGAGTGCTAAAAAAATGATAAAGATGTAGACTGTAATTAGTATTACACACCGGAGCATGTAATAATTATAACAACCTCAATTGTAACACGAATTACGGAGTGATACTAATAACTATTATTGTAACCAAAATGTTATAATTGGTAGATTGTATACAAATAGATACAATGATGTAATTTTTCAATTTACTTCATCTTCTTGACAGTGTCTATGCACACAAGTCTCTCCCTCCTCCATCTCCTCCTTTTCCACCTTCTTCCTCCTCAACCAACTCTCTCTCTCTCTCCTCTCCATCCTCACCTCACTTCCTCCCCCTCAAACCCTCCCTCCATGTCCCCAGGCCTCCTCCCTCTCCCTCAGAACCCGCGCTCCACCACCTCCTCCCTCTCCTCCCTCAAGACCCACCTCCCTCCTTGAGGCCCAGCAGCCGCCGCCGTCTTCTCGTCGGCGGCCCCTCAGACCCCCGCCACCGCGATGAGGGGCGCCGAGGCCAACGCCATGGTGCTCCTGCTCAAGGAGCGCATCGTCTTCCTGGGGAGCAGCATCGACGATTTCGTCGCGGGCGCAATTATCAGCCAGCTGCTCCTGCTCGACGCTCCTGGTGGCTCGCTTGGGTAAGCACGGTTCGCGTCCTAGTTTGGGTTGTCCGCTGAGATTGCTCTGGTTTTTGGTGTTTCGGAGGTATTGAGATTGGAATTCGTGTAGTTCTTTCGGTTTGCTTGCGAGTTGTTTGAAGAAATGCCAGCGAGGGGTTTCTCATGGAAATAGCAGATTAGATAGTTTGAGAGGGTTAGAGAAGAGCTTGCGAAGTAAGTTCCGGATATATTACTCAATGAAATTATAGTTATATGCTCCATTTTGCGCCGTCGAAATGTTTTTCATTGTCACCGGCGGCTAAGGCAAAAGTAAGGGGCCAAGTGGGTGCTTGCTTGACCATAACTGAACTGCTATAGGGCATGAAGGCGGTGCAAACTTATATAAAGAAAGAGCTCAGTAACAAGGCGAATCATCTATGGTGTTGGTATTAGCATTTACATCTACGAGTAACTTTCCTATACGAAAAGTATAGGACTTATAACCAACTTTCAGGAATTACAAAAAACGGGTGTCCCCTCCTGTACGAAAGCTCTCTTGTTCTGCTCTTTCCAAATCAACTGAAAGACAGCAAGAGGTATTGGATATTTTTCGTAGCATGAGGCTATAAAGGACCTTGTCAAGCGGATAATTCTCGTTCACTGGATCCTCCTATAGCCCAAGAAAGCCTTGTGCAGGTGCAAGAGGCTGCCCATAGCATTTTGTGTTACTTTACTTAGTGGTGATCTATTGCTGGGGTGGCTCCCAATTTATTTAAGAGAAAGAGACTGCTCTTGTAATGCTATTTGACTTCATTGCATACTTTTGATCTAACTAATTCCTTAAGCATTAAGAGACTAAGAACTTTGTGAGAGTAAATATCAAACTTTTCGCTTGATCAAAATTAATGCCACAAATGGTTCTTACTTAATGAATCTCTTAATCTGAACTATTACTTTTCAATGTAAAAGTGTCTGGACCTTGTCGCTGACTGCGGTGTTATTAAATCATGTGCAGCAGTTCTCCTAGTTGGTAGTGGAGATACCATGTTTAGCCATCTCTTTGTGGTCTTTCAAGTCGGATTTATGCTCTTTCGCTATGACTAGTTAAGAATAATAGACTGGTGATAGATAATTAAGTATCAGACTGAATATAGATGGATGTAGTTTGCTATAATTAGTCGAAGCTGGTGTATCTCAGATCTCAGCTGAAACACCATAGTCATTTTAGTCGGTGACCTATCAAATTAAGTGGCATTCAACAATTGAACAAAACATTTACCCAAAAGAAGTTGAACAAAAAGACCACATTCATTCTGGACTTCATTCATCATGCCGATACTCTATGGGTGAGATCACGATCAATTTCTCCATCCCTTTACAGCATAAGTCCTAGATTTTAAAAACTTTCACTGCTTAGAATTTCCCGGTCTCCAATTTCCATGGTAGGACTATTTAAAGCCTGTTTGCAATGAACTTATACTCCCTATACTCTGTATATGATTGTCTTGGCCAGAAACCTTATATTCCAAGACAAATATTATAGTTTCTTATTTAATCCCACTTGGATTTGCAGATACCAAAGGATATCTATTGCTGACTTTTGTGTTGTTCTGGTACGACGGTTATGAGATTGATGATGTCCATGAGAATAATTTCTCAACCAAATATTGAAATACCACTCGAATTTCAACAATTTGTAATAAAATTACGTGTGAAGCTATGTGTCAACATTTGCATGTTGTGAAAGTTTGAGATTTTAACAAAGAGAAAGTTTTAATAGAAAATTAAAAGTCAATCTAGACACGTCCTTAAGTATGAGCTTAGATATGAGCCTTGGAGTTACCTTGGGAAGTCTTTAGTTTCTCCTCCATGTTTCCCCATGGAAATCACTACTTCATCATAAATGTCTTTTAAAGCTAGTATATAGGCTACATGTATTTCTTTCTTCTCTGGAATTCTCAAGGGAGTTTCTCCAGGTACCTTGACTCATGTTTTCCCCAAATTTATGAAAACTACATCCACATATCTTTATAATGAGTAGATAGTCTCCATCATTGATCTTTTTGGCACAAATCCCCCAATTGGATATCCAATCTGGGTGTCTTACATTAGCCTGCGCTCAGTTACTCTTTCCTAGAGTTCTATAAGTCTAGATAACTCCAAGTAACACAATAGATGTCATCTTTATTCTTGTTGATAGGAACCAATGTGCTTTATCCTGCACTTATCTAGCATTTCAAGATTGTATTGGAAACACTTTGAAGCCAAGAGATACCTGTCCCCGATAACCTGTTGAAGTTAAATTGTTAGTCGTCATTCTATATAGGCCACTCAATGCGTCTCCTCCACATGATGGCCTCTTCGGCACAGTCTCATGTAGAATGTTCTCATTGAGTGTGTTTTCCATGCCGCTTGCCTCCTGTTTCCACACCTGTAGGTTTTATCTCAATTTTCTGATGGGATTTCTCTCTTTTTTATTCATGTCAGGGCTACAATGGCTATATATGATGTCCTACGGCTAGTTAGAGCTGATGTTTCGACTGTGGCTCTTGGCATTTCAGCTTCAACAGCTTCCATAATACTCGGTAGAGTGACTAAAGGGAAGCATCTTTCGATGCTGAATACACGCATAATAATGATTCATCAACCTCTTGGTGGTGCAAGGGGGCAAGCTATAGATGTGGCAATTCAAGCCCGAGAAATTATGCATAACAAAACTAATGTCACCAGGATTATTTCTTCTTTCACTGGACGTCCATTCAAAAAAGTTGAAAAAGATGTTGACAGAGATCGGTTGTTTAGTTACCATTGGAAAAACTATGTTAAGAGTTTATGTGATCCCAAAAATGCCACTAATAAGAAGAAGAAGAAGAATAAGTATAGCAACAACAATTGGCGGTCAGTCATATTCGCTTGTAGAATTGTAAGAGATAATTGCTGCATCGATACTTCATTCTGGAGTAACCAAAAATAGAGCTCATTCCCCCCACATACGTGGAGTTCCCCCACATACGTGGAGCATCCGACACCAAAAACAGAAAAATAATAGTTTCAACAAACCCAATTCAAGAATGTAGCCAAAGAAATATCAACAGATATGGACCAAAACCAAGCAGCCCACCCCGATTTTCACCATGATTTGCCAATTACGAATCTTTCCCTAATAAAATGGAGCTCTCTGCGGGTTCTTCTGCTTTCTTGGTTGTTTCCCGAGCGACTCCGTCACTGCTTCGACCTACAAAGGGAAAAGCAAGAACTCTTCGAAACCATGGAACATTCAAAACGATGGCACGGCATAGGTGGATGGAAACCCGGTTCGTTCGAAAAGGGGTGCTCGATCGTCACCTTGCATTCCACGGAGCAGTACTTGGCCCTCGGCGACTTGAGCCGGTACTGACAAGATCCGCACTTGCTAGGGCCACTTTGACCGTGGGAGCGAGCGATCCTGTCTCCTCTTTTGTGTATGTAGGCGACGGGATACCCGTTGGAAGTGTATGGACAGATATCGGACATATCCCACAGCGACTTCAAGTCCTCCATTCGGAACGACGCGTCTTTGCCAACTTTATATGCCTGAAAAGATTAAAACCCAAAAACAAAAACTGAAAAAAAGGGCAAAGATTTCGAAATGAGGGAAAGAAACGCTGGTATGCCTTTTTCTTGATCATGCAAAGATAAAAAGAGTGTACTACCTTTACCCAAAAAAAAAAAAGAGTGGTGTACTACACATTTTCACGACACATCAATGAAACTAATGCTATTACGATTACAAGCGCAAAGAGGACTCGAAATTAAAGTTAGTACCCTTATCATCTCGTGCTTGGAAAGACCGTGTTGCATCTTGCACTCTTTGCAGAGAGCAACCATACAGACTCTACAATAGAAATTGCACTCCTCGGAGTGATGAGCCTTGCATGGGCTATAGAAAGTGGTGCTTGCGATCAGCCTCAACCACAGCAGAACGCCCTTCTCTTGATCATCTCCAGACAAGACCATCATTGCATCATTCCCCGTAAGAAGCAGCAGCGGAAGATGAAGCAGGAGGAGGAGGAGAAGAAGAAGAAGGAGAAGAAGAAGAACAACAACAACCCAGTATCTTACAGTTTGCAAAAAGAAGAAGAAGGAGGAGAAAGAACCCAGTATCTTACGAGAGGATAGAGCAGCATCAGTACGGGTGTGACATCCTGATTTTCAACCTTGCTTTCGACTAAATGAAATGGGTTTTTCATCGACGCACCTATAATCTTTTTCTCTGAGCTGATCACTCCCAAGATAACTAATCTATCAGGTGAAGCCGTTAAGGAATCTAAACGCGATCGACTTAAGAATTCGATCAGAAATCGACTGCTCGACCGTGCTAATCTGCAAGGGTCAATACGGCACCGTTAAAATTGACTAGAGACTGGAGATAGGTCGGTTCGATACAGGCATGTCATTAAAGTGTGGCTAATTCCACCTAATTGCAAAATTCGCGTCGAACGACACTAAACCGATTTTTCTGTCGTTTTTGTACCCTGTGCCCATATTTGAAACCTTGAGATTTTCACGACAACTGAGAGTTACCTATGAGTCGAAGATGCACAATGTGGATCGAAAATAATCGACCACGGGTCAAATGAGCTAAAAATTCATAAAAGTTACCTGGTAGGTTAGGTTATGCTAAAATCGCATCCGGTTGAAATTAACCACGAAGTTGAACCTGATTTTAGGAATCGAAACTTTTGGCATGTCATGATTTATTTTAGGAACATGGACTCATCCTTTGAAGAATTTTCGGCGAAAAATCAAAATTGGACGATTTTGGACCAGAAAATTCGGAGGGGTCAAATTGAGTACTTTTTTGGCCTTCAAGTTAGATCAAACGGTGATGTGAATGCAAGAATTTTTGTGGGCTCCTACCTTGGCATTATGGCCATTTAATTGAAGTCAATTGGAGTGAAATTGAATTGAATTGAAGGTGAAATGCATGAAATTCGTATGCCATGGAGGGCTGCAACTTTTGGACCCCCTCCCTAGCTTGTTGGAGAAGATTTGAGGAAAGGGCTGCTGGTCAAGGCTGAGGGCTGGTGGAGGCCTTGAACTCAAGTGTTTAGATATTTTCCAAGACTTTTGTTGCTTCTTGTCCCCCCTCTAGCTGCAGCCACTCTATCTTCTTCTTCTTCTTCACTCCATCACCCTCCATTGTTGCTTAATCAAGAGGAGAGAACTAGCCAAGACTAGTAGCAGCCGAGCCAGCCCCTGCCGTCGGCCGCCCGAGCCCGCCGGCCGCTGCTGCCCGCTTGGTTGCCCGAGCCGCTGCCCGAGCTCGCCCACACATCCTTGCGTCCCGCGCCGCTCGACACCGGTCCCACCGTCCTTGAGGTCCGTCGAGCCACCTCCGCCGCCCGGAAGCCGTCGTACCGTCCCCGAGTTGCCGTCGCCGCCTGGCCCCACTATGCCGTTCCTGCGTCAGCCAAGCCACTGACTAGCCCCTTCGGTTCAACCATAGAACCGAAGTTCCAGCTTAGTGTTGAGGCTTCGTGGGCCTTTTTTGGGTCCTTACGGACCTCTTTTGGAGTCGCCGTAGGCTCGAGTCTCGCTTGCCTCCGTGTCGCCGTCCACATGAACTCATTGGCTCGCTAATCCGGTGAGTTTACTTTCTAAACTCTACTTAGGGAGTTAATTATGCTTAGAGAATGATTAATTTAGACTAAGATTGGATTATGAGGATTAGTTAGTGTAATATTGATTTAGTTAGTTAATTAGATCAATTAGGTGGTTAGATTAGTTTAGTTAGGGGTTAATTATATGATGTGATTTAATTAGCTTAGTACATTATTTATTTAAGTCCAATTAGGTGGTTAGATTAGTGTATATAGCTTAATTAGTCATTTATTTTGCATTTATTTAATTATTTAATAGTTTCCGGAAATTATACCGTGATAGCCGGTCGTCAGAATTTCATGCTGATTGTCATGATGTAGTTGGTTTGTGCAATTGAGTGTTAAATTGTGCAATTAGATGATGATTGTTGATTTTTATTTATTATTTCAAAATGATGGATTTTTGGTATTTAATTAGAAGATACTTGGGTGTCGATTTTTGATGCAAAAATGTTTTTAAGTACTATATCAAATTGTGAGATTTTTAAAAGAGAGGATATAACTTTTTATAGTTCGATTTGATCGTGCACCTACGCACATTTATTTTACCTGGTGTTTTTAATACGAAGAAAATATGCCAAGTTCATTATTTAAGTTGAGACATTTGAGTGCAAAGCACAATGTCTTTGGCTAGGATTGGATGTGCGTGTGATGGTTATGAGAACCCGTCACTCGATGAAGGTTGGGTGAGCGATACTCCTACATGGATGCCCTTGTGAACGGATGCCGGTCGCAATAGAGGCTGGGCCGATGCTCCTTCGGGAATGCCATCTAGAGAAAGACGTTACCGTGCTCGATGGGGCGAGACGATGCTCGGTTATGCCATAAGACCATCGACCGTTGAGTTGTCCGTGCCCATGGCATCGTAATTAATTGGAACACTTGTCCGAGTGAGATATAACCGCACTAGATAAAATTGTGTGGCATGGAATGGGACGTATCATAACAATTTGACCTTATAATCGGGACCCCTGTGATTGATTGATTTGAAAGTGAGGCGTTCCAGTTATTGATTGCATCTAATGCATTTATAAATGTTATATGAGTCGTACTGATGTGCAGGGAGGTGCTGAGACAAGGTAAGTCTTCTATGATGTATGATTAGGCTGTCTCTAGGTGTATTACCTTCATAATCGGGGTTTAGAGCGTGGACTCGCCGAGACATTGTCTCACCCCGTCGTGGGTTTCAATTTTTACAGGTCCGTAGATGGAAGTCCGTCTAGTTCGTTTTGGGCAGCCGTGAGGGTATACTAAGCAGAGTACCGTCTTCCCTATCCCCGGGAATCACTGAACTCATGAGCTCGTCGTGACCACGATCTTGGTCGATGAGGGCCTACCTTAGTTGGTACCTCATCAATTCAAGGAGTGGTTTAGTCACAGGCCTAACGGGGAACGGGAAGGTCCCGTGGATGGTTTTGACGGACCTGCTGTCACGCCCCGACCCTCGGTCACGTGACCATCCTTCATCTTTGGTCGATTTTAAAATGCGATATCCCAGGACTATGTATCGCCGACCCTTTCATTTTATATTGCACATGCGGAAGCAGTTATAAATCCCCAGACAATAAAACAATGGGATAGAAAAGCAGGGTCATAATTTTCATACTGAAATTCACAACCAAATTTTTATACAACCACCCTCAAAGTATTTTACTATACTATTAACAAAGGTCTAGTCTCACACTCAATCACCTATAAACAGGGTTCACAAAAGAGGGTGGGATCTCAGTCCTAATCCGGGTTGTACTCGGGATCATCATCGGGGTTCTCTTCCAGGTACTCCTCTTCGGGTTCTTTCTCCTCAGGTTCTTCATCAGGGTCCTGAAATGTTGTCCCACAACCGAGATGAGACTACGTCTTAGCAAGTTCTACCCCCTAAGACCCGATTAGTAAACTAATACACTTTAGGGTTGCCTATGCACAACACGAGTCAGAGGACTTACCTTAGCCTCAGATTCCACCTGCATATTAGCACATATCAAATAGGCATCCAAGCAATCACATCACTAATCGAAACATCGATCAAATCGACATAGTCGATTACACGTCAACAAGACCACTCACGGTCATTTCCATTCGATCAATCAATTCACAACATCATATCAAAGCAAAGATCAATCGACCTAGTCGATTACATAACAAACAGACCGACTCTAGGTCATTCCCAAACATCAATCGCATGTACTCTCTCGGGCGTCTTTTTCGCCAACTGCCATACCATCACTGATCACGTGCATTCTTTAAGGCGCCGTTTTCGCCAGTGATCTCCCAATCACCGAATCACGTATCATTTCTGTGGCGTCGTTTTCGCCAATGACATACCGATCACCAACACCGTGCGTTCTTTAAGGCGCAGTTTTCACCAGTGATATCCTCGATCACCGAACCACGTGTCCTTTCTAGGGCGCCGTTTTCGCCAAGGTGACATCGGTAATAGACATCATCGTGTGTTCTTTAAGGCGTCGTTTTCACCAGTGATATTTCCTTAATCACCGAACCACGTCTGTCTATAAGTCATTCACGTGCATTCTTTAAGGCACCGTTTTCACTAGTGATACTTCCAATCACCGAACCACGTATGTCCAAAAATATCGTACCTTGATTGGTCTCAGCCAATAGTATTCTCAGTTAGTTCTCACCATTCTCCCTCTATATAGCCCATCAACGTATAACTGACGCTATATACTCATACTCGGCCATCTACCAATCAAGCATTCAAATCCACTCAATTTCAATCAATTAAGGAACAATTACTCAAATTGCACAATCAATTCAATTCAGTGCAATCTGGAACTCAAATAAATAAACGGACTACACCACGACAATCAGCACGAAATTCCGGTCTCCGGTCATCCCGGTTGAATTTCCGGAAAATAAATAATTAAATAATTAATTTCGAAAATTAAATAAATAAATACAATAAATTCAATTTAGCACAATATAAAGCTCAATTAAATAAACGGACTGCACCATGATCATCAGCATAAAATCCTGGTCATTGGCCATCCCAGTTGAATTTCCGGAAAAATAAATAATTAAATAAATAATTTCGAAAATTAATATTTAATTCTTAAAAATTCCATTTAGGCCCGAATTGCCTAATTAACACCCGATAAGGGTCGGAAAATATCCCAAGAAGCATCCAATAAATACTATAGGCAATTCTCTATCTAAGTACACTAACTATTTCACTAATATGCAATGCAATTCACTAATAATCCCTAATCCATTCTAATCTAACCACCTAATTACACTTAACTAACACTAATCAACCTTTAAGTATAATTAGCAAACTAAGAAGGCATTAGTGAGAAAAACTCACTCAAAACGACGGCATCGACGCGAGGATCGACTTTCCTCAAGGCGGGCCGAGCATCCGGGCTCGGGAAGGCGGCCAAAACGGGCCAAAACCCCACTGTCATACCCATTTTCTGCCTTCTTTGTGCGCTGCTGGTTGAGGCGGTTCCGGCGTCAGTTGAGGTGGCCAAGGGCGGCGGAGGGCAAGGCGGAGCTCCGGCGAGGCCGATGGTGGCCGAAGGGGGTCGGGCCGCGGCCCGTGTCTTGGCCAAAACGAAGCTGAACAGAGGCGGTTGGGAGTTGGGCGAAGCTGCTGGGCGGTGAGGACGCGAGGGTGAGGAAGGCGAAGGGCGAGCGGTGCGCGGCGGAGCTCGCGGGCGACGCGCGGGTGGCGACGCGCGGCGGCGATGGTGCGGCTCCGGTTCGGCTGCGGTTCGACGGCAAGCTGCTGTTCCCGTTTCGCTTCTGCTAGTTCGAACCGAAGAGAGAAGGAGGGCGGAGCTATGTGTGAGAAGGCGCGGGCGGGGCGGAGCAGCGGCGGCGACTCCGGCGTGGCTGCGGCGTGAGGCGGGCGGCGACGGGGCTCCTCGGCGGCGTGCGGCTTCGGACGGGGCTTCTCTGGTTTCTTCTTGAAGAAGAACCGAAAGGAAAGGGAAGAAGATGGAGGTGCTCGATGAGGGAGAGAGAGGAAACCGGTTTTCTCTTCCTCTCTCTCTCTCTTTGGCCCCACCAACTTGGCTGTCCTCCACCCACATTCTCTTGACCATAAATGCCCCTTCTAGAAGCTTTAAGGTGGTCGAAAGTGTAGGGTAAAGGTGGCATACGAATTTTGCTAAGTTTTCTTCTTCAATCTTGCTCAAATTTGTTCAATTCTCAAACCAACAATTTCAATTGAAACCCAAATAAATTCATCAAGGTATCCTTGTCCATTTCATGACTTTTCCCCTTCATATAATCCAACTTGCATCCCAATTTCACAATAAAAACGGTTCTCTGCAAATTCTGATAAAAAAACGGCCCTAACTCAACTTTTTCTCAAAAAGTCTCGGTTGTCAGAAAAATCTTCTGAGATTGAGTCGACATTCCTAAAATTTATTGTGACATGACAGAACCTTCAATTTCTGAAATCAGACTTAGATTGGCGGTTAATTTCACTCGGACGCGTTGTTAGTGTGACCTAGGCTACCGGTTAGTTTTCAAAACTTTTTAGGACAAATGACCCGTAGTCAATTTTCTTCGAGCCACGATGAACCCACTCGACACATTGGCGACTCTCGGTTGTCGTGAAAATCTCGAGGATTCAAATACGGACACAGGGTACCAAAACAATAAGAAAATCAAATTAGTGCCAGTCAATGAGAATTTTTCAATTTGGTGGAGTCACCCACGATCGGTCATTTATCTCAGTCGAACCGACCTATCTCTGATTTCAAATCGATTTTATACTGTGCCGCAATGATCTCTAAAGATGAGCACGGTCGAGAAGTCGATTCCTGGTCAAATTCTCAAGTCTAATTGCCCTAAAGGCCTTAATAGCTTACCCAGCTAGTGTAGTTATCTCGTGAGTGGCCAACTCAGAGAACAACACTATAGCCACGTCGATGAAACGTCCAATTTATCTAATCGAAATCAGGACCCAAAAATCTGGATGTCACACCTGCCATTAAGGGTGAGGGTGAGGAGGTACTTGACCTTGTCGTGCACGTCGATATTATCGCAAATATTGAGGCGAACCAGTTGCCTGAGGATGAGCAGGAGCCCAAAGTTGAGGAAGTAGCTGACCCATTAGACATCGACATTCCTGACGGTGTCGTAGTGGACCCAGATCCCAAGTAAAAGGGTTCGGAGTAGGGTCACCTAGGTAGTCCTTTTTGGGGCCTTGACTTTTGTATATAACTTTGTACGCTGATTTGGTTGGTTTATAAAAGTGTGTTTTGTGTTATCTGATTGTCTTGCTTTTCTATCCCATGTTGATTATTGTCTGGGGATTGTTTATTTCGCTTCCCCATGTGCATGAATTGATTTGGGTCGGCGACGCGTTCTAGGAACGTCGCAATTTGATCGACCACCGAGGGATGTGCGCGTGCTCGAGGTTCGGGTGTGACATCCCCGCTCGAAGTGGTATTAGAGCTTGTTAGTGTTTGGAGTTATAAGGTGCGACGAGTTATGGGATAGTTAATAGGAAAGACATTTTTATTATGCTGATGCATGTGATTGATAGCCGATTGGTAGCTTGTTTTATGTGGGGATCACTCAATTTCTAATTCTGTATGGAAATGGAAAGCAGGTTCTGTAAAGAGTCTACAAGATGAGTGATCAGGAGCAGAGAACTCCTAGAAGAGGTCGGTGACTTTAGTTACTCGGGGTAGGACGCCGATAATGGTCGGTACCCGAGGGAGAGCATAAGTGTAGGCCAGCGCGAGTAGAGAAGGTCGGTGCTGGTGTAGCAGCGCCTGGCGATCTGAGAATTGATGGGATCGTTCAGGCACTCGAGACTTTGGGGAATCTGATGGAGCAGCAAGCCCTAAATCAAGCTGCCGCCACTACCGCCGCTACTACCGCCGCCGCTACAGCTGCTGCTATTACTGGCTCCAATGCTGATGTTGCTGCTGCAGCTGCACCTGTGGAAGTCCAACCTGGAGTGGTGATCGAAGAGAGGCTGATGCACAAAATCAATGAGCAATTCCTAAAGTTGAACCCGCCGAGATTCACATGCTCAGGTGATCCCAAGGCTGCAACCCTCAAGATCCAAGAGTTGGAAAAAGCATTTGCACTGCTGAGGTGCACCGAGGAAGAGAAGGTTGTCCTTATAGTATATCAACTGCAGGGAAATGCAAGTACTTGGTGGAGGGCCATCAGAGGTAGAGTATTCCCAGAAGGCGTAGTTCCAGTGTGGAAAGCCTTCGTTGAGATTTTCAACGGCAAGTACTGCTCTGATAGTGCCAGGGAACAGAAGATGGAGGAATTCCAACGCCTTCGACAAGGTCTGATGATAGGAGACCAGTACGAGGCCAAGTTTGCAGAGTTGTCTCAGTACAGCCCAGATTGATAGAGGATTCGATAGACAGAGCTAGGAGGTTCAAGAATGGTCTCAGACCGGAGCTGAAAGACCCGCTGGTGCCGTTCAATTTGAAAGACTACAATGACCTGTATGAATGGGCCCAGCTAATAGAAAGAAACCTGAACAAACGAGCCGCTGCATCTGGGTAGCGGTTTGGGTCGAACAGGGATGGTAATAGGTTTGGGAAGAAACCTATGACCGGAGGAAGGTACCTTATTTCACCCAACAAGAATGGTAAGGTAGGAAAGTCAGCGCCAAACTATAATGGCGTGTGTCACTTTTGCGAAAGACGACACGGATCAGCCCCGTGCCATTTTAGGCCGGGTGCTTGCTTTGAGTGTGGCCAGTAGGGTCACCTGGCCGAAACCTGTCCCCTAAGGCAGATGGGATCTCGCCTTGCCATGCCGCCACCGATGGGTCGAATAAAGAATATGTGCCGCAAAACGCACCGGGCAGGTGGAATGAACAGCCTCCGGTTTAGGGAAGAGTGTGTGCTTTGTCACCTGACGCTACGTAGAGGACTCACCGAACGTGGTCACAGGTACGGTCTCATTGAACGACCACACTACTTATGCTTTATTTGACCCTGGAACTACTCATTCTTTTATAGCTGAGTAGTTTGTTAAGTTGGTAAGGTTGAGTCCTGAATCGTTGGGGTCAGTCGTTAGTATTTCTACACCGTTAAAGGATAATGTGTTATCTGCAGTAGGTTGTCCTGGTTGCAAGTTAGTTATTAGTGAGCGAGAGGGAAAGATAGATATGATAGTCCTAGCCATGTATGATTTTGATGTGATAATTGGCATGGACTGACTCACCAAGCAACGAGTTACCGTAGACTGTTACCGTAAAACGATTCAGTTTAAGCCATTAGCAGATGAAAGTTTTGAGTTTATTGGGAGTCGAGGAGGACCCTCGATTACCTTAATCTCGTCGCTTGAGGCAACCCGTTTGTTAGACGGGGGTTGTCAAGGTTACTTGGCGACTGTCGTGGGTATGACAGTTAAGGAGCTGAAGATGGAGGACATCGCTGTGGTACAGGAGTTTCCAGATGTGCTTTCCAAGGAATTACCTGGTCTGCCCCCAGAAAGGGAGATCAAGTTCGTAATTGAGTTGGCCCCCAGGACGGAGCCAATCTTTAAGGCTCCCTACTGCATGACATTGTCAGAGTTGAAAGAACTGAAGGTGCAGATGCAGGAGTTGTTGGATAAGGGATTCATACATTCCAAAGTGCATCACCTTGGAGAGCACCAGATCTGATCGTGAAAAAAAAAAATGGTTCGTTGCATCTTTGCATCGGCTATCGTCAACTCAATTAGGTGACGATCAACAACAAGTACCCACCGTCGAGGATCGATAACTTGTTTGGCCAATTGTAGGGAGCGTCGATATTTTCTAAGATCCACCTGAGGACATGGTATCATCAACTGAGGATCTGAAAAGAAGGCATACCGAAGATGGCGTTTCGTACGCGTTATGGCCATTATGAGTTCACTATAATGCCATTTGATTTGACGAACGAACTTGCCGCTTTCATGGATCTGATGAACCGGGTGTTCAAGGAGTATTTGGATTAGTTTGTGATTGTTTTCATTGACAATATCCTGGTGTACTCGAGAAGTCCTGAGGAGCACGAAAGACAACTGAGGACAGTGCTTCAGACTCTGCGAGATCATGGATTGTATGCCAAAGTTTACTAAGTGTGAGTTTTGGTTAACTCGTGTGGCGTTCCTAGGTCACGTGATTTCAGGCGAAGGAATTTCAGTGGACTTGACCAAGATTGAAGCAGTTATCAACTGGTCAAAACTGACGACAGTGATAGAGATCAAAAGTTTCTTGGGTTTGGAAAGGTATTACAGAAGATTTGTGGAAGGATACTCAGCAAAAGCTATGCCGCTGACTCGACTGCTGAAGAAGGAAGAGAAGTTGGAAAGATAAGTGCGAGCGTAGTTTCCAAGAGCTTAAGCATAAGCTAACTACCCACCAATGTTGACAATACCATCTGGTCTTGGAGGATACGAAATCTATCGTGATGCGTCGTTTAGAGGACTGGGTTACAAGTTAATGCAGCATAGCAGAGTCGTTGCATATGCGTCCTGTCAGTTGAGACCTCATGAGCTTAACTACCTGACGCATGACCTAGAACTCGCAGCGATCATCTTCACTCTAAAGATTTGGAGACACCACTTGTGCGTAGAAAGGTTCCAGATCTTTACAGATCATCATAGTCTTAAGTACTTATTATCTCAGAAGGAGTTGAATATGAGATAGCGTCGCTGGATGGAACTTCTCAAGGATTATGATTACGATATCTTGTATCATCCTGGAAAAGCTAACAAGGTCGCATATGCATTGAGTCAGAAATCTTTAATTGCGCAAATGGTGATTCGAGAGTGGATCTTACTCGAAGGAGCTCGAGATTCGGTTTCAAATTTGAGGTAGGCCACCTTTCAAATCTTATGGCCACCCTCAGAATTGAGCCGGAAGTGCAGATAAGGATCAAGACGTTGCAGTTGACAGACCTAAAGATCCAGAAGATCCTGCAAAAATATAACGAGAATAGAAAGGCTGACTTTCAGGTTTCTGAAGACGGAACACTGAAGTTTCGTGGACGATTGTGTGTACCTGACGATGCAGAGCTTAAGGAGGAGATTTTGTTAGAAGCTCATCGTAGCGATTCATAAGATTCATCCGGGCAAAATTTAAGATGTATCAGAATCTGCGTCAACACTATTGGTGATCTGGTATGAAGGCGGATATTGCCAAGTGTCTAACGTGTCAGCAAGTGAAAGCACAGCACTATAAGCCGGGAGGACTTTTGCAACCTCTCGAGATTCCCGAGTGGTAGTGGGAACACATCACAATGGACTTTGTGATGGGCTTACCAAGGAGTCAGAGGGGTAATGATTCCATATGGGTTGTGGTTGACAGATTGACGAAGTCTCCGCTCACTTTATCATCGTATGAAAGAACTATGCATTGGACAGATATGCTGAGTTGTACGTGCGTCGGATAGTTCGTTTGCATGGAGTGCCAATGACGATTACATTTGATCGAGACTCGAAGTTCACAGCAGCCTTCTGGAAAAGTTTACAAACTACCTTGGGAACGAAGCTGCATTACAGTACAACCTATCATCCGCAGACGGATGGCTAGTATGAGAGGACGATTCAAACTCTCGAGGACATGCTACGAGCTTGCGTGCTAGACTTTAAGGGAAACTGGGAGGAACAGCTTCATCTAGTTGAGTTCACCTACAACAACAACTATCAGCAAAGTATTCAGATGTCACCGTTTGAAGCGTTGTATGGCAGATTGTGCAGAACTCCAGTTTGTTGGGATGAAGTTGGAGAACGGAAGATTACCGGCTCAGAGTTAGTTCAATAGTCAGTGGATGCAGTTGCAATTATTAGGGATAGATTAAATACCGCTCAGAGTAGTCAGAAAAGCTATGCATATAAGTGTTGAAGACCATTGGAATTCCAAGTTGGTGAACACATCTTTCTGAAGGTGTCACCGATGAGAGGTACTTTGCGCTTTGGCAAGAAAGGGAAGCTGAGTTAGAGGTACATTGGTCCCTTCGAGATTCTGGAGAGAATAGGGAATTTGGCGTATCGTCTTGCGCTACCACCGAGACTGGTGCAAGTGCATGACGTATTCCACGTGTTGATGTTAAGAAAGTATGGGCCTAACCCGACCCACGTGTTGAATTTTGAAGAGTTAGACGTGGATGACAAAGTGTCATACGTGGAAAGACCTATTCAGATTGTGGACTGCAACGAACAAGTTCTGCAAACCAAGACGATCTCGTTAGTCAAAGTGGTCTAGCAACACCACAGGACAGAAGGAGCGACATGGGAAAGTGAAGACTCGATGAGACAACAATACCCCAACCTTTTTTATTAAGTATTGTAATTGTTTAAATTTTGAGGATGAAATTTTTATAAGAGGGGAAGAATTGTGACATCTTGATTTTCAATCCTGCTTTCGACTAAATAAATGGGCTTTTCATTGATGCGCCTATAGTCTTTTTCTCTGAGCTGATCACTCATGAGATAACTAATCTATCAGGTGAAGCTGTTAAGGAATCTAAACGCTACCGACTTGAGAATTCGATCAAAATCGACTACTCGACCGTACTAATTTGCAATAAAATCGACTAGAGACCAGAGATAGGTCGGTTCGACAAAAGTATGTGATTAAAGTGTGGGTGATTCAACCTAATTACAAAATTCGCGTCGAACGACACTAAACCGATTTTTCTATCGTTTCTGTACCCTGTGCTCGTATTTGAAACTTTGAGAATTTCACGACAATGAGAGTCATCTATGAGTTGAAAATGCAAAATGTGGATCGAAAATAATCGACCACGGGTCAAATGCGCTAAAAATTCCTAAAGTTACCCGGTAGGTTAGGTCACGCTAAAATCTCGTCCGATTGAAATTAATCACGAAATTGAACCCAATTTTAGGAATCGAAAGTTCTGGCATGTCACGATTTATTTTAGGAACGTCGACTCATCTTTCGAAGAATTTTCGGCGAGCCTGGATTTTCGGCGAAAAATCAAAATTGGGCGATTTTAGACTAGGAAATTCGGAGGGCCAAATTAAGTATATTTTTTGCCTTCAAGTTGGATCAAATGGTGATGTGAATGCAAGAATTTTTGTGGGCTCCTACCTTGGCATTATGGCCATTTAATTGAAGTCAATTGGAGTGAAATTGAATTGAATTGAAAGTGAAATGCATGAAATTCGTATGCCATGGGGGGCTGCAACTTTTGGACCCCCTCCTTGGCTTGTTGGAGAAGAATTGAAGAGGAAAGGGCTACTGGTCAAGGCTGAGAGCTGGTGGGGGCCTTGAATTGAAGTGTTTAGATATTTTCCAAGACTTTTGTGGCTTCATGTCCCCCTCCAGCCGTAGCCACTCTATCTTATTCTTCTTCACTCCATCACCCCCCATTGTTGCTGAATCAAGAGGAGAGAACCAGCCAAGACCAAAGAACAACCGAGCCAGCCCTCGTCGTCGGCGGCTCGAGCCCGCCGGGCCCGCCGGGCGCCTGCCTGGGTCACCCAAGCTCTACCTGCACGTCCCCGCGTCCCGCGCCAGCTCGACGCCAGTCCTGCCTTCCCTGCCGTTTGTTGAGCCACCTTCGCCCGCTTGGAAGCCATCATTGCCGTCCACGAGTCGCTGTCGTCGCCGCTGGCCCAGCCATGCTATTCCTACGTTAGCCAAGCCGCCGACCAGTCCCTTCCATTCAGCCATAGAACTGAAGTTCCAGCTTAGTGCTGAGGCTTCGTGGGCCTTTTCCGGGTCCTTTCAGACCTCTTTTGGTGTCGCCGTCACCGTGAACTCATCGGCTCGCTAATCCGATGAGTTTATTTTCTAAACTCTACTTAGGGAGTTAATTATGCTTAGAGGAGGATTAGTTTAGACTAAGATTGGATTAGGAGGATTAGTTAGTGTAATTAGTGATTTAGTTAGTTAATTAGATCATTTAGGTGGTTCGATTAGTTTAGTTAGGGTTAATTAGATGATGTGATTTAATTAGCTTAGTACATTATTTATTTAAGTCCAATTAGGTGGTTAGATTAGTGTGTATAGCTTAATTAGTCATTTATTTAATTATTTTGCATTTATTTAATTACATTATAATTTATTTAATTATTTAATATTTTTCCAAAATTATACCGAGATAGTCGGTCGTCAGAATTTTGTGCTGATTTCGTGGTGTAGTTGGTTTGTGCAATTGAGTGTTAAATTGTGCAATTGGATGATGATTGTTGATTTTTATTTATTATTTCAAAATTATGGATTTTTGGTATTTAATTAGAAGATACCGGGTGTCGATTTTTGACGCCAAAAATGTTTTTAAATACTATGTCAAATAGTGGGATTTTTAAAAGAGAGGATATAAGTTTTTATGGTTCGATCGATCGTGTACCCACACACATTTAATTTACCGGGTGTTTTTAATACGAAGAAAATAGGCCAAGTTCATTATTTAAATTGAAACATTTTAGTGCAAAACACAATGTCCTTGGCGGGGATTAGATGTGTGTGTGATGGTTATGAGAACCCGTTACCCGATGAAGGTCGGGTGGGCGATGCTCCTATATGGAATTCCCTTATCGACGGATGCCGGTTGCAGTAGAGGCTGGCTGATGCTCCTTCGGGAATGCCATCTAGAGGTACACGTTGCCGTGCTCGATGGGGCAAGACGATGCCCGGTTATGCCCGAAGACCGCCGACTGTTGAGTTGGCCGTGCCCGTGGCGCTATAATTAATTGGAACACTTGTCTGAGTGAAATATAACCGTGTTTGATTATGGGACAATATTGTGTGGAATGGAATGGGACGTGTCATAACGATTTAACCTTATAATTGGGACCCCTATGATTGATTGATTTGAAAGTGAGGCATTCCAGTTATTTATTGCATCTACTGCATTTATAAATGTTATATGAGTCGTACTGACATGTAGGGAGGTGCTGAGACGAGGTAAGTCTTCTATGATGTGTGATTAGGCTATCTCTAGGTGTATTACCTTCCTAATCGGGTTTTAGGGCGTGAACTCGCTGAGACATTGTCTCACCCCATTGTGGGTTTCAATTTTTACAGGTCCCTAGATGGAAGTCCGTCCGGTTCGTGTTGGGTAACCATGAGGGTATAATGAGTAGAGTACTGTCTTCCCTGTCCCCGGGAATCCTTGGACTCGTGAGCTCAGTTGGTACCTCATTGATTTAAGGCGTGGTTTCGTCACGAGCCTAACGGGGAAGAGGAAGGTCCCGTGGATGGTTTCGACGAACCCGCTGTTGAGGGTGAGGGTGAGGAGGTACTCGACCCTATCGTGCACGCCGATATTATCACAAATATCGAGGAAAACTAGTTGCTTGAGGATGAGCAGGAGCTCGAAGTTGAGGAAGTAGCTGACTTGCTAGACATCGACATTCCTAACGGTGTCGTAGCGGACCTAGATCCCAAGTAGAAGGGTCTGGGGTAGGGTTAGCTAGGTAGTCCTTTTTGGGGCCTTGACTTTTGTATATAACTTTGCATGCTGACTTGGTTGGTTTATAAAAGTGTGTTTTGTGTTATTTGATTGTCTTACTTTTCTATCCCATGTTGATTGTTGTCTGGGGATTGTTTATTTCACTTCCACATGTGCATGAATCGATTTGGGTTGGCGACATGTCCTGGGAACGTCGCAATTTGATTGACCACCGAGGGTGCGCGCGCGCTTGAGGTTCGAGGTGTGACAATAGGCGTGGGCGGATTCTATCAAGAAGGAGGAGGAGGAGGAGGAGGAGGAGAACAACCCAGTATCTTACAGTTCACAAGATGAAGAAGAAGAAGAAGAAGAATAAGAAGAAGAAGAAGGAAGAAGATAGAGCAGCATCAACACGGGCCTACGTGAATTTTGTCAAGAAGAAGAAGGAGGAGGACAACAACCTAGTATGTTACAGTTCACAAGAAGAAGAAGAAAGAAGATAGAGCAACATTAGCAAGGGCCTGCACGGATTCCATCAAGAAGAAGAAAATGAGGAGGAGGAGGAGGCGGGAGGAGGAGGAAACTCGGCAAGGGAGTGAGCGTGCGTGAGGGGAGTCCACAGAAGACCCGTTGTCATGTCAGGATGTGATGAGAGCAGTGGAATCGAGGGGGGGGAGAGAGAGAGAGAGAGAGAAACGAGGCTATAAAAAGGCCAGTGACACGTGGCTGGCGCTGGGGCTCCTATGACTGAGGGTTTGGCATCCGCATCATGAGCGGCGGCTCCATTCTGGAAGGAGTGGATTACTTGTCACCGTTTACAACTTTGGCTCGGTTTCCAACTTTAATCTAAACTTTTATTTATCTCATCTAAAATATCAATTATGAATCCGCGCCCAAATTTGACTTGATCAAGTATTGAGCAAATTCTGACAAAATATAAGTGTCAATCTAATGATGTTAAAGTTCTATCGCGTTGTTCCACGGGTACATTAGCACTTATCTATTTGAAATTCCCAACGATCAGTCAAAAAAGGTTAAGAAAGAGAGAGAGAGACCCCTATCACGTCTGTCTTTCTAAATCTGTATGATTGTAAGTCCACTTGAGAAGCTTAAACATAGTCATGTAATGCCATAAACTAATCAATCGTGCAGAGATTTATCCGCCACATTACATCTCGTTTTAGGTCACGTGAGAGGGCTGCCTACGTAAGCGATGACGCAAGCGCCAAAATGCTGTCATCCTGTCTCGGTCCCCACTTTCCTTTTTTCTTTTGTAACTGTCACAAACTTCCAATGTCTTGTTTTTGACCCTTCTTTCCATCCTTTTTCCTCTTTTTTTTTTCTTATTCCCTTTTTCTTGGTGGTGATTCATCCGCCGTACGCTTGTTGTCTAACTCAATGCCCTCGCCATGTATGTAATTTACTAGCCATTTCAACATGAAGCAGCTTTAGGGTGTTGCAGGCCCTTCTCTCTCCCTCCCTCCCTATCCAAGTGTGCGTGTTTGTGGAGTTATATTTCCTTTCTTGTTTCTAATTTTGTGTGGGACGATTGCCTAGTACCATGTTTGAAAGCAATGGGACTTTTATTTTCTTTTGGGTCATAGTTCTAAGCATTGTTTTGGTGATTTGAAATTCCCAACGATCAGTCAAAAAAGGTTAAGAAAGAGAGATAATAGACTTCCTGACGCATTTAATGATGCTATTAATATAACGAAGTCTCATATTTCAGCTGCAAATGCTCCAGCTAGGATAGCTGTTCCCGAAGGACAAGATAAAATGGATCAAAATCCCCCGCACTTGAAGCATGATAAACCGATAGGATCAAAAGATACTACTCCTCGAAAACAAAGGGGAAAGAATCAGGAATCTACTCTAGAAGAGCCTAGTGTCATGCTTTCTCCCAAAGAGCTTATTGCCCCTAAAGAGGTGCAAACCCATGAAGGAACACCAACCCCAGGAATACTGAGAATTCCATTACATATTGTAATGAAATTTGGGATCGAAATGAAATCATCATTGATGATGCTTTTGCTTCTCAGTTGCTCATAAAATTATGGATGATGATTGTGAGCTGCAATCTATTATTGAATGCTGTCAAAGGCAAGATTGACCTAAGTGGGAAAAAGCAATTTAGGCTGAATTAGCTTCCCTAGCCAAACGAGAGGTTTTTGGACCCGTAATTCGTATCTCTAATAATGTAAAGCCCGTTGGATATAAATGGGTATTTGTCCAGAAACGAAATAAGAAAAATGAGGTTGTCAAGTATAAAGCCCGACTGTTGCCCAATGATTCTCCCGAGACACGGGATTGATTATAATGAGACATATTCACCGTGATAAATATAATTACATTTCGTTTTCTCATTAGCGCAGTAATCTCTGAAAGATTAGAAAAACGTCTTATGGACGTTGTGATGGCATATTTATATGGCTCATTAGACTTTGATATTTATATGAAAATTCCTGAGGGATTCAAAATGCCTGAAGCATGCACTCCCCGCAATTTATTTTCAATAAAATTGCAAAGATCCTTGTACAGGTTAAAGCAATCCGGTCGCATGTGGTATCAACACCTAAGTGAGTACCTAATTAAGGAAAGGTACAAGAATGATCCTATCTGTCCATGCGTTTATTAAGAAATCAGAAACCGGATTTGCTATTGTAGCAGTTTATGTTGAAGATATAAATTTAATTGGAACTCCAGAAGAGTTAGCTAAAACTGCTGAATATTTGAAAATGGAGTTTGAAGTTAAAGATTTGGGTAAAACCAAACTTTATCTTGGTCTAGAGCTTGAGCATAAAGCAAATGGAATAATTGTCCATCAATCAGCATACGTTGAAAGATTACTTAAACGCTTCAACATGGACAAAGCTCACTCATTGAGCACCCCTATGGTTGTAAGGTCTTTAGATCCCCAGAAGGACCCATTTCATCCTAAAGAATCTGATGAAGAGATACTTGGTCCTGAAGTACTATATCTCGATGCAACTAGGGCTTTGATGTACTTGGGCACAATGTATGAGATCAGATATCGCTTTTGTGGTAAATTTATTAGCACGTTTTAGTTCTGAGCCAACTCGGAGACACTGGAATGGAGTTAAACATATTTTCTGTTATCTCCAAGAAACCATAGATTTGGGATTATATTATTCCATGGATTGCAGTAACTCTAGTTTAGTTGGATATGCTGATGCTGGATATAGATCTGATTCATATAAGGCTCGCTCTCAAATCGGGTATTCATTTTGTTATAACGGCACTGCTATTTCTTAGTGTTCTACGAAGCAATCGCTAGTAGCTACATCCTCTAACCACTATGAGATTATTACTTTATATGAAGCTGGAAGAGAGTGTATTTGGTTAAGATCCGTTATAACGCATATTCATAATTCTTGTTGTTTAATATTGGTTACAAATTCGCCCACTATAATTTATGAAGATAATGTTGCTTGTGTTGAACAAGTTAGGGGAGAATATATCAAAGGTGATAGGACCAAGCATATCTCCTCGAAATTTTTCTATACTCATGAACTCCAAGAAAGTGGACAAATTGATGCTAAACAGATTCGATCCATAAATAATCTTGCAAATCTTTTTACCAAATCATTGCCAACGTTAACTTTTGATAAATTAGTATATGGAATTTGTAACATCCTAAAATTTCAGTCACGTTTTCAATTAAATGAATTGGGCCTTTCATCGACGCTCCTATAGTGCTATTCTCTGAGCTGATCACTCATGAGATAACGCGACTATCTGGGGAAGCCATTAAGGGATTTTAACGCAATAGACTTGATAATTCGACTACTCTACCGTGCTCATCTGCAGAGATCATTACGGCACAGTTATAAATCGATCGGAGATCAGAGATAGGTCGATCCGACTGAGATAGTTGATCAAAGTGTGGGTGATTCCACCGGGTTGCAAATTTCTCGTCGATCGGCACTAGACCAATTTTTCAATCGTTTTAGTACCATGTGCTCTTATTTGAAATCTCGAGATTTTCACGGCCACCGAGAGTCGCCAATGTGTCGAAAATGTACAATGTGGCTCGAAAATAATCGATCACGGGTCAATTGCACCAAAAATTTCTAAAAGCTGCCCGATAGGTTAGGTCACGCTAAAATCGCGCCAGATTGAAATTAATCGCGAATTTGAATCCAATTTTAGAAATTGAAAGTTTTTTCATGTCACGAGTCATTTTAGGAATGTCAAATCATCCTCCGAAGATTTTTCTACAAACAGAGATTTTTGGAGAAAATTCAAAGTAAGGGCGCTTTTGACCGGAAAATTTATGGGGCCTTTTTTATCGCGTTTTTGGGATGCAAGTTGGTTCTATTGGCGAGGAAAAATGTCAATTTCATTGTGGACACCTTGGTGGAATTTATGGGGGTCAAATTGGATCCAATTAGAGAGGATTTGAATCCAAAATTGGGGGAAAATGTTGTAAATTCGTAGCCCCTTGGTCCTCAACACTTTGGACCACTTCCTTAGCTTCCTAAGGAAGCTTGTTGGTCTGCAAAGTGGCTGAGGAAGACAGCAAACCTGGTGGGACCTCTTCAAGGGGACAAAGGGATAGAAGAGAGGCTTGGAGGGACCCTTAAAGCTTGAGTTGTCTCCTTTCTTCTTCCTTCAGATTGCCTTCTCCATTTCCAGCACCTTGGAGCTCGAAAGTTGTAGAAAAACCAAGCCCCAAGCCCCCTGCCGTTGCTGAGCCGCTCGGATTGCCAGCACTCTTCGCCGGAGCTGCTCTCTCGCTTGCCTGAACCCGCGAAGCCTTGCTCGGGTCTGCGCCCTGCTCATCGTCGTCCAATGTTGTCCAGCCATCCAGTAGCTCGCCAGGCCACCGTACGTCGCCGTTGTGGTTGTCGGAAGCCGTCCGTCTCCGCCGTAGCTCCGTCGCTGCAGCCGTTGTCCTGCCTTGGTTGTTTCGGCCCCAACCAACCGCCCGTTCGAGTCCCCGCCATCCAAGACCAGAACCGAAGCTTCAACAAGGGTTGTGAGCTTCGGGAGGCTTTTCTGAGCCTTTCCTAGCCTCGCTTAGTGCCACCGCTTTGAAGTAGAATGGATTAGCAACTAGATGAGTTAGAATGGATAAGTGATTTAATTACTAGTTTATGCATGTGAGGTGATTAGATCGGCTTAATTAGCAATTAGATAAGTTGTATTATTTATCTAGATAAATTTGAAAATTTTCCGGGCCCGTTTCGGTATTAATTAGACTTTTCCGGCCTAAGTTTGCATTTATGGTATTTATTGGTATTTATTTAATTGTTTATTATTTTCCAGAAATTGTACCGGGATAGCCAGTGACCAAAATTTCGTGTTGATTACAATGGTATGATTGGTTTATTTAATTGAGTGTTGATTTGTGCAAATTGAGTGAGAATTATAATTTTGGGTATTTATTCCAAAATTGAGTAATTTCGGTATTTAATTGGAAAATACCGGGCGTCAGTTTACAACCAAAAATGTGTTTATGGACTATTATGACTAGTGGGAATTTCTAAAAGAAAGATATTGAAGTTTTGGCTCAGGCCAACCGTGTACTCACACACGACTATTTTATCGAGTATTTTCAATGTGGTGATTTCAGCTTGAGTGAGCCAAGGTCGTTTTATCAGCTTGAGTGAGCACGAGAGGATATATATATATATATATATATATATATATATATATATAGAGATCCATTAAGATCGTTTTATCAGCTTGAGCGAGCACGATCAATATATTTATCAGCTTGAGTGAGCACAATCTATATAATTATCAGCTTGAGTGAGCTATCTATCTATGTATCAGCTTGAGCGAGCTAAGACCATATATTGCAACTGTTGTGGGTAGGGGTAGTACCAGAGAATGGGTATATGGTATTGAATGGATAGATAGTACTGTTGTTATGGACTTGAGCTGATTGACTGATTGATCAATGGTTCGATTTGAATTGAGTGGATTGGATGAGTTCATGAACCGTACTAACTTGCAGGAAGGAATTGAGGCAAAGGTAAGTCCACTATCTTGTGTGTGCTTAAGCAACTTTTAGGTTTATTTCCTTCCTAGTCGGAGTTTAGGGGGTGAACATGCTGAGACATTGTCTCACCCCGTTGTGGGCTAACATTTACAAGTCCTTAGATGGCTGTTCATCCTTAGCATTTCGGCCAGCCGAAGAAGGTCACCGAATAGATCTCTCAGATTCCCCTCCTCGGGAGCCAAAGAGACTGGGTCTACGAACTCGTGAGATCCATTGTCTGGGTTGATGCGGGTCTATCCCGGAGGGTACCCAATCAATTCAGATCGTGGTATCGTTACGAGCGAGATGGACTTAGAGAAGGTCCCCTACCGGAATATGAGATCCCTCTATTGGTGCTGGAGATCGCTTTTGGTAAGGGTACGGCTGACCCTCTTGGTGGTTCAGTGGTAGACCCGAGCTCCCGGGAGCCAGAGACCCTGGAGCCTTCAGTTGAGGATTCGAACGCTTAGAGGACTAGTAGCCCTTTTGTCTTCTGTAGACTTATGAATATAGCCTTATATCGTATATAACTTAGTATGTTGTGTATAAAGGTGTGATGTGTGGTTTTCAAATTGTGGTCTTGCTTCTCTATCCCATCTTTGTGTTGTCTGGGGTTTTATTTATTTACTTCCGTATGCGCATTAAAATGAATGGGTCGGCGACACGTCCTGGGACGTCGCATTTTTTAATTGACCACCGAGAGATGGGCATGCGCTCGAGAATCGTGGCGTGACAGCATTGGTATGAGGCAAGTTCACAAGCTGCAAGATTGACTAGCCTCAACAAAGTGGCTAAATGGCTCAATTGAGGGGAGATATTATGAACTATGCATTGCACTGTTTTTTTTTTGTCCGATTTTTACCACAGGTTTTTCTGGCTTAAAGTTTTTGACGAGGCAATTAATGCATCCATAAAAGAGAGAGATCATAAAATTGTGCTCTGCACTCTTTTTCCCTTTTGTCCGGTTTTTGTCCCACTGGGTTTTTCCGGCTTAAGGTTTTTAATGAGGCAGTATCATTCGATGTACATTCGTAATGAATACAATAAATATTCAAGGGGGAGTGTTATGAAATACATGAATAAATGAAAAACATAAATGAATATTCATTATATTCATCTTATCTAATGTACTTATTATGGTACATTTGTATCATACATTCTAAGTACATCTCCCTATACAATGAATGTTCATCTCCCTATCCAATACATGTATTATTTGATATATTGATATTAATGATAAGTACATCATTGTTTTCTTATAAACAGGAGTTTAATTTTTGTCATAAATATATGGTGATATGTTGGAAATAAAATTCTCTCCTCTGGCTTTCTCTACTATCTTTGGTGTTTACCTCGCTTTCTCTTCTCAATCTCTTTATTCTCTCTACTATATATTTACAATGCAATATTTTACAACACGTATTTAATTAAACAAAATTAAAATTTTTGGTCCAGCTCACTTTTATCCCCCATCTATACTTTCTCCTCCGTCTCCAACCATCTCGAGCCCAACCTCCCTGTCTCCCTCCACCGTCGTCACAGGCGGAGTTACCAACGGCGAGTCCAAGGAGAGAACTGTCAGGCGAAGTTGCATATCTGAAAGTTGACCACTGTCACCCATCGCCAAGGACGAGCCCCTGTCACTGGAACCACAGCTGCAGATTTGGAAGTCGTTTCTAGGGGTGTGTTGGTGGTGGGCACCCCGAAGGACATCTGGGGCCGTGTCAACCTGGATTGATTCCCAATTCTGGGGTGCTTCAGCGTTCACATGCAGGCGTGTACAAGGCAAGAGCGGCAAGCCTGCTAGTCGGCGAGGACGGAACACGTGGACGAAAATAGACAAGAGGAGCATGGAAAGCAACACTAATGACAAGAGATAGGGGAAAGAGTGAAAGGGGCGCTGGACCAACAACGACATGAGGGATGCCACCGAGAGCGTGGCGGCAAGCATCATGAGGATGAGGAACGCTCGGGCACAACAATTGGGAGCCAATGACAGGTGAGCAACGAGGGACAATGAGCAATACAACAGAAGAGAGAAGACGGCAAGTGTGGTGGCCAAAGGGTTGGTGTCGAATGGGGATGCGGGTTTCCCTTGGAATTTCACCTGGACGAGGTTGACCAGCACGGTAACAAGAAAGGCGAGAATGGCGTGGAGGGCAGTGAGGTCAGGGGAACCTTGGGCGTTTGTGTGGGGATGACCGCCGGTCGGCATCTGGGTAGGCTTCTGGAGGATCTCGTAGTCCCATGTAGAGGATGATTATCGAAATGATCAGAGAAAAAGATGGCTAGAGCGTGAAGCAGAACTTGGCGGCTTTTAAAGGCGACGAAAGGACGGCTTCGTAAGTTTCTGAGAGCGAATTTCCCCTTAGACGGGATGGCTGTAAATAGGATTTGGTCAAATTCCGGCTGTCACATAAGCCGTTCGTTGGGTAATGGATGTTGGTCGGGCAATTATTTAGTCGCCTATTGCACTAACCGTTAGTGCCCTTCTACTGTTGCCTATATTTACTTTTATAAAAAATTATCAGTGGCTGGGTTACGTAATCGACCGCTTTTATACATCAAGATTTAAAAGATATACCGCAAAATTCTTCAATAATTAATAAATGAGTTAAATTTAATTTGATTCGCCCATTTGCTTAAATGATATTTTCACATCACTTTGTGTACTAATCTAATAAATGAATTTTTGAATGTCATGCATAATCCTTTATGTTATGAGTTTTGCTAATGTGTACTCTGGGGGCACACTTATTAAGAAATCAAATTAAGTATCCTAAATCGGTGTTCCCAAAACCCTCGCTAAGACGATCCTTATTTTAATAGCAATAAACAGAAGAATTTCTTATGCCTTAGGCGGCTAAGCATGCACATTCTAAACCAATTTTTAAAAGCTTAATCAGGACAACCATCGAGACAAGGAAGGGTCAAACGACAAAGTACAGAGACAGTTGGCATTTCACTCGAATCTGTCCACAAAAGAAAATGGTATGAGCTTGCACCCAAGCCGTCAACATTTTATACTATTCCCCTCTAAGTGGAGAGTACAGAGTCCCTAAATGTTTGGTGCCGGTGGATTGCGGAGGGGGAGCCCAGTTTTGCTCATCATGCGTTCATCTATATGCTAAATCCCTTCATTTCCAGATATGTCCCACTTATTATAAGAAGTGTTTCTTTGACAAGTGATTCAAAGCACCGGTCTAAACAACTGGCCTCGCATATAATAAGGTTATAGGGAAAACTACACAATCGGTTATAAACTAACCTTAATCGTAAACTTTTAATCAAACTAATGTAGTTCTAAACTGTTGATGGAATGTGCAATCAAGTAATCTTGGCTAAGTTTTGTCAGGGTTGATATGACGTGATAATCCCGTTATCGCCGGACGTCCTACACATTCAAAAGTGTGAAGTTCCATGATTTATCATTGAGGACTCTTCTCTTACTTAAGTTAGATATAGCATTCAATAGTAGGGCAAGTTAAGAGCAATGTGCAAGATCATTTCATCGTGTGCTTGACCTGATGTATCTTTCTCACAACCTAATTCCATGGCAGAGCCGTACTTATTATTAGCTAATCCTTTATGCTTACTACATAACCACCCAAAATTAAACCATGAAACGAGGTCAACCAAGAGCAGTCGTTGTCATATCACATGCCCCATTCGATACTACAAAAGAATTTTCTTCTCCACTATCGACAGTTCAAAGCAAGCAGTGGCCAGTTTTAGTTGGAGGAGTTTTACAATCGTCAAAGTCGGCGCGAGAGCTTTTTCGTTCGGGTCTTCGTCAATGATACAAGTGAGAAAGTATAAAAAGAACACCATTAACATAAGCACGCACAAAACACAGAGAGAGAGAGAGGTCTTGTAAATTAGAAGAAATAAATATATTGCTCTTGCAATGACATGACATAACATTTACTAGTGCTGCACTTTAAGTAATCTTTTTGCAATAATCACCACCACGAGGAAGAAGAACCACAATGAAGTCTGCATACACAGTTTAAAATATAATTGGTCAGTGGGTTAAGATTATCACAAAGTCACTCTCTCTAGCCTATAAATAGCCATGCAGAGTTCAAGTGCTTCACATTCAGTTCCGTCCTACCTGTTTCTTCTCATTGCTCACTTCAAAGTAGAAAATCAAACTTCCTTTTCCACACTTCTCTTGTCACACCCCGAACCTTGAGCGCGCGAACATCCCTTGATGGTCGATCAAATTGCGACATTCCCAGGACGCGTCACCGATCCATTCATTTTATGCACATGCAGAAGCGAACTAATAATTACCCGACAAACAAATAAACACATGGGATGGTAAAAGCAGGATAGCCACTTATCACAAACCATACTTTATAAAGAAACCAAGTAGCCCTGCAGAGTTATGTACAAAAGGTCTATCTCAAAAAGAAAGTCCTAGGCAACCTAAGCCCTAGATCCCATCGACTCTGGCTCTGGATTCGCCACGACACCATCAGGGATGTCGATGTCCATAGGGTGCCCTTTTTCCCATTTCCAATTCTTGATGGAAGGCCTATCAAAACCCTGCAGAGGACCCTCCCGAGCCCCGCTGAAATGATGGGGTACCTAGTGACGGAGACCCTCATCGACCCAAATAATGGTCTCAACTAACTCACGGGTCAGGTTGGTCCCGGGAATAGCGAAATAGGAGGGCTTAGAGACTATTTCCTTCGGGACCCCAAAACGATCGGGTCGCCTCTCCATACTAAGGACCTGAAAAGGGGTTAACCACGACGGGGTGAGATAAATCTAAGCGAGTCAACACCCTAAACCCCTATTAGGACGAAAATTCACATAGAGGCAGCCTAAACATGCACCATATAGGACTTACCTTGCCTCAGCACCTCCCGCACATTAGTACATCTCATATATCATATGCATATAGCAATGTATTCAATAATTGAAACACATCATCTTTCAAACAATCATAGGGGTTCCGATTATAAGGCCAAATCGTTATGACACGTCCCATACCGTGCCACACAATTTTGTCCCATAATCAAGTGCAATTATCTTAATCACTCAGGTGTATCCCAGTTATTATGACCCATCGGCCACGGCCAACTCAACAGTCGGCGGTCATCCGGCATAACTAGGGGTCGTCCCGCTCCGTCGAGCACGGTAACGTGTACCCCTAAACAACATTCCATAAAGGAGCATCGGCCCAGCCTCCACTGCAACTGGCATCCATTTTCAAGGACATTTGAATTTAATCAAGCATCTCCTGCGTAAATGCATCAGGACTGGTTCCGATAATGACCACACGCACATCCATACTCGGCCAAGAACATCGTGCTTTGCACTCAAATACCTCAATTTCAACTAATGGATTTGGCCAATTTTCTTCGTATTAAAAATTCCCGGTAAAATAATTGTGCGTGGTCACACATTTAAATTGATCCATAAAACGTGATACTCTCCCATTTCAAAATTTCACGATTTTATATAGTACATAAAACATTTTTGGCGTCAAAATCCAACACCCGGTATTTTTCTAATTAAATACCATAAAATCAATTTTTGGCAATAATAATCCAAAACGACAATCAAGCACCCAATTGCACATATAAGCAATCAATTTCACATATGGACTCATCCACGATGATCAGCGTAAAATTCTAATAAACGGCTATCCCGTCATAATTTACGCTGATAATAATTAATTAAATAAATTGCAAATTATTTAAACTAATCCACTTAATTAATCTAAATAAGCTAACCGAACTAACCTAATTGAGCTAACTAAACTAATCTAACTAGACTAACTACATCAACCTAACTAAGCTAAGCAACTAACCTAACTAACCACCCTAACTAAACTAGTCTAGGTAACTAACTAACCTAATTAACTTAACTACACTAACTAAACTAACCACTAATCCTTAATTAAGTCTAAACTAACCACCAATCCTTAATTAAGCCTAAACTAATCCACTAAGTGCAATTAACTTCCTAATCCGAAATTAGGGCATTAACTCACTGTATTAGTGAGGTGATGGGTTCATGATGATGGCGGCGCGAAGACAGTGAAGAATCGAGCCTACAACGTCTCCAACGGAGGTTCGATCGGGCTGAAAATGACCTTGCAAGTCACGGCTGAAAGGGGGGTTCGGTTCTAGACTAAGTTGGTCAGGGCTGGCTTGGTGGGGCTAAGGCGGGTGGCTGGCGAGCTGGCGGTAGCAATAAGTAGAGGCGCCAAGCTAGGCGGTCGAATGGAGCTAGCGGCTGCTGGCGGGCTAGTGGCGGGCGGCCTAGCGGACGCGCGAGATCGGGGGTGGTGCAGGGCTAGACAAGCGGTGGTGTTGGTGGACGGTGAGGCTAGCTAGCGAAGGAAGCTGGTCGACAGTGAGGGCTGACTAGCACGAAGGAGTTGCGGTTGTGGTGATGTCTGGGCGGCAACAAGGGATGGGAGGTGAAGCAGTGGGCGGAAATAATAAAGACAGAGGAATGGAGAATGAAGAAGATGAGATGAAGAAGAAGAAGAAGAAGAAGAAGAAGAAGAAGAAAGGGAAGAAGCTGCTGAGTTCGGTTGTCACGGCCCGAACCTCGAGCGCGCGCGCATCCCACGGCGGTCGATCAAATTGCAACGTTCTCCGACGCGTTGCCGACCCATTCATTTGATGCACATGCGGAAGCGAATTAAACAAACTCCATACACAAGCAACATAGGGATAGTAAAAGAAGGACAACCAACTAACACAAGCCACACTTTATAAACATCAGGTTTATATACATGAGTTTAAACCCAAAATCAGCTACCAAGCTAACCTTACCCCCGACCCTACCTACTTGGGATCTGGGTCTACTACGACACCGTCTGGGATGTCGATGTCTAGAAGATCAGCTACCTCTACTCGAGCCCTTCAACCTCGGCCCCGGGTTCGCCGTGATATCTTCCAAAATATCGGCATCCACGATGGGGTCGAGTACCTGCTCATACTTGGTATTGATGGCAGGTCCGTTAAAACTGTCCAAGGGGCCCTCTCGAACCCCGTTAGGCATGTTATGGAACCACGCTTTGAAGCGATGAGGTACCAACTGAGGTAGGCCCTTATTGACCCAAATGGTAGTCACTACGAGTTCACGGGAACCTCCATCTAAGGACCTGTAAAATTTTAAACATGACGGGATGAGATAAATCTCAGCAAGTCTACACCCTAAACCCTGATTAGGACGAGAATTCACCTAGAGGCAGCCTAAACATGCACCATATAGGACTTATCTCGCCTCAGCACCTCCCTACACATTAGTACACCTCAAATATCATATATAAACGCAGCAACGTACTCAACGATTGGAACACTTCATTTTCATCTATCAATCAATCACAGGGGTCCCGATTATAAGGCCAAATCGTTATGACATATCTTATTCCGTGCCACACAATTTCGTCTCATAATCAGGCGTGGCTATCTCAATCACTCAAGCGTGTCCCAATTATTTACGACCCAACGGCCACGGCCAACTCATCGGGCCGGCGGTCATTTGGCATAACCGAAGGCGTCCCGCCGTTTGGGCACAAAGAACATTTACATCTAGATGGCATTCCCGAGGGAGCATTGGCCCAGCCTCCACTGCGACTGGCATCTGTTGTCAAGGACATTTGAATTTAATCGTGCATTGCCTCCTCGACTTTCGTCAGTGACGGGTTCCGATAGCGATCACACGCACATCCATTCGTGGCCAACGACATCGTGCTTTGCACTCAAATACCTCAATTTTCAAATAATGGACTTGGCCTATTTTCTTCATATTAAAAATAGTAAGTAAAATAATTGTGCGTGGTCACACAAATCAAATCGAACCATAAAGCGTGATATTCTCTCATTTCAAAATTTCACAATTTTATATAGTACCTAAAATATTTTTGGTGTCAAAACCCATATTTTTCTAATTAAATACCATAAAATCATATTTTTGCAATAATAATTTAAAATTATCACCAAGCACTTAATTGCATAATTTAGCAATCAATTTCACAAATCAACTCAACCATGACGATCAACATAAAATTCTACTAACCGGCTATCCCCGTATAATTTACAATAATTAAAATTAATTAAATAAATTGCAAATTAATTAAATTAAATCACTTAATTAATCTACATAAACCCACTGGGCTAATCTACTTGAGCTAATTAAACTAATCAAACTAAACTAACTACATTACTCTAATTAAACTACTAACAAACCTAACTAACCACCTAGCTAATCTAGTTGGCCTAAATTACTCCTAACTAACTAGTTACACTTAGGATTAACACTAATCCTTAATTAACCTAAACTAATCATACTAAGTGTAATTAACCCCTAATAAGAGATTAGGATGCTAACTCACCGGATTAGCAAGCAAACGGGCTCATGGCAACGGCGACGCGACGGCGGCGCGATGGCGATGAGACCCCGGGCCTACGACGTCTCCAACGGAGGGCTGGAAGGGGCTAAAAAAGGCCAACAAGCCTCACGGCTTATTGCTAGAAGCCGATTTTGGACCGAGCTAGATTGGGCTCAATTGGGGCTGGACGGCTGCGACGGTGAGGTGGGCTGATGGCGGATGGCTGATGGACCAACGGTGGCAAGCTAGGCTAAGGTTCAAACGGGAGGTGGCCGCGACTGGGCTGGATGACGGTGGCCTGGACGCAAGCTGGGGGCTCGGGAACACTAGTCGCGGGGACTCGGGCTCGCGAAGGAGCTAGCATCACGGCTCAGTGGTGCGACGCTGGACTGAAGACGGTGGCTTGGTTGTACTAGCCTGATTCAGGGCATGAGGCAGCAGCAAAGATAGAGAAGAAATGGAGTGAAAATGGAGAAGAAGTGAGGAAGAAGAAGCCGGAGTTGGCTTCGCTGGGGGGCCGCGCATGGGTGAGGAAGAAGGGGGACAAAGGGGACAAAGGGCCTTGGAAGTCCATGCATGCACCAATAGCCTTGCATGCAAAATATCCAAGTGATGATGAGCTTGCCTACAAAGTCTTCGGCCACAATAGTCTTGGCAGCAACTAATGGCTAATTTCTTTACAAATCTTCACCAAACAACTTCAATTTGATGGCCAAAATAGTCCCTTACAGCATCCCTACGAATTTCCCTTGATTTTCATTCAATTCCTCACCAATTCAAGTCAATTTGGTGTCCAATTTATCCCCTTGAAGCTGCCATACGAATTTCCCTTTAATTCTCCACAAACCAACTCAAATTGGTATCCAAAATTGCCAATTAAGGTGCCCATCCGAATTCCTTGATTTTAAATTGGCCAATTTTTTATTTTTCCGAAATTTTCCCAGCTCGCCGATAATTCTTAAAAGGATGAGACGATGTTCTAAAAATAAATCGTGACACGCTCGAACGTTCGATTTCCGAAAACGAGTTCAATTTCGTAATTAAAGTCAATCAAACATGATTTTAACGCGACCCAACCTACCGGGTAGCTTTTAGGAATTTTAGTGCGTTTGATCCGTGGTCGATAATTTCGATCCACGATTGTGCATCTCCAACTCATAGGCGACCCTCGGTTGTTGTAAAAATCTCAAGGTTTCAATTATGGGTACTGGGTACAAAGTAGACAGAAAATTGGATTAGTGCATTTCGACGCGAATTTCGCAACCGGGTGGAATCACCCACAATTTAATTACATACTTCTGTCGAATCGACCTATCCCCGATTTCTAATCGATTATAACAGTGCCATATTGACCCTTGTCGATTAGCACGGTCGAGCAATCGATTTTCGATCGAATTCTCAAGTTTGTCGCGTTATATCCCTTAACGGCTTCACCTGATAGATTAGTTATCTCATGAGTGATCAGCTCATAGAAAAAGGACCATAGGTGTGTCGATTTAAAGCGCAATTCATTTTATCGAGATAGTGTCGAATTTTCAAGATGTCACAACTCTTCCCCTCTTATAAAAATTACGTCCTCGAAATTTAAACTATTAGAATTCTTCTTCAAAAAGGTGGGGGTACTGTTGTCTCATCGATTCTTTGCTTTCCCAGGTAGCTCCTTCTGTTCCATGGTGTTGCCAAACTACTTTAACTAAAGAGATCGTCTTGTTGCGCAGCACTTGCTCCTTTCGATCCCCGCTTTGAACTTGTCTCTCCATGTATGACACTCTGTTGTCCATGTCTAATTGTTCAAAATTAAGCATGTAGGTCGGGTCAGGCTCGTACTTCCTCAACATTGACACTACGCTAGTCTCGGCGGCAGCGCAAGACGATACGCCAAGGTCCCTATTCGTTCTAGAATTTCAAAGGGACCGACATACCTCGGACTCAGCTTCCCTTTCTTACCAAAGCGCGAAGTACCCCTCATTGGTGACACTTTAAGGAAGACGTGTTCACCAACTTGGAATTCCAATGGTCTTCGTCGCTTGTCTGAATAGTTTTTCTAGCGACTTTGAGCGGTCTTGAATCTTTCTCGAATGACCTTGACGGCGTCTACTGACTGCTAAACCAACTCAAGGCCGGTAATCTTTCACTCTCCAACTTCATCCCAACACACAGGAGTTCTGCACGCTCTGCCATACAATGCTTCAAACGGTGCCATTTGAATGCTTTGCTGATAACTGCTGTTGTAGGCAAACTCAACTAAATGAAGTTGTTCCTCTCAGCTTCCTTTGAAGTCTAGTACACAAGCTCGCAACATGCCCTCGAGGGTTTGAATCATCCTCTCAGACTGGCCATCCTTTTGCGGATGATAAGCCGTAGTGTACTGCAGCTTCGTTCCTATGGCAGTCTGTAAGCTTTTCTAGAAAGTGGTTGTAAACTTTGGGTCTCGATCAAATGTAATCATTACTGGTACTCCATGCAAACTAATTATCTGTCGCACGTATAACTCACATATATGTCCAATGCAAAGTCCTTCCGTACAGCGATGAAGTGAGTAGACTTTGTCAACTGTTAACTACAGCCCATATAGAATCATTACTTTCCTGACTCCTTGGTAATCCCATCACAAAGTCCATTATGATATGTTCCAATTTCCACTCGAGAATCTCAAGAGGTTGCAAAAGTCCTCTCAGCTTATAGTGTTGTGCTTTCACTTGCTAACACGTTAGACACTTGGCGACATGTTTGGTGATATCCACCAATAGTGTTGATGCAGATTCTGATACATCTTTGTACTACCTAGATGAATGCTGTAACTGCTACAATGAGCTTCAACAAGATCTCTTCCTTAAGCTTTGCATCGTCAGGTACATACAATCGTTCACGAAACTTTAGCGTTCCGTCTTCAGAAATCTGAAGTCAGGTTTCTTCCTTTCTGCATCTTCTTGTAAAATCTTCTGGATCTCATGATCTATCAAATGCAACGTCTTAATCCTTATCTGCACTTTCGGTTCAATTTTGAGGGTGGCCATAAGACTTGAAATGTGGCCTACCTCAAATTTGAAAACCGAATCTCGAGCTCCTTCGAGCAAGATCCACTCCTGAATCACCATCTGCGCAATTAAAGACTTGTGACTCAATGCATCAGCGACCTTGTTAGCCTTTCCAGGATGATACAGAATGTCGTAGTCATAGTCCTTGAGAAGTTCCATCCAACGACGCTATCTCATGTTCAACTCCTTTTGAGAGAATAAGTACTTGAGACTCTAATGGTCTGTAAAGATGTGGAACCTTTCTTCGCACAAGTAGTGTCTCCAAATCTTCAGAGCGAAGATAATCGCTGCGAGTTCTAAGTCATGCGTCAGGTAATTCAACTCATGAGGTCTCAACTGGCTGGACGCGTATGCAACGACTCAGCCATGCTACATTAAAATGCAACCCAGTCCTCTGTACGACGCATCACTAAAGATCTCGTATCCTCCAAGTCCAGACGGAATTGTCAATACGAGCGCGGTAGTCAACTTCTGTTTAAGCTCTTAGAAACTACGCTCGCACTTATCCATCCATACAAACTTCTCTTCCTTCTTCAGCAATTGCGTCAGCGGCATGACTATTGCAGAAAATCCTTCACAAATCGTCTGTAATAACTTGCCAAACCTAAGAAACTTCTGATCTCTGTCACTATCGTCAGTCTTGGCTAGTTGATCACGGTTTCAATCCTGGTCGGGTCCATGGAAATCCCTTCACCATAAATCACGTGACCTAAGAAAGCTACACAAGTCAGCCAAAACTCGCACTTACTGAACTTGACGTACAGTCCATGATTTCGTAGAGTCTGAAGCATTGTCCTTAAATGTCGTTCGTGCTCCTCTGGACTTCTCGAGTACACTAAGATGTCGTCAATAAACACTATCACGAACTGGTCCAAATACTCCTTGAATACTCGGTTCATCAGATCCATGAAAGCAGCTGGGGCGTTAGTTAAACCAAACGGTATCACGGTAAACTCATAATGGTCGTAACGCGTACGAAAAGCAGTCTTCGGTATATCTTTATTTCTGATTCTCAGCTGGTAGCTTGTTCTCAGGTCGATCTTGGAAAATATCGATGCTCCCTGTAGCTGGTCAAACAAGTTGTCAATCCTCGATAAGGGGTTCTTGTTCTTGATCGTCACCTGGTTGAGTTGCCTATAGTCGATGCAAATACGCAACGAACCATCTTTCTTCCTTACGAACAGAACTGGTGCTCCCCAAGGTGATGCACTAGGACGTATAAATCCTTTATCCAACAACTCCTGCATCTGCACCTTTAGTTCTTTCAATTTTGACAACGCCATATGGTAAGGAGCCTTAGAGATTGGCTCCGTCCGAAGGGCCAACTCAATCACGAACTCGATCTCCTCTGGGGGCAGACCAGGTAATTCCTTATGAAACACATCAGGAAACTCCTATACCATGACGATGTCCTCTATCTTCGGCCCCTCAACTGTCATATCCACTACAGTTGCCATATAACCTTGGCAACCCACATTTAATAAACAGGTTGCCTCAAGCGACGAGATTAAGGTAATCGAGGGTCCTCCTCAACTCCCAATAAGCTCGAAACTTCCACCTATTAACGGGTTAAACTGAATCGCTTTACAATAACAGTCTATAGTAGCTCGTTACTTGGTGAGCCAATCCATGCCAATGATTACATCAAAATCATACATAGCCAGGACAATCAAATCTATCCTCTCCTCTCGCTCACCAATCACTAACTTGCAACTCGGACACCTTACTGCAGACAACACCTTATCCTTTAATGGGGTAGATATACTAATGGCTGACCCCAACGGTTCTCGACTCAACCCTACCAACTTAACGTCATTGCTCAAAGAATAAATGAATGCTTAGCTCCAGGGTCAAATAAAGCATAAGCAGCATGGTCGTTCAGCGAGATCGTACATGTGACCATGTCTTGTGAGTCCTCTGTATCGCATTGGGTGACAGCATGCACCTTCCCTAAGCTGAAGGCCTGTTCATCATACCCCGCGGTGCATTCTGCGGCGCATTCTCTCTATTCTATCCCATCGGCGGTAGCGGCAACTGAGATTCCATCGACCTGCGTGGACAATCTTTGACCTGGTTGCGCTGCTGGCCACATCCAAAACAGGCACCCATCCTAGTAAAGCACGAGGCTGATCCATGTCGTTTCCCATAGAAACAACACACTCCATTTTGGTTGGGCACCGACTTTCCAATCCTACCCTTCTTGTTGGGCGGAATGGAATATTTTCCACCTATCATTAGCTTATTCTCAAACCGATTAATATCTCTGTTGGACCCGAACCGCGACCTAGATGCGGCGGCTAGTTCATTCAAATTTCTCTCGATCAGTTGTGCCTTTTCATACAGGTCGTTGTAATCCTTCAGATTAAATGGCACCAGCGGATCCTTTCACTCCAGTCTCAGTCCATCTCGGAATCTCCTTGCCCTATCTCCCGGATCCTCAATCAATCTGGGGGCGTACTGGGACAGCTCGGCGAACTTCGTCTTGTACTGATCCACGGACATCAGACCTTAACAAAGGCGCTGGAACTCCGCCATCTTCTGTTCTCTGGCACAGTTAAAGAAGTACTTTTCATTGAAAACTTCAATGAAGGTGTTCCATACCAGAAGCACGCCTTTAGGAAACACCCTTCCTCTAGTGGCCTCCCACCAAGTACTTGCATTCTCGTGCAGCTGGTAGACCGCTAGGACTACCTTGTCTTCATCAGAGCACCTCAGCAGTGCAAAGACATTTTCTAACTCTCTTATCCAAAGGGTTGCAACTTCAGGATCACCTACTCTTGAGAACCTTAACGGGTTCAGCTTTAGAAACCACTCTACCAGCTTGTACATCGGTCACTCCCCGATCACATTCCCATGTGGAACCTCGGCAGGTGCAGCAGCAGCAGCGGTAGAAGCATTGGCGGCAAAGCGATGGCGGCAACAGTAGCGGCGGCTTGATTCTAGGCCTGCTACCCCATCAAATTTCCCAAGGTCTCGAGCGCCTGCACGATCCCGTCTATTTTAGGATCGCCGGGTGCTGCTACACCGCACCGCCGTGGCGGTATTCTTACGCTCGGCTGGCCCGAGTTGTTGCTCTTCCTCGAGTACCGATCCTAGTTGCATCCTACCCCGAGTGACTGACGCAACAGTCATCTTCCTAGGAGTCCTCTATCTTGAATCACTCATACTATAGACTCTTTATAGAACCTGCTTTCCAATTCCAACTCAGAATTAGAAAACTGAGCGACCCACACAAAACAATCTACCAAGCAACTATTCAATCACATGCATCTGCATAAGAAAAAGGCATTTCCTACTAACTATCCCAAAACTCGTTGCACCTTATCACTCTAGAGATTGACCAACTCTAATACCACTTCGGGTGGGGATGTCACGCCCCGAACCTCGAGCACGCACACATCCCTCGGCGGTCGATCAAATTGCGATGTTCCCAGGACGCGTCGCCGGCCCATTCATTTTATGCACATGCGGAAGCGAATTAAACAAACTTTATACACAAGAAACATAAGGATAGTAAAAGCAGGACAACCAACTAAGACAAGTCACACTTTATAAACACATCAGGTTTATATACATGAGTCAAAACCCAAAATTAGCTACCAAGCTAACCTTACCTCGGACCCTACCTACTTGGGATCCGGGTCTATTACGACACTATCTCGGATGTCGATGTCTAGAGGATCAGCTACCTCTACTCCGGGCCCTTCAACCTCGGGCCCCGGTTCGCCGCAATATCTTCCAAAATATCAGCATCCACGATGGGGTCGAGTACCTCCTCATACTCGATATCAACGGCAGATCTGTCAAAACCGTCCAAGGGACCCTCTCGAACCCCGTTAGGCTCGTTACGAAACCACGCTTTGAAGCGATGAGGTACCAACTGAGGTAAGCCCTCATCGACCCAAATGGTGGTCACTACGAGCTCACGGAGTCCGGGGGTCGCGTGGATGGGGAGAAGGGTACGCTCGGTCTCCGCCTCTCATGGCCACCCAAAACGGACGTGTCAAACCTCCATCTAAGGACATGTAAAATTTTAAACCACGACGGGTGAGATAAATCTCGGCGAGTCTACACCTTAAACTTCGATTGGGACGAGAATTCACCTAGAGGCAGCCTAAACATGCACCATATAGGACTTACCTCGCCTCAGCACCTCCTTGCACGTTAGTACACTTCATAAATCACATATAAACGCATCAAGCGTAGTCAATAATTAGAACACTTCATTTTCATATATCAATCAATAACAGGATTCCCGATTATAAGGCCAAATCGTTATGACACGTCCTATTCCGTGCCACACAATTTCGTCCCATAATTAGGAGCGGCTATCTCAATCATTTACGCATGTCCCAATTATTTACGACCCAACGGCCACGGTCAACTCATCGGTTGGCGGTCATCCGACATAACCGGGCGTCGTCCCACTTCTTCTAGTACGTCAACATCTACATCTAGATGGCATTCCCGAAGGATCATCGGCCCAGGCTCCACTACGACCGGCATCCATTGTCAAGGGCACATGAACTTAATCGGCATCGCCTCCCCGACTTTCGTCGGGTGACGGATTTCGATAGCGATCACACGAACATCCATTCATGGCTAAGGACATCGTGCCTTGCACTCAAATGCCTCAATTTCAAATAATGGACTTTGCCTATTTTCTTCATATTAAAAATATCAGGTAAAATAATTGTGTGTGGTCACACAGTCAAATCGAACCATAAAGCGTGATATTCTCTCATTTCAAAATTCAACAATTTTATATAGTAGCTAAAATATTTTTGGCGTCAAAACCCGACATCCGGTATTTTTCTAATTAAATACCATAAAATCATATTTTTGTAATAATAATAATTAAAAATCATCACCAAGCACTCAATTGCATAATTTAGCAATCAATTTCACAAATCAACTCAACCATGACGATTAGCGTAAAATTCTACTAACCGGCTATCCCGGTATAATTCACTCTAATTAAAATTAATTAAATTAAATCACTTAATTAATCTACATAAACTAACCGGGCTAATCTACTTGAGCTAATTAAACTAATTTAACTAAACGGACTACATTACTCTAATTAAACTACTAACTAACCTAACTAGCCACCTAGCTAATCTAGTTGGCCTAACTAACTCCTAACTAACTAGTTACACTTAGGATTAACATTGATCCTTAATTAACCTAAAATAATCCTATTAAGTGTAATTAACCCCCTAATTAGAGATTAGGATGCTAAATCACTAGATTAGCGAGCAAACAGGTTCATGGCAACGGCGGTGAGATCCCGGGCCTACGACGTCTCCAACGGAGGGCCGAAAGGGGCTGAAAAGGCTAACAAGCCTCACGGCTTGCTGCTAGAAACCGGTTCTGGACCGAGCTAGATAGGGCTCGGCTTGGGGCGGACAACTGCGACGATGAGGTGGGCTGATGGTGAATGGCTGGTGGACCAACGGTGGCAAGCTAGGGCTGGGGTTCGGACGGGAGGAGGCCGAGAATAGGCTGGACGACGGTGGCCTCGGACGCGAGCCGGTGGCTCGGGGGACGCCGCCCGTGAGAGACTAGGTTCGCGAAGGAGCCGGCGTCGTGGCTAGGTGGTGTGGCATTGGACTGAAGACAATGGCTCACCGTGCTAGCCTGGTTCGGGTGTGAGCCAGCAAGGTAAAGACAGAGAAGAAATGGAGTGAAAATGGAGAAGAAGTGAGGAAGAAGAAGCTGGAGTTGGCTTCTGCAGGGGCTATGCATGGGTGAGGAAGAAAGGGGGACAAGGGGGACAAAGGGCCTTGGAAGTCCATGCATGCGTTAATAGCCTTGCATGCAAAATATCCAGGTGATGCCCACAAAGTCTTTAGCCCCAATAGTCTTGGTAGCAACCAATGGCTAATTTCTTCACAAATCTTCACCAAATAACTTCAATTTGATGGTCAAAATAGTCCCTTGCAGCAGCCCTACAAATTTCCCTTGATTTTCATTCAATTCCTCACCAATTCAAGTCAATTTGGTGTCCAATTTATCCCCTTGAAGCTGCCACACAAATTTCCCTTTAATTCTCCACAAACCAACTCAAATTGGTAGCCAAAATTGCCAATTAAGGTGCCCATCCGAATTCCTTGATTTTAAATTGGCCAATTTTTTACTTTTCCGAAATTTTCCGGGCTCACCGAAAATTCTTCAAAGGATGAGACGATGTTTTAAAAATAAATTGTGACACGCTCGAACGTTCGATTCTCGAAACCAAGTTCAATTTCAAGGTTAAATCGACCGGACACGATTTTAGCGCAACCCAACCTACCAGGTAGCTTTTAGGGATTTTAGCACGTTTGACCTGTGGTCAATAATTTCAATCCACGTTTGTGCATCTTCGACTCATAGGCGACTCTCGGTTGTCGTAAAAATCTCAAGATTTCAATTACGGGTACTGGTACAAAATCGATAGAAAATTAGATTAGTGCCGTTCAACACGAATTTCGCTACCAGGTGGAATCAATTTAATTACGTGCTTCTGTCGAATCGACCTATCTTCGATCTCTAATCGATTATAACGATGCCATATTGACCATTGCCGATTAGCACGATCGAGCAATCAATTTCTGATCGAATTCTCAAGTCTGTCGCATTTATATCTCTTAATGGCTTCACCTAATAGATTAGTTATCTCGTGACTAATCAGCTCAGAAAAAAAAAGACTATCATCGTGTCGATGAAAAGCCCAGTTCATTTTATCGAGACAGGGTCGAATTTTTAGAATTTCACATCGGCTGAGGGAGGGAGGAGGATGCGCATGAGGGGGGGATAATGGGGGATAAGAGGCCAAGAAGGTCAACCAAGCAACCAATGAGGCTTTAGATGAAATATCCTAGGCACTCATGACTTGTGCCACAAAGTCTTCATGCCCATTTTGTCAAAGGACCAGCCAATGAGCATTTTCTCTTCAATTCTTCACATAACACTTCATTTTGGTGGCCAAAATTCATATGGCAGCAGCCCATACGAATTTCCAAAATTCCTATATGTCACTTTTGATTTTTCCGCAATTTTCCGGGCTCGATGGAAATTTCCTGAAAGATGAGATGAGGTCCTAAAAATAAATCGTGACACGCTCGAACGTTCGATTTCCGAAATCGAGTTCAATTTCGTGATTAAAATCGACCAGACGTGATTTTAGTACAACATAACCTACCGGGTAGCTTTTAGGGATTCTAATGCATTTGACCTATGGTCGATAATTTTTTATCCATGTTTGTGCATCTCCGACTCGTCGGCGACTCTCGGTTGTCGTAAAAATCTCAAGGTTTCAATTGCGGGTACCGAGTACAAAATCGACAGAAAATCAAGTTAGTGCCGTTCAACGCGAATTTCGCAATTATGTGGATTCACCCGCAATTTAATTACGTGCTTCCGTCGAATCGAACTATATCCGATCACCAATCAATTATAACGGTGTAGTATTGACCCTTGTCGATTATCACAGTCGACCAATTGATTTCTGATCGAATTCTCAAGTTTGTCGCGTTTATATCCCTTAACGGCTTCACCTGATGGATCAGTTAACTCGTGAGTAATCAGCTCTGAGAAAAAGGACCATAGGCGCGTCGACGAAATGCCATTTCATATTATCAAGACGGGGTCGAAATTCAGGATGTCACATCTCTGGCTATGGCCAATCTTCAGGTCATGTCGAAATTGGTGATCATTTTCACCTTCATCACGTTCTGTGCAATTCTAACTTCTGAGGGAAGGTTGATAAAATCAACATGGGAGGAAGAACTCCATGCAATGAATAACGACCAAATGCACGAACAAGCATCGCAATTTCTGACTCCTAGTCAGTCTCCTATGAACGATGATCATTTTGATGCAAGGAACGAGATGGTTCCTTCATCTACAACACGTGATCAGGCGACCAATTTGGGTGAATCAGATGCAGTGTACAAGCATGATTTCCGCCCCACAACCCCTGGAAGTAGCCCTGGAGTGGGCCATTCTTTCGTTGGCTCAAAGAAGGGACGTGCTCAAGCAAAAGCTCCGAGCAGCAATGAGGAGAGGCTAACCATTACGGAGATACTAGGCGATTTCAGACCCACAGGACAGGGTCACAGCCCTGGTGTCGGCCATGTATTTGAAAGCTTGATTGATGAACCAAAACCCTAGGTACAACAAAATAAAAAGTTGGAGTTGTGTCGTGTGAGTCCTGTCAATTCTGGTTTAGTTAGGTCTGATGTCCCAAATTGTCATTCTTCAGTGCCCCTGGAAATGGTTCTAGTTGATGTGTATAGGATTGTCTGTCAATTCAGTATTGAACTATGTAATAATTTAGTGAAAAATTCTGAAAATATGCTTCAGTTATAATATGCGTCCATGTTATATGAGATTCTAGTCTTTCGTTGTACTACTTTCTTCTCAAATCTTCCCCGATGTCATATGATGTTGTGGCCAGGAAAAGTGCAAGGTCAGTAAGTTCCTTTTGGTATCTTAAATGGGAAATAAACGCATGAATGATGGGCAGAGATGCGACACAAAATTTGGTAAATCTCGTCCAGAAAAATGACAGGACGTGAATGTATCCAAATCAAAACGATGATAACAGACAGAAAAACAGACAGGATGATGGTGACAATGCTTTATTTGAACTTGTGAGCAATGCTTTGACCATTAAGAATAGTCTCTCCACGTGGTAAAGCAGACCCAGAAGAACGTAGACCAATGAATTCCGTAAAAGCCCATGTGTTATGTCAAGTGGTAAGGATCGAGTGCTGTTTCTTCTTCAGAAAGTGGTCTCGATTTTTCACATTTTATATGATCATCGCTCTTTACCCGAAGGCGCCACCTCTCGCCGGCTATAGGTACGGTTTCTTTCGCTAATTTATTTCCTTTTAATTTAATTTCATAAAGCTTGGAATATGCATTTACCTAATTTTTCATCTCGCTGCATACGTAGTCGCCCGATAACTCACTTGCTATTGACGTGGGCTTGTTTCGTGCTTAAATTATGTCCCACCTTTTCTTTTTCATTTTTATCAGTATATCTACCTGATTTATATCTAAAAGAAATAGAAACATGTCGACTCGTGTTAATCTAAAGTTAGTCTCATTCAAGTCATGTCATCTATTCTTCTCCATAGATCTGTTCAATAATGTATTATGCAAACGGTGTAGCTGATGAATTTACAAAACATTTGAATTGAGCAAAACTTAAAAGGTAGGCCAGAAATAAGAATTCGTGCACTATTTAGCAAGTGACGCCCATAAGAACGATCCAAAAAAAATCAGTTTGAATGCTATATTGTTGCAAAACTTATAAACCCACGCTGCGGGAGTTGTTTTCTTCTTTCGGCCTAGTTTCTGCATTGGTTTGGCTCATTTGATGTTAATTGCTAGTATTTAGGTTTTCATTTCCTTTTTAGGGTTATTTCGAATCTCTAGGGTCTAGAGGTATTACAATTTTTGATATTTTTGTAACAATTTACTCAAAGCAAGGTTGAATTGAATCTGATGATGTGGATGTGTTCACGCTTGCAAGCTCGTTATTAGCCAACCGTTGGATTTGTTATCCCATCATTATTCATGTTAAAGATTAATGTCCCGCAATCCCCACATAGCAACCGAATAATTTTGTTCTATAGCTCGGTGTTAGCCAACCGTTGGGTTTGTGATCCCATCATTATTCATGTTAAAGATTTATGTCCTGCAATCCCCACATAGCAACTGAATAATTTTGTTCTATGTGACAATACTAAATGACTAATGAAGCAACTACATAAAAGCACGGTTTAGTTGTAGATGGCGTGGTAAACAGAATCAATCAAAATACAGTAAAGGAAATTACATGAAAACCTATAGCTTAATCTAGTAAAATTACTACAAAATAGTCGCTCATTAAAGGGAATCCATGCTTTTGATTTTGTAGCGGAAAACGATCTTCCCAGATGCATCCGAGCGACAGCATGAGGGATTGAATGGGCATTAATGATGTCGAAAAGTTTCCTTTTATAGGGGCTAATGGACAACTTTATTAGTACCTTTTACTCGGAAAAAATTTGGCACATTTGGTGTAGACCTCCCACAGTGGACAAAGGAGATGCGTGATTTAGAAAAGTTGGCAACCAAGCGCTTTTGTATTTAAATTCTCCAGGCAAATGAAGTGACAGATTTCAGCAGAATATTCCACTTAATATAATACACATGTACATAGTTTAAATGGGTTTTTTCCCCTTTATTTGCACTCTTCCACTTTTTCATTTTGTTTTTTGCATTGTATTTTAGGATAGTTTGCACAATTCTATGGCGTTGCATTGAACATCTTGGAACTTTGGATTAACTTAGTCATTTGAATTAAGGCTTTTCTTTACCATTAACTTGTTGGTAAGAAAATTTAGATATGCTCGTTGTGTAGAGATATAACTTATTAATCCAAACTAAATTAAAAAAATTATGCTTAGTAATGTCCCTTGTGTACCCCTATCACGTCTGTCTTTCTGAATTTGTATGATTGTAAGTCCACTTGAGAAGCTTAAACATAGTCATGTAATGCCATAAACTAATCAATCCTGCATAGATTTATCCGCCACATTACCTCTCGTTTTAGGTCACGTGAGAGGGCTGCCTACGTAATCGGTGACGCAAGCGCCAAAATGCTGTCATCTGTCTCGGTCTCCACTTTCCTTTTTTCCTTTCGTAACTGCCCCAAATTTCCAATGCCCTGCTTTTGACCCCTCTTTCCATTCTTTTTCCTCTTTTTTTTTTATTCCCTTTTTCTTGGCGGCGATTCATCCGCCGTACACTTGTTGTCCTACTCAATGCCCTCGCCATGTATATAATTCACGGGCCATTTCAACATGAAGCAGCTCCAGGGTGTTGCAGGCCATTCTCTCTCCCTCCCTCCCTGTCCGAGTGTGCGTGTTTGTGGAGTAATATTTCCTTTCTTGTTTCTAATTTTGTTTGGGACGATTGCCTGGTACCATGTTTGAAAGCAATGGGACTTTTAATTTATTTTGGGTCATAGTTCTAAGCATTGTTTTGGTGATTGCGGATTCGTTAAAGCTCAAGTCAAGTTGAAGACATTTAACCGGGTTTTTAGTTGGGAACACCGTGACTTTGCTTGCAAAGTGCATTCTTCGCCTACATAAACTCGGTGACTTCTTGTGAGTTCGCCATAGTGGGTTTTCCTGCTTAACTTCTTCCAATTCCAAATTTTTGCTATGAGGCTTCTGGGTGAATATAGTTGCATTTCTAACTGAAGCAGTTGTGATGGACTCTTTTTCTTGTAGGAAAGGCTTCATTTTCATTGGGATGCAAAAAAGAAATCACTTCATGAACTAAGAGCTAATTCCTTGATCATTCAATAAATGGGTTTTGAACTGTTGAATTGGTATTGCCGGCTGGTGGCGAATGGGATTTGGGTAAGGACTGCGGACAGTGCTTTCAGTGCGTACACACCTTACGCCGTTGATTCCTTGGTCATTTCCATATCCCGTTTGGTTCTTCTTGGCCTCTGCTGCTACCGAATTTGGTTGATAAAAAGGACTTCTAAAGTCCAGAGATACCGTTTGAAGTCGAAATGCTACAACTATATGTTGGGATTGCATTCTTTTTACTGCGCTGCCGAGCCTCTGCTGAGGTTAGCGATCGGCTTTTCGGTTTTCAATCTAGATGGTCGAGATTAGCCTCCTTCCATATGAGGTAGGAATTTTACTATATTGTGTTCCTAGCTTCAACTCTCCAAACGTAAAACGTAATACTTTGTTGTTTGATGAACAAACTTGATTAGCTGGCTATTTTTATTTTATTTTTTTTAATGTGTGACCATGCACATCTAACAAACTTACATAGCTAGTTGCTCAACCCCAACCTCAATGAAAGCATTAGGCTGAAATTGTGTACTAGCACGTTGACTGTCCTTTCTTTTTTCTGTTTCAACTACTTTCTTTTGGAAGAAGCTTGGCACTAGTAAATCCTCGTCAGACTATAGCATTCCCCATTATAGCTACATTCTTTGTGATGTGGAACTTAGTCTTTTGATAAAAGCCACAAACTTAATGGAAAACATTGCACCTGTGAGTTTTTCCAACTTCCATAGGTTCCAAGTTTAACCCTCTCTGAGAAAGCAAATCCGCTACCATTTTATAGTTAAAACTTTTAAATTGCACAACTCTGTTTCTGCCACCTCCATACCACGAATTTCAATGCCATTTGCCCGCTAATGTCTGGTCATGATTGTTTGCAATCTGTGTTATACTGTAAGTTTTAGTCTGTAACAATCTCAAATGATGCTATTTACATCGGCTGGCAAACTGAGAGTCTAATAAGCTTTGTAATCACACCTCCGTTTTTCTTTGGCAGATGGTTTCGTTAACCATAAAGTCTCTTGCTTGGTGCTCCATGCTAGTTATGATTAGCATAGAAATGCACATTTACATTCGGGAGTTCAGATGGTACGTGCGCTTTGGAGTCATCTATGTTCTGGTGGGCTAAGCTGTGATGCTCAATCTCATTCTCTCAATGAGACACTACTATCAGCATCATAGGTTAATTTTTATCCTTGAGGAGACATTAAAAATAACTGCTCATACTTAGAATATCTACATCTCATATTCTCCTTATATACCCTTGGATACTAGTATAATGATATTATTCGATGCTCTCTCTCTCTCTCTCTCTCTCTCTCTCTCTCTTCTCTCTTCTCTCTCTTCAAGCTATGCAGATTGATGAAAACTGTTGAAAGAATCAACGTTTCTATTGTTAAAATACTCTAGAGTGTGCATTTGTTCTCCTTGGTGGCCACACTGCTTTACTGAAAATTATGTCATCGCTAAATCATCACGAAGGACATATTTGCAAGATTTTACCCGTCCATGTCTTGGAATACAGTTAAATTGCTTCTTAAACTGGTGCATGTGGCTAGTTATACCATTTCATGTTAAACATCTTTCATATTGTATATGTAAGTTTTGAAAGCATGTCACTGTTGAGTTGCCATAATTAAGCTGACACCATATCTCCTTGTGGGAATGTGAAACTAATTTTGATTTGTTGAAGGTGATAGCCCAGTTGTAGGTTGAGTTCCCTTATTCAATCTACTAGAATTGGAAATCTTTCCTGGAGACTCAAGAACCCTTTTGAAGCAGGTTGTTCGATTACAATGTGTAACAGCATCCCATTGTTTTACAGTTTAAGATCCATATTCAGTATATTCCAGGAAGGACCTAATATATTATCTTTTCTACTCCTCCAGGCCTGCACGTTATCTGTATATCAGAACAGTTTTTTGCCAGGTTACTTCTCTTTCAATAAACTGTTACTCCTAGACTCATCTGTTTATAACTTCCAAGCCTTTTGAACAAACAGCTCCTGCCAGGATTCATCAATCAATAGATTTGATATGAACATTGGCAATTATTGAGATTTCTTTCTATCATTGGTCAACTTGATCAAGAGATTTCTGATTTGATCTTCTTATTTTCTTGTGCTTCTTTTGATGAAGGTTCTATTTGGGATTCTTCTTTTTGTCTATCTTTCGAATCTGGACCCTTTTCCAGGGTATACGATGATCCACACTGAGCCTCTTGATAGTGTTGAATATGAGGCTCTTCTGGGAGAGGAGCAAGTTTGTCCTGAAAGGCATGTCAACATATTTTCCTGTGGGTAATACCCAAACTTCAATTTTTCTATCCAACAGTTTCAGCTTGTTTTTCATAAGATCTAACTAGTTCAGCTAGTCTCTATGCATTGACATGTCAAATTGCCCGACATTCTCCAATAAGCAGTGATAATGAACTAATAATATGACATTTTCAGATTCTGTCTGCTTAATGAGTCCAATTTGCTTGTGTTTTTGCTTGCTTTCTAATGGCAGTATTTATCGGTTCCCTGTTTGCACGTATCTCTTACTCCTTAAAGCAAAATATAATTGCTTTGCTATAAAATGAAAGTGAGATGAGACATTTCTTTGGGGTATTGTTGTATCGTTAATGACACTAACTCTCTCTCTCTCTCTCTCTCTCTCTCTCTCTCTCGACATTTCTTTGGGGTATTGTTGTATCGTTAATGACACTAACTCTCTCTCTCTCTCTCTCTCTCTCTCTCTCTCTCTCTCTCTCTCTCTCATAGGGATATACTTTGGGTGGATGACTCCACTTATGTAGCAAGGCTACAAAAGACCGATTACTGAAAAGGATGTTTGGAAGTTCGACTCTTGGGATCAGACTGAGACGCTGATCAAAAGGTTTGCGCCCACTTTTCTTTAGCTGTATTTTGAACTTTTTGTGTATTCAGATAAATTTCTAAAGCATTGCAATCGTATCTTATTTTGCAGATTCCGAAATGCTGGGCCAAAGAGTCCCAAAGGCCCAAACCATGGCTTTTAAGAGCTTTGAACAGCAGCCTTGGGGCACGGTATGTATTGGTTGAATTGCATCTCGTGTCTCATTCTTCGTTCCAATTTCGATTTGACGCTGTACAAACGCCCGTATAGCTTTATTCTCAGAAGATTCGTCATTGTTTGAATGTTCCCCATCTCATTTCACCGCCTTGCTTGCTTCTTCAGGTTTTGGTTGGGAGGCTTCTTTAAGGTATCATAGTTTCCTTCATGATCTAATTAATGCCAGACTCATTCCAAAATGTTTAGATTCCTTATATGTGGTGGACGAGTGCTTAATCAAATGCTAACTTCTATCCTAGCAGGATGATGATTGCCATATATTATGCACGTGTTGAGAAAACTCCCACCAAATTTTGATGCTGACAAAACTTTCTGATTCTAATGCCTATTTTAGAATAGATTGATTATAAATATGTTTCTGTCTTTCTATTGAAGACTTCTGTCAAAGTCTAATTCTATCCCAAAAGCATATCCTACTCTGACGAGTCCAGATCTAGATCATGTCAAGATCTAAACAAGGAAGAGTTCAAAACTAGACTTAACAAGGTCGCAACACAGATTCATAATAAAATTTATTTGGAAACTTTTCTACAATGACTAGTTCTCTGGTAATGGATTCTACTTTCCATATATGTATATATTGATTGAGTCAATCACATGTTGACAAAATCAATCTTGAAGATATGTTTCATATGAGGAATAATCACTTATGAAAACCAAGATTCTGATCATATGGGCGACTAGAATTAAGTGGAAATTCCATTCCTATCTTCAACGATAACAAGAACCCTTTGAGAAATTTTGTCCAATGGATAGTTTGGAAGAATTTTTTTTTCCGGAGAATGTCAATAACTAGTGTTGCATGGAGGAGTATTTAAGGAGGTGGTCATTCGGTCAAGAAGAGTAAGGAATGTGAATCTAAAATTCTAAAGCCTAAAGCTGTTCTAAAATTACTTGTCTTTGTCTGTGAGTGTTTCAAATTATGATCAAGAGAGAAAAAAAAGTGTCTTAATGAGATAGAGAGATCTACCATTAAGTGTTTATGCTCATAAGTTGTAATCTTCTATTGATCCCGTAGTGAAATCCAACCAAGATGTCTTTGTCGGCGTGGGAGAGTAGACATAGACTTGATCTAAGTCGAACCACTATAAATTTCACGTGTAATTTTCTCTTTTCTTGACTCTTTTTATTGAAGCTTGTTGCACACTTATAGATTTTTGCAGAAGTCTGGTGTTTCGTAAAACTATTTCTGATCCTCATCCAGACTTTGAAAGCAACTTATTTTATTTTGCGTTTATTTGTCAAGCTTTCTTTTAAACACTTATTCACTCTCTTTAGGTGTTCGTACTAGCTTTATCAATTGGTATCAAAGCCAAGTGCTCGTCTTATTGGAGTGTTTGTACTTATGAGCTAAAGATCTTCTCTAGCTAGTATCTTGGCACCTAGACTCGTGAAAAGGTAGAGCAACACCAGGCCATCTTATTACATTGGAAAGGAATACAATGTGTAGAAAAACAAAATGAATGCATTCCTAAGATCTAGAGATCCTCTAGAATGGGATGTTGTGGAAAGAGGAATTAATCTAAATGCTACTTCTACTTCATACAAGAAAAAAGAAGTCATAAACAAGGACATTGAAGAAATTGAACAAGCAGAAATAACCAAGAGACAGGCTCTTGATTCAAAAGCTATTTATTCCTTATATTGTGATTTGTCTTCTGATGAGTATAATAGAATTTCTTTATGTGAAAGAGATAAAAGATGTCTAAGATAGACTTCATGTTACTTATGAAGGTATAGATCGTGTAAATGAGACAAAGGTGATCATTCTGCTTGGCCAATATAAATCTTTCAAGATGAAGCCTAGAGAATCTATTGGAGATATGTTTAGCCGATTTACCGAAATTATGAACGAACTGGCATATCAAGGATAGCCAATGTCTACTCCAATTAATGTCAACAAACTTCTGCGAGAACTCTCAAAGGACTGGAATCTATTGGAGAAAACCCTTATGATGTTTTGAAACTGACAAAACTTATCCAAGTTCTATTCTGAAGATTGCCAAACTTCTGTGTCAAAGTCTGTCTTACATCAAAAGTCTACCCACTCTAAAAAGTTCCAAACTGAACGAATGAAGACTTAATTAAAGTCAAGATTATTTTCTTTCAAGGTATCAGTGCATACAAGATACATCAGGCTTTGTGATTGGAGATATCACCTACCATCTTGCATATATTGATCGAAATCAATTTCGAAGAAGCAAATCATTTTGGAAGGCAAACTTATTTGGAAAGAATCTACTTATGGAAACCAAGATCCTGATTGTATGGGCGAATAGGATTGACGGGCTTTTTATCTCAATCTTCAAACGGCTCGAGATCTCTTTGATTGATTCTGTCTAACAGGTCGATTGGAAAAATTTCTCTGGAAAGTGCCAACAGTCGAGAAGACATGGAGGAGTATTTATAGGGGATTTTACAAGTCATTTGAAGAAGAGCGTGAAAGAATAATTCCAAAGTCTGAATCTTCCAAATCACTTGTCCTTCATTACTTAGTGCTTAAACTTGTATTCGAAAGTGAGAAACTCTAGAGAGTGATCTTGTGAGAATAGTAGAGACTCCTCACTAAGAAGTTCAGATCACAGAGCTGTAATATTCTCTTTCGATTCATAGTGGAAACCAGCTAGAAGGTTGTCAGCATGGGAGAGTAGACGTAGGCTTGATCTAAGCCGAACCACTATAAATCTTTGTGTCTATTTTTCTCTTCCCTAAACTCCTTTACTTTATTTGTTGTGATATACTTCTGTGTTTTGAAATAGTTGTTAAAGTCTGATTCCTTCTGCAAAGTCTGTAGTCAACTAGACTCAGGTTAAAAGTAAAGTTTTTCACTGCATTTTAGATAAATCTGTTTTCACACCTATTCAACCCCCTGTAGGTGTTCATACTAGCCTTTTCGATTGGTATCAGAGCTTGTGTGCTTATTTTGTTGAAGTTTTTTTACTTCTAAAGCTAAAGATCTTCTATGACTAGTATTCTGGCTTCAGGTTTGGTTGAGGGACAAAGCAACACCAGACCTCCTTACTTCGATGGAAAGGAGTACAGCGTGTGGAAAAACAAGACGAAGGCATTTCTCAGATCAAGAAATCCCCTAGAGTGGGATGTTGTTGAAAAAGGAATCAATCCTAAAGCAACAACAGCTTCAAACAAAGGGAAAGAAGTGATTGATGCTGATGAATCAACACGAGCTAAAATTACCAAGAGACAGGCTCTTGACGCGAAAGCAATTCATTCTTTATATTGTGCTTTGTCTCCCACAGAATATAATCGAATTTCTTCTTGTGAAATAGCAAAAGAAGTTTAGGACAAACTTCATGTTACCTATGAGGGGACAGACCGTGTGAAGGAAACAAAAATAAACATTCTGCTTGGACAATATGAAGCATTCAGAATGAAGCTTGGAGAATCTATCTCTGATATGTTTAGTCGCTTCACGTAGATTGTGAATGGCCCGGCTTATCAAAGCCAACCAATTTCTGGACCAATGAAAGTCAACCAACTACTGCGTGGACTTTCAAAAGACTCGGAATCATGTGAAGACCTCAATCGAGAGACTCAAAGGATTATGCCTCTATTAGTAGAAGAACTAATAGGCACACTTTAGTCATTCGAAGTGGAGCAGATCAATGATGAGGAAGATCCAAAAGGTAAGAAATCAATTGTTTTAAAATCTATCATTGATTCTAATGATGCGATTCGGAAGATGATATGGATGATGAAGAACTGGCCCTCATGATAAAGAAATTCAAAAGACTGAATAGAAAAGGTAGAAGGTTCAATTGGAAGAAGCAGGGCTCGCAGAATTTCCATAAGAAAACTACATAAGAAGCTGAAGCTAACGAGATGTAATATGCTTTGAGTGCAAGAAAAATGGGCATATCAGACCAAACTGTCCCTTGTTGAAAAAGCAGAAATGGAAGACTGAGAAATACAAAAATGCTCTCAAAGTAGAAACTTGGAGTGATACCGAATGTGAAGAAAGCGAAAAAAGAATTCGCAAACATATGTCCGATGGCTCACTCGATTCAAACTCAAGGTTAGAAACATACACTGATTCAGACTCGACAAAGAAATCGAGGTTACTAACTCAGAAATTCCTATTAAAGTCTCTAGATTTATAGGAGAACTTTGTCTCAATCTGAAATCCTCTCTTAAAAGGATCTCCGAACTGAAGAGGGAGAATCTAAGCTCAGGCAACAGAAAGTTTCTTAGAAAGAAAAGTTTGAAAGTCTGAAAAGAAGCTTCGACAATTTGAAAGAAAAATCCGATTCTCTTTCAAAATAAAATGTTGTTTTAAAAGGGGAAATCTCAGATATTTCAAAAGGTTTTCAAAAGGATCGGAAAAATTAGAGAAAATTCTTACAGCTCAAATACCCTATTTTAACAAATGTCCGGGGTATGAGTTATGAAACTACTCATTTAATTGATTTTCCTAAAGTAAAAGAGAGACTTAAGCAAAGGCCTGCAAAAATCTTTTACAAAAGTCATTTTCAAAAAGTGTTTATAAAACCTGTTGGCCAAAGTGCTCTTAGATGTTCTAAGTGTAACAGCTCAAAAACATTTCGAGAAGAATTGTCCCAAGGTTTGGAGACCGCTTAAGAAATATTGGGCAAAAACTGTTTTTAATACTAACACTCCTAGACCCAAGAAAATCTGGGTACCAAAGAAAGTTTGAGTTTTTCTTCTGATTACAAGTCACTATTAAAAGAAAAATTAAATGGTATTTGGATAGTGGTTGTTCGAGGCATATGACAGAGACTCAAGTGTTTCCTAAAGCTTGACAGACTAAAAGGATGAAAAGTTTCTTTTGGAGGAAATAGCAAATGAAAGATTATAGGCTGTGGAACTGTGAAGATTGGAAGTCTGACCATTAACAATGTTTCCCTGGTGAAAGGCTTAAATTATAATCTTCTGAGCATAAGTCAACTTTGTGATACTAGTTTCAGAATAAACTTCCAAGAAGGCATTTGTTCTAGAATAAGTCAAGACTTCTCTCAATCATTTACTGGGTGAAGGCATGGCAACATATATCTTTTGGTCGTAAATCTAGAAAGCTCTTAGTGCCTTATTTCTATTCAAGATGAAGCAAATCTCTAGCATCGGAAGCTTGGTCATGTAAATATGAAGCAGATTGCCAAGGTTGCCTCTAAGAAGCTGGTTCGAGAGCTTTCTAATCTGAGCTATCAAAAGTCTGAATTATGCACTCCCTATGTCTTGGGAAAGCAAGTCAGAAGCTCTTTTAAACCAGTAAATCAAGTTTCTACTAGTCAAATTTTGCAACTTCTTCATATGGATCTTTTTAGACCAACAAGAACTCACAGTATTGGTGGAAAGAAGTATTGTCTAGTAATCGTGGATGATTATTCTCGTTTCACTTGAGTGTTCTTCTTAGCAAACAAGTCTAAGACTTTTGCATACTTCTCAAACTTTGCCAAGAAAGTTCAGAACAAGAAAGGATATGCTATTTCGAGCATAAGAACATATCATGGAGGTGAATTTGATAATCAAGATTTTACAGACTTCTGTAATGAATCTGGTTTTCAATATATTTTCTCCTCTCCATATACTCCAGAACAAAATGGGGTCGTGGAAAGGAAAAACAGATCTCTACAGGAGATGGCCAGAACTCTATTAATAGAAAGCAAAATACCCTCTCGCTTTTGGGCAGAAGCAATTTATACTACATGTTATATTATCAACAAGGTGTTCTTAAAGTCTATTCTAGAGAAGACTCCCTATGAGGTATATCAAGGAAAGAAGCCAAATGTTTCCTACTTTCATGTCTTTAGCTGTAAGTGCTTTATTTTGAAGAATGCAAATGATCGATCTAGAAAGTTCGAAGAAAAATCAGACGAAGGAATTTTTCCTGGGGTACTCTATGACTGTTGGAGAAAACTTCCTTACTTGTTTTGATGTCGACAAAACATTTTTAGTCTAGTCTGAAGACTTGCGGACTCACTCAACAAAGTCCGAAGACTCGCGAGACTCTTCCGTCAAAGTCTCGAAGATCGTCAAAGTCGAAGATCGCCAGGACCACCGGACTCAAGATGTAAAGTCCGCCCTCATTGACGGTTTCTAGACCAACGAAGAAGATTTATCCAGATTCAAGTATTTCTTTAGGGATTTGATTCGAGCGGTTATAGAAGATCTCACGACCGGAGATAGCACCTCAAGATCGATTATTCGGTTTGATTCAAATTTGAATAAATTGGATTCGTTGATTGGCGAAGTATACTTGGAAGGCTCTACTTATGGAAACCTAGATCCCGATTGTATGGGCGAGCAGATTGGTGGGCTATCTTCACATTCCTTAAGTAACTCGAGATCTCCCTAATTGATTCTCGTCCAACGGGTAGATTGGAAGAACTCCTTTGGAAGGTGCCAACAGCTTATGAAGGCATGGAGGAGTATATAAGGAAGACGCTCCGGTTATTTGAGTATGTGCGAGATAGATAAATTCCAAAGTCTCGAAGCTTCTTGTTCTTTGTCAATTCAATTGTTGAGCGTAAACTTGTACTCAAAAGAGAGTTTATAATACCGTGAAGCCTTGAGGAAGTGTAGTAGAGTCTCTACACCGTGGAATCAAGGAAGTGATACCGTAACGACTCTTTTGATTCATAGTGGAATCCAGCCGGTGGGCTGTCAGTGCAGGAGAGAGTGGACGTAGGCTTGGATTAAGCCGAACCACTATAAACCTTGTGTTCTTATTCTCTTCCTTGAACCCTTTTACCTTGATCGTAACTCTATTTAATTGTTCGAGTCTAATTTCCATTTTAAAGTCTATTGCTAAACAGATTTGAAATTATAATTTCTGGTTTACTTAGCAAAAATTGTTTTCGCACCTATTCACCCCCTCTAGGTGCTCGTACTAGCGTTTACAATGACAAGCAAAGCTTATAGGGTCTTTAACAAAAAGACTAAATCTGTAGAAGAATCTATGAACGTCAGGTTTCAGGCATATATGTAGATTCAGTCAGATCAGGTTCAACTTGAAGAATCTGAACTAGTTCCAAACTTAACAAAGTCTGTCTCCCCCAGCAAAGTTCAGAATTCTGGAGTACAGCAACAAGCAGAATAAGAAGATTTAAACGGAACAGAGGATCAATAGACTCTCAGGCCAACAACAACTGGAAGCACAAGTCGAGTTATCCCAAAGAACTCATCATTAGGAACATTGATGAAGGAATTCACACCAGATCCAAAGGAAAAAAAGACTCCAGTGCTTTAGCACTTGTTTCTAAGATAAAACCAAAAGGTGTAGAAGAAGCTCTGTCTGATGAAAGCTGGATAGAAACTATGCAGGAAGAACTCAGACAATTCAGCATTAATGACGTATGGGAGCTGATTCCAAAACCCAAAGGCAAATCTATTATTGGAGCGAAGTGGGTTTTTAGAAACAAGATGGATGAGAAAGGAAAAGTGATCAGAAACAAAGCAAGACTCGTGGCGAAAGGATACACACAGGAATATGGGATAGACTATGATGAGACCTATGCACCAGTAGCAATGTTAGAAGCAATTAGATTATTGCTTGCTTTTGTTTGTTTCCAAAATTTGAAGTTATTCCAGATGGATATCAAAAGTGCTTTCCTCAATGGTTTCATTCAAGAAGAAGTCTATGTGGAACAACCACCAGGTTTTGAAGATCCAAGAAAACCAAACTTTGTCTACAGACCGAACAAAGCTTTGTATGGTTTGAAGCAGGCTCCACGAGCCCGGTATGAAAGGTTGAATAAGTTTCTAATTCGTAATGGTTTTGAAAAAGGAAAAGTTGATACTACTCTATTTATATAAAGGGAAGGAAAAGATTTTCTACTTGTACAAATTTATGTAGATGATATAATCTTTGGTTCTCTTAACGAAAGTCTCTGCAAAAAAATTTTAAGATCTATGCAGGATGAATTCGAAATGAGCATGATGGGTGAATTGACCTTCTTTCTAGGATTGCAAGTCAGACAATCAAAGGAATGTATATTCATTCACCGGGAGAAATATGCCAAAGATCTCATCAAGAAATTTGGATTGGAGAATTGCAAGAGGACAGAAACTCCTATGTCGAGTTTGTCGAAACTGGACAAGGATGAAGAAGCATGATCGACTTTCTTCTTTATCTCACTGCCTCTAGACCTGACATTTTATTCAGTGTGTGCATCTGTGCTAGATTTTAGTCTAATCCAAAAGAATCTCATCTCAGTGCTGTTAAACGCATCATAAAATATATTGCGACTTTTCTAAAGCTGGGTCTATGGTATCCAAAAAAATGAGACTTTACTCTTCTTGATTATTCTAATGTTGATTTAGCCGACTGTAAAATAGACAGAAAGAGCACATCTGGTACATGTCAACTGTTTGGACACATGCTGGTGTCTTAGTTCTCAAGAAAGCAAAGTACAAAGGCTTTATCAATAGCAGAAGCAAAATATGTTGATCTTGGGAGTTGTTGTTCTCAAATTCTTCAGATAAGACAACAACTAAGAGATTTTGGAATAGAAGAATCCTGCACAGAGATCAGATGCGACAACACAAGTGCTATCAATCTCACCAGAAATCTCATTCTTCATTCAAGGGCGAAGTATATAGAGATTTGACATCACTTTATAAGAGATCATGTCCAAAATGGCGAGATTATGGTTCAATTTATTGATTCAAAGAATCAGTTGGCGACGCTGTCTCATATTCAACTCCTTCTGAGAGAATTGATACTTGAGACTTTGATGATTTGTAAAGATTTGGAACCTTTCTCCACGCAAGTAGTGTCTCCAAATCTTCAGAGAGAAAATGATTGCTGCGAGTTCCAAGTCATGCGTCGGATAATTCAACTCATGAGATCTCAACTGCCGGGACGCGTATGCAATGACTCTGCCATGCTGCATTAACACGCAACCCATTCCTCTAAACGACACATCACTGTAGATCTCGTACCCTCCAGGACCAGATGGAATTGTCAGTACTAGTGTGATAGTCAGGTTCTGCTTAAGCTCTTGGAAACTACGCTCGCACTTATCTGTACACACAAATTTCTCTTCCTTCTTCAACAGTCAAGTCAATGGCGAGGCTAAAGCTGAAAACCCTTCCACAAACCTTCTACAATAACCTGTTAAACCCAAAAAGCTTCTGATCTTTGTCACTGTAGTCGGTCTTGGCCAGCTGATAACTGCTTCAATCTTGGTCCGGTCCACGAAGATTCCTTCGCCTGAATCACGTGACATAGGAAAGCAACACGAGTCAACCAAAACCCGCACTTGCTAAACTTAGCGTACGCCATGATTCCTCGATGTCTAAGCACCGCCTCAAATGCCTTTCGTGCTCCTCTGGAGTTCTCGAGTACATTAGGATATCATTGATGAAAATGATCACAAACGGATCTAGATACTCCTTGAACACACAATTCATTACAACAAGAGGCTCCTTGAGCCAAACTTTTTTATATATGACATCAAAGTTATACATAAGCAAAATATTCAAGCACCACTCTAGCTAGTGATTCTCTTTTCTACAACTTGATTACAACAAACTAAAATTCTACAAGCTTAACCAAAATTCCATTGCGCTACTCTGACAAAAGTATTCCAGAATCATTGCCCAGTCTGTTTGATGCATAGCTCAGTTCAATCCTACCCCTTTCGCCATCCTAATAGTGCCATGTATGTGGTGCATTCTGCGGCGCGTTAGCTCCGTTCTGTCCCATCGGTGGCGGCGGCGGCAGCTTAGATCCCATCGGCCTATGCGGACAATCTTTGACTAGGTGGTCGTGCTTTGTGACACCCGTAACAAACTGTTGTCCTAGGAAAACACGAGGCCGATCCATGTCGTCTCCCACAGAAACGACACACTCCATTATGATTCGGCTCTGACTTGCCTATCCCACCCTTCCTGTTGGACAAAATAGAATACATTCTCCCAGTCATAGGCTCATTCCCAAACCGGTTTCCATCTTCTCGTTCGAGCCAAATCTTGACTCGATTCGGCTGCTTGTTCGATCGGGTTCCTCTATATCAACTGGGCTCGACCATATAGTTCGTTGTAATCTTTCATATCGAACGGTACTAGTGGATTCTTCAGCTTCGGTCAGAGGCCGTTCCTAAACCTCCTAGCTCTGTCTTAAAGATCTTCCACCAGCCTCGGAGCATATTGTGACAGCTTAGCAAATTTAGCCTCATACTTATCCATGGTCAGCATGCCTTGACGAAGGCACTGGAATTCCTCCATCTTCTGCTCTCAAGCGCTACCAGAAAAATACTTGCCATTGAAGGCTCTGAGGAAGGCGTTCCACACCGAAACTACGCCTTCGGGGAAAACCATGCCTCTAGTGGCTCTCCATCAAGTACTAGCGTTACCCCGTAGTTGGTATACTGTTAGCCTTCTCCTCTTCAGTGCACATCAGGAGTGCAAAGGCTTTCTCCAGGTCTTGGATCCAGAGCGATGCAGCCGGATCTCCCCGTGCCTCGTGAACCTCGGCAGATTCAACTTCAAAAACTGCTCGACAAGCTTATGCATAGGCCTCTCTCTCTCGACAACCACGTTCCTAGGTGGAACTTCGGTAGGTGCGGCTGCGGCAGCAGCAACAACAGTAATAGTAGCAGCGGCAGTAGTAGCGACGGTAGTGGCGGTGGCTTGATTCTGAGCTTGCTGCCCCATCAAAGTTTCAAGAGTCTCTAGCGCTTGCACGATCCCTTTGATTCTAGGATCGCCAGGTACTGCTATACCAGCACCAACCTATAGTGATACTAATTCGCTTGCGCCGGCCCGAGCCTACGCTCTACCACGACCACCTCAGGTACCAACCCTTGTCAGCGTCCTACCCCGAGTCACGAGGCTACCGTCCTCTTCCTAGGAGTCATCTGCTTCTGATCACTCATACTGTAGGATCCTTATAGAACCTGCTTTACAATTCCACACAGAATTAGAAACTGAGCGATCTACACCAAACAATCTACCAATCAACTATCATTCACACGCATCCGCATAATATAAAGGTCTTCCCTACTAACTATCCCATAAACCCATCGCACCTTATCACTCCAACTACCAACTTGCTCTGATACCACTTCAGGTGGAGATGTCACGCCCTGAACCTCGAGTGTGCGCACATCCCTCGATGGTCGATAAAAATGCGACGTCCCAGGACGCGTCGCCGACCCATTCATTTTAATGGACATGCGGAAGCAAAATAAAATCAATCTCCAGACAACACAGATATGGGATAGAAAAGCAGGACCACAATTTCACAAAACTCTTTTTAGAAACCAACTAGTTTATACACTGAGGCCAACACTAAGGTTTATGTACAAGAGGTCTATCTCCAAAAAGAACTACTAAGCCACCCATGCTCATGACCCTTTCGCCTCAAGCTTCGGGTTCTTCACACTAAGGACCTGAAAATGGTAACCCACGACGGGGTGAGATATAAATCTCAGCGAGTTCACGCCCTAAACCCCGATTAGGAAGGAAATATGCCTAGAGGTAGCCTAACCACACAGCACAAAAGACTCTCCTCACCTCAGTTCCTTCCTGCACGTCAGCGCAGTTCATATCACAGATGCATATAATAAATGCACACATCAACTAGAACGTCTCACATAGCTCAATCAATCGCGGGAGTCTTGATTATAAGACCAAATCATTATGACACGTCTCATTCCGTGCCACATAATTTCATCCCATAATCAGGCGCGGCTAAATCACTCATTCATGCGTTCCAATTGATTACGGCCACATACGCACGATCTACCCGACACATAGTGGTCTTCCGGCGTAGCCCAGCGTCGTCTCGCACCATCGAGCACGGTAACGTCTACCTCAAGACGGCATTCTACATAGGAGCATCGGTCCAATCTCTACTACGACCGGCGTCCATTGTCAGGGGTGTTTCACATAAGAGCATCGTTCACCCAACATACATCGGGTGACGGGTTCTCATAACCATTCATGCACCCATCCAATCCCGGCCAAGACATCATGCTTTGCACTCAAATGTCCCAATTAAAATAATGTACTTGGCCCATTTTCTTCGTATTAAAGATACACGATAATATAATCGTGTGTGGGTACACGGTCAATTTGAACCAGAAAAATTGATATCCTCCCTTTTAAAATCTCACTATTTGATATAATCTTTAAAACCATTTTTGGTGTCAAAACCCAACACTCGGGATTTTCTAATTAAATATCAAAATTTCACAATTTTGGAAAAAATAACCAAAATTCCAATCATCCCTCAATTTGCACAAATTAACACTCAATTGAATAAACTAAGCACACCATTACAATCAACACGAAATTCCGGTCACCGGCTATCCCGGTATAATTTTCGAAAAATATTTAATAATTAAATAATTAGCAAAAAATTAATTAAATAAATACATATTAATTCAATAAATACAAACTTAGGCTAAAAATTGCTAATCTAACCACCTATTGGACTAATTAAATTATACTAATCATTCTAACTACAAGGCCACATGATAAACTAACTAATTACAATTTCTAACCACCTAATTCACTAATCTAACTAACCTAAATTAATAAAACAAGCTAATAAATATCCTAGTCTAATCTTAATTTAATCTAAACACCCCTTAAAATCATTAGCACTTTAATGAGATTTTAGTGCATAAACTCATCGGTTTAGCGCAAAAATCGGTTCACGGCAACGGCGGCGCGACGGCGGCCGAAACTTGGACTACCGGCGACGTCGAAGGGAGCTTGGACCGAGCCGAAAAGGCCTTGCAGTCCACGGCTAGAGCTGGCTATAGAGGCGAAGCTGAGGGGAGCTGTTTCGGTGGGTGATGATGGCTGCTTGGTTTGATGCTGGACGTGTGGCCGCAAGCTGGGAAAGATGGAAGAGAAACGGACAAGGGAGGGGGACGAACGGGCGAGTGGCAGCATGATGGAAGGATCGGTGGAGGGAGACAACCGATGGTGGTGGAGTAGCATAATTCGGTCGCTGCTTGGGGGAGTGGGCGTGCAGTTGCTGGGCTCATGGGTTAACTTCCACGCAAGGGACGGCTGGCAGCAAAGGAAGAAATGGAGGGGGAAGCAGCTGGATTCGGTGGTAGTTGTAGAGGGAGAATGGGCTAGTGTCGTAGGCATGAGAAGGGCAGTTCGTTCATTGGTGGGGTAAGGAAATAAGCGTGAAAGGAAAATGAGAAGGAAGACCGAAGCAGCTGGATTCGGGGAAGCAAGAGGCCTCGCATGAAGAGAGAGAGAGGGGGGACAAGGCCTTTAAAGTCGAGCAAAATATCCAAATTCATCATATAATGGTCCCCAAAAGCCTCCAAGCTCATCCCTTTTGTCCCCCCCCATTACTTTCTTGCATTATAATTTCCACAAACACTAATTTGATGTCAAAAGTTGCAGCCCCATACAAGCCTACGAATTTCACCGAATGGGACTTCAATTTCTTCACCAATTTCTCCAATTTGGTGACCAATTTTGCTGAATTTCACCAAATGGGTGGTGGTGTGGTGGTGGGTGAGTTGGGCAGCAAGCATGGGAAAGGAAGAAGAAGGGCATGAAGGAAAGGGGGAGGAAGGAAATGGAGCGGGCGTCTGCTGCAGTGAGGGCGTGAGGGGGAGGGCAAATGGTGTGGGGGAGAATATAGAAAGAGAGAAGAGGGAGAAAAAGATAGAAAATAAAAGGGAAGGGGGTGTGGCAGAAGGGTGGCACGAAGGGGAGGGAAAAAGAGAGAGAGAAATAAACTATATATGTATTCAACATATCTTCCTTAATTTCCTCTCCTCCAACCATTTATTTCCCTTCTCTTTTTCTTTTCTCTTTCTTTTTCTTTTCCTTCTTTTTTTTTTAAAGCCAAGCTTTGCCCAAAATTGTAACTTTGCCACTGGATCCATTTTTCATTTTTGACTTCTAATTTTCCATCTGATAATTTCTTTTTCAAAAATTTCGAACTTGCCGATAGTTCAACGGACTATGAGGCGACGTTAAATAAATTAGTCTTGCAACCCTTGAAAGTTCAATACCCGAAATCGAATTAAATTTCATAGTAAAAAATTGATCCAACGTGACTTTAGTACGACCTAAACTATCAGGTGACTTTTAAGGGTTCTCACGTGGTTGATACCTGGTCAATAATTTTCGATCTACATTTGTGTCTCTCCGAATCGTGGATGACCATCGGTTGTTATGTAATCGCGATGGTTCAATTACATACCCTGAATATAATATCAATAGAAAAATCGGTTTATCATCGTTCAACACGAATATTGTAATCATGTGGAATTACTCGCGATCTGACTACATACTTCCGTCGAATTGATTTATATCCATTCGCTAATTGACTTATAACAGTATAGTATTGACATTTGTCAATCTTTATGGTCGAGCAATCGATCCCTAATCGAATACTCTAATCTTTTGCGTTTTAACCATTTACGGCCTCACCCAATAGATTAATTAACTCGTGAGTGATCAGTTTAGAGTAAAATAACCATAAGTGCATTGATGAATAACTACTTCATATATTTCGAAATAGGGCCAAATTTCAAGATATCACATTTTATCTCGTATATAATTATGTTAAATTACATATTATTTAGTACATGGTTAATAATATGATTGGATTATTAATAATACACTATCTAAGTGTTAGTTAATACAAAAATAAAATCGTATCTGATAGTGAGCCACTAATAATGTGTAATTTAATACATTATGATTAAATCTTAATATAAAAAGTATTTATGCATCATCAAGATAACATAATTACTATTACATCAATTATTTACCTATCACTTAATATTTTATTTGTCAATCTTATAATATGTTATTAAGTTAAAATAATGATTATTTGTGTTTAATTATATAAATAATATAAATAAAATTACTTATGCTTAATGAAAATTTTAATTGTAATTAATAGTCTACCAATGGAGCGGGCCTAATTCTCATCTACTGTAGCTCAAGTCTCAATTCTGGCTTCAATTTTTATTTTATTTTTGTTAATTTCATAATTAGAAAACAACTTTCAATCGCTACCCAAATTTTACCCCCATCAAATTTCCATCAAATAATATTGTTAAAGATGTGACGTGTCATTCCGCATGTACATTACATTTGTGGTGTCTACTAACATGAAAATTAGGTACTAATTAAGACAACATAAAAAAAAAAAAGAAGAAATTGGGGGTTGGAGTGTCTATCACATCCGCCATAGCTTGAGAGCTCTAGCTCTAAGCTCGCGATGACCATGGGCGCTCAAACTCATAGTCATCATCGCCATGGCCACTCGAGCTTGTGGTCACGGCCACGAGATCTTATTGAGCTGAGAAGCTTATGGCAGCCATGGTTACGAGAAGTTTTTAAGTCATGAATCTCAAGGTTGCCATTTGCTCAAGCTTCGAGCATGCGGTGATGAGCGCATGAGTGTCAAGCTCATGCGTGTAGACAAATCCAAAAGTCAAAGAAAATTATCTTTTTTAATTTAGTGAATGCATCTTAACTGGTCTATCTCTTTGAACGATCTTAAATGTGCACTTTCACACATTATCCAGTGCATCTAGGTACTTACTAATGCAATCTTGATAAGGATTGAACCCCAACACCACGAAAAGATCAGACTCCCTTGTCATAGCGTGTAAGATAATATGTTTGTACTTACTTCTATTTTGTCAATTCTTTTCTTGAATTTCATTTTTGCGAAAGTCTATGCTTGTATTTATGTTGTGGATGTTTATCAATTGAGTTCATACAATTTTAATTAGTCTAATCGAGTACTTGAACTAACATAATTGTTTCTATTAACTCTCTCTAGCTCTAAACCTAGTTCATACTTAATTGGGTTTGACATGTCTATTGGAGATTATAAGAACTTGACATGGAAAACTCTGAATACATTGTTCATGCTTAGAAATCTTGATTGTGATTTTCATTTTTATTCTCACAGGTTGATTGATAGTTCATAATAGAATAAGTTTTTTTACGGGATATTCTTGCCAACATACATGTTTGTTCCAATAAACTGAATTTAAAGTTATATCGACTTGGTATGAAAAATTACACAAATTTATTAATTGTAAAAATTTAAAGATCAAGGAGTAGATTAGAAAAAAACGTACAAGTTTTTAGATTAGAATGGACGTGTGCAAAGAACGACAAGGGTCCACATTTCTCTTCTCGAGCTTCTTTGTTGCCTTTTATCTTTCAGAAAAAAGAAATTATTTTGCTATAAAAAATTGTAAACGGTAACACATTAAAATGGCTATTTGCATGTGAAAATGATAAAATAAAATAAAATAAAATAAAATAAAATAAAAAGATAACCCAATCAAATTGTATTTGAAAAATTGTCATAAAAGCAGAGAATAAAATTGTTTGATTTGCATTTCTGAGAATTTTATATCTGCCTACATTTATTTTGATTGATATTAAGTTCTTAATTTCATATCACTACCAGTCCGCGCATTGATTCAAACACTAATAGAACTCAAAAGATATTTTAGCAACAAGATAGAGCGAGTTGCACCTGCAAGAGTCAAAGACCGTCAGTGGCTTTTGCAAAATTTCTGATGAGTTTTTGTGATCCCAATAACAAAAACAACAAAAAATATGGTAATAAAACTTTTAGATCATCTTTGCTGATACAAAGCTCACAATGGAGTTATTTACTATCTGAAAATTCCATCTATAGTTTGGGATTTCAGTTCAAAGGTTATAAAATATGGTGAGATTTTAGCTCTCTCGATCAGTTCATGTTCAAGAAAAGGATGATCCTAGGGATCCCGAGACTTATAAAACAATGAAAAAGAGAGTCGTTGCATTACTATACTTCACATTGAAGTAAAGGAAAACAGAGTTTATCTCCCTGAATACGTGGCGGATGAAGCGTGTTCTAATTGCAAAGTGAAACTAATAGTTTCAAGGAGCCCTATCAAGAATGTACCAGAAAATCAACCATATGTTCTGATTTCCAATCTTCGGCTAATAAGATAGAGCTCTCGGCGGGTTCTCTACTTCGCTGGTCTTTTCCTGAATGACTGCACATTACCAGCACTCCCCTCTGATATTCTCTAGCTGCCTCTTTAATTCATTCATCGAAAAGTCGAAAGACAATTTCCCTAAAATAATTTTCCTTAAAACAAAAGGACTCTAAGTAGGTGTTGCAATGCATTTGCTTATGGTGTTTGGCCATGCCCTCTAGCACTTTCTAAGGCAACTATGTATTGTGGATTAATATTATCATTGTTCTCTCACAATTCAATATGGTATTGTAGCATGCTTATTCTTTTCAGGAAATGAGATTTGTTGCATGTAATAGCTTGTGGGTAGGGGCGAGTGGTTCCACGTACCTTGTAGATTTCGCTTGAAATCTATCTATTGAAATAGGTTCCTCATTTTTTGAAATCGTAACCTACAATGCATACCTCGAAACCTGGAACTTATCCTATTATAGGTTTCAATGTCTACCCAAGTTCCATCTATATTATTAATTGAATGATTGTAATGGATCATCACCTCTAATGACTATCATTTGCTATTATAATCCATTGGCTACAATTCATATTTAGACACGGAAGAATATGAAACATTAATAAAGTAAAAGTTTCAGTCATAGATATCGCCAGAAATGGAAGCTCATTTGTGATTTCAAATTACAAACTTCTCATCAAACGCCATGGAATACCGTATAATTGCGTGAAGACTTAGAACAAAAAAAAAAAAAGACTTGTTCCAAGTTCTTGTCTTTCCCAATGAACATACCTACTCCAATTAACTGAATTCGAAGTCATAGGGACATCATTAGAAAAGAAATGCAAATTTTTAAAGATTTAATTAGACAAAGTTGAATTTTAAGGAGTTGATTCAGAAAAAAAAATAAAATAAGCTGCACAAGTTTAAAGATGACATCAAACCTTATTATTCCCCCTCTTTTGTTGTTTCGATAAACAGTAATGATACAATCTTCGACTCAGGAGGCCGAAGTGGGAGTGCAGGACAAGGGCCCCCATTTCTCTTCTCAAGCTTCTTTGTTCTCCTATTATTTTCAGAAAATAAAAATAACTTTCTTTTAGTCAAGCTAAGCAGAGCCATGCTCGAAAAATAATTGCAGACGGTTTGACAAATTAAAATGATTATTTGCCAAAAAAAAAACTAATCAGATTGTATATGGAAAATTGTGGAAAAAGTGCAGGAAAAATTGTTCAACTACCAGTGGAAAAATTATGATGAATTTTTATGATCCCAAAAATGCCACCAATAACTTTAAAAAAAATAATCATAATACTTGGGGGTCCGTCATATTCGCTTGAAGAACTGAAAAAGAGATAATTGCTGCATCAATATACTTCATATCAGAGTAAAGAAAAACAGAGCTTGTTTCCCCTACATATGTGGTGGATCCAACACCAAAAAAGAAAAATGGTAGTGCCAACGCGAACCCTAATCAAGAATGTACCCTAAAAATTTAAAAGAAAAATCAACCGATATGTACCGAAACCAAGTAGGCCCACCCCGATTTTCACCAAGTTTTGCCGATTACCAATCTTTTGGCTAACGAAGTGGAGCTCTTTGAGGGTTTTTCTGCTTTCTTGGTCGTTTCCTGAACGACTGAACATTGCTAGAACTCCCCTCTGATATGGTCTGCACCTTCCTCTCCGCTTCGTTCTTCATACTTCCGTCCCCATTCATCTTTATCACGGCTTCAACCTACACGGGAAAAACAAGAAAGAATGACCCACATGTGAGAAAAACGTCCTTCCAAAACACAGCACGTTCAAAACAATGCACAGTGTAGGCAGATCGAAACATGGTTCGTTCTAAAAGATGTGGTCAATCATTACCTTGCATTCCACGGAGCAGTACTTCGTGCCTGGTTACTTGAGCCAGTATTGGCAAGTTTTGCACTCCCCGACTTCGTTTGGACCACGGGAACGAGTGATCCCATCTCCCCTTTTGTGTATGAACGCAACGAGCCACTCATTTCGATTGTACAGATCAATATCGGAAGTATCCCATAGCGGTGCCAAGTCCACCTTTCTGAACGATGTCACTTCAGCGGCTTTATATGAGGAAAATTGCCAAAAAAGTCATAAACCTATTGCAATTGTGTCAGTTCAGTCATAGACTTTTTTTTTTTTGACTAATTGAATCCAAAACCTTTTACAATTATTCTCGATCAATCCATCTGGCCAAAATTAGCCCGCCGGCACTAATGTGGCAAAATGCCGGCGCGGCAATCTTTTTTTTTTTTTAATAATATTTTATTTTTTGAAATATTTTCTTAATTTTTTTATCTTTTTTTTAATCTTTTTTCTCTCTCTTTTTTTTTTTTCCTTCTCCCTCTTACCTCTTCCTCCCTCCTCCCTCCTCCCTCCTCCTTCCTTTGGCTCCGGCGACTAGCCAGGCTAGCTAGTCACCGGACAAAGGCGATCCGGCGGGCTCGCCTCACCAGTCGGTGAGCTCGCGCCCAATGATGGTGGGGCGAGCCCTCGCCGACTGGCGAGGGCTCACCTCGCCGTTGCCGCGCGAGGCGAGCCTTGATAGATCCAGCGAGGAGGGCCTTGCCAGACGAGACGGCGAGCCCCCTTCGCCCATATAAAAAATAAAATGAAATTGACAAAAGAAGAAGAAGAAAAGAGAGAGGAAATAAAATTGAACATTGGGTTCAAGTTTATATTATTTGAAAAATGATGAATATAAACAAAAAATTTATACCAACTGTCTATTCTTTTATTATGCCTCTCTAAACAACACAGGGAAAACAATGGAAAATAGAGAATAATTTTTCAATATTTCGCTTATCAAAACAAACGATTCCTAATATAATAGTTATTATGCTATGCGACGATAGTCACCATAGCTATGCAAGCTATGATGCTATTTTGGTATTTGGTTATGATCTATAAATAAAATAATTATGCTTCGCCCGTATCTTTAGATTACAACAAAAATAATTACGAACTGCATTACTATATCGCATGGCAGCTCGAATGGTCCATATTATGAGATATTGAACAAATTGTATTTGATTGTTTTCTATAATTTTCGTTTAGAAATAACTAACTGAAACCTTGAGAAAACAGATGTGGACCTTTGCCCTGCAATACACACATCAGTCATTATAGCTCGTTTTCTTTTAGTTTGGAAGAAGTGACTGAAAAGTAATGCTAATAGTGGATCATTAGAGTGAACGGGTGAAGATTCTTTGTTATCTTTTATTTTCGAGAAATTTTTTTTATTGGTATATATAATTGTGAACAGTTTGACACATTAAAATGGCTATTTGCAAATGAGAACGATTAAAAATAACAATCAAGTTGTAATTAAAAAAATTAATGGAAAAATAGAGAGTAAAATTATTGGATCAGCATTTCTAAGAGTTTTATATTTGCCTTCATTCATTTTGATTGATATTAAGTACCTAATTTTATATCACTACCGGTCGCGAACTTGGTTCAACTACTAATAGAACTCATAGATATTCATGCTACAAGGTTTAGTGAGTTGTATCTACAAGAGTCAAGATCATAATTGGTTTGTGAAAAAATTATGATGAGTTCACATGATCCTAAAAATACTACTAATTATAATAATATAAATAAAAAGGGGAAAATGAGAAGAGGAAGGTCCGGTTAAAAGTGGGAAACAATAAAGTGAATATAAACAAAAAGCAATTGGTTATATGTCAATGTAATTTTAATAATTTCTTTGCTTCCAAGAAAGGACTTGAACTGGCTTAAGACTTACTTCACTCGCCGTAATAGTAATAATTTGTCAATTAAAAGATATGCGACTTCAATAAGTATTTTACAGGGTATTTATATATATATATATATATATATATATATATATATATTGTCTAGACCACAATTATGGACTTGTCAACTTCAAACCTTTGTCATCCTAAATTATTCTTCAATATTTATTTATCCTGGAAAACACTATTGACTGTCATGCTAGTATCAGTCAAAACATATATATTGTGAATTTATTTGAACTTGCCCATCCTAAAATTTACAAGGTTTTACTTCACCAACTATGGACACTTAACAGAAGCATGTGCTCTGAGATAACTGAATTTTTTTAAAAGAACAAGTCAAGTTTATGAAGTTGACATTCAGTTGGTCTATTCGATAGCACAACTATTTTATTGAGAGTTATTTGATAGCATAAGTATTTTCTTATTTTACACCAATTATTAAAGAGCATGAAACCTTTTTTTTTTTTGTAATCGTTTTGAATTGTTAGGTCCTAATTTGATAGCATGAGTATTTTCTTATTTTAAACCAATTATTAAAGAGCATGAAACCTTTTTTTTTTTTTTTTTTTGGGTAATCGTTTTGAATTGTTATGTCCTAATTTATGTCAAATTAGCAATCGGTGTGCTTAGTGAGAAAAATCAAACTCGCTTCTCAAAGTCAGTTTCCTTTTTGGAAAATTAGTGGCTAGCGGAGCACCATCGTTAGCTCGAGCGACGGCGTTCGTCAGTTTCGCAATGCTCTTTTCGTTTATATCTGCTAGTTGAACTGAAACTACGAGAGGCTAATAATGCAACTGATATACGTAGAAGAGAAAACAAAAATACTTCATAATGGAGTAAGAAAACAGTGTTACTTCGCTAATGACATTCCATATCGCCTACCCAGAACATTAAAAAATGATCATAAGGAAGGCAGTAGTAGTTTCAATGAGCCCAATCAAGAACGTACCAAGAATAAAGAAAGAATTAGCACCAATTAGCTTCCACCCTAATTATCACTATATTTACCAATTTTCCAATCTTCGGCTAATGAAGTGGAGCTCTTTGCGGGTTTTCCTACTGTCTTGGTCGTTTCCAGAAGGACTGAACATTGCTAGCACTCCCCTCCGATATGGTCTCCACCTTCCTCTTCGCTTCGTTCTTCATACTTCCGCTCCCATTCATCTTCATCACAGCTTCAACCTACGCAGGAAAAAAACAAGAAAGAATGACCACATGTGAGAAAACATCCTTTGGCATCGTAAAACATTCAAAATTAATGCACTGCACAGGCGGATCGAAAACCAAATTCGTTCAAGAAAGGGGGGGTGCTCGATCGTATAGTTACCTTGCATTCCACGGAGCAAAACTTGGCGCCCGATGACCGAAGCCGAAATGGCAACGGCATACTCGTTGGGGCGAGGGATTCCGTCTCCTCTTTTGTGTACGAAGGCAACGGCATACTCGTTGATAGTGTGTGGACGGATATCGGAAATATCCCGCAACGATTTCAAGTCCTTCATTTTGAATAACGCGTCTTTGCCAAGTTTATATACCTGAAAAGATTAAAACCCAAAAACAAAAACTGGAAAGGGGCATAGAATTCAAAATGAGGAAAAGAAACCCTAATTTCCCGTTTTTCTTGATCATGCAAAGATAAGAGCAGTATATTATGCTTTTTTGCGAGACATCGATAAAACAAACGCAGTTACGCTTACAGACGCGAAGATGATTCGAAATGGGAGTCAGTACCCTTATCATCTCATGCTCGAATAGATCGTGTTGCTTCTTGCACCCTTTGCACACAGCAATCATGCAGACCTTACAGTAGGAATCAAGCTTTTCAGAGAGATGAATGTCGCACGGGCCATGGAACTTCACGCTCGCTATCGGCCTCAACCACATCGGAACGGCCTTCTCTTGATCATCTCCAGACGAGATCGTCACTGCATCATTCCCCATCATTTTCGTGGCTATTGTTTCTCCCTCTCCCTCGCTTCTTTAATCTGATAAAGAACGAAACCCAGGAAGAAGAAAGAGCGAAGGTATGTTTAGGAAATTGAGAGAGAGAGAGAGAGAGAGAGAGAGAGAGAGAGAGAGAGAGAGACTTTGCTAAAGCGCGATGTTGGTGAATGAATGAACTAGTCGGGTGTAAGTTCATATGACAAAAAAAATCTAGCGAAAAATATAGAAAAAAAAGAGAGGAAAAAAAGCAAACAAAATAATAGTTAATACGCAATGTCGACAATAGTCGCCAAAGCTATGCAAGTTCTGATGTGATTTTACTATTTTGTTTTTGGTCTACAAATAAGTTAATTACGATTCACTTGTGTCCTAAGATTATAGAAAACATAGCTAAAATTTGTATTAATATATCACATGGCAGCTTCATTAGAATTGTATTTGATCGTTTTCTATGGTTTTCATTTGCAAATATTGTGATGATATTTTTGTTTTCGGTTTTTATCTATTAATAAGATAATTACGTTCTGCCCTTGTCTCAAAATTATAAAATAAAAATAATAATTACGAATTGTGTTGATATATCAAATAACAGCTTAATCAATCCATATTTATCACATATTGAATAGAATGTATTTGATTTTTCCTTTTTATGATTTTCATTTACAATAACTGATTGAAACCGTTTACGTTAGTCCGACAAACGTCCATCAACTAAGAGTCCATTCATTTTGCGGAAAATATCATATTTCCAGAAAATATTTTCTAGTAAACCATTTTTAAAGAAAATGACCATATTTTCCAATATTTCGTTGAAACCTGAAAATGGAGTAAAAAAAAAATTCTCTATTTGGTATTTGATTTGATTTTTTGGGAAAAATTACCAACAAAATTGAATTTTAATTTTTTTTAATCAAGCAAAAAATTAATTTTAATTTTTATATTTTTTAAATTGAATTTCTAATTATTTTTTATTTCTCCATTTTTTCTTTTTCTTTTCTCCTTTTCCTTTTCCTTCCTCCTCCTTCTTCCTCCTCCTTCCTTTGTTGCCGCATGCCTTGGCGATAGCCGACGCCCAAAAATCAACCAAGAGGCGAATTGACGAGCTCGAGATTCGACCAATCCAAGCTAATCCGAGCTCTACCGAGGCGACAAGCTTGCGACTCGCCAGATCCAAGCGAGCCCGAGCTTTGCCGAGGTCGACGAGCTCACTGCTTGCTCGATCTAAGTGAGCCTAAGCTTCGCTGAACTAGGCAAGCTTGAGCTCTATCAAGGCCGACAAGCCCGAGCTCCGTCGATGTTAGGGAGCTCGTGGCTCGCTAGATCCAAGAGAGCTCAAGCTCCACCGAGGTTGGCAAGCTTGCGACTCGTCAAATCCATACGAGCTCGAGCTCCGCCAATCTAGGTGAGCTCGAGCTTTGCCAAACTAAGTGAGGTGAAGCCTCACCGGCCTATGGCGAGGCTCCATTTGGCTTGTGGCTGATTGCCACCCTACGCCATGGCCGTCATCGATGACCAACCGGGAAGAAGAAAAAGAAAATGTAAGAAAAAGACAATAGAAAAATTAAAAACTCAATTTAAAAAAAAGAAAAAAGATATAAAAATAAAAGGAAAATGTATTTGGTGAAAGAATGTGAGGTGGAATAAGTCATGGAAAATGTTTTTCATTTCTGAAAATGGAAAACATTTTCCTCACTTCTAAATGTATTTTTTTCAATAGTAGAAAACATTTTCCTTAACTAATTTATTTTCCGTGAAACGAATGCCAAAAAATCCAAAAAATGTTTTCCCGGAAGTTATCTTTCTATGAAACGAACGGAGCCTAAGAGGGTAAAAACTCCATCACAAGGGCAAACTTGTAAATGTCCAAAAGCCAGCTTAGTTTGGATGCACCGGTTAGAAGGATAAAAACATTAAAATAATTATGAGAGAAAAAAGGAGGAATGATTTTAAGAGATTTAATTATTATGTTGCTTAGATGCCAGCAAGGAAAGAAAAGGAAAATAGTTTATAATGGCACTTAAGTCCTTTTATATATTCGCAGATACATGTAAAATAAGAGTAGAGGTGAGAAAGAAGAATAAACTCATTTATTTTATACACAACTCTCACCAAATCCCTTCATATTTAGGCTCTATTTGTTCAATGAAAAACGAATGATTTAGAAAATATTTTCCTAAAAAATGATTGTATGTATTGCTTACAAAAATAAAGAAACACAAAGTATTTTCATCGTTCATAAAAATATTTAGACATAAGCTATTGTTGATAATAAAAATATTTTTATTAACTAATTAGTTTAAGCGATACAAGCGATTATTTTTAGAAATATATTTTTTGAAATTATTCATTTTTCGTGAAATAAACGAGGCGTTAAGGAGAATGAATTAAAAGTGCATATAAAATTAACCGGGCTAATTCTTCCTAATCTCTCTTAATCCCGGGGAATCCTTTCTCTATGTCTCTTATCCTTCATTTGAAACAAGATTATACTTCTAGAGCCCCTTTTTCCCACCTAATCCCTTCTAACAGAGATATAGCTTGTTTGGTTGCAATGATAGAGTAAGGTTGTAATGTCATAGCTATTGCACTGTTTAGTTTAACTTATGCAATACCTATCATACTATTTGGTTTCATTTACAACTTACGTAATAAGGGGAGGATAGAATCAGACTTCCTAAAATACCCCCAATATTAGACTTAAGGGAATATTATATTTATTTAAAATAGTCCAACTTTATTGATGAATTTAATAACCATGTATATTGTTAGATATAAAATTTATCAAATTTTGTTATTAATTATTTTGATAATTTATATATATTATAATGAAAATTTAAACGCATGAGATGTGACTATATTAAAATAGTTTGTAGTAATTATCACTTAGACAACCAATTGTGAGAGTAGTATATAAAATTTTATGTATTATTTAGTAATCAATTTATGATTAAAATTTAAAGTGTAGCATATAATATGCTATCTTTTTAGCTATCCTCGGTCTTGTCCAAGGCTGCGACTTCCCCAATGGAATGGTGTTACTACATATTGTTTATTGCATCGTTAATTTTATGACAAGATTAATAATAACATAACAATCTGAGTATTAATTAAAATAAATATTATTAAACTAATTATTATATTATGAAATAATAGGAAATAATGACATTTTTAACAATCATGTGTAAAATTTAGCGACTACGATAATGCCAATTTACGTATTACGAATAATTTTTAATATGAGCAATTATGCATTGTCAAGATAACATAAGTACTACTACATCATTTTTTTTGAGTAACTACTACATCAATTATTTATCTATAATTTAAATATTTTGTTCATTAATCTCGTAATATGAGATTAAGTCATAGTAATAATAATTGGTTAATACAAAATTTCAATAATAATAAACAGTCCACCAATAAAGCAAGCCTAATTCTCTTAAAAACTATTAACTTTAGCTCAGATCCCAATTTTCACCTCAACTTTCATTTGTCTTATGAAAAAGAATTAGCTATCAATCGATGCCCAAATTTGACTTTATCAAGTGTCAATCAATTCGACCAAAGAAAGAGTCCATCAAATGATATTGTTAAAGATTTAACATGTCATTCCACGTGTACATTAGCTTTATGGCATCTACCGACATGAAAATTAGGTAACAAATTAGACAATGAGAGATAGAGAGAGATCTACCACATCTACCATAGTGCAAGCTCATGCTCTAAGCTCGCTGTGGTCATGACCGTAAAAACTTATTGAACCATGAAACCTGCGGTGGCCTTTGTCATGAGGTCTCTTAGAGCCATTAATCTTGAGGCTACCTTGATCGCTCAAGCTTCGAGCACACTACAAGAGGCGCATGAGCATCAAGCTCACGGTGACCATGATTACTTAAGTTTCAATTCCTGAAGTTCAAGATAATGGCTACTCAAGTTTTGAGCTTTGTGGCGGCTATGGCTGCTCCATTTGAACTCATGGCCATAGCCACAAGATTTGTGGTCACAGTGGGTACAAATTTGAGCTTTATGTTATGGCCTCTTAAGCTTCAAGCTCACAAAGACCATAATTACTCAAGTTATGTGGCTCAAAAGTTGAGCGGCCACAGTAGCCTAGAGCCTGAAGTTCGAGCAGCCATGGTGGCCTCAAGTATCATGGCTCAAAAGGATCTCTTTGCCCATAGCCGCAAGAGCATGAGCTTGTTCGACAACCGCTGCTATGAGATTAGAGCTTGAGCTCTTGGATGTGGTTGTGATAATCCTCTGTCTCTCACTCACCCACATAATTTTTCTTTCCCTTCCAATTTGTCCAATGTGGCATTCCATGTCAGCAGGTGTTATGAACGTGATTTATCCTTGACATGACATGTTGAGTAATCGACGATAACGGTGGACGAAAATTTAATAGGAGCAAGTTTGGATAGCGATTGAACTTTTTGCTCGTTTATGAGATAAAAAAAAAAGACATGATTGGGATTCAAGCTAAAATTAATATTTTCTCTTAAAGATAATTAGGCCCAATAGAGTGAGTGCAAAAAAAAAAAATGATAAAGATGTAGACCGTAATTAGTATTACACACAGGAGCACGTAATAATTATAACAACCTCGTAACACGAATTACAGAGTAATACTAATAACTATTATTTTAACCAAAATGTTATAATTGGTAGATTGTTTACAAATAGATCAATGATGTAATTTTTCAAATTACTTCATCTTCTTGACAGTGTCTATGCACGCAAGTCCCCTGTTGAAGCGGCAGGGGGCCTCACTTGCAACTGCTTAGCCTGAGCAGCAGCCCTCATTCAAAATCAGATCAGACCAGACATACCCCTTCTCTCTCCTCCCTCTCCTCATTATCTTCTCCTCCATTTCCACCTTCTTCCTCCTCAGTCCTCACCCAACTCTCTCTCTCTCTCTAGGGATGGACCTCCTCTCTCTCTCCTCTCCATCCTCATCTAACCTCCTCCCCCTCAAACCCTCCCTCCATGTCCCCAGGCCTCCTCCCCTCTCCCTCAAACCCCACGCGCCGCCTCCTCCCCTCTCCTCCCTCAAGACCCACCTCGCTCCCTCCCTGAAACCCCGCCGGGCGGTCGCCGCCGCCGCTGCCGTCGTCTTGTCGGTGGCCCCTCACACCCCCGCCACCGCGATGAGGGGCGCCGAGGCCGACGCCATGGGGCTCCTGCTCAAGGAGCGCATCGTCTTCCTGGGGAGCGGCATCGACGTTTTCGTCGCGGACGCCATTATCAGCCAGCTGCTCCTGCTCGACGCCCAGGACCACACCAAGGACATCCGCCTCTTCGTCAATTCTCCTGGTGGCTCGCTTAGGTAAGTGCCGTTCGCGTCACGGTTCTGGTTGTCCGCTGAGACTGCTCTGGTTTTGGGCGTTTTTGAGGTATTGAGATTGGAATTCTTGTAGTTCTTTCGGTTTGCTTACGAGATGTTTGGAGAAATGCCAGTGAGGGGTTTCTCATGGAAATGATAGATTAGATAGTTTGAGAGGGTGGGTTGAGCTTGCGAAGTACGTTCTCGATAAATTGTTAAGTGAAACTATAGTAACATGCCCCATTTTTCTCCGTTGCAATGTGTTATCATTGTCACTGGTGGCTATGTAAAAAGTAAGGGACTAAGAAGGTGGTTGTTGGACCATAACAAAATTACTATAGGGCAGGAAAGGGGTGCAGACTTATATAAAGAAAGAGCCCAGTAACAAGACAAATCGTCTATGGTGTCGATTTTAACAAAGTGTTAATAAAAAATTACAAGTCAATCCAGACACGTCCTTAAGTGTGAGCTTAGATATGAGCCTTGGAGTAACGTTGTAATTATGGGAAATCTTTAGTTTCTCCTCCATGTTTCCTCATGGAAATCACTACTTCATCATAAATGTCTTTTAAAGCTACTATATAGGCTACATGTATTTCTTTCTTCTCTAGAATTCTCAAGAGAGTTTCTCCAGGTACTTTGACTCATGTTTTTACCAAATTTATGAAAACTACATGTATATACTTTTAGTTTTCAACAAATCTTTATAATGAGTAGGTTGTCTCCATAATTGATCTCTTTGGCACAAATCCCCCAATTGGATATCCAATAGGGGTGTCTTGCATTAGCCTGCACTCAATTATTCTTTCCTAGAATTCTATAAGTCTAGATTACACCGAGTGACGCAATAGATATCATCTTTGTTCTTGTTGATGGGAAGCAACGGGCTTTATCCTGCACTCATCTAGCATTTCAAGATTTTATTGGAAACACTTCTAAGCCAAGAGATAACTGTCCCCGAGAACCTGCCGAAGTTCAATTGTTATGCATCATTCTATATAAGGCCACTCACTGTGTCTCCTCCGCATGATGGCCTCTTCGGCACAATCTCATGTAGAATGTCCTCATTGAAATTTGAGTGTATTTCTTATGCCGCTTGCCTCCTGTTGCCACACCTGCAGGTTTTATCTCAATTTTCTGATGGGATTTCTCTCTTATTTTCTCATGTGAGAGCTACAATGGCTATACATGATGTCGTACAGCTTGTTCGAGCTGATGTTTCGACTGTGGCTCTTGGCATTTCGGCTTCAACAGCTTCCATAATACTTGGTGGAAAGGCTAAAGGGAAGCATCTTGCGATGCCGAATACACGCATAATAATGATTCATCAACCTCTTGGTGGTGCAAGTGGGCAAGCTATAGATGTGGAAATTCAAGCCCGAAGTTATGCATAACAAAACTAATGTCACCAGGATTATTTCTTCTTTCACTGGACGTCCATTAGAACAAGTTCAAAAAAGATATTGACGGAGATCAGTTGTTTTGTTACCATTGGAAATATTATGTTAACAGTTTATGTGATCCCAAAAATGTCACTAATAATAATGATATGAATAATAATAGCAACAACGATTGGCGGTCAGTCATATTCGCTCGTAGAACTGGAAAAAGAGAGAATTGCTGCAACAATAAACTTCATATTGGAGTAAAGAAAAACAGAGATTGTTTCCCCTACATACCTGGTGGATCCACCACCAGGAACAGAAAACTGGCAGTTTCAACGGGAACCCAATTCAAGGATGTAGCCAAAGAAATTAAAATAAAACTCAACCGATATGTAATTAAAACCATGTAGCCCCACCCCAAGTTTTGCCGATTACCCATCTTCCGCTAGCGAAGTGGAGCTCTTTGAGGGTTTTTCTGCTTTCTTGGTCGTTTCATGGACGACTTCACATTGCTAGAACTCCCCACTGATATGGTCTCTACCTTCCTCTTTGCTTCGTTATTGGTACTTTCGCTTCCGTTCATCTTCGTCACGGCTTCGACCTACAAAGAGAAAAGCAAGAAAGAATGACCCACCCGTGAAAAAGATGTCCCTTCAAGACCGCGGAACATTCAAAACGACAGCACAGCGTATGCGGATCAAAACCTGGTTCGTTCGAAAAGGGGGTACTCGATCATCACCTTGCATTCCACGGAGCAGTACTTGGCGCCCTGCGACTTGAACGAGTACTGGCAAGATTCGCACTTCCCAAGGCCGCTCTGACCGTGGGAGAGAGCGATCTGATCTCCTCTTTTGTGCACGGAGGCGACCTGATATTTATTGAATTTATATGGACGGATATCAGAAATATCCCACAGCGACTCCAAGTCGTCCATTCGGAACGACATGCCTTCGCGAATTTTATATGCCTGAAAAGATTAAAAGCCAAAAACAAAAACTGAGAAAAGGGCAAAGAGTCCTAAATGAGGGAAAGAAACCCTGGTATGCCTTTTTCGTGATCATGCAAAGATAAAAGAGTAGTGCACTGCAGAATGTACACGATGGGCAAAATACCCAAAAAGTCATAAACTTATGGTATTGTCAAGGAACCAATACTATTACGATTACAAGTGCAAAGACGACTTGAAATTGAAGTACCCGTATCATCCTGTGCTCGGAAGGAACGTGTTGCATCTTGCACTCGTCGCAGAGCGCGACCATACAAACTATGCAATAATTGTGCTCTTTGGAGTGATGAGTATCGCACAAGCTGTAGGACGTGGTGCTCATGATCGACCTCAACCACAGCGGAACGGCCTTCTCTTGATCATCTCCAGACGAGACCATCGTTGCATAAGAAGCAGAAGGAGCCGAAGAAGAAGGAGGATGAGGAGGAGGAGGAGGAGAACAACAACAACAACCAGGCAAGGAAGGAGGAGGAGAACACCAACCCAGTATCTCACAGTTCACAAGAGGAGGAGGAGGAGGAGAACAACAACCAGGCAAGGAAGGAGGAGGAAGAGGAGGAGAACAACCAGGCAAGGAAGGAGGAGGAGGAGGAGGAGGAGAACAACAACAACCAGGCAAGGAAGGAGGAGGAGGAGGAGAACAACAACAACCAGGCAAGGAAGGAGGAGGAGGAGAACAACAACCCAGTATCTCACAGTTCACAAGAGGAGGAGGAGGAGGAGGAGGAGGAGGAGAACAACAACAACCAGGCAAGGAAGGAGGAGGAGGAGGAGAACAACAACCCAGTATCTCACAGTTCACAAGAGGAGGAGAACAACAACAACTAGGCAAGGAAGGAGGAGGAGGAGGAGGAGGAGGAGGAGAACAACAACAACCAGGCAAGGAAGGAGGAGGAGGAGAACAACAACCCAGTATCTCACAGTTCACAAGAAGAAGAAAGAAGATAGCAGCATCAGCACCGCCCCTCAAGAAGAAGAGGCGGAGGAAACCGCGTGAGGAAGTGAGGATGCCTATGCACACGCAGACCCTCTAACGTCATAAGCCATGGGATCTGAAAAGTAGAAAGAGAGGAACGTTAACGCGGGCATAATATAGCCGAGGACAAAGCTGACGTGGCATGCGAGGACAAAGCTGACCTGGCATGCGAGGACAAAGCTGACGTGGCATGCGCTGGGCTCCTACCTAACGAGGTGTCGGCGTCCACATGGCGGCCCCGCTCTGGGAGCAGTTGGAACTCGGCACTTTGATACCCGGCACCGTTAGCGATTTTCGCCCCCGCCTTCCGGTTCACTTTAGCTCATAACATGATTAAACCTTTATGTATCTCATCGTCAAACTTATCAATCGCGATTTCTTTGCCGAAATTTGACTTTTTGGCTCCCTTCAACAGTACGTTTTGCACCAGACTTTGTTGTCTTCTCTCTCAGAATTTAAAAATAAGGTCGTGAACGACGAAGACCTCCTCAATAGAGTTTGAGGCTTTCGTTCTTGCTATCTAAATACACTCATTTCCATAAGTTCGTTTTACTGTTGGGTGATTAATATTAATTTTTTTAATTTCATTTATTTAAAATTGAAAAAAATAATGATGCAACTTTTTAAATATAAATTTTGACAATAATACTAAAAATCAAATACATATATAATTTTTTTTTAAAAGACCAAACCCTGCATCGGAATTTTTAATTTTTATTTTCTTAAAATTGAAAAAAAAATATATGCAACTTTTTAAATATAAATTTTGAAAATAATGCTAAAAATCAAATAAATATATATAATTTTTTTTTTTTAAAAAAGGCCAAATCCCTTGTCAAAATTTTTTAATTTTTATTTGTTTAAAATTGAAAAATAATGTATGCAAATTTTTAAATATAAATATGAAAATAATGCTAAAAAATCCTTCATTGGAATTTTTAAAAAGACCAAACCCTTCATTGGAATTTTTTAATTTTTATTTGTTTAAAATTGAAAAAATGTATATAAATTTTTAAATATAAATTTTGACAATAATGCTAAAAATCAAATACATATATATATTTTTAAAAAGACCAAATCCTCGTCGAAATTTTTTAATTTTTATTTGTTTAAAATTGAAAAAATAATTTATGTAACTTTTTAAATATAAATTTGAAAATAATGCTAAAGACGACTCGAAATTAAAGTTAGTACCCTAATCATCTCGTGCTTGGAAAGACCGTGTTGCATCTTGCACTCTTTGTAGAGAGCAACCATACGACTCTACAATAGAAATTGCGAGTCCTCGGAGTGATGAGCCTTGCATGGGCTATAGAAAGTGGCGCTCGCGATCGGCCTCAACCACAGCGGAACGGCCTTCTCTTGATCATCTCCGGACGAGACCATCTTGCATCATTCCCGTAAGAAGCGAAGCGGAAGATGAACCAGAGGAGGAGAAGGAGAAGGAGAAGAAGAAGAAGAACAACAACAACAACAACCCAAGATCTTACAGTTCGCAAGAAGAAGAAGAAGAAGAAGAAGGAGAAGAAGGAGAACAACAACAACCCAATATCTTACGGTTCGCAAGAAGAAGGAGGAGAAAGAACCCGGTATCTTACAAAGGATAGAGCAAAGATCGGTACGGGCGTGCGCGGATTCGATCAAGAAGGAGGAGGAGGAGGAGGAGGAGGAGGAGGACAACCTGTAAGAGTTTTCCTAATGTGGACTACATTAATTGATATTGTAATTTACTATTTAACAGTTACCGTTTTACGGGGCTGGTCTAAGGTAAGATAGAAGGTTTCTTAATTAGTCTAATATGGGCCGGCTAGTGTGGGCCGAGTTGAGCCTGGCCCGTAATGAGGGGGCCTGGCTGGAAACTTTATAAATAGTGCTCAAGTCTCTCCTCTAACCCTAATTTTTCACACGTATCCTCACATAAGAGGCGTTAACCTAACGCTAAAGGGTGAGGGGGCTGTCTCATTGAGTTAGTGATATGGAGGGCAATAGAGGAAAATGACTTGCGAGTGGAACATTAGTTTTCTGCTTCTGCTTCAAGAACGATGGATCCCAAAACAGGTGCGTTAATCTTTCTACTAAATTATGCATGTTCTTGTTCTGGTTATGGCGATCTAGGGATTGCGTAATTTGCATTCAACATGTGGTATCGAGCCTCCATAACCCTAGGACTCGAACGTATTGAATTTTGCCCTAATTTGAGATTTTCGAGATTTTTTCGTTCACTAAAAATAAAATTAAATTATATATTCGGACTGGGCTCGGTGAGATGAGCAAAACCATGGGCGGCGCATCGCCGAGGGAGGCCCCACCCGCCCTCACGCGCAGCCATGCGCCACTGGAGCGTCGAGCACGCGCCCCACGTGCCCTCACGCGCCCTCACGCGCTCCCACGCGGGTTTTGACGTCACGATGACGTCAGCAACCCGGACCCGATCCGACCCGATTGGCGACCGACCCGACACAGGACCCAATCCGACCCATTGACCTGACCCGACCCGATCAACCGGTCACCGCCACCGGTCGGACCGGTTTTGACCGGCCAGTGACGCCAGCACATGAGCTCCACGCGCCGCGCACTCGGGCGGGCGTGTGCGGGCGCATGGAGGCTCAGATCGACGTGTGGCCAGCAGCACCGGACTTGTATGTTCATCCTCTATGTTGTGGTGTATTTATTTTACATGTTTGATGAATTTATGGATGTGAAAATACATACAGAACCCTAAATACGTGCATTTTTAGTGTATTTTTGTGTATTTTTCTTGTATTTTTCTGTGATTTTGGAAATACAGATGTTGGGTTACTGGTATGTTATCACATAAATATTATAAAAGTGTTATTCATTAATAATATATAATAAATTTTAATTTTTATTAATGAATAAAGTAGTGTAATTACCATGATATGTGATTTTAGTAATTTACTGCCCCTATCACTAAAGTTAAAAATCACATATATATGGTGGATGTGAGATTTAAAGTTTATATCCCTGGTATGAGAGAGTTTCAAGGATTCAATTGAGTTGTGACCGCCAATGTGGCACACTTGATTGGGTTTGAGAAATTTCGGTCTCGTATAATGATTGGGATGTCTCCCGGTCTAATGTAGTCATACTCCCAAAGGAGATGATTATGTATTAGTTCATGAAGGGATACATGATGGTGTGGTAGAGGAGTGATTGATCCTAGTGGTTCATATGCCCAAAGGTGATGAATTCACGAAGATTGGAATATATTCTCATAACCACTATCATGTGGGGAGTGTACAACTGCATGTCATGTATTATGCCCAAAGGTGATTATGTGATTTTGCATGTAACTCTCAGGATGTGTACTCGTACGTCAAGTTACACGATACTCACATTATGCTAATTATATATATTGTTTATCTTTCAGTCACCTTTTTTGTAAACGGTAACTTCGTCACTATTGAGGTTCTTGCTAGTTCAAACTTTAAGAGATGGAGAGAAAATTTTTTGTTTGCTATGGAGATGGCAGATGTTCATATGGCTCTTACTGCTGATTGGCCAGCAGATCTTACTGCTGAGAGTACAGAGGCTCAGAAAGCAAATTTTGCTACTTGGGAAAAGAGCAATAGAATTTGCTCGCTATCCATGAAGCGTTCCATTCAGGAACACTTGAAAAGTAGTTTGCCTGTAGATTGCACTGCTAGGCAAATGATGGAAGCTCTAATGGCGAGAAACCGTGTCTCGCCTAATGCTGAGATAGGGACACACCTGCAAAAACTATTTACTATGAAGTATGATGGTTCTAGTGGAGTTAGAGATTACATTTTGAGGATGGTAGATTTGCAAACAAAGCTTCAGGCTCTCGATGTTGTCATTCCCACTACTTGCATTGTGCATCAAGCTCTAAATACTCTTCCTCCTGATTTTGAGATTATCAAGACTAATTATAGTTCTCAAGATGAAACCTGGTTAGTTAATGACCTTATTGCAAGGGTGGTGGCAGAGGAAGAGAAATTGAAGAAAGATAAAGGACACATTGCTCTTTATGCTTCTAGTTCCGGAAGTGACAAGGGTAAGAAGTTGAAAAACTATACCCACAAGGAAAATTCTGAAGGTGCCGGTCCTTCCAACTATAAAGGAAATTCTGAAGGTGCTGAACTTCTAACAGTTTGGGTCCTAAGAAAGCATTCTCCAAGAAGGATGGTGTTCTTTGCTACTTTTGCAGGGAGAGAGGACACGTAAAGAAACACTGCAACAAGTATAAGGCTTGATTGTCTAAGAGAACCAAGAGTGAGCCTAAAGGTAATGATTATTTGGCATTTGTTTATGAATCCAATCTATCTGAAGTTTCGACCAATTCGTGGTGGCTAGATAGTGGTACAACTAATCATGTTGCGTTTACCATACAAGGGTTCATAAACCAAAGGACGCCAAATCAGGATGAATCAAAGCTCACTGTGAGAAATAACATTGAAGTTGACATCGAGTTCGTGGGAGATGTCATTTTGATTTTGGATTCTTGATTTAGGATGATGTTGAGAAACACCTTTTACGTACCCTCTTTTAGGCGGAATTTAGTTTATGTGTTTTGTTTGGACATGTGTGGATGCTCTTTTGAAATAAAGAGCAATACTATTTCCATGTTTTATGATTCAAATAAGATTGGGTGTTGCAATTTATCCAATGGATTATATCGATTAAGTTTATCTCCCAACGACATGTACGTTGCTTATTCAGCTGAAAAAGTTGTTTCCAAAAGGCCTTTATCTAAGGAACAGTCTTATGCATTGTGGCATAAACGTCTTGGTCACATCTCTAAAGAAAGAGTGGAAAGGCTTATAAAGGCTGACATCTTGCCTACTTTTAAAAGTGATTTGGAGACTTGCGTGGATTGTTGTAGAGCTAAGATAACTAAGATAAATAAGAAATCCGTTGTTCGAAGTTCTGACTTACTGGAGGTTATTCACACTGATATTAGTGGACCGTACATGGCTACTTTGTGCAGAAATTTTTATTTCATCACATTTATTGATGACTTTTCCCGATATGGATACTTATACTTGATTAAAGAAAAGTCCGAGTCTCTTGACAAATTTAAGATTTTTTGGACTAAAGTGGAGAAACAATTGGGAAAAGTTATAAAGATTGTCAGATCTGATCGTGGTGGTGAGTATTTTGGTAGGCACGATGATGCTAGACAACTTAAAGGGCCGTTTGCTAAATACTTAGAGGATTCTGGGATAATAAGACAGTTTACTATGCCCGGAAGTCCTGAACAAAATGGTGTGGCTGAAAGGCAGAATCGCACTTTAATGGACATGATGAGAAGTATGATTAGTAGGACCAATTTACCTGATTTTCTATGGGGTGAAGCTTTGAAAACAGCTCTTTATATTTTAAATCGTGTTCCTACTAAAGCGGTTCCATTGACTTCCTTTGAGTTATGGACTAGACGTAAGCCTAGGTTGAATCACTTTAAAGTTTGGGGATGTCATGCAGAGGTGAAGTTATATAATCCAACATTGAGTAAGTTGGATTATCAAACTACTCAGTGTTACTTCGTATCTTACCCAGATCATTCAAAGGGGTATCAGTTTTATAATTCTAATGGAGGTACAAGAATTATGGAATCTCAGACTACAAAATTTCTAGAATTTGATGTAGCTGAAAAGGGTAATTACTCACGAACTATTGAAGATGATAGTATGGTGGGGATTACTGGATCCCCGTCTCATCCCGTGCGTACAATTATGGAGCCTCCTGCGCCACAAATTGAGCCTGTTGTGGCCCAGGATCCTATTGTTGAGACAATTCCTAAAGAAATTCCACAAGTTCCACAGATTCAGAGTGAGGATGAAGTAGCTTCACTCAGAAGATCAACTAGGGAAAGACGTTCAGCTATACCACCAGACTATCTTGTCTACCTTGGAGAGCATGATTATGATATTGGCTGTGTTGTCGATCCAGTAACTTATACGGATGCCATCTCATGTCCTCAATCAGATTTGTGGCTAGATGCGATGAAAGATGAGATGCAATCTATGAAACACAATGGTGTTTGGGAGCTTGTTGAATTGCCTGAAGGTTGCAAACCTATTGGCTGCAAATGGGTATTCAAGACTAAAAGGGATTCCAAAGGGAAAATTGAAAAGTTTAAAGCCAGACTAGTAGCTAAGGGTTTCACTCAAAGAGAATGAATAGATTATGAAGCAACATTTTCTCCAGTTTCTTCTAAAGATTCCTTTAGAGTGATCTTGGCATTGGTAGCTCATTTTGATATGGAGTTACACCAGATGGATGTTAAGACTGTTTTTCTAAATGGAGACCTTAATGGGGAGGTTTATATGGTGTAGCCTGAAGGTTTTGCAGCAGATGACTCAGGTAAGCTTGTTTGTAGATTGAAAAAGTCTATTTATAGCCTTAAACAAGCTTCTAGACAGTGGTATTTAAAGTTTCATAGTATTGTCACTTCATTCGAATTTATTGAGAACAAAGTAGATCAGTGTATATACACCAAGGTCAGTGGGAGGAAATATATTTTTCCTCATACTTTATGTGGATGACATCTTGCTCGCAAGTAGTGACATTGGTTTACTGCATGAGACAAAGCGGATGTTATGGAAAAATTTTGACATGAAAGACCTTGGTGAGGCATCTTTTGTTCTTGGCATTGAGATCCATAAGGATCGTTCTCGCCATTCATTGGGTTTATCTCAGAGGGCATATATTGATCGCATTTTAGAAAGATTCAATATGCAACATTGCAAACCAGGAAATGCTCCTGTTATTAAGAGTGATAAATTGAGTCTTTCATAATGCCCTAACTCAGATTTGGAGAAAGGTCAAATGAAGAATGTTCCTTATGCTAGTGCGCTTGGAAGTATCATGTATGCTCAAGTTTGCACTAGACTATATATTACTTTTGCAACAGGGCTTCTAGGCAGATATCAGTCAAATCCAGGACACAATCACTGGGTTGCTGCCAAGAAGGTTTTAAGGTACTTAAAGAGAACAAGAGATTATATGTTGATTTATAGACATGTTCCAGACTTGCAGCTAGTACGGTATTCAGATGCAGATTTTGCTGGCTGTCAAGATGATAAGAAGTCAATGACTGAATACATATTTATGTTGGCAGGAGGTGCAGTATCATGGAAGAGCGAGAAACAAAATCCATATCTTCCTCTACCATGCAAGCGGAGTTTGTAGCATGTTTTTTAGCTACTACTCAAGCTATTTGGGTCAGGAACCTCATTAGGGAGTTGTCAATTTATGATTTTGTGGATAGGCCCATACAGCTGCATTGTGACAATAACTCTGCAGTGTTGTTTATTAATAACAACAGAAGTCTCAAGGGGTCTAAACACATGGAGATCAAGTTTTTGACCATAAAGAAATCGTGCGTAATGGTGACGTTGCAGTAGATCATATTGCTACAGATGATATGGTTGCAGATCCACTAACTAAAGGCCTATGTGCATGTGTATTTGAGCGACATGTCATTAGCATGGGCCTAGGAGCATCTTGGGATGCTGTTATTTAGTGGAAGCTGTGTTTTATTTTTCCTTGAATAAAGTTTACATTTGTATTTGTTACAATTTAGTAACATTTTGATATATATATATATATATATATATATATATATATATGTCAACTTTTGCATTCAATAAAATGTTTTTGAATGGATTGTTATTATGTTGAATATATATATTGTTAAAAGTCTCAAGGTATTGCTTAAACCTTGAGTGAAGGCTAGGGGCATCCGGTTATTAGCCTTGTGCATATGTCTTGTTATATATAAAGAAATGTTAACCGTAAGGATAAGGCATATGTGGGTTCGTTGGAACCATAAAGACATTCTCTAGTGGTACAAGTTTTTTGTGACGCTTAAGGTAAGAGAATGGACATTCTCTAGTGGCACAAGTTTTTGCGACGCTTAAGGTAAGAGAATAGTGACTGATAAATGGGATCTCTCTATGAGAGATGTTATCCATTTGACACACTACCATATTGAATCCATATCAATAAAGTTGAAAGCACTCGTGACCGTGGAAGGCTCTGTGTGTATACATGCAGTTACCGCCATGATTCGGTGTTTAAAACTTTATGGGATAGGATTGACTATTAAGAATTATCTCTAGACCAAAGTGCGCACATACATAGATTTATTTCAATTAATATAGTCCAAATGGGAGAATGTAAGAGTTTTCCTAATGTGGACTACATTAATTGATATTATAATTTACCGTTTAATGGTTACCATTTTACGGGGTTGGTCTAAGGTGAGATAGAAGGTTTCTTAATTAGTCTAATATGGGGCTAGCTAGTGTGGGCCGAGTTGAGCATGGCCCGTAATGAGGGGGCCTGGCTGGAAACTCTATAGATAGTGCTCAAATCTCTCCTCTAACCCTAATTTTTCACATGTATCCTCACATAAGGGGCGTTAACCTAACGCTAAAGGGTGAGGGAGCCGTCTCATTGAGCCAGTGATACATAGGGCAATAAAGGAGAAGGACTTGCACATGGAACATTAGTTTTATGCTTCTGCTTCAAGAACGATGGATCTCAAAACAGGTGTGTTAATCTTTCTACTCAATTATGCATATTCTTGTTTTGGTTATGGTGATTTAGGGATTGCGTAATTTGCATTCAATACAACCCAGTATCTTACAGTTCACAAGAAGAAGAAGAAGAATGAGGAAGAAGATAGAGCAACATCAGCACGGGCCTACGCGACTTCCATCAAGAAGGAGGAGGAGGAGGAGGACAACCCAGTATCTTACAGTTTATAAGAAGAAGAAGAAAGAAGATAGAGTAGCATTAGCAAGGGCCTGCGTGAATTCCATCAAGAAGAAGAGGAGGAGGAGGAGGAGGGAGGAGGAGGAAACCCGGCGAGGGAGTGAGCGTGCGTGAGGGGAGTCCACGAAGACCCATTGTCATGTCGGGATGGGGAGCGATGAGAGCAAAGTGGAATCGAGGGGGAAGGAGAGAGAGAAAAAACGAGGGTATAAAAAGGCCGGTGACATGTAGCCGCGCTAGGGCTCCTATGAACAAGGGTTTGGCGTCCGCATCGCGAGCGGCGGCTTCATTCCGGAAGGAGTGGATTACTCGTCACTGTTTACAACTTTGGCTTGGATTCCAACTTTAATCTAAACTTTTATTTATCTCATCTAAAATATCAATTATGAATCCGCGCCCAAATTTGACTTGATCAAGTATTGAGCAAATTCTGACAAAATAGAAGTGTCAATCAAATGATGTTAGAGTTCTACCACATTGTTCCACGGGTACATTGGCACCTATCTATTTGGAATTCCCAACGATCAGTCAAAAAAGGTTAAGAAAGAGAGAGAGACCCCTATTACGTCTGTCTTTCTGAATTTGTCTAATTGTAAGTCCACTTGAGAAGCTTAAACATAGTCATGTAATGCCATAAACTAATCAATCGTGTAGAGATTTATCCGCCACATTACCTCTCGTTTTAGGTCATGTCAGAGGGCTGCCTACGGAAGCAGTGACGCAAGCGCCAAAATGCGTCGTCTGTCTCGATCCCCACTTTCCTTTTTCTTTTTGTAACCGCCACAAACTTCCAATGTCCTGTTTTTGACCCTTCTTTCCATCCTTATTCCTCTTTTTTTTTTCTTTTTTTATTCCCTTTTTCTTGGTGCTGATTCATCCGTCGTACGCTTGTTGTCCCACTCAATGCCCTCGCCATGTATATAATTCACGAGCCATTTCAACATGAAGCAGCTCCGGGTGTTGCAGCCCTTCGTCTCCCTCCCTCCCTGTCCGAGTATGCGTGTTTGTGGAGTTATATTTCCTTTCTTGTTTCTACTTTCGTTTGGGACGATTGCCCGGTACCATGTTTCAAAGCAATGGGACTTTTAATTTCTTTTGGGTCATAGTTCTAAGCATTGTTTTGGTGATTGCGGACTCGTTAAAGCTTAAGTCAAGTTGAAGACATTTAACTGGATTTTTAGTTGGGAACACTGTGACTTTGCTTGCAGTGCATTCTTCAATCTACATAAACTCAGTGACTTCTTGTGAGTTCGCCATAGTGGGTTTTCCTGCTTAACTTCTTCCAATTCCAAATTTTTGCTATGAGGCTTCGGGTGAATATAGTTGCATTTCTAATCAAGAAGCTTGTGATGGACTCTTTTCCTTGTAGGAAAGGCTTCATTTTCATTGGGATGCAAAAAAGAAATTACTTCATGAACTAAGAGCTAATACCTTGATCATTCAAGAAATGGGTTTTGAACTGTTGAATTGGTATTGCCGGCCGGTGGCAAATGGGATTTGGGCAAGGACTGCAGACAGTGCTTTTAGTGCGTACACACCTTATGCCGTTGATTCCTTGGTCATTTCCATATCTCGTTTGGTTCTTCTTGGCCTCTGCTGCTACTGAATTTGGTTGATAAAAAGGACTTCTAAAGTCCAGAGATACCGTTTGAAGTCGAAATGCTACAACTATATGTTGGGATTGCTTTCTTTTTACTGCGCTGCCGAGCCTCTACTGAGGTTAGCGATGGGCTTTTCGGTTTTCAATCTAGATGGTCAGACTAGCCTCCTTCCATATGAGGTAGGAATTTTACTATATTGTGTTCCTAGCTTCAACTCTCCAGCGTAAACGTAATACTTTGTTGTTTGATGAACAATCTTGATTAGCTGGCTATTTTTATTTTTATTTTTAATGTGTGACCATGCACATCTAACAAACTTACATAGCTAGTTGCTCAACCCCAACCTCAATGAAAGCATTAGGCTGAAATTGTTTACTAGCACGTTGACTGTCCTTTCTTTTTTCTGTTTCAACTGTTTTCTTTTGGAAGAAGCTTGGCACTAGTAAATCCTCGTCAGACTATAGCATTCCCCATTATAGCTACATTCTGTGTGATGTGGAACTTAGTCTTTTTGATAAAAGCCACAAACTTAATCGAAAACATTGCACCTGTGAGTTTTTCCAACTTCCAGAGGTTCCAAGTTTAACCCTCTCTCGAGAAAGCAAATCCGCTGCCATTTATAGTTAAAACTTTAAAATTTCACAACTCTGTTTCTGCCACCGCCATACCGTGAATTTCAATGCCATTTGCCCGCTAATATCTGGCCATGATTGTTTACAATCTGTGTTATACTGTAAGTCTTCAAAACACTAGTCTGTAACAATCTCAAATGATGCTGTTTACATCGGCTGGCAAACTGAGAGTCTAATAAGCTTTGTAATCACACCTCCGTTTTTCTTTGGCAGATGGTTTCGTTAACCATAGAGTCTCTTGCTTGGTGCTCCATGCTAGTTATGATTAGCATAAAAATGCACATTTACATTCGGGAGTTCGATGGTATGTGCGCTTTGGAGTCATCTATGTTTTGGTGGGGGAAGCTGTGATGCTCAATCTCATTCTCTCAATGAGACACCACTATCAGCATCATAGGTTAGTTTTTATCCTTCAGAAGACATTAAAAATAACTGCTCATACTTAGAATATCTACATCTCATATTCTCCTTATATACCCTTGGATACTAGTATAATGATATTATTAGATGCTCTCTTCTCTCTCTCTTCAAGCTATGCAGATTGATGCAAATTGTTGAAAGAATTAACGTTTCTATTGTTAAAATACTCTTGAGTGTGCATTTGTTCTCCTTGGTGGCCACACTGCTTTACTGAAAATTATGTCATCGCTAAATCATCACGAAGGACATATTTGCAAGATTTTACCCGTCCATGTCTTGGAATACGGTTAAATTGCTTCTTAAACCGGTGCATGTGGCTAGTTATACCATTTCTTGTTAAACATCTTTCATATTGTATATGTAAGTTTTGAAAGCATGTCACTGTTGAGTTGCCATAATTAAGCCGACACCATATCTCCCTGTGGGAATGTGAAACTAATTTTGATTGGTTGAAGGTGATAGCCAGTTGTAGGTTGAGTTCCCTTATTCAATCTACTAGAATTGGAAATCTTTCCTTGGAGACTCAAGAACCCTTTTGAAGCAGGTTGTTTGATTACAATGTGTAACAACATCCCATTGTTTTACAGTTTAAGATCCATATTCGGTATATTCCAGGAAGGACCTAATATATTATCTTTTCTACTCCTCCAGCCCGCACTTTATCAAATCGAACGGTTTTTGCCGGTTACTTCTCTTTCAATAAACCGTTACTCCTAGACTCATCTGTTTATAACTTCCAAGCCTTTTGAACAAAGAGCTCCTGCCAGTATTCATCAGTCAATAGATTTGATATGAACATCAGCAATTATTGAGATTTCTTTCTGTCATTGGTCAACTTGATCAAAAGATTTCTGATTTGATCTTCTTATTTTCTTGTGCTTCTTTTGATGAAGGTTCTATTTGGGATTCTTCTTTTTGTCTATGTTATGAATCTGGACCCTTTCCAGGGTATACGATGATCCACACCGAGCCTCTTGATAGTGTTGAATATGAGGCTCTTCTGGGAGAGAAGCAAGTTTGTCCTAAAAGGCATGTCAACATATTTTCCTGTGAGTAATACCCGAACTTCAATTTTTCTATCCAACAGTTCAGCTTGTTTTTCATAAGATCTAACTAGTTCAGCTAGTCTCTATGCATTGACATGTCAAATTGCCTGACATTCTCCAATAAGCAGTGATAATGAACTAATAATATGACATTTTCAGATTCTGTCTGCTTAATGAGTCCAATTTGCTTGTGTTTTTGCTTGCTTTCTAATGGCAGTATTTGTCGGTTCCCTGTTTGCGCGTATCTCTTACTCTCCGAAGCAAAATATAATTGCTTTGCTATAAAATGAAAGTGAGATGAGACATTTCTTTGGGGTATTGTTGTATCGTTAATGACACTAACTCTCTCTCTCTCTCTCTCTCTCTCTCTCTCTCTCTCTCTCTCATAGGGATATACTTTGGGTGGATGACTCTACTTAAGTAGCAAGGCTACAACAGACCGATTACTGAAAAGGATGTTTGGAAGTTCGACTCTTGGGATCAGACTGAGACGTTGATCAAAAGGTTTGCGCCCACTTTTCTGTAGCTGTATTTTGAACTTTTTGTGTATTCAGATAAATTTCTAAAGCATTGCAATCGTATCTTATTTTGCAGATTCCAGAAATGCTGGGCCAAAGAGTCTCAAAGGCCCAAACCATGGCTTTTAAGAGCTTTGAACAATAGCCTTGGGGCACGGTATGTATTGGTTGAATTGCATCTCATGTCTCATTCTTCGTTCCAATTTTGATTTGACAGTGCACAGACATCTGTTCAGCTTTACTCTGTAAGATTCGTCATTGTTTGAATGTTCCCCATCTCATTTCACCGGTTGCTTGCTTCTTCAGGTTTTGGTTGGGAGGCTTCTTTAAGGTATGATAGTTACCTTCATGATCTAATTTATGCCAGACTCATTCCAAAATGTTCAGATTCCTTATATGTGGTGGATGAGTGCTTAATCCAATGCTAACTCCTATCCTAGTAGGGTGATGATTGCCATATACTATGCACGTGTTGAGAAAACTCCCACCAAATTTTGAAGCTGACAAAACTTTTTGATTCTAATGCCTATTTTAGAATAGATTGATTATAAATATGTTTATGTCTTTCTATTGAAGACTTAAGTCAAAGTCTAATTCTATCCTAGAAGCATATCCTACTCTAACAAGTCCAGATCTAGATCATGTCAAGATCAAAACGATGAAGAGTTCAAAACTAGACTTAACAAGGTTGCAACACAAATCCATAATAAAGTTTATTTGGAAACTATTCTACAATGACTAGTTCTCTGGTAAAGGATTCTACTTTCCATATATGTATATATTGATTGAGTCAATCTCAAATTGACAAAATCAATCTTGAAGATATGTTTCATATGAGGAATAACCATTTATGGAAATCAAGATTCTGATCATATTGTCGACTAGAATTAAGTGGAAATTCCATTCCAATCTGCAATGATTACAAGATCCCTTTGAGATATTTTGTCCAATGGATAGTTTGAAAGAATTTTTTTTTTTCCGAAGAATGTCAATAACTAGTGTTGCATGGAGGAGTATTTAAGGAGGTGGTCATTCGGTCAAGAAGAGCAAGGAATGTGAATATGAAATTCTAAAGCCTGACGCTGTTCTAAAATTACTTGTCTTTGTCTGTGAGCGTTTCAAATTATGATCAAGAGAGAAACAAAAAAAAGTGTCTTAATGAGATAGAGAGATCTACCATTAAGTGTTTGCGCTCATAAGTTGTAATTTTATGTTGATCCTATAGTGAAATCCAACCAGTATGATGTTAGCGTGGGAGAGTAGACATAGGTTTGATCTAAGTAAATTTCATATGTAATCTTCTTTTTTCTTAACTCTTTTTATTGAAGTTTGTTGCACACTTATAGATTTTTGCTGAAGTCTGGTGTTTCGCAAAACTGTTTCTGATCCTCATCCAGACTTTGAAAGCAACTTATTTTATTTTGCGTTTATTTGTCAAGCTTTCTTTTAAACACTTATTCACTCCATTTAGGTGTTCGTACTAGCTTTATCAATTGGTATCAGAGCCAAGTGCTCATCTTATTGGAGTGTTTGTACTTATGAGCTAAAGATCTTATCTGGCTAGTATCTTGGCAGCTAGACTCGTGGAAGGGTAGAGTAACACCATGCCATCTTATTTCAATGGAAAGGAATACAATGTGTAGAAAAACAAAATGAATGCATTCCTAAGATCTAGAAATCCTCTAGAATGGGATGTTGTGGAAAGATGAATTAATCTAAATGCTACTTCTACTTCATACAAGAAAAAGGAAGTCATAAACAGGGACATTGAATAAATTGAACAAGCAGAAATAACCAAGAGACAGGCTCTTGATGCAAAAGGCATTTATTCCTTATATTGTGCTTTCTCTTCTGCTAAGTATAATAGAATTGCTTTATGTGAAAGAGATAAAGAAGTCTAAGATAGACTTCATGTTACTTATGAAGGTATAGATCGTGTAAATGAGACAAAGGTGATAATTCTGCTTAGCCAATATAAATCTTTCAAGATGAAGCCTGAAGAATCTATTCGAGATATGTTTAGCCGATTTACCGAAATTACGAACGGACTGGTATATCAGGGATAGCCAATTTCTACTCCAATAAATGTCAACAAACTTCTGCGAGGACTCTCAAAGGACTGGAATCATATCAAGATCTCAATCCAAGAGACTCACGAGGATTATGCCACTCTCCATTGATGAACTAATTGGCACTCTTTAATCCTATGAAGTGGAACAAATTAACGATGAAGATGACTTAAAAGGTAAGAAGCCCATTGCAATTGAATCTAATGTTGATTCTTATGATACAAACTTAGAAGATGACATGGATGACGAAGAGCTCGGTCTTATGATCAAGAAGTTCATAAAGCTGAATATAAAATGAAGAAGGTCCAATTGGAAAAAGTTATACAAGCAAAATGCGCTGAAAAGATTGATGGAAGAATATGAACCAAATAAGAACATGATATGCTTTGAGTGCAAGAAAAAGGGACATATCAAGCCAAAGTGTCTATTGTTGAAAAAGAATAAAGGAAAGTACAAGAAGTGCAAGAAGTACAAGAAAACATTAAAAGCATAAACTTGGAAAGACATAGAATGTGAAGAAAGTGATGAGGAGTATGCAAAACATTTATCTGATGGCTCACTCAGACTTAAACTCAGAATCTGACTCAGACACGGACTTTGAATCATATAAGTAAATTGAGGTAAGTCATTCTGAAATTCCTATTAAAGTGTCCAAATACATCAATGAGTTTTGTTTGAAACTTAAATCATCTCTTATAAGGATCTTCGAACTAAAGAGGGAAAATTCTAAACTTAGACAACATGATATTTCTTGGAAAGAAAAGTTTGAAAGTTTACAAAATGATTTCAATAATTCGAAGGAAGTCATGATTCTCTTTCTAAAGAAAATGAAAGTTTGAAAAAGGAATTTTCAAACATTATTACAAAATTTTCAAAAGGTTCGAAAACCTTAGAACACATTTTTTCCATTCAAATTCCTTATTATAATAAATCGGGTTTGGGTCTTGATAAGGAAAGTGATCTTTTGATTGATTTTTCAATAGTTAATGAGAGACTTAGACAGAGACCTCCCAGACTTGCTTACAAAATCATTTTCAAATAATTTTTACAAAACATGTTGGTCGAAATGCTTTTAAATGTTCTTAGTGTGGAGACTCAAAACATTTTGAGAATAAATGTCCTAAAGTCTTAAGAAGGATTTGACAAAAATAGTCTTTACCGTTAACTCTTTAGGACTTAAGAAAATTTGGGTACCAAAGAAAGTTTGAGAGTATTCTTTGATTGCATATTACAATAAAAAGGAAGAGCAAATGGTACTTGAACAGTGAATGCTCTAGCCATATGACAGGAGACTCAAGTAGTTTCATCAAACTTGAAAAACAAAGAGGAAGAAGTATTTCCTTTGGAGGAAACATCAAATGAACAATTGTTGGACAAGGAAAAGTGAAGATTGGCAGCTTGATCATTTGACGGAAACTTGATGGGGTAAAATTTGGGTAGCGATTGAAAGTTATTGCCTCATTATGAAATTAACAAAAAAAAAGTTGAAGCCAGAACTGAGACCTAAGCTATAGTCAATGAGAATTAGGCTCACTCTATTGGTAAACTATTAATTACAAGTAAAATTTACATTAAGCATAAATAATTTTATTTATGTTAATTATATAATTAAACACCAACCATCCTTGTTTGACTTAATCACATATTATAAGATTGATAAATAAAGTATTAGGTGCTAGGTAAATAATTGATATTATAATAATTATGTTATCTTGATGATGCATAAATAATTTTTATATTAAGATTTAATCATAATGTATTAACTAACGTATTATTAGTGGCTCACTATTAGATACGATTTTATATTTGTATTAACCAACACTTAGATAGTGTGTTATTAATAATCCAATGATATTATTAACCATGTAGTAAATAATACGTAATTTAACATAATTATATACGAGATAAAATGTGAACAATAATCATCAAAAAGATAATTCGCATGAATTATTTTAATATAATCACCTCTTATGTGATTAATTTATCACTGTGACATACAAATTTAAAGATCAAGGAGTAGATTAGAAAAAAACGTACAAGTTTTTAGAGTAGAGTGGACGTGTGCAAAGCACGACTAGGGTCCACATTTCTCTTCTCGAGCTTCTTTATTTTGTTTTGTTTTTTTTTTTTTGGTAACCGAGGATCCGCCGGGCCCGCCTTTCGCTTACGCTATTCGGTAACCCACGGCCCGTACAGTACCGGTGCACTTCGGACCAAGAGTCAATACCTCGGGGGAGGCTAGCCCAAGACCCCCCACTTAAGACACTTTAGCAACGAGATGACTCGAACCCTCAACCTCTGCGATGGAAGGGAGAACGCACACCAACTGCGTTGCCTGTGGTTGGGTGAGCTTCTTTGTTCCCTTTTATCTTTCAGAAAAAAAGAAATTATTTTGCTATAAATAATTGTAAACGGTAACACATTAAATTGGCTATTTGCATGTAAAAATGATAAAAAAAAAAAAATCACATAAGAGGTGATTATATTAAAATAATTCATGCTAATTATCTTTTGAAAAAGAAAAGAAAACCCAATCAAATTGTATTTGAAAAAATTGTCATAAAAGCAGAGAATAAAATTGTTTGATTTGCATTTCTGAGAATTTTATATCTGCCTACATTTATTTCGATTGATATTAAGTACTTAATTTCATATCACTACCAGTCCGCGCATTGATTCAAACACTAATAGAACTCAAAAGATATTTTAGCAACAAGATAGAGCGAGTTGCACCTGCAAGAGTCAAAGACCGTCAGTGGCTTTTGCAAAATTTCTGATGAGTTTTTGTGATCCCAATAACAAAAACAACAAAAAATATGGTAATAAAACTTTTAGATCATCTTTGCTGATACAAAGCTCACAATGGAGTTATTTACTATCTGAAAATTCCATCTATAGTTTGGGATTTCAGTTCAAAGGTTATAAAATATGGTGAGATTTTAGCTCTCTCGATCAGTTCATGTTCAAGAAAAGGATGATCCTAGGGATCCCGAGACTTATAAAACAAGGAAAAAGAGAGTCGTTGCATTACTATACTTCACATTGAAGTAAAGGAAAACAGAGTTTATCTCCCTGAATACGTGGCGGATGAAGCGTGTTCTAATTGCAAAGTGAAACTAATAGTTTCAAGGAGACCTATCAAGAATGTACCAGAAAATCAACCATATGTTCTGATTTCCAATCTTCGGCTAATAAGATAGAGCTATCGGCGGGTTCTCTACTTCGCTGGTCTTTTCCTGAATGACTGCACATTACCAGCACTCCCCTCTGATATTCTCTAGCTGCCTCTTTGATTCATTCATCGGAAAGTCGAAAGACAATTTCCCTAAAATAATTTTCCTTCAAACAAAAGGACTCTAAGTAGGTGTTGCAATGCATTTGCTTATGGTGTTTGGCCACGCCCTCTAGCACTTTCTAAGGCAACTATGTATTGTGGATTAACATTATCATTGTTCTCTCACAATTCAATATGGTGTTGTAGCATGCTTATTCTTTTCAAGAAATGAGATTTGTTGCATGTAATAGCTTGTGGGTAGGGGCGAGTGGTTCCACGTACCTTGTAGATTTCGCTTGAAATCTATCTATTGAAATAGGTTCCTCATTTTTTGAAATCGTAACCTACAATGCATACCTCGAAACCTGGAACTTATCCTATTATAGGTTTCAATGTCTACCCAAGTTCCATCTATATTATTAATTGAATGATTGTAATGGATCATCACCTCTAATGACCATCATTTGCTATTATAATCCATTGGCTACAATTCATATTTAGACACAGGAAGAATATGAAACATTAACAAAGTAAAAGTTTCAGTCATAGATATTGCAGAAATGGAAGCTCATGATAGTGATTTCAGATTACAAAATTCTCATCAGACGCCATGGAATACCGCATAATTGCGTGGAGACTTAGAACAAAAAAAATAAAAAGACTTGTTCCTAGTTCTTGTCTTTCCCAATGAACATACCTACTCCAATTAACTGAATTCGAAGTCATAGGGACATCATTAGAAAAGAATGCAAATTTTTAAAGATTTAATTAGATAAAGTTGAATTTTAAGGAGTTGATTCAGGGAAAAAAAAGCTGCACAAGTTTAAAGATGACATCAAACCTTATTATTCCCCCTCTTTTTTTGTTTCAATAAACAGTAATGATACAATCTTCGACTCAGGAGGCCGAAGTGGGAGTGCAGGACAAGGGCCCCCATTTCTCTTCTCAAGCTTCTTTGTTCTCTTCTTATTTTCAGAAAATAAAAATAACTTTCTTTTAGTCAAGCTAGGCAGGGCCATGCTCGAAAAATAATTGCAGACAGTTTGATAAATTAAAATGATTATTTGCCAAAAAAAACCAATCAGATTGTATATAGAAAATTGTGGAAAAAGTGCAGAAAAAAATTGTTCAATTACCAGTGGAAAAATTATGATGAATTTTTATGATCCCAAAAATGCCACCAATAACTTTAAAAAATAATCATAATACTTGGGGGTCCGTCATATTCGCTTGAAGAACTGAAAAAGAGATAATTGCTGCATCAATATACTTCATATCAGAGTAAAGAAAAACAGAGCTTGTTTCCCCTACATATGTGGTGGATCCAACACCAAAAACAGAAAAATGGTAGTGCCAACGCGAACCCTAATCAAGAATGTACCCTAAAAATTTAAAAGAAAAATCAACCGATATGTATCGAAACCAAGTAGCCCCACCCTGATTTTCACCAAGTTTTGCCGATTACCAATCTTTTGGCTAACGAAGTGGAGCTCTTTGGGGGTTTTTCTGCTTTCTTGGTCGTTTCCTGAACGACTGAACATTGCTAGCACTCCCCTCTGATATGGTCTGCACCTTCCTCTCCGCTTCGTTCTTCATACTTCCGTCCCCATTCATCTTTATCACGGCTTCAACCTACACGGGAAAAACAAGAAAGAATGACCCACATGTGAGAAAAACGTCCTTCCAAAACACAGCACGTTCAAAACAATGCACAGCGTAGGCAGATCGAAACATGGTTCGTTCTAAAAGATGTGCTCAATCATTACCTTGCATTCCACGGAGCAGTACTTCGTGCCTGGTTACTTGAGCCGGTATTGGCAAGTTTTGCACTCCCCGATTTCGTTTGGACCACGGAAACGAGTGATCCCATCTCCCCTTTTGTGTATGAACGCAACAAGCCACTCATTTCGATTGTACAAATCAATATCGGAAGTATCCCATAGCGGTGCCAAGTCCACCTTTCTGAACGATGCCACTTCAGCGGCTTTATAAAGGGAAAATTACCAAAAAAGTCATAAACATATTGGAATTGTGTTAATTCGATCATAAACTTATTTTTTTTTTTTACTAATTGAATCCAAAACCTTTTACAATTATTCTCGATTAGTCCATCCGGCCAAAATTAGCCCGACGACACGATGTGGCAACCGGCCAGCGCCGACAACCCTTTTTTTAATAATATTTTATTTTTTGAAATATTTTATTAATTTTTTATCTTTTTTATCTTTTTTTTTATCTTTTTTTTTCCTTCTCCCTCTTACTTCTTCCTCCCTCCTCCCTGTGACATCCAGATTTTTCAACCCCGTCTTCTAATGACTCGAATCGGGCATTTCATTGACGTGCCTATAGGGTTATTCTCGGGCCGATCATTCTTGAGATAACTAGATTACCTGGGGAAATTATTAAGAAGTTTTAAGGCAATATACTTGAGAACTCGATCAGGAACCGGCTTCTCGACCGTATCCATCTTTAGAGGCCATTGCGGCACAGTTAAAAATCGATTTGAAATCGAAATAGACGGATCGACGAGAGATGTGTGGCTAATTGTGAGTGACACCACTAAATTGGAAAATTCTCGTCGACCAAGACTAAACCGATTTTCTTATTGTTTTGGTACCCCGTGTCCGTATTTGGATCCTCGGCATTTTCACGACAACCGAGAGTCGCCAATGAGTCGAGTGGGTTCATAGTGGCTCGAAGAAAATCGGCCACGGGTCAATTGCACTTAAAAATATCTGAAAGTTACTCGGTAGCCTAGGTCACGCTAAAAACGCGCCAAGTGAGATTAACTATGAATTCTAGTTCGATTTCAGAAATTGAAGTTTTTGCTATGTCACAATGAATTCTAGGAATATCGACTTAGTCTCAGAAGTTTTTTTGACAACCGAGACTTTTTGGGAAAAAGTCGGTTCATGGCCATTTTCGTTCAATTGAAACCGGGGATTAATTCTTATTGTGAATTGAGAAGCATGAGGGATTTTTGGATGAGGAAAATAATCAATTTGATAATTGGGATATCAATTGATTTTTTGTGAGAGTCAATTGAGAGAAAATCTAGAGGGAAATTGGATGCAGAAGCGCAAGTGTGGACCAAGTACTCTAGTTTGGAATTTCTTTTGAGAATCTATGAGCTAATTCAAAAGAAATTGGGATAAAAATTTTCTATTTGAGGAAATTCTTTTCTTTTAATTTTCTTCCCATTTCTTTTTACCCTTTTGTCCAAACACTCTTTTTCCCCTTTCTATCTTTCTTTCTCTCTCCCTCTCTCCCTCTTTTCTTTTTCCCTCGTGCGTGAACCCCTCCACCGACTGCCCCCTCCTGCTGTCTTCCACTTTGCTTCTTCCTTTACCTTTTTCACTTTTGACTTTTCAAACCTTCCTCTCTCCCCCTTATCTTTCCTACGAAACCGACCTCTCTCTCCCTCCTCTCCGTTTTGTGCGAACCAGAAGAACAGAAAAGGAAGCAGCTCGCCTGGGATCGGAGCAGCTCGCCGTCGCCGCCCACGCTCCGCCGCTCGCCAGTCGCCCTTCCTCGCGCGTGGGCGCGTGCAGCCGCGCGACCGCCTGCCCTCTCCACCGTCTAGGCGTCCCCACCGTGCGACCCCAGCTCCTGTTCTGCCCCTGTTCGGCCATCTCCGGCCGCTGTTCAGCCCCGTCGGACCACCACCTACCTTCCCCCGAGCCTTGCCGCCCTTGCTGAAGTTGTTTGCTACTGTTTTGTGGGCTTTTCCAGCCAAGATCAGCAACCCACCAAGTGGGTTTCCAGCAAGTTCGTGGGTGGTTTTGGGCCGTTTCCAGGCCCCGAACCCGAGACTTGCTTTGGGAAGAATCGATCCTCACGTCGTCCTCGTCGGATTGATCCGATTTGCGCGCAATTCTAGTGAGTAATCTCACTAATCCTTGCTTAGTGGACTAATTACACTTAAGGGTCGATTAGTGTTAATTAAGTAGGATTAGGTGGTTAGATTAGAATGGATTAGTGATTATTAGTTAATTGCATTACATATTAGTTAGGTGATTAGTGTACTTAGATAGAGAATTGCCTATAGTATTTATTGAATGTATCTCGGGGTTTTCCCGACCCTTATCGGGTTTCCATTAGGCATTTCGGGCCTAAATGGAATTTTTAGTAATTAAATATTAATTTTCCAAATTAAATTAATTAATTAATTAATTTCCAGAAATTCAACTGCAGGCTGACCCGGTGACCCATTTTATCTAATGATCGTGGTGAAGTCGTTTATTTAATCGACCTCTATTTTGAGCTAAATTGGAATTATTGTATTATTTATTAATTTTCGAAATTAATTAATTATTTATTTATTTTTCGGAAATTAAGGCTGGGATGGCTAACGACCGAAATTTCGTGCTGATTATCGTGGTACAGTCCGTTTATTTATTTGAGCTCCAGATTGTGCTGAATTGAATTGATTGTGCAAATTGAGGAATTGTCCTTAATTGATTTAATTTGAGTGGAATTGAATGCTTGATTGGTAAGTGGCCGGTATGGTTATTTAACCTTTATGATACTTTGGTGAGTTGTAAAGCGGAAAGAATCGTGAGAGTAAATTGGGAATACTCTTAACTGAGACCGATCAGGTACGAGGTATAGACATACGTGGTTCGGTGATATGGAAGTCACTAGTGAAAACGGCGCCTTAAAGAATGCACGAGTGCTGTCTATTACCTGCATCAGTATAGACATACGTGGTTCGGTGATAAGGAAGTCACTGATGAAAATGACGCCTTAAAGAACGCACGACTGCTATCTACTGCATGCATCATTAAGGACATACGTGGTTCGGTGATTAAGGATATTACTGGTGAAAACGGTGCCTTAAAGAACGCACGAGTGCTGTCCATTACATACATCACCTTGGCGGAAATGACGCCCGAGAGCATAAATGTAGCTCTATGACTAAATGTACTATTGGAGGTTATATAGTGAGGAATTGAACGACCTAGAGATGATCCGACTGATATTTAATCGACTAGGTCGATTGACCAATGATTTGATCCATTTGTTTGATTGTTTGATACCATATATATGAAGCATCTATATATAACTCTGATTTGCAGGTTGGGACTGATGCTAAGGTAAGTCTTCTGATTCATGCTGTGCTTAGGCAACCATGTGGCGTATTAGTTTCCTAATCGAGTCTTAGTGGGGTAGAACTTACTGAGACGTAGTCTCATCCCGGTTGTGGGATAATATTTCAGGCCCCTAGATTACCCGAAGACGAGCCGGCATTTGAAGCCGAGGATGAGCGAGAAGAAGAAGATGAGGAGTTTGAAGAAAATGAGCCTAGTGATGAAAGATCTGAGGAGGATCGGGATGATGATCCCGAGTTTGATCCGGATGAGGACTGAGATCCTATCCTCTTTTGTGAACCCTATACATGTGTAAATAGAGTGAGACTAAAAAGTTGTGGATAGTTTTGTGAAGCATTTGAATTCTGCTTTGTATAAAAGTGTGGTTGTGAATTTCAATATGAAAAATATGGCATGCTTTTCTATCCCATTGTTTTATTGTCTGGGGATTTCTAACTGCTTCCGCATGTGCAATATAAAATGAAAGGGTCGGCGATACATAGTCTGGGATATCGCATTGTAAAATCGACCAAGTAGAAGGATGGGTGCGTTCCCAAGGATCGGGCGTGACACTCCCTCCTCCTTCCTTTGGCTCCGGCGACTAGCTAGGCTAGTCGATCCACCGGACCGAGGTGATCCGGCGAACTCGCGCCCAATGACGGTGGGGCGAGCCCTCGCCGGATCTGGCAGGGCTCGCCGCGCGAGGCGAGCCCTTGCCGATCCGGCGAGGAGGGCCTTGCCGGACGAGACGACGAGCCACCTTCACCCATATAAAGTAAAATGAAATTGACAAAAGAAGAAGAAGAAAAGAGAGAGGAAATAAAATTGAACATTGGGTTCAAGTTTATATTATTTGAAAAATGATGAAATATAAAAAAAAAAAAAAAAATTATACCAACTGTCTATTCTTTTATTATGCCTCTCTAAACAACACGGGAAAACAATGGAAAATAGAGAATAATTTTTTCAATATTTCGCTTATCAAAACAAACGATTCCTAATATAATAGTTATTATGCTATGCTGACGATAGTCACCATAGCTATGCAAGCTATGATGCTGTTTTGGTATTTGGTTATAATCTATAAATAAAATAATTATGCTTCGCCCGTATCTTTAGATTACAAAAAAAATAATTACGAGCTGCATTACTATATCGCATGGCAGCTCGAATGGTCCATATTATGAGATATTGAACAAATTGTATTTGATTGTTTTCTATAATTTTCGTTTAGAAATAACTAACTGAAACCTTGAGAAAACAGATGTGGACCTTTGCCCTGCTATACACACATCAGTCATTATAGCTCGTTTTCTTTTAGTTTGGAAGAAGTGACTGAAAAGTAATGCTAATAGTGGATCATTAAAGTGAACGGGTGAAGATTCTTTGTTATCTTTTATTTTCGATAAATTTTTTTTTTTATTGGTATATATAATTGTGAACGGTTTGACACATTAAAATGGCTATTTGCAAATGAGAACGATTAAAAATAACAATCAGGTTGTAATTAAAAAAATTAATGGAAAAATAGAGAGTAAAATTATTGGATCAGCATTTCTAAGAGTTTTATATTTGCCTTCATTCATTTTGATTGATATTAAGTACCTAATTTTATATCACTACCGGTCGGCGAACTTGGTTCAACTACTAATAGAACGCATAGATATTCATGCTACAAGGTTTAGTGAGTTGTATCTACAAGAGTCAAGACCATAACTGGTTTGTGAAAAATTATGATGAGTTCACATGATCCTAAAAATACTACTAATTATAATAATATAAATGAAAAGGGGAAAATGAGAAGAGGAAGGTCCGGTTAAAAGTGGGAAACAATAAAGTGAATATAAACAAAAAGCAATTGGTTATATGTCAATGTAATTTTAATAATTTCTTTGCTTCCAAGAAAGGACTTGAACTGGCTTAAGACTTACTTCACTCGCCGTAATAGCAATAATTTGTCAATTAAAAGATATGCGACTTCAATAAGTATTTTACAGGGTATATATATTTGTCTAGACCACAATTATGGACTTGTCAACTTCGAACCTTTGTCATCCTAAATTATTCTTCAATATTTATTTAGTCCTGGAAAACACTATTGACTGTCATGCTAGTATCAGTCAAAACATATATATTGTGAATTTATTTGAACTTGCCCATCCTAAAATTTACAAGGTTTTACTTCACCAACTATGGACACTTAACAGAAGCATGTGCTCTGAGATAACTGAAATTTTTTAAAAGAACAAGTCAAGTTTATGAAGTTGACATTCAGTTGGTCTATTCGATAGCACAACTATTTTATTGAGAGTTATTTGATAGCATGAGTATTTTCTTATTTTACACCAATTATTAAAGAGCTTGAAACCTTTTTTTTTTTTTTTTTGGTAATCGTTTTGAATTGTTAGGTCCTAATTTGATAGCATGAGTATTTTCTTATTTTAAACCAATTATTAAAGAGCATGAAACCTTTTTTTTTTTTTTTTTTTTTTGGTAATCGTTTTGAATTGTTAGGTCCTAATTTATGTCAAAATAGCAATCGGTGTAAAATTCTTAGTGAGAAAAATCAAACTCGCTTCTCAAAGTCAGTTTCCTTTTTTTTATACACCGGAAAATTAGTGGCTAGCAGAGCACCATAGTTAGCTCGAGCGACGGCGTTCGTCAGTTTCGCAATGCTCTTTTCGTTCATATCTGCTAGTTGAACTGAAACTACGAGAGGCTAATAATGCAAGTGATATACGTAGAAGAGAAAACAAAAATACTTCATATTGGAGTAAGAAAACAGTGTTACTTCGCTAATGATATTCCATATCGCCTACCCAGAACATTAAAAAATGATCATAAGGAAGGCAGTAGTAGTTTCAATGAGCCCAATCAAGAACGTACCAAGAATATTAAAAGAAAGAATTAGCACCAATTAGCTCCCACCCTAATTATCACTAAATTTACCAATTTTCCAATCTTCGGCTAATGAAGTGGAGAAAAAAAGTGGAGCTCTTTGCGGGTTTTCCTACTGTCTTGGTCGTTTCCAGAAGGACTGAACATTGCTAGCACTCCCCTCCGATATGGTCTCCACCTGCCTCTTCGCTTCGTTCTTCATACTTCCGCTCCGATTCATCATCATCACAGCTTCAACCTACGCAGGTTAAAAACAAGAAAGAATGACCCACATGTGAGAAAACATCCTTCGGCATCGTGGAACATTAAAAAATTAATGCACTGCACAGGCGGATCGAAAACCAGATTCGTTCAAGAAAGGGGGTGCTCGATCGTATAGTTACCTTGCATTCCACGGAACAAAACTTGGCGCCCGGCGACCGAAGCCAGAAATGGCAAGATTCGCACTTCACAACGCTGTTCAGATCGTAGGGCGAGGGATTCCGTCTCCTCTTTTTTGTACGAAGGCAACGGCATACTCGTTGATAGTGTGTGGACGGATATCGGAAATATCCCACAACGATTTCAAGTCCTTCCTTTTGAATAACGCGTCTTTGCCAACTTTATATACCTGAAAAGAAAAGATTAAAACCCAAAAACAGAAACTGAAAAGGGGCAAAGAATTCAAAATGAGGAAAAGAAACCCTAATTTCCCGTTTTTCTTGATCATGCAAAGATAAGAGCAGTATATTATGCATTTTCGCAAGACATCGATAAAGCAAACGCAGTTACGATTACAGACACGACGACGATTCGAAATGGAAGTCAGTACCCTTATCATCTCATGCTCGAATAGATCGTGTTGCTTCTTGCACCCTTTGCACACAGCAATCATGCAGACCCTACAGTAGAAATCAAGCTTTTCGGAGAGATGAATGTCGCACGGGCCATGGAACTTCATGCTCGCTATCGGCCTCAACCACATCGGAACGGCCTTCTCTTGATCATCTCCAGACGAGATCGTCACTGCATCATTCCCCATCATTTTCGTGGCTATTGTTTCTCCCTCTCCCTCGCTTCTTTAATCTGATAAAGAACGAAACCCAGGAAGAAGAAAGAGCGAAGGTATGTTTATGAAATTGAGAGAGAGAGAGAGAGAGAGAGAGAGAGAGAGAGAGAGAGGAGAGAGAGAGGAGAGAGAGAGAGAGAGACAGAGAGAGAGAGAGAGAGGGAGGGAGAGAGAGACTTTGCTAAAGCGCGATGTTGGTGAATGAATGAACTAGTCGGGTGTAAGTTCATATGACGAAAAAAATCTAGCGAAAAATATATAAAAAAAAAGAGAGGAAAAAAAAACAAACAAAATAATAGTTAATACGCAATGTCGACAATAGTCGCCAAAGCTATGCAACTTCTGATGTGATTTTACTATTTGGTTTTTGGTCTACAAATAAGTTAATTACGATTCACTTGTGTCCTAAGATTATAGAAAACATAGTTAAAATTTGCATTAATATATCACATGGCAGCTTCATTAGAATTGTCTTTCGATCGTTTTCTATAGTTTTCATTTGCAAATGTTGTGATGATATTTTTGTTTTCGGTTTTTATCTATTAATAAGATAATTATGTTCCGCCGTTGTCTCAAAATTATAAAATAAAAATAATAATTATGATTTGTGTTGATATAAATCAAATAACATCTTAATTAATCCACATTTATCAGATATTAAATAGAATTGTATTTTATTTTTCGTTTTTATGATTTTCATTTACAATAACTGATTGAAACCGTTTACGTTAGTCCGGCAAACGTCCATCAACTAGGAGTCCATTCATTTTGCAGAAAATATCATATTTTCGGAAATATTTTTCAAGAAACCATTTTTCAAGAAAATGACCATATTTTTCGATATTCAGTTGAAACCTGAAAAATGGAGTAGAAATTTGTTTTCACTGTTTGGTATTTGGTTTGATTTTTTTGGGAAAAATTACCAAAAAAATTTAATTTTTATATATATTTAAAAAAATTGAATTTTTAATTATTTTTTATTTCTCCTTTTTATTTCTTTTTCTTTTTCCTTTTCCTTTTCCTTCCTTCTCCTTCTTCCTCCCCCGTCCTCCGTTGCCACATGCCTCGGCGATAGCCAACTACCCAGCGATCAACCAAGACGCAGATTGACAAGCTCGAGATTCGACTAATCCAAACTAGCCCCAGCTCTATCGAGGCCGACAAGCTCACGACTCATCAGATCCAAGCGAGCTCGAGCTCCGTTGAGGTCGACAAGCTTACTGCTTGCTCGATCCAAGTGAGCCCGAGCTTCGCTAAACCAGGCGAGCTCAAGCTTTGTCGAGGCCAACGAGCCCGAGCTTTGTCGATGTTAGGGAACTCACGACTTGCCAAATCCAAGTGAGCTCAAGCTCCATCAAGGCCAACAAGCTTGCAACTCATCAGATCCAGATGAGCTCGAGCTCTGTTGATCTAGGTGAGCCTGAGCTCTGTCGAACTGGGCGAGGTGAAGCCTCACTGGCCTATGGTGAGGCTCCATTTAGCTCATGGCCAGTCACCAACCGCTGCCATGGCTAGTTACGGTGACTAACCAAGGAAGAAGAAAAAGAAAAGGGAAGAAAAAAAATAGAAAAAAAAAATTAAGAACTCAATTTTAAAACAAGAAAAAAAAAAAAAGAAATATAAAAATAAAAGGAAAATGTATTTGGTGAAAAAATGTGAGGTGGAAGAAGTCATGGGAAATATTTTCCATTTTTGAAAAATGGAAAACATTTTCCTCACTTTCGAATGTGTTTTTTCCAATAGCGGAAAATATTTTCCTTAACTAATTCATTTTTCATGAAATGAACGCCGGAAAATCCTAAAAATGTTTTCACGATTATTTTTCCGTGAAGCGAACGGAGCCTAAGAGGGTAAAAACTCCATCAAAGGAAAACTTGTAAATGTCCAAAAGCCAGCTTAGTTTGGATGCACCGGTTAGGAAGGATAAAAATATTAAAATAATTATGAGAGAAAAAAAGGAAGAATGATTTTAAGAGATTTAATTATTATGTTGTTTAGATGCCAACGAGGAAAGAAAAGGAAAATAGTTTATAATGGCACTCAAGTCCTTTCATATATTCGTAGATACATGTAAATTACAGTAGAGGTGAGAAAGAAGAATAAACTCATTTATTTTATACACAACTCTTACCAAATCCCTTCATATTTAGGCTATATTTGTTTAATAAAAAACGAATGATTTAAAAAATATTTTCCTAAAAAATGATTGTATGTAATGTTTATAAAAATAAATAAACAAAAAATATTTTCATCATTCGTAAAATATTTAGACATAAGTTATTGTTGATAACAAAAATATTTTTTATTAACTAATTATTTTAAGCAATACAAGCAATTATTTTTAAAAATATATTTTTGAATTATTCATTTTTCGTGAAATAAATGACGCCTTAAGGAGAATGAATTAAAAGTGCATATAAAATCAACCGGGTTAATTCTTCCTAATCTCTCTTAATCCCGGGGAATCCTTTCTCTATGTCTCTTATCCTTCATTTGAAACACGATTATACTTCTAGAGCCCCTTTTTCCCACCTAATCCCTTCTAAAAGAGATATAGCTTGTTTGGTTGCAATGATAGAGTAAGGTTGTAATGTCGTAGCTATTGCACTATTTAGTTTAACTTATGCAATTCCTATCATACCATTTGGTTTCATTTACAACTTACGTAATAAGGGGAGGATAGAATGAGAATTCCTAAAATACCCCCAATATTAGACTTAAGGGAATATTATATTTATTTAAAATAGTCAAACTTTATTGATGAATTTAATAATCATATACATTGTTGATATAAAATTTCTCAAATTTCGTTATTACTATTTTGATAATTTATATATATTATAATGAAAATTTAAACGCATGAGATGTGACTATATTAAAATAGTTTGTAGTAATTATCACTTAGACAACCAATTGGGAGAGTAGTATATAAATTTTTATGTATTATTTAGTAATCAATTTATGATTAAAATTTATAGTGTAGCATATAATATGCTATTTTGTTAGCCATCCTCGGTCTTGTCCAAGGCTGCGATTTCCCCAATGGAATGGTGTTACTACATATTGTTTATTGCATCGTTAATTTTATGACAAGATTAATAATAACATAACAATCTGAGTATTAATTAAAATAAATATTATTAAACTAATCATTATATTATGAAATAATAGGAAATAATGACATTTTTAACAATCATGTGTAAAATCTAGCGACTACGATAATGCTAATTTACGTATTACGAATAATTTTTAATATGAGCAATTATGCATTGTCAAGATAACATAACTACTACATCAAAAAAATTTTTTGAGTAACTACACATCAATTTTTTTTTTTTGAGTAACTACTACATCAATTATTTATCTATAATTTAAATATTTTGTTCATTAATCTCGTAATATGAGATTAAGTCATAGTAATACTAATTGGTTAATACAAAATTTCGATCGTAATAGTTGATTGCAAGTAGTTATCGATGATTGCAAATAGTTAATTGGTTAATACATCAATTATTAGTAATTATTTTTTTGGCAAGTAGTTGTCGATGATTTATCTCTTATTTTGAAGGTGCGAGTAGTTGATTGCACATACAAATGTAGGCTTTGTACTTGTATAGAATATCTCCAATCAGACAACATAATATCATATGAATTTCCTTCACTGTTCCCTTCAAGCTGTTTCCGTCTTTCCGCAAGTCATTTCATCAATTCCTGCTCTCAGAGAAGTGGCATAACTTAGAGCAAACTATCTATGCCCAATCTTCACACTTGATGGGGCCATCAAAAAACTGTTCTGCCTTTTGTCTAACCAGTTGGATAGCCCAAAAAGAACTTTGTCAACCCATCCTTCGAGTTCAAAATCATCATCTCTGGTTATCTCAAGAGCATATAATCAACCATTCAATCGGTATAGTTAGCAGAGAGAAAATGATGACACATCATATGATAGTGTATAAGAGTTTAATTCGATCAGCAAGTTCCAACTAAACACAAAAAACAGAACACATTCAGCAAAAGTGCAAGCTTTAACCGATCACATGATCGCCAGAATTGCTAAATGAACAACAAAAATAACCAAAATAGGCACCTGGAAGCCATTCGCCGCTGTACTCTACCGCTGTCTTCGAGCTGCTCCTGCTGCAGGATCTTCGAGACGAGCGAATCCCGGACTCCGTCGCTCTCTCTCCCCCCAAACACATCATCCTCCTCCTCGTCCTCCTCCTCTTCGCCCTCATCCTCATCTTCCTTCCCTCCTCACGATCGCCCGAATCCTATCCAGGTACTCCTTCGCCACCCGCTGCCGCTTCTCGTCTGCGGTCTCCTGGTCGAACTCAGACTCCTCCGCCTCTCCCGCGACACCGCCGCCGCCCTCCTCCTTGTCGGAGGCGTCACTGGGTATTATATCGCCGCCGCCGCCGTCGTCGGTGCTGTCGTCGTCGTCGACCCACCGCTGCTTCTGGCGGCTGAAGAAGGGGTCCTCGTTTAGGAGTCCTTCTGGTTGCCCCTCTTGTGCGCCATGGCGCCGCCCTTCTTCTTCGAGCCTTTGCCCTTCAGGGTCGGCATGTTGAAGCCAAAGCCAATGTGGTTTCTAGAGAGAGAGAGAGAGAGAGAGAGTTGCAGAGAGAGAAATGGGTGGTGGGGGATTAGGGTTTAGGGTTCTACGGACAAGAACGGCGAGGCGTTTCCGGGAAAGCGGCGGAGACAGGAGGTTAGGCGGCAAGTGTCCAGGTTTGAGATGGGACGCGAACTATTACAATCCCTCTTCATTCAGAAAATAAAAAAGAACATTTCACCAAAAAGAAAAAGAAAAGAGAATATATATATATATATATATATATATGTGTATTTAAGTTTAAAATTAAAATTAAAATTAAGGTTTTTCCCTATGAAAAAAATGACTCTATACTACATATATATGTAGGTGAAGTTGGAATTTAGAGACTAATTGCTTTTGTGCTTATCACCCGGCACTTCTCTTTATGATTATTTGCTTGTCTTGTGGCATGATACTTGGCATTATTTTTCTCGTGCGGCCGGATAATTTTACCAAATTTCGGTATGTGTACTTACACGTCTAAATATTGCTTCCTATCATATATAGAGTGACGGTTCAAACATATTTAAGTTTCATGAAGTTGAAGTTATACATGTTTTAATATTTGATTAGAAAAAATATGGTATGTTGCAATTAACTGAGCCAAGACTACTTGAATTTATTATCTATATGAACTCAAATTATGTTATAAGTAGATGGTACAAACTACATTAATTGTCATCTAAATACAATTTTTACATAGGTCTGTAGTAGGGGTGAGTATGGTCGGGTGGGCGGTTCCCACCTTGGAATTGAAAACCATCCACTAAGGATTAGTTCCAAAAAATTGGAATCGAGAACCGCCCGTTAGTTCCATGGATCCATCCAGAAACTAGACCGCCGGTTTGGTCCAATTCCCGGTGAGTCCATAAAACCGGTCTTCAATTGCTACAAAATTGCATTTATCAATTAATATCAAATCGAACATAGTTTATTTTTTAAAGCACTAAAACTTATTCGGCCTTATATTTGGCTCTTAATTTTGTATCACGACAACAAAGGACCACAATATTTATGGACATCTCCAATCGGTCATCTTCTTCCTTTTCGTTCATTTATTTTGTTTCGATTGAGAAAGCAAGTAAATGGATTATTAGAATGAAAAAAAAAAAGTAAGGATTAGTCCTATTACACACAAGAGACAAAATTAGTTAACAATATTTAATAACTACAAATAGACATATATTTACATATATATTTAGTTGAAATACTACAAAATAATTAAGTAATTGTGATGGAATTTATATATATATATATATATATATATATATATATATATATATATATCGGTCTGGTTTGGATGGATGGGTGGGTGGGTGGGTGGGCGGGTGGGCGGTTCCATGCTTAAAATCGAAACTAGACCGGTACTTACTAATTCCACTAAATTGGAACTAGGAATAGGATTGGCCTGGGAATCGCCAATTCCAATCTAGTTAAGTCTAGTTTCAGGCAGTTCTTGATTCTTTTGCACAATCCTAATTTGTAGATCTTTCCTAAGTTTTCTTAACCTTTCATGTTTAAGGGCTTGAGCATGAACATACGGTATTTTTTCCCTTCATATTTTTCCTTATACTTTTTACAAAAAAATAGATAACATAGAATCATTTATTAACCAAAAGTGTTGAAAATTTAAGGAAAATGCGTCTTTAAATTTGTAAGAGTACATGGAAAATCTCTAGTAAATGGTGAATTGTGTTCAAAACTCCAAAATTTGGATGATGCTGAAAATTAATGTACTGTGCATATTATCTATATTTTTATTAACTTTCTACATCTATATAGAATTTATTATGGGTGATCATAGAAAAGAAAAGAGGATGCAGTGCCTATTTAATTGAAAACCCAATTTGCAAGCGTATGAGCAACTACAACTTAGAAGTATACGAAACAAAGTAGACTTTTCCTAAAAGATGTTCGTAAAATTCTAAACGCAAGTGAACGTATCAAACAAATAATATAATGATGAGAAAGAATATTGTCCCCAAGGAGATTGATGATTAATAAACTAATTAAATACTAAGAATAGATTAATTCAAAAATTTATCCAACATATCATAATAGAATTGAGAATAAATTAAAACTAAAAATCTTAAAAGCAAAATTTGGAGACTAAGTCTGGTAAATTAATTAGATAAATATGTTAGAGCATCCGATTTCATCATAATCATTAGATATAAATTTCAAATTGTTACGTGTACAAGAACAATATCAAACATGTGATAGTTGAATTTCCTAATCCATTACTTACTCAATTTATTAATCCATTATATCTCTATGTGAATTTAAATAAACATAAGTGCATTAAAATCGATGAATATTCCCAGCTTACAATATGTCTTTTGGATCGCCTTATCACCGGAACTATATAAATAACGTGGTATATCTCTATCCACATTTGATTCTTGGTTATCAATTATAAGGGGTAATTGCACATTATCACTTGTCAATCTCAAACATAGACATCAAATCATTCAAATGATGACCAATTACTAAAAAGTATTAAGCACAATAATATATAACTCACATGAATAAAATTACTTGCATGCATAAAAATCATCAAATATATATCATTATGGTCAAGTTACATCGTAACCCTAACAAAATAAAATTAGAACATAGTAGAAGAAAAATTAAAATATAAATTAAACCTAGCATCTTGAATCGAAAAACAATAATCTTTCATCACTTTGTTTTCTCTCCAAAATGCTCGAAAAGCTCTCAAAATAGAAAAAAAAATCTAAAAAACCCAAAAAAATAACTATCTATATTATCTTATTTATAGGATATATTCGAGAATCCTGACACAAGGTAATTTTTTTTCAGCATAAAATCAAGGAATAAATCACAGAATCTTTGATTTGATATCCATCTTCCAACGCTTTTTTATTTGAATTCCTGGATCATAGATTTTCCTTTCTTTCTTTTTTTCCTTTTTCTTATTTTCGACAAATCTCATTATTTTGTATAAACAAGGAAGATTTGGGTAAATAGAAGGAAACCAAATATTTCTAACAAATATCGCATTATAAAGTTTCATATTTATTGCCTAAAATAGATAAAGCTAAAAAGTCATAAAAAAAAATTAACCAAATTATTGACTTTGAAAATCAAGTCAACTAAAAAAATAAAGGATGCATGAGAAGTGAATGAAGTCACTATTTTACTTGATAGCAATATTACTAAACAATACTGATAAGTTTAGCCAAAAAGAAGAAGAAGAAGAAGAAGAAGAAGAAGAGTTTCGCCAAAAAAACAAGAAGAAGAAGAAAGAAGAAGAAGAAGAAGAATAAGAAGAAGAGTTTCGCCAAAAGAAGAAGAAGAACAAGAACAAGAAGAACAAGAAGAAAGAAATCCAACCCGACGATTTAGGATATATGTGTTTCGAGAATCGGGTCGAGTCGAGTAGAGCATAGTTACATTTGTTTTGGGTCAGGTGTCTAGAATACCCAACCTGACTCATTGACACCCCTAAGAAAGAGTTAGGAGTTATCGGTTCCCGATTCGGTTTGGCTCTAAGATAGAACTGGAAATTGAATCGGAAGGATCGGCTCCTAATTTTCCAAGATCGGGATTGGATCAGCTAGTCTTGGAATAGGGAACCGCACCAATTGACCGTTTGGTTTACTTCCAAAAAAGCAAATAGAAATTGTTCGTTTCTTAATCCCCAATCGCTTTCCTCACTATTTCTTATACAAGTATGCTTGCATTAGCAAGAGGGTTATAGCATTTTATGTTGAATTCATGTTGCGTTTTCATCCAAACTTGTACATAAATTATGCAACTCTCATATGGGCAAAAACCCAATTTCAAATGAGGGAAGATACTACAAAAGAACGGGGATACCCATCCTTTCATCCCATGAATAGGGGACTACATACTCCTCCAGTAACTATATAACCTTTTGCCTCGAAGCAAAATTAAGATTTACTAAGAAATTAAAAAAAAAAAAATTAAACAGTTGGCCTAGTTCGATCGATCAGGCAGTCCTGTTCTCACTTTGGAACTAGGAATCATACCGACTAGTAACCGATTTAAAGAACAGAATTGGGAATCGAACCGCCGCTTGTTGGAATTGCCTAAAACGGGTCGGTCTATGCGGTTTCGGTTTGAACGGTTCCCGTTGCACACCCCTAGAAAGAGTGTACATGACACGACAACAAGATAAATCTTCTTGGTACCAAGTCATTCCTAAACTTTTCAATTGAACCAATTTAGTGCTAAAACTTTTTATATTGGTACCAATTTAGTCCATCCGGCTAATTTAAGCCAGAAATTGCTGATGTGGCCGTCGGTGATCTTATGTAGCGCCACATGGACAAATTTTATAATTTTTATAATTTTTTAGATTTTTTAAATTATTTTTTTTTTTTTTCTCTCTTTAGCCCTTGGCCGGCCGACCATCGCCGGCCATAGGTTGGTCGAGCGAGGGGCCCCGTGCCCTCACCGGCCACCGGCGAGGGCCGCCGCGCCCTCGCCGCCACAAGCGAGGGCGTCGCCCCGCCCGGATCTAGGTGAGGGCCGAAACCCTCGCCCATTGGCTGCGAGGGCCTCGCACCCTCGTCGGCCACGGGCGGGAGCGGCGGCCCTCGCTTGGATCCGGGTGAGGGCCGTCGTCGGCCACGGGCGAGGCGCGGCAGCCCTCGTTCGTGGCAAGGGCGAGGGTGTCGTGCCCTCGCCTAGATTTGGGCAAGGCTGCGCCCTCGCCCGCCACAAGCGAGGGTCGCCGTACCCTCGCCCGTGGCCGACGAGGTGCGGCGGCCCTCACCTAGATCCATTCGAGGGCCACCGCGCCCTCGCCCGCCACTAGCGAGGGCCATCGCACACTTGCCTGTGATTGACGAGGGTGCGAGAGGCCCTCGCCCGGATCCGGGCGGGGGCCGACGCCCTCGCTTGTGGCTGGTGGGGGCATGGCGGCCCTCGCTAGTGGTCGGCGAGGGTGCGGGGCCACTTGCCCCGACCAGCCCGTGGCCGGCGATGGTCACCAGCCGGTGACCTCGCCGGCCAAGGGCTAAGGAGAAAAGAAAAAAAAAAGGGAAAAAATAAAAAAATAATTTAAAAAATCTAAAAATATATAATTTGTCCACGTGGCGTCACATAAGACCGCCGGCGGCCACATCAGCAATTTCTGACTTAAATTAGCCGGATGGACTGAATTGGTACCAATATGAAAAGGTTTAGGACTAAATTGGTCCAATTGAAAAGTTTAGGACCGACTTGGTACCAATAGAAAATGTTTATGACTGTTTTGGTACTTTTCCCTAAATCTTCCAAGACTTGAGATGGTCGCAATAAGGCCATAAGCTCTAATTGATCTATTAAAAGGGGCCTCATGGATGTACTTGCTTCAAAACTCCAAGTAGAAAGCTCACAGCCTCACACTATATCTTAAATATTTCTTTGTAAGAATATGATTAGGTGACAGTTTTTAATTTATTGTAATAACAACAATTTGTTCTGAATCACAAAAAATTAAATAACAAATATTTATAAATTATTATGAGGTTCACTTATTTAAGAATTTGTGACTCACAATAAGCTTTATTTTCATAGTAGCCCAAATTATATTGCGTTAGTGAAGCCTTTTTCTATTTGTCTCAGAAATCGAGAGAGAGAGACAGAGAGAGAGAGAGAGAGAGAGTATGAGGACTAGCGGTCTCTCTCTCTCTCTTTTTAGTTCTTGCCCAAGCCCCTCGTCATAGGATTTGCGATGGAGGCGAGTCCAAGAAGATGTTTCATCAGAAGCAGTTGCCCACGAGCTGAGACGATCACGATGAAACATCGCATGGAGCAAAGCTTGCAGCTAACCCTGTATTACCAGCTTAAAGCTTGTGAGGTTGCATTTCCATGGCTGCTTCGTTAAGGTACGTGCGTATATGCAAAATCATCATGCTTGCTGTAAGCCAATGCTTCATGGTATTCCTGTGACCTCTTCCTGGCTAAACTTATGTAACCCTAATTCATGCGCAATACATTATGCACTGTCATAAATCGTTCAATAGTTCAAAACGTGAGGGAGAACATCACTGTTGTTTGTTCATTGACTAACAAAAGTTCCATGTACATTGCGATGATTGATGGACTAGCAAATCGTTCTAGATAGAGATGCACGTCAGCGGAAAATTAACTGAAAGCACATTCCTCTGGCGAAAAGGAACCAATTATTTAGTTGCAATGCATCGGCGCCGTTAGACCCAACTAATGAGGCGAGCGCAGAGAAGGATGCGTTACCGATGGATCGTGCTGTAAGGGAAAAGGTTTTTCCACCTCATATTCTCGTCCTTCCCAACGTAAGTATCTACTCAATTAGCATTGGAAATATTATGATAAGTTTATATGATCCCAAAAATGCTGCTGCTACTAGTGGTGATGATGATGATGATAGCAATAAAAAAAAAAAACTAACACTTTTCGGCCATATTCACAGGTAGAACTAAAAAAGAAGATCAGTATTGCATGAATATACTTCCCATCAGAGTAAAGAAAAACAGAGCTTATTTCCCCACATGTGCGGTGGATCCTATGCCAAAAACAGAAAAATAACGAATCCCATAGTAGTTGCAACGAACCCTATCGAGAGATGTACCAAAAAACATGAAAGAAAAATCAACCAATACGTACCAAACCAAATAGCCCCACCCCGAATTCACCAAGTTCGCCAATTACCAAATCTTTGGCTAATAAAATGGAGCTCTCTGCGGGATTTTCTGCTTTCTTGATCGTTTCCTGAACGACTGCATATTGCCAGAGCTCCCCTCTGATATGATCCCTACCTTCCTCTTCGCCTCTTCCCCTTCCGTTCATCTTCATCATGGCTTCAACCTACAAAGGAAAAGCAAGAAAGAACAACCCTCGCGTGAGCAGCCCGGCCTTCGAAACCGCGGAACATTCGAAACGATGCATGGCCCGGTTCTTTCGAAAGGTGTGCTCAATTGTCATCTTGCATTCCACGGAGCAGTACTTGGCGCCCAGCGACTTGAGCCGGTACGGGCAAGATTCGCACTCCACAAGGTTGCTCTGACCGCGGAAGCGAGCGGCCCCATCTCCCCTTTTGTATATGAACGCCATGAACCACCCGTTTTGACTGTATGGGTAGATATCGGAAGCATCCCACAGCGGCTCCAAGTCCTCTAGTCTAAACGACGCCACTTTGGAGACTTTATATGCCTGAAAAGATTAAAACCCAGAAAGAAACACTGAAAAGGGGCAAAGAATTCTAAATGAGGAAAAGGAATCCCAAATTCCCGTTTTCTTGATCATGAAAAGATAAAGAGTAGCAGTACACCATGCAATTTTCGCGTCACCCTGTTAAAACAAATGCTGTTACGATTACAGATGCGAAGACGGTTCAAAATGGAAGCTAATACCTTTATGATCTCGTGCTCGGAAAGATCGTGTTGCTTCTTGCACTCTTTGCACAGGGCGACCATGCAGACTCTGCAGTAGAAATTGCACTCTTTGGAGGAATGAGTCATGCAGGAGTCATAGAGCTTGATGCTCGCGATCAGCCTCAACCATGGCGGAACGATGTTCTTTTGATCATCTCCAGGCCAGACCATCGTTGCACCATTCTTTAATCTGATAAAGAACCAAACCCAAAAAGAAGAAGAAAGAGAGAAGGTTGCGAAGATGTTTATGATCGAGAGAAGACCGGGGGGGGGGGGAGGAAATCAGAGGGACTTTGCTAAAGCCCTAAAGCAACTGAAGAAGGTTTAAGTTTATATAGTATTGTAAAATGATCCGGCAAGAAACAAAGAAAAAGGAGATGAAATAAGTAATCAAATTAAACATCGGGTTTTAAGTTTATATTTCCCGAACAACGGAGAGTATATACATAAGGTCTATGCCGATTCTCTCTTTGCTAATCGATGCCTCTCTAAACAACGGGGAAAAACAATGGAAAATGGAGAATAATTTTTTCGATGACTTCATTTATCAAAGCTATGCAGGGTGTGATAATAGTTTAGTTTTTGGTTACGATTTATAAATAAAATAATTACAATTTGCCCGTGTCTTTTGATTATATTCTATGATTTTCATTAGCAAATAACTAACTGAAACCGTTTATAGTTAGTAGCTTGCGAAACCAATTGGGAACACTTTTCCTGCATCGGCCCCGTCCAAAAGACAGCTCAGTCATATACTCCCATACCCATATCTTCGATCGGAGACTATATCATTTTTATTTTAGTTTGGAAGAAGTGATTAAGAAAGAAAAAAAAAATTATCTAAGAAAAAAGTAGAATGGTCTGAATAGATTTAATTATACTGTTCTTTGGATGCTAGCGAGGAAAAAAGAAATAAAAATAGTGTATAATGACGTTAATGTTTGTTTATATATTTTGGAATACATGTAAAATAATAGTATGAATGAGAGAACGAATAAACGTGTTTATTAGTACACAAATCCCTCCAAATTCCTTCTCATTTAAAGAGACTCGGAGTATGTAATTATGTTAAAATACATAACATTTACTGCATAGTTAATAGTATGACAGGATTAATAATAATATAACAATCTCAGTATTCATTAATATAAATATAATTAAGATAATCATCCCATTATGGATAGTATGATATTAAACTATAACGTTGTAAATAATCGTATCTAATAGTGAGCCACCAATAATATGTCAATTAATATACTGTGAATGATTTGTATTGTAATAAATAATTATGCATTATCAAGAGAACATAATTATTATTACATTAATTATTTACCATAAATTAATATTTTATTCATTAATCTTATAATATGTGATTAAGTCAGAACAATGACAATTGATGTTGTCATTATGTAAATAAAATTAGCTATGATTAATGCAAATTTTAATTGTAATTATAGTCTACCAATTGAGGTGGCCTAATACCCTTAAAATGCGTCAACTTTAGCCGGAGTTCCAATTTTGGCCCCATTCTTTTTATTTTTTATTTTTTATGATAAAGCACCAACTTTCAGCTGTCACCCAAATTTGGGTTTTTGTCATTTGATGGCGTTAAAGATCCAATGTGTCATTTTTCACATGTACATCACATTTATGGCTTCTACTGTCACGAAAATTATGTGCCAAATTGTCACAAAATGAAATTTCTATACAGTTTAAATCTCGAAAGATTTAATAATTATACCTCAATGGTATACACATTTTCTTTTTCAATATAAATAATCACAACTCCGAGTACAAAATATAAATTCTTACTTTGGTTGCACTCAGTCCTCAAAAGATCTTTGAACACACTAATCTAAAAATCCCATAACTCCAAACTTAACCTATGTAAAAGTTATTCTGAGGCGAGTCTAAGCTTAGTAAATAAATGCTCTTCGTCTAAAGCAAGAGATCTAATCACCACCTGACCTGAGAGCACAAAAGCATAGTAATCATCAACAACTAACGTCACATCATTTGATGGAATCTATATAATTCAAAGGGCATGTTTGGCAATTTGCTAAATAGTGTTTGATTATGTTCTTTTGTTCTTGGGAATAGATTTCAAACAAAAATCTGTTTAGTAAATTTTTTGTTCTCGAGAGTAAATTTGTTCTTGAGCATAGATTTGAAACAAAATCAAAGAGTAAAAAGAAGTTATTTCTCTATTCCCGAGAACAATTCCAAAATTAAGCCAACTTTTTCTTTTTTTTCTCTTTTCTCCCTTGTTCTTCTTCCTTCCCTCTTCTTGTTCCATCACGCCATCATCAACAAACGAGTAATTGCAAGAAACCTTTTGTTTTAGTATGGATTAGAATGAAAAGATTTTATGTAAACTGCGCACCAGCGAAGTTTCAAAAACTCACATAAGACAAAGGGCTACGGTGAGTGAGCTACAAAGCAATACTTTTATTCTATCCGTTGTTTAGGGCAATTCTAAATCTAGATATTCTGATGATATAATACGAGTTAAATAATTCCATCTAGGGGGGTTTTAGCTTTTAGAAATTTTATTTTTATCCAATTCGACCTATATCCTATTTGACAAAAAAGTCTAGACGACTAAACATGCTTAATATTTAGTATTTACTCAAATTGGAAAATGTATGGTTCAATTTACAAAATTCAAAACTTCAGAAAAGCGTGGCCCTTTTTAGATTTTGTACAATTGAAAAAAGAATTTCAATTTTAAAATGTGTGAAAAAGAATTTAATTCATCTTCTAATTATGCAGTTATCTTTCAAATTACCAAGCATAAGTGCACATGGGTTGCCTGTTGGGATTATTAATCAATGGAAAGAAATTGGTGGCATTGTAGGAAGTTGTACAAATATAAAATAGGGTCATCAAATTACGCATTTGCTCATTGACATGATATAAAATATAACTAAGGCCAACGCTATATACACCATTACATTGGCTCTACACACACCACTTCAAGAGTTAGCATGACAAAAATACCCAAATTTTGGGACTTGCAGAGTTATAATATTTCTTTTTCTTTTCTTTTCTTCTTCCCTACAAACGTTCAGCTTGTCCATCTCTCTCCCGCAGTAACAATGGCGAAGATCAGGGATCCTCATAAGCTCCCCGTAGCCACCCGAACCGAAATCCGAGCAACGAGAAGAGTTCGATCCTAACACAATGCGAAGTCTTCTACTTGTTTTCTATTCTTTTCTTCTCATTTTCAGAGCCTCGTTGTGATTTTAATTTTGAACTTTTTAATCTCACGTGTTGATTGATAATCGGCAAGGGAAAAATAATTTTCGCATCATATTCTTGTCTTTCCCAACATACGCACCTACTCCAATTAACCGAATTTGAAGTCAGAGGGACATCATTAGAAAAGATATGCAAATTCAATTACTTAATTAGACAAGTTAAATTTCAAGGAGCTGCTTAGAAAAAAACAACTGCACAAGTTTAGAGATTATATCGAACCTTAATTTCACCCTTTTTCTTGTTTTGATAAACAGTAACGATACAATCTCCGACTCAGTAGGCCGAAGTGGGATTGCAGGACAAGGGCCTCCATTCATCTTCTCTAGCTTCTTTGTTCTCTTTTTACTTTAAGAAAATTAAAAGAAAAAATAACTTTCTTTTGCTATATAGTCAAGCTAAGCAGCCCATGACATAAAATAATTGTAGACGGATCGACACATTAAATTGGCTATTTGCAAAAAAGAAAAAAGAGATATGTGCACTAAAAATTCTAAAACTTGTCACAAAAATGTAATTAAATCCTAAAACTTATTAGATTGTGCAATCGAGTTCTTCCGTTAACTCCGTCCAACTTGATTAATGGAAAGTACTAATGTGACTTTGTTTAAATATTTTTTTCTTCTACGTGGTAATGATATGGCTAAAACATGAAACATAAGACTAGAACGATGTTGTTTTGGTCCAAGTATGATTTTAATACAAAATTTATTCAAATTAAATAAAAACTAAAATTTAAAAAAAAAATGGAGGAAGGAGAATCGGGCGATGAGGGCTGCAACCCTCGCCAAGTCCTGCTGGCCCTCAACTGCGGTCGACGAGTCACTGGCCCCAGTGGTAGGCCCTCGCCACCACCACCTCCTCCTCCTCCTCCTCCTCCTTTTATTTTATTTTGTATGTTAAAAATTTTAACTCATCTTTTATTTAATTTAAATAAAAATGGTATTGGAAATTAGATTTGGATAAAAATGACGTCGTTTTAGCTACATCATCGCCACCTAGGAGAGATAAAATATTAAAAAAAGTCACGCCAGTATTTTTCATTAGCCAAGTTGGATGGAGTTAACGGAAGGACTTGATTTTACTAATTTGATAAGTTTTAGGACTTGATTGTTCTTTTTGTAAGTTTTAGAACCCAATTGCACTTTCCTTACAAGTTTTAGGACTTCTAATGAACATATCTTGAATAATAAAATAATAAACTCAAAACTCCCTCTCAAGTTAGAGCATAAGTATCAACGTAACTTGTGACAAATGTATGATACTTGTCCATGTCGAAGAGACTTCGTGAAAATGTTTGCTAGGTGCTTGTCAAAATGCATGTGCACTAATCATATATCATCACAAGTTAACTTTTCTTGAACGAAATGACAATCCAATTCTACGTGCCTTGTTCGCTCATAAAACATTTTGCTAGGAACGTGAGCAACAAATTGATTATCACGATGGAGAGTCGATGACCTGGTCATAGGTAGTCCTTCCTCTTGCTTAGGGTTATTCTATCGTATGGTTTTGTTTATATATATATATATATATATATATATATATATATATTACCTTTTGTAATTGTTTTATGGCATTTGGAATTCGAGTTTCAAGTTCTGATTTTTTTCGATATTGGTCATTTAAAACCAAAGAAAATGCTTAAGAGTCTATCTCTGTGCAAAAAATTATGACTCACAAATAGTTAATTATTTCAGTGCAATTAGATTTTTAAGCGAATAGGGTCTCATAAATCTCTTATTATTCCCAGCCAGAGGTGCAAATAGTTACATTACTCGTTTGATTCAGGATCTTTTAGATCAATGTAAATAATTTTCAACAGGTCCGTGTCACTGTTAAGTGGGCAATCGCATAAGCATTTCACGGAAAAACTTGGGGATTTTCGGTTAAAAGTAATGATTTTTGAAGGCTCTTTAATTGTTTGAGGAAATTTAATTTCGCTAGCAAATTAATACAACAAATCAAAATACTAAGTCAAAATGAATCGAAAAATCGAAAAAAGAAGAACAAAATATCGCTTAAAAAATTCAAATGATTGGCTCAACGCATGATGTGGTCATCATGTAGGATTGTATCAAGATGACAGCATCGGGACACCCGTGTTCCTCTTTTTCAAAAAAATCAAACCAAGCAATTCATGATTTAGCATTCTTGATACGCTGTTCTTTAGGTATTATTGGAGTGCGGAGTTTGAATGAATCTTGGATCATGTAAATCATCTTCCAATTAAAGTTATATAGGAAGGTCGAAAAATCAAAGACAGTATAAGGACCAATATGAGCTCATATGATCAAACAAATTTATTGATGATTCAATTGTTGAGAGGCATCAACAAGAGTTCCATTCCGCGCATAGACTAATTAGGTATTTTGACATTAACATTAGAGGAACTAGTTAATACGCGTCTGATGCACGAACATGTGTGAGTCCTTGTATCACAAAGTGCCAACTTGCTCCCTGGACATTGAGACAAACAATCGACATCTCGCTGACATGCTGCTTCCACTCTTGTCACCATCCATGGCTCACCTAAAAAAGCACAAAAAAAACAAAAACAAAAATTCAAGATATTGTCATTTTGATCCTTTTTTTTTTTTGGGAGATTTATTTTAAAATAGCATGTGCCTTGCACGAAGGACATGAATTACAAAATTAAGCAAACATGTGTACATAAGAAAATCATGCATTAGGATTTTATGAGAGAGAGAGAGAGAGAGAGAGAGAGAGAGAGAGAGAGAGAGAGAATTACAAATTAGAGTCACCAAGAAAAAGACCAACATCAACTTGGAGGCTTGCTTCATGATTCCTTCGGGTCAAGCTTTGCTTTTGATAGAGTGATGAATGGTTGATGGTTTAGTTATGCTAAAAGGGCGCGTTTGGTAATGATTCTGTTCCCGGGAACAAATTCTGATCATAAATGATTATTTTTTATTCTGTTCCTAAGAACTGATTCTGAGTAAAAGAATGCGTTTGATAACTGTACAAAATTTTTGATTCTGGAATAGAATTGCGTTTGATACCGTGTTCATTGATTCTGTTCCAAATCAATTTATTTTAATTTTTAATAATTTTTATAATTTTTTCCTTTTTTTCTTTTTTTTTTTCTTTTTTTTTTTTTTTTTTTTTTTTTCCTATTCTAATTCTTCTTCAGGCCGGTCGCCGGCCCTCGGAGAGGCCGGTCCTCGTCGACTCGGCCTCGCCGGCAGCTAGGCGAGGCCCGCCTGCCACCGGCGAGCTTGCCGGACCTCGCCTTAGCATGGCGAGCCTCCGAGCTAGCCGGACCGGTCGCCGGCGACCGGCGGTGTCGGACGGCGGCGGGTGGCGGCGGGCGGTGGTCACGGGATGTCGGTCGATGAAGAAGAAGAAAAGAGAAGAAGAAGAGTTTTGATTTTCAATTTTATTCCCGAAACAAGAATCAACTTTTTTTTTATTCTTGATTCTCGTCCCAAACTAATTCTGGGAACAAATTTGTTCCCGGGAACAAAAATTTTACCAAACACGATTCTCGTTCCAAACTGTTTCTAGGAACAAAAAATCATAATCATGCACTATTTGGATGGTTACCAAAAAGTGCCTAAATAAAGAGGGCTATGCAATGAAGTTCATGTGCACTACAAGTCTGTATTTATACACTTGAAAATTTTTGTGCTATTAAATGTATTTGATGGTTATGGTATGTTTAGATTTCTTTCTTACACATTTGGTAATTTCATCATTGAGATGATTTCATGACATACTTATGATAAATTTTAGTGATTTTGAGTTTTAAACATGTTCTTAATTAACATATATATGTTGAGGCCCTCAATAAATCCTAGAAGGGGATCAAATAGGTTGTGTGTAATACTATAAAAATTTTGTAGAATATTAAACAATCAACACACAATATTGTGTTAGAAGCAAATTAGTGTGTGTGATGTTAAAAATTATTTTTCTTTTATTTAGTCACATTTTTGTATTTGAGGCAAACAATTAGGCATTTTATAAGAATCAAGGTAAAAATTCTAAGGAAGAATTTTTTTTTGTAAAAAGGGTGAAGCAAACAAATCATACATCGATATATGGTGGTGATTATATCCAAGCCCACGTCCACTCTTCAACAAGCTTAACAGCAGTTGGATTCCCTTAATAATCTGAAAAACAAGTTATAATTGACTAGTGTTGTTTCTTTCACACGATAGATCACATTATCAGGACACAATTTTACACTTGTACACTTGACTATTAACTATTGTAGTGCTAAACTGATATAGAGAGGCATACATAACATGATCAAAGAAAATTTCTAGCTTAGATTGTAGTAGTAGTAGCATTCAATGTGTCCAACCTCTTCTTAGCTTTGTTGCTCTTTATATGCAGAGTTCTACAAACTATCCATTGGAGAAGGGCAACCTCTTCTTAGCTTTGCTGCTCTTTACATGCAGAGTTCTACAAACTATCCATTGGAGACCTTCAAGGGCATTAGCTAGTCGTTTGAGAATCGTTGAAGACCTCAAACAAAATCAGAAATGCTTTTGCAATCGCTTCCTTAAACCGTCATAGGTTTCCTAAAATGTAGTATGCTGCCACTATTATAAGTAGAAAAACTATCAACTGCTTTTATAATATCTTTCCTGACATCCTAACTACGGAGTCCAACCCTTTAATGGCTATATTTCTTACTATCAACGGCCATTTTTCCATTTTAATCTCACCATCATCAAAGCTAATACATCACCATCACGATTCGAAGCACACTATCATTGGTACAAATTATGAGTGATTTGGCCAATAATCTTCAATGACGATACCGACCAAATGACAAGTGATGACAAAATCAATGATTTTTTCACCTTTATCAGTATCCAAATACTCCCAAAAACACTAGCTTGGCTGGTCCTTCCAAGCTAAGATGAGATACAACTCACATTGGTATATTTTCTTCTAATTGTTAAAGCCTAGTTTCTTGTCTTTATTGATATAATAAATCATTAAAAATCCAATAATCATTTCACAATCTGCGTTCGTCACAATAAATATTAGTATTAAAGTGAGCAATTTCATAAGGATATTTTCCCAACAATATGCAGTAAAATGGAAAATATGGTATGGGCCAGTAAGAAACTTCAAGTTTCATTTCTAATATTGATGGAGAGAGGTTCTCCAGAATTTTTATAGTAAAAAAGATTTATGTTCTGAATGTGTAAAAAATAAAGGGGGCAAGTTTGATGATATTGTTAAGAAATTCCGACAAAAAAAACTTTATTTTTCTTAAAATGAACTTGAAATTTTAAATGGAAGGGGAAAGAGATACGATATTGATTTGCATTAATCTCAAGATTTAAGTCATGATTTCCTTACCCCGGCACTCCTAACCTGCTCTTGATCGGACTGGGAAGTAGATTTTCTCTCGCATACCATATAAACGTAATGTCATACTACTTGTACCTCTTCATTTTTCTGGTTTTTTCATTACTTGCTTTTGAGGTGTGACATCTTATTATCTTAATTGGACTATACATGCTCATGGTCACTTCTAAATTTCGATGAATGATTATTATAAGAGCTATAGATTGCTATTAATTTTATTGGAATATGTATACCAAAAGTTTTAAAACTTGTCACAAAAATTACAATTAAATTGTAAAACTTGCAAAAAGTGCAATCAATCTTAAAACTTATCAAATTTGTGCAATTAGTTCTTTTGTTAACTTTATCCTACTTGACTAATGGAAAAAGTTGACGTGGCTATTTCCCACTATTTTCTCTCTTCTATGTGGCAATGATGTGGCTAACAAAACATAAGGCTAAAATGACGTCGTATTAGTTCAAATATGATTTTTTATACAAAATTTATTTAAATTAAATTTAAAAAAGCTAATTTAAAAAAATAAAAAAAAATGGAGGAAGAAGAACTAGGGGCGAGGGTTGCAACCCTCGCAATCACTGCCTCACCACCGCCAGCCAGGCGATGGTGGGGCAGCTTTTTTTTTAATAAATAAAATGATTAACTTATTTTATTTTATTTAAATAAAAATGGTATTAAAAATCAGATTTGGACCAAAATGGCGTTGTCGTTATATGGCACATATGATAGCTATTTTATTTCTATTCAAGAACTATTTTTCTATTCCAAACTTGTTTTTGGAACAAAAATCCATTTGGCATCACAATTTCAATTTTCTATTTTTGGAACAAATTTTTAGTTTAGAAATAAGTTTGGAACAAAAATGATAAGTAAAAATTTTATATTTCTCCATTTGGAACATAAATAAAAAATAAAAATTATTTTTATCATTCGTTCTCGCTACTAGCCGATTGCTCACTCGCCGCTACCGGTTGCCATATGTCACCATTGGTTGCCGCCCCCCACTAGCCGTTGTTTTCACCTCCAACCACCCCCTACTGGTCGCCACTACCAACCGTTGCCACCCGCCACCGCTACTACCATTGGTTGGTCGCCACCATTGCCACTCGGGAAGGAGAAATTTTTTGTTGTTATCAAACGAATTTCTATTTTGGAAATAGAAATTTTGTCTCATTACCAAACACTTTTATTTTTGCTCAGAAACTTATCCAAGAATAGAAATAAAAAGTTCTATTTTTGTTTTAGAAATTAATTCATTCGAACCCTTAGCCATATTATCAACACATGGGAGAGAGGAAATATTAAAAAATAAAAGCCATGTCAACGTTTTCTATTAGCCAAGTTGGATGGAGTCAATGAAAGAACTCAATTGCATCAATATAATAAGTTTTAGGACTTGATTATAATTTATGCAAGTTTTTGGACTCAATTACACTTTTGTGACAAGTTTTAGAACTTTTAATAATATATTACAGAAAACTAAATTGTATATTGGAAAATTGTGGACAAAGTAGAGAATGAAATTGTTTAGTTACCATTGGAAAAATTATGTCGAGTTTATGCGAACCCAAAAATGCCACTAGTAGTAGTAGTAGTAATAATAATAATAAGAATAATAGCAACAACATTTGGCAATCAGTCATATATGCTCCTAGAACTGAAAAAATGATAATTGCTGCATCATTATACTTCATATCGGAGTAAAGAAACAGAACTTGTTTCCCCTACATACGTGGTGAATCCGACACCAAAACAGAAAAATGATACTCTGAACAAACCCTATTCAAGGATGTACCCAAAAAATTTAAAAGAAAAATTAACCGATATGTACCAAAACAACGTAGCCACACCCCAATTTTCACAAGTTTGCCGATTACCAATCTTCGGCTAAAAGAAAGGAGCTCTCTGCGGGTTTTTCTGCTTTCTTGGTCGTTTCCTGAACGACTTCACATTGCCAGAACTCCCCTCTGATACGGTCTCTACCTTCATCTTTGCTTCGTTCTTGGTGCTTCCGCTTCCATTCATCTTCATCACGGCTTCGACCTACAGAGGAAAAAGCAGAAAGAAAGACCCACGTGTGAGAGAAACGTCTCTTCAAAGCCGCGGGACATTCAAAACGATGGCACGGCATTGGCGGATCAAAACCCGGTTTGTTCCTAAGGATGCGCTCGATCGTCACCTTGCATTCCACGGAGCAGTACTTGGCGCCCAGCGACTTGAGCTGGTACTGGCAAGATTCACACAGCGCGACGCCCCTCTGACCGTGGGAGCGAGCAATCCCGTCTCCTCTTTTGTGTACGAAGGCGACGAGACACCTGTTGTAAGTGTATTTACAGATACCGGAAGTATCCCACAACGACCTCAAGTCCTCCATTTTGAACGACGCGTCTTGGCGGACTTTATATGCCTGGAAAGATTAAAACCCGAAAACAAGAACTGAAAAAAGGGCAAATAATTCGAAATGAGGAAAAGAAACTCCAGTATCCCGTTTTCTTGACCATGCAAAGATAAAGAGTAGTATACTACATATTTTCACGACACATCAATGAAACAAATGCAATCGGAATTACAAGCGAGGAGATGATTCGAAATTAAAGTTAGTACCTTTATCATCTTGTGCTTGTAAAGATCGTGTTGCTTCTTGCACTCTTTGCAAAGAGCGATCACACAAACGCTACAATAGAAATTGCGTTCTTCGGAGAGATGTGTCTCGCACGGGCTATAGAACTTGGTGCTCGCGATTCGCCTCAACCACGGCGCAACGACGTTCTTCTGATAATCTCCAGACGAGACCACCGTTGCATCATTCCCCATCATTTTCGTGGCTTTCCTTTACCCTGAACGAAACCCAAGAAGAAAAAGAAAGAGAGAAGGTTGCAAAGATGTTTATGAAAATGAGAGAGAGAGAGAGAGAGAGAGAGAGAGAGAGAGAGACTTTGCTAAAACGCTAGAGTAACCGAGGTGTGGATTATTGAAACGGTCTGTTTAAGTTTATATAGTACAATAAAAAGGTCTAGCAAAAAATAAAGAAAAAAGAGAGGAAAAAAGGAATTAAATTAAACAAAATGATTAGTATAAACATAAGATTTATATCGACTTTTTATTCACTAATCTATGCCTCTCTAAACAACTGGGAAAAACAATGGAAAATCAAGAATACTTTTTTCGATAATTATGTTTATCAAATACAAACGAACCGAATGTAATAATTATTACGGCTCGTTGACAATAGCCACCAAAGCTATGCAGGTTGTGACGATGGTTTGGTTTTTAGTTCCAATTTATAAATAAAATAATAACGATTTGCCCGTATCTTTAAATAATAATAAAAAATAACTATGATTTGTATTAATAATATCACATAACAGCTCAATTAATCCATTATATCAAATATTGAACAAATTGTAATTGATTATTTTCCATGATTTGTTTACAAATAACTAACTGAAACCGTTTATAATTTGTAGCTTGAGAAACAAATGTGGACACTTTTCTAGCAATGCACATGTCCAAAGGCCAGCTCAGTCGTTTAAGAGAAAAGAAGAATAGCCTGCAGAGATTCAATTATTCGGTCATTTGGATGTTTGGGAGGGAAAAAGAAAGAAAAATAGCGAACAATGACATTAATGTCCATTTATATATTTTTAAATACACGAAAAATTAGAGTACAAATGAGAAAAATGAATAAACATGTTTATTAGTATACAAATCCCTCCAAATTCCTTCTCATTCAGAGTGAATTAAAAATTTGTGTAAAAATTGACCGGGGTAATCTTTCCCGATCAACCATTGGGGTTTGCCACCAATCTCACATGGGAAGGGGGAGGTGAGGGGCTCGAATCCCCACATTCTCATTGGGGTTAAGTTGGCGACAATTTAGTTTTAGGTGTGGGTTTCGACTATTATACCCTACAATGAGGTATGACAAAAGTTTGAGAGTAAGAGTTAGAGTAGAAAAAAGAGTAGGATCAATAAAAAAATTTAAAAAAAAAAAACTTCCCGATCTCTCATAATCCCGCATAATCCTATTTTCCTGTTTCTTTCCCTTCATCCAAACACGACGATATTTTTAGAACCCTTTTCCATCTAAATCCTCCTAATAAACATACAGCCTATTTGTAATAATAGAATACAACTAAAAAATAATAGCTATTAAGCTGCTTGGTTTAAGTAATGTAATACCTATTATGAGGTTTGGTTTCATTTATGACATATGTAATACAGGAAGGATAGCATAATAATTCTCAAAATACCATAAAAATTTGAATTAGAGGGAATATAACAATTATCACTTTAATTTATTCACATTTTTATATGTAATTTATCAAATATTTAGCAATATTTTGATAATTTATATATGTCATAGTGAATAGTTAATCACATAAAAGGTGATTATATTGAAATAATTCATGCTAATTATCTTTTTGATGATTATTGTTCACATTTTATCTCATATATAATTATGTTAAATTACATATTATTTAATACATGGTTAATGATATGATTGGATTATTAATAATACACTATCTAAGTGTTAGTTAATGCAAATATAAAATCGTATCTAATAGTGAGCCACTAATAATATGTTAGTTAATACATTATGATTAAATCTTAATATAACAAGTATTTATGCATCATCAATATAACAAAATTATTATTACATCAATTATTTGCCTATCACCAAATATTTTATTTATCATTCTTATAAATATGTGATTAATTCAAAATAATGATGATTGGTGTTGAATTATATAAATAATATAAATAAAATTACTTATGCTTTATGCAGATTTTAATTGTAATTAATTGTCTACCAATAGAATGGGCCTGATTCTCATAGACTATAGCTCAGCTCTCAAATCTGGTTTCTAACTTTTTTTGTTAATTTCATAATGAGGCAATAACTTTCGATCATTACCCAAATTTTACCCCATCAAGTTTCTGTCAAATGATACTATTAAAGATCCCACGTGTCGTTCCACATTTACATTACATTTGTGGTGTCTACCAACATGAAAATAAGGCACTGACTAAGACAACAAAAAGAGAAAAAGAGAGAATTGGGAGGGGGGAGGGGTGGAGTGTGTATCACATCTGCCATAGCTTGAGAGCTCTAGCTCTAAGCTCGCTATGACCATGGGCGCTCAAACTCATACTCATGGTCGCCATGGCCACTCGAGCTTGTGGTCATGGCCACGAGATCTTATTGAGCTGAGAAGCTCATGGCAGCCATGGTCGCGAGATGTTTTGAAGTCACAAATCTCGAGGTTGCCATTTCCTCAAGCTTCGAGCATGCGGTGACGAGCGCATGATTGTTGAACTCATGCATGTAGAAAAATTCAAAAGTAAGAGAAAATCATCTTTTTTGGTTTAGTGAATGCATCTTAACTAGTCTATCTCTCCGAGCGATCTTAAAGGTGTACTTTGACACGTTTAAGTTCTTATTAGTGTAGTCCTCTCAGTAAGGCTTGAACCCCAACACCAAGAAAAGATCATACTCCCTTGTCATAACGTGTAAGATAATATGTTTGTACTTACTTTTATTTTATCAATTCTTTTCTTGAATTTCGTTTTTGTGAAAGTCTATGTTTGTATTTATATCGTGGATGTTTATCAATTAAGTTCATACAATTCTAATTAGTCTAATCTAGTACTTGAACTAACATAATTGTTTCTATCAACTCTCTCTAGCTACAAACCTAGTTAATACTTAATTGGGCTTGACGTGTCTATTGGAGCCGATAAGGACTTGACATGGAAAACTCCGAATACATCGTCCATGCTTAGAAATCTTGATTGTGATTTTCAGTTTTAATCTCACATGTTGATTGATAGTCCATAATAGAAAAAGCTTTTTTACGGGATATTCTTGCCAACATACATGTTTTTTCCATTAAACTGAATTTAAAGTTATATCGACTTGGTATGAAAAGTTACACAAATTTATTAATTGTACAAATTTAAAGATCAAGGAGTAGATCAGAAAAAAAAAAAAAGAAAAAAGCGTACAAGTTTTTAGATTAGAGTGGACGTGTGCAGCGCACAAGGGTCCACATTTCTCTTCTCGAGCTTCGTTGTTCCCTCAAGAATCATTTTGCTATAAATAATTGAAAACGGCAACACATTAAAATGGCTATTTGCATATGAAAAAAAATAAAAAAGAAAACACAATCAAATTGTATTTGAAAAGAATTGTCAAAAAAGCGGAGAATAAAATTGTTTGATTGGCATTTCTGAGAATTTTATATCTGCCTACGTTTATTTCGATTGATATTAAGTACGTAATTTTAGATCACTACCAGTCCACGCGTTGATTCAAACACTAATAGAACTTGAAAGATATTTCAGCAGCAAGATATGGGGTGTTGCACCTACAAGAGTCAAAGACTATAAGCGGCATTTGGAAAATTTCTGACGAGTTTTTCTGATCCCAATAACAAAAACAACAAAAAATTTGGTAATAAATCTTTTAGATCATCTTTGCTGATACGAAGCTCACAATGGAGTTATTTACAATCTGAAAATTCCATCCATAGTTCGGGATTTCAGTTCGAAGGTTATAAGATATGGTGAGATTTCATCTCTCTCGACCAGTTCATGTTCAATAAAAGGATGATCCCAGAGATCCCCAGACTTATAAAACAAGGAAAAAGAGATAGTCGTTGCATTACTATACTTCACATTGAAGTAAAGGAAAACAGAGTTTATCTCCCTGAATACGTGGCGGATCAAGCGTGTGCTAATTGCAAAGAGAAACTAATAGTTTCAAAGAGCCCTATGAAGAATGTACCAGAAAATCAACCATATGTTCTGATTTCCAATCTTCGGCTAACAAGATAGAGCTCTCGGCGGGTTTTCTACTTTGCTGGTCTTTTCCTGAATGACTGCACATTGCCAGCACTCCCGTCTGATATTATCTCTAGCTTCCTCTTTGATTTGTACATCGAAAAGTCAAAAAACAATTTCCCTAAGACAGTTTTCCTTCAAACAAATGGACTCTCTAAGTAGGTGTTGCGATGCATTTGCTTATGGTGTTTAGCCACCCACTCTAGCATTTTCTAGGGCAACTATATATTGTGGATAAACATTATCATTGTTCTCTCATGATTCTATATGGTGTCATAGTATGCTTATTCTTTTCATGAAATGAGATTTGTTGCATGTAATAGCTTGTAAGTAGGGGCAAGTGACTCTAGGTACCTTATAGATTCTGCCTGAGACCTATCCATTGAAACATGTTCATCATTTTTTGGAACTGGAGCCTACCATGTATACCTTGGAACTTGAAACTTATCATATCACAAATTCCAATGTTTACTCATGTTTCAACTATATTATTAATTGAATGATTGTAATGAATCATCACCTCTAATGACCATCATTTATTGCTATAGTCCATTGACAACAATTCATATTTAGACATAGGAAGAATATGAAATATTAACAAAGTAAAAGTTTCAATCATAGATATTGCCGGAAAATGAAAGCTCATACTAGTGGTTCCAAATTATATACCCATCATCAGACGCAATGGAATATCACATGATTACGCGAAAACATATAACAGGAAAAATCAAAAAACTTGTTCCAAGTTCTTGTCATTCCCAACGTACATACCTACTTCAATTAACTGAATTCGAAGTCATAGGGACATCATCGGAAAAGAAATGCAAATTTTAAAGACTTAATTAGACAAAGTTGAATTTTAAGGAGTTGATTCGGAAAAAAAAAAAAAAAAAAAGGCTGCACAAGTTTAGAGATTACATCAAACCTTATTACCCCCTTTTTTTTCTTTCGATAAACAGTAATGATACAATCTCCGACTCGAGAGGCCGAAGTGGGAGTGCAGGACAAGGGCCCCCATTTCTCTTCTCAAGCTTCTTTGTTCTCTTCTTATTTTCAGAAAATAAAAATAACTCTCTTTTAGTCAAGCCAAGCAGAGCTATGCACAAAAAATAATTGTAGACGGTTTGACACTTTAAAATGATTATTTGCCAAAAAAATCAATCAGATTGTATATAGAAAATTGTGGAAAAAGTGGAGAATAAAATTGTTTAATGACTAGTGGAAAGATTATGATGAATTTATACGATCCGAAAAATGCCACTAATAATAATAACAATAGCTAAAAAAAAATGATAATACTTGGCGGTCCGTCATATTTGCTTGAAGAACTGAAAAAGAGATAGTGCTGCATTTATACTCCATATCAGAGTAAAGGAAAACAGAGCTTGTTTCCTCTACATATGTGGTGGATCCAACACCAAAAAAGAAAAAAAAAAAAAAAGGCAGTTCCAACGCGAACCCTAATCAAGAATGTACCCTAAAAATTTAAAAGAAAAATCAACTGATATGTAACGAAACCAAGTAGCCCCACCCAGATTTTCACCAAGTTTTGCCGATTAACAATCTTCGGCTAATGAAGCGGAGCTCTTTGCGGGTTTTTCTGCTTTCTTGGTCGTTTCCTGAACGACTGAACATTGCTAGCACTCCCTCTTGATGTGGTCTCCACCTCCTCTTCGCTTCGTTCTTCATACTTCCGCTCCCATTCATCTTCATCACGGCTTCAACCTACACAGGAAAAAGAAGAATGAATGACCCACATGTGAGAAAAACGTCCTTCCAAACTGCAGCACATTCAAAACAATGCACGGCACAGGCAGATCGAAACATGGTTCGTTCTAAAAGATGTGCTCGATCATCACCTTGCATTCCATGGAGCAGTACTTCGCGCCGAGCGACTTGAGCCGGTATTGGCAAGTTTTGCACACCCCAATGTCGTCTGGACCACGGGAGTGAGTGATCCCATCTCCCCTTTTGTGTATGAACGCAACAAGCCACACATTTCGTTTGTACAGATCAATATCGGAAGTATCCCATAGCGGTGCCAAGTCCACCTTTCTGAACGATGCCACTTCAGCGGCTTTATATGCCTAAGAAGATTAAAACCCAAAGAAAGAACTACTTAAAAGGGCAAAGAATTCAAATTGCGGAAAAGAAACCCTGGTTTCTCGTTTTCTTGATCATGAAAAGTTTAAGAGTAGTAATATACTGTGCATTTTCGTGACACACCAATAAAACAAATGTTGTTATGGTTATAGATGCAAAATTGGTTCTTAATGGAAGCTAGTACCTTTATGATCTCGTGCTCGGAAAGGTCGTGTTGCTTCTTGCACTCTATGCACAAGGCGACCATGCAGACTCTACAGTAGAAATCGCACTTTTTAGAGGAATGAGTCTTGCACAAGTCATAGAACTTGATGCTCGCGATCGGCCTCAACCACGGTGGAACCCCATTCTTCTGATCATCTCCAGACGAGACCATTGTTGCCCCCCTCTGCGTCATTCTTGGGGCTTTTCTTTCTCCCTCTTCCTCGCTTCTTCAATCTGATAAAGAACGAAACCTAAGGAGAAGAAAGAGAGAAGATTGCTATGATGTTCATGAAATTGAGAGAGAGAGAGAGAGACTTTGCTAGAGCGCTAGAGTAACTGACGTGTGAATGAATTGGTTTGTTTAAGTTTATATAATAAAACAAAAAGACCAAGCGAAAAAAAAAAAAGAAAAAAAAGAGAGAGGAAAAAAGGGATCAAATCAAACAACGGGTTTAAGTTTATATTTCTCGAAAAATGATGAGTATAAACATAGTTTATATTTCTCGAAAAATGATGAGTTTAAACATAAGATTTATGCCGCTCTGTATTCACTAATCTATGGCTTTCTATACAAATGGGAAAACACCGAAAATGGAAGATAATTTTTTCAAAAAATTTTCTTATCAAATACAAACGAACCCAAGATAATACTTATTAGGCCATGTTGACAATAGTCACCAAAGATATGCAGGTTGCGGTAAGAGTTTAGTTCTTGATTACGATTTATAATTAAAATAATTACAATTCGCCTGTGTCTTGAGATTATAAAAAAAATAACTAAGATTGGTATTAATATATCACATAACAGCTCGATTAGTCCATTGTATCGAATATTGAACAATTTGTATTTGATTATTTTCTATGATTCTCATTTACAAATAACTAATTTAAACCGTTTACAGTTAGTAGCCTTCTCCTACTCCTCACACGTGCAAAGCCAGCTCAGTCATATACTCCCATATTCATATTTTCAATCGGAGATTATATCATTTTTATTTTTAGTTTGGAAGAAGTGATTAAGAAAGAACAAAAATTAAGTAAGCATATGAGAAAAGAAGATTGGTCTAAATAGATTGAATTATACTGTTGTTTGGCTGCTAGCGACGGAAAAAGAAAGAAAAATAGTGAACGTTGACATTAATGTCCGTTTACATTTTTTTAAATACATGAAAAATAAGAGTATAAATGAGAAAAACTAATAACATGTTCATTAGTATATAAATCCCTTCAAATTCCTTCACATTTAGAGAGATTCGAAGTGAATTCAAAATTTGTATAAAATTAACCAAATAATTCTTCCTGATCTCTCATAATCCCACATAATCCTCTCTCTCCCCCCCCCCCCCCCCTCCCCCCCCTCCCTCCCTCATGCAGACACGATGATACTTTTAGAATCCTTTTCCACCTAAATCCTCCGAATAAACATACAGCCTGTTTAGTTGCAATAATAGAATAAGACTGAAATATAATAGCTATTACGTTGTTTGATATAAGTTATGTAATTCCTTACCATGTTGTATGTAATGTGGGTCGGATAGCATTATAATTTTCAAAATAATATAAAATCAGCATTAGAGGGAATATAATAATCATCACTTTAATCATGATTAGCAAGTTTAATAATCAATTGGATATGTAATTTATCAAATATTGAGCAGTATTTTAATAATTTATGTATGTCACAATGAAAAGTTAATCGCATAAGAGGAGATTATATCGAAATAACTTATGGTAATTTATCACTTTGTAAACCGATTATGAGTGTAAGATATACAATTTTTTTGTATTCCCTAGTAATTAATTTTATGATTATTTACATTATCGTATAGTATGTAATTATGCTAAATTACATATTATTTACTACAAGGTTAATGGTATAAAAGGATTATCAATAATACACTCTCTAAGTGTTAGTTAATATAAATATAAAATTGTATCTAATAGTGAGCCACTAATAGTATGTTAGTTAATGCATTATGATTAACTCTTAATATAAAAAGTAATTATGCTTCACCAAGATAATATAATTATCATTACATCAATTATTTACCTATCACATAATATTTTATTCATTAATATTATCACATGTGATTAAGTCAAAATAATGTTGATTGGGTGTTTCATTATATGAATAATATAATTAAAATTAGTTTGGCTTATTGAGAATTTTAATTGTAATTAATATTCTATCAATAGAGTGGGCCTAATTCTTTTAAGAAGCGTTAACTATAGCTTAGGTCTCAATTCTAGCGCTGAATTTTATTTTTTAATTTCATAGTAAAGCAACAATGTTTAGTTGGTACCCAAATTTGACCCCCATCAAATTTCTGTCAAATGATACTATTAAAGGTCTGACATATCATTCCGCATGTACATTGCCTTCGTCGCATCTAATAGTATGGAAATTACGTACCAAATAAGACAACGTTGGCCCTGTTTGGTTCGACTTTCAGAAGGGGCTTTGGGACTCTAAAGTCCCTTGGCCAAATGCAAACGCGTTTGGTTCGATTTTTTGGGTGACTGTGGCAATATGCAATTGTATCTCCAAATGGCTCTAAGGGCTTTAGCTCAATGCAAGGCCTGAGGTACTTTGTGAAGTTGTATTTTGGGAATGCAAATAGATCGGTTACTATTCATCTTCTCCAACTTCTCCAATTGACCAATGCTGATCGGAGGCCGACGACCGCCGGCCAAGGGTGGTGCGCGCCGGCAATCGCTGCCTGAGGGTAGCCCGACCCCGGCGACCATCGCCAAACCTCAGGCGGCCGCCTGATGTCGCGACGCCTGGGGTCACGCGCGACCCGTCGCCTGAGGCACGCGACCAACACCTGAGGTGGGTGACCTCAGGCGACGGCAACTAGGGGCGATTAGGCCGTTCAGCGGCTAGATCCGGCAGTCCAGCAGCCAAACTTCAAAAAAAATTGTAAATTTTTTTTTTCTTTTTTTAATTAACAAAAGTCCATTTCAAATGCAATTTTTACCAAACAATATTTTGCCCAAAGTCATTTCACAATGCACTTCAAAACTACAATTTATCAAACGTTATTTGCATTTTCACAAACTCCTTTAACTCATAGGTATTTGCATTTTTCCAATGGCATTTGCCCAAAGCCAAACCAAATGGGCCCAACATAAGAGAAAAAGAGGGGTTGGGGTGTAGTGTCTATCACGTCTGTCATAGTCTGGGAGCTCAAGCTCTAAGCTCACAATGACCATGGCTGCTCAAACTCATACTCATGGTTGCAATGGCCACTCAAGCTCGTGGTCATGGCCGCAAGATCTTATTGAGCCATGGACCTCATGGCAGCCATGGTCATGAGATTTTTGGAGTCATGAATCTCGACGCTGCCATTTGCTCGAGTTTCGAGCACGCAGTGATGAGCACATGAGTGTTAAGCTCACGCATGTATAAAAATTCAAAAGTAGAAGAAAACCATCTTTTTTTAGTTTAGTGAACACATCTTAACTAGTTTACCTCTTTGAGCGATCTTAAAGGTGTACTTAGGTACTTATTACTGCAGTCCTTTTTATAAGGCTTGAACTCCAACACCACAAAAAGATGATCAAACTCCCTTATTATAGCTTGTGAGATCATATGTTTGTACTTACTTCTATTTAGTCAATTCTTTTCTTGAATTTCGTTTTTGCGAAAGTCTATATTTGTATTTAATTTGTGGATATTTACCAATTAAGTTCTTACACATTTAATTGTCAAATAAAGTACTTGAACTAACATAATTTTTCTTTCAACTCTCTATTGGAGCCGATAAGAATTTGACGTGGAAAACTCTGTTCATGCTCAGAAATCTTGGTTATGATATATATTTTGAAATTTAAATCTCACACGTTGATTGATAGTTTGTATTGAAAAAGTTTTTTCACGTGATATTCTTGTTGACGTACATATCTATTCCACTAGACTGAATTTGAAATTAAATTGACTTGGTCTAAAAAGTTACTCAAATTTGTACTAAAGACCAAGGAGTAAATTAGAAAATAACCGTACAAGTTTTTTTATTAGAGTGGACGTGTGCAGTGCATGACAAGGGTCCACATTTCTTTTCTCGAGCTTCTTTGTTCCCTCCTATTTTTCAAAAAATGAGAATTTATTTTGCTATAAATAATTGTAGACGGCAACATATTAGAATGGCTATTTGCATATGAGAATTATAAGAAAAATAAGCCCGATCGAATTGTATTTGAAAAAAAAAAATTGTTGAAAAAGCGGAAAATAAAATCATTTGATTAGAATTTCTGAGAGTTTTATATTTGCATATGTTTATTTCAATTGATATTAAATACACAAAACAATATCACTACCGGTCCACGCATTGGTTCAAATACTAATAGAACTCAAAAGATATTTTTAGCTACAAGATTTAGCGAGTTGCACCTACAAGAGTCAAGACCATAATTGGCTTTTGGAAAAATTCTGATAAGTTTTTGTGATCCCAATAAAAACAACGACAACAAATCTAGTAATAATACTTTTCGATCATCTTTGTTGATACGGAGCTCTCAACAGAGTTATTTGCTATCAGAAAATTCCATCTATAGCTAGGGATTTCGGTTCCAAGGTTATAAAATATAGTGAGATTTAATCTCTCTCGAGCAGTTCACGTTCAAGAAAATGATGATCCAGGGGACCCGGACTTATAAAACAAGGAAAAAGAGATAGTCGTTGCATTACTATACTTCACATTGATGTAAAGAAAAATAGAGTTTGTCTCCCTGAATAAGTGGCGGATCAAGCATGTGCTAATTGCAAAGAGAAACTGATGGTTTCTAGGAGCCCTATCAAGAATAAACCAGAAAATCAACCATATGTTCTGATTTCCAATCTTCGCCTAAAATGGAGTGCTCCGCGGGTTTTGCTGCTTTTTTGGTCGTTTCCTGAACGACTGCACATTGCTAGAACTCCTCTCTGATATTATCACTGGCTTCCTCTGTGATTCGTTCTTGGTACTTCCACTTCCATTCATCTTCATCACGGCTTCAACCTGCAGAGGAAAAGCAAGAAAGAATGACCCACATGAGAGAAAGCATTCCTGGACATCGCGGCACCTTCAAAATCAATGCATGACGCAGGTGGATCGAGACCTGATCCGTTTGGAAAGGTGGTGCTCGATTGTCACCTTGCACTCCACGGAGCAGTACTTGGTGCCCAGCGACTTGAGGCCGTACTGGCAATATTCGCACTTCGCAAAACCACTTCGACAGCAGGAGCCAGTGGTCTCAGCTCCTCTTCTGTGTATGTAGGCGACGAGATACCCGTTGGAAGTGTATGGATAGATATCAGAATTATCCTACAGCAGCTTCAAGTCCTCCATTCTGAAGACCATTCCTCTGGAAGCTTTGTAGGCCTAAAAAGGTTGAAAGCCAAAACCATAAACAAAATAAAGTCAAAGCATTCAAAATGAGGAAAAGAAAAGCATTTCTTGTTTTCTTGATTATGCAAAGATAAAAGAGTAGTAGACTGTCGTTACCAAAAAAAAAAAGTAGTATATTGTGCATTTTCGCATCACACCAGTAAAACAAATGCCTTTATGATTACAGGCGCGAAGACGATTCACAATGGAAATTAGTACAGTCATGATCCCGTGCTTGGGATCGTGCTGCTTCTCGCAAACGGCCATACAGACTCTACAGTAGAAATTGCACTCTTCGGAGGGATGTTAAACTATTGTCACGTCGACCGTGGCAGAACGACGTTCTCTTGATCATCTCCAGACGAGACCATCATTGTATCATTCAACGTCGTTATCGCAGCTTTTCTTTTCCTTCTCCTGCGCTTCTTGATTGTGATAAAGAATGGAACTCTAGAAGCAGAAAGAAAGAAGTTTGCGAGGATGTTTATGAAATTTTTCTATAAAAAATAAAATGAAATTGGCGAAAGAAGAAGAAAAGAGAGAGGAAATAAAATTGAACATCGGGTTCAAGTTTATATTATTTGAAAAATGATGAATATAAACAAAAAGTTTATACCAACTGTCTATTCTTTTATTATGCCAATCTAAACAGCAGGGGGAAAACAATGGAAAATAGAGAATAATTTTTTCAATAATTTCGCTTATCAAAACAAATTCCTAATATAATAGTTATTATGCTATGCTGACGATAGTCACCATAGCTATGCAAGCTATGATGCTATTTTGGTATTTGGTTATGATCTATAAATAAAATAATTATGCTTCGCCCATATCTTTAGATTACAACAAAAATAATTACGAACTGCATTACTATATCGCATGGCAGGTCGAATGGTTCATATTATGAGATATTGAACAAATTGTATTTGATTATTTTCTATAATTTTCGTTTAGAAATAACTAACTGAAACCTTGAGAAAACAGATGTGGACCTTTGCCCTGCAATACACACATCAGTCATTATAGCTCTTTTTCTTTTAGTTTGGAAGAAGTGACTGAAAAGTAATGCTAATAGTGGATCATTAGAGTGAACGGGTGAAGATTCTTTCTTTTTTTGGGTAAAGATTATGTTTATTTGTTTTTGGGAATAAATTTGGTGAAGATTCTTTGTTATCTTTTATTTTCGAGAATTTTTTATTGTTATATATAATTGTGAACGGTTTGACACATTAAAATGGCTACTTGCAAATGAGAATGGTTAAAAATAATAATCAGGTTGTAATTAAAAAATTAATGGAAACATAGAGAGTAAAATTATTGGATCAGAATTTCTAAGAGTTTTATATTCGCCTTCGTTCAGTTTGATTGATATCAAGTACCTAATTTTATATCACTAGCAGTCGGCGAATTTGGTTCAACTCCTAATAGAACTCGTAGACATTCATGCTACAAGGTTCAGTGAGTTGTAACTACGAGAGTCAAGACCATAATTGGTTTGTGAAAAAATTATGATGAGTTCACATGATCCTAAAAATATTACTAATTATAATAATATAAATAAAAAGGGGAAAATGAGAAGAGGAAGGTCCGGTTAAAAGTAGGAAACAATAAAGTGAATATAAACAAAAAGCAATTGGTTATATGTCAATGTAATTTTAATAATTTCTTTGCTTCCAAAAAGTACTTGAACTGGCTTAACACTTACTTCACTCGCCGTAATAGTAATAATTTGTCAATTAAAAAATATGCGAGTTCAACAAGTATTTTACAGGGTGTATATATATATATATATATATATATATATATGTATATATATATATATATATATATGTATATATATATGTATATATGTATGTATATATGTATATATGTATGTATGTATGTATGTATGTATGTATGTATGTATGTATGTATGTATATATGTATATATGTGTGTATATATATATATATATATATATTTGTCTAGACCACAATTATGGGCTTGTCAACTTCGAACCTTTGCCATCCTAAATTATTCTTCAATATTTATTTAGTCCTGGAAAACACTAATTGACTGTCATGCTATTATCGGTCAAAACATATATATTGTGAATTTATTTGAACTTGCCCATCCTAAAATTTACAAGGTTTTACTTCACCAACTATGGACACTTAACAGAAGCATGTGCTCTGAGATAACTGAAATTTTTTAAAAGAACAAGTCAAGTTTATGAAGTTGACATTCAGTTGGTCTATTCGATAGCACAACTATTTTATTGAGAGTTATTTGATAGCATGAGTATTTTCTTATTTTACACCAATTATTAAAGAGCAAGAAACCTTTTTTTTTTTTTTTTTTTGGTAATCGTTTTGAATTGTTAGGTCCCTATTTATGTCAAAATAGCAATCGGTGTGCTTAGTGAGAAAAATCAAACTCGCTTCTCAAAGTCAGTTTCCTTTTTGGAAAATTAGTGGCTAGCGGAGCACCATCGTTAGTCGAGCGACGGCGTTCGTCAGTTTCGCAATGCTCTTTTCGTTCACGTCTGCTAGTTGAACTGAAACTAACAGAGGCTAATAATGCAACTGATATACGTAGAAGAGAAAACAAAAATACTTCATATTGGAGTAAGAAAACAGTGTTACTTCGCTAATGACATTCCATATCGCCTACCCAGAACATTAAAAAATGATCATAAGGAAGGCAGTAGTAGTTTCAATGAGCCCAATCAAGAACGTACCAAGAATATTAAAAGAAAGAATTAGCACCAATTAGCTCCCACCCTAATTATCACTAAATTTACCAATTTTCCAATCTTCGGCTAATGAAGTGGAGCTCTTTGCGGGTTTTCCTACTGTCTTGGTCGTTTCCAGAAGGACTGAACATTGCTAGCACTCCCCTCCGATATGGTCTCCACCTTCCTCTTCGCTTCGTTCTTCATACTTCCGCTCCCATTCATCTTCATCACAGCTTCAACCTACGCAGGAAAAAAACAAGAAAGAATGACCCACATGTGAGAAAACATCCTTCGGCATCGTAAAACATTCAAAATTAATGCACTGCACAGGCGGATCGAAAACCAAATTCGTTCAAGAAAGGGGGTGCTCGATCGTATAGTTACCTTGCATTCCACGGAGCAAAACTTGGCGCCCGACGACCGAAGCCGGAAATGGCAAGATTCGCACTTCACATCGCTGTTCAGATCGTAGGGGCGAGGGATTCCGTCTCCTCTTTTTGTGTACGAAGGCAACGGCATACTCGTTGATAGTGTGTGGACGGATATCGGAAATATCCCACAACGATTTCAAGTCCTTCATTTTGAATAACGCGTCTTTGCCAAGTTTATATACCTGAAAAGATTAAAACCCAAAACAAAAACTGAAAAGGGGCAAAGAATTCAAAATGAGGAAAAGAAACCCTAATTTCCCGTTTTTCTTGATCATGCAAAGATAAGAGCAGTATATTATGCATTTTCGCAAGACATCGATAAAACAAACGCAGTTACAATTACAGACACGAAGACGATTCGAAATGGAAGTCAGTACCCTTATCATCTCATGCTTGAATAGATCGTGTTGCTTCTTGCACCCTTTGCACACAGCAATCATGCAGACCCTACAGTAGAAATCAAGCTTTTCGGAGAGATGAATGTCGCACGGGCCATGGAACTTCACGCTCGCTATCGGCCTCAACCACATAGGAACGGCCCTCTCTTGATCATCTCCAGACGAGATCGTCACTGCATCATTCCCCATCATTTTCGTGGCTATTGTTTCTCCCTCTCCCTCGCTTCTTTAATCTGATAAAGAACGAAACCCAGGAAGAAGAAAGAGCGAAGGTATGTTTATGAAATTGAGAGAGAGAGAGAGAGAGAGAGAGAGAGAGAGAGACTTTGCTAAAGCGCGATGTTGGTGAATGAATGAACTAGTCGGGTGTAAGTTCATATAACAAAAAAAAATCTAGCGAAAAATATAGAAAAAAAAAAAGAAGAGGAAAAAAAAATCAAACAAAATAATAGTTAATACGCAATGTCGACAATAGTCGCCAAAGCTATGCAAGTTCTGATGTGATTTTACTATTTGGTTTTTGGTCCACAAATAAGTTAATTACGATTCACTTGTGTCCTAAGATTATAGAAAACATAGTTAAAATTTGTCTTAATATATCACATGGCAGCTTCATCAAATTGTATTTGATCGTTTTCTATGGTTTTCATTTGCAAATATTGTGACGATATTTTTGTTTTCGGTTTTTATCTATTAATAAGATAATTACGTTCCGCCCTTGTCTCGAAATTATAAACTAAAAATAATAATTACAATTTGTGTTGATATATCAAATAACAGCTTAATCAATCCATATTTATCAGATATTGAATAGATTGTATTTGATTTTTCTTTTTTATGATTTTCATTTACAATAACTGATTGAAACTGTTTACAATTAGTTCGGCAAACATCCATCAACTAAGGCTCCGTTCGTTTCACGGAAAATGACTTCCAGGAAAACGTTTTCCGGATTTTCCGATGTTCGTTTCACGGAAAATAAACTACTCAAGAAAAATGTTTTCCATCATTAGAAAAAACAACATTCAAAGATGAGGAAAATATTTTCCACTTTTCAAAAGGGGAAAACATTTTCCATAACTTCTTCCACCTTACTTCTTTTCACCAACACATTTTTGTTTTATTTTTATGCTTTCTTTTTCTTTTTCTTTTTTTTTTTTTTTCTTTTTTCTTTTTCTTTTTTCTTTCTTTCCTTTTCATCTTTCTTCCTTAGCCTTGGCCAGTCGCTAGCCATGACGGCGGTCGGCGACCGGCCACGGCCACGGTCGCGAGCCAGCTCGAGCTCCGCCCAGCCGCGAGGCTCCGCCTAGCCCGATCTTAGGAAGCCGAGCTCGCCCGAGCCCGCGAGCTCGGGCCTCGCCAACCTAGGGCGGAGCTTGCAGCTCACCGGATCTGGAGCTCGCGGCTCGCCAAATTTGGCATCCGGGCGGGGCTCGGCCTTGCCCGAGCTCGCCGGAGGTTCGCCGGGCTCTAGCGAGCCATGAGCTCGCCGGATCTAGCGACGGAGCTCAAGCTCTCGATCTAGGCGAGCTCAAGCTCCCCGCTAGATCCGGCGAGCTCGTGGCTTGCCAAAGCCCGGCGAACCTCCGGCGAGCTCGGGCGAGATCGATCGAGCCTCGAGCTCGCCGGATCTAGCGATCGGGTCTAGGTCGACCACCGGACAGCCGACCATCGTCGGGCGTGCGACGGCGGAGGAAGGAGAAGGAAGAAGGAGGAGGAAGGAGGAAGGAAAAGAAAAAGGAAAAAATAAAAAAAAAAAAAGAAAGAAAAAGGAAAAAATAAAAAATAAATAAAATTTTCTATTTTTTCAAAATATAAATAATTAAAAATTCATTTTTTAAAAAATATAAAAAAAATAAAACTAATTGTTTGGTCAATTAAAAATATTAAAATTCAATTCTTCAATAATTTTTCCCAAACAATTAAACTAGCTAATGAACGGTGGAAAAGATTTTCCACTCAAAGTTCGAGTTTCAAAATTTAACATTAGAAAATGACTTTCGGAAAAATAATTTCCGAAAATGGCTCATTTTCTCGCAAAAACGAACGGACCCGAGTCCATTCATTTTGCAAAAATATCATATTTCCGGAAAATATTTTCCATGAAACCATTTTTCAAGAAAATGATCATATTTTTCGGTATTCGGTTGAAACTTAAAAATGGGAGTAGAAAATTTTTTTCACTGCTTGGTATTTGATTTGATTTTTTCGGGAAAAATTACCAACAAAATTGAATTTTAATTTTTTTAATCAACCAAAAAAAATTAATTTTAACCTTTATATATTTTTTAAAATTGAATTTTTAATTTTTTTCTCCTTTTTTTTTTTTTTTTTCCTTTTCCTTTTCCTTCCTCCTCCTTCTTCCTCCTCCTTCCTCCATTGCCACATGCCTTGGCGATAACCGACTGCCCAGCTATCAACCAAGACGCGGATTGACAAGCTCGAGATTCGACCAATCCAGACTAGCCCGAGCTCTGCCAAGACCGACGATCTCACGACTCACCGGATCCGGGACGAGCTCAAGCTCGAGCTGTGAGGTCGGCAAGCTCATTGCTTGCTCGATCTAGGCGAGCTCGAGCTCCGTCGACGCTAGGGAGCTTGCGGCTTGCCGGATCTAAACAAGCTCAAGCTTCGTCAAGGCCGGCGAGCTTGTGACTCGTTAGATCCAAACGAGCTCAAGTTCCATTGATCTAGGTGAGGTCGAGCTCTACCGAACTAGGCGAGGCAAGGCGAGGCCTCACCGGCCTATGGCGCGGCTCCATTTGGCTCGTGGCCGGTTGCCAACCGCCGGCATGGCCAGTCGCCGGTGACCAACCAAGGAAGAAGAAAAAGAAAATAGAAAAAAAAAATTAAAAAAAATTAAAAAATATATAAAAATAAAAGGAAAATGTATTTGGTGAAAGAATGTGAGGTGGAAGAAGTTATGGAAAATGTTTTTCTTAACTAATTCATTTTCCGTGAAACGAATGCTGGAAAATTTGAAAAATGTTTTCCCATAAGTTATTTTTCGTGAAACGAACGTCCAAAAGCCAGCTTAGTTTGGATGCACCGGTTAGGAAGGATTAAAACATTAAAATAATTATGAGAGAAAAAAAGGAGGAATGATTTTAAGAGATTTAATTTTTATGTTGTTTAGATGCCGGTGAGGAAAGAAAAGGAAAATAGTTTATAATGGCACTAAAGTCCTTTTATATATTCGTAGATACATGTAAAATAAGAGTAGAAATGAGAAGAAGAATAAACTCATTTATTTTATACACAACTCTCACCAAATCCCTTCGTATTTAGGCTCTATTTGTTCAATGAAAAATGAATGATTTAGAAATTGTTTTCCTAAAAAATGATTGTATGTATTGCTTACAAAAATAAATAAAGAAAAAGTATTTCCATTGTTCATAAAAATGTTTAGACATAAGCTATTATTGATAATAAAAATATTTTTTATTAACTAATTATTTTAAGCGATACAAGCAATTATTTTTAGGAATATATTTTTTGAATTATTCATTTTTCGTGAAATAAACGAGGCCTTAAGGAGAATGAATTAAAAGTGCATATAAAATTAACCGGGCTAATTCTTCCTAATCTCTCTTAATCCCAGGGAATCCTTTCTCTATGTCTCTTATCCTTCATTTGAAACACGATTATACTTCTAGAGGCCCTTTTTCCCACCTAATCCGTTCTAACAGAGATATAGCTTGTTTCGTTGCACTGTTTAGTTTAACTTATGCAATACCTATCATACCATTTGGTTTCATTTACAACTTACGTAATAAGGGGAGGATAGAATCGGAATTCTTAAAATACCCCCAATATTAGACTTAAGGGAATATTATATTTATTTAAAATAGTCAAACTTTATTGATGAATTTAATAACCATGTATATTGTTAGATATAAAATTTATCAAATTTTGTTATTAATTATTTTGATAATTTATATATATTATAATGAAAGTTTAAACGCATGAGATGTGACTATATTAAAATAGTTTGTAGTAATTATCACTTAGACAACCAATTGTAAGAGTAGTATATAAATTTTTATGTATTATTTAGTAATCAGTTTATGATTAAAATTTGAAGTGTAGCATATAATATGCTATTTTGTTAGCTATCCTCTGTCTTGTCCAAGGCTGCGACTCCCCCAATGGAATGGTGTTACTACATATTGTTTATTGCATAGTTAATTTTTTGACAAGATTAATAATAACATAACAATCTGAGTATTAATTAAAATAAATATTATTAAACTAATCATTATACTATGAAATAATAGGAAATAATGACATTTTTAATAATCATGTGTAAAATCTAGCGACTAAGATAATGCTAATTTACGTATTACGAATGATTTTTAATATGAGCAATTATGCATTGTCAAGATAACATAAGTACTACTACATCAATTTTTTTTTGAGTAACTACTACATCAATTATTTATCTATAATTTAATATTTGTTCATTAATCTCGTAATATGAGATTAAGTCATAATAATAATTGGTTAATACAAAATTTCAATCGTAATATTTAGTCCACCAATAAAGCAAGTCTAATTCCCTTAAAAACTATTAACTTTAGCTCGGATCCCAATTTTGACCTCAACTTTCATTTGTCTTATGAAAAAAAGCATTAACTATCAATTGGTGCCCAAATTTGACTTTATCAAGTGTCAATCAATTCGGACCAAAGAAAGAGTCCATCAAATGATATTGTTAAAGATTTAACATGTCATTCCACGTGTACATTAACTTTATGGCATCTACCGACATGAAAATTAGGTAACAAATTAGACAATGAAAGATAGAGAGAGATCTACCACATCGACCATAGTGCGAGCTCAAGCTCTAAGCTTGCTGTGGTCGTGACCGTAAAAACTTATTGAACCACGAAGCCTGCGTTGGCCTTTGTCATGAGGTCTCTTAGAGCCATGAATCTTGAGGCTACCTTGATCGCTCAAGTTTTGAGCACGCTACAAGAGGCGCATGAGCATCAAGCTCACGGTGACCATGATTACTTAAGTTCCAATCCCTCAAACTCAAGGTAATGGCTACTCAAGTTTCGAGCTTGTGGCGGCTATGACTGCTCGATTTGAACTCATGACTTAGCCACAAGATTTGTGGTCATAGTGGCTACAAATTTGAGCTTTAGGTTATGGCCTCTTAAGCTTCCAGCTCACAAAGACCATAATTACTCAAGTTATGTAGCTCGAAACTTGAGCGGCCACAATATCCTCGAGACCGAAGTTCAAGCAGCCATGGTGGCCTTGAGTATCACGGCTCAAGGATCTCTTTGCCCATAATCGCTAGAGCATGAGCTTGTTCGACCATTGCTGCACAAAATTTTTCTTTCCCTTTCAATTTGTCCAATGTGGCTTTCTATGTCAGCAGGCGTTATGAACGTAATTAATCATTGACATGACATGTTGAGGAATCGACGATAATGGTGGACGAAAATTTAATAGGGACAAATTTGGATAGCGACTGAACTTTTTGCTCGTTTATGAGATAAAAAAAAAATACATGATTGGGATTCAAGCTAAAACTAATATTTTCTCTTAAAAGATAATTAGGCCCAATAGAGTGAGTGCTAAAAAAAAAATGATAAAGATGTAGACCGTAATAATTGTAATAACCTTTACGGAGTAATACTAATAACTATTATTGTAACCAAAATGTTATAATTGGTAGATTGTATACAAATAGATCAATGATGTAATTTTTCAAATTACTTCATCTTCTTGACAGTGTATGCACACAAGTCCCTTGTTGAAGCGGCAGGGGGCCTCACCTGCAACTGCTTAGCCTGAGCAGCCCTCATTAAAAATCAGATCAGACCAGACATACCCCCCTCCCTCCTCCATCTCCTCACTATCTTCTCCTCCTTTTCCACCTTCTTCCTCCTCAACCAACTCTCTCTCTCTCTCTCTCTCTCTCTCTCTCTCCATCCTCACCTCTCTTCCTTCCCCTCAAACCTTCCCTCCATGTCCCCAGGCCTCCTTGAGGCCCCGCCGCCGTCTTCTCGTCGGCGGCCCCTCAGACCCCCGCCACCGCGATGAGGGGCGCCGAGGCCGACGCCATGGTGCTCCTGCTCAAGGAGCGCATCGTCTTCCTGGGGAGCAGCATCGACGATTTCGTCGCGGGCGCGATTATCAGCCAGCTGCTCCTGCTCGACGCTCCTGGTGGCTCGCTTGGGTAAGCACGGTTCGCGTCGTGGTTTGGGTTGTCCGCTGAGATTGCTCTGGTTTTGGGTGTTTCGGAGGTATTGAGATTGGGATTCGTGTAGTTCTTTCGGTTTGCTTGCGAGTCGTTTGAAGAAATGCCAGCGAGGGGTTTCTCATGGAAATAGCAGATTAGATAGTTTGAGAGGAGAAGAGCTTGCGAAGTAAGTTCCGGATATATTACTCAATGGAATTATAGTTATACGCTCCATTTTGCTCCATCGAAATGTTTTTCATTGTCACCGGTGGCTAAGGCAAAAGTAAGGGGCCAAGTGGGTGCTTCCTTGACCATAACCGAACTGCTATAGGGCATGAAGGCGGTGCAAACTTAGATAAAGAGAGAGCTCAGTAACAAGATGAATTGTCTATGGCGTCGGTATTAACCTTTACATCTCCGAGTAACTTTCCTATACCAAAAGTGTAGGACTTATAACCAACTTTCAGTAATTACGAAAAACGGGCGTCCCCTCCTGTACGAAAGCTCTCTTGTTCCGCTCTTTCCAAATCAACTGAAAGACAGCAAGAGGTATTGGATATTTTTCGTAGCATGAGGCTATAAAGGACCTTGTCAAGCGGATAATTCTTGTTCACTAGATCCTCCTATAGCCCAAGAAAGCCCTGTGCAGGTGTAAGAGGCTGCCCGTAGCATTTTGTGTTACTTTAGTTAGTGGTGATCTATTGCTGGGGATGGCTCCCAATTTATTTAAGAGAAAGAGACTGCTCTTGATTTGCTTGTAATGCTATTTGACTTCATTGCATACTTTTGATCTAACTAATTCCTTAAGCATTAAGAGACTAAGAACTTTGTGAGAGTAAATATCAAACTTTTCGCTTGATCAAAATAAATGCCACAAATGGTTCTTACTTAATGAATCGCTTAATCTGAACTATTACTTTTCAATGTAAAAGTGTCTGGACCTTGTCGCTGACTGCGGTGTTATTAAATCATGTGCAGCAGTTCTCCTAGTTGGTAGTGGAGATACCATGTTTAGCCATCTCTTTGTGGTCTTTCAAGTTGGATTTATGCTCTTTCGCTATGACTAGTTAAGAATAATAGACTGGTGATAGATAATTAAGTATCAGACTGAATATAGATGGATGTAGTTTGCTATAATTAGTCGAAGCTGGTGTATCTCAGATCTCAGCTGAAACATCATAGTCATTTTAGTGGGTGACCTATCAAATTAAGTGGCATTCAACAATTGAACAAAACATTTACCCAAAAGAAGTTGAACAAAAAGGCCACATTCATTCTGGACTTCATTCATCACGCCGATACTCTATGGGTGAGATCACGATCAATTTCTCCATCCCTTTACAACATAAGTCCTAGATTTTAAAAACTTCCACTGCTTAGAATTTCCCGGTCTCCAATTTCCATGGTAGGACTATTTAAAGCCTGTTTGCAATGAACTTATACTCCCTATACTCTGTATATGATTGTCTTGGCCAGAAACCTTATATTCCAAGACAAATGTTATAGTTTCTTATTTAATCCCACTTGGATTTGCAGATACCAAAGGATATCTATGGCTGACTTTTGTGTTGTTCTGGTATGATGGTTATGAGATTGATGATGTCCATGAGAATAATTTCTCAACCAAATATTGAAATACCATTCGAATTTCAACAATTTGTAGCTACGTGTCAATATTTGCATGTTGTGAAAGTTTGAGATTTCAACAAAGTGAAAGTGTTAATAGAAAATTAAAAGTCAATCCAGACACGTCCTTAAGTCTTGCATTAGCCTGCACTCAGTTACTCTTTCCTAGAGTTCTGTAAGTCTAGATAACTCCAAGTAACACAATAGATGTCATCTTTGTTCTTGTTGATAGGAACCAATGTGCTTTATCCTGCACTTATCTAGCATTTCAAGATTTTATTGGAAACACTTTGAAGCCAAGAGATACCTGTCCCCGATAACCTTCCGAAGTTAAATTGTTAGTCGTCATTCTATATAGGCCACTCAATGCGTCTCCTCCATATGATGGCCTCTTCGGCACAATCTCATGTAGAATGTTCTCATTGAGTGTGTTTTCTATGCTGCTTGCCTCCTGTTTTCACACCTGCAGGTTTTATCTCAATTTTCTGATGGGATTTCTCTCTTATTTATTCATGTCAGGGCTACCATGGCTATATATGATGTCCTACGGCTAGTTCGAGCTGATGTTTCGACTGTGGCTCTTGGCATTTCAGCTTCAACAGCTTCCATAATACTCGGTAGAGGGACTAAAGGGAAGCATCTTGCGATACCGAATTACACGCATAATAATGATTCATCAACCTCTTGGTGGTGCAAGGGGGCAAGCTATAGATGTGGAAATTCAAGCCCGAGAAATTATGCATAACAAAACTAATGTCACCAGGATTATTTCTTCTTTCACTGGACGTCCATTCAAACTATGTGAAGAGTTTGTGTGATCGAAAAAATGCCACTAATAAGAAGAAGAGGAAGAATAAGTATAGCAACAACAATTGGCGGTTAGTCATATTCGCTTGTAGAATTGTAAGAGATAATTGCTGCATCAATACTTCATTCTGGAGTAACGAAAAACAGAGCTCATTCCCCCCACTTACGTGGAGGATCCGACACCAAAAACAGAAAAATAATAGTTTCAACAAACCCAATTCAAGAATGTAGCCAAAGAAATTAAAAGAAAAATTAACCGATATGGACCAAAACCAAGCAGCCCACCCCGATTTTCACCATGTTTTGCCAAGTACGAATCTTTGCCTAATAAAATGGAGCTCTCTGCGGGTTCCTCTGCTTTCTTGGTTGTTTCCTGAACGACTCCGTCACGGCTTCGACCTACAAAGGGAAAAGCAAGAAAGAATGAGCCACCCGTGAGAAAGACGTCTCTTCGAAACCATGGAACATTCAAAACGATGGCACGGCATAGGTTGATCGAAGCCCGTTTCGTTCGAAAAGGGGTGCTCGATCGTCACCTTGCATTCCACGGAGCAGTACTTGGCCCTCGGCGACTTGAGCCGGTACTGACAAGATCCGCACTTGCTAGGGCCACTTTGACCGTGGGAGCGAGCGATCCTGTCTCCTCTTTTGTGTATGTAGGCGACGGGATACCCGTTGGAAGTGTATGGACAGATATCGGACATATCCCACAGCGACTTCAAGTCCTCCATTCGGAACGACGCGTCTTTGCCAACTTTATATGCCTGAAAAGATTAAAACCCAAAAACAAAAACTGAAAAAAAAGGGCAAAGAATTCGAAATGAGGGAAAGAAACCCTGGTATGCCTTTTTCTTGATCATGCAAAGATAAAAGAGTGGTGTACTACACATTTTCACGACACATCAACGAAACTAATGCTATTACGATTACAAGCGCAAAGACGACTCGAAATTAAAGTTAGTACCCTTATCATCTCGTGCTTGGAAAGACCGTGTTGCATCTTGCACTCTTTGCAGAGAGCAACCATACAGACTCTACAATAGAAGTTGCACTCTTCGGAGCGATGAGCCTTGCATGGGCTATAGAAAGTGGCGCTCGCGATCGGCCTCAACCACAGCGGAACGGCCTTCTCTTGATCATCTCCAGACGAGACCATCATTGCATCATTCCCCGTAAGAAGCAGAAGCGGAAGATGAAGCAGGAGGAGGAGAAGAAGAAGAAGAAAAAGAAGAAGAAGAACAACAACCCAGTATCTTACAGTTCGCAAGAAGGAGAAGGAGAAGGAGTAGAACAACAACAAGAACAACAACAACAACAACCCAGTATCTTACAGTTCGCAAGAAGGAGAAGAAGGAGAAAGAACCCAGTATCTTACAGAGGATAGAGCAGCATCAGTACGGGCCTGCGCGGATTCGATCAAGGAGGAGGAGGAGGAGGACAACCCAGTATCTTACAGTTCTCGAGAAGAAGAAGAAGAAGAAGGAAAAAGAAGATAGAGCAGCATCAGCACGGGCCTGCGCGAATTCCATCAAGAAGGAGGAGGAGGAAGAGGAGGAGGACAACAACCCAGTATCTTACAGTTCACAAGAAGAAGAAGAAAGAAGATAGAGCAGCATTAGCAAGGGCCTGCGTGAATTCCATCAAGAAGAAGAAGAGGAGGAGGAGGAGGAAACCCGGCGAGGGAGTGAGCGTGCGTGAGGGGAGTCCACAGAAGACCCATTGTCATGTCGGCATGGGGAGCGATGAGAGCAGTGGAATCGAGGGGGAAGGAGAGAGAGAGAGAGAGAGAAACGAGGGTACAAAAAGGCCAGTGACACGTGGCCGGCGCTGGGGCTCCTATGAATCTTTCTCATGATCAAGGTTTTGGCGTCCGCATCGCGAGCGGCGGCTCCATTCCGGAAGGAGTGGATTACTCGTCACTGTTTACAACTTTGGCTCGGATTCCAACTTTAATCTAAACTTTTATTTATCTCATCGAAAATATCAATTATGAATCCGTGCCCAAATTTGACTTGATTAAGTATTGAGCAAATTCTAACAAAAGAGAAGTGTCAATCAAATGATGTTAAAGTTCTATCACGTTGTTCCACGAGTACATTAGCATTTATCTAATTGAAATTCTCAACGATGAGTAAAAAATGTTAAAAAAGAGAGAGAGACCCCTACCAAGTCTGTCTTTCTGAATTTGTATGATTGTAAGTCCACTTGAGAAGCTTAAACATAGTCATGTAATGCCATAAACTAATCAATCGTGCAGAGATTTATCCGCCACATTACCTCTCGTTTTAGGTCACGCGAGAGGGCTGCCTACGTAAGCGGTGACGCACTAGCGCCAAAATGCTGTCGTCTGTCTGGGTCCCCACTTTCCTTTTTTCCTTCTTGTAACTGTCACAAACTTCCAATGTCCTGTTTTTGACCCTTCTTTCCATCCATTTTCCTCTTTTTTTATTCCCTTTTTCTTGGTGGTGATTCATCCGCCGTACGCTTGTTGTCCCACTCAATGCCCTCGCCATGTATATAATCACGAGCCATTTCAACATGAAGGAGCTCCAGGGTGTTGCAGGCCCTTCTCTCTCCCTCCCTCCCTGTCCGAGTGTGCGTGTTTGTGGAGTTATATTTCCTTTCTTGTTTCTAATTTTGTTTGGGACGATTGCCTGGTACCATGTTTGAAAGCAAAGGGACTTTTAATTTCTTTTGGGTCATAGTTCTAAGCATTGTTTTGGTGATTGTGGACTCGTTAAAGCTTAAGTCAAGTTGAAGACATTTAACCGGGTTTTTAGTTGGGAACACTGTGACTTTGCTTGCAGTGCATTCTTCAATCTACATAAACTCAGTGACTTCTTGTGAGTTCGCCATAGTGGGTTTTCCAGCTTAACTTCTTCCAATTCCAAATTTTTGCTATGAGGCTTCTGGGTGAATATAGTTGCATTTGTAACTGAAGCAGTTGTGATGGACTCTTTTCCTGTAGGAAAGGCTTCATTTTCATTGGGATGCAAAAAAGAATTTACTTCATGAACTGAGAGCTAATACCTTGATCATTCAAGAAATGGGTTTTGAACTGTTGAATTGGTATTGCCGGCCGGTGGCGAATGGGATTTGGGCAAGGACTGCGGACAGTGCTTTCGGTGCGTACACACCTTATGCCGTCAATTCCTTGGTCATTTCCATATCCCGTTTGGTTCTTCTTGGCCTCTGCTGCTACCGAATTTGGTTGATAAAAAGGACTTCGAAAGTCCAGAGATACCTTTTGAAGTCGAAATGCTACAACTATATGTTGGGATTGCTTTCTTTTTACTGCGCTGCCGAGCCTCTGCTGAGGTTAGTGATGGGCTTTTCGGTTTTCAATCTAGATGGTCAGACTAGCCTCCTCATATGAGGTAGGAATTTTACTAATTGTGTTCCTAGCTTCAACTCTCCAGCGGAAACGTAATACTTTGTTGTTTGATGAACAATCTTGATTAGCTGGCTATTTTTTTTTTTTTTTTTAATGTGTGACCATGCACATCTAACAAACTTACATAGCTAGTTGCTCAACCCCAACCTCAATGAAAGCATTAGGCTGAAATTGTTTACTAGCACGTTGACTGTCCTTTTCTTTTTCTGTTTCAACTGCTTTCTTTTGGAAGAAGCTTGGCACTAGTAAATCCTCGTCAGACTATAGCATTCCCCATTATAGCTACATTCAGTGTGATGTGGAACTTAGTCTTTTGAAAAAAGCCACAAACTTAATGGAAAACATTGCACCTATGAGTTTTTCCAACTTCCATAGGTTCCAAGTTTAACCCTCTCTGAGAAAGCAAATCCGCTACCATTTATAGTTAAAACTTTTAAATTGCACAACTCTGTTTCTGCCACTGCCATACCACGAATTTCAATGCCATTTGCCCGCTAACGTCTGGCCATGATTGTTTGCAATCTGTGTTATACTGTAAGTCTTCAAAACACTATTCTGTAACAATCTCAAATGATGCTGTTTACATCGGCTGGCAAACTGAGAGTCTAATAAGCTTTGTAATCACACCTTGGCAGATGGTTTGGTTAACCATAGAGTCTCTTGCTTGGTGCTCCATGCTAGTTATGATTAGCATAGAAATGCACATTTACATTCGGGAGTTTAGATGGTACGTGCGCTTTGGATTCATCTATGTTATGGTGGGGGAAGCTGTGATGCTCAATCTCATTCTCTCAATGAGACACCACTATCAGCATCATAGGTTAGTTTTTATCCTTCAGGAGACATTAAAAATAACTGCTCATACTTTACCAAAAAATAAATAGATAAATAAATAAATAACTGCTCATACTTAGAATATCTGCATCTCATATTCTCCTTATATACCCTTGGATACTAGTATAATGATATTATTAGATGCTCTCTCTCTCTCTCTCTCTCTCTCTCTCTCTCTCTATGCTCTCTTCAAGCTATTGATGAAAAAAACATTGAAAGAATTAACGTTTCTATTGTTAAAATACTCTAGAGTGTGCATTTGTTCTCTTTGGTGGCCACACCGCTTTACTGAAAATTATGTCATTGCTAAATCATCACGAAGGACATTTGCAAGATTTTACCCGTCCATGTCTTGGAATACAGTTAAATTGCTTCTTAAACTGGTGCATGTGGCTAGTTATACCATTTCATGTCAAACATCTTTCATATTGTATATGTAAGTTTTGAAAGCATGTCACTGTTGAGTTGCCATAATTAAGCCGACACCATATCTCCCTGTGGGAATGTGAAACTAATTTTGATTGGTTGAAGGTGATAGCCAGTTGTAGGTTGAGTTCCCTTATTCAATCTACTAGAATTGGAAATCTTTCTTGGAGACTCAAGAACCCTTTTGAAGCAGGTTGTTCGATTACAATGTGTAACAAAGATCCCATTGTTTTACAGTTTAAGATCCATATTCAGTATATTCCAGGAAGGACCTAATATATTATCTTTTCTACTCCTCCAGGCCTGCAATTTATCTGTATATCAGAACGGTTTTTTGCCAGGTTACTTCTCTTTCAATAAACTGTTACTCCTAGACTCATCTGTTTATAACTTCCAAGGCTTTTGAACAAACAGCTCCTGCCAGGATTCATCAATCAATAGATTTGATATGAACATCGGCAATTGTTGAGATTTCTTTCTGTCATTGGTCAACTTGATCAAAAGATTTCTGATTTGATCTTCTTATTTTCTTGTGCTTCTTTTGATGAAGGTTCTATTTGGGATTCTTCTTTTTGTCTATGTTCCGAATCTGGACCCTTTTCCAGGGCATACGATGATCCACACTGAGCCTCTTGATAGTGTTGAATACGAGGCTCTTCTGGGAGAGGAGCAAGTTTGTCCTGAAAGGCATGTCAACATATTTTCCTGTGAGTAATACCCGAACTTCAATTTTTCTATCCAACAGTTCAGCTTGCTTTTCATAAGATCTAACTAGTTCAGCTAGTCTCTATGCATTGACATGTCAAATTGCCTGACATACTCCAATAAGCAGTGATAATGAACTAATAATATGACATTTTCAGATTCTGTCTGCTTAATGAGTCCAATTTGCTTGTGTTTTTGCTTGCTTTCTAATGGTAGTATTTGTCGGTTCCCTGTTTGCGCGTATCTCTTACTCCCTGAAGCAAAATATAATTGCTTTGCTATAAAATGAAAGTGAGATGAGACATTTCTTTGGGGTATTGTTGTATCGTTAATGACACTAACTCTCTCTCTCTCTCTCATAGGGATATACTTTGGGTGGATGACTCCACTTATGTAGCAAGGCTACAAAAGACCGATTACTGAAAAGGATGTTTGGAAGTTCGACTCTTAGGATCAGATTGAGACGCTAATCAAAAGGTTTGCGCCCACTTTTCTTTAGCTGTATTTTGAACTTTTTGTGTATTAAGATAAATTTCTAAAGCATTGCAATTGTATCTTATATGATTCCAGAAATGCTGGGCCAAAGAGTCTCAAAGGCCCAAACCATGGCTTTTAAGAGCTTTGAACAGCAGCCTTGGGGCACGGTATGTATTGGTTGAATTGCATCTCATGTCTCATTCTTTGTTCCAATTTCGATTTGACAGTGCACAAACGTCTGTACAGCTTTATTCTGTAAGATTCGTCATTGTTTGAATGTTCCCCATCTCATTTCACCAGTTTGCTTGCTTCTTCAGGTTTTGGTTGGGAGGCTTCTTTAAGGTATCATAGTTACCTTCATGATCTAATTAATGCCAGACTCATTCCAAAATGTTGAAATTCCTTATATGTGGTGGATGAGTGCTTAATCAAATGCTAAATCCTATCCTAGTAGGATGATGATTGCCATATACTATGCACGTGTTGAGAAACTCCCACTAAATTTTGAAGTTGACAAAATTTTCTGATTCTAATGCTTATTTTAGAATAGATTGATTATAAATATGTTTCTGTCTTTCTATTGAAGACTTCTGTCAAAGTTTAATTCTATCCCAAAAGCATATCCTACTCTGACGAGTTCAGATCTAGATCATGTCAAGATCAAAACAAGGAAGAGTTCAAAACTAGACTTAACAAGTTGCAACATAGATCCATGATAAAATTTATTTGGAAACTATTCTACAATGACTAGTTCTCTGGTAAAGGCTTCTAGTTTCCATATATGTATATATTGATTGAGTCAATCACAAATTGACAAAATCAATCTTGAAGATTTGTTTCATATGAGGAATAATGACTTATGAAAATCAATATTCTGATCATATGGGCGACTAGAATTAAGTGGAAATTCCATCTATAGTTTGGGATTTCAGTTCAAAGGTTATAAAATATGGTGAGATTTTAGCTCTCTTGATCAGTTCATGTTCTAGAAAAGGATGATCCAAAGGATCCCGAGACTTATAAAACAAGGAAAAAGAGATAGTCGTTGCATTACTATACTTCACATTGAAGTAAAGGAAAACAGAGTTTATCTCCCTGAATACGTGGCGGATGAAGCGTGTTCTAATTGCAAAGTGAAACTAATATTTTCAAGGAGCCCAATCAAGAATGTACCAGAAAATCAAGCATATGTTCTGATTTCCAATCTTCGGCTAATAAGATAGAGCTCTCGGCGGGTTCTCTACTTTGCTGGTCTTTTCCTGAATGACTGCACATTACCAGCACTCCCCTCTGATATTGTCTCTAGCTGCCTCTTTGATTCATTCATCAGAAAGTCGAAAGACAATTTCCTTAAGACAATTTTCCTTCAAACAAAAGGACTCTAAGTAGGTGTTGCAATGCATTTACTTATGGTGTTTGGCCACGCCCTCTAGCACTTTCTAAGGCAACTATGTATTGTGGATTAACATTATCATTGTTCTCTCACAATTCAATATGGTGTTGTAGTATGCTTATTCTTTTCAGGAAATGAGATTTGTTGCATGTAATAACTTGTGGGTAGGGGCGAGTGGTTCCACGTACCTTGTAGATTTCGCTTGAAATCTATTTATCGAAACAGGTTCCTCATTTTTTGAAATCGTAACCTACAATACATACCTTGAAACTTGAAACTTATCCTATCATAGGTTTTAATGTCTACCCAAGTTCCATCTGTAGTATTAATTGAATGATTGCAATGGATCATCACCTCTAATGACCATCATTTGCTACTATAATCCATTGACTACAATTCATATTTAGATAGGAGAAGAATATGAAACATTAACAAAGTAAAAGTTTCAGTCATAGATATCGCCAAAAATGGAAGCTGATAATAGTGATTTCAGATTACAAACTTCTCATCAGACGCCATGGAATACCACATAATTGCTTGAAGACTTAGAGCAAAAAAAATAAAAAGACTTGTTCCAAGTTCTTGTCTTTCCCAATGAACATACCTACTCCGATTAACTGAATTCGAAGTCATAGGGACATCATTAGAAAAGAAATGCAAATTTTTAAAGATTTAATTAGACAAAGTTGAATTTTAAGGAGTTGATTCAGAAGGAAAAAAAAAAAAAAAAAAAAAAGCTGCACAAGTTTAAAGATGACATCAAACCTTATTATTCCCCCTCTTTTTTTGTTTCGATAAACAGTAATGATACAATCTTCGACTCAGGAGGCCGAAGTGGGAGTGCAGGACAAGGGCCCCCATTTCTCTTCTCAAGCTTCTTTGTTCTCTTCTTATTTTCAGAAAATAAAAATAACTTTCTTTTAGTCAAGCTAAGCAGAGCCATGCTCGAAAAATAATTGCAGACGGTTTGACAAATTAAAATGATTATTTGCCAAAAAAAAAAAAAAAACCAATCAGATTGTATATAGAAAATTGTGGAAAAAGTGCAGAATAAAATTGTTCAATTACCAGTGGAAAAATTATGAGGAATTTTTATGATCCCAAAAATGCCACCAATAACTTTAAAAAAATAATCATAACACTTGAGGGTCCGTCACATTCGCTTGAAGAACTGAAAAAGAGATAATTGCTGCATCAATATACTTCATATCAGAGTAAAGAAAAACAGAGCTTGTTTCCCCTACATATGTGGTGGATCCAACACCAAAAACAGAAAAATGGTAGTGCCAACGCGAACCCTAATCAAGAATGTACCCTAAAAATTTAAAAGAAAAATCAACCGACGTACCGAAACCAAGTAGCCCCACTCCGATTTTCACCAAGTTTTGCCGATTACCAATCTTTTGGCTAACGAAGTCGAGCTCTTTGAGGGTTTTTCTGCTTTCTTGGTCGTTTCCTGAACGACTGAACATTGCTAGCACTCCCCTCTGATATGGTCTCCACTTTCCTCTTCGCTTCGTTCTTCATACTTCCGTCCCCATTCATCTTTATCACGGCTTCAACCTACACGAGAAAAACAAGAAAGAATGACCCATATGTGAGAAAAACGTCCTTCCAAAACACAGCACGTTCAAAACAATGCACAGCGTAGGCAGATCGAAACATGGTTCGTTCTAAAAGATGTGCTCAAGCATTACCTTGCATTCCACGGAGCAGTACTTCGTGCCTGGTTACTTGAGCCGGTATTGGCAAGTTTTGCACTCCCCGATTTCGTTTGGACCACGGGAACGAGTGATCCCATCTCCCCTTTTGTGTATGAACGCAACGAGCCACTCATTTCGATTGTACAGATCAATATCGGAAGCATCCGATAGCGGTGCCAAGTCCACCAATCTGAACGACGCCACTTCAGCGACTTTATATGGGAAAAATTACCAAAAAAGTTCTAAACCTATTACAATTATGTCACTTCAGTCCTGAACTTATTTTTTTGACTAATTGAGTTGTAAATCTTTTACAATTATTCCCGATCAGTTCATCCGGCCAAAATTAGCCCGCCAGCACTAATGTGGCAGTCGGCTGGCACCGGCGGCCTTTTTATTTTAATAATATTTTATTTTTTGAAATATTTTATTAATTTTTTTTATCTTCTCTCTCTCTCTCTCTCTCTCGACCCCGCTAGATATGGCGAAGGCTTGCCTCGCGGTCGCCGCGCGAGGCGAGCCCTTCCCTTGCCAGATTCGACAAGGAGGGCCTTGCCAGGCGTGACGGTGAGCCCCCTTCGCCCGTATAAAAAATAAAATGAAATTGGCAAAAGAAGAAGAAGAAAAGAGAGAGGAAATAAAATTGAACATTGGGTTCAAGTTTATATTATTTGAAAAATGATAAATATAAACAAAAAATTTATACCAACTGTCTATTCTTTTATTATGCCTCTCTAAACAACAGGGGGAAAACAATGGAAAATAGAGAATAATTTTTTCAATAATTTCGCTTATCAAAACAAACGATTCCTAATATAATAGTTATTATGCTATGCTGACGATAGTCACCATAGCTGTGCAAGCTATGATGCTATTTTGGTATTTGGTTATAATCTATAAATAAAATAATTATGCTTCGCCCGTATCTTTAGATTACAACAAAAATAATTACGAACTGCATTACTATATCGCATGGCAGCTCGAATGGTCCATATTATGAGATATTGAACAAATTGTATTTGATTGTTTTCTATAATTTTCGTTTAGAAATAACTAACTGAAACCTTGAGAAAACAGATGTGGACCTTTGCCCTGCGATACACACATCAGTCATTATAGCTCGTTTTCTTTTAGTTTGGAAGAAGTGACTGAAAAGTAATGCTAATAGTGGATCATTAGAGTGAACGGGTGAAAATTCTTTTGTTTTTTTTTGGGTAAAGATTATGTTTATTTGTTTTTGGGAATAAATTTGGTGAAGATTCTTTGTTATCTTTTATTTTCAAGAATTTTTTTTATTGGTATATATAATTGTGAACGGTTTGACACATTAAAATGGCTATTTGCAAATAAGAACGATTAAAAATAATAATCAGGTTGTAATTAAAAAAATTAATGGAAAAATAGAGAGTAAAATTATTGGATCAGTGTTTCTAAGAGTTTTATATTCGCCTTCGTTCATTTTGATTGATATTAAGTACCTAATTTTATATCACTACCGGTCGGCAAATTTGGTTCAACTACTAATAGAACTCATAGATATTCATGCTACAAGGTTTAGTGAGTTGTATCTACAAGAGTCAAGACCATAATTGGTTTGTGAAAAAATTATGATGAGTTCACATGAACCTAAAAATACTACTAATTATAATAATATAAATAAAAAGGGGAAAATGAGAAGAGGAAGGTCCGGTTAAAAGTGGGAAACAATAAAGTGAGTATAAACAAAAAGCAATTGGTTATATGTCAATGTAATTTTAATAATTTCTTTGCTTCCAAGAAAGGACTTGAACTGGCTTAAGACTTACTTCACTCGCCGTAATAGTAATAATTTGTCAATTAAAAGATATGCGACTTCAATAAGTATTTTACAGGGTATTTATATATATATATATATATATATATATATATATATATATATATTAGACCACAATTATGGACTTGTCAACTTCGAACCTTTGTCATCCTAAATTATTCTTCAATATTTATTTAGTCCTGGAAAACACTATTGACTGTCATGCTAGTATCAGTCAAAACATATATATTGTGAATTTATTTGAACTTGCCCATCCTAAAATTTACAAGGTTTTACTTCACCAACTATGGACACTTAACAGAAGCATGTTCTCTGAGATAACTGAAATTTTTAAAAGAACAAGTCAAGTTTATGAAGTTGACATTCAGTTGGTCTATTCGATAGCACAACTATTTTATTGAGAGTTATTTGATAGCATGAGTATTTTCTTATTTTACACCAATTATTAAAGAGCATGGAACCTTTTTTTTTTTTTTTTTGGTAATCGTTTTGAATTGTTAGGTCCTAATTTGATAGCATGAGTATTTTCTTATTTTAAACCAATTGTTAAAGAGCATGAAACCTTTTTTTTTTTGGGTAATCGTTTTGAATTGTTATGTCCTAATTTATGTCAAATTAGCAATCGGTGTGCTTAGTGAGAAAAATCAAACTCGCTTCTCAAAGTCAGTTTCCTTTTTGGAAAATTAGTGGCTAGCGGAGCACCATCGTTAGGTCGAGCGACGGCGTTCGTCAGTTTCGCAATGCTCTTTTCGTTTATATCTGCTAGTTGAACTGAAACTACGAGGGCTAATAATGCAACTGATATACGTAGAAGAGAAAACAAAAATACTTCATATTGGAGTAAGAAAACAGTGTTACTTCGCTAATGACATTCCATATCGCCTACCCAGAACATTAAAAAATGATCATAAGGAAGGCAGTAGTAGTTTCAATGAGCCCAATCAAGAACGTACCAAGAATATTAAAAGAAAGAATTAGCACCAATTAGCTCCCACCCTAATTTTCACTAAATTTACCAATTTTCCAATCTTCGGCTAATGAAGTGGAGCTCTTTGCGGGTTTTCCTACTGTCTTGGTCGTTTCCAGAAGGATTCAACATTGCTAGCACTCCCCTCCGATTTGGTCTCCACCTTCCTCTTCGCTTCGTTCTTCATACTTCCGCTCCCATTCATCTTCATCACAGCTTCAACCTACGCAGGAAAGAAACAAGAAAGAATGACCCACATGTGAGAAAACATCCTTCGGCATCGTGGAACATTCAAAATTAATGCACTGCGCAGGCGGATCGAAAACCAGATTCGTTCAAGAAAGGGGGTGCTCGATCGTATAGTTACCTTGCATTCCACGGAGCAAAACTTGGCGCCCGACGACCGAAGCCGGAACTGGCAAGATTCGCACTTCACATCTCTGTTCAGATCGTAGGGGCGAGGGATTCCGTCTCCTCTTTTGTGTACGAAGGCAACGGCATACTCGTTGATAGTGTGTGGACGGATATCGGAAATATCCCACAACGATTTCAAGTCCTTCATTTTGAATAACGCGTCTTTGCCAAGTTTATATACCTGAAAAGATAAAACCCAAAGGGGCAAAGAATTCAAAATGAGGAAAAGAAACCCTAATTTCCCGTTATTCTTGATCATGCAAAGATAAGAGCAGTATATTATGCATTTTCGCAAGACATCGATAAAACAAACGCAGTTACGATTACAGACGCAACGATTCGAAATGGAAGTCAGTACCCTTATCATCTCATGCTCGAATAGATCGTGTTGCTTCTTGCACCCTTTGCACACAGCAATCATGCAGACCCTACAGTAGAAATCAAGCTTTTGGAGAGATGAATGTCGCACGGGCCATGGAACTTCATGCTCGCTATCGGCCTCAACCACATCGGAACGGCCTTCTCTTGATCATCTCCAGACGAGATCGTCACTGCATCATTCCCCATCATTTTCGTGGCTATTGTTTCTCCCTCTCCCTCGCTTCTTTAATCTGATAAAGAACGAAACCCAGGAAGAAGAAAGAGCGAAGGTATGTTTATGAAATTGAGAGAGAGAGAGAGAGAGAGAGAGAGACTTTGCTAAAGCGCGATGTTGGTGAATGATTGAACTAGTCGGGTGTAAATTCATATAACCAAAAAAAAAAAAAAAATCTAGCGAAAAATATAGAAAAAAAAAAGAGAGGAAAAAAAAAAGCAAACAAAATCATAGTTAATACGCAATGTCGACAATAGTCGCCAAAGCTATGTCTGATGTGATTTTACTATTTGGTTTTTGGTCTACAAATAAGTTAATTACGATTCACTTGTGTCCTAAGATTATAGAAAAGATAGTTAAAATTTGTATTAATATATCACATGGCAGCTTAATTAGAATTGTATTTGATCGTTTTCTATGGTTTTCATTTGCAAATATTGTGACGATATTTTTGTTTTCGGTTTTTATCTATTAATAAGATAATTACGT